>CM056993.1:394927923-397327923 GCA_029891345.1 Dryococelus australis | reverse complement strand
GTTTTTGAAACTTAACTCTTTGGATTTCTGGGGATCTCTGCTGACCGCCCCGCAGAGCAAAAAATAAAATACAAACCAATTTTATTTACATCCTTTTGGTAATTATTATTGCTAAAAAATCCCTAACATGTCCTCTAAAATTATATTTGATAAATCTTAATGTTATAAAATAGCCAGCTACGACAAAATAATGATTTGTTTTTATGTTGGTGATAAGAGAAGCGCTAGTCGGCCGATCGTAGAGAGGTAATAAGTAAAGAGGTTCTGCGTAGCAGTGAAATATCTTTTCCCTTCCATCCTCTTTGTTGCTGGCTACGACGTTGTTTTGCTGGCGTGTAAGGCTGTAGTTCGCGGTAGAAGGAACTGTTTCACATCGCTGTGTAGTTGAGTATTCTGTGGCTGCGCTTCTGTAGTAGAGTCTATTCACGGTTTATGCACACTTTTTGAACCGAACATTTGAAATGTTATACCACTTATGACGTTTTTGGTTGTTTCTTACGTATACCATGTATCACAAGCGTTTTATACTTCTCTCAACATGAAAATACCTTAGTTTTTATTATATTGAACTGTTACTTATATTTTATCTATACGTTATAATATTTCATTTGTTCTTTATATGATTAGAAACAGGGAGAAGATAGGCGTGTAGGTGACGAATAATAATAAATAGTTATTGTACAAAATATTATTACACTGAGTGCTGACGAACCACGACCTGTTGTTCTCCAAAACACTGTAGTTCGTGTCTCCTCTCGTGAGCTGATGTTTTTAACTGCCCCGTGTCTCCGATGTCTATCCACGAATCAAGAGCCTTCAACACCGGAGTAACGTAATTCTGATTGGCTCAGTCAGGTGAGGAACTGCCTCGTCACAAATACACGCAGCTTGCAACGAGAAGGAATTTGCAGTAATTCGCGTAGGGTTGTTGAGTTGAGAGATTTGGGTGGCTCTTAACAACGAGGTGTAGAGAGCCGATGAGGATGAAATGAGGTGCGAATGGAGCGACACCGGAATGCAAGGGCGAGGGAAACGGGAGATCCCCGAAAAAAACCCACCGACCAGCGGCATCGTCCGGCACGATTCCCACTTGCGAAAATTAGCGAGTGATCGGCCGGGGATTGAACCCGGTTCGCCTTGGTGGGAGACGAGCAGTCTAACCGCTCAGGCACCGCGCCCCAATTCACGTATGATATTGAACTATAGACTACTCGTAAGTATTTTTACTAAAACAGGTGGGCCTCCAAATAGTACTTGCACTTGGCTTGTCTTTCCTGCCCACACCACAACTCTATCATTGTCGAGATACATCTCGTACATTTTTATTACAAGAAATACATTGATTTGTGAAGTAAAAACCCTGTATGTAGGATATCTGCCAGCAGTTTTCAACTTTGTCTTATTTTCTAGTGCAGACCTCACTGCAATGAAGTACTGTGTTGTTCTTTCCATTCCATGTATTTGACACATCATCGCTCTTCAAAACGTTACTTTTTTCAACCCTCGGCTGTTGATGTGCAAGTATTGAACGTATCGGGAGGTTGACTGGGGGGAGGGGGTGTCACTTTAGCCCACGTGAATGCATCATAACATTCGGCTCCGCAGGTAGAAGACACGCTGGTGATATGTGCTGTCACTAGGAAGTTCCTTGAATTGTACATAGGTGGCAATGAGGTGACATCTCACTGTGATCAAGCACTGAGACTCCACTTCTCATGGACGTATGACCAGGCCGCCAAACTGTGCGTAAGACTTACAAAACTGCCCATCTTGCTTCACTCACGTCTGCCCAGGAATGTCGCACGTGTATATGTATCTTATTCGCAATCGCCGAATTCGGCCATTGCCCGAAATATTTACCGACAATATGGCGTGGGCAGTGATACACTTACTTCCACACAATTATTCCGGCCACTAAGCATTTGAAAATATTAACTACTAGTTGTGGCGACTGCACTTTCCTTGTTAGCAGAAACAATTTTGTTGTTCACTTTGAGGCCGATGCAAATTACCACCATTTCTAACCAAGGTAAGCGAACCTAACCTAATCCAACATAACCTAACCTAACTTAACGGAACATAAACGTGGATGCACGAGTAAGGGGTACCACCATAACACTCACATCATGTTGTGGGTAATGTGTAGTGGCCACGAAGCTGTTGAGTTTCTATCTAGCAAAGTGCACTTGCAACAACTCTTAGTGGGTATTTTCAAATAGACCATGCTCAGAGGCGTAAATAATTGCACAGAACGCACTGTGGAAGTTTATCGCTACCCACGCCCGCCGCATTATGGGTAAAAGTTTCAACCAATGTACAGATTTGTCGACTGCCAATGTTTTCGCATGTGAAAATGGTTAAAGCGGTATATTTTTGCTGTCATTTTTAAGTATGAACTTACCGGTGCAGAGTCTTTCCAGAGGTACAGATAAGTGCGCCACAATTTTATCTTTAGTATTATCCCATATAATAATATGGTCATCGCTGAAAGTCTCATAAATGCGCGTTATCGACGAGACGGAAGCGGGTCAGTTTTGCGCCTAGAGGGCAGGCAGTGGCAGCAGGTGGTAGGCCTGCGGCGGCGGCCAGGGACAGCTGGCAACCCTGCATCGTGCTGAAGGGCTGCCAACACCTACACTTCCCCACCCCGGGTTATACATTCGCACCTCTTTACCACGTCCGCTGAGGAAACAGTTGCCGGTACACTGCTCGTACCAATTAAGCTGAAACTAAAATGACCGACGATCGCAATATGTTAGGTTTGCAAAACTGCGATTCGCAACAGGCATTTTGCCTTTTTAATTTACAAAAAAAATGCAGTTTTAAGGATACAACCAACTAAGTACGGCTATTGTGCTTTATTCCCCTGTGATCTATGTTGGTATTCCTACATTTGTTCAGAAAATAGTCTAGTACTCGTCTAAGTTATCAACGTTGCAAAGTACCATGTCTAGGGAGAAATGTTCCATGAAGGATTGGCTACAATCGGCTTTAAAAAGTTTGCTACATCCTTCATTCAAAGACGTAGCAAAGAGGGTTCGTAATACAATCCAACAAAGACCAATCACCTAAGTAAAGAAAACTCTCGTTTAGACAAAGCGAATAAAACAGGAGAAAAAAAAACAATATGGTAGGAAAATACTATAAGCTGAAATGCAAGCACGTGAATTCTGATAATGCAGAAACGTCGAGAGCGAAACACGCCCGACTTAAGTGTAGTCGCGAGGCGTCCTGCGTCTGTGACGTAGTTAAAGATGGAACACGCGATAAACAAAGAAGTCCTAGTTCTCCCACAGATAAGACACCGTTCTCATATTTCCAGTTTACAACTTACCTACACACTGTTACCTACGAAGAGTTCCTATCTTTATACCGCTTACCCTACAATTACCCGCATATAATTGTCGCGATTAGAAAATGTATCAACGATTGCTTTCCAAACATGTAAAAAAAAAAAATAACACTATCAAGTGCATACAATATTTGAAGACATAAACATAAAGGGCATATTGGAAAAATATTCATTCTGTCAGCTTCCTATCTCGAGTTTTGCGGAAACTATGAATACAGGCGATAATCGAGACAAACGATATGGTAAATATTGTTACATGCTTGGTCGCCATCACTCCCCGGTTGTGCGAGGAGAGGGGTGTGTATCGTAGGTAACCTGAGAGCGCGCGGTGATTTACAAAGGCACGCGGCCGCTCGTACCTCTGCGTGCCGCCGTGATAAGCCTGGCTCAGCGCGGGCGCTTCTGACCTCCAGTGGAGTGTATTGCCGCTGCTATCTTGAAGGAATGTTCTGGTTCATTGTCCTCGCCTCGCTCAGCGGGACTTGGGCTGCGGGGAACATCACAGGTCGGGCCACGGAGCCTACTTGAGACGCGATGGGCCTCAGAGAGCCGACTGTTGAAAGTTCGGAGCATTGTGCGACCTGAAGCGACAAGTTTGCGAAGACGACGAACCAGTGGTGTGACGAGTGGCGGCGAGAGAAGAGAGAGAGTGTCTGCGACTGCAAGCATCTGTACGGTGAAGGGTGCGACTTACCGGCGCGACTACAGAACGTAATGCAGGAGTGCCAGACGACTGGGATGGTGGCAATAGACAAACTGAACATGTGTAAATGGTGACTGTAAGTTAAGTGGCTATAAAGGCTGTTCACGACAAAGTGAGCACTTTTGAAATCAACCTTAGGAGAAAGTCACTGGCACTGCCTGCATGTATTCTAACTGGCGCCCTGAGTGACATGCACACAGTAAAGTTGTTAACGATGGATAGGAAGTAGTTCCGTATCTTAACGTAGAATAAAAAGTATTAGCTGACCATTTCTAATACTACAAATTATTTATTTCGCTCTCTGTTATTTTATGTCATCGAAGTGTAAAAAAGAGCAGTTTTGTAAAAATTTACTTTTCTAATAATTTCAGTTTCACTTGACCGAAACATTAATTAAGTGATGAGGCCCTTGACAATGTTTTAATCTCACATAAGGCGGAAAAATACGTAATTCTCATACAAGTCTATCTTAACCAGGACTTTCAAAAGTGCTCATTTTACCGTGAATAGCCTATAACCAATATAGAGACATTGATAAGAACTTTAATTAAAATTGATAGACAATAGATATATTGCTCACTGAGAATAACAAATGTAATAAAATGATACAGGTATTTTAATGTTCTTAATAATAGGTGTGTGAAGAAATAAAAAAACCAAAATTTAGTTATTTATTGTTTATTAAGACCTCATTCCCTCACGAATTAGGATACTCCCTTCTAGCGTCTTGTAACAACATCTATCAGTAAAATGATGAAGTGAACTTACCGAGTGCCAAGCTTGTACCACAGAGGTAGGTGTACCCACTCTCTGATTGGCTGCACGAGGCTCTGAGAACGGGCCTTGTGTTTGATTGGCTACTACTGTATGCTGCGAGAGATACCCTATTGGCGTACAGCGCTTCAAAATGTTGCTGGTCAGTGACGCCATCTTGCTGGCGTGTGCGTATGGTGTTGGGCGGAATAAGCACGATATTTCGCATGTGGATTTTTAGGTGCTCTGTGGTATAACTTTATAAACTTTTAGTTACTGTATATATCTGCATTCAGGGTGCGATTCTGAAAGACAAGGCAGATTAATCACACAAACATCTTTAAAATGTGTATATTCAATAATTTAGTTCGAGAGTTAAAAATTTTTGCAAGGCTTTCCCAGTTGTAACACAGCTGTATGTGATAACACGACGGGAGAAAATAATTGATATGAAATACTTTTAAGCAAAATTATTTAATATTTCTTTCTTACGAACAATCAGCAAATTTGATTACAGAAAGCGAGGGACTTTTTAACGTTTGTGTACCACGGGCTAGCGAGGACTTCAATTACACCACTTGGAATAAAACATGGCGTCTTGGGGCGTCCTGATAACTACGAGCGCTTGTCACAAGCCGTATAAACATGGAATTCGTGTGACGCAACTTTTAAATTTAAGCGTACGCAGTTGAACTTGGACGGGTGTTAGTTTCTAGGCCGTGGCGTATGAAACTTGCTGCTGGCCCAGCCATCGTCTGGAAAGTTGGGCTGGAATTAGTTTGTACACGCCTTCGCGCAGTTGATGTTTGGGACACACACACACGGAACTTCAGAGGTGACAATCGCGTCGATATTGATCATACCTACGTACAGCATGCACGGATAGGTTCACTCATGGGAATGCCGCTTGTTCTGTTCGATACTGGGTTGTTGCTAAGTTTTAACGAGCCAGGCCCCACATTTCCGTCCTGCTTCTAAATTCAAATATAAAGTAAGCAAAACAAATAAAATGTAAAAATTGACAGCATTGTAAGCACCAAGTTCCGATAGGCCTATTATGTCTTTGATAACCTAATACTGAAAGAATTTCATTACCGGTGCAATATCAACGTGAACTATAATAATATCCCTTCGCTCTACAAATAAATCCTTACGTGCTGTTCACAGTAAAGTGGAAAATGTTTAAAGCAATGCTGAAGGTCGATTTGCATGTACTACATAATGTATCACCCCTTTTTTTTCTATATGTGAGTTTTAAATTGCCATGTACCTAGTCACTTCATTCATGCGTCGGTCAAGTGAAGCTTGAACATTATATTACCAACTTAAATATTCTAGACGGTTTGCTTATCTTTTCAATGATATGCATTAAAGAAACCCACGACGGAAAAGAAATAACTATAGTTTTCACTTATGTTTAACTAAAGGTTTTATTTTACGTCAAGACATATGACTACTTTCCCTTGGTCGATACCAACTTGAGTGAGCGCCCAGAGCCAATCAGAGTGCCCGTTATAATATACGCAAGTAACGGCAGTGACTTTTTCCAAAGGTTGATTTCAAAAGTGTTCAATCAACCTTGAACAGCCTACAGAACAATTTTAGTGTCAATGAAATATTTTATTCTCAAAACTACGCGCCAGGATCGACTACAAACTAAACTATGCTGGAGTAGCGACAATTGTTAGAAAGTAGTATACTACTGTAGGCATATTTTCCTATACTCGTAAGAATTGAAGAAATTAGCGAGTTCGCCTCATTTACTTCGAAAACACGCGTACATTCCAGCCAACCTTGCATCTGGATCACGATTCACTATAGGTGACGCGATGGCGTCCCGGATAGTGCGCCCGCCTCACACCTAGGGGGAACCGGGGTCGCTCCCCGAATTTCCGCACATGGGAATCGCGGCGGACGATGCCGCTGGTCAGAGTGTTTTCTTGGGGATCTCCCTCCCCCTGCCCTGACAAGCCGGGGTTGCTCCATAATACATCGCATCACCCTTATCGGCTCTCAAGGCCTGGATGTCAGGAGCCGCTGAAAGCTCCCCACTCCACAATTCCCTGCACATGTTATCGATAATTTTCGCGTATTGGGGGCGGGTACTATGCTTCCATGCACGCAAAGAAGTCTGAAGGCTCGAGTACGTCAAAGTCTATGGATTTCAACATACATGTCAATATATTCGCGAATTTTCAAGTCAGCAGTTATAATAATGTGATGAAAACTTGTATTTCAATTATATATGCAAGTTTTGTGTAGTGTAAGTGTCAAAAATGTCGAAAAAAAATTGAATGTTTTCAGCCTTCAGATTAAATCCAAATCTTTACTATACGTAAAAGTAATTAAATCATGTTTATCTTATATATGTGTGTAACACGTGTACATATATGTGTGTAACACGTGTACATATGTGTGTGTAACACGTGTACAAAACAATCAAACCAGAACGGTACATGTGAGACTACGTGAAAGAAATCTAAATATATAAGACAACAGTAATATTTAAGTGCATGTCACATACTGACAAAGCAATCTTCATCTACCGTAGCAATCCATGTAACATTTTTAATAGAGCACATATAAAAATACCTGATTATACTTCTCTACATCATAAGGTTTTTAAGATAATCACTCGCTACAGAGGAAGGTATTTTTAGACGGAGCATGAGGGACTTGAAACGGCAAATGGCAACAGTTTAGTGTGATGATGGCATGGAAGTTCATAATCTCCAGTGCAGCCGGAAGCTACAATCAGCTCAGCTTCCGGTCCCTATGGCCGGTGAACTCGGATGACGGTGAGCGGGAAGGAAATCGAGAATTGCGGGTTGTAGTATATTATATAGTCTATTTAAACTATTTGCTACATATTCACACTTTTTAAATCAATCCTTTGAATAATCACCTCATGTGGTTATTTCCTAAGCTGTGTTCCACAAGAGTTTTAGGCTGTACTTCTGTCAACATAACAGTGTACTATTTTCGATTAAACTGGACATTTACTTATCTTTTATCTATAAATTATAATAACTCATTTTTACATAACATAAATAATAAACGGGAGTAAAGCGATGTGTTGATGATGCCTTGTAAGAAATAAGTCTTCACGCAAAGTATTATAAAACTTGGTGCACACAAACGTTTCTCCTTTGGTGTAATTTCTTATACCTATTTCAGCTTTGTTTTAATGAGGCGGAGGGATATCCTGAAAGTAGGAACTAAGCAGAACTTCAGGAAAGCAAAAGTAACCATGAATGGACTATAGGAAGATTCGTCTGAAAGCTGAATACGGTGACCTACTTGCGATACACGATTTAGGTTGTAATGGCAGTGAGTAGAGATTGGTAGCGGAGATATGACTGGATGCAAAATACTTAAAAATGTGCAGAAGCCAAAGCTAAAAAGTGAATCCGAATCACGTATGGAAAAAACTACACAGCTACAGGGACGTATAAATAAGCACTAGATTGTATAATGTTGCGGAATTGTATCAAATATGATTTAGTCTGCTGAATGCCGAAAATTTTGAGAATTAAATTATAAAAATTAATCGCGAGAGTTTCGGAACATTTTGTGAATCGGTTGTGTAATTTCTCATGTGATGAATAAATCTTCTTTTTTAGGTGACACTATTTTACGATGTGACATGCAATCAATACGGTGAATTAGTGTAATAAATAATCGCAGTAGATGGCGATATCTTAACAATATTTCTTTTTAAATGTTTAATTATTCAATACATATGGTATGCAAACATAAATATTTATTGAAACCAACATTTTGAAGATAAATATTTTAAAAGTTACTACCACACAGGCTCCCTAATTCAGGTAACCTACCATATTATTTATTACCTGTATGCTTTCTTCGAAACTGGAAGAAAACTAAGAATATCAATATGAATTTCAGAATTAACTTTTGATATTGTGTACTGACGATATTCCGATTTGATATTGTGTACTGACGATATTCCAATTTGATATTCTGTACTGACGATATTCCAATTTGATATTGTGTACTGACGATATTCCAATTTGATATTCTGTACTGATATATTCCAATTTGATATTGTGTACTGACGATATTCCAATTTGATATTGTGTACTGACGATATTCCAATTTTATATTGTGTACTGACGATATTCCAATTTGATATTCTGTACTGACGATATTCCAATTTGATATTGTGTACTGACGATATTCCAATTTGATATTCTGTACTGATATATTCCAATTTGATATTGTGTACTGACGATATTCCAATTTGATATTGTGTACTGACGATATTCCAATTTTATATTGTGTACTGACGATATTCCAATTTGATATTCTGTACTGACGATATTCCAATTTGATATTCTGTACTGACGATATTCCAATTTGATATTCTGTACTGATATATTCCAATTTGATATTGTGTACTGACAATATTCCAATTTGATATTGTGTACTGACGATATTCCAATTTGATATTGTGTACTGACGATATTCCAATTTGATATTCTGTACTGATATATTCCAATTTGATATTGTGTACTGACAATATTCCAATTTGATATTGTGTACTGACGATATTCCAATTTGATATTCTGTACTGATATATTCCAATTTGATATTCTGTACTGATATATTCCAATTTGATATTGTGTACTGACGATATTCCAATTTGATATTGTGTACTGACGATATTCCAATTTGATATTGTGTACTGACGATATTCCAATTTGATATTCTGTACTGATATATTCCAATTTGATATTGTGTACTGACGATATTCCAATTTGATATTGTGTACTGACGATATTCCAATTTTATATTGTGTACTGACGATATTCCAATTTGATATTCTGTACTGATATATTCCAATTTGATATTCTGTACTGATATATTCCAATTTGATATTGTGTACTGACGATATTCCAATTTGATATTGTGTACTGACGATTATTCCAATTTGATATTCTGTACTGATATATTCCAATTTGATATTGTGTACTGACGATATTCCAATTTGATATTCTGTACTGACAATATTCCAATTTGATATTGTGTACTGACGATATTCCAATTTGATATTGTGTACTGACGATATTCCAATTTGATATTCTGTACTGATATATTCCAATTTGATATTGTGTACTGACGATATTCCAATTTTATATTGTGTACTGACGATATTCCAATTTGATATTGTGTACTGACGATATTCCAATTTGATATTGTGTACTGACGATATTCCAATTTGATATTCTGTACTGATATATTCCAATTTGATATTGTGTACTGACGATATTCCAATTTGATATTGTGTACTGACGATATTCCAATTTGATATTGTGTACTGACGATATTCCAATTTGATATTCTGTACTGATATATTCCAATTTGATATTCTGTACTGACGATATTCCAATTTGATATTGTGTACTGACGATATTCCAATTTGATTATTGTTGTACTGACGATATTCCAATTTGATATTGTGTACTGACGATATTCCAATTTGATATTGTGTACTGACGATATTCCAATTTGATATTCTGTACTGATATATTCCAATTTGATATTCTGTACTGACGATATTCCAATTTGATATTCTGTACTGACGATATTCCAATTTGATATTCTGTACTGATATATTCCAATTTGATATTCTGTACTGATATATTCCAATTTGATATTCTGTACTGACGATATTCCAATTTGATATTGTGTACTGACGATATTCCAATTTGATATTGTGTACTGACGATATTCCAATTTTATATTGTGTACTGACGATATTCCAATTTGATATTCTGTACTGATATATTCCAATTTGATATTCTGTACTGATATATTCCAATTTGATATTGTGTACTGACGATATTCCAATTTGATATTGTGTACTGACGATATTCCAATTTGATATTCTGTACTGATATATTCCAATTTGATATTGTGTACTGACGATATTCCAATTTGATATTGTGTACTGACGATATTCCAATTTTATATTGTGTACTGACGATATTCCAATTTGATATTCTGTACTGATATATTCCAATTTGATATTCTGTACTGATATATTCCAATTTGATATTGTGTACTGACGATATTCCAATTTGATATTGTGTACTGACGATATTCCAATTTGATATTCTGTACTGATATATTCCAATTTGATATTGTGTACTGACGATATTCCAATTTGATATTGTGTACTGACGATATTCCAATTTGGGGTAAATTCGACTCAGTGGTTTCTGAAAAAGTCATAGCGTTCATAAATTCTGAAGAACTTACATTTAGTATATTATATAAGTTTTTAAAAGTTTTTGTTAAAATTCGAATCATAACTGCGTTTTGTTATTTTTATTGAGGTTTGATTGTTTCCATCTTACTGTGCCCAATGATATTTCTTTTCTTTTATTTCGTTATTACAGTTCGACGCGTCTCTTGTTTCGCTGTGTAAACATATAATAATAATATTTTTTTTCCACAAAAATTGACAACAAAATAATTATTCCTGTTTCGTTTTAATTGTGGCTATTATCTGTGTTGAATTTGTATCTAGTTTTTTTGGTGTTGTGTGTGTGTGGGGGGAGGGGGGGGGGGGGGGTGGCGGGCTGACCCGTTGTGCAATTTTAAATTACGCTTTTCGCTCGCAACATTGTCACAGGTTTCGCTTCTCTCTGTTTTTTAGTTGGGTTTGATTATTTTAGATATTTTTCTTTACATTCTGACCAGGAAATAATATTTCCCTGATTTGTGCTCATTGCAGTTGTAGTACGTACATATATTTCCCCCCCCCCCCCAAATTTACTGACTTTTGTTCGTTATTTTATGTTTTATTGCTTGCAAGGTCTTTCTTTTGTTCCTAGATTTTTGCAGTTCCGTTTCTGGGATATCTTTTCGGTTTTTTATTTGTCCTTCGGCTTATTTTAGGCAGTGGAATACTGTCTATCTAAATGCGTATAGCGAAGAATGTAGAAATACTTCTCTCAATTTGGAGGCAAAAACATCTATATGTGCGAGAAAAGATATTTTCTATAGTTTTTTATTTTAAAAGTTTTTCACCGCCAAAGCACCACTTATACGATAGCACCTGAACAGTGTAAGGGCTACATGAACTAAAGCGTCACTTATGCGATAGCACATGAACAGTGTACGTAAGTGCTACATGAACTAAAGCACTTATGCGATAGCACCTGAACAGTGTAAGTAAGTGCTACATGAACTTGCACGATAAATTGTTTCTTATTTGTTCTGCGAGTTATAAAGTGTCTCCGTAATCGCTGCTAGAGGCGGGTATTACAAAAGTCCCGTGTAGTGTTGCCAATTGTAAGGAACTTTCCTTATGCTTAGGGAAAGTTTATTGTCCACCGAGTAACGAATGGAAGATTGTAACTGTGTGGTCCGCACACTAAAAGTACGGAAATTCTATATGCAGGTTTTAATTGGACTGTAGAAAGAATAAAAATACGTTTACGCATAGTTTTTAATAACTATTTTGCATTAAAGATTTTGTGAAGTAAAATTTGATAAATAATTTAGACAGTCAATGTTTAACATAAAGTGTGAGGAGATTTGGGTGGCTCTTAACAGTGAGGTCTTGAGAGCAGATGAGGGTGATTTAAGTGAATATGGAGCGGCGCCTGAATTGAAGAGGTGGGGGAAACGGGAGATCCCCGAGAAAACCCGCCTACCAACGGCATCGTCTGGCACGTTTTCTACTTGCCAAAATCCGGTGACCCAGCAGGAGATTTAACCCGGTTCGCCTTGGTGGGAGGTTTAACGTAAAATGAAATAAACGGTTATTATGTGAAAATATTGTGGTTTCGTGAGGAAGTAGCGTTTTAGGCGTTCTATCACAGACTAAATTAAAATTTTAAAGAAAATTTATTGAAATATTTTTGGAACCTTATGTGTACACGGAAATGTTGTGATCGGTTACGAAACATTTAAGTCTGAATACGGAAAATTTAATATAAAGTTGTTGGCAATCCTGCCATGGTCTTAGTTATTTTTATGGTGAGTGACTGTTTTCAGTAGGGGTTTCTGTCAGTTGGCTTATTGCCGTGATAAGCCGTACACACGTGATGGTTCGATGTCTGCACCGCATACATGCGCAGGTTATGTGTACTTTCCCGTAACTTGCACATGAGTAGCCTCAGGCAGGGGTGCCTGATAATTATCCATTCAGAATGGTTACCATTCCGAAAATTTTACATCCAAACTTGCGCAGAAAAATCCGGAATGGTAAACATTCACATTGTCTTAGCAAATCATTGCGTTACTGAATACCGAAAAGTATTCACTGTAGGAATGGTTACCATTCCGGATTTTTGTTCCGACATTCACTTCCCATATATCCTGAAAAGCGCCCACAGCCGGAATGTTTACAATTCCTGTATTTGTGTTTTTTAGTTGTCAACCACGAAAGCCTGAAAACTGTCCACTGCCTGAATGGTAACCAATCTGTATTTTTCGCATCAGCGGAGCTTGGAGTTTCCCCATAAATGATTGTCGTGTGTAGCCTATTTGCATTGAGAAATAATGTGTGTGTGTTTTGTAATTTAACATATTTTTGTACTATTTATAATATTACTGTAATATTGTGAACATATTTTCATACTTGAGTCCTGAATGGTTACCATTCAGGCAGTGGACAGTTTTCAGGATTTTATGGACGACAACTAAAAAACACACATACCGGAATTGTAAACATTCCGACTTGTCAGTTCAGGTGGATCGCCATGCCAGAAACGCAAGGCAACCTCTCCTCTCTGTGGTTGGACCACATGGGCCAGAGTCTAAAGATGGCGTCGAAGGGTTTCTTGTTCTGCGAATGTACCCGGCATTGACTCACGTTATTTGACTCCACAACTCTCATTATCTTGCTCATATGTTAATATCATATGCATTATAGAGTAAATGGGTTTATAGACGCAGTACTGCGCATTTGCCTACTCTCGGGGCGCCAGATCACAAACTTATTGAGTCTAAGTATATTTATAATTACATTATAAACTTTGCTAAAGAAAGTGTACTAGCGTTTCGAAATACGTTTTGTTGTAAACAGTGTACTAACCTTAGTCCTTGTCACGTGGTTTCTGCTACTAACTGTAGTGGGTGCGAAGCAGTTCAGTGTTAGTTACGGCGTAGTTTACATGCGCACTCTACCTCTCATACTCGGTTTCACGTTAAATTACGTATACTTAAGAAAGTTTACACGGAACATGTAAAAAAAAAGTGGCTCATAGAAAATGTATTAGTCTTTACTGTATGTTCCGTCAGACACGTAAGACTAGAATTTAACTTGAGTTTGGTGATGTGATTTTTTAACTGAATAGCATAGTAAGACGTTGGCTACTTTTGACATTTGTAATGATAACAACTCCAGTTTTTGCCCGACATCTGCTCTCAAGACCTCGTTGTTAAGAGCTACCCAAATATCTCCGATCAAGTCAATCTGCCCTATTAAAATTCGTTACTCTTCTAAAAAAAAACATAACTACAGTATAGGCTGAGCTCTCTATCCACACGATACGATATAAAATATCGCCATTTCGTGCCCATCTACGTGTCAAGGATGCTTCACACATGACACGTGCATGATAAACCGCGTCATAAGGAATAGCTGTTCTCCGTTTCATCTGAGTGTAGGAGACTGTTACAGTTCTGGAGAACTAGCGCAAATTTTAGCTTACCCGCTACGTATTTATCCACCTTCGCTTTCCTGTCGGCGAAGTAAGGTTTGTAAATAACATAACTGTAACTTTTACAGCGATGGCTGACGTTAACTGGATTTTTTACTTATTCCACAAAGCAACGTACAGTAACACGAAACAACATATAACGTACTACATGAGTACGAGTGTATTACATTTTCATTACCGTTAGTTGTGACTTAGTGAATACAAACTTACTAACTTGCAGAGAGATCGTTATCGTAATCCCAAACTTGCCCCCCAGGATTCCGAGCAACCCCTTCCATCTTTATTTCTTGCTCGTTTCTAGAGACGTGAATAAGTTCTTTCTGTACGTCACATATCACTGAGCAGACCTTCGCGCAATCATTGCCAACATTACGATGTAGCTGTGACGAGCACTACGCTAAACGGAATATGTAAATACTAATTATAATCGTCATGTTAAACCAACCCCTAATGAAAACATCATGTGGACTCTCGTAAAGCAAACAAGGCAAATGCAAACACGATGGAAATTGCTCGAATGGCGTCTGGTTAGGGAAAGGCTTTTCACATAAACACGATGTATTCATGCTCCGAAATAATTACTTATTCAGTATTTCAAAGAAACTATATACAAATCCCGCTTAATGTTAAGTTAATTTTAATACATAATTTAAACAAGAACTGTTGTAATTATCATCGAAATATAAGGTTACCTGGCTGCGATGTTTTTGTGCTCCTCTCCAACATAGCTATTTACAATCAGCAACGACTTAGCTCCTGATACAATACTTTTCTAACGGGTGTATTTCCGTTAACATGGTGTTTGCGTTGGTAACTACCCTGTCAAGGTTAACTATACTTACCTGAAACTGAGAATACTTTCTTTCATTACATATAGACAGTTCATGCTAAAGTGAACACTTTTAATACCAACCTTAGATAAAAATCACTGTTCGTACCTATTTACTTTGATATGTACAAATATTTCATTCTTCACCGACAAGTACGCCCGTAGTTCAGTTGGCAGATAATTAATAAAAACAGGTTTTATCACTAGGCTTATTGCAAGTGTTATGTTTCAATTTATGGCAAGTAGCATAGATATGGTGTAGCACGGACCACTTTACATATAGTTAAAACCTTCCAATAACTTATTGACTAAATTATTTTTAATAATAAATTACTTTCAATATTAAATAAAAAGTCGCTGAATTAAAAATAATAAATGCATGTAACCCAATAAATTTTTAAAATAAAATTTAAATTTTAAATAACTCCTTTTTAATTAATATTTTTTATATTTAGTTTAAAAATATAATATTTGGGTTTTTAAATTTCGGTTATGTGTACACACACATATACATACACACATATATATTAATTAATTAATTAAAGTGCCACCACAATGTATTTATTTAACTAAAAAATTTACTTTGTAACTGAGCTTTTTTGAAATTAAACAACACATTTACATTTTTAATTTCTTTAAATTATATTGTAAATGAATTTTCTAAATTAACAATAAACATTTTGAAATTAATTGTTGAGTTTATTAATAAAACAATTCAGTTAATAAGGTATTTCAAGAAAGTTTGAATTATATGTATAAAATGGTCCGTGCAACACCATATCTATACATATACTTTTCACTGAAGTTAGTGTTTCCTGTTGAAATGAAATAGGTGGGGACATAGGGCTGACTTGTATATGCAAATTAGGTCTCATTACAGCACCACGTATGGACGTCACTGCGGTGAAGTAGGGTTATTTAATGCATGTGAACACAAATGGAGAGATATTTATACGTATAATTATTATGCAACATGTAGGAAGGGTTTGCAAATAAACAACTGAATGTGTAGGTGACAGAACACACTGCTAAATACTAAAAATCACCGCAAAAACACCAACAGACTTACATCTTACCAGCATTTTTCTTGTATCCAGGCTTATCTCCGCCTCCACACAGCTATACATATGTCACACTTTAAATATTAGCTGGGAAAAATAAGGAAACTAACTACCAGCATATACATCAACGAAGTCCAAAAGTGAAGTGGAGTTTATTGCAAACTAAATCTTTTCTAAATTTAAATAATGTTTCCAACTTTATATTGTAACAACATAATATTTACAAATACCACGCAGCAGCTGGACTAGAATATTAAATATATAACTCTGTATGTCTGTCAAAAATAGCAATTATGTGTGTGTGCTTGGCAACCATATTTAAAGTCTTTGCAGTTTTTAAAGGTCCGTAATAAATTATAAATATTTTAGTGTGCAGAAAGTATGGTTAGTATTCAAATGATAATCACGCTCGCACGTAATAATTTGCAAATATATGCCTATGCGTTTACACTTAATAAAAAAATTGTTCCTGGCTAGCAATGTCAACGTATGTAGAGTAATACACGAGTTCTTATTTTCAGACACTGCGTGATCAGCAAGAAGATGTTGTAATAAATGTGTAGTTAACAGGAAACGTCTTTAGCACTCCACCGCTGGACCATAATCGATGTTGCTAAGCTGCTGAGTCCTCTTCAGACAGTTTGAAAACACTCTGTCAGCTATTTACATGAAACGGAGCATATTTGTAGGGGTCAAACTCACTTTTAAATTATAATTATTCACTTTTAATACGGAGTTCAGGTCTACCTGATCTGTTCCCTTAAAGACCCAATTCAAACAAGATGGAGTCCAGAACATTCTTTCAACACCTCAATTTGACGTCGCGGTTACCTGATCTGAATTTACTTGTGTGATATAGGGCTTATATGAGGGTGCATTCCTTATGATTACAATCAATACGTTGTTATCAAACATTACCAACTTACACAAATTAACATGTAGCTCAAAACTTAACAATATGAAAATAAATACGTAATATTGAATATATCAGTAATAACTTCTCAACTGCTGCGTGTACGATAGTAAATATGTAAAATAAAATAAAAATAAAAATAAAAATAAAATTATATGTAGAACACGTCACAACAATTGCATTTCTATAAAATAAACATGCGTGTACTCGTATACTAGATTTCCATACCACTGTAAGGCTTAACAATACTAATTAGATGTTTTACATAATGAGACATTACACTATTTTACAAATATCAGAGAACGAGTTTTCACATGAGTGTAAATTTACATTGCTGTAAATTTCACCGCTTTACTTGTAATACTAATGAACTAATCGATCAGACCTGAGTAGTGTTAATTTTACACAGGCAGGAGGATGCATAGAACTAGGCACTAAGCAGAGCTGTCAAATAACTTAGGCCGTGCTCTAGTTCCCTTCGAGTTTCGTTTCACCTAACTCGTATTTAGCATTTTGCAAGGTTTAGTCGGAACAATATGACATTCAACTGTCTGTAGCAGGCCATTCTGGTATTATTTTGATGTTTTCACGATTTCAAACTTAAAAGTCAACAAAGTCTTAAAATAAATAGTTATTATAATAAAAAATTTCTAGAGGAGCGTTTTAAATTTAAAATTAACATAACAAAACCAATATGTTGTGAAATTGTTACCTAGCAAAAAATAGTGCTACGAGAAAATACCTGTTTCAAGAATAGTTCAGCAACTTACTTTGTGAAATAAATATTGTGAGTATAATACACATTTGTTTATTACAATAACTCCCCCTATATGCGTATATAAAAGTTTCAAAAAGGCAAAACTATTATGGCGGCGCTTCGGTAATATGTAGGGCCACCTGTTTTATTGCGAAAGGATTAACGCTCTGGCTAGACTTCAATATCCTATATGCACATTTGCTGTCTTCATTTGACTATTGGCCGCCGGTCTTTCTGTGGAGACAGTCTGGTACATAAGTGAGCCAATCAGAACTAAGATACTCCGATACGAACTATCCGTGATTCGCGGGCCGACAGATAAGACGCGTAACAATTCAAATGATCCAATAGCGAAAGTGGTTCTGAGCTAAATTGCGCTGGAACATAACTTGTCCTGAAATCTTTTCGCAAAAAACAGGTGGCCCTAGTAACGTGTATATTGTAATTTGTCAGTTTCAAAACTGGCAAAACTCAAAACGCAAATTACAAAAATACGTCATATATTTTGTAGACAAAACGGGTCACGTGACCATTTTGTTAACAGAAAGTGTCAATTGGAAGACAGTACCAGTATCCCGTGATAAGCCTATGCGGGTTTTTCATGGTGAAGTAAGATCGGCTCACCCCACGTCGTGGACAGGGCAGGCAGTGGCAGCAGGTGGTAGGCCTGCGGCGGCGGTCAGGGACAGCTGGCAGCCCTGCATCGTGCGTGCGTGCCACGTGCTGCAAGGCTGCCAACACCTACACTCGCCTCCCCCACTGGCCGCCTCATGGGGCCCAACATTCGCACCTTTACAAAGCTAACGATAAACAGATTGTCCCAAAACAGCTGGAACTAAAATGTCCGACGCTCGCAATGTGTTTGGTTTTGCAATTTTTTTCTAAAATTACGATTCGCAATAGGCATTTTGCTTTTTTAGTTTACAAAAAAATTGTAGTTTTAAGGATTCACCCGACTATCCCCGTATTTAGAAAGTACGAATATTATGCTCTTTTTTTTCCCAGTGATCTATGGCAGTTTTCCTACATTTGTTCAGAAAAAAGTCTAGTGCTCCTTAAAATTCTCAACGCTGCAAAGTAACCTACAATTTCTATACACGCAGTGTGATATGTCGTAAATTTTCCATACTATTTCTAGGCTAAAATTTTCCATTAAGGCTTGGCTACAATCGCGTTGAAACTACAGTAACACGTTACATTAACTCTTGAATCTGTGAAGAGTTAGGGCCGTGGCTATAATCGACGTTTAACGTTGCTGCGACGCCAAACGTCAAACGCATCGCTTTAAAAGATGGCCAACCTTCAAGTATTTGCGTTTAACGTTTAACGTCAGCCAAACAGTATTCAAGACGTTACAGACAAGCAAACACATATAGTACAGTCATTCGGCAATAGATGGACGCACTGTCACCGTACATTTTAATGCAATTCTATCATAGGAAATCAATTATCAAATAACGCAAGAAAAAGTTTAAAAATAATTAGTCGTAATTATAAAGTCTGCGGAGTCCATTATTTTACAAAAGTTTTTCTTTTAAGATGACCAAAAGTTTAAAATATTTGTCTATATAAACTTATCAAAATTTTATTTTTATGTGTGTTAACGTAAAATGTAGACATGTCAGTTTTCTTATGGTAACATTTAGTCTCCAATATTTAACATCAAGTCAGTTGTAGACGAAGCTTTACTGTTTAGGGAACTTACTGAGAATTTTGTACAGTGCGAAAAACATGTATCGAGAGTTGTACGTGACTTCAAGTGTTAACAGAGGCACGGGCATCTTGCTGATTTAATCGGTGTATGGCAGAGTGGAATGAAAGAAAAACCACTAATAATTTCAATATAAATGTGATCTGCCACAGAATGATGCTCTACTCGATAAATACTATCCGATTACTTTCATTTTTCAAATACAAAAATAGATTGTTTGGAGTTTAAGGTCCGCAGTGGTTTATTCCAAGACGCAGCTGTAAACGTCAGTTTAATGGTAACGCTTAGCTACTGAATGACCATCTTATGCGCAATAAAATGCCTGTCACATGTAAACCAAAGATGAAATGACTTGTTGTTACAAAGCGTGCAGCCAGTGAGAAACAAACAGCAGCGCCCACGAGTGAGTATGCGTACTGTTGGCTCACGTTAATAAGCTAGCTTCACGATGGATGCTGCGAGTGATTTGTAAGTGGTATAACGGCCTGGGTTTCAACTTACCGTCTGATCATTTCACGAGGTTTCTACAACTTACAATTAAGAGCTACTGATCTCTATAGCGGTGGGTGACAATCGTTCAGTAAATTATATAGCCACTTGGAACCTTTATTGTCAGTAGACTGTATAAGAAATAATGTCACACGCGGCCACTTAGCCATAGCACGAACATAGACTACATAAGTACACAGAAACCAAATGGCATGGTGGATCCATCGATGTGCATGTGGCCATTATCTGATTGGCTGCGCGAGGCTCTGGGAAGCAACCTTGTGCCTGATTGGTTACTGCGTGCTGAGAAAGGTTCCCTATTGGTTGGACTGCAAGATGGCGAGCAGGTTCCCAGGCGCTGAGTGGCGAAGAGTGCACTGACATGTAAAGGCTGTTCACGATAAAGTGAGTACTTTTGAAATCAACCTCACAAAAAAGTTACTGTACCTGCCTGCGTATATTTTAACGGGCGCACTGAGTGACATGGGCCCAGGAAAGTTGGTAACTGTGGATTGAAATTAGTTCGATATCATAACGTGGAATAAAAAATGTTAGGTAATAGTTTGTGTTAACTTGAATTGTTCCTTTCGCTTTCTGTTTTTTTAATTGCATAGAAGTGTAAAAATTAGCAGATTAGTTAAACATTTTACTTTTCTAATAATTTCACACTTTCATTTGAGCTACACATGAATAAAGTGCTGAGGACCATGGTAATGTTAATTTTACATAAGGCGTAAGATTACACAACGTGCGTACAAGTAGATCTTAAGCAGGGCTTTCAAAAGTGCTCAGTTTACCGCGAGCAGCCTATAGCTGTCATATTGCTAGAGTGTGATAGGTGGAGGTGTGGGGAGGGGCCACCACGCCTGCCTACTTGTCGCTAGCGGAACTGACGTCACCTATACCTGCTGGAAGTGTTGACGACTAAGATTCTCTCGATGCTACTCAAGCAGATCACCTCAGCTACGTCGGGCCAGCCTGATAACTCTGTTAAAGGAGTGTTATTGGCGTAGAGGCGAAAGATTCAACGAATCTGACGTCCTCCAGGATGCCATCGGTGCATACGGGAGGCGTACTTTCGACTACAGTAAGCCCTTCAATGGGTACACTGTGGACCGGTGCTAGTCCTCCAACTCCGGATGACATCCTACCAACAGTTTTGGTAACGCCACACAGAATGTGACATGCCCGTCCCTCGGGAGGGGCCTGGCTGGATGGAGGGAGGATCTGGGGGAGAAAAGGTCTGAGACAAAAGACTCGTGACCTTGAAAGAAGCAAATATGGGAAATGGAAAATAAGGATTCTTCCCCATTGAGCCCCCAGCCACCTGGCCAGAGAACAATTACCGGCTAGGATAACCCTACTCAGACCTAATGCCATTGAGCAACGCTCAGGCACTTTTACATGACTTGACAATGATGTTTGTACCTGTTTGCAGTATTGTAGTTGGTTAAAATGCAAAACGAATGAGCGCAGTGTTGGATATGTATGAGTGTGTGTGTGCATGAGTGCCGTATCGAGCAGCAGTTTCGAGTTTAGACACAAGGTCTTTGCGTCAGGGGGCGAGGTGGAGGGGAATGTTACTGGTTACCAGACATCCCCAAAACCAAGTCCTGCACAACCCGGGCGCATTGAGCCGAGATGCAGTTATGGGAATACCGTCATGCTTAAATTCAATCGAGGAAGGATATGCGCAGTCGCGGAATGTAGTTAGTCTGTTTGAGTGAGTAGATTAGTATAGTTTCTAATTATCAATTTCGGACAGCATGGTGGTGTCAAAATTGCAAAGTTCCCGGTGGTACCTGAGATCAAAAGAGCCGATTTTAGCTTTTGTTTGTGGTGGCTAAAGTAGTCTGGATAGAAAGTAGTGATCCAGGTATGACCTTTTAATAGGTATCGGCCACCTGGAGGGGAGGTTTGGAGAGGCCAGCGCCGGTTCCACCAGGAACTTGGTCGACGCTACTCGAGCAGATCGTCTCGGCTATGTCGGGCCACTCTGTCTGGTTTTCTCAGGGTACCACCAGTTTTGTGACTGGATGTGAATACTGAAACCTGAGAAAACTCAAAACTGGGTTGCTGACAGTTGAGGCTGTTCTTTGGACGTCTCCTCTCCTCAAGGCAGAGTACTGCAAGGAGAGAAAACAGCAAACCCCAAATTTGACAAAGGTACTGCGCGCTGTCCTCCCTCAACGTGGACGGGTGATGGCAACGAGTTTAGGCAGTAAGTCAACCGGTAGCCTACCCCCTACTGTGCGTTGCTATAAGGCCTAAATCGGCTAAGTGGTCAGTGCAGAGAAAGGGGTAAAGAACAGTACCAGGGTGGGGCGGTGGTTTCCGACCACTAGCCCCAGCCAGAGGCCTAGAGCATCGAGGTTTTAAGACCTCACAAAACTCAATATAACCTAAGATGACTCTAGAAGCACAAGCTGCCAGCAGGGAACCCTGGTACAAAGTGTTCCAGGAGCCTCCCTCTAAACCGTACAAAGGCTCAGCCAATGAAAGGCGTGGCTTTCTCCAGGCGGTAACCCCGCTTAAGAAAATGGAGGTAACTAAGGTGTTGTACTATGTCCAGCGCCTTATAGACGATGACACCGCTTATGCCCAGGTCATGACCCCCACCAAGGAGGAATTGGTATGGTGTCGGAATGTCTTTCCTTTGGTGAGGGCTCAAGAAGCTGGAATAATAGAAAAATGGATAAACGAGAGCTACGCGAAACGCGAACGAATAATAACAAATTTGATGCCAGCTGCTGAGGGCGAAGGCAGCTTGCCACAGGGAACTCCTCTGTCCCAGATCCCTGAGACAGAAACAGAGAAGGAAACTGCACAAAGTCCGGTGGGGAAGGGGCCACCCCCAGGTTTTGATGGTACAAGTAATGGGCAGACTGTTACAACCCAATTGACGGCAGAGAGCGTTCAAGTGGAAGCGTCTCTGATCGTGGAAGAGATAATCGAATTTGCTACCTGTGAATGAAGAAACGTAAACAAAGAATGGGCGAACTTCCTCCTCCCATGGGCGACGAGACTTAAAGCATTGTTGGACCTCCAGATTGTGCATTCTGCACAGCTGGAAGGCAAGACTAAAGCTTACAAAAGAATGAGATGCACCTCCTCAGGACCCACTGAGAGAGTAACGGTTAAGGCAAATAAATCTGTCTTTTGCTGAGATTGTAAAAGAACAGCATAAAGCAAAAGAAAAGCCACAGGAGAACCAGTGGCAGAAGGTAATAGGGCTGAGGCAATTTCCGAAAAGAACTGTCTTGGTCTACCCTAAGGAGGGGGAATGCCGTTCAAAGGAAACCAAAGCTAAATTAAAATCCCTTGATCCGGTGAAGGAACAGCTACGGTTCAAGAACGTCCGCCAAGTATCCAAGGGTGGTGGGCTTCTCGAAGCCGAGGATGAGCAAACTCTCCTTAAGCTCCGAAATGCGCAGAGAGTGGAAGAACTGGGATTAAGGGTGGCTGACCCCAAAAAGTGCAGCCTATTTATAGGGTTCCAGAGATGTAAATTTAGAGATTATGTAATGCCTACCCGGTGCTACAAGTGCCAAGGGTATGGTCACATTAAGGAAAGATGTAAAAGCGAGCTTGTTTGCCCCCACTGTTCCGAGAGGGGGCACAAGTTCTCGGAATGCAAGGTCAAGGATGCAAAGCCCAAATGTGCAAACTGATCTAGGGATAAGAATCGAGATTGCTCCCACCCAGTTGGTTCCTCCGACTGTCCAGTCCATCAGAAGATGATGGCATTGGAACTCGACAGGACCCAGTATGACTAGTAGCTGTGCGCTGCTACAGTTAGAGCAGATCAACCTGCAGAGAGCTGCAGTTCCTACCATGGAACTGCACAGGATTGTGAAGGAGCAACATCTGGACTTGGTACTGATGCAGGAACCTTACCTGCTCAGAGGGAATGTGCCAACTATTCAAGGCCGTTTTGCTCTCTTTGGGGAAAATCCCCTGGCAGGAATCTGGGTGTGTAACCCCGAGATAAATTATGTTCCGTTAGAGGCTCTCTCCAACACGCATCATGCGTGTATTCGTTTGGTGACTGGGGGGGGGGGGAGGGCGTGACGATCGTCTCGTCGTACTTCTAGTCCCAGGTACCGATCGAACAACATTAAGGTCAGTGGGAGAACATACTGACGAGAGCCAATGATCCAAAGATCATACTTGGTGCGATTATCAACACCAAGTCGGATCTGTGGAATTCCCCGAGAACGGACGGCTGAGGAGAGGAGGTAATAAGATACCTCATGGAGAAAGACCTGCAGGGGGTCAACAGACCGGGACACGAAGCAAACTACGTGTCCCCTGCCCATGATACGGAATAGTATCTTGACGTTACCGTGGCGACAGCGCATGCTGCTGGAAGTATTGGGGACTGGGGAGTCTCGGATGAGGTAGATTCTGATCATAAAATGATCCTGTTCATCATTCAGATTAATGACACTAGACAAACCAGGATATAACGCCCCCGATTTGTCACAGCTAAGGCAGACTGGCCTCTGTTTGAGAGAGTGCTGCTGAGCTACCTGAATAAGTACAAAACAGAAAAGTTGTTCATGTCGGTGGATCAACAGGCTGATAAGATAGGGAAAATGGTCCTCTCCATCTCGGGGCCATGCTTCGGGACAGGGACACTATTAGGATCCTGTTACAACATCTAACCAGGACCTGCGCTACTCGAGCAGGTCACCTCGGCTATGTCGCGCCACTGTGTCGGCGCTACTAGAGCAGGTCACCTCATCCATGTCGCGCCACTGTGTCGGCGTTACTAGAGCAGGTCACGTCAGCCATGCCACGCCATTGTGTCGGCGCTACTAGAGCAGGTCACCTCAGCCATGTCGCGCATCTGCGTCGGCGCTGCTCGAGCAGGTCATCTCGGCCATGTCGCAGCAACAACCAATCTGATTGCTGTGCCTGTACATGATGATTTCGGAAGCATTGCATTTATTTCGGGAGGCGATTCCGTATGAGAAACATAGCAGAAATGTATTTGGGCAGTTTTCGATAAAGTAAGAATTGTGGCCGCTGAAAATAAAATTTCAAATTACACTTCGCCAAATATTTGCGAAACCATTGAGATAGAGCAACACAATTCCGAACAGTGTTACACGAACAGTGTTACACGAACATTGTTACACGAAAGGAAGACCTTCAACTTGTTATGAGTGTGGCGGTAATATCATACCGCCCCCACCCCCACCCCCTTCGCTACTTACTTATGGTACACCACCCTGTTTTGGTCGTTACTTTATAAACACTGAGATGTAATGCACGTATTCATACGGCATGCCAACGAGAAAGATCGTCTTGTCAGCACTGTCTAAGGCTAACACTTTTCGTGATATCTGTATTTATATGTTTGAAGGTGTGCGTTAGAACGCTTGAGGGGTATTCAAATTGGAATTTAAATATAGCATAAGAATCAGGCTTTGTACACACACTATGTACAGGCAGGCATTTACATGTCTTGTTATTAATTCGGAATGTATGTCGATAAGCTAACAAAGCAGGTGAAGTGCTGTCGTTTGACACCGAGGACATGGTTCATTTAAAACATATTTCTTTCACTATTATACGGATGGTTATAAATACTTAACATACAGCCTGAAATCATGAAAGACTGCGCTGCAACAGGAAACAATGTCACTGAACTCCACATTACTCCACTCCATCATGTGTACTGCGTCACGTTGCGTCAGCTGGATTCTACATGACTATTCACTACGCTTTGTAATATGCCCTCAGGTCTAATGAGCACTGCGTTAGCGCACCTCATGATCGCTTGTTCGCCAGAATGTTGACGTGTTAGTAGCATCAGGCAACAATCAGTCCTCTCGGTCTGCCTAACAGATAACAGCACTGCATCTTTTAACAATTACAAACCAGACGTAAATCTAATACAATTTTGTTCGACAAGTGCAACGTGTTTACACCATTATGTTGTAACACTTCATGTAATAATACAGTGCGCTATACTCTGTGTACTGTGAAACCTAGCTCAATAAATGTAAATATTATTGCTGCCAATACCAAGACTGCATCGGCTGCAGTTAGATGCCAGAAACTACATAATGGACGTTTGCTTTGAATACAAACATCACAATTACATGGATGTTTCGTCAGTTATAGCTCGCAATATGATGATGCAACAATTGTATTCCACTTAATTCTCGACCCTTGTCTCATTGCTTAACGAATCTCTACGCGCTTGTGTAGTAATTTATCGACATTCATTTAAAATCAGTAACACGGCATATCCATGCCTGCCTGTACCTACGTGTGGAAAATGCCTGATTCTTATGCTATACTGTTTTTTCAGTTTGCATACCCCTCAGGCGTTCTCACGTACACTTGATATCACGAAAAATGTTAGCCTTAGTGAGTGTCGACAAGACGATCTGTTTAGTTACATTCTCACTAATATGCATTAAGTGTAAGTGTTTCGAAAGTAACGGCCAAATTATGGCGGTGTACCCCAAGTACGTAACGAAGGGGGGATGATGTTAGCACCATACTCATGGCTGGTTGAAGGCCATCCTTTCTTGTAACACTCATCGAAATTGTGTAGCTTGAACTCAGTTTCGTTCGGAAATATTTGACGACACGTAATTTTCAGTGGCACTTTGCTGCTACAATTCTCACTTTAACGAAAACTTCCCATATACATTTCTGCTTAGTTTCTGGTAAGGAATCACCTCCCGCAATTAACGCTCTCAGGTCTGACTCATCCTTTATTAAGAGGAATCAGTATTAAACTTTATTAAAAGCCCCAAGGTCACATTTGACCATAAGGAAGCCCTGCGACCGAGATGGAAAATACCAACAGGTTTCGAGAGTGTTCTGTTTTTTCATAATTTTAAGCGATGGCTGTAGTGTTTCAATACAGCAATCTGTTCAGCAAAGGTACAGCGTAGTCGATATATTTTGAACAACTACTTTATAGAAGTATACATATTGTGAAACAGACGACTAGCAACAGCTGATTTTTACTGACTTTAACACATTTCAATTACTATGTATATGTTTGTATAACCAAATTTACTATCGGGAAAAAAATAACGGCTTTAATTTATTCTGGAAAAAAGATTACATTGAATAATTCTACAGTTTTTAGAAATAATAATGGACACAAGACCCACATGACAGCTAATGGGGGCCCCTTGACAGTCTAGATGTGTACTAGCGCCACCTGTTTCATGCGAAAAGATTACATTGAATAATTCTACAGTTTTTAGAAATAATAATGGACACAAGACCCACATGACAGCTAATGGGGGCCCCTTGACAGTCTAGATGTGTACTAGCGCCACCTGTTTCATGCGAAAAGATTACATTGAATAATTCTACAGTTTTTAGAAATAATAATGGACACAAGACCCACATGACAGCTAATGGGGGCCCCTTGACAGTCTAGATGTGTACTAGCGCCACCTGTTTCATGCGAAAAGATTACATTGAATAATTCTACAGTTTTTAGAAATAATAATGGACACAAGACCCACATGACAGCTAATGGGGGCCCCTTGACAGTCTAGATGTGTACTAGCGCCACCTGTTTCATGCGAAAAGATTACATTGAATAATTCTACAGTTTTTAGAAATAATAATGGACACAAGACCCACATGACAGCTAATGGGGGCCCCTTGACAGTCTAGATGTGTACTAGCGCCACCTGTTTCATGCGAAAAGATTTATGTTCAAGTGAGACTTCAACTTCTTACGCCCACGTTTGTAAGTTTCTTTTGGTCACTGACCTCTTGTCTGTGTGCGAAGACATTTTCTACTCGACTGGGCCAATCAGAAGAAAGTGACACTGACAACAAACGTCCATGGTTGGCTGCCAGACAGTTAAGGCGTGTGCACGTTCAAATCATCCAACCACTAAATAGGTTCTGAACTAACGTGGTATGGAGTACATCTACTCGTGGCTTTTTCTATTTATAAGTAGGGCCTACAGACATTTGGTTCCTACAATCATAATTGTTTCTCAGTGCTATGCCAAATAGACAAGAAAGATAGAAGATGATGTCTCCGGGTGGCTGAGGTCGTGTTTGCGGAATGTGGCTTGAGAATCTTGTTCGCGGAGTTCTACAAGGGCATTCCTGCCGTCGAGCTTCAGACGCTAAGGCAAGGCGAAGGGCGCCCTTAGGTTGGATATGAAGGGCGCGCGCTTAGCGGACCAGATAATTAGGGAGCGGGAAGTTGCTCCAGCCTGCAGGCATTATTAGCATGTAGTAATTAGTTTGGCAGAAGCACGCGCTCAACACAAGCTCCTGGCCACGGCCGCTACAAACAGAGGCAGTCGCTAATCTCACTGCCTCTCGGAGCACCCTGCGGTTAGTTGGCGATGCTGTCTGCAGAATTCGCCCCGGCCTGCTGGGAGCACCTACCTAGCGCTCGGCGAACTTGCGAGGAAGCATCTAGCGCCGCCGTGGGAAGGCTTGCTCTGGCTCTTCCTTCCTGAGGGTTGTCGGTAAATATGGACCTAGTCAAAGTAAAAATGGGCTCACCCAGGCCGGAGACGTCCACGCGTTAAAACATATGCGCCCCTCCGATCTGAGCCTTTCCTGTAGTCGAGCTGTCTCAACGAATAACTGTAGGTTGGCCGCACATGTCAATATTTTATACGTAGTTATAGACTGTTCACGGAGAGAAATGGAAAAGATACAGAATACACAAAATACACTAAAAAACATTTGCGTGCCCAAACCACATATTAATCAGAAAAAAAAACAAAATTACTCACACAAAAAAATCATGACAGATAGCCAAAAAGAATGTACGTAGGTAAATTAAGAAAATTGAAAATGTATTTGACCACCACAGCAGAACGTTAGAACTGAATACCTTGACTTTAACAGTAAAAGATCATTAAGTAGGGAACGCGGAAAAGCATTCGTAGGTGACAGGAGTTAAACATGAGCATACAAATTAATTTTTCCAAGTCCAAACACGTATTAAGGGCATGTGAAAAGAATTGCTTGTTTACTTAACATTTTCTTTATCCTGAAGGCAAGACTTTTCTTTCATTCCGACAGTATGCTGTTACGGCGAGTAAGAGAGGGCTTTTCTCAACGTAATACTGATATTCGCTTTAGCTTACAGGTCGCACATTCGTTCTCTCGTCACAGAGCCACAGAGTAGCTTAGAATACAGAGTTGAAACAGCCGCTCGTGCCGCGAACTGAACTACAGACGCACAAGACAGAGAAATGGTGGAGCTGACCAGCGACGTGTTGAAACGACGCCCAGTGCTCACCAATTTACTTCGCTAGCCGTAAAGAACCTACCGTGTCGCCAGATAGCCAATCAGACACAAGGCCCATCCCCAGAGCTCAGCGCAACCAGTCAGCGAATGGGTACGCCTACATAAAAGGAACCTAATTGCCATTTCACTTCTGTATAGTTACCTATTCTGTGACTGCACAGCACTATTACACACGGTCTCTTCGCCCTCGTGCACCCCCCTCCCCTCAAATAGAATGTCATCTTGCGAAAGCTTACAAATTGACTTCAAGTTGCCTTGGCTAGCAAGCTTGTCACTTCATGTTTGAGTCAAACTTGATTCAAGCCAAATTCCTCACGACTGGCACATACTTGCTAATGGCACGATGCAGATGGTTTGAATTATACTTAACTTACAGTTTTCCAAGGCAAGATTGCAGCAAGTCTAACTAATCAAGTATTCGATAGCTTGACATGTGGAGACTAGTTAGCTTGAATCAAGCTAATCATGCTATTGGGGTAGTGGTAGTTTCCCCACGACTACCTCATCGGTGCCCATTGGAAGGGTGGAGAAGCCACCTCATGGGCCACAATAAAGCCTCTCGGGCTGACGTCACTTCCGTCTGTTGAGAATCCAACGACTTGGAAGCCATCATGAGAATTGTCTGGTCATCACCTCCTTCGGCGTGACCCGAGGTGCGAAGAAACTTCTGGGCCAGGTCACCCCAGCTATATAAGCCGCGGCGTACCTGTGCGTCCGGCAGTGTTGAATGGCCATTTGTGCCGAGTGTGTGCGATAATCTGGACTACGTGTGACGGCGCAGTGGCCAGTGAATGCAGAGTGAGTGATTGGCACTTGTAATGATGTAGTCTATACCTAAGTATAACAACGGATATTTTGATCACGTATGTGTAACTAACATGTGATAGTCGAGTGACTGTATATCGCGCAAAGAAATGTAAAATTTAGACTATTAGTTGCATTCATGTCCTGGGTATACATTTCGTGTATTACTGTATGGAGTGTTCTATAAATTTAGTGGGGTGAAATGAGTTGCGAATTCTTAGGGAATCTATCGAATTGTTCTGGGAAGAAACACGTACAGTTAAACACATTCGGATCGTTGGATGTATGACGAATAGTGGCATGAAAAATTGGCAGTTTCATTTGGTAACAAGCTAGATTGCAGTTGTTTGTGTACTCGAGCCTCAGCTGATTGTTAACACAAGGTAGCATGCGATTCTGTGCCATTTTCTTGTAGGCTCGTTATTGGTTGGTAGTCGTATAGGGCGTGTCCAACCATAGCTACTTTCCAATCGAATCAGAAGTTTAACTAGTCTGTATATTAATTCGATAATTTTCCGGGTCTTATGAACTTATTAACCCTTTCATTCCCACATTAATTATCTTTTTCAATTGATTCAAATAGGAACGATTTTGATGCACGCTGTACATAATCTGACAAAGAGCTTGTTTCGTCACGGCAACCACTAAGCTGTGGGCTTTGTGTTCCGGTGATCTGGTCAGTGACATGAACCAATCATAACACAGAGCAGTAGCACGGAGTTAGTTACAGGGAAGGCCATAGGGTATTGAGCGTCGCAATGTACAGCACTAGCCAAATGTATCCTTCACGTGCAACACGTAGACAGTTATCTACCCTAGGAGTTCAAGGGTTAATATCCTTTTCATTTTATACGCGGATGAGAAAGGTCGATAATGGCACTCAATAAAAACTCACAGCTATTATTATTGTTTTTCGTACATCGAGCTACAAGACTCATCTACCAGAAGTGAGAGTTCATACGAGACGTTTCCAGGCGACGCAAGAAGGTCGAGCAAGGTCACAGAAGGAAGGCAAGAAGCGAGGTGATTCAGGTAACCGATGTTTGAGTGGAAGGGGGTGTAGAAGAAAGGGGCGTGGCCTGAGTTAGAGCTACAGCCATTCCGGCGGGCTAGAAGACTGGTGAGGGCCGTGGGTGGGGGTCAAGAGGGGGAGGCTCCGAGTGCTCTGCAAGTGTTGCTAAAATATTCATCGGCCCATCAGTTGCTCCTCATTCCTACCGACTATTCATGTTCCTCTTTGCCCCTTGCTTCGTCTCTCTCGCGGAACTATTCACGCTCATGAATGCCTCACGCGCACTCGTGCGGCTGCCCTAACTGTTGCTTCGCCAACACCCCCCCCCCTTCCCCACCCCTCAAACACCAAGCTAGCTCCAGGAACTCACACACGCTTCAAAAGAGTCATTTCGTTCCAGCGCCGAGTAGCTTTATCAGCACGTGCCCTCCCGCTCTCCCTCGCCTTTATTTCCTTGAAGCTGCCTGCGCACAGAGAAGGCGAGTCTCCAGAGGAGAGACGGCGAGGCAGTCCTCTGACGTAAACTCGCGCCCACTCGCTGAATGCTTGGCCGAAACATTTCCATCTGTGCCCATGTGTTTCATTTAATCATACGTACATAATTGGGTAGAATAAATAGTAGGATTTCAACAATGCAGGAAAACGCGAGTGGTGATGAAATTTATTTAATACTAGGATCATTTTGTAGGGTAAGGTAAGCCATTTACATTTCACAGGTTATTTCTTGAGCATCGGGGAATTATTTTAACTCTGGCCAGTTGTTTTAATAAACAATTAGCGTATTCATAGATCAGTTTTGTTTCAGATTACATTTTAAGAATAAACTCAGTAGAAATGCCAGGAAGAGTATTCTTTGAATCTCTAATCTTATTAATTAAACATATTTATTCATCCAGTTCCTGTAAGCAAACTAATTTTAAAATTGAATTCTTGGAATAATGTTGGTATAATAGTAAGTAATAAACCTTTGCATGTACGCATTTTTTAAATTGATTAAGTAAACACATTTGAGGACTCGTCAGTTATCAAATACACACACAGGCACAAGTGTATAATGCAGGTCGGTGTGGATGACAAACTGACAGGCTCTGTCTATAGTTTGTATGGAGGTGTGATTTTCTGACGACACACTCTTTATTCGATAACATGTATGCGAGAAACCATGCAATTTTAATGTTGCATATAAACTCAGTAAACTTATTTATTAAATAGACATAACAATGCACTTTCTAAAACCTCCTGTTACTACAGTCAGTTTATTTATTGATACTACGTGATTTACAATGCGCTACAAGGTAAAAAATACTTTCTTTGCTCCAATACATGATTTGTTACTGCAAATAAAAATTGGTTTAAATAATATGAACCACTGCAAAGTAGGCTTGCCACACACATAAGATTTGTTTGGTCAATATAATACTGATGATGATAACCTTGAATTGTCAATACAATAGTTCAGCAGACGTTAGTGTGGTAATATGTTACACTGTAAAGACAATCTGTGCTCTGATAAACAACGGTGATCAGTATATTAGAGAAAAGTAACAAAATTTTAGAAATTATATTCAATTAAAAAGAACCTTTAACTAAACTCCGAGACTCGAACCCGCTCCCTCCAAATAACTAGTGCCTGGTTGCGTTCAGATTACTTTTGATAAGTACGTAATATATGGTAGATGGGCCAGACTATAACGTCACCTAATGGAAATAATTTAGGTTAGAGAACTAGAGTTCAGAAGCAGGACGTCTGTACATTTGCCGCGTTGCATTTCCGTAACTGCACAATATACTGGTCGATGAAATTTTGCGCCGGGACAAGCTTTGAGTTGAGCTGAAAGATTTGAACGGCTCGTAACAACGAGGTCCTGAGAGCCGATGAGGGTGAAATGAGGTAAGAATGGAGCAGCACCGAAATTCAAGGGCGTGGAAACGGGATATCCCCAGAAAACCCGCCGACAAGCCTCATCGTCCGACACGATTCCCACTTGCGAAAATCCGGGAGTGCCTGGTAGGGGATTGAACCCTGTTCGCCACGGTGGGAGGCGAGCAGTCTAACCGCTCAGCCACCGCTGCCTCCCCGGGATAAGAGACACGCACTGAAAACCATAGTGAATTGCAGAAATCATGTAACCTTAGTAAACCGTTACTCTGGGTGCGAAGTAATATTTCTTTACTATGAAAAAAATCAGCTCAACGAATGTATATCTTATTCCTATAAAGTAAGACAATGTTACCATCAAACAAAATGCATAAAGAAAACATTTCTGTGACAATCTCTTTGAATTGAAGTAATATTGTGTTGCTGTAAAGAAACAGCCTCAAAGAAATGGTTTCCGTTGCCATGGTGATAACTTCGTAGGGATTCTTTTTAAAGTGCATGTTTCAATTCCACACTGTAAAAAAATTTAAAGTAAATTTCCCAAACACGTATCGAAAGCAGATTGCGCTTACAGAAAGGGAAAATATTACAGTACAATTTCACGTTAATTTTACACCTTTAGTAAAGTGATTTTGCAGTAACTGTTATGAAGCAGTGATTTACAAAAGTAAGGGAAAAGTCCTTGAAAGTTAATAATATTTTCCTGTTTTTGTAAGGGCTAAATGCCTGCCACAATTAAGGGAAACTTACTAAATAAATAATGCAATATTCCCTACATAGCAAGGCAAATTTCCTTGTCGAATAAAAGGGAAAATATCATCACATGTAAAGAAACGTTATGTACTTTGCAAGCCAGATTTATTTGAAAAATTTAAGAGAAAATACCATCATATGTAAAAAAAATGTTACGATCTTTGAAGGGCAAATTTAGCTGACAAATATAAGGCAAAATATCATCACATGTAATGAAATGTTATGTATTTTGCAAGGCAAATTTCCTTGGAAGAAGTGTGGGAAAATACCTTCAGATGTAATGTAAAGTTCAGTATTGTGCAAGGTAGTTTCCTTGAGAAAAGTTAAGGAAAAATACCTTGATAGGTAGAGTCTGTAATGGAAATTTGCTTGAAAAGAGCAAAGGGAAGATTCCTGACAATTTGAAATCATCATTACTGTAATATAAATATACTCGACAAAAGAATGTTAAAAATCACTCAGCAGGTAATGCAGTACTCTATCCACTAGTCAGAAAAAATTTACTGCAGGCTGAACTATATCTCCCCTGTAATTATATGATGCAAATTACAAGTGTGTTTCAGTTATGGGCTTGCTTTGGAGTAATTTAATGCCCTGAGAGCAGTTATGTGGCATACTTACCTATTGAACTTCATCAAGTTATTGCCTTTATTTAAACAGCACCATAATATTGAAGTCATTTTTTTTTCAAGATCCTAATACCACACGTATGTCAATCTACTGACTGACTGAGGAGCGTACAAATTTCTAATATGTGAATACTAGTATTTTTATTGGTACTACTGGCATTCATTTAAAACAGTGCAGATTGCAATGTTGTGATTACGAATATATATGATTGCTATCCCTAACTGTAAGACACAGAGCATATTGAGTGGATCTCACCAGTTAATTGACCAGTGGAAGTGCATATGGTCCAAGAATGTTAGCAATCAAAATAAACAAGCTTTTTTCCGCTTTTTAAGTTTTCTTGAAATCGCAGATCGGCTTTCCTGTGGGTGCCATGTTACCTTTGTCCAATAATGAAAGGCGTCTCATTAAATAACACAACGTAATATTTTTACACATTCAGATTGTGTGACGATTGAGCCAGAACCGACCCTTTTTAATTACTAACACTGCAAAAATTATTTAATATGAATCGGCCTCGTTTATCTACTCAATTAATCCGTTCAAAAAATAAGTTCCTGTAATACATGTTATGGCTAAAACCCCTTAATATAACTGAGGCAAAATATTTTTTAAAAAATTATTGCATTACAAAATATTAAGTTATGAGTAGGGGTAGGTGTTTTTCGCGAAGATATTTCAAGACCAGGTGTGTTTCAAAACACTTTTGTTCATATGCACATTCATTGTTGGATGATTTTAAATGTCGTGTGCCTCAAGTGTCTTTCCGCGAATCATGGACGTTCGGTATCGGAGTGCTTTATTACGATTGGTCCACTCAAATAGGAACATGTATTTTCACGTAGACGCGCGGCCAATAACCAAAGGATATTGTAGTTGTGGACATAGGATATTGAAGTCTAGCATTGCCATAAATATATTCGCGAAATACATCTCTCTCTAGTTATGAGTCAACTCACAGTGGACAAGAAACATTACTCAACTTTACTAAAAGGGACTAATTACTCGACACTGTCGTCAAACATTCCCTGCCGTATTCTTGGCGACCAGCTGATATTTGGCGCGGCACACTACCACCGGATAGGATAATATAGTTTGCAGATGTTACCTTAACACTTGCAGTGGAGCGTAGACTGACTCATATCTAGAGACCTGAAAAATTCGCGAGTTCAATGACGTGCAGTCTAGTCTCTACAGTACTATGTACAAATATGACGATATCAACTGCACATTGGTTATCTGCTGTCACAGTGGAAGGCAACAATTGGACACCGCCCTCCAGGAGATGTCAAACACTGTATGGACCAGTGGCTAAAGCTTCAGGTATCTACTAGAAACTCGCACAAGAAACCACACACTGGGCAAGACGGGTGCAGAGTGAACTCCAATCACTCAGATTCTCAAACGACACGCTGAACGTTTCTTCATCAAAACACGACGCACGAAATTTCACAGTTCGGTAGTACACGAAAACCCACTCCGCATATACCAGCACAGCATACACTCGGTGGCCCGCCGGACATGCTCACGCTCGAACACGGAACATGTAGCTGTACTGGTCAACAACGTCGGTCATTTCACGACTGAGAAATCTGTACTGTTCAAACCACTGTCCATTGCAAACCGATATTAAAGTCTTTTAATAGGTGCCTTAGCATAATCATGCAGCACTCGTAGCCAGACACCCGCTCGCGCCTGCAGCCAAAACTATGTGCAGCAACAGGCATGCTAGCCCGATCGCCGTAGCACAAACATATTGCGAAGAAGTGGAGCGAAGCCTTGAGCCCTTCTAAACAAACCCGACCAGGCAGGCCGAGTGCGTCAGATATTACGGCAGGCAAGATGGCGAACGAGGTCTTTGCCGTCGTGACACTATGTCAGCAAGACGTCCAGAGATGGGGATATGCCGTCCGCCGACATGTGTCTAGTCTTCAGCCTACGGCATCATGGACAAGGTCAAGCCGGACCATAGTAAACTAGTCAGAGTGGCCTTTCGTATAAACAAGTAATTTTATGGTGAATCGTATCAATATCTAACACATTTAACCAAGTAAGCTTAACGAGAGTTCCTCCGATATAACGAATAACTAACATTCTGTAACGAGTTGTAAAACATATTGTAACGAGATGTAATTTGATATTTATTGTAATACAAAGACGATAGTGAATATATTTGAGTTCACCTTGAATAAGACTAATCCCAAAATGTACGTTTAAAATATAATATTTAGCCACATTAAAGTTACACGCTTTCAAAAACGTAACAACATCACGGTTCCCATCAGATGTTACAGCTCAAAGCAGACTCGCCTCCCACCTGCGCGGCCAAGGGGAAGACTCGACAACCACAGGGACCGCGGTGGCTCAGTGGTTAGCCTGCTCGCCTCCCACCAATGCGAACCGGGTTCAATCCCAGGCCCGGTTACTCTCGGATTTTCGCAAGTGGGGATCGTGCCGGACGATGCCGTTGGTCGGCGGGTTCTCTCGGGGATCTCCCATTTCCCACGCCCTTGCATTCCGGCGCTGCTGCATTCTCACCCTATTTCACCCTCATCGGCTCTCGAGACCTCGTTGTTAAGAGCCGCCCAAATATCTCAACTCAACTCGACTGGCATAGGTGGAATTTTTCCTACCCCTGTTGCGGGACATGAAATATTAATGGTTATTGACTGATGAGGCAAAGCGGAAGGACGAAGAGCCGCGGAATAAGTTGGTAGGCTGTAAGGTCATACTCGTTCGAACAGCGTTCGTCTTGTTAGTCGAAGAATGATTCACTCCCGCCCTTATAGGACGCAGGAGGAAAAATTAGAATACTGAATAATAATTTAACCGAATGGCATTCTTTCACAAATCTTTCGCATTCACTCGAATTTAACCATCTTCATATAGGAAGAAAAAGATGTTTAGTGTGATATCTATAACAATACGTTTAGATATTAGAGAGCAATAGAAAACCTATTTTGCAAAAGAAAGGTAGGCCTATGAAATAATATTCCTGTCCGTATGTTTGTGCCTGTGTACGTGTATCTGTGTGTCAACAAATGTGTGTGTGTGTGCGTGAATTCACGAAGACTTTTTAAATAAGGAAGAGACTTACTTGAAACTCGATACTCTTATATGAACTAGTGCGAATACCACCAGAAAATATTTTTTTTTCGAACATCCCCAAAACCTATTTTTAAAGAAATGTCCAATTAAAGTTATGTTAATTATATCTTGAGGACGGATAAAATTATTTTTAACAAACTAGTACATTGCAGTAAACAAAATGGTCAAGAAATTCACTAACAAATGTACAGATTAGTCAGAATTTTCCGAAGATAACGCTTCTTTAAAAAATTAAATTTTTATGTCATAACTCGTGAGTAACTTAACGGGTTCTCGCTAATTTAAACATAGAAGTAGTACTAAGGGTTGGTTACCCTAAAAATCTTAGTAGATAAAAAATTTATTTTCAAAACTGCGATAGCATATATATGATTATTTTCGGTTAGAAAGCCATATCCAGCAACACATGTGACCAATTTTGACCAAATTACGTATAATGGCAGTAACTATTACGGCATTATGGCAATGCGGGGTTTTCCCACACTTTTGTAAAATTTCATCTGAATAAATATCGGTATTACATCATACCTGTGGAACATCTGAACTGCCTATTCTGTCTAGTCAGGCGTACAAGTTGTGCTATGTTTGGTTACTTTAAACGTTTACGTTATAGTATGCTAAATATGTTTAAAATGGTGTCCATGAAACATTGTTTGGGTCGCTATGTTAAGGCAACCTTGCCCGAACAGTTTTAACGCCGTTTCTCTGAAAGTACTCAGCCGAATGCGACATTAAATAATTGTGTGTTTGCACACTGGACATATTTGACTATAGTAAATGAGATATTAATTTTTTAAATGATTCCCGTGAGAATAATTTTACGTTACTGTGCTGTTATCACATATTTGAATCAAACTGTGTATACCTGCATTACCTAGCGGATCAGCAAATGCATTTATCCACTGCTCTTTCTTCCTCCATTTTGTGAGGTAGCTGGCGTAGCTTCAATAATTTCTTAACTCAGAGATCACCGAAATGAATTTCAAAACTTAAAAATAACAATAGTGTGTCACAGAAATCTTGACAGCAATCTTAAAAACCTACAGCACTTGTTTTTAACTGGCTGCCTTGTTACAATTAGGACTGTGTTATAGGTCTGTCCCTACAACAGTTAAACTGAAATAAACACAACTTGGTGTGCTCGCAGTCTTAATGTGTGCACTAAACACTCTAATTAATATCATATTTAGTTTATAATTTTTAAATATGTCACACAAAATATAATCTTAACCATCGTGTCTCGGTCATTTTTCAAAAAATTCCCGCCATATTTTCATGCAATCAATCCTATAGAAGACAACTTTCAATTTGTATACATTATGTTATCTTCAGCACACCGGGTTTTATTATTGGGTTAAATGCCTTATCTATGACAGTTAAAACAATAAAATGCAAACCATTTTGAATTAGTTTTTGTTGATATACAATGAATGTTAGAAATTACTCGACCAATGTAGCGTCAGATTAATGATATTTTCTTCTTATTCTTCTTCTATCGTTATGCCCAACTGAGGAGCGCGATTGAACTTATTTAGCAGATGTGTTGGCTTTGTTCTTTCCCCCAAAATCTCTTCATCCTCTCACTGAGGTCCTTCCTACATTCCACTCTCCAAGTGTTCTTTCTTGTAATATTCGGTTTGTTGGCAAACTGATGGCTGTTGACCAGAGACCCGAATCTGCATCTGTCCTGTATGACGTCACCTGTGGTTCCAATATCCTGGAAATCTCGCTCGATATTAAACAGCCAAATTCTTCTTCACTTTCATTGAGATGGCAAGGTTAATAATTCTCATGGTCAGTCTGTTGTTATTCATTCTGACAATGTGACCGTAGAATTTCAGTCGTCTTTTTCTGTAAGTGTCTGAAATTTTCTCAGAATATTGATAGAGCTCATGAGATTTCCTTTTCATCCAGATTCCCCCTGTACAGACTGAGCCAAAGATTTTCCTTAAAATTTTTCTTTCTGGCTTTCCGATATCTTTAATTTGTGATCTTTCCCCAATAATCGAAGTTTCCGATGTATATAATACCTCCGGTTTGATTACTATGTTGTAGTGTCTTAATTTTGCGTTTCGGGATATTGACTTTTTGTTATATCTGCTCCAGGTGACTCTATAAGCTTTTTGTAATTTAGATATTCTCTCGTTGTTTGCTTCGTTATTTAATCCTTAAGGTTGAATGATTCCTCCTAGGTACCTGAATTTAGTTACTTGAGAAATTTCGCCGAATCGAGTTTTAACATATGAGATTTGCAGTCTGGTTGTCATGGCTGAAATGTCATGGAGTTTTTCAAGGGAGTAGATTGCTTCTTGCCTGTCGGAGAGAATTGCTAGATCATCTGCAAATCCCAAACACCGCAGATGAAGTTTATTTCATTTTTGAGTAGTCTGCCAATGGTTTTGCCTCTTTCTCTCAGGTTTTGATTACTTTTTCAAGAACAAGATTGAACACAAGGGGTGATAGTATATCTCCTTGTCGGACTCCTGTTTTGACTTCAAAAGGTTCAGACATTTCGCATTATTTTATAATAACAATAATTTATTTTCTTTTGAAAACGGCGTACACGGAATAGAACGTAATGCGCGTGACATCTGGTTTAACGCAGGTAATGTTCATTTATGTTATTTCTAAAACGGATCGATTAACGTGATTATTTTTAATAATGTTGGCAGCTACGTTTTCAGTTAAATTTTATTTAATATTGATTCAGAATTATATTTAATGTTTTATATTTTTATTGACGCCAGCAAATCTGTTATCTTTGAATCTCATACTTTGTTTACTGTTGTCATAGTAACATAATGTTCCACGCGTGCGACACTAGCATATGTACTGTATGCGGAAAAGCACATTATTTTTATGTGATAAGTTTGAAAAAAAAATAGCATGTAGGTGTTAAGCAATATTGTTCTAAGGATGTTTTCCCTGGTAGTTGATTAATTTTGAAATTATTGACGAGAACGAAACTTGACAGTGAACAACTTTCAATAACAGAAGGAAATCTGTAACACTGAGCTTTACCTACGTTACAGAAAAAATGAGAGCCAAGTATTTGGACACGTTTGCTAAATATACATTTTTGAATTTCTCACAAGGTCAACAAGATTTGCCTCTTTTCAAAATTTAGCCTTATTTTTATTTTTAATTTGGTTTCTCGACAAAGTGAATTTTAATAATTTGATTTGAGACCTGCTCACTAATCATGACAAACGCGCAACTTGAGAACTGTCATATGAATCAGAGTCTCAATATGCTTTACCATACGTTTAAAAATTTGCTCAAGTTATTTGCACGACTAATTATTAGACAAATGAGTAGCCTAATTCTGAAAGCTAAATATTTTTAACGAGTTAGTTAGGTCCTCTAAAGGATAGCGTCGAACGCTATTTTGTCTGTTGATAATGTTCAGCTTCACTGCTAGTTCTAGTATTCCTAGTTCCATCAGCAAATTTTTCTTTATTAATGTCCTATTGACTTGTCCATTTTTTTTACTGAGTAAACTGTGAGTAGATTTGTCGTGATTTATGTTAACTTATTCTAAGAGTGACATTTAAGCCGTAGGAATCACGTAATTTTTCCACGGCTGTTGCAGGTAAAATACTCACATCTTACATTATTCACTAAATTCACACCTTACACCAGTTATCGACAATTTTCGTGGAAGATTCCTTTTGCTTAGGCGTTCTGCGACGCACGTTTTCCTACTTTCAAATATTTTGAGCATATTGTCAAAATTACTACTTATATTTGGAGATGAAAGTGAACTAATTAGTTTGATATCTAACTACTTGTTATTTATCAATGGCCTTGTTTTGGGTCGTGACGTATAATACATACTGAAGTAAATGTATGTCAACACTCTAAATATTTATACGTATGTTCGTGCACTATCAGGATTCCAACCCCATTACCCACGAAGCCACTGCCCTGCGCACCGACAAACTATGTAATAAAATAATCTTACAGGTCAAGTGTGTAAATGCAAACATGGAAAACTGAATCAGACATTTATGAAGGGCATAGTTGAGGCTTCTCTATGTACGCATATACGCATAACTCAACTAATGGAATGAAGAGTACGGCAAAATAAAGGCTGGATGGCAGATTATTTACACTGCTGAACTACCTAACGACACTTAGTAACCGAGAAAGGATTATGCTTGAAAGATGAAAACGAAAGTTCCAAATGAAATTCGGTGTCCAGAACACGAAAGTCCAGTGAGTGTTGGGAGTTCTTACGGAAAGTTAACGCAGATATCGATGCTTCTGGAAGTGAGGTGTGGTTCCAGAAAAATGGCGGAACGTCTTTCCCCGATCAGATCATGGATACCAACATGCAAGACGGCGCGGCGGTCCGACCAGTAGGAAGTAGTAGTCCGTAACGTTCAATAGCCAATCAGACAGATGGACAGTTTCTACAGCTTCGCGAGGCCAACGAGCGCCCGAGTTCACGTCAATTAAAGGGACCACCGCGCTATTTCGCATATGTGTACTTATATATTATTTGGCTATATATTAACACGTCTCGTAATATTAGTTCAATTTTGTAATGTTTGGTCTAGATACAACTAATCATATTCGGTAATGTTTTCTCTCATTATGTCGCTTCAAGTGATGGTCGAATAATTTGGAAGAGGCGAAGTTACTCAGCCGCTTTTGGTCTCATTTAGTGTTTTTTGCCATATTACGTTTAGTATGGTCACACTGTCGACATTAAGTCACATTTGCTCATGTTTAGTCATCTTTGTTAGCGCCTTCAAAGGAACCGCAGCACCGCTGAACGCGTACACTAGAACTCTCAGTAACGATGCTATAAAACATTATGTAATAGTACAGAGACAAAACAGTCGTTTATTCAGCCATCTGCAGTAGCACATCTCAGCAACATGTAGGAGCGCCAATCAGCGACTGGACAAGACTCGATAGCAGTGCCTTGCAATGCCAATCAGCGAATGGGTACTGACGTCCAGATCAAACGTACCGCCAAGAAATTCCGTTTGCTCTGTGGAATTATCGTAGAAATTTAATATAAAAATAATATCGTACTGTAATCAACGCTTATGAACAAATATTACGAAAAAATAAAGTTTAAGTGTAGAAATTGACACAGACCACCATGCTAGTTATTAGAAGGGCCGCCTGTTCTTCGCGAAATTTGTACTCCAAAACACTAGAGATCAGATTAACTTTCGTGATTGGATGGTTTCTACTGTCGCGCACTGCAGGAGCCTGCCCGCGAATAACTGATACTCAGTGAGGGAGTTACCTAATTCTGATTGGTGCAGTCAGGTAAGGAACTGTCTCCCAACAAAGACACGTGGCCAATAACCAAAGGAAAACTGCACTTATGAGTAGATGTAAAAGGCGGGTCCTGGATCACCACACATTTTCATCAAAAAAGGCAAATTTGCCTCAAAATCAAGCAAAAATCCAGAAAATTTACTACTGCTTTCAAAATGCGTGCAGACTTTTTTGTAACCTTAAAATAAAGCAAATTTCTTGATTTTCAAGCAGATTTTCACGTTTTTTTGTCAATTTTGCAAGCGAGGAATCTAAATCAAGCAAATTAAGCTAAAAATCAAATAAAAAGATACAAATTAATAGGATTTATAAATTTATTCAACAACAGTAAAACACCAATAAGACTTTTCAAAGTCTAAATATAAAGAAAAATCTGAAGCATAGCCATTACTGATTCCATAATCCCAACCATCACAACATTCCAAATCATAAACATCTTCTTTAAAATTAGAAAATTTATCTGATTTTAAATCATTTTTATTGATTTTTAAAACAATTTTTAAATGAACAATGTCCAATTCTTTATCAATGATCAATGGAAGTTGCTGTTTTTATAATTTCATATCCAATATATCAAAGTTCCAAAAGAGCTATAATTTGCTGCATTTATAACATTAAAAATTTTATATATGTTTTATAAAAAAAGTGATACTATGAGAAAATTTTAATTACAATTGCGATTTTTTATTCGGCTAATAATTCATCTATATTTCTAAAAATTCGCAAAAGTTTTAAATGTAACCGCTCAACTAAGAGTCTAAAATATTGTATTAAAATATCGAACCAATTTGTTGGTTCTTCCATTGAATAAAATAAAAGATTTATATATCCTCAATAATCCGTTCTTTCAAATAATCATAAGTTAAATTCCGTTGGCTAATTAAATTATCATTACAAATTGCATGTGCTTCAACAGCTTTATTAAAATCAACACTAATTTTTATATTAGTTTTTTATTTAACTACAGTTGTTTTTCTATATAAGCAATCAATAATATACAAAGGTCTTCGACCCCAAAATGAATAACAATTGGTTTCACCATCAAAGTTTAGAACTGGCTTATAATAAAGTTCATTATTTCTATATACAGTAGCCAGTTTTGTTTTAGAAGTTCTAGAATCGTTATAAGTAAGAAATGCTTTATCACAAAAATTATTTACAATATCTATATTCCAATTTTCTTTTGGAAAAATTTCATTTCTACCAATTTTAACAGAAATATTTTTTACATTACAGTGATCAAACATACAAGCATGCACATACTGTGCAGCACGATTTTTTATATTAGTTTGGAAACCCACAATTACAAAATCTGGCATGTCAAATTATAAATTATTAAACTGATCTTTTATATCAAAGTAAAATACAGTTGTTCCAGTAGGAACTTCTTTTTCTAAAAACTGCCAGTAATACAAAACTAATTGGCAGTTTAGGTTCTTAGAATATTTTTTCTTTAATTACAATGACTGTATTAGCGTCGTATTCAATAATAGGCCATATAATTTCTAATTTTTCAATAACAATTTAACCTGGATCAGCATAATCTATATCTAGTGTACCATCTGCTTTCTTATTTTGAAATACAAATAAACAATTGTTATCAGATGAATTACGAATAAAAGTAATTATATAACCACCTTTCAAATAAATTTCATTGTTATCTCGAATAAAACAAAACAGATATCTCAGTGGATTAATTATTTCATTTGGTTTCGCACTATGAGTAGTTTTAACTCGATAATAATCATAAACGCAAGATAATTCTAAACAATTTTGTTCGCCTGGAGATCTTAACAAAGTATTCATCACTGTCGAAGTTATACCCAGATTATCAATAGCCTCAATAATATGTCCATGTTTTGAGATTACTACTCTAGAAAACTGAAAAGGAAAAAAGTTAGAACAAGCATCAATGTAATCTAACTTATCATAGATTGCCGCATATCCAACTTTATCTCTCTTTTGTAATCTAAATTGTTTGTAAACATAAGCATCATTTGGAAAAGGAAAGCTATCTCCTATAAGAATATCAAATACCGATTGTATTATTGCAAACATTTAAATTCCCCCTAGTTTGTTCAGTTGGAGGAAAAATTTGCCTCACAAAACTCGCAATACATTTATAACTCATTTATATGTAAAACATTGATATATAAATGAGATAATCAAAGGATATTTCTTGAGTTAAATCACTCATTGAAAAATATAAAAATTTTAAAAAGCACCACGATGCAGAATATGAAAAAATTAGAAGAAAGAGCTGCCATTAATTGACGAACTACGAAATATTGGCAAAAAAGTAGAAAAAGTAAGCGAAGGGAAAAAAAATTTAATAATCACATTAGTTCCTGTTGTGGCAAAATTTTAGATTAACCACCAACTCCAGAAGAAACATCCTTTGAAAGAGAATTATTTGCAGAAAAAGAATCTCCTAATTTTGAAGAGCAAATGGGAATTGTACCATTGAAAAATGTACCACATATAGCAGGTGTTTTTGCAATAAATCTCTGAAAATATATTTCTAAAAATATTAATGTTATTAATGACAAATTTGGTTTGCGAGGAGATGGGCAAGGTTTTAAAGTTGGTGGTACAAAAGTAAAAATAGATGGCGATTTTCTATTTGCCAAAGATATAAAATATGATTTAACAATAGGCTTTACTAATTTGTTAGCAAAAAGTAAAAAATATCATCTTGTAGATAAATCCATTGGTGAAAATATATTCGCTAATGAGGACTAAAAAAATTATGCAGAAATGGTTTTATTAACAAATGCAGAATATCAAAATTATGATCCAACGATGAACGTAGCTTCGAGTATCGGTTGGAAGTATAATGAAATAATTAAACCAATTTATAACGAATATATATAAAATTATCCTAAATCTGGCGACGGTGTAAAAAATACAATAGTTTGCCAAAAGAACATATTTGGATGGACTATGTTAGAAAATTAATAGATAGATTGTTAAATATTCATGGCGAAGAAAATGCTGGAAATAATTATTACAATGAAAAAGTAAGTATAATGAATATGTTAAACAATAAATGTTTAGATTTTTTTTTTAATAATCCGAAAGGAATTCCATATCTAATAGGAGTTTTAAATGTAAGTTCACACACATTTTGGAGTCCTGAACACCATGGCAAATGTGTGATAAATTGGGCATTAAACAATTTAAATTTGCCCAAAATGTATTTGTCTGGTTATAATTGTTGTTGTTCATTTACAAAATTAGACGAAAGGTTAGAAACAGGATACTCAGGAATAAATAAATTAGATGAAGCTTGCAAATATCACGATATTGCTTACAGAGATTATAAAGATTAAGAATCTAGACATGGAACTGATAAAATTTTACAAAAAGAAGCAAAAGAAATTATGTTAGATAAAAACACCCCAACTGGTGAAAAAATTGCTTCTGCTGGTGTTGCTTTAACTATGCTTACAAAAAGACAACAATTGATACAACAATTACAACAATTGATATATAATTTAATGCTGGTTTTCAACCCTCTAAATTTTTAAAGATGATTATGTATTTTCTCAAATACCTTATTTTTTATTGAAGTCAAAAAATGAATAGACTGTGGTAAATTAAAGGTATTTTCAAAGTTAAATGTTGATATCCAATTTTTGAAAGCTTTATTAACTAAGTAATTTTTGTTGGTTTCTCTATTTATTTTCTTAATTAATACATTAGTAAAAAATGGGAGTATTTATTTAAATTCTTCTCTATCTTCTTTATCACGTTGTACGACAACATAAGTATAAAATGAGAATATTTCTTTAATTACTTTTTCTTTTTTTTTTAATTCTATTTTTGACTTTTGAAAAGGTTAAATTGCTAAAATTCGTTTTTGTTTGATAACTTAATATTCTTGGTACAGTAAATGAAATTAAATCAGATTTCCTTACATTAAAATAATATGGAATTTTTAGTTTTTACCAAAACCTCTCAACTTGTGAACTGTCGTTCTGCTCAAAACACTAGTTATCTTAGAAGCCTCCATATTTGTTTTTTTAAAGGAAAAACATTTTCAATTACAAAATGAAAAGTAAGAATAATGAATATAGTGGAATAGCATCGAAAATGTGTTTAAATTATTGGGAAATCATATTTATCTTCTTGTTAAGACTATAATTCGTAAGATATTCACAAAAACATGTTTTATATATTGTTGTATGTTGATCCTTATAACTTTTATTTAAAGAAAATAATTTTATAGATTTATTCTCATTACATACTTAACATGATTTTGTTGGATAATTATCATGTTGAATTTCATTTAAAATACCTACTATTGTATTGTGTGATTTACTATAATTATGTTTTTCTAGCTGTAGATTATAAATATATTTTCCACATTCGCATAGTAATTTCTCTTTTCTTAACTCATAATAATTTTTGGCAATTTCATTCATACATGTTTTAAATTTTGATGTAAGTTTGTCTATAGTTGCTTTATGAGGGTAAAATGAATTGATGGATTTATTCTCCTTACCTACTACACTTATCTTAGTTGAATAATTACGTTGAATGTCATTTTTATTGTGTGATTTACCATTTTTATGATTTTTGAGAGCTAGTTTAGAAACATATTTACCTCATTCGCATAATACTTTTCTCTTTTTATTTTTAACTCATATTGATTTAGGTCATATTCAGCACAACATATTTTACAAGAGTTAGTACGCTTATCTGTTGTGTACTTATGCATGTGAAAACTTTCTATATTTAAAACTTCTTCACATTTTTTTACATTGCTTAGATATGGTATTAGTTTCCATTGCATTTATTAAGAAAATTAATTTATTGAAAGAATGAAAAAAAAAATTTCTTTAAAAATTTGTTCATTTGTAGATAACACAAAAATGGAATCACTTCTCAAGAAGTTAAACAATTCGTTTGCATACATTAAACTACTGGATCTAGATATTGATAAATTGTATGAAGCCACGGATTTTAAAATTCATGAATTTAAGTTTGGTAAAACAAATTACTCGTATTCTAGATTGTAAGTATAAAATTACATTACCTAATCGAAATGTACAGCTTTTTGATAAAAATGCTTTAAAATTAATAAATGATAGACAAGTTTTTATAATGTATAAAGGTTTAAAATAAATGAGAAATTTAAAATCTGTACATGATATTGAATTCTGTTATAATATTTCAATTATACTAATTTGTATATTTTTTATTTGATTTTTAGCTTAATTTGCTTCATTTAGGTTGCTCGCTTGCAAAATTGGTACTTCTAAAAAAATGTGAAAATTTGCTTGAAAATCAAGAAATTAGCTTGATTTTAAGGTAGCAAAAAGCCTACACGCCATCTTGAAAGAAGTAGTAAATTTCTTGATTTTTGCTTGATTTTGGGGTGAATTTGCATTTTCAGATGAAAATGTGTGGTGGTCCAGGACCCGCCTTTTACATCTACTTTTATCCCATAGGACATTGGAGACTAGCCTCCACGTAAGTCTTTTTTGACTTATTTATTAGTTGCTACTTTTTCACAGTGTGTACAGATTTTATGAATAGCTAAATTTAAACACCTTAGAATTTTCGATTTAACCACAATTTATGCGTATTTGGATCTAAATCTTTCGTATATTGACATGTCGCGATTTAAAAATAAATTAAACAGGGATTTTGAAAGTCATAATTTGTCTATGAATAGCGTATAGAAACTTTTGTATGGCAATAATTTCATTAGGTGCGGTCTGCTTATATAGTGTTGTTTATTTTTAAATGCCTGCTTCTTTGTCTTTAGCGGTTGCTTTTTACACCTCTTCGTCGTTGGATAAAGTAATGTTACACTACCGCCAAGAATAATTAACGCTCAAAAGCTTCTCGAGAGTATCTCGATGGTCTACATTAATTAACATGATGTGTAACATGCACACGTTTCTTCAACTTGGCGCAGAATATTAAATATAAATTAATGGTTCTCTCAACGTAACACTTTTAACAAATGAATTATATAATTACCTATTTAATTTGGTATAAATACAACAAAAAAAATGGGATAGGTTCGCATTTTGATTTCATTCATTTTCCCGTGTACCTTCTTCCTCTCACGCATTTCTCTTCGCATTTGCCAATAATTTGATTGCTTTGTATCCGCTTTCCATTATTAACTTCTCTCTCATTTCTTTTTCATTCTCTAGAGACCCCCATAACAATTTAGAGCTTTCTTGTCATGCTAACCTTGCAGTTTTTCGTTCGGTAATTGTTTTTAGGTACCTATCATGCCAATATTTTTAAACTCGTCTAGTTAGCAAGTATTTTTGCTTGGTTTAGGTCCTTAATATCTTTCTAGCTTATTTTACTCTTACTTTTGTCTTAAATCATTGGTTTACTAACTAATGTTTTTAATCTGACAAGAAATCATATGCAGCCTAATTAGAGACGAAAATGTATAGCAAACTTTTTATTTCTAAGTTATACGTCATAGAATTTTTGTTAATATAACTAAGCGATAAATTTTCAGCCTGGATTAGCTGTTTGCATCGACAAATGGATGTTCGTTATTACAACAACCAAATTCACGCTGAGTCAGTCAGATGGATAACCAGCTTTTTACACTCGCTATAATGAACAACGAAAGAAAATCTGCGGATATTTTCATAAACGACTCTAACATAAAAACACTAAGATGTTATCGAGATTTGTCCCGTTTTCTACATATTCAGAAAAGATAATAAAAAATTGTGAGACAAAAAATTTAAGGTTTTCATAAGGAACTAAGTTACATGAACTTTATGTGTGTGTGTATGTGTGTATATATATGTGTGTGTATGTGTGTGTGTATGTGTGTGTGTATGTGTGTGTGTGTGTTAGATATACAAGCAAGCCTTTAGACACTACTGTCCGTCTTCATATGTGTTGCCATCTAAAGAGTGAAAGATTTAGACGGTAAATACTGTGTGATGTCTCTGGAATTTACCTAGGATCGAAACGGAAAATCAAATGGGAAAAATCAACCCAGAAACCATCTGTCGGGCTTGAAACCACGGCTACCTTGATGCCATTTTTAATCAATTGAGAATAATTTGCGCTTGTGTTTACCTCATTAATTATTATTTTCTGGTTGATGCTCAGTAGTATTGACATCAAAATTCTGTTAAAGTAAATTGTTCTTATTACCCGAATCTAAGTGAATTCACCAGTTAACTTCATCATCAAATACTGAGATTTTTAAAAGGGTAAACGTAAAATTAAATAATAATTTGCTGTCGAGAGTGATTGAAAAGTGACAAATTGGAGGTGGGTAGTTAATGCAGTGGCATGTCTCGACATAAACGGCTTGGACAGTGTCCCATTCTCTTCCATTCTCTGCGATGGACTATGGCAGTCACAGGAGGCGCGGAGAAAAGGCACTGTTTATTCTAACCTCACCCCCTTCTCTCAAAAAGGGTTGGGGTTGCGTGATAAGGTACATTGCCTGGCACTGTCTGTTTTCCCGCTGGCAAACAATGGATAAAGGAAAATTGAGAGAAGAAAAGCGAAGGAGATAGTGGCAGAGCTGCGTGCTATGTCTTGTCGTGTGTTGTGGGGACATAGCGAGGAAGCAGTTATAAGAGCATCATAGACGACCAAAATGTCTCGCTAGGCACGATTTGTAACATTGCGTCTCCCGTCCCGGCAATGCAACCATCGCGCATATATTTATGCATACAAAAGATGGGAGGTCCCGGTAAAATGTGACTGGTGGCTCCAGAGCAGCTTCCCCGGCTCCAGTTATAATCTCACATCAGGCACACCTGAAGTTTTCCATCAACTACAGTTTCCAATCAAGCAGCGACGGTAAAATTTCGCTCTGGTTTGTCTTTCGCCTAGAATTTAAAGTGAGTTTCCCGACATAAGATGGTTCCTAACGGTACGTAACGTTAATGCATACATATGCAGATTGTGAACGTAAATGCCCGGATTATTCATGTAGGATACAGGACTTGAGAATGCCTGACATTAATTTTACTTAGGCCGGAATTCCATGGTTAATTTGACAGTACTATCTGTGATAATAGCATCATATTGAGCAGTCAATGGAAAATGGTACGTATCTTAACATATAGATATGACTAATAATGTAGCATGATTGTAAGCTTTCCATTTGTGAAGGAAAGTAACCAACAATATATTTTTACACATGTCTGGCAATTTATTCAACACGGTACATCAAAAATTACAGTTTTATTACAGAATAAAAATATTCTTATAGGCATAGTCTTGACGTCATCAAGAGCCACTTTACAACACTATAGCCTATGCCGACGATATTTGACTTATTTTGGTTCAGAACAACAAAACTCTTATCGAACATGTTCAATGATTTTTACATGTAAAGTCACATTATTTAATGACATATGTATACAAGGTAATGAAACTGACGCAAGGCCAATGCGTTTTAAATGGTCGGCCAATTAAACTACCAATCGTATGGGAATTAAGAAATGATTCCTACTGACAGTTATTTTTTGAATTCGAATCGTATCTTCTTGACTGTGGCTATTTCATAGCTGCTAATACGTACATACCTGTATCTAGCGCCAGCCATCATATCGCCTACTTACAATATCCTTGGCGATTATCGTCGTTAAGGTGGTACCCCACATCACTTCAGGACACAAAACATAACAGATTAAAAATGTCGCCAGTCCCCGACTGAAGGCCATTATTGGTCGTAGTTATGAGAATTGAAACAAAATTAAAAATAATATTAGTCGAAATATAAAAGTTGTGATAAAAAATTTATAATTTTTAGTTCTGTTATTTAAAATTACGAAAGGCTAAAATATTAAATTGTTATATTCTAAAAATAAAAGCTATCATAATTACATAAAATCAAACTAAAGATTTTAAATTGGTGCCTCTAGCTTCCTCCCTTGGAGACCTCATCCCTCCCTATTGTCTATGTAATTGTTATGTGCTGTGGATGTGCTGTATGCAATTATTTATTAGATATTGATGTCTTGTTAATGTTCGTTTGACATCAATACCAATAACTGTCATCTTTTTTACTTTGTGAGATGTATTTTGGATGATGCGTCCAAGGAAAAATAAATAATAGATTTGTTTAGAATTTATTATTTTTTATATTATTAATGTTCTTTCTACTATCCTAAGCAAGGCATTATTTGTTTATTATTTATTAATTATCATAAAATTAAATAATTATGAAGAAAATCCAAAACCACTACCAAGTGAACCTTTATTACAGTTTAGGATAGGAAAGAAGGGTTAAAGATTTTGTTGGGATGATACTATTTGTCGATCTTGGGACTCTGGGGTTCCTTTGTTTAAAGGCGGCTATTCCCCTATAGGCTATTCACGGTAAAGTGAGCACTTTTTAAGGTCTTGCCTTTCCACCACTTTTTTATATGTAAACATTGCAATATAACTAATAAACACAGGGTATACATTTCATCACTCCTGAAAGTTAACGCCTGAGACTGCTATGACATTTTTTTATTAGGTGTTAATGCCTTTTGTGGGGTCTTAAAGAGTGCTTACTTTGCCCATGAACAGCCTATAAGCACTTTTTTTTTTTAAATTATGTTCGAAACGTGTAGGTAAACTTAGCCTCTCCCTTTCAATGCCGCCCCAGGTACCCACTCACTTTCCCGCCAGAAAGGCCCAAACCAGTGGTCCCTTAAGGGCCTAGTGTAAAATACTACCAACACTCTCATAAGTAATTTTTTTGCTTCTTTTATTAACAGAAAAATAATTTTTGCTACGTTAGATACTAGTATTTAGGAAGATACTACCCAAAGCATACTATAAAATACTTGGTAGATTTGATATAAAACTAAGGAATAAACAAGATTCTTAAACCTAATTAAAAATTAATAAAATGTTAGGTTTTAGGTCAATTGTCATTTGATGCCTATATACTTACGATGATAATGCAGTTCGATTGCTATCGAATTACTAAAATGCGTAGCAATTTACTGAGAAGTTTGTATTAAATAAGGCGGAATGCTTATGTGTTTAGTTACTGGATAATTACGTCAAACAAACACTGTATTCATATTCAAATGCACTATAAAAATGTTTTGTTTTACAAATATTAGTGTCTATTTCCCATTGCATGGTTTTAAATACAAATATGTCTAACATTATGACTTTTTGGTTAATTTTCTGGTTGCATGTTTATCTTTAAATATAGCCTGTACCTGACAAAAAGTTTGGAATATTGTGCAATAAGGTTGTTTGTGTGGTAAATGTAATTTGTGATCAACAGAGAGCGCACTAACACATTGAACATGCCAGGGATAAGATGGAAACAACAGTTTACAATCATCCACAGCTCACAATAGCTGCCCACATGGAATGGATCCTACGTTCGGAAGATGCCATCAACACATTGATTACAAGGATGCTGTGTAAGGGACCTGTACACTGTACATGGAGGCCATACACTGCACTGAGCTGCAGTGGGAACAAAAGGAAACCTCACTAGTCACACACACACCATGAGTCGCCCTTGTTCCTTAAGCGCTCAGTCACTCCAAGTCCACCTCACTTGCCGAAACCCCCACGCAACATTTATAACACATCAAGGGATAAGCAGCACTCGTCTTCAACAAAAATCCCTCATGTCCTTTCACCCCTATGAATATATTTAATTTAAATTTACATTTTTTAAGGCAGTTGTACTCAGGTAAAAATGCGTTCATGACTTTGTGAAATATTTTCTAATAAAGTATATGCAGGATCAGCGACACTACTAATGGATAATTCACGCAAGTAAAGTTTCAGTTCGTTTATTTACAAACAATGGAAAAATATTTTATACACAACTTTAAGTTCATTCGTACATAAGGTACACTCTAGACTTAATTTTGTGATAGTGAGTATATGGCACCGTAAGGAATATTAACGAATCACGCACAGGTGTTCCAAAATTTAACATCAAAATGATTATGAAGAATACAATTTACACACATTAAGAGTGGTCGCCGCTTGTGGGCCGCGCGAGTGAATCATGATAGTCAAACTCGGGGAAACTTTCAGTCATAACTGCCTGCGATGTTCTCGGGCGAAATTATCTGTTGATTGATGAACCCGTGTATGCAACCTACCGGCATGCACGAAGGATAGCGGCCGTTCTAAGCAGCTGCAATCTCGGCAGGCTGGAAAGCCTGCTGTGAAACTTCATCCAAATGGGGACGGTCTGCTGGGCTAATGTCGGCTTAAAGCACACCGCCCGGCGTAGCGAAGAATAATTCCAACAAATTGCCACTCATATTCAGAAACACAATTTACGTTCTTTCGTTCTAACAATCTATTCACTCACACGTAAAACTTTACGAACGTGACGTGACGTACAAGACAATGTACTGCAACTAACATTGAGAAAAACACACACTAGTTACTGTAAATATCAGCGCTAAAACTTAACGAACTCATGTTCAACCAATACGCCGACGTCTTTAGCAAAGTTGCCGAAGCCTCGTCACGTGACAGGCAAATTTTACCGTTGCCATTCCTTCCGATAGCGCTCAGCAAAAACAGTTGACGTCGCGAGCACACACTTGGTTCATCCACAAGGCTAGACAGCTGAGGAACTCATCCACTGACCTACCGCAAAGGAACACGCCGTCACCCGAGCGCCACTACCGACGACCACGCGAACTACATACTAAACAGCAAAGAGCTTCAACGGCCCAGCTGAGCTGGACCGCGAAAAAATTACAAGTACAAATATTAATATAAAATTCAGCTGAGAAGTAAAAGCAATACAAATACGTGATCGTGATCTAAATATAAGTGCTTAGTGAAACATGTGTATATAATCAATAATACTAATAATCAATATAAATATATAAATTTAAAAAAAGGCAAACAGCTTAGTGCGAACCCCAGTTCGCACACACAGGGCTACCAACATTTGAGAAATGCCACTAAAAAGCAACTAGTGACGATTCAATAGTCACAATCATTAAGTTAATTTTATTATTCATTCGTGTTTATTTGTGCGTGACATTGGAAAAATTGGGTTTTTGTAAGAAACACTTTAGATTTCACGTTTTGTCTCGGTGCCATTGGTAACGTCTAATTACTGTGCTTACGTTACGTATACTCCATACGTTTGTGCAGTATGTAAGTATATTCAGAACCTGTGGTAGTTCTAATGATGTACGTAAACTTGATTGCACTGTTGCGACTGCCACAGCAGATAATCTAAACAATATTTCATTTACGAAAGCGTGATTATTTTTTACTGATTTGCTCGTTAATCACTGCAAGTAATGATTACATGTTCTTCTTCGTCTCCCGTCCCTACTTTTCCAAGGGACGACTTTGACAATTTTCCTTTCCCTTTTGAATGAAATAAAGTGCTTTATTTATAGTTATGGTGGGACATTCTGTTCATTTCGCTTATGATTAATTGCTTTCTTGCACGCACAGAGCAACTTGGCTATTCGTGAGAGGAATAAATGTTTATAAACTTTGCTGATGAAGCGTGTTTGGGGTCACTCTGGACATTTTTCTTAGTGTTGTTTCGAAACACACGTACTTTAACCTTAAGGATAAGCGAACGAGTTAGAAAGGCGTGGAATAAAATTCACGAGGAATAATTTAGTAAAAGTATGACAAGTGGTTGTTTTTATATTGTAACCATGATAACTGTATGCAATTCTATGGCTTGCTAAAGTTCATAACTACTTTATGTTGTCTTAGTGTCATTTGTTTTCTTTGAGAGTCAAATAAAAACCATTTTTATTACATATTTTTCAAGTACGACATCCATAACAAACTGGAAGACATAATTTTTAAAGCAAAAATAAATGTCATATTAAAGCTAAAAGATCTTATCGGCTCTCGCAAGACTTCGATGTTAAGAGCCGTCCAAATCTCTTCACGCACTCACTTACTCATCCCAGGTCTCAGTAAAAATTATGGCGTCGTCTTCCTAGTTTGTCGTAAACCCAGTAACGTTTTTCATTGTAGTAGATTTGCTGGGATAAATCTTTCTTAAATATTTTGGCAGCGTATTACATATAGTGATATTTTTTTTCATATATTGATCACTTCGAAAAAAATGCCTGACGTAGCGTGTTTTGAGCATCCATAAAAACTGTGATTTCAATAACTTTAATAATGTTATGGTTTTGAATGTGAAACGTAAGAACTGAAGTTTTATTTACGCCACCGGATTTCTTTTAATACCTGACGACAAACTCCAGTGAATTGTCACCTTACTTTAAATCTATGTAATATACTTCAATTTTTGCAGTAGGGAACATAAATTATTGATTTTCTATAGCATTTGTTTACAAGAAAATTTTATAAATACGCTACCCACCAAACGTTGTACTGATATTGTCATTTCGTCATAAAACTGAGTTTTTGTAGTATTCTTGGATAATATGCAGCTTATTTGACTTGAATGAAATATTTAAACCTCTTGGTTGGTTTCTCGTTGTGTAGACAAGGAACATTATCAAAACATATCAAGTCGCAATGCCATAAAGATAAACCAAATTCTTAAGAAATATTTCAAATAATAGTCAGGGTCCACTTATTATTGCGTGATCTACAATTTGTAAAATATAAGTACATAGCTAGCTCTCTCCGTGTTTCGAATTTCTTCAAGAAACGTATAAAGACACGTGTAAAAGTTTTTCTTACCATATTTTCCATGTCGTAAAACCGTCGGGATATCTTGCAAGTTTGTTTGCATTTTATCTATGCACCCTTGAAGTTGTTTGATGTAGATTTACTCCTAGCGGCATATATTGGCAATAGCGATTTTCACGTTAAACTGGGTGAATAAATTAATTGAAGTAGACTGGCGAGATTTGGGCCGCTCGTAACATCGCGATCTTGAGAGCCGATGAGGGTGAAGTGAGGTAGTTATGGAATAGTGCCGGAATGCAAAGGCGGCATCGTCCGCCACAATCCCCACATGCGAAAATCCCGGAACTGCCACGCCGGGATTAGAACCCTGTTAGTCTAGATGGGAGGCGAGCAGGCTAACCACTACACCACTGCGGCCTTTAATTTATTTTAGGAACAATAACGAAATAAAACCTGGTGCGGTGTACGGCTCTGTGAGGCCAGCGGTGGTTTATTAGTAAGGACACCTTGGTTTATTAGTAAGGACACCTTGGTTTATTAGTAAGGACACCTTGGTTTATTAGTAAGGACACCTTGGTTTATTAGTAAGGACGGCTTGGTTTATTAGTAAGGACACCTTGGTTTATTAGTAAGGACACCTTGGTTTATTAGTAAGGACACCTTGGTTTATTAGTAAGGACACCTTGATTTATTAGTAAGGACACCTTGGTTTATTAGTAAGAACACCTTGGTTTATTAGTAAGGACACCTTGGTTTTCATGAAAATATTCCAAGATAAGTTGCACATTAAAAAAAAAATTCAGTTCTGATCCACAGTCACAGAGCAGATAAAAACACAGAGACTAAATGGTGTGGCGGGTTATTTGATGCGGGAGTATCCATTATCTGATTGGCTGCCCGAGGTTCTGGAAACGGGCCTTATGTCTAATTGGCGAACGCCTACTTCGAAACATTCCCTATTGACTGATGTGCAAGCTGCCAAGCAAGGTGCTAGGCGCTGATTAGTCAACAGAGTTAGGCCATGTTGCTAGACAGTGAAGGCGTTTTGCTGGAGTTCGCGGAATAAGCTGTTATTTCACCTCTGTATCACGAAGTACTCTAAGCCACAGTCATTATTGGATGGTTTTTGCTGTCATGCGTCTTAGGTGTCTGCCAGTCAATCACTGTCTGCGTTCAATTTCTGAGTAAATGAATTATAATTGGCCCAATCGGGTGATATCCTTACTTATCACCAAGACACATTACTAGGGCCACGGGCATTGGCCAGCCAGTCACGAAAGTTCAGTGTCGGAGTAACTTAATTCTGATAGTCCTAGTCAAATATAGAATGTATCATCACACAGAAACCCGACCAATAGCGAAAGGACACCTGCTGGTGTACTCGTAGAATGTTCATGTCTTTCCTGTGCACAGAAGTTTTCGCAAAAAGAAAACACGTGGCCTACGCATGGGCAACGACGAAAGAAAAGTTTCAGTTGTGCAGTAAGTATATTGAAGTATAGCTTGCGCGTAAATATTTTCGCGAAAACAGGCGACCAGTTAACTTGGTTTTTCAGCTTTTTGATGCCTACAGTAGAGTGTGTCTCGAACAACGCTACTTTGCAACATTTTTTTTGTTTTTTGTTCTTGAGAGCAAAACTCGCACGGCTATACATTCATTGCTTTAAGAGGACATTACAAGAACGCTACAGCCAGCGCGAATATTCTGCTTATAAGTAGGGCACCGAGCACTTCATTCGATGGCGAGGTGGGTTTGAATCACTTGTTGTCTGTACGACAGTTGTATGCACACGCCTCTGTGAGCCAGTCATAAGCAGTAAGTGTTCAGCAGTCCTGAACAAAGACCTCACTTGATGGCAGCGACCTATGAGTAGGCTACACGATAGTGTATAGAGGACTGCGAAGTCAATCCTGCTGCCAAATCATCCCATGAAATACTCGCGACTCTACTGATAACTAGAGGTCTGGTAATTTCGCAGGTCTTTTCATGGACATGTTAGACTTTAAGAACGTATACTTGCGCGTGCTCCGCTCACGACTGGAGCACAGTTGTTTTTAAACGCCCTGGATTACTCCTTGGCTAGTAATAAAAGAAGAAATTCTGTGATCATATTACGTTTGGCCAGTAGAATAAACTTGAGAAGCCTCTCGCCATGGTAGTAGCGTATGAATGAACAGTTTTGGACCTAGCATGTAAACAACTGACAAGTCTAGGCTGTTGTCAAATTAATTCGGCAAATTCACCTACTTCCTCAAAATATCACGATTGATTGTAAGATCTTTAACAGAGTAGACGAAATTCGATTGGGGCAGAGTGAACTTGGCAAGCCATTGACTGACTATCAGCTGGAAACTAACTTTATAGATAACAGTAATTATGTACCGTGTGGTGTGTACAGGAGCACCTGTTTTTCACGAAAAGATTCCAGGACAAGTTGTGTTCCAACTCACTTTACTTCAGAACCACTTTCGTGATTGGATCATTTGAATTGTTACGGCGTCTTATCCGTCTGCTCGCGAATCGCAGACGGTCAGTATCGGATAAACAGAATTCTGATTGGCTCACTCATGTAACAGATTGTCTTTTTACAAAGACCAACGGCCAATAGCCAAATGAAGACTGCAAGTGTGCAAATAGGATATCGAAATCTAGCCTCAGAGTAAATCCTTCCGTGAAAAATAGGTGGGTCAGGTATGTAGCAATATGTAAAGACCTGAAAATTCCGCGAAATCATTGACTCGTTTGTTATAATTTAGATTCTTATGTTTAAACGATCAGATATCAACGTCTCATTGGTTTTCTACTGTCAGGGTGGCTGACGCTGATTGGACATGCATTTAGTTGTACGTAAGTTTGATTTATTGGCCCAGAGATCTGAAGGAGGAGTCAAATTACGAGCGGACCAATCGTAGAAATGACATATATGTATAGGTTTTTGATTTCTAGCTTGTCCCGCAAATAATCCGCGAATTTTTTCAGATATCTAGCAAGCTGAAAATTGTGAGTGTCAACAGAAGTGATGTCCCTGCATTGATGCATGTAGGCTCTCGCTTCTAACTTCCATGAATGCCAGTTGATGTATGCAGACCTCAAAAGGGTTAAAAGAGTCAATGTTTTCAGTCACGGATTGATGATCTCAGAAACCTATTGTGTTTTAAACGGACGACATTCAGTAACAATGATACGCAGATGCCTGCGTAGTGAAGTGATACTTTCACTTCTCAATAAAAAGTTTAGCTCCACCCGGGGTTTAAGGGGCCGCGGCGGCTAACCAATTAGCACGCTCGCCTCCCACCAAGGCGAATCGGGTCCAGTCCCCGGCCGGATCACCGGATTTTCGCAAGTGGGAATCGTGCCGGACGATGCCGTTGGTCGGCGGGTTTTCTTGGGGATTTCCCGCTTCCCCTATCCCTTCATTCCGGCACCGCTCCATATTCACTTCTATCACCCTCATCGGCTCTCCAGACCTCGCTGTTAAGAGCCGTCCAAATCTCTTCACTCACTCACTCCACCGGGTCGCTAGGCTCCGCACTACCCCAAGAGAAAGTATACACGCTGTTTGTTGTCTTTTATTGAGCCGGCACGCTTTTCGCGACGAGCGTGTGTGTTTATTGACGAGCTGTATGGAGAGAGAATATGGTACTCGTCTCTCCTCGTGCACCTACTGTAGGCACCAATGCACTTGCCACCTCGCTATTCGCTCTATATTTTTTTGTTCAGTTCCTGCGTCGTTATTGACCGGGTTTTTGTCAGCAAGCCAGTGCCCACTATGTATACCCCCTCCCCTCTCTCTCTCTCCCGTCATCCCCTAGAAGCCAGGGGGCGGGCAGGTACACACGAGCAATTACTCAGGAAATCAATTACCATATTGCGTTTTCTCACCCGCTCGCCTGCCGGGGCTCCGGCTTCTGTCCCAAGCTGCTTGCCTCTCAAACATTATTACAGCACACAATACAACACATGATAGTACATTTGTGAAATGGCGACGTATGTTGATAAGGTTAATTGCACTCAGGTTGGGAACAAAACGAGATTTCTTATGAGAGTGTTTGGCACAAGGGAAAATTCTGCCGCCAGGTGAGCAGAGTTTCAAAAGACTACTTTTAACCCTTTCAGACCCACTTTAATTTACGTTTTCAGGTTTTGCAAACAAAAAAGTTAGGTGCGTGCTGTATTTAAGTCGACACAGCACCTGTTTCGTTGTCACAGCCAATTAGCTATGTTCAGCTACAGGGATATCAACCAATTATGACCTAGACCAGTAAGATAGATTGCGAATCAGTTACCTACACGTGAGATCATTGGTCATTCAGCTTCGCAGTGTGCAGTACAGACCTAAAATTTCCTATACGTGCGTGATGAACACAAATGTGTATACTGGGTCTTAATGGGTTAATTAAAAATTGTGTTAGTCTACATATAGTATAAAAGAGGAAGACTTTACTTAGTAACGAATTTATTTTATATTCGATTTTTTTTATTTTAGTCTGCTTTCGTCAGAATAGACTTTTATACTCGGGCCACTTGACACGGCCATTCGAAAGCTAAGTACATGCTTTTGGTTAACACAAACTAAAGAAACAATTTTATAATGCTTAACATTACATGGATTAACACTGAAAATAACTATGTTCTAATAATGGTCAGACACCACGAAGAATCATAATACATATCTGGTAACACAGCACACTTCAGAAACTTACATCATTTATTACTTTCGTGACAGACTTAGGCTGGATCCAAATTGTCAGTATATACTTGTTAGGTACGTACAATTGCGTACTAGCAGTGATGTGTACTTGTGTACTTGCCGAGACAATTCGGACAGTTCATCGCCTGTTCATAAACTATGTGACAACAGAAAAATGTGGTGCATGGTGCTATAAATACGTTACGTAAACTTCCATGATCTTGCATAAAGAAAATAAATAACAACAGAAGTATTTATTTATTTATTTTTGTGTCATGGTTTTGTACCTTGAAATCTTACGAGTTTAAGAACTGAAACATGGTTTTTACCCGGGAATGAAGACTTAATAGGAGCACTAGTGGTAGCGGATTAATAACAGGAGGGAAATGAAAGCCGGCGGAATATAGAAAGTCTTGCACCTCGCTATCCTGAGGTTATGTTTATCTGTTCAGCTTGTCTCTATTTCACAAGTACTCATACCACACCAATAACCTTGGGATGCTGCTTTATCACGTCATTGGAAGATTGTAAACAAATTAGGGCAGTTGTTATTTAGTTTGTTGCATTTATTAATCGTAGTATGTTAAAGGGGCATTACACAGAAACTGACATTCTAGCCTCGTGCCTTGATACATACCTTACCATGTGTTTGAAATACACACACTGATAACAAAATGGGGTTTATAATAATGGGGTTGGTTCAATGGAGTATGTAATAACTTAGAAATGCGGATTGCAATTTTAATATTATTTGTATGCATACACCTAGGAAATATACTTTTAGAAATCTATAAAACGCTTAGAATTATATTTATAATTGGAAGCACATTTATTAAACTGGCAATTATTTACGCATCCTATTCACTGAAATAGGTGGCCTAAAACTCTTTATATACAACAGAACGACATTTTGTAAATACTTATTAACTTTTAAAACTTGAGAGCTTTATAACCACAAAACGTACACGTTAATTTTCACAACTGAAATAAATATGGCGATTAAGTATGCAAGTATGCCCAGCGATTAAGCTCTGTGCCTTTGTGATTGGTGCGCTAACAGGTAACACGGACCAGGACATGTTTCAGCCAATCAGAATAGCTGGACGAACTCACAGTGCTCTGAACTGTATTTTGTCTTGAAATATTTTCGCGAAATACCACGGCCCCTAGACATAACCAAACCATAATCTCAGCTGGACAGCAAGTGTTTTCTACCAGCCCGTCCTTTTGAAGACGAGCACGGCAAAGTATTGACAGTAGATTCTGCAGTCAGGAAAATAATTTATACTTCAGTCGGCTCGAGTGTCTAACCTCGCTACATCAGATACGTTTGTTCGAAATACAAAATTCCAGCATGTCCATGAACATATCTCGATGACGAAAATAAAGCTATGTGACCTAAGATTTTAAGAAAAGAGAAGAACTTAACTTTTTTCAACTTCGTTCAAAATAAAACAAATAAATGCGTAAACATGAGCGTTAAAAAACTTTCCCCAGCTCTTATGCTTGAAGTTTATGTGCCAGAACATAAAACTTAATGTAAGTCATATAATTCTTACATTTCATTGTGGCTGCACCGGAACTTTTTTTTCAATATGCCGTGATTTTAACGTACAATTTCACAGATTCGGATGAAAAGCCAAAATATACATAACATACAGATACCTTCATTCCTCATGTATACAATATTTTGAATGCATCTCTAGATGAGTAAGCTCTCTTGTTTGCTACCAATAAACTCCCACCAGAGTGAATTGAATCCCAAAATGGTATCTGGACCAAACTGTAGAAAAACTCAGAGACGATCTCCACAATCAGGTACACACAATCAAAGTCTCTGTCATTGGCACAAATGAACTGAATTGCCTCAAGAGACATTGCCTTGGAAAGATAAGGCGATGCCTAAAGAGATATTAAGTAGAAAGTACACCCCAAGAGCGTAACCAGCCCAAGTTGTTGTCTCAGTCTTAAGTAGTTAAGACTGAGTACTCCCCTCGACGTACATCAGAGATTTTTGGTTATTCACACAAGTCCTTGGTCCATGCATCCTTTCACCCATTAAACCTCACACACACGGACACACGCACACAAAACAGTCTCCAAGGCCTTAGATCTATCACTAGAGACCTGAGAATTTCGCGAGTTAATTGAAGGACATGTTAAACTGTATCCGTATGTGCCACGAAGTTTCGCTTCTTATGGACCACAGCTTGCTAGACACGCCCCGGGTGACTTTCGACCAATAACGAACCTGTAAGGAAAACGAGGCCTGAAACCCGTGCTAACTGGTCAGTGATTAAACTGGAGCAACAGCCAATGAACAACTAAATGAGCCTCAAGTTCACAAAGGACAGTGGATTCTATCTTGTTGTCAAATGTATCCGCGGAATTCTCAGGTCTCTACCCATCTCCTACATTGCCACCCAGCTCAAAATATTTCACCTCTCGTCCCAGAATTTTCACTCCGTTGTAAGTTCTTATCTAGACCCTTTTTAAAATTTCCACTTATATGCCCAACGATCCCGAAAATATGTCTCTTAATCGTGCTCTGAAATCTATAATATTAACACCTCACCAAAAGTTTGGAAAGTTCTTTTGTGATCAACAAAGAGCGCACAAACGCATTGCACGTGCCTACAATAAATTGAAAGCAACAGTTTACAATCGTCCATGACCTCCAGAAACACTTCCAGCTCTCACAAGAGTTTCCCACATGGAATGGGACCTACCTCTGGAAAATGACATCAACACATTGATTACAAGCATGCTACGGCGTGTACGGGACCTATGCAATGCACTTGGAGTCCATACACTGCACTGAGCTGCAGTGCAGACAAAGAAAACCTCCTTAGTCAGAGACAATATTAAGTCAAATTTGTTGTTCTTTCGTGTTTATTTGTCTGTGATATTAAAAAAAAAATGTATTTTGTTAGAAATACTTTGAATGTAACCTTGCGATGCTTCTTTTTACGAATATTCCATACTTATTTGCTTTTTTTTTATGTATATTCCAAACGTTTTGTGAGCTTTTTAAATAATAGGAAAGACTGACGGACCAATGTATCAACGTCCAACCTCAACCATTGGTCCTAGAAACATGAAATTTGGAGGAAGTGTTCATTTATGTAATGTAGGCAGTCACTAAGGTGGTATTTTCCAACATTCAACCCCTAATACGGCGAATGTGGGGTCAAAATTTGTAGGGAATAGAATATTATATGGCCCTCTTAATTTTAAACTTTTTAGAAGTACTGTAAAATTAAATAATTAAACACATTTACAACACTTTCTTATAAATAAACCCATATAAAAACCGTTATATAATCTATAAACATAGTGAAAGTATCATAATAAATAAATAACTAAATTTATACTTTCTCCACGTGAAATTATTGTATTCGTTGTAATATGGCGATAAATAAGTCGCAGGGGCGAACTGTCAAATGCGCGGGGGTTGACTTGAGGCAGGACTGTTTCTCTCAAGGTCACTTTTACCTAGCTTGCTCGCGTGTAAGCTCACCCCTCAGCCTGCGGGTTGACTGAGGCACCACCCTCTCAAATAATAAACAACATTGTTTATAAAGATGCATTTTAAAAGACTAACTTACATGTTGACACGGCGGATTACAAACAAACCAAATCTTAGCAGAGACATTTCTCTTATTTCCGGACTTGCATGTAATTCCACTTTCTATTTAAAATATGTAATCTATTTTAAAATAATACTTAGTGTTTAAAATATATTGTAATGAAAACACGAATTCTACGCGGGCAAATTTACGGACAAAAGCTAGTACATGTAAGTCTCTATTACAGACTTCACCGCAACAATATACCGATAGGATCCTCCAGTAAAAAGTTTAAGTCCCACGTTGATATAGGCTGTTCACGGTAAAATGAGCGCTTTTGAAAGCCCTGCTTAAGATCTACTTGTATGCACGTTGTGTATTATTCCATCATACGTAAAGTTAACACTGCCATGGGTCGCTTCACTTTATTCATGCGTCAGTCAAGTGAAACTGTGAAATTATTACGAAAGTAAACATCCGGCGCTGATTAACTCCGAGGTCACGGCACCCCAAGAGTATACCAATGCTGTATGGCGGAAACACAAGCCTTGACGCCACCGCATGACTTTGCACATATTACCCTCCCCTCCCCTCCCCCGGTAGCTAACGCCAACAACCGCTTACAGGGAGCAACGCTGAATCACATTGCACCATGTGTAGCCAATTATAACCGTACTTTCAGGGTTGTTCTGGCTGCCATTCAAAGGGAAGAACCATAATACAAGGGAGCAAGTAAGAATATGTTATAATTCTAAGGACGGATGATCAGTTAAGCTGGGCTCACAACCATCCGTCGCAGCCGTCAGTCACTCATCCGTCAGTTTTTTCGTCCGTAAACAGAACGCGACTACAACAATCCGTTGTTCGTCGATCAGTCTGGCCAGGAAATGTTCAGTGTTACCACCCAACAACACGAACTTTCTCGCGTAGAGAGAAATGTTTTTAATGGATGTCATTAATATATTCTCTTTCCCTAACATAACTTATCAGCATTTCCTGTGAAAATCTACAAGTCATATTCAGTTCAATGCAAAGGTGAAATGTACAAAAGTAAACAACTTTACTACCTTGTGTATTTAAAAAGAAATAAAACAGACGACTGTTTTCCGACAGCCATGTTCAAGGAACGATATTACAAGGCGATGGCCCATCCGTCGGTCTGTCGCAGGTTATACTTTGAGATATATTTGACGGATTGACGGATAGAAAATAGTTTCGCTGCGATTGGTTGAAGATCACGTGACCGCCATACGGACGGCCGACTGACGTATGAAACGGGAGGTTGCGAGTCCAACTTTACTGCTGCGTCTTATTCCTGAATATGGAAGCTACATGGTCTTCCGAAACGTCGGTATAAAAAACGACTTAGACTGGGCTGCAACCCAGAAACCAAGAATACACAGACAAGGGCCGCGATAGCCTGCGAACGTCATTAATTAAAACCAGTTTAGGTTTTTTGAGTTTTTTCATCTGGAAATTTTAATTTACCTGCTATTTGTAAAAATCTCTCACTCTCTCTCTCTCTCTCTCTCTCTCTCTCTCTCTCTCTCTCTCTCTCTCTCTCTCTCTCTCATATATATATATATATTATATATATATATATATGAATGTGTTCCGGGCAAAGATGTACAAAACGTAATTTTTAATGTTTGATAGCGATATTGCGAGAGGCAGACGAGACACGCGACAATGTACAACCCAGTCACAGAGTACTTAGAAACACAGAGGCGAAACATTAGTTGATACAGCGAACTCCAGCCAGAGAAATGACTTCACTGTCCACCAACATGGCGGAACGCCATTTAGGCCGTATACTTACTAGCCCTGACAGAATATGTGCAGAGTATCTAGTAATGCAGCTGGCAATGAAAAATTATTTGATATTTAAAATCGGACATATACTGTCCTGTGTTCTGCAAAACGTTGCACATGCAGTATGGTGCCGTACAAAAAAAAATAGCATTCCTTGATTTCCTACTGTAGCTACTTCCACCACCCATGTCATTACACAATTGCTTCTCGCCTGATAAGAAAACATGTTTCACGAAGGCTACGTACAAGCATAGATATGACTCATGACGTCATGAAGCGTTCCGGCAGGCGTTTGCATCTTTACTTCAAATTGACGATCACTTCGAATTTCTAATTACTTTGTAATTATTGTGTTTGTGCATGTGTGAATTTAAAAAGACAATAAGAAGAAAATTTGCATTTAGAAGATTTTTTTTAAATTTGCCACCCTTCTCAACATGGATGTTGAACTAGAAAATAAATATTAACCCCTTAACATATTACCTGGAGTATACTCGTTCACTCACGACGTGTTGCAAAATCTGTAACGTCATAATAGGTGCGGTGCAAAGGTCGTATTCTTGCACCATTACAAACAGCTTATTTCCGGGTTAATTCTACTGACTGTCACTATCGCAATTAAATGCTATTATTGGTTGCTGCCAATGCCGTCGACCAATAGTAATTCTTTCCATAGATTTCATCATGTAAGTTATTACAAGGAATTCGTAAGTAATTGCAACATCTAGAACAACAGGATAATGCGTAACTTAAATGGTTAATACAAGTGTCTCAATAAGGCAATGCCGTATCTCTCATGCTTTGAAATATTTATGTAATCCCTGGAGGTATGTTTATTTTAGCCTGTCCTGTTCGTCCCACTCGAAAAAATAACCGTTGTGCTGCATTGTAAAACCAGTGGCAGGCAACAGTATCTGCGCTGATGGGGCAACAAGAGGGGACATAAAAAAATCTGGAGCACGCACGAAGGGCGGATCCCATGAATATTGCAGCGTCGCTCGGAGACACGAGGTTTGTCGAGAGCAACGAGCCTGACGTTCAGGACAAAAGCTGCGTTCCTTTCCTTCATCCCCGTCAACCCCCTACCCTTGGGGAATGTCGTGCATCACAACCCCTGCTGTAGTTACGAGTAGTGATCAGGCCTTAGCTGAGCGGCCTGCCTGTTCGCACCTTCACTTACTTATCCAGGACACAGGCTGTGATTGCTGAAATTAACTATGAAATCGCAAATCACAGAAACCCCCTCCCCCCACCCACCTGCCAGTAAACGTAGCCCATGGGCGGTGTCTTTTGTCGTCGGGCCGCTGGAACGAAAACCACTGAAGATGGGTATGTCGGGCCGTCGACTTCGGCCATCTTAATCAGCCTCCGGAATCATGAACAAGGTGGGAACTCACCGGCTAGACTTTACTTAGAATGTGGCTGGTTATATCTTTATAGTTTAATATAAATTAGTAATTTGGTATATTCGAATAGCTCCCCCCCCCCCCCACGCATACTTCATAATGTTTATATTGAAATAATATTGTGCAATCTCAATGTTAAATAAACCCCTGTTATACAGCGTTCATTATATAACTCCTATCAATAACTTGCATTGCCCTTATAGCCCCGTCAAAGTATGATGATGAACGATAAATCCTATTATGCCACTGTACGGCCCGTAGTACACAGGCATAGAACTTGCATCACACACGGGCAGCTATACCACTCGTGAATATCACCCGCCATCTTCTCCAGTCCGGAGACGCTGCATTCAGTGGTCTGACAACCAGTGACTTAGGTCAGAGGCGTACACAAAGGAGGGGCAAGGGGGGTTTCTGAGTTCTAGCCCTCCATCTCCAACGACATATGAAGGGCAAATTAATAAAATAAAAGGAACCGTGGTGGCTGAGCGGTTAGACTGCTTATCTCCCACCAAAGCTAACCGGGGTTCAAACCCCGGCCGGGCCACTTACGGATTTTCGCAAGTGGGAATCGTGCCGTGCGATGCCACTGGTAGGTAAGTTTTCTTGGGAGTTTCCTGTTTCTCTTGCCTTGCATTCCGACGCTGCTCCATTCTCTCCTCATTTCACCTTCATCGACTCTCAACACCTCGTTGTCAAGAGCCGCCCAATTCTCTCAACAACAATAAAATAGAGAAATGCAGTTAGCACATAAATAAGAAATCAGGTAGATGAAACGACATGGAGCAGTAAAAATAAATAAAATATAATTGCTGGTGTCTACATGTTCTTCGGCTGAAAATATTTTACAAACACTGTTTTATGAAGAAATAACCACCATTCCCTGCCCCCTCAAGTAATATATATATATGCCATAGGGGCCCTTCACATACTTAGTAAGAGCGCCATAGTAAGAATAAATGTGCACCCAAACTGTTTTTGTTCACCGAGATATGTTTATATATTGCAAACTCTCTTTCTCTCTCTCTCTCTCTCTCTCTCTCTCTCTCTCTCTCTCTCTCTCTCTCCCTCCCTCCTGGGTTAGTGGCTATTCTCTATCCTTCACGCAGAATGCTATTTTGGTTTTAGCGGCAGTAAAATTGAATTAACAAGAGAGGCAGAAATATTTAAAGAGGGAAACCTAAAAACATATCTCTCACCCCCTTTCCCCCTACAACATGTGGTTGGGCTTAAAAGCGTTGTTAGCATAATATATAGGACTGTACAGAACACAAATTTTCATCTGTAATCTTATGTGACAATGATTGTAAAAACCGAGTCCAAATGTAAACCAGCCTTGCGATGAATTTGGCCGTGAATAATAAATTAACAAAATTAATTAATTAGTCTGGTAGGGACACATACATATATGTATAACATGAACTTGGCAGTTCGACTGACATTGTTAGTTATGCACATTGTTAGTTGTGCACATTGTTAGTTGTGCACATTGTTAGTTGTGCACATTGTTAGTTGTGCACACAACACACACAGCTGAGTCCTTGCTATCATTATAGTCGCTCCACCGTGTTGAGCGGCAAGACTCACGTGTCTCCTGGGAGCACACCGATACAACCCAGGAAATATCTCAAACGCAGGAAGCTCGTGCATGGCTTGTGTCATCACTTGGCAGAACATTACTTGTTCGTCCAAATAATATATGACAGAAAGCCCTAGGGAAACACATGCGAAATTTAAGAGAAAATAACTTTTAATGCAGAAAATTTACAAGAAGTGAAATGTATATAGTTCACATGCTCACAGCTTCACATGTCTGCAGGGTTGGAGGTGACAATAGGTATCGCACTTCTTGAAACAATAGTTAAGTAGCCCCTCCTACGATTATAAGCTGGAACTTTCGCGAAAAAAAAAGAACGAAACAAATCTAAGTTTCAATACAATCATGAAATAATCTCAATTGTCACTATCATTAACATGAGTGAATGAGGGAAATTGGTTTGGGCAGCTCTTAGCAGCGATGTCTTGAGAGCCGACGAAGGTGATTGAGGTGAGTAAGGAGCAGCGCCGGAATTAAGGTGCGGGGACAAAGGGAGATCCCCGAGAAAACCCGCCGATGAGAGACCTTGTCCGGCACGATTCCCACGTGCGAAAATCCTGGAGCGACCCCGCCCCAACTCCAGTCAGGTTCGCCCAGATGGTTGGCGAGTAGTCTGCCCTCTACGCCACCGCGGCGCCGATGCCCTATTTGAAAAATTACCTGTTATTCAAACCAATGCGACGGCGTGGCCTCCGTCACTGATATTTCAGTGTAAATTTCTTGTTTAGAGATGGCGTGTTTTCAGCCTTCCGCGCCTTGTAACGTCTGAACCCTTGTGTCTCGTCTACCTGCTATGCGTAATTGTACTGCGGGTGGTAGGAAGGAGGTACAAGGTACAAGGGGCTCGGAACATCGCCTCTTTTGTTATTGGCCGACTGCTTTGTGAATTTAATATGCTTGCTGGTATAGAGAGCGGTGGCGTCATAAAGAGCGCGCTGCTTATGGTCTCAGTAGTGGAGACGTGGCTAAGAGGGGATATTGTCGAGTATAAATACGGGTGCTGGCGCGGGGATCTAGAATTGGGTGGAAATACAGTCTATGTCTATGGAGGCATGCTCGCTGTGAGGTAGCACAGCATTATAATTAGACACATATGTCCTCGAGGACATGTGTTATTAAATGACACTTAGGCTATTTTCATTTAGTTTAGCTATTAACCCCTTTCTCTTCACAGGCTGTACCGTCTCTTCCCGGACATCAAAAAACCAGCAAGTGTTGGACCTGCTGACACTTACTGGCAACTCACTTCGTTTGTCTTCAGTTTTCAGGTTCTACTGGGGAATCGGGGGGAAGCCGCCCAATAGCGCCACTTCCCCCACCAGAGAGGTGTGTAAACACCTCTCTGGTTACAAGCCAGTGTCTCTCTCCAGTTGCCAAGGCAAAGGTTAATTAAAGTTCCTGTCCCCTCTCTACTAGCTTTTCCATCTCTACTAACACGAGCATGTTCCACACACACTCTGTCTCCTGTAGCATTTCTATTAAATGCGTGAATAATTTTGAATTATATTCTGTCGACTGGGTTTTTACGGTGTCTGTGCCAGTTTTTCCCAGTCTCTTCTGGTGATAGCTTAGCTATATGTACACTTAGGGAGGAAGTCATGGCCCCAACTGCATGCCATGGCTGCCCAATCCCTCCCTGCCGTGATGCATGTGTCCTTGCATGATTTCCTTTCCTTGTAGGCGTAAGGGGTCTAGCCTTGAGATGTAATAAAATCCCGTCCTACCCACCGGGCTTTCACTTAACACTTAGTTATTGGGTAGTTAGAAAGAAAATTGTTTCGAGGAGGACGTCGTTGGCTGAAGGCCGGGCTCGCAAGTAAGATCGTACCGCTTAGAGCGAGAGGGTCGCCGGATCAGCAGGCTGCTTACACGTCTAGGCGAGTAAGAGAAGATAACCACAGCTATCGGCGAACTTAGCATAATTTATGCAAGTGTTGGGACATGGTCGTTTGCTAGTGAATGATTAGAATTAGATTTTTTTCGGTAGTTCGCGGAATATTGTATATCTATGTGGAGGCAGTAAGAGAACTTAGAAAATTTCTCTGAAGGTGCTCACGTGACTTTGAAATAATTCGGGGAAGAAGGGAACTTTGAAAATGTTGTATGAAGTACTTGGCCTGAAATTACGTTATGATGGAATTTTGAATTTATCTGGGTGATAAATAGACTTTGAGCGGCGGGAACATGATTGTGGAGTTACTTTATTTTGCCCGCAGGAATACAGCCTAGTGTAAGTTTTCCGGAACAGTACCCGGACAGTAATTATGAGTTTTGAATTTGATATCAGTGGCTGAGTAGGAGCTGCGCGTTGGTCCAGGTGTAACACTGGATTGTGGAGTTGTAGAGTGGTAGTTTGGAACTTTCCAACTGGATGGGCAGTCTGAGAGGTTTCGAGGAGGAATTCGCCGACGTTGAGTGATCGGGGCGTGTTTCTGCCGTCAAAGAAAGGAAGAAGATGATGTGGCCGATATCGAGAGAAGGATCGGGGGATTGATGTTTTGTTGTGAGTTACCGGATAAGAGCGCGCGCAGAATTGGAAAAGGAAAAGACTGTGTGGCATGGTTAACTTGGGAGTGGTTTCTAGAATTATTTTCCATATTATTAGTATTATTTTCGAAACTAAATTAATAAATGTTCCTCTTGAGCCTCCAGTAAAAATACGTCACATATTATTATAAACAATAACATAATCTCGTATATTGATGTCGTCCGACTCAAAAAGACATCAATATTACATATACATACAAGAACAAATAAACTAGAGGAACAACATCTACACTGTACAACACGCATCACAAACAACATTACACTGACACCAACACAACACAGACATAAACATCAAACACACGACTGACAACTCACGAAAACCACAACAGTCGGCCCCTCTGTCTCCAGAGAGGATGACGGGCTGAGGGTTCAAGGGTGGAGGTAGCGGAATTTTAACTTTTGACATTTTTTAATTATAACGTACCTTTTTCTTTCACATTATAACAAAATATGATTCTAAGCCTCAGTAATTTAAAAATTTAACTTGTTTCATTGTTGTAACGCGACAAAGTTTTTGTTAAAACCAGTTATGGCCTTCAGCTGGATACTGGTGCTATTTTTATATGGTCTGTTCTACGTGGAATGGTATGTGTGTAGGCATGTGTGGAATTTTGTTTTGAATGGATCATAGACGAGAGAAATACAGGCAATTACGAGTGTTAAGATGGGGAGAGTATCCCTGGGCTCAGAATCTGTGTGGGTGTTGTGCAAATTGTCGGATGGATGGGCGATGGACTGTGTTTTGCTTGGGAGTGGAAAGAGCTGGGGAATTATTTGTGAATACTACCGATTGTTAAGATGGGGATAGTATCCCTGGGCTCAGAATCTGTGTGGTTGTTGTGTAAATTGTCAGATGGATGGGCGATGGACTGTGTTTTGCTTGGGAGTGGAAAGAGCTGGGGAATTATTTGTGAATACTACCGATTGTTAAGATGGGGAGAGTATCCCTGGGCTCAGAATCTGTGTGGGTGTTGTGTAAATTGTCAGATGGATGGGCGATGGACTGTGTTTTGCTTGGGAGTGGAAAGAGCTGGGGAATTATTTGTGAATACTACCGAGTGCGCTCCTGAGACCATTTGTGGGTTCGACGTTCTTGATAAATTAATATTGTTTGAATTTATTATTGTCAATGAAAGAATTTTATAAATGCCTTTGTGGTAAAATTAGAGTATATTGTGAATATCTAAAAGAAAGTTTTGGAGCAAGAGTGAAATATTTTAAACTGTTTCGAAGGTATTTATTTTATGAATGTCGAAAGGGATTTCATGAAACTCTTAATGGGAGTGTGAACTTTTATATGAAGTTGGTTAATTGAGGTGTTGAAATTGTTTCGATTATATTGAATACCTTCAGTTCTTGTAAGGGTGCAAGACGGAATTTTTTACTTGCCTTTGTGTAGAATAATTCAATTGGGATGGAATGTTGTTAGTAATAATTTTAATCAGTATTACCGATTGTAAGTTATTAATAGAGCCAAATAATTTTATGAGTACTATTAATGTGTGCTTTTGTAAAGTGAAATACTGGAGTTGGAGTGTTTTGGAGTTTTGGGAAAATTTGTACGTGCTGAATAAAAGTCAAGAGTTGTGAAAAGACGGAGTGTTTTATGTGGAGTGTTGGTGACACCTTCCTCATTCTGGACAGAGTGTTGGGAAGGAGGTAGAGCTCAGTGTTGAGATACCGGCCCCAACAAGTTATTCAAATACTACAAAATGAGCACAGTAACTTATTATTTCGTTCTAGATAGCGTACTTGGGACCAGAGAGAGAAAGTACTCCCCTTACCGGCACCATTTTCCGATATCTATCAAGTCCCGGCTGGAGTCAAACTGAGTGGCAACAAAGCTTGCTGTTGGTAGAACGGATCCTTATTACCGGATCGTCTACTCATTGTCATAAGAGAACATTATCCCCGACATGCGGACCGATCAAGTGTCGTGCCGATTTAATTGGAGACGTTCATAGGCGCCACTTTAAGTAAATTATGTGGGGGGGGGGGGTTGCGAGGTTCATTGATTTTTATTTAATGCCTAATATATGGGTGGGTAGGTAGGTAGTTGGTCTTAACGTCTCATCGACAGCGCGGTCATTAGAGAGGGAGTAAGTTGCTTAAGGAAGAGGGATATGTGAGGGAATTGGAAGACTCGGCCATGGACTTTGTTAAGAACCCATCCCAGCATTCGCCTGGAGCGACTTCGGTAAACCATGGAAAACCGAATTAAAAATGGCCGGAAGGGGAACCGAACCCGGGTCCTCCCGAATGCGAGTCCAGTATACGTTGTAACTGGCGATACAGTTGGTTTCCCTACAGGTGAGGCCGCTTACTATGAAACTATTAGGCGAGGCACTTTACTCAACACTGTTGCACTGAAAATTTGACCTCCAATTGTGTACACAAATAAAATTAATGAATAATAAATAATTTATTTTACTTGTAAGTCTGTTATTTTCGAATTATTTTCTTATGTTGTCAATGCTTTCTAATTTCATTAATTTTTTCCCCCCCCCGTCAGTAACATTGTCTCTGTATTCTAATTTGCATTGACCCATGCAACCAAGTCTCAACATGACCTAGAAAAATTTGCCGCTGTAAACGATTGAGTGTTTCATGTTTTACAGATATCCATGCCTTAGAGATGGACGAGACCATAATATGGTATGAAAGCTCCCGGTAATATTCTTTAGATATTAGTAAAAAAATTGTAATTCCTAAGGTTCTTAATTTTGTGTTTCTCTTTTTCTGCATTAAACCACGACACTGAATATTACCAGCAACTTACAACTTACTCACAGCTGTATTCCTGTAGTGTTAAATGTTAATAGCTTTTGTAAATAAGCAACGCCATGTAATGATTTAAAAGGCAAATGCAATTTAAACATCTTAAGTAACACTTAAAAACAATACTTTTTTTTACAATATCAAATACAACTGTTCATTCATGTCGTCAGTCAGTTATGCCAATAACAGGTTTATACAAAAAAAGGAAGTCTTTTAAAAATGAATTGTGATTTCAAATATATTAAAATAAGTTGTGTACTGACAAATGTTATGACTATCAGTACGATAATAAGGTCGTTAACTCACAATAATGATCTAAAATCTCTGCAGCTTTTTCATTATACGTTGTTTGTGGCGGTTGAGGGATCTCCGTACGTGCTATATGGTTGTAGCAGTTGTGTATATTCTACTTAAAAAATATATATTATATCTATGTAAATAATTTATTTCAGGGCAGAAATGAAATCAGCATTTTGTTCCCAATTCATAAATTCGATTATTTAAACAAAAATAGGTCGTTGGAAAATGTCACCATTGGCATTCATTGTTGAGTGAAACTGTGATCTAAACAATAGTGACAATGCTGAATATTTTCTGGACATATTCCTGTATTATGGCCCGCGATAGTCACCATTTTAAATCCCGAGGAATCGAAACACTGCACTCTAAGCTTGTGTACGCTATTTCCCAACGCCGTAGATATTCTTCCTTGTAACAGGACGTGACGATGAGGCGTTTAAAATGCCCTACTATGGCGACCCTTAAACTTGTTTGTACGATTTTTCCTGTCGGTGTATTACAGGACCGAGCTCCCTCTTGACAATTATTTGGTGGGAGGAGGGCGCTACAGTCGGCGCCTATGGAGATGTTTCACCACAGCAGCTGAGGGAAGAGAATTAGCGAGAAGACTGCCTGTTGGCGCGAGCTCTGTTTGGGGGGAGGTCGCTGCCGTTCGCCGAGAAGCAATTTAAATTCAATTTGAGTTTAAGAGGCTTAGAAAAATGCCGCCCGTTGGGGGAGGGGTTTAGAGGGGACAGGAGGGACGCATTTAGGAACGTTTGTAAACAAACAGCTGCTCCGTTAAGCAAACGCGCTGCTTTGAGTAGTCTGGCTCTGGCCCTGTCCTCCTCCTTTTTGTTTTCCTTTCTCCATCGCTAACCCCCCTCTTTTATTTTTACTCTTTCGAATGTCCTCTCACAAAGAATTATGCTAGACGGAAAATTCCTTTTGCGATAGTAATAACAATTATAGAAACTATTCTCCTCTTACAAGTGTTCCAATTCCTACTGTCACAAAACCACAGTTACCTTCGTAAAAAAATAATTTACCTAATTTAAAATGAATTATTTCTACGCACGATATGTCTGTATCATCGTATTATGTGTACTATTTTATTTATAGTAGTAGAAGAATCCCCCTTTGTTTGGCGAGAGTGTAGCAAGTTTAAGTGTAAATATTGACACGAAGATGTTCTCGGTATAGATTACTAAAATTTGGCACTACTCATTGATGCATACAATGTGATTATAAAAGAATGCGACAGTTTTGGTCCTGTAAACAAAGGCATTTCATGGCAAGGGTAGACACTGGCCTAGACATCTAAACGTATCATCCCCTCTATATACCAATTGCAGTGTTGTCGTGCAGTTCTCAGTCCCACAGAGTACAGCTACAGCTACAGATGAAGTATCTGCCCTGCTAGTGTATCGGTGCAGTATGTGAAGCAACTGTAACTGCACTCGTATATATCCCATTCACGCTTAACTGAACACTTTTGTAATCTACCTTCGAAAAATGTCACTGCCTCTAACGCGCACATATTTTAACGGGCAGACAAAGTGGTATTAGCCCACTGAAGTTGGTAACGACGATTGTAAAGGAGTTTCATGTGTTTACACTGTATTCCAAATGTTAGGTAAACATTTGTGGATATTCAAATTATTTATTTTGCATTCTGTGTTTTTAATGCATGTAATCGGAATAATAAGCAGATTTTCAAAATATTTATATTTCCAATAATTCCACTTGACCACCGTAGAATAAAGTGATCAGGTCAATGACAATTTTAATGTTACATATTATGGAAAGATACACAACGTGCATACAGGTTATGTTATTCGGGGCATTCAATAGCGTCCAGTTCACCGAGCCTATATATAATTTTGATATGTATTTAGTAAGCATGACTTTAAGCTGCTTATGTCTCATATCAAATCCGAGTTGAGTAGAAAGGCTTTTTTACAGCGCTTAACCACGAGGTCTTGAACTCTGGCGAGGATGAAGTGAGGTTGAGATGGAGCGTCGGCGGAATTCAATGGTAAAGGAAACGGGAATACACGGAGAAAACTCACTGGCCAGCGGCGTTGCCACGTTCCCTATTTTCTTTGGTGGGGAGGCGAGTAAAGTGTTACACCACGGCCGCTATTCGACTCCGAAAGCTGCTGGTATCTTAGAAGGTCATATCCCTGGCCGACAAGAGACAGGCTTACTTTCTCAGTAAAACCGCAATGTGTTATGAATATGCCTTAATTATAACCGATATTTATGTCTTTGATGGCAACTGACTGAGACAGTGGCCATACTGAGTGTGTTTGGCACTGATGTTCATTTCTACTTGGATGACACCGAGGTGTTTCTAAACCCGAAAATTTGAGATAATCACAAAAAAAAAAAAAATCCAAAAATAAAAAGAAAAATAATATCTAGTAACAATTATTTGTACTCTCGTCCTATTTAGCCTACCATAGTCTTGCTTTTTGTTACAACTTAAGTGTGAGATTACTTTTAGATTATTTAAATGTAATTGAATTTAATTTAATGGGCTTTTTAACGTCAACCGGTTTATGCTTGAAAGCTTAGCAGGGGACGGCTTTCAGACTGACTTATAAGTTAACTTTAATTAACACCCGGGACTCGAACCCAGAGCCTCCCGCAACCCAGATCGGTGGCGCACCAACCAACTGCGTCACGGGAGATCGGCATTTAAATGTAACTATGTTATTCACCATGGGAATAAATTTATATGACAGCCATGACTCCAAGCATGATTGTCTACGACCGAACAGGGTGACAACTCAAGCGATACGTTGCAGTGTAAACGTCTGGCCCACAGAGCACTTCACAATACAGAAGCGAAACAGCCGCCTATGCCGCGTACTCCAGACGCATACACTGGCCAGCAATATGGCGTCACTGACCAGCAACACGTCAGGAAGGCGTTCGTCAATCAGATCGTGGTAACCTAATCGACATCCGGCAGGCCAGCCAATAGGGAACCTACGCAACATGCAGTTTCCGATCAGACAACGCAAGGCCCGTTCCCAGAGGCTCACTCAGCCAATCTGCTCTAAGTGTGCGCCCAATCACAGGAACCATGACGTCACTTCGTCTTTGTGTACGTACATACTCTTTGTTTTGACTGGTCGACGTGTGTGCTGGTAAGTCTGGACTCCAAAAATCTTGGTTGAAAGCTGGATGGATGGGACGAAAGCCATGTAATATTACTATTAATAATAGCTCACTTGGCTTTCAGTGCATTCTGCTATGAGTTATCACTGGATACCAATTACTTCCGTTTCTTATATTCTATTTTTTTTAAACTAAATATTTCCGGTATATTATTTCTGGAGTCATTAATTTTGATGCGTTGATATAAGAAAATGTAGATATGTTTTGGACATTGAGAGTGCTTAGATTTCTATAGACTCTCTCAAGTGTTACGAGATTATGTAAATCAACGTATGCAATTGATAGAGACCTAAAAAAATCGTGGATTCTTTTCGGGACAAGCTAGAGCTCATAAACATCTACGTATGTGTCACTTTTACAATTTGTCCGCGCGTAATTTGACGCCTCCTTCAGATCTCTGGGCAAATATCATACTTATAACAAAATTTATGCCTAGTAAACGCCGCCCATAACAATCAATGAGACGTTGATATCTGTTTGTTTGAACATAAGAATGTGAATTCCAACATAGAAGTCAGCGAATTCGCGAAATTTTCTGGTCTCTATCAATTAACCACGTATAATATTGGCCTGTCATCAATGCACCAGAAGTAAAATGTCCCTATTGCTCCAGCGGTACCATTTGGGTCTCCTTTGGGAGTGGATATATCGAGAGATCGCCACAGAGATCTGAAAACTAAACATATTATACATTTCAAGGATTTCGCAAAGTTATTTATGGGAACTGGACATTTTCACGAATTCATGTTTGGACAAGCTAGAAGTCAAATGAATGTGTATTTCTATGTTATGTTCGCAATTGGTAGGGGCACCCGAATTTCGCGAGAAGATTTCCGCACATGCTAGATTTTAATACTCTGCGGGTATACCAACTATTTTCTTTTGCTTATTGGAGACGTGTCTTTGTGATAAGAAATTTTCCTACTTGATTGACCAATCAGAATTAGGTAACATCAATACTGTGCGTCTGTGATTCGCGGGCAGACACCTAAAACACGTAACACGGAAACCATTCAATCACGAAAGTGGATCTGAACTAAAATGTTATGAAATACAACTGATCGTGAATTATTTTCGCGAAATTCGGGTGTCCCTAGCAATTGGTTGACAGTTTATTAGACGAGCTAAATATGCACTCTCAGCCAATAATCACGCTGCATGGAAACGAATAGTGACTCCTGTACTACCTTGTTTGAGGTAGAACTGGCTACACTCTGGGGCAGCAGACAATGAACACAGACTGAGATTCGGAAATACAGAGGACTGTGTAGTATATTTAGAGCTAGTGATTTTTCGCGAAAAAAAAAAAACGAGTACACGGTAGACTTCAATACTATGAGCGCCCAACAGCAGTTTGTTTTTCACTATTGGTTGCTGTCTGCTTGAGAAGGCGTTTTCATGCATGAGCGGGCCACTTATAATTCTCCAACATCGGTAAGGCTCCTATGTGATTCGTGTGCAGACAGTTAACACGTGTCGAAAAGTAATTCACCCAATCAAAATAGGCGAACGACCCTACAGTGTTATGAAATATAACTTGTCTTGAAATCTTTTCGCGAAATTTCACTGCCCCTAAGTATAGTCTACAGGTAATTTAAAACGCGAAATATTCCTGTCGCTCGTTATTTATCGCGGGGGTGAGTAAATTTCAAGGGGGCTGGTATTCGTGCGAGTACGGCGGCCTCACAAGTCAGACGTCGCAGTGGATACTGCTCACCCACGAACGTCATTGTCAGTTGTTGCTCCAAATCCAGACCAAGTTCTACAAAATACATTCTTCTCTTCAGCAGTGATAACCTCCAACGTTGTGACACAGCTGTGTTTGCCGGGAGCCAAGTGACAGGTTCAGCGAAGACACGAGGGCAACCCCAGCTCCTCCCCTGCTTAACAAGACAAGCCGGGCGCTATTAGAGCACACTTGCGTCGTACGTCATGGTTATTGCACCCAGGTCTATTACTGGCAGCTGCAATTAAAACTTCCGTCTGTCGAGGGATGCTGTGTCAGAGATCAGACCCACTGTATCGGCCCCGCCAACACAGTAAGTTACTGCTCTTCGAACGTATCTAAATATCTCGTGACTGAGAGATGTTGTCGCGTTCAGTGAGACACGTTTTGAGTTACCTGACAGAGTTACATTGAGAGATTTAGGGCAGCTCTTAACAACGAGGTCTCGAGAGCCGATGGGGGAGCAGCGTGGGAATGCAAGGGCGGGGGATACCGGAGATCCTCGAGAAAACCCACCGACCAGCGGCCTCGTCCGGCACGATTCCCACGTGTGAAAATCTGGGAGGGACCACGCCAGGGAATCGACCCGGTTCGCCTTGTTATAAGCTGTTCACGGTGAAGTGAGAACTTTTGAGGTCCTAGTTACTTTTTCCTTTCAGCTATTTTTTTAATTATTTAACCACCTTTTTAAATAATATTGCCCTGTAAGTAATAAACACAGTGTGTATATTCGACCGCAGTCGGAACTTAACGTCTAATAATAAAATAAAATATATTCATTGGCCATTAATCCAAACCAGAAGGCTTTGAAAAGTGCTCACTTTACCGTGAATAGCCTATAGGAGGCAAGCGCTGTAGGTACTACAACACGGCCCCAAAGGTCAAAGGTGGGAGGGATGGAGACTTGAAACTGGACAGTCAGATTCACAACGTGCAAGTATTCCTACAAACAATAAACCAAGAAGCATTCTAGCATACTTTATACTTCATCACGGCACTCCCTATATTCAGCTGTTATATATGTTGTCATTCGTAGTTCCGCTGTTGGTGTTTGTCTATTATTACAGATGGCTAGGGACATGCGAAATTCGCGTTATTTTATGGCATCAATCTAAACTTGACAGCATTGTATATATTGGAGCCAGCGTCGTTCCTTAAATGGCTGCAGCCAAGATGAGAAGTCACTACCTTTCTGAGTGAACTGCACGTGATTCGCGAATTGTGAAGTTTTACGATTGTGAAGTTTTAATTTATTGGCGCAGAGTTAACTGGGTCGTGTCGAATGGAATATGGTCCAATGACAAACGTGTTGCGAAGGTAAAAAAGTTTTAAGTTTAAAATGTCCTCAAATAATAACGCGAATTCTGCAGGTCTCTACAGACGGCATGTAGTTAGAAAATTCTTCATTTTGCTTGTGACTCTCTTGCTCATGTTTATCACGACCTAGAAACTGCTGCGTCGGTAATAGAGAGTGAAAGATGGGGAAGGGCTAAAGGTTGTCATGGGTGTGACGTATTTCCCAGGGCTTCACTTAAGCTTGTCGGGTAATACCTTCGCTCCCCAGGCAGACAATTACTGAGCATAAGATATACAAGACTGCGAAAACCCAGTAAGGAGACGGCGAGAGATATCAAGAAGGTTACGCAAGAAAGTGCGCGAATGGATGTCATTAGGAAAAACAAATGGAAGGTTTGGAATTATTTGGACTCAAGGAACGCGCAGAGAAGAATGTCAGAGGAAGAACGTTGAGAAGAATTCCAGAGGAAGAACACGGAGAATAATGCCAGAGGAAGAATGTGTAGATGAATGCCAGACGAAGAACATGGAGAAGAGTGCCAGAGGAAGAACATTGAGAAGAGTGCCTGAGGAAGAACATGGAGAATAATGCCAGAGGAAGAATGTGGAGAAGAATGCCAGAGGAAGAACACGGAGAAGAATGCCAGAGTAAGAATGTTGAGAAGAATGACAGAGGAAGAACACGGAGATGAGTGCAAGAGGAAGAATGTGGAGAAGAATGCCAGAGGAAGAAGGTTTAAAAGTATTCCAGAGGAAGAACGAGGAGAGGAAAGACAGAGGAAGAACATGGAGAAGAATGCCAGAGGAAGAATGTGGAGAAGAGTGCCAGAGGAAGAACATGGAGAAGAATGACAGAGGAAGAACATGGAGAATAATGCCAGAGGAAGAATGTTGAGAAGAATGACAGAGGAAGAACATGGAGAAGAATGCCAGAGTAAGAATGTGGAGAAGAATGCCAAAGGAAGAACGTGGAGAAGAATGACAGAGGAAGAACATGGAGAAGAATGCCAGAGGAAGAATTTGAGAAGAATGACAGAGGACGAACATGGAGAAGAGTGCCAGAGGAAGAATGTGGAGAAGAATGCCAAAGGAAGAACGTGGAGAAGAATGACAGAGGAAGAACATGGAGAATAATGCCAGAGGAAGAACATGGAGAAGAATGCCAGAGGAAGAATGTTGAGAAGAATGACAGAGGAAGAACATGGAGAAGAATGCCAGAGGAAGAACATGGAGAATAATGCCAGAGGAAGAATGTGGAGAAGAATGTCAAAGGAAGAACGTGGAGAAGAATGACAGAGGAAGAACATGGAGAATAATGCCAGAGGAAGAACATGGAGAAGAATGCCAGAGGAAGAATGTTGAGAAGAATGACAGAGGAAGAACATGGAGAAGAGTGCCAGAGGAAGAATGTGGAGAAGAATGCCAGAGGAAGAATGTTGAGAAGAATGACAGAGGAAGTTAATGGAGAAGAGTGCCAGAGGAAGAATGTGGAGAAGAATGCCAAAGGAAGAACGTGGAGAAGAATGACAGAGGAAGAACATGGAGAATAATGCCAGAGGAAGAATGTGGAGAGGAGTGCCAGAGGAAGAACTTGGAGAATAATGCCAGAGGAAGAAGATGGAGAAGAGTGACAGACAAGGAACATTGAGAAGAATGCCAGAGGGAGAAAATGAAGAATAATGCCAAAGGAAGAACTTGGAGAATAATAAAAGATGAAGAATGTGGAGAATAAAGCCAGAGGAAGAACTGGAGAAGAGTGTCTGAGGAAGAATATTGAGAGGAATGCAAGAGGAAGTACATTGAGAGGAATGACAGAGGAAGAACGTAGAGAAGAGTGCAAGAGGAAGAACTTGGAGAATAATGCCAGATGAAGAACTTTGAGAAGAGTGCCAGAGGAAGAACGTGGAGAAGAATGTCAGAGGAAGAATGTGGAGAAGAGAGCCAGAGTGATAACATGGAGAATAATGCCAAGGGAAGAATGTGGAGAAGAATGCCAGAGGAAGAACATGGAGAATAATGCCAGAGGAAGAACGTGGCGAAGAATGCCAGTGGAGGAATGTTGAGAAGAATGACAGAGGAAGAACACGGAGAAGAGTTCCAAAGGAAGAATGTGGAGAAGACTGCCAGAGGAAGAACGAGGAGAAGAGTGATAGAGGAAGAATGTGGAGAAGAATGCCAGAGGAATAACGTGGTGATAAATGCCAGAGGAAGAACGTTGAGAATAAATCCTGGGGAAGAATGTTGAGAAGAATGCCAGAGGAAGAATTTAGAAAAGAATACCAGAAGATGAACGTTGAGAATAATGCCAGAGGAAGAACGTTGAGAATAATGCCAGAGGAAGAACATGGAGACGTGTGTCAGAGGCAGAATGTGGAAAATAATGCCAGAGGAACAACGTGGAGGAGAATGCCAGATGATGAATGTTGAAAATAGTGCCAGAGGAATAATGCGGAGAAGAATGCCAGAGGAAGAACGTGGAGTATAATTCCTTAGGATGAACATGGAGAATCCAGAGGAAGAATGTAGAGAAGAATTTCAGAGGAAGAACATCGAGAACAATGACAGAGGAAGAACTTGGAGAATAATGCCAGAGTAAGAATATGGTGAAGAGAGGAAGAGGAAGATCGTGGAGAAGAATGCCAGAGGAAGAACGTGAAGAATAATGCCAGAGGAAGAACGTGGCGAAGAAAAGCAGCGGAAGAATGTTGAGAAGAATGACAGAGGAAGAACACGGAGAAGAGTGCCAAAGGAAGAATGTGGAGAAGACTGCCAGAGGAAGAACGTGGAGGAGAGTGATAGAGGAAGAATGTGGAGAAGAATGCCAGAGGAATAACGTTTTGATAAATGCCAGAGGAAGAACGTTGAGAATAAATCCTGGGGAAGAATGTTGAGAAGAATTCCAGAGGAAGAATTTAGAAAAGAATGCCCGAAGATGAACGTTGGGAATAATGCCAGAGGAAGAACGTAGCGAAGAATGCCAGAGGAAGAACTTGGAGAATAATGACAGAGGACGAACGTAGCTATAAATGCCAGTGGAAGAACGAGAGGAGAGTTCCAGAGGAAGAACGTGGAGAAGAATGCCAGAGGAAGAAAGTGGAGAAGAGTGCAAGAGTAAGAAAGTGAAGAAGAGTGCCAGAGGAAGAATCATGGTGAAGGATGCCAGTGGAAGAATTTGGAGAAGAGCGCCAGAGGAAGAACGTTGAGAAGAATGCCAAAGGATGAACGTGGAGAATAATTCCAGAGGAAGAATTTTGAGATGATAGACAAGAGGAAGAACATTGAGAAGAATGCCAGATGCAGAACTAGGAGAAGAGTGCCAGAGGAAGAATTGTGGAGAAGAGTTCCAGAGGAAATACATGGAGAATAATGCCAGAGGAAGAACGTGGAGAAGAATGAATGAGAAAGAATGTGGAGAAGAGTGCAAGACGAAGAAAGTGGGGAATAATACCAGAGGAAGAACGTGGAGAATAATGCCAGAAGATGAATGTGGAGAATAATGCCAGAGGGAGAAAGTTGTGAAGAATGCAAGAGGAATAACGTTTAGAAGAGTGCTAGAAGTGGATCGTGGAGAAGAGTGCCAGAGGAAGAACGTGGAGAAGAGTGCCAGAAGAATAATGTAGAGAGGAGTGCAAGAGGAAGTACGTGGAGAAGAATGCCAGAGGAATAATATGTAGAAGAATGCCGGAGGAAGAATGTGGATAAGAATGCCAGAGGAAGAACGTGAAGATGAGTGCCAAAGGAAGAACATGGAGAATAATGCCAGAGGAAGAACGTGGAGAACAGTTCCAGATGAAGAACATAGCATTGAATGCCAGAGGAAGCATGTGGAGAAGAGTGCCAGAGAGAGAACATTTAGATTAATGCCATAGGAAGAACGTGGAGAAGAGTGAAAGAGGAAGAACATAGAGAAGAATACCAGAGGATGAACGTTTTGAATAAAGCCAGAGGAAGAACGCGGAGAAGAGTGCCAAAGGCAGAACTTGGAGAAGTGTGTTAGAGGAAGAACAAGTAGAAGGGTGCTAGAGGTAGAATGTGGAGAAGAATGCCAGAGGAAGAACATGGAGAAGAATAACAGAAGAAGAACTTTGAGAAGATTGCCAGAGGAAGAACGTGGAGAAGAGTGCCAGAGGAAGAATGTTGATTATAATGCCAGAGTAAGAACGTGGAGAAGAGAGCCAGAGGAGAAGAACGTGGAATTGAGTGCCAGAGGAAGAACTTTGAGAAGATTGCCTGAGGAAGCGCATGGACAAGAGAAGCAGAGGAAGAACGTGTATAAATATGCAAGAGGAAGTACGTGGAGAAGAGTGCCAGAGGAAGATCTTAGAGAATAATGCCAGAGAATGAACATGGAGAAGAATGCCACATGAAGAACATGGAGAAGAAAGCCAGTGGAAGAACGTCGAGGAGAATGCCAGTGAAATAACGTGGAGATGAATGCCAGAGGAAGAACGTGGAAAATAATTCCCGTGGAGGAACGTGGAAAAGAATGCCAGAGGAAGAATGTGGAGAAAAGTGCCAGTAGAAGAACACTGAGAAGAATGCCTGAGGAAGAACACGGATAATAATGCCAGAGGAAGAATGCCACAGGATGAACATGGAGAAGAATGCCAGAGGAAGAACATTGAGAAGAATGCCAGAAGAAGAACATTGAGAATAATGCCAGAGGAAGAACTTGGAGAAGAATGCCAGAGGAAGAATGTGGAGAATAGTGCCAGAGGAAAAACATGGAGAATAATCCTAGAGGAAGAACTTGGAGTAGAGTGCCAGAGGAAGATCATTAAGAAGAGTGCCTGAGAAAGAACATGTAGAATAATGCCAGAGGTAAAACGTGGAGAAGAATTCCAGAGGAAGAACGTTGAGAAGAATGACAGAGGAAAAACATGGAGAAGAGTGCCAGAGGAAGAATGTGGAGAAGATTGCCAGAGGAAGAACGTGGAGAAGAGTGCCAGAGGAAAAACTTGGAGAATATTGCCACAGGAAGAATATGGAGAAGAATGTCAGTGGAAAAAAGTGGAGACGAGAGCACGAGGAAGAAAGTGAAGAAGAGTGCCAGAGGAAGAAATGTGGTGAAGGATGCCAGTGGAAGAATTTGGAGAAGAGCGCCAGAAGAAGAACGTGGTGAAGAATGCCAGAGGTTGAACGTGGAGAATAATGCCAGAGCAAGAAAGTTGTTTAGAATGCAAGAGGAATAATGTGGAGGAGAGTGCAAGAGGAAGATCGTGGAGAAGAATGCCAGAGTTAGAACATTTAGACTAATTCCAGAAAATGAACTTTGAGAAGGCCAGATTAAGAACATTTATAGAAGAATGCTAGAGGAAGATCGTTTAAAATGAATGCCAGAGGAAGACCTTAGATAAGGGTGCCAGAAGAATAATGTACAGAGGTGTGGAAGAGGATGTACGTGGAGAAGAATGCCAGAGGAATAACTTTGAGAAGATTGCCAGAGGAAGAGCATGGTCAAGAGAGCCAGAGGAAAAACATGTATAATAATGCAAGAGGAAGAACGTGGAGAAGAGTGCCAGAGGAAGATCTAAGAGAATAATGCCAGAGAATGAACGTGGAGAAGAATGCCACAGGAAGAACATGGAGAAGAAAGCCAGTGGAAGAACGTTGAGGAGAATGCCAGTGGAATAACGTGGAGATGAATGCCAGAGGAAGAACGTGGAGATTAATGAGAGAGGAAAAATGTGGGGAAGAATGCCAGATGAAGAATGTTGAAAAGAGTGCCAGAGGAGTAATGTGGAGAAGAATGCCAGAGAAAGAACTTGGAGAAGAGTGCCAGAGGAAGAACATGGAGAATAATGCCAGAGGTAGGACGAGGAGAAGGGTTCCAGAGGAAGAACGTAGAGAGTAATGCCAGAATAAGCATGTGGAGAAGAGTACCAGAGAAAGAACATATTGAATAATGCCAGAGGAAGAACATGGAGGAGAGTGGCAGAGGAAGAACGTAGAGAATAATGCCAGAGGATTAACATGGTGATAAATGCCAGACGAAGAACGTTGAAATAATGCCTGAGGAGGAACGTGGAAAAGAATGCCTGAGGAAGAACGTGGAGAAGAGTGCCAGAGGAAGAACATTGAGAGAATGCCAGAGGAATAACATGGAGAATAATGCCAGAGGAAGAAAGTAGAAAAAGAATGAGAGAGGAAAACATGGAGAAGAGTGCCAGAGGAAGAACATTGAGATGAATGCCAGAATTTGAACATGGAGAATAATGCCAGAGGAAGAACTTGGAGAAGAAAGCCAGTGGAAGAACGTTGAGTAGATCGCCAGTGTAATAACGTGGAGATGAATGCCAGAGGAAGAACGTGGAGAATAATGAAAGAGGAAAAACGTGGAGAAGATTTCCAGAGGAAGAACGTAGAGAGTAATGCCAGAGGAAGCATGTGGAGAAGAGTGCCAGAGAAAGAACATCTAGAATAATGCCAGAGGTTGAACGTGGAGAAGAGTGCCAGAGGAAGAACATAGAGAAGAATGCCAGAAGATTAACGTTGAGATCGATGCCAGAGGAAGGACGTTGAGAATAATGCCTGAGGAAGAACGTGGAGAAGAATGCCAGAGAAAGAACGTAGCGAAGAATGCCAGAAGATGAACTTTGAGAATAATGCCAGATTAAGAACGTTGAGAATAATTCCAAGAGGAAGAACATGGAGACGAGGGCCAGAGGAAGAACGTGGAGAAGAGTGCCAGAGGAAGAATGTTGAGAATAATTCCAGTTAAAGAACATGGAGAAGAGAGCCAGAGGAAGAACGTAGAGAAGAATGAAAGATGATGATCGTTGAGAATAATGCCAGAGGAAAAACGTTGAGAATAATGCCAGAGGAAGACATGGAGACGAGTGCAGTGGAAGAACGTGGAGAGAGTGCCAGGGAAGAACATGGAGAAGATTGCCAGAGAAGAAAGTAGGAATTATGCCAGAGATGAACGTTGAGAATAATGCCAGAGAAGAACGTGAGAAGAGTGCCAAGAAGAACTTAAAGAATGCTAGAGGAAGAACAAGGAGAATCATGCCAGTGGATGAACGGGAGAATAATGCCATAAGTAGAACGTGGAGAAGAATGCCAGAGGAAGAAGTGGAGAACAGTGCCAGAGGAAGAACTTTAGAAGAAAGCATTGGAAGAACATGGAGCAGAATTATATAGGAAGAACGTTGATAATAATGCCAGAGGTAGAACGCTGAGAAGAGTGTAAAGGAAAATGTGGAGAACAGTGCCAGGGAAGAAGTGGAGAATGACCTGAGGACGAACGTGGAGAAGTACCAGAGGTAGAACGTGGAGAAAAATTTCAGAGGAAGAACGTGGAGAAGAATGCCAGAAAAAAAAGGATGTTAAGAGTGCCAGAGGAATAATTTGGAGAAGAATGCCAGGAAGAACATGGAGTATAATTCCTGAGAAATTGAAATCCAGACGAAGAACATATAGAAAAATGACAGAGGAAGAACATGGAGAATAATGACAAGAAGAACGTTGCGAAAATGCTAGAGGAAGCTTGGAGAAGAATGTCAGAGTAAAGAACGTTTAGAAGAATGCATGAGGAAGAAAGTGGAGAAAGTGCCATAGGTAGAACGTGGATAGAATGCCAGAGGAAGAATGTGGAGAAGGATGCCAATGGAAAAATGTGGAGAATAATTCCGAGAAGATACGTGGAGATTAATGCCAGAGGAAAAACATAGAGTAGAATGCCAGAGGAAGAACATGGAGAATAATGACAGAGTGGAATGTAGCAATGAATGCCATGGAAGAACGTGGAGGTGAGTGCCAGAGGAAGATCTAGAGAAGAATGCCAGAGGATGAACGTGGAGAAGTATTCCAGAGGAACGAACGTGGAGAAGAGTGCCAGAGGAAGAACTTGGAGAATAATACCAGTGGAAGAACATGGAGAAGAATGCCAGAGGAAGAACATGGCGAAGTATGCCAGAGGAATAACGTGGAGAAGAGTGCCTGAGGAAGAACGTGGAGATTAAGGCCAGAGGAAGAATGTTGAGAAGAGTGCCAGAGGAAGAATGTAGAGAAGAATGCCAGAGGATGAACGTGGAGAATAATACCAGAGGAAGAAAGTGTGGAGAAGAGTGCCAGAAGAAGAACTTGGAGTATAATGGCAGAGGAAAAACGTGGAGAAGAGTGTCAGAGGAAGAACGTAGTGAAGAAGGGCCCGAGGATGAACGTGGAGAAGTGTGTTAGAGGAAGAACGTGGAGAAGTGTGCCATTTGTAGAACGTGGAGAAGAATGATAGAGGATGATCATGGAGAAGAATGCCAGAGGAAGAACGTGGAGAAGAGTGCCAGAGGAAGAACGTGGAGAAGAGTGCCAGAGGAAGAATGTTGAGAATAAAGCCAGATAAAGAATGTGGAGAAGAGAGCCAGAGGAAGAACGTATAGAAGAATGCCAGAGGTAGAACGTGGAGAAGAATGCCAGAGGAAGAACGTGGAGAAGAATGCCAGAAGAAGAACGTGGAGAAGAGTGCCAGAGGAAGAACTAGAAGAAGGGAGGAGGCGAGACAAAGAGTCCGCACGAGGAATCTGTGAAGGAAAATATCCTATTAAACAAAATACTCTGATCTGATTTTTATAATTAGATATTTTACTAATATTTTTCTTGTTTTGAATTTTTAAATATTATAGTAACGGCCGTTATGAAATCTACGCGGTGGCATAATATTTTGGGTTATTTTGAGTGGGTATCCTTTAAAATGTCACATTTTGTTGTAAAATTGTTTATATTATTGATGATTAACATTCTGTAAATTTTTGCCCATTTTTTTACGATTGTCATACATATTATAAACAAAATATAACATTTTAATACAAATAAACCGCGTTTTATTATGGCACATCAGACAAACCCCTAAATATTATATGTAAATATGAAATATAAACTTCCGTATTTTGAAGTTCAAGTATGATACATAGCTGTTGAAACATTCAATGTTATTTTACAAACCATAACCAGTCTAAAACCAGTAAAATTTCTCTTGGATTTTGTGTCTTCGATTTATTGCTGATAATTTTTGTGTGCACATTCCACAAGAATACTCATTTAAATATTCATAAGGCGATGCTTGAATTTCCTATTTTACATAAAATTGGGGATCTAATTTTTTAAATAAATTTGGCCTCGGAAAAATAATAGCATAATAACACCTGTAAAAATGTGTGCAGTTGGCATACATTTGTTCGGTTTTATTATCAGTTATGTTGTTACGATAAAACGTATGTTAACATCATGCCTGAGGCTTATTGTCGATGGATAGCAACAGTTGTAAAATGTCGCGTTGTAAAATACCTGTAGGCTAGACTACACAGTCATGTGTATTGTCGAGAGTCAGCTTTATGTGCATAGGCTTCTGGTCCAGTGTGTAGACAGTTTTACGTCCCACCAGGTGGCAGCACGGGATAAGATGCTTGTTTTCTCTCAGGTCTGCCATTGTCTCAGAGTTCACCTGGGTGTGTCTAATAAACCGTGACCCAACTAGAAACATAGAAGAAATACACATGTATTTGTAGCCTAACGTGTCCTAAAATAAATTCGTGAAATTCGCCACGCAATCCCTGTGGATGGACTAGTTAGAGACTCGTCAGTTCTCGAGACTATGTCTATATAGCAGATATCCTCAGACTTCAACGAAGGGTTTGCATTGAAGTATACCAACAATTATTCAAACAATCTTGCTGTACTAAAAGTACGCTAAAGTCTGTACACATTTCCTTCGCACTTTTTGAATCAAACATTTGAAATATCATCTTATGTATGACGTGTTTGGTTGTCTCCTAATAATTGTCACTTTATACACTAAGCGTTTTTAATAATTGTGTTAGTAATAAAGTTACTTAATTTTTAGTTAAATTGAATTTTAACTTATATATTTTCTATAAAAAAAATATAATATGAATTCATATTAATATAATAAATGTATGGAGAAGGAAATGTGTGTTGGTAATCTATCAGAAAAGTTTTATGAAATATTTAGAGTGCGAGATGTTTGCCGGATGGCTTCCAGATAAAAAGTTCGAAAGGAAGTAACTACATACAGCTTATATCAGAGCAACGAGAGACAGAGGGACTTGAATCGACATCCTCCTATGAAACAAGCCCTGGTGCGAGCCACCGCTCTGACGACCAATTCCCAGCCTCCCTGGTCCACAGCTCTTCAGCGGTGGCTTAGCTCATTCGCTTCGTTCGCTAAATTAATTAGTGGCGAGGCGGCTTCATTGGCGCTTCGAATTAAAACGCGAGAGAGAAAAGAATTCTCCGGAATTTGGAGGAATAACGACGTAAGTCTCGTAAGGAACACGGAAAAATCTTCCCTGTCCCCGCTTTGTGCAGCCAGTTCAAAAAAATATATATCCAAATGAATATGAGTGCTCGTATTTTTTTACACGTTACTCATATTCAGATGCACACGTGCAAAAAAGAAATTCGTTCGGCAGAATTTTCTGTCAACGCCTGTTCGACCAAACGACTGTATGGCTGAAACCTTTGCCTGTTGGCAAAAACCTTACAACGATATGAAAATTACAGCATATCTATTCTGCGGACGAGAAAGAAGTCTAGCACGAGATAGCTCTGAATATATTTATAATACTTTTGATGCTATATGTTGAAAAGAAAACACAACTTTCGAACCATAAATATTACGAAATATATTATTCTTACAATTTTGCGGAAAATAGTTTTGTTGGTAGCCAAGTATGAGACTGTAATCCTTTTTCCATAATTAATTATTAATTTGTAATAATTTTATGCATTTCATTTTTAAAATTAGTGAATAGAGTATATGATTTACAGTACTTATAAAACTCTTCATTATAACATAATAATATTTAACAAATTTAAATTGATATTTAATAATTATTTTATTTTTTTCATGTTTTTAAGATTAACCGTATTGTCGGGGAATTTTTTGTTTGGCTACATTTTAATAAGCCATTTGACACGTTGTACAACTGAAATTGCATTAAAAACTGTTTATGAATAACAAAACAATATGATTATTTTTTTCATTTACTTGTCCTGCTGAGGTAATACTTCATATCAATGAAGGCGATTTATATTTCTAATTCGATACACAAGTTACATTTTATTTCGCAGCCGTAGAGTATATAAGAAAATCACTAATTTGCATTTTCCTTCTATTATTTTTAATTTCTGTATTTCTGTCAATTACACAACGTGATGTGAACTTCGTTTAAGCCAACACAAGTGCGTTTTTTTTTTTTGTGGTGGTACGTAATTCATCACTGCAGAGGTTAAGGAACATTCTTTAGATTGTTACAGGAATTTTATAGAGATAATAAATAAAACATAAATAAAGAAGGCATAAAATAAATCTTACTGTATCAAGTCTTAATAGTGTAAAGTGCCATACGCGAATCATGCGTCGAAAATGTAAAATATTTTGTAAACGCACAAAGCATGGTATTCTGAAATTTCATAAAATATTTTCACAAATTATGCCTTCGACTGGCTACATTCGCTGTCAATAATTTTAATTGTATTTTTCCTTGCTGTCAATTTGTATAAATCATGCTATTTTTTTTAAATGTCAAACACTTCTAGCCACAATGACGAACTTCGATTATCATCAGTTTAGACAGCGTTTTCGCAAAAGTGATAGGCCTATCCTGTTGTTCGTTTGCAGTGTAAGTATGTACATGTATGTATATGTATATACACACACAGGAGGATTCACAATTAGACCGACAAACTTCGGGAGGTGATTTTTAATGGAAACGTAAAAAGAAATCACACGTGACACTTCATACATAAACCGAATATTAAGGGAAGTACGAGCCCTTAAAAAACGAGGTTTTAAACCGTAATTGTGCAAAATATCGGTAACGAAGTAAAATGTTTCATTACAAATTCAGTTTTGAGGTCAAAAATTTGTAGCTAAACAAATAACATTACTAAATTTTTTTATATTCGTGTGTTGGTTACAAAATCGCAGGCACTAACGAGCTTCAAACGAGTGAGTGAAGAGATTTAGGCGTCTCTTAACAGCCAGGTCTTGAGAGCCGATGAGGGTGAAGTGAGGTGAGTATGGAGCAGCGCCGGAATGAAGGGGTGGGGTAAATGGGAGATCCCCGAGAAAACCCGTTGATCGATACTCAGTTCCTTTAATTCTTAATTGCGACGAAAACAAACTGTAGCAAAACGGAGCTATTTGTAAGGAAATGAATACTCCACTGCTTTTTTTCTAGCTTACAGGTTTGCGTGACTAATTAAACCTTTCTAGAAACAGAGTTTTCATTTAGGGCATTTGAAACCAAGTAATATTTACCAGAGACTGTACTTCATGGACAAATTGCACTATTATGTTTCAGGGCTGTTAAGAAACGACTTTCTGATAGGGGGAATATGCAAGTCAACTCTAGAAGTCGCCTTGACAGCGTTTGTTAAATAAAAGTGACTTGATAAATTGACATTCTCGTTTCCTGCTGTATACATGTATGAAGTCTGTTCACAATAAGGTGAGCGCTTTGGAAATCAACTTCAGAAAAAAGCCACTGCTCTCACCTGGATATATTATGAGGGGCGACTGGGTGCCGTGAAGTTGGTAACGATGGAGGGAAAGTAGTTCCATGCCTTAACGTCAGATTAAAAGTCTTAGGTAACCATACGCGATAACTTAAATGTATTCCTCTCTCTCTCTCTCTCCCCCCCTTCTATGCTTTATTTCAATGCATTTAAGTGTAATAACTATCAGTTTCACTTGACCAACACATGAATAAAGTGACGAGGTCCATGGCAGTATTAATTTTACATAAGGCAGAAGAATACACAACTTGCATACAAGTAGATCTTAGGCAGGACTTTACAAAAGTGCTTAGTTTACCGTTGAATTACTTTAATTTTAAACATGGTTTTTTAAATAAAAATCCTTCATATCGGATATTGCGATTGAATCCGTCAAGAAATACTGGTTTCAGTTGATTCCATCGTCCATTCTTAAGTAACGATTTATCGAGAGGGCACTGTTTCACGAAAGAGTGTTTATAAGTGTGGTGGGTGCACTGAAACAGAGGAACATTGGATACAGGTCCATGTCGTGTTGCTAGAGCGCTCACTAACCCTAAAGCGGCACCTGAACTGTCGCGAATCATCTTTTGTCGGCTGCGTTGTGCGCGGGCAATAATCAATGCATGCGGACTCAATTTGTAGCGGGCGCGGCGTGGGCCGTCCAGAGGGGTTGGCGGGGGTTGCAGTTTGATGATAGCTGTGATGTGCCTATGGATGAGGGGAGTGGTGTGAACTTGCGACGACCGCGCTCCTAGCGAAGGGCGCGGGAAACTGCTGCGATGTTGTCTTCCCCCCCCCCCCCCAAATTGTACCGTCGCTGTACTCGGACTGCGCGGTGCCGCGCCTACAGCCAGCTACGAGCAAACGACTCCCTCAAACAGCGGCAGAATCCAATTTGGCTACCGGTCGCAGATAAACCTCCCCTTCCCCCCCCCCCCTACAGGCCCGCCCAGCAGCCGATCCAGCTTTCTCTTTTGTACTACGATCCCCTTTCTTCTAGCGTCGATTCAATCACCACCCACGCACTATAATCCTTTATCCTCTCTATCCTGTGTTTGTGACTGTATATCTGGACGTGTCCGAACTAAGATGTTTAGTGCCAGTATCTGCGGAATCTGACTCGGGGGCTTCAGTAACTTTCAACAGATCGCACTAAATTCCATGCACCAACTCTTCTAGTGCTTCTGCGAAAACACTGGTGACTTACGATCGTTGTTAAGGGCCGAGATGAAATTCTTTTCATTCTGCAAGTTAGTTCATTTACGTCGTTAATATATTGCGTTTGCTATCATATTTGCTTAGTATAGTCAGTATAGCGTAGTGTAGGTAGAAGATTGGATTATTTGTGAGCGAAGTTTCGCACAGGAACCAAAATTCTCCTATAGGCTGAATTTCGGACATGGTCGGAATACAATGTTCAACTTAATGGGGAAACTTAGCACCTGGGATCTGCGGACATTAGGTTATCCCATCAGGTTTGGCGGATTTTAATTCCTACCTTGTGGGAAAAATTATGCAATGGCCAGTGAATATAGTTTTTTTTGGAATGCTAGTGTCATGTGATGTATAGTTTTTCAAAAGGAATAAAAACATCTGGAATATCTGAAAATTGTATGAAAAATTGTATATGGTCAAGCAATAAATACATTTATTTTTTATTTTATTTTTATTTTTTAGCTTACTCTTCCGTAGTTTGTTATTATTGAATTGGTGGCATTACATTGTTATGATTATTTTTCATTTTATTATTTTATTTTATTTTTATCCTTGACTATACTATAATTAAATAATATTTGCATTTGTGTAAATTAGGAGCCGCGGTGGCTGAGGGGTTAGCCTGCTCGCCTCTCACCAAGACGAACCGGATTTAATCCCCGGCCGGGTCACTCCCGGATTTTCGCATGAGATAATCGTGGCGGACGATGCCGCTGGTCGGCGGGTTTTCTCGGGGATCTCCCGTTTACCCTGCCGTTCATTCCGGCGCTGCTCCACTCACCTGAATTACTATCATTAAATGACCCTCGTCGGCTCTCAAGACCTCGCTGCCAAGAGCCGTCCAAATCTCTTCACTCACTCGTTTGTGTAAATTAAACTAAACACTCGAAGGAAAATCAGTTTTAAACTATGGTTTTAAGCTGAATTCAAAATTAGATTACTGCCATTAGAAATATGATTTAATATAGTTTCATAACATAGTGCAATCTAGTGAATTTCCACTTGTGGGCTAGTGGAACTCTCAGTCTGAATGTTGGCAATACTGATGGGACCGAGAGCAGAGACGTCAGAGGGTCATGGGCACCAATCAGCAGTAGTTGTCCTCAGTCATGTCCGCGGACATCCCCTATTGTAGACAAGGTCTATAACACAACACTTTTGATGTGGATTCTGATTATATATAAATATGTGTGTGTGGATGTGTGTGTGTGTGTGAGAGAGAGACTAGGGAAGGTTTTTTGTAACTAAACTTTAACCTACATAAAAGACTGAACAGTGATTCAGTTTATTTACAATACAAGCTGCTGGCGAGGTAGGCCAAGTCACGCTTAGCCACGCAAATACAGTATATGACTCGAGCAGTATGTATCGGTGACGTAATGTGAATACTGAGACTTGAAGCGACTAGCGGTACGCCAAGTTGAACCTGCAACTTGAGGATTGTTCTTCTCGATGTTGGTCCACACATAATCATTCAATGTGTTATCAATGTGTTCATGATGGCGCTCTTATGCCAAATAATACGCCACAGGCATCTGGAGCTCTGGTGCTATATTTCACAACTATAGTTTTACAAACTTGTTTAGAATTCTTTCCCAAGCATGGATACCGAGTCGCTCCAGTTGAGTTGAGAGATTTGGGTGGCGGAGTTCGGCTGATGGAGGTTAGAGTGCGGCGAAAATACACTCTCACTACCAGAAACGTCCGCCACATCATACATGCTTTAGTTCCAGACTTCGATCCGCTGGGGATCCAGTCCAGATCACCACGTAAGACTTGACGACCAACGAAATATTGTTAATTACACATTGCGCAACATCTACGAACATTCTTGTGTGGTCTGCTTCCAGAGATATTTCTTGCTAATGCATATTTCATCTATGATTTCGTCTAAAGTATGTAACGTGAAATGCCTGAAGGCTGATAGTCATGGTTTTGTTTAGGATGATGGTGTTGTATATTGAACGACTTTTATACTAAATTGCATTTTTGTGAAACGCATGTCGTTAAAATAGTCTATTCGCGGTTTCATTCAATTTTTAAATCAAACCTTTGAAGAAAAAAAAAACACCCCATTGAAGCCCTTGCTACGCCCTACGCTGGAGGGTGGCACAAAGACTCTTTCCCACGAAAGATCACGACCAATATCTATTACCAAAACACCCCATTGAAGCCCTTGCTACGCCCTACGCTGGAGGGTGGCACAAAGACTCTTTCCCACGAAAGATCACGACCAATATCTATTACCAAAACACATTCCTTTGGAAACAGCAAGTCGAGGATCTACATTCAACTCTACAAGTCACACACACAAGTTCGGAAAAATATTACATTATACATTTTGAGCAAACGTCTACAGTTCTCAAACTTCATGCGGATACAACAATACATAGCCTACACATTCAAAATTACTTGTGTAAAATGATCTACAATACTTGTACTTTTACACACCAGTCTACAATGGTAATAATTCTGGCTTGTTTTTCTTTCAATTGACGTAAGTCCTCTAAGAATTCCTAATACTGACATATTCATTTAAAAATCAATAAAAATGTAGATTTGACAATGCCTAGCACTTTGTTTCTTAGAAGGCTAATAATTAAAAGGCTAATAATTAAAAGTATAGGACACCACCTTAGAATTATTACCGTTGAGCGGAATCATTTAGTAATAATAGCATTTCAAAATAGCATTAAACGAGATTTTTGACACAATTAAAATGTTGCTCAAAACGAATTATGTACAGAATTTGAGACTAGAAATCTTTTACATTTAAAAGTGTTTACATCAATCTGGCAAACCATCTTTTGGTAACCCATTTTGAGAATTCAATTTAATCCCAATTTTCTTAGTCATACAAAAAAAACACAGCTGAACGCACAGTAAAACTTTAATTCACATCCTTATATTCAGCATTTTCTCACCATTCGTATGAGTCTAACACTTACGTCATTACTTTCATTTTAATGGAAAGTCTCAAAATGGAACATAATTTCAATACATTTACATTACGTGACATTTTTACAACCAGGCTAAAAATGGATTTTACAGCCTTTACTTGAAAATTCTTATTTTACGCATTTTTTAACATTTACTTCCTTGGCGTATTTACCAACAATATCCAATGTTCATAATGTGCAATTACTCTACTAGCAAGAGGACTTCAATGTCCATTGATACGTCCTTGGTCAAACTCCCCTACATACCGACAAAGGAGTTACAGTCAAGTGGAGGGGCAAACTTCAAAATGTGGCCAGTGGAAACTGATGGCACCTTCTATTCCGTATTACAAACTCCGCGCTGAGCTACAAGAGCGCTCGCTCCAATGTGAGCAAGCCGGGAACTAACACCGGCAGCCATCTTTAGTCTGCCACTAGCTGTCATAATGCCTGGTCACCCGCGTACGGACTCTGCAGATTGACTTTAAGGGACATCATGTAGTCGTTAACATTCGTCGATATCACACTTCCAGTCTACCTGTAAGGTAGGAATATTTATTATTTAATAACCAGTAAGTATTTCATGTGTAATTTTGTAGTATTTCGCCGTGAAGAATATATTACGTCATACACTGAACATGCAGGCGGGTTGACGGCTGATGTGACGTACTGGCTTGAGGTAGGACCGTCAAACTCAGGAAGCGGCTGGTAACATTCTGTTGGCATGAGACATTTTCATCTCACCATGCATGACATGTAAATATGTAATGTATCGTAAGCTTTTATATTTGCATGTTTTAACAAAAAAAAGTATTTAATTTTTGGTTAAATTGAACTTTTACATATATTTTATCTATAAATAACAATATTTCATTTAAAACTAATATGAATAACGAAAGAGGTAAAATACATGTGTTGGTGTCGGTAACGCTTCGTATGAAACAGTTCTTATGCAAAATATCATTATACAGAGTGCCCACGACTGCGGTGGGTTTGCATTCTGGTGTCATTTTTTAACCTTTTTTTTATTATGATGCGGAGGAATATTCAGGATATATATATATATAACTTTAACAGTGCTTCAAAAAAGTTGTAATATTTTTGGGCTAGTCAAGCGTAACTATAAAATCATTAAAAATTTAAATGTGTTGCTAATAAATCAATTCCTGCCCTTCTGCGAATAAAACAAATAGAAACTAGATTAAATAAATCCACTGCCCGTAAATTTCAACATCACACTACTAATACGACGTCAATATATGTAATTATTTCCCCTACCTCGTTTCCAACTTTACAAACAGCTCGCCAGTCAACGTTTCCAACTTTACAAACAGCTCGCCAGTCAACGTTTCCAACTTTACAAACAGCTCGCCAGTCAACGTGCCCATTGAAAAACGCAGATTAACTGGCAGTGATTCATGTTTTCAAATGTTCAATTAGAAAGTGGTCACTACCGTGAACACGCTGTACAGACTGTATTCCCATTCATGCACCGAACCTGTCAGTTTCGTAGTCTGGGTAACTTCAATGCTTGCAACACACTACCAGTAACAACTCTTCTTTTACAAAATGAACGGTGTCAGAACTTGTGGTATTGGATGTTTCGTTCTGAACGCCTTTTTTTTTTTTTTTAAACGTGATAAACATTGAAGCATCATCTACGTACAAGCGCACTGCCTTGTCTTATGGCGGTTAACAAAATGCTGCAAGGAATTCTGATTCAGGGTTCACAAGTGCTGGTTGCCGTATCTGAAACCAGGACGTTCATCCACAATCAACGGCGAATCGTGGGAACTTCTCTTCGTGTTGCCTGCGGATTGCCAGAACACACAGTTAAGGAAGCTTCAACCTCGTAGCAATACCTTGTGCATGTATAGTGTGTGCAAGGTAAGCGACAATAGCACAGCTCTTGTTTACTTATTGGTTCACTTGATTACTACCTACCACTTAAAATCATTACTACGAAAAATGTCTGGAGTCGATCAATTTAATTTTAATGGTTTTTATCCACAGTTTTTGATTTTGAAATTTTTTTGGCAGTTTTTGACAGTTCTGAATCTTTGAAAAGAGGGAGAAAGGGAGGGCTAGGAGATGCCCTCTTAAGAATGAGAAAAGGGACTTCAGGGGAGGTGAGATAAACCACGAGAAGAAATATTTAAAACTAAAGGTATTATAAAAGAACACTGAAATTTGTATTATAATGTTTATTAAAAACAGAATCTCACAGTAGACGTGTCTATGTATACTGAATATGTGTATGTATATTTAAACAATATATTGGACAACGTATATTTCATAGGAACGTTAACTGATCACTTAAACAAATATCTTTAGAAATGGAGTATCAAGAATGCAAAGTTAATGACGAGTTTTTAATTGGATAATTTGGAAGGGTGTACACTTTTAACTAAAGGAATCCATACAAAATAACAATTTTCAAAAATACATTGTCACAAGTAAATAATTGCAATGCGAAAATTAGACGAACGATAAATTAAATAATACCTCGGTGAGAGAAAGTAGAAAAATTACTTTCCTTAAATGAGCCAAAGAAACATTGTATCCAGAGATATTTACCCGGATCTCCTTCAGCCACACATCCACCGCCTCCCCTCCCCAAATTAACCTCCGCCCTATTCGTGTTTGTCATTTTAAAACGGGCGCATTTCACCCTCAGCTGTACTGCATGTCAGACGTGTAACTCAGTATATCAAGAAACAGGGTCTGACCTGAGGTGACAACATATTTTTACAATACCTTACACAGAATCCTGCAAGAAAAAGGAGTCATATGAGATCGTCCGCCCGCCATGTTGGATGTGTGTTTCCTTGACACTGAACTTCGTACATTTGACCTTGGACTTGACACACTACTGTAACGAAAAAAAAAATTATTAGGAATAATATGTACCTTTTTTTTTAATATTCGGAAATGTATAAATTAAAAATAATATGCAATAATCTTAAAACTCTCTAAAAATTTAAATATTTTTAAATTAAATTTTTAGAAAATTTCGGCCATATTTAATGTTTTAAAACTTACCCAGATTTTTCTAAATTTCCTCAACTTTATCTAGTCGGAGTCACGCGTGTTAACAACTTTAATTTTACGTGAGCTGGAAGAACATATAATGTGCATACAAGTAGATCTTAGCAGGGCTTTCAAAAGTTCTCAGTTTACAGTGAACAACCTATACTTAGTGGTTACACACTGTTAACGCTTGTCGTGTTTCTTTTCCGGAATGGCGTCAACATGTTACCATGAAGCCGGTATTAGTGTTTAATTTTCACAGCAGTAAGTGTGGCAGCGGCGATCTAGCGGCTAGGCGCTTGCCTTCCACAACTTATTCTGAACTTACTTCAGCACTGGTGGTATCCACCCGCGCCTGATCCCATTGCGTAATGCGGAAGGCTTACCATTCCACATATTCAAACACACCAGTACATGCAGACCAAACATTCCGTATCCATCATGTCAGCTCCGAACACACCATTCATGCAGGGCCGTGTCCTACCTGTCACGCATCACCTGCATCCCATACCATTATAACATCCGTCACCAGGTATTATTATTTCAGCTGCTGTTGAATGAATAACTGGATTGTCACACGTGGGGATCGTGACAGACAATGGAGCCTGTCGCCGGGTTTTCTCGGGGGTCTACCGCTCCCCCCTCCTTACATTTCGGTGCTGCTGCATTTTCGCCCTCTTCGGCCCTCAACATCCCGTTGTTAAAGACTAAGTATCCGGGCATATTCTCTGCAAATTCCTTGTTTCCGTGTTTACGCTTATCTGAGCAGATTAATGTTGCGAGAATATTACTTGTTGCTAGAAACGACGTAAAAAAATTCGTCGTGAAAATTGGGGCGGGGGGGGGGGTTGCATTTTTAGGGCTTCCCTTAGCAATTTTCTTAATAGAGAGGAGAAAAATTAAACCGCAAAGTCGTACTATAATATATGTGCTTTCATCCCATGTAGTACAATCCCACAGTTGCAGATCCCATGTGCACAGGAGAGTGTAACAGCGGAAGCACTGCACGCAGGTTCAGCGCCTTGCGCGTAGGGGCGACGGGCCGCTGGTCGCGCGTTTCATTATCGCCCGTATCGCTGTGAATCGAAAGCGAAACGAACAAAAAAAAAAACTCGAGGCCAAGTTATTATTTTTTTTTTAAGGGAACTGCCTATCGGCTGGCAGCTGCGAAATCTAATTAGGAAATCCCATGTTAAATAAATTTCGCCTCAGTGTGTTAATATTAAAGTTAGACGTTTCAAACAAAATGTGTTCATCAAAATTTTCTTAGGAGAAGTTTTCTACAGCAAAGATGTTTCCATAACATGTATAGCCTGTTTGCAGGGAACGTTTAACATTTACGTTTTACAAAAAAAGTATATACTGTGTATCTATATTGGAAATATACGCGCATAGGGATCTTCTCCTGAAAAATTCGCGAAGAATACATTTTGTTTGAAACGCCTGTCTTTAATATTAATGCACTGAGGTTATATTCCCTTAACATGGGATTTCCTATGAAAATGTCGCAGCTGCAGGCAGCGGGTAGGCAGGTCCCTTAGGAGCCTCACCAATCTCTCCACGCGATTACTAATGCTGGATTTACAATGCCACGACCAGGTAGTCCCGACAGACACGAGGTTAAAACCCAATCATTTCCGCCACCAAAATAAGTTTAATGTTTACAATACCCCGACAGTTTCCTTCCGACACGTGTTGAGTGGCTTTCGGCAAATATTAGAATGGCCAGTAACGTACTATGGAGAGTGAAGAAATCACAAATCATTGGACGCTGTTTTGTTTTGATGACTTTGTAAACGAAGTATTTTGGATTTTGGAGCAGTTATTTTCCCACGAATATTTACTTTCGTCATTGCATTAGCTTTTTGTTACAAGATAACCAGAATGTACACGTAAAAAAAATATGTTTAATGTGAAATTTACCACAGTAGTGAAATCGCACACGACATTTTGTTTTGTAAGGTTATGTTTATGTTTTTTTTTTCTACTGCCAAGCGAGGCCGACCGGCCCGACGCCCGACGAAAGTAGAAATCTACTTTTGGTCGGGTTGTCGGGGCTGCGATTTTGTCGGTGTTACCTTGCTCCTGATTGACTGATGGAAAATTTTCGTCTGTGTCGGGGCTGTTTTGTCGGACTGTCGGGTTATTGTAAACACAGCTTGACTAGGCACAAGCGGGTCTCTCCCCTCGGTTGATACCAACATGACCTAGCGAGCCAGTTGGTTGCTTTTTACAGTGTCTGTCCCGGATTCCTGTCGCTGTTCGCCTGCTGCGATTTTACACTCGTTGTCGAGCCGCTAGTTTAATTAACGCCACCTCCTGCCGCAACTGCCGCAAAAAAATCCCTGTGAATTTTCATCGCGTTCGCGACAAGAATAATAGTAACGCATTTTTTTTATCGCTCGTAATAATAGTGCCTACATTCTTATCGTGCGGATCTTTCAGTTAACTTGTCCATAAATCAAACCTCGTTATCAATACATCGTTGTAGGATTCTGTGCAACATGATAATGCGATGAGTTATTGCGCCCGATACCGAATGCAATTTTGGAACTGTACTTTACAAGATATTTGGATTTTTGTGGAGATTTATTATGGTTTATGTTTATCCGAATTACATCTACGTGTACCGATACACAGTTGAAGGTGTAAAAGTTTATGCGTTTACGTTTACATTCTCCCGTAAAAAAAAATCATTGAAGTGTTAATCAAATTTATATTCATGCGGCCTCAGCTGTGATTCACCCAGAAACACAGAATGTTTAAACATCTATGCTTCGTGTATTTCATACTTAATATGCGCATCTATTGAAGACTCAACTCGTTATTAATATGTATGACGTGTTTGTTTCCTAAATATCTCATCTAAAATAGGCGTTTTACCCGTCAGTTGACATAAAAGTGTCTTATTTTTAGTTAAATTGTAGTTCTACTAATATTTTATTTGGATATTTTTATATATTTTTTATAATTATTATGAATAAAAACAGGGAGGAAATAGGTGTGTTGGTAATGCCTAGTAACGAGTCGTTCTCAAGCAAAATACTATGGACTTGGATGACTAGACTTGGATAAGCTTTGTTAGCATGAGGCGGAGGAATATCCTGGAATTAGAACTTCAACAGCGCTTCAGAGAAGTTGGAAGTAACCTTGAGTGAAGTAGGGATAGCTTACTCGCCGGCCAGCAGATCAGCCAGCAAGGAAGCTTTCGCTGCACGTAGCAGCCAATCAGACACAAGGCCCGTTCCCAGAGCCTCGCGCTGCCAATCAGAGAAGCCGTACGTGCACATCAAAGGAACCGCCACGCAGTTTCGTCTCGGTGTACGCGTCTACTCTGTGGCATAAATATACAGTATGTTAGAGTCTTGAGATCAGATGACTGTGGTATCTCGGCAGTTCAGTAGCTTGAGTTTTGCAGTATATTGAGCGATGGTCCAGGCTGCAGACTCGACAATATACATACATTTGGCTGCTCCAAAGAATCTCAAGGAACTCTTCGTATTCGCCCCTCCCCTTACTCTCATATTAAAGGTCATGCAACTTCCATTCAGTTCTCTTCTTCTGTGCTATCTAACCCTTTCAGATCCACTTTGATATCCAGTTTCAGGTGATGCAAACACAGCATTCTATGATGGGTGCTGTACTTAAGTCGACACAACACTTGTTTCGCAGTCAGAGCCAATGAACTGTAGGCTGTATGTTCGGCCACAGTTAAATGAACCAATTTTGACTCAGTACAGTAAGACGGTTTGCGAATCATTTAAACCCAGGTAATATCACTGCTCCCTGAGCTTCGCAGTGTGAAATATGGACCAAATATTACCTACCCGTCCAGAATTCTATACACCGGATCTGAATGGGTTAGTTATAAAGTGTCCTAGTGGGCATTCTCATATCTAGAACAGTTCTCGTCCAATGTCTGTATTCAATAATGTCGTTCGCCAGGAGTACAGTTCCATGTAAAGGCTACACGGTGTTGGTGCTATCTCCGGTGTTTAGACAGAAGCACTCCCAGGTTATTGATCAGTCGTGGTATCTGTGCTGGGTATAGTACGTCCATGGTTAACAACTACTTTTCTGAAGCCCTGCTAAAGTTCTACTTTCAGGTTATTCCTCCGCCATATGCAAACAAAGCTTAACTATGTCTAGGAAATTACACTAAAGGGACTACGGGCCGTATTCGCTTTAATAATATTTTCATCAGAACTATTTCTTACTACGCATTACCAACATATATATTTACTCTCTGTTTTTATCCATATCAACTATGAATGAAATATTATAATTTGCTGATAAATTATAAGCTAAAGTTCAATTTAATCAATTTCAAGATACTTTTCTGTTAACAGAAGTACAAAACGCTTGTGATGAACATCACAGTTTGAAAACAACCAAACAATCTCATACTCGGGGTGATTTTTTTAAAGGTTTGCCCAAAATAGTGTGAAGTTACCTTGAATAGACTGTCAGTTCCGGGAGAGAATTAGCAGACACTTTTCGCAGAGTAAACTTCCTCCAGACTTGCAGCACACTCATGTACTGGTAGATAACGTTTAGGTGTAGGCTCTTCACGTTTAATAGACCATTTTTGGAACGAACTTTTGAAAAATGTCACTGCTCCTACCTGCATGTGTTTTATCGGGCCCACTGACTGACATGCACACAGAACAGTTGGTAACCATGGAGGGAAACTAGTTCAGTGTCTTAACATTGAAATAAAACTGTTATATTCAAACATATTCAACTACTGGAATGTTTTCTTTTGTTTTCTGTGTTTTTATGCGCACAGTGTACGAATAAATGAATTTGTAAAATATTTACTTTTCTAATAATTCCATAACTTCATTCTACCGACGCATTAATAATGCGATGAGGCCCACGGCAATGTTAAATTTACACTTGGCGGAATAATACACAGTATGCATAAAAAAGATCTTAAGCAGGGCTTTCAGAAGTTCTCAGTTCGCCGTGAACAACCTAAGTTACATTTCATTAAGGGAAATGAGTTCGATTCCTCCTTTGTGACTACATGTATTCCGCAATGAGTACCTGCATTTCGTTTATCTGTTATCGTAATGCCGGAAAATCCTTTGAAGTAGTAACGTAAAGCCACTTGATAATACATCGTAATAGTACACGCGTTCAGACTGTTACAGTCGCAAATACAAATAACGTAAAAATGTTTAAACAGGATGATTATTATAGTTAAATGTTCTCATTTTAAAGATCAATCGTTGACATATGTTTTATAAATTTTGGAATGTAGTCGTACCGTTGGCCGTTTCAAAGTTCGAATCGTGCGCTACATCACTGTGTCAAAAACATCAGCAAACGCCACTTAATGTAGTACAAAGATAATTGGACTGTGCCTCTACATATAACACACTTCAATGAGAACACTATTACATTTCTGGTATCTGACATATGCTTTAAATACGTAGCCACTGATGCAGCTAAATTAAATATTAATTGAAAATTTTTGAATATTCACGTTTAAAGAAATAGGTACTGATAAAAAATGTATATAATATAGCAGCTGATATAGGTCCCTCGCTCACACACAGCCATTCTAAAGATACCTTGACCTTGACAAGATCTCTCACGTTTGTCTAACGTGTTCTCTTTATTCAATTTTAGAGATTGGTATTTTGTATGTATTATCAGTTCATGTCAATTTTGTTTTGTTAATGATATTTATTACTCAGTATTCCAATTTAAAACATAAGTTTGAGATGGATTACTGACTTAGATTGTATTGGAATCCCATTAACAGTGATACATATTAAACTTACAACAATTTCCTTTGGTGTTTATAAGAAACCAGTTGAAATAATTGCCGCTGCAACACCTTCATTTTGCACTATGTTATCACGAAAATAAAATATACCTACGTACATATCACACGGTTAAGTGATCCAGCCCTCAAAAATAACTTACGATTTATTAAACTGAGTTAAATATTTTTTGAATGAAGATGTGGGCCATAGCTTTAGCTGATACACTGGGGTTTAGCACTGTTAACAACTAGATATTTCTCACAGAAAATTGAAAACAGCATTGAACTGCTGTTCTGTCATTTTCTATCTCTTAGTCCTCACTAAGTTTCCAATTTCGAATTTCAAAATTTGATTTCATATATGTGCCTATATACTTATCAATTTTGGAGCATACGAGATCAACATAACTGTTATGCTGACGTGAATTATTCATTCTTACTGGCTACACTAGATGTAGTATTTTGATACATTTATTTGATTGTAAAGTAACTGTCAATCACGGAACCATTTATTACACTAGCATATGCAACTGTATTAGTTTTTTAAAACGAATTTGCATATATACAATACCAACTAACTTGTAATAGGTAAAGTGATATTTTTATTTAAGCAAAATAGATGATTGGCCTCAAATGGATACGTGAAATTAACGTTAAAAACTTGTACGTCACATACAAACCGTGCTCTTTATGATACCCCCCCCCCCTTCCTTACGTTAGTATTGGAAAGGTTTGTTATAAATAACGTTTCCCGTTCGTATTTCTTGTATCTCAGTTTTCTGTCATGTGTATTTTAGATTTCCACACACTTTCTACGGCGATGAAATTTTTTTCACTGACAACATAACCAAATATTGTAAAATATCGTTTTAATTGGGTGCGTTCTGCAAATATGACCACGCCAAAAAAAAAGTATCGTACATTCGTGAGGCTCGTGTTTATATTACACAGCAAGTAAATCGCTGCCCTCTCAGTAACAATTCATAACATTATGTTATAATTTACATACCGAATGAAGGACCAATAATCATAACCTATATACATCGCCATTTCAGGCATGTAAAATTAAAATAACGCGAGCGAAATTTTCTACAGATGAAATATACACACGAGAGTGCATTTGTAATCATTTCAGGAATATAAAGGCTGTATTGTAGGAGAAAAAACACACACACACGCGCACACACACACACGCACACACGCACACACGCACACGCACACACTGTTCGCCACTTTTATGAAAGCCATGTTTTGCTAGAACATTTCCTGTGATACGTCAACTTATAATAATAAAGTTTTGGAGGTAATATCATCAAAGAGGCATTGTTTTTGAGTTACCGTAGATTCATATGTAGTATCTCTCATACTATTTAACTACTTGCACTTAGGATTAGTGTGCTTCAGCAAGACATTATAAAAATTTATTTGGTCTTACATAGTGCTGTTCAAAAACAGAGTGTGAGGATTGCTCGATATGTTACTGTGATACGATATTTAGTTCAAATTTCAGACGACGTGTATAAATATTTTACAAAAAAGAATACGCAGTTTTGTGTACTTATTGCATACAAGAAAATCTAGCAACAAATATGTTTAATCGTTCCAAAAATATTATAAGTTAGGAAGCTATTTAGAAAATGAATAGATTATTTATTAGAAGTTACTTACATCATGCTATCTATAACAGTGTCATTAGTATGCTAATTTGCGAAAAGTGTTTAAGTAGTTTCTTAAATGTAGATATTTCACAAAATGGCGGACAACAGTCTCGGATTAAATGAATACAGCAGTCGCTGCCAGCATACAAGTTTCGTTGAAATTAAGTCTAATTTTTCGGTAGACATGGTATCATAAAATAGAATATTTCAATGGCCGACTTTTAAAAATATACATCTGACATTCTGAAGTAATATTAATGTGTTTTGTTTTTATACCGGCTTACAAAATAAATTTGACAGAAATTCATTGAGTGGTAACTAATGTTGGAAACTAAAAGCTTATTTTCACACGTATCTATTAACAAACATGGAGGAGATAAAAGGCTGTGAATAGCGTATTAATGCAAGCAATAAATAGTATTAGCGTGTCAAGTTTGAATGAAATAGATTAACTGATTCGATAGGTACGATGTCGTAACCTACAAAAATATACGCTGCTGCATTTCAAAATAATTGTACGATAAATCAAAACAATGCACTTTTTTGGGTGTATTACTACATGACTTCTTTCGTGCCAAACTCAGTGGTAATTGCTCTACCTGTAACCGATATATTACAAAACCTTTATTTTTTCAAGTGTCGCTAATTTTCTAAAATGGTGTACCAACGAGGGCATAGTTTCTGCATTCAATGCGGATGTGTCCTGATAAATAATCAAATTTTATTTTTAAAATGCATGTAATGAGTTATATTTTACGTTTAAGTTTTACATCAAGACGGACTGCAACAAAATGGCCAAGTAAATTTTCATTTGTAGCAGATAAGCACTCTAAATTTGAATCAGTGAATTTTAATGTTTCAGTCAGTCAAACGTATCTGAATGATACAACAGAGAATTTAACTGATGAATCAGTGACAAATGCCATATTTCTTCACTGATAAATTCACTGATATTTCCCACTGATTCGTCAGTTATTTTTTTCCAATGTTAACTCATTGGTTTATTTTTTGACTGATGTATCAGTGAAACTGCGTGGAACATGGCTGTCGAAAATTGTTTAAAATAAAAATGGACACTAACAATGTGTATCGAATGAAATAACAATTAATAAATTAATAAACTAATACAAAATACTTTCTAAAATGTGTTTAGTTTTTTCGAAACGCCATTTTACGAGGTAATATGAACACACGGCCTTTCATTCCGTTTTTACGTCTTTCATTTCGATCCCATGTAATCGTCACAGTGCTCTGTTTGAAGGTTCAAACTGCATACAATGTGGTGAAGAGAGTGCGTTCATATATACTTACTAATCGTTTTAAAAATCCTAACGGTACCAATCAAATTAAACACGAAAAGTATGAGCATACAACTTCAAACTATACGATTACCCAGCGGGAGTATAAGTCATTTATTTTCCTCTTTAGTTATCAGCTTGGCGTGGTAGCTTAGATGGCAAAATACAACGGTATAAAGTCGAAGGGCGTGAGAGTTCTATCCCGGCCACGTGCGAAACCTTTTATTTTTTTTAATTATAGTAAATTGCACTGTATAAATAGTAAACTATAGTAAATATGTTTATTTCACGTAATTATTTACCTACGTTCACTGAAAGCAGTCAGCCGTTACTTATTCAATAAGTGAAATAGTTTCACGCCACTGAATTTTTTCACTGAAACAAGAAGTGGTTTTCCACTGATTCTAAGTTAAGCCATTTTCACAGATTCGAGTTGTTGAATTTCACTGCGAATCAGTCGTTTCCCACTGATTCGAATTGTTGAATTTCACTGCGAATCAATCGTTTCCCACTGATTCAAATTGTTGAATTTCACTGTGAATAAGTCGTTTCCTACTGATTCGAATTGTTGAATTTCACTGTGAATAAGTCGTTTCCTACTGATTCGAATTGTTGAATTTCACTGTGAATAAGTCGTTTCCTACTGATTCGAATTGTTGAATTTCACTGTGAATAAGTCGTTTCCTACTGATTCGAATTGTTGAATTTCACTGTGAATAAGTCGTTTCCTACTGATTCGAATTGTTGAATTTCACTGCGAATCATTCGTTTCCCACTGATTCGAGTTGTTGAATTTCACTGTAAATAAGTCGTTTCATACTGATTCGAATTGTTGAATTTCACTGCGAATCATTCGTTTCCCACTGATTCAAATTGTTGAATTTCACTGTGAATAAGTCGTTTCCTACTGATTCGAATTGTTGAATTTCACTGTGAATAAGTCGTTTCCTACTGATTCGAATTGTTGAATTTCACTGCGAATCATTCGTTTCCCACTGATTCAAATTGTTGAATTTCACTGTGAATAAGTCGTTTCCTACTGATTCGAATTGTTGAATTTCACTGTGAATAAGTCGTTTCCTACTGATTCGAATTGTTGAATTTCACTGCGAATCATTCGTTTCCCACTGATTCAAATTGTTGAATTTCACTGTGAATAAGTCGTTTCCTACTGATTCGAATTGTTGAATTTCACTGTGAATAAGTCGTTTCCTACTGATTCGAATTGTTGAATTTCACTGCGAATCATTCGTTTCCCACTGATTCGAATTGTTGAATTTCACTGCGAATCAGTCGTTTCCCACTGATTCGAATTGTTGAATTTCACTGTGAATAAGTCGTTTCCCACTGATTCAAATTGTTGAATTTCACTGTGAATAAGTCGTTTCCTACTGATTCGAATTGTTGAATTTCACTGTGAATAAGTCGTTTCCTACTGATTCGAATTGTTGAATTTCACTGTGAATAAGTCGTTTCCTACTGATTCGAATTGTTGAATTTCACTGCGAATCATTCGTTTCCCACTGATTCAAATTGTTGAATTTCACTGTGAATAAGTCGTTTCCTACTGATTCGAATTGTTGAATTTCACTGTGAATAAGTCGTTTCCTACTGATTCGAATTGTTGAATTTCACTGCGAATCAGTCGTTTCCCACTGATTCAAATTGTTGAATTTCACTGTGAATAAGTCGTTTCCTACTGATTCGAATTGTTGAATTTCACTGTGAATAAGTCGTTTCCTACTGATTCGAATTGTTGAATTTCACTGTGAATAAGTCGTTTCCTACTGATTCAAATTGTTGAATTTCACTGCGAATCATTCGTTTCCCACTGATTCAAATTGTTGAATTTCACTGTGAATAAGTCGTTTCCTACTGATTCGAATTGTTGAATTTCACTGTGAATAAGTCGTTTCCTACTGATTCGAATTGTTGAATTTCACTGCGAATCAGTCGTTTCCCACTGATTCGAGTTGTTGAATTTCACTGTGAATAAGTCGTTTCCCACTGATTCGAATTGTTGAATTTCACTGCGAATCAGTCGTTTCCCACTGATTCAAATTGTTGAATTTCACTGTGAATAAGTCGTTTCCTACTGATTCGAATTGTTGAATTTCACTGTGAATAAGTCGTTTCCTACTGATTCGAATTGTTGAATTTCACTGTGAATAAGTCGTTTCCTACTGATTCGAATTGTTGAATTTCACTGTGAATAAGTCGTTTCCTACTGATTCGAATTGTTGAATTTCACTGCGAATCATTCGTTTCCCACTGATTCAAATTGTTGAATTTCACTGTGAATAAGTCGTTTCCTACTGATTCGAATTGTTGAATTTCACTGCGAATCAGTTGTTTCCCACTGATTCGAATTGTTGAATTTCACTGCGAATTAGTCTTTTCCCACTGATTCGAATTAACAGTGAACAAACAACTGCAAATAAAATTATTACAAAATAAGATGTATAATGCCGATACTGGCTCAACCCTTATTTTCATCGAAATATCGAGGGTTTCTGATTCAAAATCAAGGTTTTTGAGGCTTAATTTAGGCTCTAACAATTTGTAAAAAGGAGCTCTCAAAACAAGCAAATTTAATCCAAAATCAAGCAAAATTTGCAATTTTTCAAACTCGTCGTGCAGGATTTGTGACAATTAAAAAACAGTAGAATTTAAGCAAAATTTAAGTAAATTTCTCGTTTTTTCAAGCAATTTTCACGCTTTCTAGAATTGCAATATATATATATATATATATATATATATATATATATATATATATATATATATATATATATATATATATTTTCTCTTTATAAAATAATTTTCTTAATAAATGAAATGGAAAATATATTCTCGAAATGGAAAATAATTACACATACAAGCAATATAAAACGTGTGGCAAAGCATTAAACTTAGAAAGTTTTGCATCGCATAAACCCCCCAAGGATAAACAATTTAATATCTGTAAAAATGTTATAGTGAATATGCCAGTAGTCGTTATGAGTTAAAAAAAAGAGAAAGTAATGTGTGAATGTGGAAAATATATTTATTAATGTGTCTCTCAATAAGCACAAAAATAGCAAATCACACAATACGGCATTAGTTTATTTAAACGAAAATCACCACGACAACTATCCAACAAAAACCTGTTAAGTGTGTAATGAGAATAAATCTATAAAATTATTTTCTCCTAATAAAACAACTAAGGACAAACACGCAAATATATGTAAAAATTGTTTTAGTGGATATACAAAGAAATATCATCACAACAAGAAGTTAAATACAGTTTCTCAATAATTTAGGCACTTTTCGGGTTTTCCAGTTATCCTTATTTTATTATTTATTTATAAAATTGTATTTCTTATAAACAAAGCATTATGGCGACAAACAATCTAACAGTTGAGCTGAGCAATAGGATAGTGAGGGATTTGACAATTATAGCTAGATGTTTTGGAATAAAATTAATAAACAGGCTAAAGAAAGATGATTTAATTAGAACTCTTATAACATTTATTATTGATGGACAAAGAAGAAGAAACTTTGCAAATTTGCCATTTTCTTATTCCAATATCAAAGAATTATATAAGAAAGATAGAAATAAATTGAAAAAAAAAAATATCCATTCTCTGGTAATCTATTTGAAAACACGAGAAAAAGGAATTAAAAGAAATGTTCCCATTTTCTAATAATGTATTTCTAAAACAAGAGAAAAAGGAATTAAAAGAAATATTCGTTTATTCTACCAACATATTTGAAAAGCCTAAAAATTAAAGTAAGAGGATATCTGAATGGACAACAAAGAATAATTTTACAAATTTGCCTTTAGCTGACATAGATATCAACAAATTATATCCCGAATATAGAAAAGAATTAAAGGAAATATTTCCGTTCTATAATAATGTGTTTGTTAACAGAAGAAATAAAAAAGAAGCTACAAAAATTACTTCGTTAATAAAGCTTTAAGAAGTAGGATATAATCTTAGAACACTTAGAGGGCTGAAAACCAGTATTAAATTACGTACCAATTGCCATAAACAAGATAATAATCAAGTAGAATTATTTACATTTCAATCACCTAATTATACAGTATTGAATGGAGGAGATATGAAAAGGATTTAAAGTTCATAATACAAGAAATAACTACACAATTATCTGAATTTCAAAGAAGAGGTTCAGGCTGGACATTAGATAGAATAATTGGAATACAATTAGCTATAAATAAGTATAATCCATTAAATGGCTCATCATACATAGAATTACCAGAAATTATTAAGAATAAGAAAGCATGCATAAATGTTAATAATGGTGATCAAAAATGCTTTCTTTGGGCAATAAAATCTGCACTGTTTCCAGCAGATAAAAATTCAGGCAGAGTAACTAAATATAAAAGTGTAGGCCTTAATATTGACAAGATATAAGATATATATGAATATCCTAATAAAATTGACGATATACCAAAAATCGAACAGCAAATTGATGTATATATAAATGTATACTCTGTTGAACATGAAGGTAAGAAATCCATGGTATATCCACTTAAATTTACAAAAAATAAAAAAGATAAGCACATGAATTAACTTTATTTTAAATATGATTAAGCAGCAGATAAAGCAGATGCAGCTGTACAAAATTCGCATTACTGTTGCATAAAAAGATTTATTGAAACTGCTTTCAGCACAAACAAATTAAAAAATTATCAACAGCATAAAACTTATATATGTGATATGTGTCTTCGATTATTTGCATCGCAAGAAAAATTAAATAAACATGCATAAGGCTGCTCTAAAAATGAATCAGTAAGAGTCAGTATACCTTCGAAATGAGAACATATATTTTTCAAAAATTATGAACATACAATGAAGGTTCCTTTCGCAACGTATGCCGATTTAGAGTCAATTTTAAAGAAAATATCAACAGTTAAACCAAATCCAAGAGAAATAATTAAGTTTAAATTAATAAAAATAATATAGTTTTAACAGAGAATGATACCGATAATGGTCTTCATAATAAAATACTTAAAGAAAGATGTAATCTTACTAATGACCAAATAAATAATATTGATTCAAAGTTACACGATAAATCATACACAATGAAATATCAATTGCATGAAGCATCTGGTTTTTGCTATTATATTGTATCTGCTTATGGTGATTATAAACCACCAGTAATTTATCGAGCTCCAAATTCGCATAACATTATTTTACATAGTCAATTAAAAGAAAAGTAGAAGAAATTGGGGGAATATATTCACACATGGAACCAATGCATCCACTAACAAAAGAAGAAAAATTGTTATATAGTAAATATTAAAAAATGTACTGTATGCGAATGTGTATATACAGAAGAGAATAAAAAAGTACGCCATCATGATTACATAACTGGAAAATTCATCAATCCTGTATGTAATAATTGTAATCTACAATTAAAATTGCCCAACTTTGTACAAATTTATTTCCATAATTTTGCTGTGTATGATGCTCATTTCTTTATTGAAGAACAAGGCTATGATTAAAAAAATATAGATTTACTTGCAAGTAATGAAGAAAATTTTATTACTTTTGGAAAAGAAATAGAAAATTTTAAAATGAAATTTATAGACACATTTAAGTTTATCGCCAGTAGTTTAGCTAAATTATCATCGAATTTAAGTAACGATAAAATGAAACACACACAAAAATATTATCCTAAAGATAAAGTAGATTTAGTTATGAGAAAGGGTGCTTATCCATACGATGACGATGATTCTGAACTTGCGAAACTTGTATATGATCAATTTAATATTTAAAATCTAGGTGAATATCACGATTTATATTTAAAAAGTGATGTATTGCAGTTAGCAGATATATTTGAAAACTTTAGTAATACATGTATAAATGCATATAATTTAGATCCGTCGTGGTATTTGTCAATGTCAGGATTATCTTGGGATGCAATTTTTAAAATGACCATAAAACAATTGTATTTATTTCGTAATTATGATATGATTTTAATGACAGAAAAAGGAATTAGTGGTGGAATATCGCAATGTTGCAAACGATATGTTAAAGCAAATTATAAATATTTTGGATATTTTAACTCTGATCAAGAGTCCAAATATTTAGCGTACATCAATGCTAATACTTTATATGGTTGGGCAATTCTCAGTATTTACCATATCGTGGTTTCGAATGGGATAATTATAGAGAATTACATTTTTTTAATGAACATATGTTAAATTTGGATGATGATTATAATTGTTGTCGTATATTAGAAGTTGATTTAGAATATCCACAAGAACTGAATAATTTGCATAAAGATCTTCCATTTTGCTCAGAAAATAAGGTGGTTCCTAAAACAAATCAGTCTAAATTATTAACAACTTTACATAAAAATTAAAAGTATGTAATTCACTATCGTAATTTGAAACAATTCCTAAAGAATGGATTAAAACTTACTTCAAATACATAGAATATTAAAGTTTAATCAGTCCGATTGGTTGAAGAAATATATAGATTTGAATACAGAGATGAGAACTAACACTAAAAATGACCTCGAAATAGATTTTTATAAGCTGATGAATAATTCTGTGTTCGGAAAAACTATGGAAAACATTATAAACAGAGTAGATATAAGACTAATATCATGTGCAGAAAAATACTAAAAATCAGTAGCAAAAGTAAATTTCAAGAAAAGTACTGTATTTAATGAATACCTTGCTTCTATACATATGAATAAAACAAATGTAAAATTTAAAACGCCTCTTTATGTTGCCATGCCAATTTTGGAAATATCGAAAAAGCTAGTGTATGATTTTAATTATAAAGTTACGAAACCAAAATATGGCGATAATATTGAATTATGTTATCAATATCTTGATTCGTACATTTATGACATAAAACAGAATATTTTTATGAAGACGTGAAAACAACGATAGAAAAATTTGATAAAAGTAATTACCCAAAAGATTATATACATATATAATTTTTAGGAAAAATGAAAGATGAATGTAATGGCAAAATAATGAAAGAATTTGTTAGTTTAAGAGCAAAAATGTATGCATATAGGGTTGACTATAAAGAAAATAAAAATCGAAAGGAGTAAAAATGCGCTGTTAACGAGATAATTACTTTAGTTGATTATAAGGATTTTTTGTTTAAAGAGAAAATAAAATATAGAACAATGAATTTAATAAGAAGAAAAAAGTATAAAATATATTCAGTAGAAGTTAATAAAATAGCATTAAGTCGTTATGATGACAAAATAATTATACTAGAATATAAAATCCATAGAGTGCCATATGGTTATCGAAACAGAAAATCTTAAACATCTTTAATTTCTAAAACAATATCGATGTCAGCACTATCGAAATCAGTCAGTTTGCCATTTCATCTCTAATTTCCGAAATAATACGATTAAATCGCTCATTGTTAATTTGATAAAAAAATAGGATATGCTGATTCATAACTAATATTATCTCTGAAGTCAAACATAGTTATTGGTGGAAAACTAGTAATTATATCTGTTTCTAAATGATTAGATTCATCATATTCGATAAACATTCCATATGCCAAGTTACAGTGGAGATTGATAGTTTTATATGAATTAAAATTATTTAATTTAATACCTACAACAATTTGGTCTTTTTCAATAAGAATATTTCTTTTAAAACCAAGAATATCAGATGATCTATTATCAAATTTAATATCGAACTTAGATATAATAGATATTCTATTTTTTACATTATCTGCTGTTAATCTAATATTGTTTCTTTAAAATGGTTTGATTGAATGTATAGCTTCTTTTAAAGATTCGATATTGTATTGGCCCCAAGGGATACTTATAACTTTGTTTTATCAACGACAGCATTAATTTTTACAATGGTCCTTATAGTATTATTGTCTATATTTGGAGTTTAAAATTTTGTATGAAAACTAACTAATACAATTGACTTATCTTTATGAATTATATCATAGTGAGGTTTTTCCTTCAATACAGAAGTATTATTTGTTAACTTGAAACCTTTATTATCCATTTAATATTAAAAATTATTGTTATTAAATAAAAAAGCAGCACTCAAAGCAGCCTATGCTGCACAAAGTTAATTGGGGGAGACGGTGTTTTGATTTCTGAGGAAAATTTTAAAATAAAAATAATGGCAAATTATTGCTTGATGATATTGGAGGGGTAATTGTAGGTCCGAACAATTGTGGGGAAACCAATTTAATGACCGATTTTATTTGTAAGTTAGGATGGTTAAATTTTAATAAACTGTATGTTTCTACAAAAAGTTTAAACTGGCCCAAATATGTTCAGTTACGAAGTGATATCAATGATGCATCCAAAATACTAGAAATTAAAGAAAAATGGCTTACTATTTAAATAATACTATGGAAATGCCCCCTTTAGACGAATGTGAAGATGCTTCTCTAGTTATATTTGACGATGTCATTTTAGAAAATCAAGATATTATCAGAGATTATTTTACTATGGGGAGACACAAAATTATCGATGTGTTCTATTTAGGTCAAACTTATTCGAAAATTTCTAAGCAGCTAATATGATATAATACTTATGTCCTGTGCATTTTCGGCAGGATGATAAGATTTAAAGCACATTTAAAACTATTTTGTTGGTGAAGACATGTTTTATGACAAATTTAAACAGATTTGTACAAACTGATGAGAAGACGGTTATGGCTTCATTAACATTACATATGAGCATAAAATTGAATGATGAAAGTACGGGAATAAAATTACAATCTTTATTAAATATTAAAATTTTTGGAACCATGTTTACATTAAAACAAGCAACAACTCTGTTGACCAATTAGCAGTATAGCCCTTCTCAATTTTTTTTTTTAAATTCCTCTGGTGAATGGCATCTCCAATCTTGTATTTCGGTTTATTAAGCATGTCTACAAAAATTTTTTGCTTTACATTTTTTTCATTGGCCTTATTAACATCAATAGGTTTCATGCCGATGGTTCTGTGTTTTGTGTTGTATTCTTTCACTAAATTGTCTAGTATATTTGTACATTTACAGTTTCCATTCAAGGCAAATTTCATCCACATTATATTTTTCGAAGTTCGATTAAATCTTTCTACAACACTTGCTTTCAATTCACTAAAAGAAGAATAACGATTAATACTATATTTTGGCATAAGTTCTTAACATTTTTTATTATTAAGTTCGGAACCATTGTTGCTTTGTATATTGTGGTGTGGTTTCATTTTCATAAATATAGATTCAAAAGCATTTACTACATTCTTTGCTGTTTTGTCTTTAATTGGTATAGCAAATGCAAATTTGGAAAAAAAACATCGATAATTGTCATAATATACTTGTATCCATTATTTATATGCGATATGCTTTCAAATTGCCAGTATCCATTTCAGCAAAGATCAATATGCCACAAATAGTCGATTCCATATGATATTACTTTTCGTTTTGGAAAGTTTCTTCTTGCTGGCTTATATAATTCATTAATTATTCCCTCTTCGCAGTGGGCAATTTTTTTTTAAATGTTGATTTAATATATTTTATATAGAACACCTACTTTTCTGAACTAATCAGTAATTTTTAGTATTTTCAGTTATTATATTATTATTTTTAGTAACTTTCTTGCACTTCAAACACCAAGTGTTCTCCATTTAATAAGAATAAAATATAATTAATCTCTATGTTTTATGAATACTCCTATTGTAGTTTTTCACCCCATCTTTATGGATAGATATATTCTCTTTTCTGTCTTAACAAAAGTAAAGTATCACCTCTGTAAATATCAAAAGGCTTACTGTAATCTATTTTTGTAGTTTCCTTAATAACATTCACAGCATCAGAAAAAATAAGATTAGCAGTAGTTATTTTATAAACAGTACAATCCATCAAAAAAGTAAAGAAAATTATATTACTATCTAAGTGAAAAATATTATTGCTTTTATCCCACCTTACAGGTAAATAACATATATACGATTTTACTTCCTTAGATTTTTCAACTGATTGATTTAAATTTTGTAATTTAACATCTAACTCTTTATCAATAACTTCCTTGCTTTTCCAACTTTCGATTTAACAAGTGTATCACAATAATTAAAAACCGATTTGTTAAAATGTTGTAATTTATCAGCTGTTTCTTTATCGAAATATCTTTTATTGAGCGCGTCATCTCCATCTATAGGATCAGACAGACTAGTAATTGTACGATGCTGAAAAGAAATGTAACTGTTTGTATCAGTATAAACTTTACTTATTTGATCTTGTAAGGCAGAATAAATAGTATTGTATTTCGAATCTACGTTCTTTTTTAGTGCCTGCTTTGTGTTATTTATTCATATTATATAATCAGCAATATTGTTACTGAATTGAAAATTTATGTCTTCTTTTAAAGCATAATCAGCTATTTGACTGCATCTTTATCGTCTCTAGGATCATCTATATATACAATACTATGCCCTAAAAAAGAAACACAAGATTTTGTATAATCAAAACAGGAGCTTAGTTTAACTTGTAAAGCAGCAATACCTGGAATGCATTGTGAATCTACATATGTTTTGAAAGCATAACCATTAGTGTCAAAAATTTTATTTAGAGATTTATTAATATATTCCCAAATATATTTGTCATTTAATATGATAGAAAGTATATCACTGAAGTTAAATCCTCTCGAAAAAAGGCTTTAAACAATTATATATAGTTGTCCACAGATAACTTAAATAAATTCTGAATTCGATCATCATTGTAATAAACATTTATGTTTTTTAAATAATTAATTAAATTATTAGGAATATTGCCTCCAAATGAATCAAAATAGTAAACATCAATATTTTCTTTAAAATAGTGCACCCAATGACTTCCAGGATTTGCTGAAATGTCTAAATTAACCACAGCACATTCATTTTTGTGCATATTTTTTGGTAAGTCGTCAATCATGTAACATTTCTGGAATTTTTTATATTTAATAGTTTTACATATTTTTCAATATCAATATTAGATAGTGGAGCTAATTTTTTCGTCTTCCTCTTTTTAATCCACTTCCAGCCTTGTTTTCCATTTCTAAATTGTGTCTTTGTTCTTCGAATTCTAGTTTGTTCGACAGAATTATAAATTGCGCTAGCTCCTCCAAGTAATGCACCAAGTGTACCGAAAGCAGCAAGTATAATATGAATAATTCCTTCATGGTGTAAAACACTTCCAGATTTTTCTTTGGCCATCTTTTTGACTGTTGGTAGTGATAAAGTTAATTTGAAATTTTTGCCTTCTTTGAATTTTTTTATTTTTTCCCGCAATTTGATCATCTGTTAAAATTTTATTTATACCTAAATCTTCTAATTTCTCAAAGGGAATTTCGAAAGTTATATTTGTTATCTTCATTTGTAAGTAAAAAATAGATATAATTAGTAAAACACTTCAATTCCCCAACCTAATTTTCTTTTTGTAAACATTGTTGAGGCAACGGCAGCAGAAGCTATTTTTTAACAGATTGGAGTATGTTTATTTAACATAATTTGTTTTGCTTCCTTTTGTAAAATTTGATCAGCATTATGTCTAGATTCTAAATCTTTATGGTCTCTATAAACAATATTGTGATATTTGCATGCTTCGTCTAATTTATTTATTCCTGTGTCTCTTCTTTCTAGTCTTTTGTTTAATTTTGTAAATGGTCCACAATAATTATAACCTGGCAAATGCATTTCAGGTAAATTTAAATTGTTTAATGTACAATTTATAATACCTTTCCCATGGTGTTCAGAATTCCAAAATGATTGTGGAATCACAGTTAAAACTCTTATTAGATATGCAATTTTTTTCGGATTGTTTATAACATAATCAGAAAATTTATTGTTTAGCATGTTCATTATGTTTACTTTTTCATTGTAAAATTTTTTATTACCAGCCTTTTCTTCGCCATGAATAACTAATAATCTATCAAACAATTTTCTAACGTCATCCAACCAGACATATTATTTTGACAAATTATTGTATTTTGTTATACATTTTCCAGATCTAGGAGTTCTTGGAGAAATCGGTCTTTCTGGTGTGTTCGGTGTTAATGTCGAGTGAGATTTTTTTATAATTATCATAAATTGGTTTAAATATATTCATGTAATTCCAACTTTATTTTCTTAATAGGATCAAATTTTTGGAATGCAACATTGGTTTCTAAAACAATATCTGTGTAATTTTTATAGTCAATATTGGTGAATTCGCCTTTAATAACTTATTCTTTTTCTTTTGTTATAAAATATATTACAAAGTCCTCTTGTTTATTTATAATCTTTGCCTTCAACTTTTATTGCATTATTTTTTAGCTCTATATTTGCATCACCAATGTAAAAATGATCTCCATCTCCTTGTAAACCATACATTGTGCTAATAACATTAATTCATTTTTGCAACTTCTATTCCGAGATCTATAGTAGATTCAGAGGCTGCATGTGGTAAATTTTTCAATAGTACAGTTTCCATTCGCTCTTCCAATTTAGGGGAATTTTGTTCTGAGAATAGTTCTCTTTCAAAATATGTTTCATCTGGTGTTGACGGTAAATATAATCTTTTTGCTGCTACAGGAACTAGTGTTGGTATTAAATTTGTATTTTCTTCACTTACTTTTTCTACTTTTTTGCCAATATTTTGTAATTCGTCGATTAATGGTTGCTCCTTATTTTTTAATATTCTTTTTCATGATGCTTTTTCAATTTTTTTATATACTGCAATGAGTCATTTAACTCGAGAAACCCCCCTCGATTCTGCCATATATATATATATATATAACTTATAACAGAATTTTCCTCCAACTGATCTAACTGGGGGGGGGGGGGAATTTAAATGTTTACAATAATAGAATCGGATTTAATATTCCTATTAGATGGCTTTTCTTTTCCAAGTGATGCTTATGTTTATGAGTAATTTATATTACTAAAGAGAGATAAGTTTGGAGCTGAGGCAAACTATGAGGAATCAGATAATATTGATGTTTTTTCAACCTTTTTTCCTTTCCAATTTTCTAGAGTAGATATTTCAAAACATGGAAATATTATTGAAGCTCTTGATAATCCAGGTATAATATCAACAATGATGAATGCTTTATTAAGATCACCAAGTGAACAAAATTATTTAGAATTTACTGGTGTTGACAATATATATATAGATAAATCTGTTTCTAGTAATATGACAAAAGAGGTTACAACTGTTTCTAGTAATAAAACAAATGAAATAATCCATCATCTTAGATCTCTGTTTGGTCTTATTCGTAATAACAATGAAGTTTATTTGAAAGGTGGCTATAAAATTACTTCTTTTGTAATTCATCTGATAAGAATTGTTTATTTCTTTATGAAACTTTTGATAAAGATGATAAAGTTACGAAACATCTTCCTGATCCTGGTAAAATTGTTATTGAAAAATTAGAAATCATGTGGCCTATTTTTGAATATGAATCTAACACCACCAATGCAATTAAAGAAATAATATACAAAGATCCAAAAATACCTATTAGTTTTGATTATTGTCAATTTTTATAAAAAGAAGTTCCTAAAGGAAAAAATGGTTTAACTTTGATATAAAAGATCAGTTTAATAATTTACAATTTTATATGCCCGATTTTGTAATTGTAGGCTTTAAATTTAATAGAAAAAATCGTGGTGAGCTGTAATAAACATGCTGCTATGTTTGATCATTGTAGCGTAAGAAATATTTTATGTTAAAAATAGTATAAATGAAGTTTTTCCCAAAGAAAACTGGAATCTAGACATTAAAAAGGTGTTTATCTTAAACAATTTCTTGCTTATAATAATTTAAAAAAATTGAAAAACCAAACTAGATACCAACTATAGAAATAATTAACTTTATTATAAACCAACTGTAAACTTTGATAGTTATATTACTTACTATTAATTTTGTGGGTGAAGACCTTTATATGTTATTGATTGTTCATACAGAAATACAACTGTTGTTACAGCAAAACAAATATGAAAATGAGTGTTGATTTTAATAAAAAAAGTTGAATAAGAGGGTACCATTCGTGATGTTGGTTTAATTACTCGAAGTAATCTTACTTACGAGTATTTGAAAGAAAGAATGACTGAAGATTTGTAAATTTTTTATATTATTAAATGTGGGAATCAACAAATTTGTCAGATAGGTTAATACAATATTTTAGACTCATAGTTCAGTGGTTACATTTAAAACTTTTACAAACTATTAGAAATATAGATGAATTATTTGATCAAATAAAAAATTATTTCCATAATTCTAAATAAGTTTTTCTTTCTCTTAATAAATTTATTTTATTTATAAATAAATAAAAATACCTGTGTTAACTTGCAGTTTTACAAACATTTTAAAAGATGATAGTGGGTCAAAAATTCCTTCTTATAGTTTAGATCATGCATCTGAAGAACTTAAAAATATAGTTCGCAAATTTCATTCAAATTTACAAAGCTTACAATTATCACTCTTAGAAATCATTGACGATAAATATGAGCTTCGAGATATTGGATGACAATCTAGAGCAAATAGAGGAAGTTTTTAAAAAATGAGTAGAGCTTCAAATTTAAACCATCAATTGTATTGTTAATATTTTTACTTGGTTTGATCTTATTTTGCGTGTTTTTCTCTTACATTCACTTGATTTAGATTGCTTACCTGCAAAATTAACGCTTTCTAGAAAACGTGAAAATTTGCTTGAAAAGCGAGACATTTGCATGTTTTTTGCTTAAATTTTACTGTTTATTTTTTTAACTGGCACAAATCCTACACGAGTTTGAAAAATTGCAAATTTTGCTTGATTTTGGCTTAAATCAGCTTGTTTTTGAGAGCTCCTTTTTAAAAAATTTTAGAGCCTAAATTTAGCCGCAAAAACCGTGATTTTGGAGCAAAAACCTCGAGATTACGATGAAAATAAGGAGTGAGTTAGAACTCCCCTTATATATCTACTTGAGTGTATGAATGAAGAGAATTGGGCGGCTGTTAACAGCAAGGTGTTGAGAGTCGACAAGCAAAGTGGAAACTTATTTCACATTCGCGCAGGACACATACCTAGACTTGATCAAATATTACTGTGAGGATCTGGCAGCACTCTGCTGACACCACGCGATGTCGCGGCGTTAAGCAACGGCCACACTGAAATCTACGTCAAGTAATTGAAAATCAAAAGAACAGTAGCAATTTACTCACAGGCAAGAGATGAGGCAGACCGCTTATTCGTCTTCTACGCAAGGAAACCAACAGTGATCTACCCCAAAGAAACGCAACTGTTAAAGTCACATGGTCAATAATGATGATCGTGTTTATTTATTTCTTAATTTTAAATGACAAGCACTTTTATATTAATCAAATACTTTTAACTAACTTGAATTTGACCAATCTGCATTACAAGATGGTTAGAGGAAGGACCAGAATATCTCAAACAACTTATTTACTAAACCGTATTCCAATCTCAAATCCAATCAACACCGTTTTTACAAGCCGTGTTTGCAGAACAACAGTTCAATGGTGGGAAACAGAGACTGGTTGTGTGCAGCCAGCGATAGCGGTCTGCCTCACCATTAGTCTATGAAGTGACAGCGGGCGGTGACACCATAGACTGAAGAGATAATAACGGATTCGTCACACTTTTTAAATAAAACCCTTGAAAATCAGCCCACGTATGAAATATTCAGTTGTTTCCTAATCATGTATGCATGTATCACAAGCGTTTTATACTTCTGTTAACATAAAAGTATCTCATCTTTGACCAAATGTAACTTTTAATAATATTTTATTTCTGAGCTATAATATTTCGTTTTTAATTAATATGAATGAAATATGAGAGAAAATAGGTATATTGATAATGCCTAGTAAAAAAACAGTTCTTATGCAAAATATTATTAAACTGAGCGCACACAAATGTGGTCCGTCGTTCCTTTAGTGACATTTTTTAAAACTCGGTTAACCTTTGTTTGCTTGCGGCAGATAAATATCCTGGAAGTAGAACTTGAGCAGGGTGTAGGAAAAGTGTGGGTAACCATGAATGGCCTATAATTTATGTACGTTCGAATTGCATTAAAAATGGTTTAGAAGCAGTGTAGACATATCTCAAAGCACTTGCATACACAAACAGTATTCTTACATCAGATCCTGTTTACATTGTTTCTGATAGTGCAGAAAATCAGCCCAGTGTGTTGGGACATGGAAAGGGTCTACTGCGCAGTTAGAATTAACGCACTACCACATCTTCCCTCAACAGTTGACACGTGCGCGCGCATCCACTGCGCACCCTTGCCCGCTTCTGAAATCACAACCTACAGTAAAATACTCCGCGACAAGCCACAAGGTAGTGAATATGGCGTCCACAGCTCTGTCGCATCTCTGTTACATGCGGCCGCTCTACATTCTCTACCTTGCACCATCCCTTAGGGCGTGTGAGGTTCGGTGCTCAAGGACATCACTGTTAACCGGAGAATAGCAAGGCAGAGCTACTGACGCGTGCCGCTGCTGTGACAAGCCCACCATAGTTCGTGCCGCCTCCTGTCATTGGAGGATTGAATCACCTAGTTTATCGTACAAGAATGTTCTGATCATCGTTCTCGCGGCAACATACGGGTTGCGAGGAATGTTCCGGGCCGGGGTGGCTGATCTATATACAGACTATATATATATATATATATCTCCAGACTCTCAACTCGGTGGCCCTCCGAGTCGAGAGTCTGGAGACTTACGCGCCAGGTATGTGAAGCGACGACAGTGACAGTTATCTGCAAGCACTGATACAGTGAAGAGAGAGACTGGCCGGCGGAACTGTGCTACTCGATGTGTGAGTGACACTCTTTTTGAGTGATGGCAATGGACAGTTTGGTTACGTGCATATGTAAATAATAAGTGCGAATCAAGTGACTGGCGCATCAACCAACACATCTTGAACTCTAGCTGATACGAAATTCTCTTCAACTTCAGTTTCAGGATAACATTTTCGCTTCGCGTCCATTACAGTATGCCAAAATGGATAAATGGTCGCGTTATGTTTTTTGCTTCGGATCTGAGTAACAGGAATTGTCTTTTGCTTAGATCTGCATTTCTTGTCAACGAAAGGGCACCCTCAGGATAATATGGACGAGGTGTATGCAACGACATTTAAATTACTTATATTCCTTTCTATAGTTCACAATTCGTTTTGGCGATGAAGTGATGTCGTACAGAACAGAGGCAGTTGCTCGTTTGCCACCGGCTCTTAAACCAAATTCAGCAGCAAATGTTAATTCGTCCATTCTCTGTCCTGCACTAGTTCCTAGACCTTTGTTTGTTCTCCTCTCTCACGACAGTCTCCAGAAGGTCGACCACTTCCTTGCAATGTTCTGGGTTTGTTATTTTTACCCCACACACATTTTACTGTAAAACAGAATGTTTTCTTAAGCAAAAGTTTATTTTGGCTTTAAAAGCGGTTATTCATTCGGTGGTAATTTTTCCAGCGAAGGTCTACATTTTATATAAAGTTACTCACTTCTTTTTTTGCCAAACTTTCACTAACACATTTTTTGCCTGCAAGTAACCTGTAAGATGATCACATACCTTTGTCCTGCTCACATGTTTTACATTTACTCATTCATGGCATACATTCTGAGACAGTGCTAACTGCGCTGTACCTGGGAAAAGAGCGAATAACTTGTAAAGGGGTAAGATGGGCACCTAGTTATTTTGTGCGACAGATACTATAAATAACAACTACAGTTCTAGCTCCTGCAAATACCTGCACATTTGGTAAGGTTAATATTAATATAAATACATGTGAGTATTAAATTCCATTAATCATACTTCACATGTCTTGCTGGGCTTCATCCGTGTAATATCTTCCACACGTACAGTATCTAACTATCACCAAGTAACATCCAACATCAACATACTTGCAGCGTTCAACTGGATTGTTTTGACGGAGTTCTTACGTTCGCTCACATTTCAACTGGTTTCAACTAGTTATCGTGCGAAACTGGGAATAATCTCTTCGGTCCTCTCATAGTTTGGTACAATGTTTACACGTTTGTATTTGTACAATCAGTACACTGCGGCATTATTGTTTATATTTTGTTCGCTCTAGATTGTCCATCCGAATTACTGTGGGGTGGTGTGTACAAAGGGCAGGGACGTAATCAACGCCAGCTTATGACTCGTGATTACTGGTAATTCCTCGTTAACGGGGAACAATTGCAAGCCCCAATCCCTAGCACGAAGGAGCCCTAGCCCTTTCTGACTAGGAGGACACGCTGATTCCTTCAGTGTAGCACGCGTGCAGCCCAGAACATCTGTAGGCATCACAGGCCTATTATTGCTCAATCTCGTGCGGCTAGAAACCGCCTGTCCCTCTAAGATCATTTGTCACTAGTAATACCAAGGGTTATCTTTCCAGCAACAATTATTGGCTCGGTATTTGAGCGGTCGAGCAATTCGCAAAAAGGAGAGCTGCTTTTGACAAATGCTTGCTTTCAGTGTAATGAGAAGGATAGAGCTGTAGGCCTACTTGTTTCCATATGCCGACGGAAAGTGGAAAGGAAATCATTACGCCATATTCGGTGGGGCTACAGACGCCGCCCTTCTTCCGAGGAATGTCAGATGGTTGTTCGTGATTAATGTTGGGCGTCGGGGAATGACGGATTTCCGTTTGTTTCCATGCGCTCTGAACGTGCCCCCATCAATGATGGGAAAGGGAGCAGAGGTGGGTTGGGGGGGGGGGGGGGCAAGTTAGCGTGTTCTACCCGCCTCGGCCTTATGCAACGCTTTTTATTTGTCATTAATGCGATTTGGCCCCCAACCTTTGCCTTTGATTTATCTGTAGTCCTCTTAGACGGACAGACGAAACACGCGGCTCAGGCCGGTGATTTATGCTCCTTCATCGGAATGTTTGAAGATATCAATAAATTCGGGGGGAAAACTGATATTTTGCGAGTAATCACTATGGCGTCACGAATTCCTTAAAATAACACTATTTCTCGTTTAATTAGAATAATGTGTGACATGTTTCGCTGCCATACTAATAACAACCAATGAAACTTTGTAGACGGAACGGAAAAATAAGGAAATTAAATATCGCAATAAACAGCAACACGCATAGCCACGCATTTTAAAAACCTTTACCGAACTATATTGTACGTTTGCAATTAGATCGGTAGTTTACTAATGTTCCGTGAATGAAATTTGTAGTGGATTCGCGTTTAAGGATAGCCTCTGTAAGGCAGTGTATATATTATGTAGTTGAAATTCTGTTCTAGGCTTTATGTTTCGGGAATCATCGTACTGCGAGACCTGACTGTAGCACTTAATGGGTCCTCTATAGTTGTGATGTTGATCTTACTTCAGGCAGTAGTGTCTATCATAATTTATGGAATATTTAAATGTAAATCCTTTGTTCAGTAAAGCAACGAATGTTGATGTTTTGTTGCCAGTTAATGAATTTTGTTATTGAAACTTAAACGTTGTTCAAAAGTGTCAAAGTCAGCAAAAATCTTTGTAAATATCACTCTGTGGGATCATCATCTGCCGCAGCCCTCGCCCTGTGGGAGAATCATCTGCCGCAGCCTTCGCCCTGTGGGATCATCATCTGCAGCAGCCTTCGCCCTGTGGGATCATCATCTGCCGCAGCCCTCGCCCTGTGGGATCATCATCTGCCGCAGCCCTCGCCCTGTGAGAGCATCATCTGCCGCAGCCCTCGCCCTGTGGGATCATCATCTGCTGCAGCCCTCGCCCTGTGAGAGCATCATCTGCCGCAGCCCTCGCCCTGTGGGATCATCATCTGCCGCAGCCCTCGCCCTGTGAGAGCATCATCTGCCGCAGCCCTCGCCCTGTGAGAGCATCATCTGCCGCAGCCCTCGCCCTGTGGTAGCATCATCTGCCGCAGCCCTCGCCCTGTGAGAGCATCATCTGCCGCAGCCCTCGCCCTGTGGGATCATCATCTGCCGCAGCCCTCGCCCTGTGGGATCATCATCTGCCGCAGCCCTCGCCCTGTGGGATCATCATCTGCCGCAGCCCTCGCCCTGTGAGAGCATCATCTGCCGCAGCCCTCGCCCTGTGAGAGCATCATCTGCAGCAGCCTTCGCCCTGTGGGATCATCATCTGCCGCAGCCCTCGCCCTGTGGGATCATCATCTGCCGCAGCCCTCGCCCTGTGGGATCATCATCTGCTGCAGCCCTCGCCCTGTGGGATCATCATCTGCCGCAGCCCTCGCCCTGTGAGAGCATCATCTGCCGCAGCCTTCGCCCTGTGAGAGCATCATCTGCAGCAGCCTTCGCCCTGTGGGATCATCATCTGCAGCAGCCTTCGCCCTGTGGGATCATCATCTGCCGCAGCCCTCGCCCTGTGGGATCATCATCTGCTGCAGCCCTCGCCCTGTGGGATCATCATCTGCCGCAGCCCTCGCCCTGTGAGAGCATCATCTGCCGCAGCCCTCGCCCTGTGAGAGCATCATCTGCAGCAGCCTTCGCCCTGTGGGATCATCATCTGCAGCAGCCTTCGCCCTGTGGGATCATCATCTGCCGCAGCCCTCGCCCTGTGGGATCATCATCTGCTGCAGCCCTCGCCCTGTGGGATCATCATCTGCTGCAGCCCTCGCCCTGTGGGATCATCATCTGCCGCAGCCCTCGCCCTGTGAGAGCATCATCTGCAGCAGCCTTCGCCCTGTGGGATCATCATCTGCAGCAGCCTTCGCCCTGTGGGATCATCATCTGCCGCAGCCCTCGCCCTGTGAGAGCATCATCTGCCGCAGCCCTCGCCCTGTGGGATCATCATCTGCTGCAGCCCTCGCCCTGTGGTAGCATCATCTGCCGCAGCCCTCGCCCTGTGGGATCATCTGCCGCCGCCCTCGCCCTGTGGGATCATCTGCCGCAGCCCTCGCCCTGTGGGAGCATCATCTGCCGCAGCCTCAGTAGTAACATAAGAGGCGCGTATTGAACCAGGTTTCATAGAATTTAAACACTAACCTTAATAATTAAAACAATAATTCCTTAAATTAAATATTTTGAATATATTTTATAACCATGTATTATTAAAAATCAGTTTCAGTGTAAAGATGGCGAATTTTGAATTTCAAACTATTTCTCTAAATTTGTGGGTAAATTTCACTTTTTTTAATTTTCTAAATAATTTTTGTTTCACCTTTAATTTTAAAATAGTAATTCTAATATAATTAATAGTATATATAAATTAGACAATGTTACCTTTTAATTTTTAAATGCATACTTCAATCAAACGAAAACTGGTCCCTAGAGAATAACAATTTTTCTTACAGTTAACTATAAATATTTTTCACTAGACTTAAAATCAATTGTGAAATTGAAACTTTTCAGTCTTTAACTCTTAAGAGCATTTCAAATAGATTTAATCTAAATTTTTCCTTTCATTCTATTTCCATCTTCCTCCTGCTTTTTAATATAAACATTACAATGTGGCCAGTGAACCCAGTGCATACATTTCACCACCCTTAAACTTAAATTCCTGAGACTGCTATAAGATATAGTTATTAGTGGCTAATGCCTGCTGGGAAGGCCTTAAAAAGTGATCACTTTACCGTGAACAGCCTATAATAGCTTGTCATATAGGGCCGCAAGATGCATTTTTGACTTACAGTAAGTTGCCTATAGAGGTCAGGTGGGTACATAAGGGCGATGCCGGGTCGGGACCTCAGCAACGGTTAGACGTGCAGGGTGCAATGGAGGGGATGGGCACGTGACCCAACTTCGGAAACTCTCTCCTCGTGCGTGCTCCACGGCCCTGGGGAGGGGGTGGGCGAGTAGCTGGGGAAGAGGGGCGTATCCCTGTTATAGTTCCTCCGAGAAATGAGAAGAAAGATTGCCTGGGTCATCTTGCCCGCTGCAGAGCGCTCTCCTCATGGATCCACACCACTCTCGCTTGATCCTATCACAGGAAACAAGAAGTTGCCAATATAATACATTAGCCTTCTTTATGCGAGTAAATTTGATGCAGCTAAGACTGGGATAAAAGAAACGTGAGCTTTATAATTAAATATCCCATTATTTTGAAAACAAGAATCTGATTCACTTAAAATACGTCAGTTTACATGCAATAACACTTGCTTGCCGAAATTTGGTGGCAATCCGTTGAATGTTTCCCGAGATACGGCACAAACGTGGAGCTATCTTACAAAATGTTGGATATGAAGGAAACTGTCTGCAGACAAATTCCGTGGTTGTAATTAGCCTACTGCCAGCATACGGAGTTTTGTTATACATAATTACTGTTTTCCTACACACACACATATATATGTATATATTTATGTATATATATATATATGTGTGTGTGCTGCGATATGAACATTTTGATAACTATATATATATAGTTATCAAAATATATAGTTATCGCCGCCATTTAAAAAATCTGCATCTGAACCACTTAAATTATATTGGTTTACACGAAGCACTGTAGTATTTTTAGTTTGCCAATGTAAATATCAACTGGTTGATAATTTCCTTAGGTACGATACAAAAACTTAATTTTTTTTCATGCGATGATATCTTACAAAACGATGGACATTCTGAGGCTATGTATCAAAATTATTTCATATTTGTAGTTGGTACTTTCAGTATACCAAGTTTGGTGGAAATTGGTTAAACTCTATGGTATGTATACCAAATTAGCCTATAGTATTTAGGCCTATATGGAGGCCATATTGATAATTAGAGTCTTAGCCATTTAAATATCAAACGTTAGCATTGCCTTTCATTGTAAGAATTACCTGCCAGTATATAAGATTTGGTTAAAATTGCGTACATCGTTCCGTAGATGTAGTATAGCAATAAAAAAAATATTTATTTCGTGTTTTCCTAATTTCGTAGGAATCAGCGTATTGTTTCCCTGCACTCTAAACCCAAAACAGTGATATCAGTGAAGCAAATTTACTGGGAACAAGTGTTATGGCAGTGGAATTCTTAACATTCAGTGCGAATTACAAATAAATCAGTGAAATTCAGCCACCAAAATATTACTTAGTTATATGGCATTGATTACCAGTCGCTCAATTTTCCCTGTTTTCTCTGATTTGGCTAATCCTCACTGTTTCAAATTTAGAGTGTAGATGCGACAAAAAAGCCTTTTATTTCCGCGTGACGCTATCTTACAAAATGATTGAAAAGAACATTTTATGCTTGTAGTACTTTCAGTAAACCAAGTTTGGTCGAAATTGGTTAAACGGTATGGTATAAATGCAAAATTAACATGGCGTATTTACATGGAAGCTATGTTGAAAATAATTGTGTTATACATTTTAAGAATATATATGGTAACTTGTCCTATAGTAATAGTTACCTTTGAAATTTGACGGGAATGCCTAGTTTCCGAGATTTAAAGTAGGAGTTTAATTTTTTCATGTAGTGTTATATTCCAAAATGCAAACAAATAACAGTATACATACCTCACTTAATTAGATATTTACATGACGAACTGTCAAATTTCGGAATTCGGTCTAAATTGGTTAGATGGTTCGCGAGACTTGGCATGGCACTCTAAATGTTAAAATGGCCACCATTTTGAAAATAAGCAAACGGTTTGTTAGTAAATGATGAAAGCCGGGTGTACTTACTATACGCGTACCGAGCTTGATGAAATAGGGTACACGTGCTCATGAGTTATTACAGTGGAACATACATCCCAGACAGACGTTCGCATGATTGCATTAGCCTGTACATATATGTATAAGGAATGTAGGCTAAAAACGCATACTCGCCCTCCTCCCCATTTTTGTTATCAATCACAGAGTAATGGCTCGAGTCCTGAAGGTAATGGAAGCGCTGTAGAACGAGTTAGGTTGACATCAACAAAGTCGATCCAGAAATCGTTTTAAGCAGAGATATACTCTCTAGAAACATAGCGAATAAAAAAATTCTTCTTTGTGTATCATATTCGTGCACCGAGTGAGTGTTTTATGCCTCTACTGACAAAATTCTGTAGGGTCTGGTCTATATTCTCTTTGCGGTTTATTCACAACACTTTTTCAATCAAACCTCTGAAAAATCACACGTCTGACGTGCATGGTTTTTTCCTAGATATGTAATGTGTCTCAGGAAATATCTACGTGTATTAACATAAAAGTGCCTTACTTAACTCTTACTTGTATTTTATTTAGACATTATAATATTTAAGTTATAATAAATATGAATAAAACAGCGAGAAATTAGGTTTGTTGATAATGACTAGTAAAAAATTGTTCTTGTGTAAATTATTTCTACAGTGAATGCGCTCGAATGCGATGCGCGGTCACTTTGGTGTACCTTTCTACACTCGGTTAAGTTTTGTTTGCACAAGGTGGAGGGATGTTGTGGAAGTAAAGCTTAAGCAGTGCTTCAGGAAAGTTGGAAGTAATCGTTAGTAGACTATGTACTTCACAAACTCTCATAAGTTAGAATAGACTTACTTTTGTAGAACATTTTCCGTGCTACGAATTTTGATTGAGATATTCAAACTTTTAAGATGTCGGGTATTTACGGCACGTCATTATAACTGCATAGCAATTTAAAATACCAAATATGTACAGATATGTGAAGTCTTACCTGCCAAGACATGTTTGCCATACTTATCTACGAGGCGCAAGGAGTTATTGCAAACAATTTTAAGTATTTAGTAAAATGCAGTATTTTATAGGCTGTTCACGGTAAAGTGAGCATTTCTTAACGTCCTTCCAACGCAAATTAACCACTAATAGATCTTTTTTATTGAGCTAAATACATTAACTTTCGGGGGTGGTGAAATATATGCACTGCGTTAATTAGATACATGGCAAAGTTTATATTAAAAAGTGTCGGGAAGATAGAAATAAATGGAGTGGAAAAATTATCAGGGCCTTAAAATGTGTTTACTTTACTGTGAATAGTCTATAAATACGTTTATTTATTCTGTTTTTCATACTGACCGTCGTCTAAGTGAACAATTGTATCTTTATTTGACTGCGCCAATAATATTATTACGGCTTCTCTACAGAAGGCGTCCAAAATTTACATGCATGGGGGTGATGACGTATCGAATTATTCATAGCACAAAATACAAATACTGTCTGTGTCAAAACCGTAGTACTTTTGTAAATCTAAGTGAAAATATTAAGTAGTGGAAAATGAACTTTTCACCTTATACGGTGCATTTGTGTGTGCATGGACTCCTGTGTCCTGGTAAGTGTAATAGGTTTTCCTCTTTTTTTGATAATATGTCAAAAACTATGCTTCCTATGACAAAATGCATGAAAATAGACTCGTCATTTCAGGAGCACTCTAGGTCACCTTTAGTTATGCCTATGCCTATAACAGTAAATTACAAATATCTTTTATTGGATTTTGACCCTTGTGTCAGCGTGTGTAATGTCATACGATATGGTCGCTAAGTTCAGTTCGTGATTACTCTAAACGACTAAATACGCTTATGGCTATAGTTGTTAGAATTCGCAATGCAATGTTTAATGCCCACAGATACGTTGATTGGCATGCCTTTGAAGAAACATGTCACTAAGATATTTAAAAAAATACTAAAATGAAAATTATATACTAGTGCCGGGCTGTAAATAATTAGTTGTGTTCTTAAATATACTGCTGTATTTAATGTAATTAGCCTTGACGAAAAGGGTCCAAGTCCATATATATCATGAGGCGATTCCGTATACAAAATCAAATGGAAAAATATATATAGGACACGTTCTAGCTGAACTGAATACTAAGGGAGGCACGAACCCTTAAAGATTGAGATTTCAAATGGTATTATTAAAAAATATTTGAAACTTTGTGAAATTGAATTATAACTCTCCGAACATTGTTTTATGTTATCGAGATATTTAACCTAATAACAAGCTCTCAGTAACACATCCCGCAGCAATGCAAATAACAGGACGGCTCGGAATCACACAGTAGTTGTCGCTAGAAACTTACAGGCAAATTCAATAATGTGAGTTTATCAATGTATGGTACATGTCGTTTACAGGAAGTGTTAAAAAAAAAATCCTCCGCCATAATCTGTGCAGTGGCCACAGCAACATATACAAACAAGTGAATGTTTTTGTTTGTTGCCTACGAGCTGGGCGCTGTATCGATGCATCTGAAGTTTACATAAAAACTGTGGGTTCTGGGTAGTTGAAACAAGAGAACCAGTTCTGTTTATTAATTCATACTGCTCAATAAACTTCCATAATCCCTTACAGTGAAAAAGTTGTCAACAATAAGATGGCTGCCAAAAAAATCCGATATGGCTTCAAGGGGGAAAGTGTTATTAATGGCCCTAGTGCCAAATTTAAACTGAAAATATTCATCCGATGGTACGTAACATGCTCTGACAAGGTCCTCCCTAAATGTTAAATGTTAAGAGATAGAATAACCTTCACTTACTTTATTAATGAACTGTCGCCCGACTCGGGCTTAAGTTGACCTGATTTTCATGGTTTTGTGTAAAACATTTTTGGCTAAAATGTGTGTATTTTTAATGTCGCACGCATAGTTCAGTGGCAGTAAAATATGAATAGATTTATGAGGAACTTCTAGGATTCGCAAGACAATTCCAACCAATTTTCACATATTTTCAGTGATTTTTCGGGAGGTTTCAAAATAATTTTTTGTGAATTTCTATTTAATTTTGAGTAACTTTGGGCCAGAATGAGATGGCCGATGATTGAGGCAATTTACAATGTGCAAGTGAAGGACAGAGCCAAGATGGCAGCAGTGATGTCACACCATATACGTCTGACTCCAATATGGCTGACAGGCCTGTGACTCAGCTACCGACCTTCGTGCTCCAATACGCCCATACCTACACTATGGTACATTCGCGGTTTCTTCAAACTTTCAAACAATCACCCCATGTATGACGAGTGTGGTTGTTTCTTAAATATTGTATGTCATGTATCACATTCGTTTTACACTTCTCTTAACATGGGTCTCTTATTTTTGGCTAAATAAACTTTTGACTACATTATATTTATAAATTATAATATTTTATTTATAATTAATGTGAATGAAACGGTGAGAAATATGTGTGTTTGTAGCGCCTAGTAAGAAATAGTTCTTATACAAAACAGTATTACACTGAGTGCGCACGAATTCGGTGCGTTGCCCGTTTGGTTTTAATTTTATAGACTTTGTTAAGCTTTGTTTGCACGAGGTGGAGGAATATTTTAGAAGTAGAACTTACGCACGGCTTCAGAAAAGTTCGAAGTAGCCGTAAATTTACTATATTAATTATTTTATAGTTATTAGGAAGAAAAACTTTAGACTGCATTAGAAATAATAATAATAATAATAAAATGCAGACAGAATTCATATACCATTATCATTTGAAGATGTGTGGCTTTTAATGTGTGTGCGAGCGTGTGTTGTGCTTATTACGAGTAATTTATGCACCTCTCATTCCTCGTATGGACTTGATGAAGGTGTTGTAAGCGAATGTAGGTAACAAGTACTTAGCTGACTGGGTCATCTTGTGTGATGCTCAGCGCTGACTGACTTCGACCACCTTTCACGTGAACACGTGAGCAAATGGAAACCATGGCACGTGTTCACAACAAATGCAACACGTTCAGAATTCTCAGCCTAGATGTGACCAGGCGAGAACTTAGTCGAGAACTTGGCGGCTAGTTTGAGGCCTACTTGTAACGAAGACGTGGTTAGCACTTGAAATTAAATCCAAGGCAAAATAATCGTGCCGGACGATTAGTCTCCGAGATCTCCCCTTTTCCCCTACCCACCCTTGCACTCCGCAGTTGCACCATCACCATCTCATCTCATCCTCATCGACTCTCAAGATCTCGTTGTTAAGAGCAATCTAGAAACACTCAACTCAGCTCAACTCCAAGGTGAAACCATCGCAGTAAGTTACCCAAGTTTGAGCGTTGTTTGGACGCCAATTATCACTGCGTACGTTTGGAAATTCCCGTGAGATTAACTTGCGTCAGCCTGCGGATTTCCTTTAACGAGACCAATTAGTTTGAATTAAATCTGCTTACCAATACATCCCACGGAGCTGTCAGATAATGCAATAAGCTACATTCAGGGGAATTCAGAGCTGACCTGCAATCATAAACCCATATCAAAATGTATAGAATCGGCCAACTGATCAGATTTGAAGGGAAATTTTTTATCATGCGATCAAAAAGCGACGGTTATTAAGCTGTGCCATGCGGTTTCCGAAGTTTTCAAAACATGGAATTTATTCGTGGTTCTATATCGTCTGGTCAGAAAAACTACAACACTTTACGGTTAAAATCGCAAAATAATCGTCGCTTTTTCTTAGGTTTAAGTACTAGATCGACAGTTTGACACACGACAGCAATTCTAATTTTATAATTTTATCAACAACTGTATTTATTTTCTTTTTCTCTGTCGAATGTTGAGTTGATAGATTTGGGCGGATCTTAACAACGAGGTCTTGAGAGCCGATGAAAGTGAAGTGAGGTGAGAATGGAGCAGCGCCGGAATGTAAGGGCTGGTGAAACCGGAGATCCCCGAGGAAACCAGCCGACCAGCGGCATCGTCCAGCACGATTCCCACTTGCGAAAATCCGGGAGTGGCCCGGCCGAGGATTGAACCCGGTTCGCCGTGGTGGGAGGCGAGCAGTCTGCCCACTACACCACCGCGGCCCCGCGGGGCGCGCAGGAAGGTCTGAACTGGTTATCTTTATCGTCTGGGATCTGAGTGCCGAACATCTACAGCCACCCAACATAACTAGCACAGTTGTTTAGGAGCACGTGTGAATAATCTGCCATAAAAATTGAATACGCGATAAATCTGCAGAGACACGTTCTATCTACTCTTTTATGGGCACATGAAAAATCAGAAGCGAGTTTTAATTTTTAAAATGTATGTTTTATCAGTGTCCCAGACAGCAAAGCTATAGTCAGGAACTATACAAGATAATGCAGCAGTTTCCATCACGTGCGTTCTCCATAAACACACATTATCATACAGAGTTACTACAGAATGCAATTCACATAGAGCATTTGCAGATGCCCACGTACATATTAGCAACTAGGGGCCCAGGCCATGACATTATTTCTAGTATTGTCACGTGCCTAAAACAGTCACGAATGTTACCAATATTTGTTATCAAACAAAAACTGAAAAAAAAAAAAAAAAAAAAATTATGTGAAATTAACTCAACATTGGATATATGTAGTTCTATCCACTAAGCCACTGCGGCCCCACTTGGAATCTCTCCAGCCGCTCGACCACTGTGACACCACTTGATTAACTCAACATTGAGGCGAGACATTTAAAGTAAACAAAAATTATGTTCCATTACCTTCATATCTCTATTCAATAATCTCTCTGCATTAATACAGAACTTTCATAGGAAAAAAGTAATTAAAAATGAGTTTTTAGGGTCAAATGTCATGATTGCGTAATCTGATCTTGCTGAAATTCGAATTTGACCTGTATTTGACCCTGAGGATTAACTCTGCAAAATTTAAAGAACTTCTGTTGAGTTTCAAGCGACTTAGAAGTATTAAAGACTGACGGACAGACAGGCAGAGACCGTCTGCTTATTATATAGGATATACAGATGTAGGCGTTACAGATCACTTTACAAATTTAATTAATTACGTATATCTTTGAAATGTATGCCATGACTCTCCCTCAAGCCAACCAGCGTTCAAGTTTACATCCCAGAGTATTGTTAGTGGATGCCGCAATCACAGAGAGAGAGAGAGAGAGAGAGAGAGAGAGAGAGAGAGAGAGCGAGCGAGAGAGACTGGCAGATTGTACCAGTCTCGTATTGCTCGCATTCACCTCACAGTGGTTCTAGAATTCTCTAAAAATGCTGACGAGACTTTTGTTTGCATCTGGGAATCGTGACGGATGATGCTGGTGGGTTTCCTCGGGGATCTTTCGTGTTCCCCCCCCCCGGTCTCATCATTCCGGCGCTGCTCCATACTCACCTCGCTTCACCTTCATCAGCTCACAAGACCACGATGTTAAGAGCCGCCCAGATCTCTCCACTGCACTTCACTTGACACGACCCGCCGGTGTCCCGAGGGTTGCCGAAGTGCCACCCGCCGGGCCAATCAGACAGTCGAATACTCTATGCCCCGCCTACACATTCAGCGACGCTTCTTGCAGGCACACGTTGATATTTGTAAAAATTATGAGTACACGTTAGACTCCAATACTATGAGCACGTAACAGCATGTTGTCTGTTGCCATTGGTTGGTGTCTGCTTGGAAAGGCGGTTTTCATATTTTACCTGGCCACTCACAGTTCGGCAAAATCGGCACGGCTCGTACGTGGTTCGTGTGTAAACAGTTAACACGTGTCAGAAAGTATTTCAACCAATCAAGATTTATAAACGACCCTACAGCATCTTGAAATATAACTTGTCTTAAAATCTTTCCTCGAAATTTCACTACTCCTAATGGCCTAGTCATAAAATTATAAAAACGAAGTTACTGATAACTAATGAATCTGCTTTCCTTGACATGGGTGCAAATACATTTCAGTGAAAATCTTAAAACTTAGATGGTAGGAAGGCGTTGACGTCTCATTGACAGCAATATCATTAGAGATGAAACCCAGAGAGATGTGAAACAGTACAAATACAATTAAAATACGCGAGTCGCTTACTTGGAATTAGAATTCAGAAAAATTAAACTAGCTTGCAACCAAGTGCATTAGGGAGGAAGGATTCTAAGCATCAACTCCGGATGTAATCAACGCAATGTTTTCAATGATAGAGTTCACTAACCCTAAATATTTACTCGGCCATAAATTTGAAAATAAGTGTTTGAGCCACTAAAACGCACAAGTTTGTACGGCTTATCATAACGCTACTTGTGTGAAAAATTCTATGGAAATCTGTTGATTGGTCTCCGAGATATGGCATAAAAACCTTATTTTCTTGAATGGACCTATCTCACAAAATTGCTTAAAAGAGGGTCCGTACGCGATGTTTTAATATATAATGTCAGCATAAAAAGTTTGATTGGAATTGTTAAATTGTTCGATAGATATGCCAAACATATGAAAATAATTACATGGCCGCCATTTTTTTTTAAATTATTGTCTGACCCCATTTAAATTATGTAACGGCATAAAAACTATATTATTTCTTGTGAATCTATCTTTTAAAAAATGCAGAGAAATTAGACTTTGCATGAACAATTCTGATGGATTTAACTAATACTGCCAGCATACAAATTAAAGTTGAAATTTGTTTTGCAGTTTAATAGATAACGAATTCGAAGCTAAAATGTTTATACGGCAGCCATTTTGAAAAGACGTGTGTCTGACCCTGTTGAAATAAATTATTTTATAGAGCTTGCCATTGTGCTAATTGTTTGCCAAATTTGGTAGAAATCGGTTATTTTTTTGGAGATCACATAATTTTAATTTGTCAAGTAATACTATTTTACAAAATGGCGAAAAAAAAAAGAGATTTTGTGTATACACATCTTATTATTGTAATATATAGAGCCATGATACAACGTTTCATTGGAATTAATCTCATGATTTCGACGATATAACATACAAAACTAAAACAGCTGTATGACCGCCATTTTGAAAATGAGTGTCTGACATACCTAAAACCTATCAATTAACATCACCTACGTCAGTGCTACTTGTTTGCCATATTTTGTAGGAATCGGAAATAGTTTCCCCGAGAAATGACATAAATTTTTTTGTTTATTCGTGTGGCACTATCCTACAAAATGTACCTATTGTCGTGCGATGTTTCGCTGTTCGTGTAAACTATTATTACTAACAACAAGACAGTTTGAATTTGACCGGCCTGTACTGTACAAGTTTCGGCCGAACTCTCTGCACGACTTCACTGAAGCTGCTACTTCAGTAAGCAGTGCTGGATACTGAAGGGGGAAGAACGTGTGTTCCACATATTTCACTAGTCTGTCGAGCAGTCGCCATAATGCGTGCCACACTACAGCACTTAGGCGAGCCTCCTTAGGTTTGTCTTGAGATGAAGGACGCCGCAGCTCACGAGAGGAATGAGGTTTGCCGCTGCTCGAGTTGGACGAAGATAAGGGAGGGAGGAGGGGGTAACAAAGCAGTCGCCATTTCTTCCGCGAGAACTCCCTCTTGAGTGTGTGTGAGGGGGGGGGGGGGGCGTTGGCAGGGAGGGAAGGGCAGCTCAATCCCTCCTCCACTCGAGGCACGAGCCAGGGAGACTAACGCCTCATTCACACTCACCCCAGACAGACTGAGCAGACACAGCTCTTAACGTCGAGGTCTTGAGAGCTGATGGGGATAAAGCGAGGTGAGTACGGACCAGCGCCGGGATGAAAGGGCGAGGGAGACGGGATATCTCTGAGAAAACCTACCAGCCAGCGGCATCGTCCGGCGCTATTCCCACTTGCAAAAATTAGGTAGTTTCCCGGCTGGGGATTGATCCCGGTTCGCCATGGTCGGAGACGAGCAGTCTAATCGCTCGGCCACCGCGGCCCCGTACCGGAAAGCGAAGAAAGTTCATTGTCCGGGCCAGTTATGTTGGCATTGTAATATATTAAATCCATCAGTGAACAGGAAGCTGCTAGCAGTTGGATTTATGCGGTATTTCGCAAGGTTCTATGGTTGTAGGTAAGTAACAGATTTGTTTGTGCCACCATTTTGGTATTTGTTTGAAAGCTCTGTTTTAGACTAAGCTGGCTCGTTAGTTATTTGAAATACCAATTTTTCTGAAGTAATATAAGTGATGGGCAACAAATTAAACGCTGCGGTGTTTTTTCTTTACTTTGGTAATTTCAATTCGGTCCGAATTATATGGAATTATTTTTAAGTTAGGTGCTACCTATCGGTTCATTTACAAACTACGCTTGTTTGATAAAGTTTTGCGTATAATTCTCATTTGCAATCGCATATTTCATTATAAATACATACCTTTGAACATCGTAGTCAGCCGCGTGACATTATTGACATCAAACATGTGACAAATTATACCTATGGAAAAATCTATCTTGAGCTCAGTAATTCGGCGTGGCTCGTGGTGAAAACGTTGACGAGTCGTGATTGGCTGTCGCAGCTTGTCGCCCTGTCTGCTCAGCGTGAATGGTTCGCGCGTGAACCAGGCCTAACGCACGCGAGCCAGTCGCAGGCAAGGAATTCCGCTAGTCTAATTTCTGGCGCACGAACCTCCTTCTCTCTTCCTGCCTCTCTCTGTCCCTCGCGATCGCTTTCTTCCTCCCTTCATTCCTTCCCTGTGTTTTTCCTTCCTTCCCCGTACCACTACGACGAGAAATGTGATTACAAAAAACTCGACTCCTGATTACGGCGTGATCAGCTTACCCAGAGGTCTCTGCTTGTCCGCTCATCATCTCTTCTCTCTCTCTCACTCTCTCTCTCTCTCTCTCTTGCGTGCAACTCCGCGTCTCGCGAGGGGGGGGGGGAAGGGGGAGGGCTCTTATCAAGCGCCACTTCTCGGCAAAGCGGAATTTTCTTGTCGTTATTTACTGTTTTATTTTCCTGGCCGCTTCTGCTGTCAACACTTACCGTAGTATAAACGCTGATCTCAAAGGGCAGCCGCGAAAGGGTAAAAATATATATTTAGATGACAAGCCACTTACGTGGTAAGATGCATTTAATTAAAAAATTTAAAAAAAATATCGTACTCCGACAACAGGAAGCCATAAGTCAAAATAAATATATATGGAAAATCAGTCAAAGCAAAGGGTAACTGAAACCCCTGCATTACCCAGAAATGGGACAGGGTTGTTTCCACAAAATGCCATATATCAGAAAGCTTTGGTACTTCTGCTAACACAAAACGAACCTATTTGTAGTTAAACTGAACTTTCACTTATATTTTACCTATAAATTATAATAATTGGATTACAATATGAATAAAAACAGGGAGAAGTTGAAGGTGTATTGGTAAAGCCTAGTATGAAATAGTTCTTACGCAGGATATTATTCAACTGAGTGCGCAATAACGTGCTGTGTTATATTTTTGTGTCATTTTCTACGCCGAGTTAAGGGTGTTGGCCAAGGATAAAATTGGTTATTTTATTTATTTTTACTACATGCTGTTTAACTCGTAAGACATTATATGTGGCCATGTGTTCCTCGGATTAAAATTTCTTAGATCACATGGTTTTTGCTATATGGTATGTCAGAATCAAAACTTTACCTTTTCTGTCTAGTGCAAATATAATAAACCTAACTACTTGTAGTAATTTTATCACGTGCAATTGAAAGATCTCGTCTTAATTCATTTTAAGTAATGTTTAGTGAAAATTTTTTACGAAAATTTAGGGGCAGAGGCAAACCAAAATTATACAAGAATCTTTGTTATTTCCGACGATTATTTTTAAATTGCGAAAACCTTTCTCTAGTCCACTCACGGTTACTGCTAGATTTTCTGAAGCCCTGCTGAAGTTCTCCTTTCGAACTTTTCCTCCGCCTCACATAAAAAAAGTTAGAAAATTACACCAACAGGACAACACGTGGTGTTTGTGGGCAATGAATTTAATAACATTTTGCATGATCGCCATTCCTTACTAGGCTCTACCATCACTCCTGTTTCTCCCTTTCACATTAATTAAAAATGAAATATTGTAATATATGTTGGTTACGTGTAAGTAAAAGTTCAATTTAATCAAAAATAAAATACTTAACGCTTGTGATGTGTGACAGTTATGTGAAACAACCAAATACGTGTGTGAGGATACCATGAATACACTATACTCGTCACTTGCCATGGCGGACCGGTTCCGTTACCGGGAGTTCAAGGTCACTCCCGGATTGTCGTACGTAGGAAACGTTGGGAAAGTTGCCGTTGGCCGGCGGGTTTTCTCGGGGTTCTTCCGCTTCCTCGCCGTCGCATTCCAGCTCTCTCCATATTCATCCACGTCACTTCCACAAGTGGTCAACACTTCGCTGTTAAGAGCCGACCCAACATATTATCGGAGAGGGGAAAGGCACATACTTGGCAGATAGGAAGCAGCACGAGACGTAGCACGACTTAGCACGACTTAGCACGACGTAGCACGAGGCGTAGCGAGATAGTAGGTTACGCTAAGAGGCAACATTGGAAGTCAGGAGTACCAACATAACACAATAAATCAGTTTACTAACGCGTAATATTCATTCTTATAGTAAAAAATGCCAGCAGAACACAGGGACAAATATACATGTAACAATACCCATACATTAAACAAAACCTTGTAAAGATATATAGAATATGTCAGGATATGTCGTAGGAAGTCCACATTGTGGAGAAGGCGGGCGAACTAACGCCTAGAAGATATACTAACCACACTACAAACCAACCATTCCAGGTCACGCCAGGAAAAAACATTGCGCATAGACTCCACATGGCCAGATCAACTCAGCAGAAATAGAAGCAGGTAGCTGCAAAAAGCAGGAACATCCACTGAGTAGCAAGACGGGTGGTGTGGGGCAGGTCAGTTCTGCTCGCTCTCTTTGAACTCGTGATGCTACTCTCATAAACACGAAACAAGAGAAGACACAGAAATGAAGAAACTGGTTACATAGTGCAAATATGCACAGCCTGCAAATATTCGATATATTTGTCGGTCAGTTGACTGGAGGTGAACTTACTAAAGTATGTTCACGATAAAGTGAGCACTTTCGAAATCAACCTTAGAAAAGAGTCACCGCTCCTACCTGCATATATGCATATACGCGCACTACAGTTGGTAACGATAGATGGGAATTGCCATATCTTAACGTCGAATAAAATGTGTTATGTAACCATTTTGGTTAACTTAAATCATTCCTTTGGCTTTCTGGTTTTTTAATGCATGGAAGTTTATAAATGAGCAGATTTTTTAAATACTTACTGTTCCAATAATTTTACAATCTAACTTGACCGACGCACAATTAAACTGATAAGGCCCATGGTAATGTTAATTTTACATAAGGCGGAATAATACACAACGTGCATACAAGTAGAGCTTAAGCAGGGCTTTCAAAAGTGTTCACCTTTCCATGAACAGCCTGTAATTGATATTACCAAAAAGACGGTACAGCATATCACACTTCAAATGCCATTATATGAAATCCTGAAGGCTTTTCGACCAACCAGATCTTCCGGTCGAATACCTGCCGACTTCAGTACCTATTGAAGAGCAGAATGTACAGAAATAAACTTTACGCAGTCTAGTAGCTCAAAGAAGGTATAGGGGGCCGCGGTGGTGCAGCGGCTAGGGAGCCCGCTACCCACCAAGGAGAACAAAGTGGTTCGATTCCCGGCTAGGGCGCTCCTGTTTTCTCGCACGTGGGACTCGTGCAGGACGATGCAGCTTTTCGGAGGGTTTTCTCAGGGATCTCCCATTTCCCCCCGCCCTTGCATTCCAGCGCTGCTTCAAGCCGTTACTGTCGACACTTACAGAAAGGGAATGCAGACTTCAGAGGACCCGTTCATGCGTACTTGGACTTGGACGAAGGCCATTTTTAAGAGCGAATATGAGCAGGTCTTTTTTTGCATGCGTCTGTGGTAAGCTGCTGTACCCAATACAAAGGTGATGGTGAAGGACATTTTTAAAAGTTAGAGTACTGGAGCTTCCTGTTTGTTTCTGGTGACAGTAGAAAGTATTGATATTGCCTACGTGCCTGGAACTTTGTCGGTGTTACGGAAAGGTTTACACGTAAACGGCGAACCCTGGCCATTTGCAACGAGAGGACAAGTGTTTGTTAATTAGGTTGTATTGCTCAGTTAACCAGCACCAAACGTCCACATATCCTGGCGGCGAAAATGTCCTTAACAATAAGATGGTGGCCTCCCGTCTAGTCTTCACTACAGTGGGGGGTATTAATGAAAGCCTGGTCATACGTTGAAGATACCAAAAACATTAAACAATGTTCGCCGAGTTGTAATTTAATTTCACTTCTCTTCCGATATTTTGCGCGGATACTGTTTAAACCCTCGATATTCAAGGACCCATATTTACCTTAACATTCAGTTTAGGTATAAAGCGTCCAATATATTGCCCACCTTATTTTGCATAAGGAATAACCTCGCGGAGTTTGTCGATCTAATTCCACCCAAACCTGTATATCAAACACGAATATGGAATGGTTCCGAAATTAACCACATTAGTGTATTAACGAACTAAAAAAGCTCGAATGGTAAAACTTATTTTCATTACTCTCTAGTACTTCCCTGCATTAGTTTAGGAAAGATTCATTCATAAGTAATTTCCCAACTTTGCCAGTATAGGGTCTCGTTATGTGGTAAATTCCTTATACTGTTTATAAGTAACAAACTTCCATTACAGTTTAGGATGTTTACTGAAATATCTTTCACCACGAATAAAAAGCGTTGTTACTGCTAGAACAAAGAATACATGGCTAATGAAGACTGTACTACAGACGAGATCATATTGGACCCTATGAGCAATATATCGTCTACAAATGAGATCGAATGTGCTCAGTCTACTTGTTACGTGGACACAGCCAACTGACTACTTCGCCCTGACTAAAGAGCTGCGTTTTCTAATAATAAAGCTCAGTTTCCATTACACTGTCCATTCAATTTCACACAAAGAGACTCCAGACGAAGCATGACGGCAAAAAAAAAACACATGGTGAAGAAGGGAGAATAAAGTGAAGGGTGAAGGAGAGGATTCTAAAAATACAATAAAATAAGAAGCGACTTGGAGGAACCAGCGAGAAGGATGTGGTGCGGAGAAATATTGTTCAGTTGAGTGACAGAGAGGCATCAGTGAAGTGACGTGCGAGTGTATCAGTGGCGTGCTAATCGGGGTGGATATGCCGTAGCTCGGAGGGGTTGCTACCCTTGTTCCTACGCCAATCCCCGCCAGCCCCGCGAGCGGTCTTCTGAAGAACTTCCCTCCGCGGGGTGAATTATTCAACAACCCTCATTCCTCTTGATTGCTCGGCAACCACCACAAGAGAGAAGCGAGGGTGGGGTAGAGGGGAAACAATGCTCACGGTGGGTTTACAACGTTCCTCAGCACAAACCATCCTCCCCTAACTCCATTTATACATTTTCAAAATAACTTCCATTAATTTAGCTGGACTTTCCTCAACGTCAGCCTAACAGTCAACCACAAAATAGATACATTTACAGAAGCGTCAGTTGATGTAGGCGCACTCGCTCGCTGATTGGCCGCGCGTGGCTCTTCTCAAGGGCCTGGTCGCTGATTGGCGAACGGGGTTCTGTAATATTGTCGGCGTGTGAGGCTGCGGCTCGCGCTATGTTTCAGTTCTGTATTCTCAACTACTATGTGGCTAATTTTCATAATCTCATATCTATTTGCATAAACTACCTGTCTGCAGGTTTATACTTTGTTTATGTTGATCCTTTATTTAACATCCCTCTCCCCCTGGACCAACCAATTCTTATTCCCCTTCTCAGCGCTCACCAAAAACAGCTACCTTTTGTGCGAGGAGACCCCAGTCCCGACCACGGCCATGTTTGCAGACTTAATTGAAACGGAATCACCAGGATATTTGCATGTGGGAAACTCGGCGGACGTTTCCGTTTGCCAACGTGTTTTCTCAGCAACCCCCCCTCCCCCCTGCTAGCGCCAGCCACTGTATTCCGCCGCCTTGTATTTGCCTCATTTCACTCTCATCGACAATTACAACACACAAACTTTAGTAGTTTACTTCTGTAATATCATTCCTCAGTTACCACGTCATATTATTTTAGAGACGCGCTCAGCGACATCGCATTAGAAACCCAGAGATCTCGCCTGCACATAGTCAGCTAGCAGTAACTTCACACTTTGCGTATCCAACCTTTGAAAAGTAACTCCGTGTACAATGTGTTTGGTTATTTCATAAATATGCCATGCATCACACGCGTTTTGTGCTCCTCTTAAAATAAAAGTATCTTGTTTGTGGCTAAATTGAGCTTTTGCCTATATTTTACCCAACAATTATGATATTAAATTTATAACTTATTCGAGGAAAGAAGAGAAACTGTATGTGTTGGTAATGCCTAGTGAGAAATAGTTCTCGCGCAAAACATCATTTAATCGAGTGCGGACAAATGCGGTGCGTTGTCCCTTACGTGTAATTTTCTATTTACTCGGCTGAGCTTCGTTAGCGTGAGGCGGAGGAATAGTTTAGAAATAGAGCTTCAGCAGGGCTTCAGAAGTTGGCAGTAACCATATGAATGGACTATATAGCCCAGGTGCTGGCAACTGTTAGCTGGTGCCTTCATGATGGCCATTTTACATGTGTACTAGGTGGTACATAAATCACTCGTTCTCGTTCTACACGCGTGTTACTGGCCCAATCTCAAACATGACAGGAAACTAAATTCCTACCTACAAGTATTTTAAGTTTATCCTACACTGTTAAATTTTCCTGGTAAACTTCCTAAACTGTAATGAAATTTTTTAACCTGTACACAGTATGGAAATAATACCACACACCAAGCTGCTAATATAGGAATGTACAGCGTTGGTACTATACATAGTTGGGAACTTCCCTATGCATTTGACTGTTTCCTGAGCAGATGTAGGAACGCTATAATGGAAAACTGTATAATGGAAAATCTTACCATTCCTGCTTTCTCACTAAGCGTTTACACTGGTATGGTAAATTTCCGAATCATTTATTAGAGTGTAGCACCATTTGAGCTTGCTGAATTCCCCGGTCTCCACGATTGGTAAAGCAACTAAAAAATCGTCTACGTATTTCATGTCAACCTGGGCTTCCAGTAGCTGTACGATGACATTACCTTGACGATAACGAGAAATATTTAAGCAGTCAAACCACTGTGCAACCGCCCGCTGTCATGAAGGCAGCAGTAAACTAACAGACAAAACGGCCCTAACTCGCTAAGGAGTGATCAGCTTTGCCCATTTGCTGGTTTGTCATTCAAACCGTAATTTTCCCTCGTGTTCTGCGATTGGCTACGCTGTCTTGTAGGAAAATATTCAACAAGCGCATGGCTGGGTTGTCGCCACATGAACTTTGGAGAATGGCGTGTTGTGAGATCCCCGTCGCTAAGCTGAAAAGTCATTTGTAAGGACGTGTGGAACTCGCGTTATTTTGTATCTTCAGATTGAACTCCCTCATTGACCGACAACTTGTGTGGCACGTCCCAGGGGCTCTATCAGCCAATATCAAAGACTCAGTGGTTGATCATATATGGAATATAAATAACATGGAAAATTAATTAAAAAATAATAATTACTGAAGTCATGAGTTTTTCTCATTTCTAGGTTTCGCCTTAGAAATTTCAAAAATTTGCTCAAATAACATGTTTGGTAACAGTGTAACTTTATTGTTTTTTGTTAGTAGAATGAGATAAATAAACTTCATGGAAATTTTTTTAATGGTTCAACATTAATGGTATTTCAATTTTTACATTAAAAAATACATTCAAAATAGCTGGAAGTTAAACTTTAATCGCAGGTGAACAAAACGCCAGATTCCAAAGAAATTTATTCTTGATGTCTGTCAGACTTCGAAGAAACGCCTCAGCTGAAATCAAACACTGTGCTCGTATAACTTTCTGAAATTTGTTTGACACGAAATCTAAAGTTATATCTCTTATAATTCTACAAAAAATGCATATGAAAGTTTTTTTTTAAAAGTATTTGGGTTTTTTATTAAATTCTTAGTGTTATCATATTACCAACCCATGAAATATGTTAAATACATAGAAAGACATTTTAGACACTTGAGCAGCCTTAAGTCAGGGTAACTAAGGAATTAGTGAATAGAGGCCAGTTTTCCTTCACTTACTGATTCAGTGACATTTACCACTGATTAATCGGCCATTTCATTCGCTGTTTACAGTGATTTGATTTCTGACTAATGATTCAGTTAACCCAGGGAAAACAACGGAAAATACACGCTAAACATGAGTCAGTGAGAATATCTCTTTTTCGATCAGGGAAGAAAGTGTGATCAACCGAACAATTACTTTCAAACACATTATTTGGAAATTCACTATAAATACGCCATATTTCCTTCACCTGCTGAATACGTGACATTCTCCACTGACGTGTTAACCATCTGTAATAATCGTCTCTCGGCGTTATAGTGTTCGACTGCTTTGTTAGTGATCATAAGTCATACGTCTGGAAATAAATATTTTCATTTTCAGATGAAAACGTAAACAACCCATAAACTATCAAAAACCCATAAAATATACTTTATTTTAAATGAGAGTTTCGTCTTTAATAATATCATTTTACGAGGTAGCAAGACCATTCAGTCTTTCATTTAGTTTTCACGTGACCATCAAAGCGCTGTGTGCGCAAGTTTAAACTGCATGAGATGTGGTGAAGAGAGTACACTTGTGCGTACATTTGTATTTACAATCCTAATATTGCCAAGTTAACTAAAAGCTAAAAAAAGAGTTTCGTACAATTTAAAGCTACATATTTAACGGTAAAATAATTTAATTCATATATTTCCACCATTGGTTTGGTGGATAAACCGGAGAGGTGACAGTTCGGATGTAAGGTACTGTGCTTTCAAATCATATTTATTCTCGTCATGATTAGGCTAAATTCAATAACAACTATATTTAATTCGCCTTATGCAGTTAGCTGTGGCGCACTTACTGAATCAGTGAAATTGTTTACCCAAAACATACAGTGGTTTTCCCCCGATCGATCCTACTCCTATTTGAATTTGAAGTGTAGACAGCACACCCTTTCCACCATAGTAGTCTGTATACGGGGCGTTGCATTCAAAGTGTATTGTATGATACACACCGTATGCGTAGAAGCTGTGGAGTTCTCGGACCCCCGGGAGAACAGCGAATTATATTTGTACCGGAATTGCTCCACTGTAATATTCGCCTCAGTTCTTGAAATATCAGAATATTTAATTTAAGATTATTAATTCTGCTTCAATTCAAGCATTTTTTAAATTATGCATTTGGCATGAGGCACGTGTTACAACACAACACAGTAATGAGTACAGTACTGTTGACATTTTCCCGCCTCTCAACGTGACACAAGAACACGTGGTAGCCACGTTGTGCACGGATTATAATTATTTAAAATTAACCGTAATACTTCTTAAATTTGGTTTCGCAAAAATGATGTGATATTTAATTAAATTCCTACGTTATCTTAAAAAATTTAGATTTTATGTGGTCAATTAGAACAAATGATATATACATTTTTTATATTTATACTGTCATATTAGCTGTAACTAATTTGTAAAATGTAACTCAACCGTAACAGAGTGCTTCAAAAGAGTGTTAAATGTATATACAATCAATAGTAGTATACTCTCTTAAGGCTAACTGTAAGTGTAACAAAAGCACCAATGGTATGACATTAATAACTATTTAAATTAAGAAATTTAATTGTGCCCTAACTAAAAATTTAATAAATAATAAATTCTGAAATGTAAGCGTGACTGCCAAGGCCTCATTTACACTCTGTTGAACTGGGCACTCACGCTGTAGGAAATATAAATCGTTGTTTAGACTGTATTCCGCAGTATAGTATACGGCTACTGCTAATAACATTAAACGCAGTTGTTCTCGACAAATGTTGGCAGAACGTTATACTGATACTTGTACAGTTCCGAACAAAAAGCAACGCCTAATATTATGAAGTATATGTAAATGAAGGAGATAGGCTGAATTTCGCCTGGTATAATTAGGAATGTTAGAAGTTATTAGGTATTGTATTTTAAATTTCATTATTGTAAAACGTATAAGAGAGCACAGTGAAATTAATCATTTCATTAATTTTACTTAATAAAAAAATATGTGTGTTTCAAACTATTTCACAGCTTCACAATAAGGGAGTTTGTAGATATTTTGATTCATTTTGTTTCGCGAAACAATTATTATTGATGTTTACAGCTTTTGACTTTAAAAAGTTATTCGTAACTAGTTTTGTTGGTATTGGCAGAAAACCAGCAAAAATGGTACTTTTATGAGGCCCTTGTAGTTAGGTGCACAGAATTTCTAAACTTAATTATAAATACACTTTTCATAAAATGTTAACCGCATTGGTGAAATTGGAGAGCATGTGATTATTTTATTGACCACAGCAGATTGACGTAATTTAATATTTACTGACTAGATATTCAGCAACCACTTCAGTTGTGAGATGTTCACACGGAGTTCACCATGCCAAAGTTACATGTGTGTGTACAAATGATGGGATCTCGTGAAAACTCGGCTGTCTGGCGGTCTTCTGTGAGTTAAGGCTTTATCGCGCTGCATCCCATGCATTCCCATTAGTACGCCCATACAGGAAATGAATGTCGACCATCTCTCCGCTAATAAATATGTTCTGGAACCATGGCAACTGCTCCAGACGTTGCCACGAGTCCACGCCGCTTGAAGTTTGCTACCTGGAACATAGGCCTAAACAATGTTGTAATGATGTAATGATTGCACAATTGCGTACGTAATATCTCGGATTGGGTTGTATTAGAAAGGGCTTATTAATGTCCCCCAGTGTTATGCTAGAAGACTTATCAGCGGGCGGCTTATAAACTAACTTATAGCTAGAGACCATAAATTCGCTGATTCATTTCGGGACAAGCTAGAAATCAGAAACATGTACCTATGTGTCAGTTTTACAATTGGTCCGCCCGTAATTTGACATCTCCTTCAGATATCTCGACCAATAACAAACTTGCAACAAAATGCATGCCCAATCAACGCCGTTCATCCTGGCAGTAAACAACCAATGAGACGTACATATCTGAGCACGTGAACATCAAAATGTGAATTCTAACATACAAGTCCATGAATTCACGAGATTTTCAGATCTCTACTTATAACCTAACTTAAACTAACACCCATGCCTTGTCTAGGATTCGAACCCAGAACCTCCCACACCCCAGACTGCGCCACGGGAGGTCGACCTCACATCTCGGAAACGATTGGTTTACGGGCCTATGTTTATTAGGACTTTTGTCATGATTTAGTTGTCCTCTTCACGCCCCTGCAAGTTGTATTGAAATAGCCGGTAGAAAATAATACCGAAATTCCACTCAGTGTATATACAGGATGATTCTCAATTAGACTGACAAACTTCGGGAGGTGATTCTTCATGAAACAGTAAAAGGAAAACATATATGACACTTTATACCTAAACCGAATATTAAGGGAGGTATGAGCTCTTTAAAAAAATTAGATTTTAAGCCGTGTTTGTGCAAAATATCGGCTCTTACCTTGAAGGTCCTGATAACATACACTAATGTTCCGAGAGTTGTCATTGCATTTTACTTCGTTACCGATATTTTGCACAAATACGGTTTAAAACCTCGTTTTTGAAGGGCCCATGCCTCCCTTAATATTCGGTTCAGGTATAAAGTGTCGCATATGTTTTCCTTTCACTGTTTCATGAAGAATAACCTCCCGAAGTTTGTCGGGCTAATTGAGAATGAGCCTGTATGCGAAGGAAGTATATGTTGGCGGCAGGCTAAGTGTTGCCTGCAGACCTGTGAGAGACATCACCTCGTGCGACAGGAGGCCATCACACCGTGTTCTCGTGGGAGCAAGCATGCATGGGTGATGTAGGCTTGCGTGACGTTGTCTCTCCCGGGACTACAACATGGGACTGGGGTGCACGCCGATACCGGAAGTGGCTGGCCGGAAGTGGGGAGCACGACGCCATGACGAGGGCCACACCCTCCCCCCCCCCCACCACTTCTGTACCGCTCGACGACACATCGGGACAATGCAGCAGTGGTCGACCCAATACGCTCTCCTATACGCTGTCCACGGTCAAGTGACCACTTTTGAGGTCCTAGTTACTTTTCCTTCCGGCCATTTTGTATCCACTAACCACCTTTTTAAGTAAATATTGCCTTGTAAGTAACAAACACAGAGTGTTATATTCCACCGCACTCGGAAGTTAACATCTAAAAGGTAAAATAAATTATATTTATTGATTATTTTTCCAAATGAGGGCCTTCGAAAGTGCTCACTTTATCGTGAATAGTCTATACGCCGATACGTACAAAACACACACACACACACACAAAATAGGTAACACAATGAGAAAAATATTTTGTTGAATCAAACAAAGTTCGTTTGGCGCAACCGAATTAATTGTTGGTTTGGTGGCAAATGAAATATTTTGTCATTGAACCAAATTATTTCTTTAATTCTCATATGGAGGCCCCAAGCAAGGATATGGTTGGTGCAAATGAAGACTTGTTTGGTTCTACTAGGTGCGTTGGACAGTTTTGGTTCATACAAAACAAATTGGAAACCCGACCGAGACTCGAACCTAAGCCATCTGAGCACGAGCTCCGTGTATTGGCGACCACAGCTGAAGTGACTGTTCGAATGTTTTTAAATACATACATTTCAAATAATGAACAACGTGCGCAAGTAAATATTTCAAATTTTACAGCTTTACTTTTTACGTTCCTATCGAACTTGTTTTATTCCATTACTAGGCATCACTATATCCACTAACAAACACTCTTACTAGGCATCACTATATCCACTAACAAACACTCTTACTAGGCATCACTATATCCACTAACAAACACTCTTACTAGGCATCACTATATCCACTAACAAATACTGTTACTATCCAGAGTGTCACAAAAATACAAACAAACTTCTGAGTGCTGTTTTCGAACGAAGGCAATCTAATAAGTGTCCAAACAAACATTTTATTTCAACAAAATATTTTGTTGATAGTCTCATAATTTATTTTGGCCTATCATAAGGGTTGTATTTATTTTGGCCTATCATAAGGGTTGTATTTATTTTGGCCTATCATAAGGGTTGTATTTATTCAAGTGTGTATTCCGTTAGCTGAACAGAATCAATTTAATTGCTCTTCAAGTTTTGTTTACTCAATAAAATATTTTTACGGGGCAACTAAATATATTTTTGGTACTATGCAAATATTTTGCTGACCTTTCTTTCAGTGCATTCAGAATAGTGATGCACAGAATCAAGTGTTTCCAGGAATAAATTATTTCATATTTGAATAAATATAACAATCTAGAACAAATTTGAAGTAAACATTAATATCGGATTTTTGTTATGTTTGTTACCTCTTTCCAGTTTAATACAAGCATTGATAACAAATGACAGCTTCCATACTAACTTACAACTTCATACTTCACACTTAGTTAGGGAACTGAAATATTCGTAAGTCTATATAGTACTGCAATGAACAATTCAAATGCACTTTTTAATGCGTGTTCATTTAAACCAAGGTGTGCCTGGAACATTGTCGAGTCCTGACTAGTCTCTGAGCAGTTATTAATTATAGTCCATTCACATTTACTTTACGACTTCCCTGAAGCCCTGCTATAGTTCTACTTCAAGGATATTCCTCCGCCTCTCGCAAACAATGCTCAACTAAGTCTAGAAAACTACACCGAAGAGACAACTCGCCACATTCTTGTTCACACGATTTAATAACATTCTTCGTGAGAACTATTTGTTACCAGGCATTACAGACATGCCTGTTCTCGCTCTGTTCTCATCCATTTCAATTATAAATGAAATAGTATCATTTTATATATTAAAAATAATTAAATGTTCAAATGTTCTAAAAAATAAAAGACTCTTATGTTAACAGAAACACGAAACGCTTGTGATAAATGAACATAAGCAAACACGTCATACATGGTGTGATTTTTCAAATGTTCGACTAAAATAGTGTGAAGATACAGAGAATATATTGTACACTTCTTATAGCAGTCAACGACAGCAGCTAGAATTTATGGAAATTTTTGTATGATGAAAGAAAGTTGGTAGAATGCACAAGTGTGTATGTATCCTAAATATACAATGTGTGATCTGGTAACTACACCTACTGACATTTGAGATTATTTCGCCCTTAGTTTGCAAACAAATCTCGCCATCTGACACAATTTTCTACACCTAAGGATCCAAACCATCAGTTACGAACAAACTGAAATTCTGGAGAATATCGGAGGCGGGCTGAAATGAGCATATTTCCTCAGAACGGAGCCGTAACTGAGTTTGCAAGTCTCTGGTAACTTGTGGAGCATACTGTATAGTTCGCCTTCCTGCTGAACAATAATTTAAGTTTTTGTCATATTTAAGTGTGCGATTCATTTGAGTATTTCTATACGTCTTCTACTATGTGCATGAATGCGGCTTTGATAGGAACATTGTAAACAAATCTACGAAGAAGACAGCACGACAGCGCTGTATTTTCCTTTGAGTGGTTTATGTAGTACAGGACTTGTTGACAATGAACTGTCTCTCATACGTGCTTTTACATCACATTTACAACTTATATTCTACGCTCACGTTTTTCATTTAAATCCAGTTCGCGGGTGTTATAAATAAGCGTAGTTGGAGATGGATTTCTGAATTTGACTTTTTTATTTTATTTATGCGCTATCACGGCTGATGGTTTTATGTTAGTCATGATTAAACAGGTTAATAAACATTTGTAATTCTTTTAAATATATCGGAAACCTTTTTTTTTTACGGCGAAAATGTCTATATTCCTGTAAATGCCAAGAAAATTTAAAAATACTGCAAAAGTTTACGGATTTTCGCTTGAGAGCAGATCCCCCAGTCGCGGAGCTCAACTGAAAAATAATAATTCCCACTAACACGAGAGTTTAAAATAAAAACAGTTTTCTCTCTTACTGCCCCATGATATTGTAATTCTGCTCTTGCAGACTCCAAGCCTGTACACTCTTCTCCGACGCCTGTGAGCAGTGTGTCAAGACATTTTGGTTTCCAGCATCTTTACTGTCTCTCAAGATGTAAAATATTATTTTAAAAATAATAATTTATTGAGTACGTTTTAATGCGAGAAGTGCTTTGTGTGAGGATTCTTAGATTATTTCTTACACAACTGCAGATTAAATTTTAGTAGTACTAGAATTTTCTTTCGAGCATCTCTATCTTCGTCATAACCTGTTACATGTCCCGGGAATAAGGACACTCTGTGACAAACAAAAATGTAACAGCTGCTTATTGCACGACCTCCAGCAACATGTCGGGACGACTTCCACTAATCAGCGCTTGGCAACCAACTTGCCGGCGCGGCGCCCCAGCCAATAGGAGATGTTTCACAAAACAATAACCAATCCCACACACGGCCCGTTATCAGAGCCTCGCACAGATGATCAGCGATTTGAAACTTGCAGGGACTTCTATTAAATAAAAATATACATCGCGGTAATATACACTGATTACCATTATACTTGCAATACCGAGAGCGATTAGCGAGAGAAGAGATTTGGGCTGCTCCTAACAGCGAGGTCTTGAGAGCCAGTGAAGGTGCAGCGAGCTGGGTATGGAGCAGCGCCGGAACGCAAGGAAGAAGGAAACGGGAGATATCCGAGAAAACCGACCGACCAGCGGCATCACTTAACATGAACCCCAAGTGAGGAACCCGGGAGCTACCACGCTGGGGATGGTGCCTGGATTCCCCCTGGTGAGAGGCGAGTAGTCTGACCACCACACCACAGCGGCCCCTTAATATTGACACGAGACTGGTGAAATAGGTTAAACAAGCTGAATGCTCTTCAACTCAATTTCGAACTGATAAAGTTTCTGGGAGGGGCTTCAGACCTCTCCCACCCCCACCCCTCTCCGTCCCTTCCCTTAGTGAGTAATCGCGACGCCATTTCGTCTCAGTGTACCTGTGTACTCTGTACTAAAGCTGAGAAGTACACTGGTGTAAACACATCGAGTACAGAGGGATTGTTACCGTCGACAGACAAAAAGCCCACCCAAGACTCGAACCCAACACGACAGTGACAAAGACTCCAAAACGAGTCAGCGCCTCAGCTGTGCTATATGGCGATATATCATTCACAATATATATCTGAAGTATAGATCAATATGTCGCGTATTACAATATCGGTGAAATGCGGTATTAGAGACTACGATATTAGTCATATGCGATGTTAGAGATAATTTTAAAATGGGGATATGTGATATAAGTGAAATGCAATATGCGATATTGGAGGTATACGATATTGGTGGTAGGCCTATGTGATGTTTCCAATATGGTACTAACTATATTTACGATCTCAATATAAACTATATTTGCGATGGATTACCATCGATATTCGATACTCTCCGGAAGCGATATTTCACACCGATACCATTATGGTCAAACGATATTGTGGAGTGAATATCGCAGAGCGACATTCAGCAAGGCTCCGCAGAGCCAATCCCGCCTCTTCATTGTTTTAGGATTGCGTTCTGTCGGCAATTTATCACCGTCACAATATCGCGCCGCGTTATTGACCGCTGTCGGACTCCGGCCGCTAATGGACCGGCCCGTTATTGCTTTCATTAGCGTGTGTTTTGTGTCGCGATCGAGTCTACCTCGCGTCGCCGTGCTGCAGATCCCCTACTAGCATTGCAGCGCCTGCCATAACATCTCTGACACTAACATGTTTCCATACCAGGTTTGTTAACAGGACCTGTCCTATTCTCCGTGTAAAGGAAGAGCGGACGTTCCATAAGCAGATGAATCTGTTGCTACACCTTGCAGAGTTCCTCGACTGACCCAGCGTACAGTAGGTGGCCAAGTTACGTCATACAGTCTGATAATACTACTGTAGTAGTAGGGTTATGTGGAAACAGGGGCAAGGATCAAGGGAGAGAATCGGGGTGCCATCTTGAATTCCCCGCTTTTTCTCACAATAGCTTGTTTTTCCCCCCAAAAAATCGTCCATTCGCCTTGAAATCAGTCTTTTTCACTCAAAACTTCCATTTTTTCCCCTTAAAATTTCCCTTTTTCCTTAAAAATTTTCAGGTTTTCCAAAAATTTGGGGAAAAAGTGCTTGTTCCTCAATGTGGCTGAATGATTACTCGTTGCGGCTGAATATTCGCAAAAGTTGTTAAAATATCAGGCACATTCTCACATCGAGACAAGTGCTTAAATGTTGTACTAAAATAATTTTGTTATTTAATAGATCATATATGCCTATGCTCGCATTGATTGTTTTTATATTTGTTATACGTAGTTATGTAGCAAGTTGGGACTGTAAGCAAACGAATATTTATAGTCACAAGTGAATATAATTTGTGAACTATTAAGACCAGGCTCGTGGAATTCAGTTTGTAGGTGCCATTTCTAGCCCCAGGTGTATAAGTTTGTGTGTATTTACATACGCAAAAGCTCTTTATAACCATAATTATAAGCCTTTATATTTGCTTTATATTGGTTTTTGACGAAATTTGTTCATAACCGTTTGGTTACGATACAGGATTAAAATAATAAATAAAAACCTCTATTATTTGATTAAAAAGTTTATTAAAATATATTACTACAAAAACACTCAAAAATATTCATGTTCGTCTACAGCATTATGAAGATCTCAGTCCTTCGTTAAACATGAAACCAACTATTCTGGCATGCAGTAAGCTTGAAGGCAAAGTCCTTGCAGGAAATGCTAAACCGATTAGCCAGTGAAAGTTCTGTAGATGATGCACTATCGGGTCCAGATGGTCGGCTGTCGTCATGTCGGACGAAGCAGGAACTAGGAACGAAATTGTCAGTCATGTCGATGATGAAAGTTGCAGCAACACAGATATAAACTTCTCAGTACTACGGTCAGCTTAGAGACGTAACCTTCATTAATCCATAGGCTTCTCACTTACCTATACTCCTTACATATACACTTTGTGATATCATGAAATGTGGATATGTTCACGTGTTCGTAATCACTCGCCACTATGTGTTGAGTGTACCTAATCCGCTCATTCTCAGCTGTAGATAATCTACCGAATCGAGTGTCAAGCCAGAGCCCCTCAGTACCATTTCTTCTTCATTGCAGTATATCTTCTTTATGCAGTTTTCTACACTCTCTTCAATGTCACGTACATTATAGATAGGTGAATTCGAGATCTTGAAAGCCTTTCTTGCATGCTCAACATTGCGTGGCTCTGGTTTGCGATAGCTGCATTCCAGCCATATATGATATTTCACACCACCATATTTTCCCAACTCGTCTGTAAGTTGGTTTATTAAATTTTGTTTCATGTATGCCAGAACTGAAGAAACAACTTTCGTGGAAGCTGTCAATTTCAGGGCAACACAATCTTTTAGAAGACCCCTGAAAGCAGATTGCTTCAGGAAAAATCCAATTGCGTTCGGCTTCATCTCACAGGTTATTTTCGTAGGTTTGCGATGACGAATTGACAGGTATAGCGTCTGGTTCAGCAGTAGAAGCTCCGCTAGGGCCAGTTTCCGCTGTAAACTGCACAGAGGAAGGACGACCTGCTCGTTCAACATAGGCGGATGATGCAGCCTTTCGTATTGTTTAAAATGCTTATTTAAACTGTCGATGCGTGCAAACAGTTTAGAGCACTTCTCGCGGTAATATCCCACGCGGACAGCACTCCCTACACATGCGTTATTTCCATGCCTTCATGCTTCCTTAGCGTTTGTGAAAGTCTTGTCGCAGTAGCTGCAAGGAAGTCTTGATGAAAGCAACGAACTGCCGATGGCATTCACAGCTGAAGTTTTCTGCTTCTATGATTTTCCAGTGCTTGTCGCATCAGTTACCACCACAGTACAGCTTCCATACAATGTTGCCAGATAACGCTTAGCAGGAAGTGAAGGTAGGCCAGTGCAGGTTTCGAGATATCTTTTCAGGTTGTCACTTCGCCAAACAAACTGCGATTTGCATTTTTCACATTTAAAAGTAGCATGCCCCACATTATGAATACAGTTGACGTCGTGTATCCGAGCATTGTAGCTTTTAGCAAATATTCTGTCACAGTAACAGCAACGAAGCCTTTGCGAAGTCGTCAATGGCTGCACTACTGCAGGTGTACCATCCGAAGAAGTCGATAGCAACGTGCTGACGAGGCGTTGGCGAACCAGCAACATTTGGCTCCATAATATACTCCAGTTGCTTACACGAGCAGAGACGAAGCATCTCTCACGACTGCCGCTGTCAAACCAAGCTTCCTAGCTGGAACCTGGCTGCTTATATATACTCGCAAGCAGGCACCATATCGCCCACCATAACTCAAGTGTACAGAAACTATATAGTTCAGACCAGCTGAAACACAAACATCCCTGGCATCTGCTCTACCAACCAACACCAGACGAAATATACTCAGCGTTCTTACCTCTGACTATAACTCAAGCATACCTTAGTATTACAAGATTCCCCGACACACACATATTGTCCACACCACTTGACATACACCAACAATCGCAAGACAGATATACTGGAAAAACATATCACCTAACATTCCAACCATACCATCCATGTTAACCCAAGTGTACCAAGCAAATTTACAGTCTAGACCAACCCGCAACACAAACATTCATACCATCTGTCAAATATAACTTAACCTATTAAAGCCCAAATAAACCTAACCTACCTTAACCTACCAAAGACCAGAAAAAAATCAGAAATAACCTAACCTACCATTATAGCCCGGATAAAAATGATACTCATCCTAAACACACATATGTCCTACATGTCTATAATTATTTGAGCCACTTAAGAAAATTGACATGTCCAAACATTAGAACATGCACTTCAAACAGACTACAACCAATTAGCACCTCGAGTAACATTCACCTTACACTTACATATGAACGGTCGGATCAAGCTGAATCATATTTAAAACCCAATATAACCAAAACAGAAAGTCAGAAACCATCACTTCTTCCCAAACAACCATACATTCAACGCCAGCCCAATAACAATATTCTTTAACATCCATCAACCTAACATAACCGACTAATACCAGTCCACCCAATCTTTCACAATCTTTCCCAATCAGCACCTCAATCTTTCGCAATCTTTACACTAATCATCAATCCATAGGTTTATCGTCTGTCTCTATCTATACATATTTTAAAAAAATATTATTCACCAACTGTATCCAAAATTTGTACATGTCGACGGAATTAAATAATTTGTATGCAATCCAGTATTCATGAATTTCTTATACTTAAATATTATGTATGTAGATCTGACTGTTAATAGTCGCGTGCTCATAGAACCACTATAAATTTGTGAGGGATAAAAGCATACGTCACATAGAGGAAAAAGAACTATTAATTTTTAATAGTTTATTATTATCTTGTAATTACATTTTCAGAAGAAATCAGTTCGTCACATCATAGTAGGTAGCCCCTCGCCTTACGATTTCTAACGATCTAACGTACCTCTTCCATGTTTGAGTAATCCCCGCCTCTTTGTTTAGCGATCAAAATTCTGAGTCTGTCTTCAAGTTCATTCGGATCTTCGGGAAATATGTAGTCAATATTCTCAGCATCCTCCACCTTCTTGTCGCTCGTTCACTTGCAGCACACTGTACTCGTCTGTCTTGTATTCGTTGTTTAAGGGCATATTTCAGGTTTTATTTATTTGGTTATCTGAAAGAGTTTTCGAAAAGTGTCCCCTTAATGCAGTTATTAGTTGTCAAATAATTAAGGTTTTTAAAATATAACACTCAAAAGTCTCAATTTCCCGAATTCTGTAACATACGAGGCTTTGCTCCTCGGTATGTTTTTCCAATTTAATTGCATTTAATGCAATCTGAATGGTGTGCAGAACATATTTATTCACTATGAGTGCAATTTATAAACAGGTGAGCGAGTATTGGCATTCTGAATTTTGTTGAAAATAGGAGTTAGACTTGCCCTAAATATATTTTTGTTCATTCAAACTAAACTGTAGAGGATAAGTTATTTTTGTTGGTTCTGTAGCTTATAATACAAATGCAATATGCCGCTCTTAGACTCTAATTCAACTTTATGAATCTGCCTATAGCACCCTTGTTCCGGAATTTGAGTGTTATATTTGGAAAACTATAATGATTTGACAACTAACAACTTCATCAAGGGGACATTATATCTCTCAGATAACCAGATTCCAAAAAGAGAGAGAGAGAAATATGACATTAACCCTCTCAGTCGGTGTGTCCACGATAGTAGACATGTTGCATGTGAAGGATGTTTATGACCAGTGCTGTACACAGTCGGTACCCAGTGACTTGGGCGTCTTGTCGGCGGGTAATGTGACATGTGAAAGTTACCACACCCCTCGTCTATGAATGGCTGATTGTAAGTTGCAGTTAGTGCACTAGGAGCAAGTACAGTACATGTCAATATATTACACGATAGTAGACATGTTGCATGTGAAGGATGTTTATGACCAGTGCTGTACACAGTCGGTACCCAGTGACTTGGGCGTCTTGTCGGCGGGTAATGTGACATGTGAAAGTTACCACACCCCTCGTCTATGAATGGCTGATTGTAAGTTGCAGTTAGTGCACTAGGAGCAAGTACAGTACTTGTCAATATATTACACGATAGTAGACATGTTGCATGTGAAGGATGTTTATGACCAGTGCTGTACACAGTCGGTACCCAGTGACTTCGGCGTCTTGTCGGCGGGTAATATGACATGTGAAAGTTACCACACCCCTCGTCTATGAATGGCTGATTGTAAGTTGCAGTTAGTGCACTAGGAGCAAGTACAGTACATGTCAATATATTACACGATAGTAGACATGTTGCATGTGAAGGATGTTTATGACCAGTGCTGTACACAGTCGGTACCCAGTGACTTGGGCGTCTTGTCGGCGGGTAATGTGACATGTGAAAGTTACCACACCCCTCGTCTATGAATGGCTGATTGTAAGTTGCAGTTAGTGCACTAGGAGCAAGTACAGTACATGTCAATATATTACACGATAGTAGACATGTTGCATGTGAAGGATGTTTATGACCAGTGCTGTACACAGTCGGTACCCAGTGACTTGGGCGTCTTGTCGGCGGGTAATGTGACATGTGAAAGTTACCACACCCCTCGTCTATGAATGGCTGATTGTAAGTTGCAGTTAGTGCACTAGGAGCAAGTACAGTACATGTCAATATATTACACGATAGTAGACATGTTGCATGTGAAGGATGTTTATGACCAGTGCTGTACACAGTCGGTACCCAGTGACTTGGGCGTCTTGTCGGCGGGTAATGTGACATGTGAAAGTTACCACACCCCTCGTCTATGAATGGCTGATTGTAAGTTGCAGTTAGTGCACTAGGAGCAAGTACAGTACATGTCAATATATTACACGATAGTAGACATGTTGCATGTGAAGGATGTTTATGACCAGTGCTGTACACAGTCGGTACCCAGTGACTTCGGCGTCTTGTCGGCGGGTAATGTGACATGTGAAAGTTACCACACCCCTCGTCTATGAATGGCTGATTGTAAGTTGCAGTTAGTGCACTAGGAGCAAGTACAGTACATGTCAATATATTACACGATAGTAGACATGTTGCATGTGAAGGATGTTTATGACCAGTGCTGTACACAGTCGGTACCCAGTGACTTGGGCGTCTTGTCGGCGGGTAATGTGACATGTGAAAGTTACCACACCCCTCGTCTATGAATGGCTGATTGTAAGTTGCAGTTAGTGCACTAGGAGCAAGTACAGTACATGTCAATATATTACACGATAGTAGACATGTTGCATGTGAAGGATGTTTATGACCAGTGCTGTACACAGTCGGTACCCAGTGACTTGGGCGTCTTGTCGGCGGGTAATGTGACATGTGAAAGTTACCACACCCCTCGTCTATGAATGGCTGATTGTAAGTTGCAGTTAGTGCACTAGGAGCAAGTACAGTACATGTCAATATATTACACGATAGTAGACATGTTGCATGTGAAGGATGTTTATGACCAGTGCTGTACACAGTCGGTACCCAGTGACTTGGGCGTCTTGTCGGCGGGTAATATGACATGTGAAAGTTACCACACCCCTCGTCTATGAATGGCTGATTGTAAGTTGCAGTTAGTGCACTAGGCGCAAGTACAGTACATGTCAATATATTACACGATTGCAACACTGTTGACTCGCAAAGAAATACGTGACCGAACGGGTTAAATCATTTTTTTTTTTTTCATTTTTTATACGCCATTTTTTTGTTTCTTTACTGCCCATTCTGGTTTTGTTATAACGTTTTCCTCGTGATATCCGACTAGATTTCTGCTTGTGATTGTGTATATGTTGCATGTTTGTTTTGTTATGTCGTTTTCTTTGTGATATAGGACTATATTCATCCTTGGAATTATATAAATATTACATATTTGTCGACAACAGCTAACTCTGACTCGTTTATATTTCTGTTTTATTATTTTGTGTCTAGGTTTTTCTTTACATTGAAAGATTTGACCGACTTAAACAAAGAGTTGCAATGGAGTGTGTTCTTAATAACAGTTCACTATCCACATTGCAAGAGCCATTCAAAAATCAGATACTGCCTAAGTCTCAGTATTAATTTTCAATGCATACATGAGATTATGAAAGATAGAGTATAATATATGCATAGAGGATGATATAATATCATACAGGCCAAATAATACAAATTTAGATCAATAATATAGTTTAGTATTAATTCCAATGCAGCAAAGTTTATAAAGGCAGCTGAGGTTTCGTCATTTTTCATGAAGTATTATGTTATTTATTTTCGTGATATATCATGAATGTTCATTGGAGGTCTATGTTACTGCCTATTAACATTAACAACTAAATGACACTGACTGCATTAAAAGCGGATTAACTAAGATTGTCATATTTGCCTCTAAAGTGCCACATAACTTGTTTGGAAAATGGCGCTGCGTGCTAGTTTCACTATGCTAAGTTGAAGGTTTTAACCATAAGCTTTATTAGCACGTCGTTCGGTTTGGTATATTCTTTTCTCGTGTTAGCAGAATTGGTAAATTTCATCTTAGTTATTCCCCGTCTGCAACGCACAAATTGCGAATCTAGTGATCATTAGGGTTATGCGATACTCACTTTCCAATAACGTTTCCAAACATGTCGACCGTATCGGTATAGGCGCAATATATCAATCCTAGAAAGAAATGTAAATAGATGTCACCATATCTGGAATATAGTTTATATTGATATCTAAAATAACGGCACCGCAAATATCGCATATCGTCAACATCGCACATCGCTAATATATCATATCGCCAATATCACATATCGATAATATATCATATCGCCAATATCACATATCGATAATATATCATATCGCCAATATCACATATCGATAATATATCATATCGCCAATATCACATATCGATAATATCACGATATACAATGTATTGGTCTACACTGATGGACCATATCGCAGTTGCGATGTTTAAGATATTTCGTTTCATGATCGATATATAGCCGTATTGCACGGTCCTAGCGATAGTATCGTTTTCAGTTTGGGAATCGGCGTATTTCCGGATGGATGGGCAAGAACACGGTAGGTCTAAAACTAAAGTCTGGTCACCAATCCACTTGCCTCCAGAAGGAGCACGGAGTTGATCTCGGCAGCTTGTCTTCCTCTGAGTGAGTCTCTCACCCTTGTCGCACGTAATCTGCCGCCCTCCGCCCTTCAATTTCCGGATTGGCTCCGCGCGCGGCCCTGCTTACAGGCAACTTCTTCGAGATCCCAGAGCACAGCGCCGTCCAACAACTTGAGCCAACTTTCAGCGTCATCGCTTCCTCGGCCATTGTCGATACCAGACGCTGCTCCCCCCCCCCCCCCACCCTTACTCGCTAATCGCTGCCTTCCACGTGATTTGAAAACTTTCAAACCCGTTTGAGGAAATTACGCGCTGCTACCTTTTCTCGTATAATTTTTGACGTGAATATGGCTCCGGCGCTTTTAGTGCCCTACATATTTACTGAAAATTAAGACAAGTTACAAGTTAGTGACCTTGTATTGCCGACTGTATGGCTAGTGTTAGCTCTGTATCTCCATACAAATGCTATTCACGGTAAAATGAGCACTTCGAAAGCCCTGCTTAAGATATACTTGTATGACCATTGTGTATTTTTCCGCCTTATGTAAGATTAACATTGTCATGGGCCTCATAACTTTATTCATGCGTCAGTCAAGTGAAACTACGAAATTATTAGTATAGATAATATTTAACAAATCTGTTAATTTTTGCACTTCGATTCGTTATAAAAAACCAGAAAGCGAAATAAATAATTTAAGTTATCACAATTGTTTACCTAACACTTGTTATTCGATGTTATCCAGCCATCGTTACCAACTTTACCAGGCGCATGTTACTCAGGGCACCCGTTAAAATGTATGCAGGCAGGGGCAGTTACTTTTTCGTAAGGTTGATTTCAAAAGTGCTGACTTTATCGTGAACAGCCTTTACAACCGACATATTGTATCACATAACACCAGACACTCTTGCTATCAGTGTGCAGTGTTATATGTACTGGCCGGCTACCTGCCAGTACATGCAACACCGAGCTCAAAGCGGAACAATCATAGTTCTTTCTTTCCTGTATAGAATAATGTATGTACAATCCGTCCTACTCGTTTGACAAATGTACACGCTGAGTGTTGCAGAGAACGTTGTGAAGACTGGTGGCGAAATAATACTCTTCGCCCATGTCTTCGAACAATACAGATGCCGCAATGTACAATGCAGCTAACTGCATGCGACGTAATACTACGCCATTCGACGCCCAAAGTGTTCAAATCAGACCGGCGTGACGCCACGGAGTAGGTAAGTTCGCAGAGACGAGATCCTGTGATCTCGCCGCAGCCACTCACTGGCGGCAAGGCGAGTCCCCGGGAACAGGTCTCGTGTCTGATTGGCTACCGCGAGCTGCACTGCTGATTGGCCTGCCAGCTGGCTGCTGATTGGAGAACGGCGCTGTTTCTCGATACCTTATAGTTGATTTGAGAGCCGATGACGGTGAAATGAGCTGAGAATGGAGCAGCACTGGATTGCAACTACGGGGGAAACCGGAGATCCCCCATTAAACCCGTCGACGAACGGAATAGTCCGGCACAATTCCCACATGCAAGAATCCGGGAGTGATCCGGCCGGGGATTGAACCCGTTTCGTCTTGGTTGGGAGGCAAGCTGTCTAACCGCTCAGCCACCGCGGCTCCTCCCACAATTATAGTCTCCTAAAAATAAGTTACCGGCATCGTACACAAATCTACACAGAAATGGCAAATGGCGTGCAAGACTTGTTTCTCAATGTTTGGACACACGTGAAGTATAAGCTCTCATTTCACGCAGCTGGACTTGTACTTCCCATGATCTCGAGCCCGCAATTCAGTCCCAGCTACGTCCAGCCCGCCATGTTCAAACTTCGCTAGTGTCTTACACGCCACGTGTTTCACGAACCCCGATAGGAGAATGTGATGATCTTGGCGGCTTGGTGTACGGCCCTCCTCTGTCAACTCGGCTTGTCGGAGGCCGATCTGCGTCGCGGAAACGCAGCGGGGGAGACGTCATCTTGAGTGTTGCTGGACAACTGGCGTACGACCGACTGTCAACTAGTTGCTCACTTTCACTGTTTGTACCAGAACAAAGTGGGGCTACTGCTGAATGTTGTTTGCGTGATCCTTCTGTCAAACGATATTCACAGAAACATGTAGGCAAGTAGTTACTTTGCAGAATCTCTCCGGATGTTCAGCCAGATCCTGCAGCTTGTCAACCAACATTCGAGAAATATCGCTGTCCCAACTTGCATACAGGTTACACAGACTGGCATGTGCTCTGTAAGGTTGGTAAAGAAGGGAACGAAGTATTTCCATGTCAGAACGTTGAATTATAAGAGCGGCGTAAACATTTGTAAATACTAAAATTATTCATCTTGCTTTCTGAATTTTTGGCATTTAAGTGTATCAATAAAAAAGTTTGTAAAGTATTCACTTTTCAAATAATTTTACAGTTTCACTTGATCTGTGCACAAATAAAGTGATCAGGCCCATAGCAATGTTAAATTCCCCTATAGTGGAAGAATACGAAATGTGCATACAAGTATATCTTAAGCACGGTTTTCAAAAGTACTCAGTTTATCGTGAACAGCCTATAGGCATGAATGGACCCAGAAGCGTTTTAGGCTTTGTAATTTTTCTCCCCGCCGTCGCTGAGTATAAGATCACAGCATCTTTTCCCGACTACGAGATTCCGTTGTACTGACGGTTTCCTCCCGTATGGACATTACAAATACAAGCAACTAAGAGAAGACAACTCGCCTAGCTGAGTTTCCGTCGCGTTGTCGTATTTAGTTGCTGTGTTTACGCGCCGTAGTAAACTCCGCTACGTCCAAGCTGGCGATCTTCACGTAACTGAGCTCCCGACAAGAGAACTGCACCTCACAATACACCTTGTCCCAAGTGCCTCTGATAGTCGAGGTCCACTTTAGGAAAACTGTCCTCCAGCTCAAGTCAGATATGGTGTTGAAGGTCGTCTATCTGTGGAAGTGTCATGTTCCAGTGTGTCCAGGTAAACAGGCGTGGAGAATGGACTGTCTTCTTGTTTTTCTAAAGTAATGTTATGGACGTGTATTCAGATATTGAAAGTAAAAAAGCTAATTTGAATATTCCAGATATTGAAGTTATTATTTATTCCTGTTTGATTTCTAATTTATCATGAAGAATACTAAGTTTGTCAAAAAGTATTTACATTTTTTATCCAATAGTTTCAAGATCGTTTTGTTTTGAGAACCCATAACAATACTGCGATAGTCAGATTTATTTTAAATATAAGAGGCGTCCTGTATACATTGTTAAGTGCATATATATTGAACCGTATATAAACTTTTTGCTCTCATTTATAGAATTACTATTAAAGTAATAAAATTAAAGTGAACAGTTTTATTTTACAGTGTAGCAGGGCGGTGATAATTTTTGTTTCATATTCGTATAATCGCACAGCTGATGTTATTTAGGTCTCTACAAAGAAAATTGTACCCAGCACATGGCCATGAAGCAAACAACATCAACCAGATGTTGAACTTTGACTTGTGTACAATTTCCATGCTGAAGAAAGGTTTCTCTGAACCTCACACTCTCGCATTATGTCGTTTATGCCATTTCTGGAACTGGAAAACAAGAGCTTCCTCTGCAAACATCGCTTTCTTGTTTTCACCACTGCTTCATAGAATGTTATTTCCATCAGGTTGAAGTACGTGTTACTTTCAACTTTTCTGAAGCCTGGCCTGCTTACGTTCTACTTTCAAGATATTCCTCCGCCGCATGCAAACAAAGCTTAACCGAATATACAAAATTACGCCAAAGGGATAACTCACCCCATTTGTGCACACGCAGTTTAATAATATTCTGCATTAGAATTTTTCTACAAGGCATTACCATCAGAGATATTTTCTCTCAGTTTTTTAAATACTAATTGATACGGCGACGTCTCATGATGCATGAGAAAGTACCAGCCCGCCTACACGCCCCTGGTTGACTACCTTCGCCTTGATACCGCCCTGTCACATCAGCCACCAGCCCGTCTACTTGCTCAAGTGGTATCCTCGTTTCGTTAGTTAACCTGTTTCATCTGGATACCATCCACGCTCACCTCACACACGATTGATTCATTTATTGTCACACGGACATGGTATTTTGTGATCTTATGTTAGCATGGTTTGCCAACTTCCGATCATCTCAGGCGAACTGCGTGTTGCCTATATACCTGGCCACGATATTTCTTGGTTGTGTATGTTTATGCATTTATTCCTCGGAAATGGTGGCGATTAGGGCATTGATGATTCAGGCCTTTCTAGATTATTTTAACGTGTTACTTCTTAATATGCCACATACAGTGTAATGAACCACTGGTAACGCACAATTTTATTGCAAAAGTATGGTTGCAGTTCCTATTTTGCCACGAATAAATTTTGTGAAGGTGTTAAACATCACGCGGATCATCAAACTTAGTCCATTTAATCGTTTTCCGGAGTCTTGCAGTTAGATGGTACATACGTGGAAAGTGCGATCACATGGTCGTATTGCTCCTACTTCAAAGGAGCGTACCGTCCTTGGGATGCACTTAAGGCGGTAAGTCGTGTATATGTTTTCGTGAGGAACACGCATTTGGAGATGATCCATATGTTTAAGAACACTCTGTATAGGCACGAAGCTCCCATATCGCCCTGGGCCCAGTGGCAGGTGCTATTCTCTGTAGCGCTCCGCAAGATTACCTATCGTATACGTATTTTTCAAAAATTGTAACGTCATAATACCGTTCATCTTTAAAGGTGAGTTTCTCCAGTACCAGATAAATTTTTGCACTGCATACAGTACACGGTTACAGCAAGTATTCTTACCAACGTCAGGCAGATCCCACGAATATAACTGTCTCTTTCTATGCATGAGGTCATTAGTTCATCATCCATTGTGTCACTCGACTATCTCGTTAAACACACCATTACAGAGTACCTGACTGTCGTTCTTTTACGATCAGTGATACTCGTCAAATGTTGTCTGGCCACTTCATTAATCGCGCCACACTTTCTGTCGTGAACGACAAAAATAATAAACTAACAAAACAATCAATATGAGCTGCAAAACAGATTATTGGTCATACGTACAACAATACGTCCCATGAATTCAGAAGAGGCCGATACATATTAAGTTCCACCAAGCACCTGCATAGAAATATTGTTAATATTACTCGAAACAGGTTATTGCTTGCCTTGTTCCGAGGCAAGCTGTCCCTACCGAGATGTCAAAGTCCTTTACAATCGCTGTGTAACCTCGCTGGCAGTTGGCTACATTAAAGTGTTCTTTGAATGAGACGTGCATCTCGTTTCAGCATCGCAAAACCCGTCTACCAGCGGCATCGTCCGCCACGATTCCCACGTGTGAAAACCCGGCAGTGACCCCGCCAGGAATCGAGTCTGGTTCGTCTAGGTTGGAAGCGAACGCTCTAGCCACTGCACCATCGCGGCCCCACGAGGTCGCCTGAAACGCGAAATTTCCCCGTACTTAATAGCGTTGACGACGAAAAAGTTTCTTATTCTATACCTTTACCGCATACTGCTCAACATATACAGTATACATTATCTCTCACAACATTTATATCAGATAATTTTTTTTTATATCGCATGGTTTTTGGTAAATAACATGTCAAAGTCAAAATGTTACTGTTTTTTTTTTTTGTAACGAACATATAAATTAAAACCATCTATGTATCTGCAGAATATTTAACAATGGCTACTAAAACGTTTTGTGTTATGTCATTCTAAGTAACTTTTAGCAAAAGTTATTTTACAAAAAATTCAGGACCAGTCACAAATCAAGAATATACAAGAACTGCCTTACTTTCAGCATTTTTTTGAAACCACGAAAAAAAAATTCCTCATTCGATTTTATATACGTCTTGAAGTAGATGTTGGCATGTTATTTCACTGTGAATTATCTCATTTCTGTTCGTAAGTTAGTTTTCATTATTCGTAGGCACATTTCTAAGACAGTAATACTGTGGCATTGACATGTATTTATGCGGAAACTATGCGCTCAGTGTCTCTTTGCGAATAAAGAATAGTCACTGAGGTCTAAATATTGAACAGCGTGTGGTGCAACTATAAAATAACACGTTTTCCCGTGGCCATTGGCCTTACGGCTTTCCAGGCCGACGGTATCATTTTATTTACTAAAGTATGTCTCTTAGAAACACACCTACAGCTATTAGGTGGCTTCATTATTCTACCGAACTTTCATATATTTTGCTGGCTGCCGGTTTTCTAAGCAGCATTCGCTCTTAGGTTTTCTGTGTAAATACTTTCACTTGTATTACTAATATTTTCAAGTTAAACGCTGTGCCAGATGACGACACAAAAAACTTCGCACCTGGTTTAAAAATGTTTTCGAGGTAAATAGACAATTAAATAGTTGTGAGAAATAATCAATTGTGTCTTTACAATGCTGGTTCCTTTATTGAAATGTGTGGCGTGGAGAGGTTTAATTAAGAGTCACCATATCCAACTATCATCTGTACTTATGACTCCAATCTGAAAAGTTGTATGATAAACGTGGAGCGAAGGAAACGGCAGTGGACCTGAGTTCGACCGTGGGAGGCATGATGTGGTTCTCATTATGTCCTGTACCCGAGTCGCCCGTTCCGCGGTTAGATCGATACGTCAGTGTTTTGGGCGGCATGAAATATTCAGCGGCGCGAGCCCAGCCGTGTGTACACGAGGGGGGGGGGGGGGGGGTGGCGGTTAGCGAAGGAGGGGTAACTGCCATTGGCAGTGGGAAACTGCCGTATACCACGCGAGCCCTGGCTGCGGCTGGGGAGATAAGCCAACTGGAGGTACGGCACACCGCAAGTGCCCTAGAACCACTCCCCACCAACTACAGTATGAGGGAAACCGATCACCAGGGCCAGCTGTTTTTCGCGAAAAGATTTCACGACTACTAGTACTCCAGAACACCAGGGATCGGATCCACTTTCGTGATTGGATGGTTTCTACTGTCGCTCATTTCAGGTGTCTGCCCGCGAATCGCGGACACTCAGTGACGGAGTAAACTAATTCTGATTGGTGCAATCGGGTAAGGAACTGCTGGCTCCCGACAGACACGTGGCCAATAACCAAAGGAAAACTGCACGTACGCCATTGGACGTTTCCTTCGCGGAAAACAGTTGACCCCACCAATCACTACCGAAGATACCTCAAGTCCATTTTCTAAGCTCTTATTGCTTCGGCGGGGCCACGGTGTTGAAGTGGTTAGACTACTCGCCTCCCACCTTGGCGAACCGGGTTCGATACCCGGCGGGGCCACCCCCGGATTGTCACATGTGGGAATCGTGCCGGGGCGATGCCGTTGGTCGGCGGGTCTTCTCGGGGATCTCCTGTTTCCCCCGCTCTTTCATTCCGGCGCTGCTCCATCCTCACCTCGCTTCACCCTTATCGGAACTCAAGACCTCGATGTTAAGTTGCCCAAACTTCTTCACTCTTCTCACTCTGTGCTATTATAGCTTTTGCAAGTAACCCATTCAGACTCACAGTAAACAACTGTGTACACACTACACATGCAAGTTACTTTTTATAGTACTAGCCATTGCGATGCTCAATTGGAAAGGGTTTCTTAACGTCCACTGGTGTTATGCCTGAATGCTTATCAGGGGCCGGCTTACAAGTTTAAACTAACACCCATGCCTTACCTGGGATTGGAACCCAGAACCTCCCGCACCACAGAACCGACTGAGCCACGGGAGATCGGCGCGATGCTCAGTGGTCAATGACCCGCCTTCTGAGGAACCGGATCGTGAGTAAACCACGTTATTGGTCTGGGTTATGATTGCTTCACATTACTATAGCCTAACACAAAGCTTACAGCTCATTACCAGTGGTAACGAAACAAGTGCTTTGTAGACTTTAAGTACAGCACGGATCATAGATTTATTTTTTGCAACATATTAAATCGTAAATTAATATGAGCCTGAAAGAGTTATAAATAATAAAGATAATTTTATAATATGTTCAGAGTATATTTATTCTATCTGACTCAAAGCTTAAAAATCTTTACAAGTATGACTACGTGTTAAGTTGTTTCCTAAATATGCCATGCATTTTTATACACACGTTAACATAAAAGTTTCATTTTTGTGGTTAAATTGAACTTTTATTTTACCCATAAATTATAATATTTAATTTACATTCAACTCCAGTAAAAACAGCGGAAAAAATAGGTTGCAACAGAGCGTTCTTAGTTACCACCAGATCACTCTGTCATGTAGGCCTATTAAATTCGTCCCCAACTCCACAACCATCTCATCCATGCTGAGCATAAATAAGAGGCGAATAAGGAATATAGCAAAATATTTATTCAGTACTAGCCTCATGATAATCACTTTAAGAGGGTGACTGTAGAAAGAGAAATTAATTTCCTTTTCATGTTTATTTACCGAGCACTTCTCTTTTATATTTTTTTTTCTGTCCCAAGAAAAACACATCCAATTTTCAAAATAATCAACTTTACAAAATTGATTCAAAATACATTAAAACATTTACATATTATGATTCCACAGATCACTTTTAAAACATATACAATTTAGGTGTTACAATAAAATTGGGCAGTTACCAAAAAATTATACATAGGTTCAAAAATATCTACAATTACTTAACAATATTCGCCAATTTAAAATTTTCTATATTCCGAAATTAACATGCCACGAAGTGAGACCTAAAGCCCTAGGTAGGACTTCCGCTAGTGTGTCCTCCGTTACTTAGTTTGCGAGAGTGTTAATAGCGTCACTGAGTCTAACACCTCCTCAGCTACCATCTAGGGGCAACGTCTTCGTATACGTAAGTACCCATGATCGACGTGAGGTAGCATAACTTTGTTACATCCCCCCCTCCGGAAGGAGCACCAGTGACCTCCAACTACAGGCGAAGAAGTCCCACAGAGAAGGATGGCCAGCCCTCACTGTAGAACCCAACCTCCAGGCAGGAACACTTCAGCACAACAGATCAACCCAGGTTCCGTCCTTCAAGATCAGGGCCTCACCACAACAAAAAAGAAGACAGAAGAAACGAATTTAATCCAAAACACACCTATGTAAACTTTGACACTGTCATGGGGTCACCTCACAAAATCTCTTTTCGCTAAATTATTAGATCATTGAATCTTAAGCACTGAGTAATTTAAACCTTCATTCATCTTAAACATAATTTAAAAAATTACATATGGGACACTCAGATAAGAAAAACACTATGATATCATACAATAAGATATCACGAGGTATAACACATCCGGTAAACCAAGCTATAATATCTTATATAATAAAAAAAACATATATATATATACACACATGTATTCATATATATATATATATATATATATATATATATATATATATATATATATATATATATATATATGGAACCACTATCATTTTTTCCACAATATTTCTTACCGTGACTGACATGGACTTTAAAATGTCATTTGGGAGAGTGTGGATCTTCTAGTAACAATGTCATAGGCCTAAGGAAACGATAGATCTTAAGCGGACGTCGCCCACTGGGGAGATAACTTAACACTGAAATAGTCCACTTCTGAACTCAAAAAAATGTCGTTTTACCAAGTCCAAGTCTCCCGCATTTAAACTCGCGTCCTTGTGTTGGCTGTTAATACGACCTTCCATCTTTTTATGATACTCAGCAGGATTCATATTTACCTCTTCCCAAACTTTGACTATAGCAATATTTTTCGGTCACCAAGCAGAAAGATTGTAAATCCCAAGCATTAATCAATGGATGTAATCACATCCTCCCCAAGAAAATTTATTCTGGACTATGCTTAGTGGCGATACTATCAACGTTATTAAAACATAGCATGAGTTATAAATAATTTCATCCCAACATCTTTGGGTATCCATCTGAAAACTTCTCGGGGCAATCTTTATGTTACGATTGATACGTTCCATCAAGTTAGCTTGGGGATAATATAGCAGAGTTTGAACCATCTTAACACCCCAGGAGAACATTATGTCTCTGAATTCACTGGAAAGTAAATAAATTGCATTATCAGTAACAGCTACTACAAGTGATCCACACAAAGAAAATAAACGTTGCAAAATTACGTTAGAAATTTCTTCAGATTTTATGGAACAGAAGGGAAATGAAAAACCGAAATTTGCTAAAACTATCCAATGCAACAAGAACATACATATAACCAGAGGAACTGCAGGTCAGGGGACCCATCGCATCAAAATACACTCTTTCCCAAGGGTAGGCCTATCTGGTCACTGAACTAGAATATTTTCCTTCTACTGGTTGATTTTTGGGTTTCGCCTGCTGACAGGCCGGACATCTTACCGAATTTTCTACTTCTTTACGAAAACGAGCCCACGTAAACACATCATAAATACGAGCAGTGGTCTTGTCTCTCTTCACATGTCCACCAAAAAAAGATTCTTGGTAGTATGAAAAAATCATGGGCCGCAACTCCACGGGAACAAAAATTCTAATCTTTTTTACGCCTCAACACATTTATTGACTCAGAAATCCTGGCAAAATCTGAAATGAATTTACCGTAAAAAGAGGCCATAACCAGAAATCGTCGTATCCCCTTAATGTCTTTAGGTATAGAGAAGTTTTCAACCACCTTAATCTTCTCCAGATCGGTGGGCAGCGCTCCCAGTGAAATTATGAAACCTAAATATCTGCCATGTTCCAGGCTCAGCTGATCTTATCTGGGTTAATAGTTAGCCCGACTTCCCTCAAAGCTTGAAGCACTTGTTTAATGTGGCGTGTGTGATCTTCAAATGTATTGCTGTAAATGCACATATCATCGAAGTAAGTAAAAACAAATTCATAAATCAATTTGCTTAAAATGTGAAACAACAGCCTACTCATCGCCTGAGGTCCTGAATTTATACCTAAAAGGAGTCTGGTCCACTGAAACAATCTCCAGGGGGTGCAGAATGCTAATGGCTCCTCCTTTTGGACAGTATGTATTTTACTGACATAAATTGGCTTAGTTTCTACCACAACAGGAGCCTCCAGAGAAAACCCATATCTCAAACATTTATTATGTACATCTACACAACTGTGTGTCTTGGCGAGAAACTTTACCCCCCATGAATACGACAAAAAGTCCAAAATTCTAAATTGAAGTTTCCACGAAAAGAACACAATTTTGTTTTCAACAGTGGCAATGGCCTTAGACTCCACAATACCTCCGTCTGCCATCGAAAATGCGGTTTTACAATAGGTCGATATTTGGATAGCGCCAACAGGATTATCATGCATCAGCCTGTTAAACCATTCCCGGCTCATTAAAGACGTCGACTGACCTGAATCAATAAGTCTGGAAATGGTAATATTCCCAATCACTAAAGAGACAAAAAGTAAACTATATTATTTTTAATGTGCAACATTCACCTTTCGGACCCCAAAAGGCCTTTTCATAAATGCACAGTCTCTTTACATGACCTTCGTTACCGCAAAAAAAAATATTTTGTGGTGCGTGCCCACTTGACTGCTCCTCTGTTCTAACTCCCCTACGTCACTGCTCACTGCACCTGTCACTTCTGTGTTGGTATTTTTCCACCGGATCAATACCTGAGCGTTAATTTTTTTTTTTGGGGGGGGGGGGGGGTCGTTTTTGACCATGGCACTGCTTGCAAGTGTTTCATGGTCATTCTCCCCTCTCTTGACCTTGCAAAATGTACCGCCTTTAAACAAACATTTGTCGCTGGCATGATTAGTGCATTTACAATATTTGCATTCAGTTTTAACTTTTATATCTTTTACATCCCATTTACCCCTACAGTCCCTAATAGTTAAATCCACCTGAATAACTACCCGTAAAAGTTCATGTAGTGTCACAGGTTTGCTAAATAACCCAAATTTTTGTGATTCTCTGGTAACGAATTAAAAAAGATTGATTTGTACTAGATACACTTCATCACAAACCAGCCCAAAAATGACTTCCCAGCATATAACCTCCTGTACAAACTCTTGCATGTATTCGCCAACCAACTGACTACATTCTAAAATTTTCATTTTATACTTGGCAATCGCTACTGGCGACCATACCAATTTTAACAGTTCAACACAAAATAACATCTAAACTCCCACTTTTGCTAAATTTCCTTGCTGACTACACTATCATACTAGCAGGTATTCTAAGTAATACTACAGAATACACTAGGTGACACTATATATATTTAAGGCTAAAACTATAGTTACACTCACCAACAATTAACTATATTATACAATGGCACAACACTAACTACTCGGTAGGTAGATAGGTAATTGGGCTTAATGTCTCATAGACAGCGAGGTCATTAGATACAGGTATTTAGGCCCGAAGGCCAGCACACCCTCCATCCTCCCGCACTGGAACTGTACTCGGATGAGTAAGCCAGTGCACAGCACTTTCTCCTCTTCTGGGCTTCGTTCTTCTGCCTGTGCCTGTGCTGTTTTACTGTTGCCTAAGGTGTTTCTCCAATTCCTTGTTAAAAACCTGTCCTCGCCATTATGAATAAGCTCATCCTTCAGGTGGTCGAAGGCTTTCCCGAACTATTCATGAATGGATCACCGGAAATTGTCGTGTTCAGTATCAGAGTTGTGTAGGTTCAAGGGAAGTGAAAAAAAGTGGTTATCCATCGCTCCGCAGCTCTCCCTTTACCCACCCCCTAGAGGATGTACGGCCTGCTTTTCATGCGTACATTGCTCCCCCTTCCTTGTCAGTACCTGACTATCTTGTAGCCTTCAAAAGGCTTCCGGTAACCAAAGTACCTATGGCCATAGGTCTTTATCGCTTCTTTTCTGCAGGCTTCAAAGTCCAGTTCTTCAACTCTTCTTTCAAGCACAAGGGTCAAAGTAGTTTTCAAATACTCTATGTCCCTGGTGATGTTGCACGTGGCCAACAACATTCGATCCTGATACTCTGAGTACGGGAAGATGATCCTTCCATGCTTCTTAAGACCGTAGCCATGGCCAACCGCCGATCTTCTGCACACAGGACTTCCTGTTGTTGTCCCTGATCTTCCAAAACCTTACTGTTCCTCCTCTTGAGCCAGTATTCAGTCTGCCTGATGGTGTCTCTCCTCAACTGCCTTCTCCTGCAACTGGAACACCACTCACAGACTCTTGAGACAGTTTCAGTCAGAATCATAACTGGCCCCCAGCTAAAGGGCCACCTTCTCTCACCTCCATTTGGTTAGCCATCACATGAGTCCAATTCCGCACTATCCGACAACCCAGCTAGCCCGGCTTGATCTTCTAGCCTCATGTTGAATTCTTCGAGCCGTTGTCCCATGTCGTTAACGAAGGTCTCGAAGATTTTTGCTGATCTACTCCATCTCAATGACAGTTGCCTGTCCACAGTTCGTATGCAATACTCCGCAAGCTGCGCCAGTAGCATTATTCTAAGATCATCAATCTTACCATAGTCATTCAAGACATGGTTCACCATCTCTTCTATACCACAGACTTGGCACAAAGGTGTATACACTAGCCCAAACCTGTATAGACTGTGCCGAAAGTTGCCATGCTCAGTTATTAACTGCGAGAGGTAGTGAGTTATTCACAGCCATTTCCTTCTTTATCGTTCTTCAACACTGGTAAATGCATCATAGACCTCTCTGCCCTTGTCTATAGTATCCCATCTGTTTTGCCACTCCACCATTGTTTTTGTAGACACTCTCTTTTCAGTAGTACAGATGGTGCCACACGACGAAATTCTTCGAACAACTCACCACTATCATGCACCAGTAAATCAATTGGCAGCACTCCAGCCAACACTACAAGCCTTTTTGTTGACACAGTTCTATAAGCCTTGGTCACAGTCAAGAGGGCTGCTCTTTGTGCCTTGCCAAGTTGCCTCCGTACCATAACTTGACAGGTTCTGTGGTACTGATGTGGCATGCATCATTATGGACTCAAACGCTGCTTTGTACACAATTCTTAGTGTCTCAAAATTCAGTCCTAAGTATACAGGAAGTGCAGATCACATTCTTGAGAAAAGAACAAATGCCTTGTTACATGCATACTTTATGTGCTCCATAGATGTCAAACCACTATCCACCTTCACTCCGAGATATTTATATGTACTCATGAACACCAGTGACCTGTCCTCGTATCTGACCATGGGCCACCTTTGGCTTAAGTTGCTTTTAAGCATAATACACACTGGCTTATCCACTGCCAACTTCAGCTTAGCCACCATCGACCATTCCTGAATCCCTCTCATAATTTCCTCAGCTTTGGTCTCCAGCTGCTTGCGATTATTCCCTCGATTAGGACAAATCCATCATCTGCATATCCGTAAATATGACGGCCAGGTGGCATTTCCATCTCCAGTAAGCTGTCAAAAATGATGTTCCAGAGCAGAGGTCCTAACACAGAACCATGTGGAAATCCTTTTGTTAGTATTCACTCTTCTTCAACATCTTCTGTCAGATAGATGCAGGTCCGATGCCTGAGGTAATCTATGAGCACTCTGTACAAGTTTTTGGGACATTCCATTCTCTTCAGTGGCCAGAGGATCTCGGACCACCAAGCATTATCGAAAGCCCTGGCTATGTCCAGAAAGATACCCATCACATAAGCACAGTCAGATGTTCTTACTCTTGTAACCATATCTAGCACTGCAGTTTGTGTGCTTCTTCCCTGTCTAAAGCCACATTGCCTTCGGCTGACACCCCCCGTGACATCCAAGTACTCCATCAGCCGTTTGTTGAAAGATTCTCAATGACCTTACCCAAGACGGGAAGAAGTGTTAATGGTCTGTAAGATTTAAGGTGCTTAGGGTCCTTTCCAGAGCCTTTATACAATATCCGCAATATGCCATGTTTCCAGTTGTATGGAAACTGCCCTTGCTTCAACAGCTCATTATATGTGACAATAACTGTACTCTCATCCTGGCATATGCTCTTTGTGATATCTATGTAGTAATATTGTCATAACCCAGGGGTTTCTTTCTCTCGAGGTCCTTGACCACCGCCTCCAACTCTTACATTGTAAAGGATGGTGCATCCTCTGTATCTGTGCACATATACAACTCCATTCTCTTCCTCTGGTGTAATCCTGTTTCATCATCCAGAGTATCCTCCGGCAACAACACATCCATCATTGCCTGGATTGTTGCTCCGACATCACGAGTTGGACCATGGTCTGTCATCACACTCCTAAGTGGAGTTATTTCTCTCATCTTGCCGGCCATGAATCGATACACAAGTACCCAAGGATCTTCATTTAAATGATTTTCAATCATTTTCCTCAAGGAGTCTGATTTTCTCCTCCTGACTGATGCAAAGTATTTCTTCCTCTCTCTGAGGTAATATTCTGCCAGACGCTCTGTCTCCTCAGGTAGCCGCTCCCTCTTCAGTTTATGCCACATGTGACATATTGATCTCCTTGACACTTCCAAATCTTCATCCTGCCAATGATTGGCAGGAGTCCGTGTGGTTACCTTCTTCAGCACCTGCTCACAAGCTTCCAAAATAACACTCTCTATCTCCACACTCTTCTCCAGTGGATCCTCAATACTCTCAAGAATCTTGTTGCTAGCCAGGAGGACAATATCAAACTTCCTCCGATTTCCACCCTTGTGTATGTATCTGGATTAGAGCCCCGCTGGTCTGTGCTCTGCCATCACTGATAGTGCCACCTCATACAGGATCAGCCTGTGATCGCTCGAGCTTTCCTCCACTACTTCCCACTCATGAGTCTTGTGGAATACCCGACTGGTCACCACCGTCATGTCGATATAGGACACAATTTCTTGAGCTGATGAGAAGTAAGTCGCCATCTGTCCAGGGCAGTTACACACACGAAGATCTCTTACCGTGATGAACTGCTCAACATCTGTCTCTTTCTCATCTGTAACCGGTGAATACAACATCGCTGACTTCGCATTCACATCACTAGAGATCACCATCTCTGTATCATGCAAACTGTCCAGGATCCTATCCCATTTCTCCAGGTGCTGTTCTGTGGCTTCCGAGAACTGGAAGTACAAGGATGCAAGATTCATCTGTTTATTGGCTTTCCTTAATTGTGCCACAATATGGTGCCCACTGGAGAGGTCCTCATACACCATAGTTGTTAACTTGGACCTGACCCAAATCCCAACCTTGGGTCTGTCTCCTGTAGTAAGCACTTGCCCTGGTATTCCCAGTACCTTACCATGTGGTGCACATGGCTCCTGGAACAGTAATATGTCAATCTGCAGTTATTCTGCAATTTTAACTGTTTCAGCTGTCATCACGACCGATCCCTGCATTTTCAGCTGTGCACATTTCAGTGTACCAACATCAATACTCAACACGTGATATCTCTTGCTCATAAGCCCTTATGTATGATGGGCAGTCCTTCGAGTCAACTCTGTGACTCGCTTCCCTGTTTTCGCGCTTGCAGTTTGTGCACACTTTTGGGCCTTTATACTTGCATTCCTTGTGGGAATGTACCTCTTCTGCACGTACAGAGCAGGTTTCTTTTCTCCTACATTTGCTTGACAAGTGTCCGTACATTTGGTACTTGTAACAGCGCAGTGGATCCGCAAAATCCTTGACTCGACAGCATGAAAAGTCAATGAACAATTTTCCTTGTTCCATTAACTTCTTCCCTACTGTTGCTGTACATTCAAATACCACGCGCACGTTTTCAGCTGTTCTGTCTCCCTTCCGGATTCTTGGCACCATTGCCACTTTGAGGGTGCCCAAACTTAAACCTGTTCCCTCAAAGTTATGTACGTGAATTGTCTTTATCAGTTTCACTCCCTCGTCCAACTCTCTTGGTATGTCACATACCATGACTTTAGGAGCTCGTCGGGCTTCTCCAGTTTAAGACCCAGCATCTTAATCATTTCTACTGTCTTTAATTTCTGTATGGTGGCCTAATCATCTGCTTCCCCCATTATCACTCCGTTCCTTAGACCAAACATATTCCTGATCGCCAAGCCCTCTTTCACAGGATTAAGATTCTTGTGCAGAATCTCCCTGATTTCTTTACGATGTCTGGTCCTTCTTTTCAGGCATGACCATGACTAACTTTCTTGGCGGTTTAGTTTCCGCCTTCTTTGTCAACTCAACAGTGGGAGCTGCCAAAACAGTCACAACTTTCGCATAACTGCCATTTCCTTCTGATCAACTTCCTGGTATTGTCTGGAGTTCCTGCCTCAATCCAGATATTTGTCCTTTCAAGCCTGCGTTTTTCACTAACACTCTCGTTACAAACGCTCTCATCTTGTTGAATTTTGGCAGGGCATAGTGACAATTATCGCGGTTCATATTTTTATTTGTGTCTGTTGCGTATTCCAACAGAATCTGGATGAGTTCTTCAACTTATTCCATTGTCACTGTCTTGTATGCAGGAAGTGACTCTGAGTCTCTCACCTCTGCCTTCTTGTTCACTTTATTGGCGACGTCTTTGACGTATGCAGTTACAGTCTCTTTATCGGTTCCAGTAATGAGAGTGCTGACCTCTCTCATACATTGCTGGTGCTGTTCACTTGGAACTTTCAACTGTTCCCAAGCTGTATTCTCGTCCAAAATCCTGGAGATGGCCCAGAGCACGAATGCCTTGGGCACATCCGGGGTTATAAACCCTCGAAGATTGCCATGTGTCTCGCTCCAGATACCTCCTGCCCTGTCGCAAGACACCGCTGCCTCTACAACACACAATTACACTATCAGGTATAAAAGTCACAAATCACAAGTCATTATACACAAGATTCCGTGAGAATTACAACCTCACTGGCCTTGGGCTGAAACCCGAGAACCGACATTGTCCCTTTTTGGACACTCTCTTCGCCAGCTGTAGGGTTGCCGACACAGTGCGGAATTATGGTACTCACACGCTCATTGTCGCGGTAGACTGATCAAATACAGACTGTTTCTCAACCCGCCCACATAGAAGGGGGGCGTTCACAGTGTCTTCGAGATGTTACCAATTCTGTGGCTAGCCTAAAGTCTATAGATCGCCACTCTAAAGACCTATCACAATACCATATACCTTGATGAGTTCTCTCGAGGCGCACAGCGGGTGGTACTATCATTAGAGACAGTGCAATTTGCACAGGGAAGAGGGATTGGGGAATAACTGAGAAGGAAACGGCCATGACCTTTGTTAGGGACCCATCCCAGCATTCGCCTGGAGTGATTTCGGAAAACTATGGAAAACCAAAATCAGGATGGCCGGACCGGGAATCGAACCTTAGTCCTCCCGAATGATAGTCCAGTGAGTTACCACTGCGTCACATCGCTCGGTACTAACTACTAGTTAGTACTGAGCCGAAATAGGTGGGAAATTTTTATACTTTAAAGAACTGAAAGGACTCACTCACATCATCAGCACTGACGCCATATTTACGCACAAACCCTCTAACTTGTTGCCTCAAAGTTTCGATGCCGTCCTCCAACGAAAACACAATGATCGCGTCTTTAAGTAGAGCCTGCAGTTACTCCTTTGACAACTGTTGCGCCCAAACAGTGCACATGTCACCTGTAGCATAGGGGAAATTCGCCGAAATCGTACCACCACCTAAATCGTACCACCACCTAAATCGTACCACCACCTAAATCGCACCACCACCTAAATCGTACCACCACTGGTTTTCTATAAAGCAGGACTAGTGGAGTACTATCGCGATGAATACTTTAACTGCTAAATGTATTGAGCAATCCATGAAAATATCTAGTCTGTGTAAGCACATCTTGCATTTTTATTACAGTTATGTTGTTTGAGTGTTTCCTGATGTAGTTTTTCTACTCCATATGTAAGATAATACAGCACTTCAAAGTAAGTGTTACTAGATTTCATGCAGTTATCATTGTGGTGTAAGTAATATTGAACATAACGTCTGGTCGCTTTGTAGCGAGGCACCTGTTTTAGGTTAGAAATGACGTAAAGAGTGAAGTTGTGCGCAGTTGCCTAAATAGTACCACGGGTGGGGTTCCTAATTCGTACCGGCACGAATTGGGATATAATATTATTTGAATCTCTGTATTTGCAATTTGTTTGCATCAATTAAATAAATTTTAAGTAAACACTAGTAACACACGTGTCAATTGTGTGTTATAGTATGGTAAAAAGGGAATATGGTGCCTGGAGTGAATCAAACATGGACAGGGTTCTGGCAGCTTACAGAAATGGGGACATGGGGTTCAACGATTGCTGCCACCAGTACAGCATTCCAAAACCAACGCTAAAGCGCCACTTGGACTGTAAAAACGTAATTGCTAACGACGGCACGAAGGCTCTTGGACGGACTACTACCTTGCTATTTTGAAATAGAAAATCAACTTGTAGAATATATATTTTTTAATCGGAAGAACTACTTTTTGGAGTCACGATAAACGTTGTATGCAATCTGGCATATCAAATAGCAGAGCACAACACATTCCACATAACTTTAATCGAGATACTCAAATTGCGGGTAAAAAGTGGTTTTATGCTTTCCGAGCTCGTCATAAAGAGTTGACATTACGTGAAACAGAAGCAACATCACAACTCGAGCAAGAGGGATCAATAGGGAATATGTTAGCGAATTTTTCAATGTATTAAAGGAAGTCATTGATGAAAACAAGATCGATTCTACCCAACTATTTTATGTGGATGAAACAGGCGTTAGTACTGTTCAAAACAACTGCCAAAAGGTTTCAGCTAAGAAAGCAAAATTCCAGGTGGGTTCAGTCTCTAGTGGAGAAAGAGGTGTAAACATAACAGTGGTGTGTTGCACAAGCGTGTCAGTATCAAACGTTCAGCCGAGTACCTAAAGCAAACAGATGATCCTACACCAGTCAATAAAGATGCTGATCTATGTGCATCTTCAAGACCCACTGAAGATGATGCAACTAATGAGTCATCTAACTCAGATGAAAACAATGTCCTTTTGATTGAAAAACCAAGTGGTGTAACTGGCCCTAATCTAACATAAACCACTTCTTGTAATCTCATCGTGTTTATTGAATCACTTTCACCAATTCCTAGACCCAACAAAAGATGTAGGTTGACAAAGGCCCAACGGGCACGTGTTTTGACAAGCAGTCCATACAAAAACGATTTGGAGTTGGCGTAGGCGTTGCAAATGACACAGGCAAAAGTAAAAGAGTTAAAAATGAAAATCGCAAAGGACATACCATATGACCTACAATTACCACAGCCTAGTATTAAAAAGAGAAAGACTAATGGACCTAGGCCTACAACGAAGAAACATTCTACATCTGCAGGAAGAAACCAAGGCCTAGATCACAATTTACACCAGTCATCCACTTCATTACAGCGTGATATTCCGATCGAAATAGAAAGTGTCTTACAACGTGACGACTGGTAGTGTTCTGTATGTGAAGAAACATTTGTGGATTTTATAATTTAGTGTTTAGTGTGTGCATCCTGGGTTCATGAGAGTAGTGCGGGTGTTAAGTCAAAACTGAAACATTTTGTTTGTGTAGCCTGTAAATAATTGAATATTTCTTGTATTTACTGAAAAAAAAAATCAAACTTTATTAGTATTTAAATACTACAATAATCCTGTGTGTTATTACATGATGTCTTGTTTCTTCACTCATTTGGTTTAATTTATAACGTTGTGGTACGATTAGGACACTGGGAGTACGATTTAAGACACTAGTTTCTTATATCGTACCAGTTGCAGCATGTTACGAAAAGTTCTTTATTTCTTTCCCGATGCTACGTTTTGAAATGTAACCCACTAGAATTACCCATAAATAGTCATACTTTTTGATACAAATTCTTAAAACCTTGTATTTTTTTTTTCATTTTGACAGATAAAATTGCAAATGTAAAAAGTGTTACGATATAGGCAACGCTCCCCTACATCTCTGGATGAAGGTTTTTATTACAAAAGATGGTACAGGTTGAATTTTGAAATTTATAATTTTTTTTTAATTTACCTACACAATTCACCAAAATAAACATCCAATCATGACTGCCATGGCAGCAGAGAGGCACAGATAATATATACATGCAAAAGAGGGTTTTTAGAGGCCTTCAGACCACTCTGTCACATGTATAAAATTCGCCTCGACACTCCAACAATGCCATCCATGATGAACATACATCGGAGGCGAATAAGAATGATGGCATACGATTTAATCAGTAACAGCCTTATGATAGTCAGTTTAAGAGGGTGACTAGAAAAAAAAAATTAAATTCCTCATTATTTTTTATTACTGGGTACTTCTCTATTTTTGTTTTTCTACGCCCCAAGAAAATTCAAAGTTTTCAAAATAATTACCTTAACAAAATTTAGGCAAATATAACATTAAAACATTTACATATTATGATTACGTACAATATTTAGGGGTTACAATAAAATTGGGCAATTGCCATATATAAAATCACACACACGCACACACACACACACACACACACACACACACACACACATATATATATATATATATATATATATATATACATACATACACACACAAATATGTACAATTACTTAACTGGCTCAATTTTCCACAATTTACAATTTTCTATATTCCCAAATTGACATGCCTCGAAGTGAGACCTAAACCCCTAGGTGGGATTTCCACTAACGTGTCCACCGTTACTTAGTTTGCGAGGGTGTTAATAGCGAAGATTTCACAATTGTCGTCCACCCCAAAGCTGTGGAGAATATCCTCCAAACGGAAGCCAATTGTCGTCCAATCCAAATCAAAGGTAGTGTTGACGTCACAAGGCGACCCCCTCAGTCGTCCCAGCCGCCGCTAGGCTGCAGGAAACGCTGCGTGCTCAATATATTTCTAACCTCTGTCGAAACCACCGAGCACCCAGGTCGCAGAGTCCAATATCTCCTCGGTTACCATCAACGGGCTACATCTTCGAAAAAATAACTTCTGATGACTGACGTGAGGTTGCATAACTTTATTAGAAGTTGTGTTATTAATGCCTAGTAAAAATATTTCTCATGCAAAATAGTATTATATAGAGTGCGGAAAAATACGGTATGTTGTCTCTTCAGTGTGATTTTCTAGACTTAGTTTAGCTTTGTTTGCAGGAGGTGGAGTACCATCCTGAAAGTATAACATTAGCAGGGCTTCAGAAAAGTTCGAAGTAAACATGAATGTATTATACATATGTTGCGGCTAACATCGTAATGGACTGTATAACACGAAAGTTCGTTGATATGAGAACTCGCGGCCAGTAACAAACACCATTTTCCCCAAACGAATTGCGAACAACTGATTGTCTAAATCTGCTAGTTCCTAGAAGCACTACGAGTGCGTCACCGAAGGCAGTGGCGGGAAGTTTAAATCTGTACACAGTAATATTTACAATGATGTCTATACACACAGTACCAAACATCATAGCCCACCTTGAAATATTAATTCCAACCCTTAAATGGGCAGGGGGCACAGATTAACGGCAGGGCGTTTAAGGGTTCCGTCCACTGTGCGTACAGTGGCTACTCTAGGCACTTTATCACGACCAGGGTGTAGCTCAACGATGCGTCCTAAACGCCACTGCAGTGGAGAAAGCCTGTCCTCTTTTACCAATACAAGCTGCTAAGGGGGAAGAGGTTGATTTTCTTCCTGCCACCTTGCACGCTGCTGTAAGGTGGGAAGATAGTCCTGATGCTAGTGTGTCCAGAAATCTTGCTGAAGCTTCTTCACGAGTGGCCAGTGCTGTAAACGATTCAGCTGGACGTCTTCCAGGTTTGGCTCTGGAACTGTAACAAGTGACTCAAGAGTTGAAAAGTGATCAGAAGTAAGCGCAGGCAATTCATTTGGGTTCGAGCTCAGTGGACAAAGAGGCCTGGAGTTGAGGATGGCTTTGATCTGCACAAGAACGATATTCAGTTCCTCGTAAGTAAGGACTTGCTATCCAATAACACACCTCGTATGGGAATTGACAGACTTAACCCATAATCCACCGAAGTGAGTTGCTGCGGGGGAATTAAATGCCAAGTTACCCCAAGTGTGGACAAGAAGCTTGCCATGGTCTGTTGGTGGTTGGGAGAAGCAAACAGCTGTCGCAGCTCATTCAGATGGTTATTAGCATCCACAAAGTTGGTTCCACAGTCGCTATATAGGACAGATGACCTGCCACGAGGGGCAAGAAAGTGTTTGTTTGCACCTATAAGTACATCTGTAGAAAGGTCAGATGCCAACTCTAGGTGCGCTGCTTTAGTTAAACAACAAACAAATGTGCAAGTATACGCTTTTAACAACACTGGGCGACGAACTCATGCTAGCTTGATAGTAAACAGACCAGCATAGTCCACCCCAGCCTTTGCAAAGGATTTCACCTGCTGAATCCTCATGGCAGGAAGGTCTCCCATTAATGTTGCCGAAGAGGCGGGTCTTGTTTTAAAGCACTTGAAGCAGGAATGAAGACAGCGAAGAATGGCACACCTGTCTGCAAGTATCCAAAATTGTGTCCTGAGGATACTCTGAAGAGTTTGAACACCCGGATGCTGATTGACTTCATGATAACGACTTAGCACTAAGTCTGCAAAACAGTGCAATTTGAGTAGTACTCTGGGTGGTTATGCTCAAATGGTAAGTTTGACTGAGGCAACCTACAGCCCACCCTGACCACCCCACAGGGATCGATGAATGGAACCAATTTACAAGTCTGAGGTGATACATGCTGCTTCTTCTTTAGAGCATTAATATCAGCTTCAAAGCAAAAAGCTTGGATATACCACAGCCAAATTTTTAAGACTTTGTCAAGTTCATCGTGTAGTAAAGCATCAGTATGCTATTATGCGGATAAACTTATTCAACTTGCTTCACCTTTCAAGCAATAACTCGAGGGGGCTGGTGTCTACAAAGTTGCCGAATGAGAGAGTTTTCTGTTCAGGAATGATGGAGGATGATGCCGAGGTCTCTTCTGTGGACATATAGCAGGGCCAATGATCACTGGTTTCCTTCAACCACCGTGGTCCAGCCCACCACAAATGATGCTGCTGGAGCTGTGCCACCACTCAGGTGACGTGTAATATTGAATTTCACTGACTTGGTTGGCCACAATGGTCTTCCAGAGGTTAGGCGACGGTGCAATCCAAGATAAAGCTACCCTAGAATCTGTTCAGACATAAGTGGCCTCAATGTGCAGCCTCGATTCATAGTTGTTGATGACGAGACGAAGAAGCCGAGTTAGCAAAAGAGCCGCACAGAGTTCTAAGTGAGGTAGCGACATCTTCTTCACAGGCGCAACCTTAGATTTGGCCACCAACAGGTGAACTATTGCTGGATCCTGCAGAGGTTTCACGCAAAGGTATACAACAGCACCATAACCAATTTTGGAACTGTCAGCGAGTCCATAAAGTTGATATGTGCACCCTTGCAGATTTGCTAGTGGATGGGCCACAGCAATGTATGACAATAATGACCGTTCAGATCTAACACAGTTCCACTTTTCACGCATGTCCTGGGGTGGTTCAGTATTCCAGTCCACACATTTCAACCTTAGCATGTGAATCAGGTGTTTACCAAACAAAGTTAAGGGAGCTAGCCAACCAAGCAGGTCCAACACACAAGCCAAGTCTGACAGAATGATGCGTTTTGTAGGTGGATTGGAGTTGGGATGGATTACATACGAGAATGTGTTAGTGGAAGGATTCCATTGCAGGCCTAGGACATTAATAACCAAGTTAAGGTCAAGATCAAATGAGTGAAATTATGGTGAATGAATGTACTCCAGTGGGAGCCAATCCAACAAGGCCACATGGTTGCTCATTCAAGGTCACTGGGTAGAGGTCGAGGTAGTCTGCATATAATATGGTGGTAGTAGTTAGTAATGTAATATGCTTGTTTACTTTTATGTATTTTTTCGAGTTTTTTTATTTTCGAAGTCATTCAATGTCACAGGGTCAAGGTTAAGTTTGTCTACATCTAATATGGTCTACCAAGATGGTGGTTGCCTACCAAGATGACGGTCTCCTACCAAGATGGTAGTCACCTACAAATATGGCAGTCACCTACCAAGATGTAGGAATGGATATGGGTGAGGTGTGACCTCTGGAAAGTTAAGTTTTTAAAATAGTTTTTTTAAAAATGATATTTCAATTATTTCTAATGATAATTTTGTTATAAATGTTAATAAATTATTCTAAGATATTTTTCTGGAATTTTTTGGAATTATTTGGATTTTTTTGGATTTTCAAGGTCAAATGTCAGGGTCAAAGATCAGTGGTCAAAAGTCATGCTGTCCTAGCTCAGAGTTACTGATCCCTGGCTAGGAGACGCTCATCTCTCTCGCTCTTCTGGCTCGAAGTTACTGATCCCCGTCTGCATTTCTGGGGAAATGGGAATTTTTTAGGGATCGTTTAGGGAAAAGATAAATTTTTTAGGGAAAAGGGGAAATTTTTAGGGAAATTTACTTGATTTTGAGAGAAAAAAGGAAATTTTGAGGGTACAAAGGAAAACAAAGGGGGAAAATATGGGGGACGGGTGACGTAATAACATGGCGGCCCTGGTTCCGGGGCTCCGGGTCCCCTGTCCCCTCGCGCTGGTAGCCCCATTTCCCTACTACCTTCACTCTAGTCAATGTGTTCCTGCTTGAGCCCTCCTCCTCTCTGCCAATGTTCAAATGAAATACAACTGAGTGGACAAGAGCCATCCCAAGGGCTTGGAGCAGGCTCCGGCGATGATCAGTGGTGGAGTTGTTTTCCTTGAACGGACTTACGGGTCTGGGAGCAGGACGTCCCTCCGTCTAGTCACAGGCGTCCACGTGGACAACCTACCTTTGACCCAGTTCCCCTCTCCCCCCCCCCCCTAACACGCACCACATTACCGCCAACACTGCTCCCTGTCCGACAGCGTGTCGCCGGATCATGCAATATTCACTTCCGGCGCCTCGTCGACCTCTACCTCCCACCACTGTGTGTCTGGAACACCGCCGCGCTCCGCCGCGGCGATACGGCGCATCAAGTTCTAACATAGATGTCGCCACATATGCACAACTCACCACGCACAGTTACTTACTACTTTTCTAAAGCCCTGCTATATTCCTACTTCCAGGATATTCCTCCGCCTAATGTGGACACAGCTTAACTAACGTTACTTCTGTTCAGGTTAGGAAGACCAGTGTTAAAAGTTTGGCAACCAAACATTCCCACCACTAGGTAAGAGCTAGTTTCACATGTGTACCAGGTTTTCCTCTATGCTCCACGTTAAAAACCAGGATCGTTCCAATAAACATAAATCAAATATAAATTAAATTAGTAACTAATTAAAATCTTTTTCTTTTTTATTATTCATGTAGATTAGAATTTTATTTAAAAGTGACCTCTATGGAACACTGCGCACCTAGTGGCGGAAAATTTGCCTATGCCAAACTCTCCCATAAGAGAACTCGTTTTTCCCCCCGTAACGTGAGTATAATTAACCTTAGCTTAATTATGTCTAGAAAATTTCACGAGCTAAGGGACAAAGCGCCACATTCGTGCGCACCTGTGTAATAATACTTTGCATAAGACTATTTCTTACTACACATTACCTAGTCACGCATTTTCTCCCAGTTTTATTCATATTAATAATTATTATAATTTATAGATAGAATACGAGTATAGGTTCAATTTAATAAAAAATAAAACGATTTTGTGTTAACGCATGTATTAAACGCTTGTGATACATAACACACTTGTGATACATAACACACTTATGATACATAACACACTTGTGATACATAACACGCTTGTGATACATAACACACTTGTGATAAATAACACACTTGTGATACAAAACAAGCTTGTGATACATAACACACTTGTGATACATAACACACTTATGATACATAACACACTTGTGATACATAACACACTTGTGATACATAACACACTTATGCCCGGTTACACCATCGTGGTTCGAAACTCGATCCATGATCGACACAGAAAACTATTGGACCATTCGAGTTCAGAGCTGTACTGAAGATCGAGATGAAGTTATTTTCGAACCGCCGGAATTGGTGGTTCGAAATCTCGATCCGAGATCAGCAGCCATCTTCAACAATGTATTTTTAAAATACGCTAACATATATAAATACGTTCGATTGTTTTATTGGGAAAATTAAACATTTTACGTACTTGAATATTATTCAGTAAGATTCGTACAACAATAATTCACTTAAAACAAATAAAAGATTGTACATATAGTTCTATCTATAGTGAAAATACGCCTACTTCCATGACGTCATATATTATAAACCAATATCAAAATTTGTCTCATACTTAATCTCAATCTCTCACTTTGAAACCAAGATCGACGAATCGGAGATCCGAAATCATGAAATTTCGTTGGTGCAACACTTTTACATTGGAACCAAGATCAAACTGGATCCTGCTTCAGAACTAGGTTTATTCGATCTGGGATCGGGAAAGATGTTGGTGCAATCGGGCCTTAGTAAACAATCAAACACGTCATGCATGGGGTGATTTTACAAAGGTTTGTTTCAATAAGTGTGAAGAAACCGCGAATAAACTATAGCTATGACAAGTGTCAGGAAAATACACATAAATCCCCCTTCGAATATCATTGCCGGTACACTCTTGTTTTCGCTCCTTCAGGATAATTATTATCTTGTTCATACTTCTCTATTTCGTCTACGCTTCTTTAAAATGATCTAAAACTGAAAGAAAAGTGTAATTACAGCAATCTTTCTCCGCCGTGCAAAGACAAATGTTTATTATCTTCACCATTTGTCGAAAATACTTACGGCTACCAGAGGTACTAGTTGGCTGAGTAGCTCCCGAGGAAACCCACATCGTGTGCGGAAAAACTTGTGACTGAGTAACAAGTTACATAGATCTTTTCCTGAGGCCATGGTTACACGAGTGCTGTTAAACACATTCAGCTACATACATTTGGTAGCCAAGTCTGAACAAGTTGAAAAACTTAACGTGTTTTCGCGGTTACACACCCAGAGCAGAATGAAATCAATGGAAATTCTAACCTCTACAAACATGGAACTTAAAATGTATGATATTACATTATTATAGCCTCCAACATTTATCACTATTGATCTTTTTAATACTTATGAAACCTGCACTTTTACTGTAATGTATTATGGGTGGGTATTGGTAAATGTAAACTTAAACTTTAGTTAATTCAACAAGTGCAGGAATTCCCGCCAAATTCAGCGATATTTATTACCCTGCTTGTTTACTTGGAAGCAGCCAATAGGAGTGCAGCAGAGAAGAGAAGTCGTTCGAAGGTAATGTAACCTCTTCAATAGCCGAACTTGTTTTAGTGAAGTAATTCTGGATCCCGTGTAACCGCGGCCTAACTCTCGGACCTCGGACCTCCTGACCTTCTGACCTCCTGACCTCCTGACTGCTCCCACTCGAGTCTGTATCTGCCGATGTTTTCCACTGGGAGGATCCCACCCCTCCACTACACCCATGAGACGAGTATTACTTCAATTCCACCTGAGAGCGGTCAAGTGCAGTCTTACTGATGCAGCCATCCCTAGTAAATGGACATTGGGCCTCGACCACGTACTTGTTAAGGGGTGTTTACATAGGTTTCAGGAATGGAACTACCCATTGCCTTACAACTGGTCACGCATATGAATTGTGCCCATGTGCCGAGCGTGCATCGCCAAAGAGTATTTAATACTTTGACTGCGATACAGGTTTACTGATAATTAATTTAAGCTAGAAGTGGGCGCAGTATAGAGTGCACTCCGAACTACTTGCTATGCTCGGCCGCTCTGCCTTTGGGCTATCTTGGCAACCTACCTGCTTCCTATTCCTTCCCATATTTATGGATCTCCTCCTACTATGCATGCGAGTCGAGCTTCTCTCTCATTGGTCACTGGCTACAGTTTGAAGTTTCGGCCTTCTGCTCATGTTGATGGCTCGTCCACTTCTACTCCAGCAAGCATTTGAGTAACTTCACTTTAATTTCTGTTCCTGGCCTTGATGTGTTTCCATACAATGTTAGGTTGCTACGCATTACAACTTGGTAGCTGACCACAGTTAGAATAACGTGCTGACGGCGAGAAGCATAGGTGGGTTTGCCGTATAATGCATTGGGGTTTAATTAACATTTTGTATGGGCTAGTCAAGAAATTCTAGGGTTGCGCATGTAGCTTTTAGTCTAAATAATTTTTGAGCACTCAGTGTTTAAATTCTGGGTTTGGCTTAACTTATTAGTTGCGTGTGGCCCGTAGAGTTTTCTGTTGTCCGCATAAGCTTGCGCAACATGGTGATACAACAGAGGTAACCCACCTGTGTGAAATAATTAAAATAGTACGAACCGAGTATGGTTCGTCGTTTTCTTTTAATTCACGTATTTAAATTGTGCTTGTCAGAACACTTTTTAAATGGTCACTAGACTTTGGAAGGCCGTCACGGCGCTCTAGAGAATCTCAGTAATAATTTTCAGTATTAATACGAGAAGGGCAGTTAAATATTTTAAGCTTATTTTAACTTAATTATTTAGAATTTATAATTTAGTACTGGTTGGTCAAACGAAAGAGCCCTTCTAAGTTAAGAGATTTTTAAAGCATTCCAGTGTGAAATGTTAATTGTGTTCGCCCAAGGTTTTATATATCTTTTTAAAGCAAAGTATATTTTATGTTGTACGTTTTAAATAAATATTCATGGTAAATTGTTTTTGATTGAAGAGCTGTGTGAAGCCCAAATAAAATTGTTGAATTTGTATTTTTTTGTAAATTCTTGTAGCAGACGTCACAAGTGAGTTGTTGGTACCCACTACTATATGATCATCACTTCTGCATCACATTTACAACAGTGCTGTCGGCTCACACAACAGGCGTGCTTGGGGCCACGGTGGCTGAGCGGTTAGCACGCTCGCCTCTCAACAAGGCGAGTCAGGTTCAGTCCCCGGCCGGGTCACCGGATTTTCGCAAGTGGGAATCGTGCCGGACGATGCCGTTGGTCAGCGGGTTTTCTAGGGTATCTCCCGCTTCCTCCGCCCCTAATTCCGGCGCCGCTCCATATTCACATCAATAACCCTGATCGGCTCTCAAGACCTCGCAGTTAATAGCCGCCCAAATCTCTTCACACAAACAGGCACGCTTACTACACCGTACTGGCCGGCTCTCTGCAGACATAACTGGTGTCGAAATGAAATGTTCTTTCCTGGATAGACTAAATTACAACGAGTGATTGAACCCGCGGAACTCCGTGGGATTTTCAGCTCGGATGAATCAGACGACGGCTGCATCAAGACATTGACGTGACCTGCAGAAGAAGAACCTACAGGTTATGTACACTATTCGGTGAATAAGGGGAAATATTGGCAAAATTAGCATAAGTCGGGAAATTCTTACACGCCATTCGATAATCGATGGGGAAGAACTCACTGAAGAAATTTTGGTGAGTAGGGACAAATTTTGAAAAATGTCACCCCTTTGAAACAAAAAAAATGAAAAAATGGAAACATGGTTGAAGGTACCTGCCATCTTAATGATTTGAATATGACGGACCCGCTCAGCAACCCTACCGTGCCGTGGGACCGTATCTCAAACCGTTTAGGGGATTTAGGAGTTTGAAATACAACCCCCCTCACTTAAAATCATACAGTTAATGGCAAACCATGAGAAAATGCAAAGTCGTAGGATTAAGGAACGTGCCAAACCTGAACGCCACACGTCCAATTGTTTCGTTAATATTGGGAATGGGAATTGATCCCTCCTTAAAAAAAATCACCATTTCTGAAAATCCATTGTTTGTTACGAAAACGAGGTTCGAAAGGGGAATGAGCAGACGGGATTTTAAAGAAAATCGGTGTTGCATTTAAGTTGCCAAGAAAAAGGCGGAATAGGCTTCGAATGTAGTGATTTTCTATGCCCAATTTTTGGTAACTGAGGCGCAATAAAATGTAACCACATTGAAGAAGTGAGTGTGACGGATTCGTGGCCGTCACTATAGATAAAATATTGTTTCTATTTAAGTAGATGTATATTGCAGATCCTAGCGCAACTCAATAATTAGACGCAAATTCAAGCAATTTAAAGCCAAATTCAAGCTAATTTCTAATTTCCTGTAAAATCTTTCAAGGCGCAAATCAAAATCAATCAAATTTAAGGCTAAAATCGAAATCAATTTTCAACTTGTGTTCACTCTTTGTGCAGGGTTCTTTAAAGCCTTATTTGTAAGCTAAATCATCATATTTACGATGAAAACAAAGACACAATTTGGCAATTGAAAATAAAGCAGGAAATGGCGTAATTGTTAAAAAAAAAACACGAAGGCCAAAAAAGAATTTAATATATACCCACTATCTAATATCGATATTGCAAAATATGTAAAAAATAAAATAAATATTAAAGATTTCAGAAATGTGTATATGATTGACGAACTACTAAATAGAATGCACAAAAATGAACGTGCTGTAGTAAATGTTGACATTTGAGCAAATCCTGGTACTCAAGGGGTTTGCTACTTTGAAGAAAATAATGATGTTTACTATTTCGATTCATTTGGAGGCAATATAACTTAACTAATTATTTTAGAAACAGAAATGATTATTTCTATGATGATAGAATTCAGAATTTTGATTCAGTTATTTGTATATTTAAATAAAAATTTTGACGCAAGTACTTATGCATTAAAGTCATATTTAGATTCCAGTTCTTCTGCTTTACAAAGTGAACTAAGCACTTGCTTTAATTACACAAAATAGTATGTTTATTTTCTAGGACGTAGACGTGCTAATATAGGTGAACCTGTAGATTATATATATATATATATATATATATATATATATATATATATGTATGTATACACTCACACATCAAAATATATTTTATTGACAGCGTCTTGTGTATATCTATATATGTATACGAAACAGGCAATAATGAAGGATGTAAATTCGAAATACAATACTATTTCTTCTGCTTTACAAGATCAAATAAGTAAAGTTTTCTCTTATACAAAGAGTTATATTAATTTTCAGCATCGAACAATTACTAGTCCGGCTGATCCTATAGATGAAGATGATGCGGTCAATAAAAGATTTTTGATAAGAATATTGTTGATTATGAATTAAAAAACCATGTTGAATCAAAAACAATACTAGTGTTTCTGATTTAAAAACATATGGTGATTCAAAATATAATATCGTTGTTTCTGCTTTACGAGATCAACTTAGTAAAGTTTTTGTTTATACAACAGACTATGTTTCTATTCAAAATCCTTAAATTAATAATGTGACTAATCCTTTAGACGGAAAAGCTTCAGTCAGTAAAAGATATATCGATAAAGAAATAGCTGACAAATTACAAAATTTAAATTTCTTTTCTTTTTTGATGGATTGTACTGTTTATAAAATAATTTTTGATAATTTATCTGACAATACTCTAACTGTTATTAAGAGAACTACAAAAATAGATTATAGTAAGACTTTTGATGTTAAGAGAGGATAATTTTTAACTTTTCAAATAAAAAAATTATCTAATTATTTTGTTGATGGAATTTTGACTACAGTAGGAATATTCATAAAATACAAAGATTAACTATATATATATATATATATTTTTTTTGTTTTTACTATTAACTGGAGAAGACTTGGTGTTTGAAGTGCAAGAAAGTCACAAAAATAATAATATAAAAACTTAAAATACAAAAAATGGACGGTTAGTTCAGAAAAGTAAGTGCTCTATATGCAATTCTAATAAATCAACATTAAAAATGAAAAATTGCCCGAAAAAAGAGAAGGCATAATAAATTAATTATATAAACCTGCACGAGAAAAATTTTCTAAGAAGAAAAGTAATATCATATGGAATAAATGATTTATGGCAAATTGATCTTGTTGATATGGATACTAGCAATTTGAAATGCATATCGCATATAAACAATGGTTACAAATATATTATGATAATTATTTATGTATTTTCAAAGTTTGCATCTGCAATTACAGTTAAAGATAAAATAACCAAGAATGTAGCAATTGCTTTAGAATCTATATTAGGTGAAAGAAAACCAAATAATTTACAAAGCCACAGCTTAGAATTTTATAATAAAATATTTAATGAACTTATGCAAAAATATAACATCAATCACTATTCTACATTTAGTGAATTAAAAGCCAGTTGAGTAGAAAGATTTAATCATACAATGAAGAATAAAATGTGGAAGAAATTTGGTTTGAATGGCAATTACAAGTGGGTAATATTATTAGAAGATTTAGTGAAAGAATATAACAATACAAAGCACAGTACCATTGGCATGAAACCAATTGAAGTCGATAAAAAAATGAAAAATATTTAAGGCAACAAGATCTTGTAGACATGTTTACTAAACCGAAATATAAAGTTGGAGATATTGTCCGCATAAGCAAGAGTAAACGATTGTTTGGAAAGGGTAATACAGCTAATTGGACAACAGAACTATTTACCATTTTGGAAGTTTTAAATATTGATGTGCCTACTTAAAAACTGAAAGATGACAAAGGAGAATAAATAATAGACAGTTTTTATGAATACGAGATTATGAAAACATACTATCCTGATTAACATTTGGTCGAAAAGTTTTGAAAACAAAATGTAATAAAATTTAGGTAAAAAGGTTGGGTTTTGATAACTCACATAATTCTTGGCTCAATAAAACAGATGTTTTGTGATTTTAAAAATAAAAATTAGCTTCTTACTCAATTGGAGGAAGATTATTTATATAATTAATCAATTGTTGTTGAGTGTAATTATTTACAGCAATATTAAAGTAGTTCTGAATACACTGAATGTGACCATCCAATGTTTCTTTCATTCTTTTATATAAATTGATAGAATTTGGAATATACTCAAATCCCAATAATTCTTCGTAATTTGTATGTCTATATTCAATTGTCTTTGAACATTTTTTCTTTGGGTTCTAATGATATAATAATCAAATTCACAAGCATCGCCAAATAATTTTAAAAAAACGAAAGTTGGATATAAATTTTGATTTTTGATTTTCTGTTGGTTGTACAACATATGGAACCATTACTCTGATTTCCTCATTTCTGAGGTCAACTGTCTCTTAAAAATTCATCATATTGATCTTCAATTCTATTTATATATCTTAACTGATCTATTTGCTCACCTTTAATTTTATTTGTATACTCTAATTGTTTTAATTTTCTACATTTTAAACACATAGTATAGTTTCTAATATAAGATAATATTTTTCAACTTATTTAACCTTAGAATTATTTATCAACATAACAGGTCATTTAAAATTGTCAATAGACATTAAAAGCCATTTGTTTTAGAATGAAGTATTCTTTTATCTAAATTTTTTATTTAATTTTGAATATAATGATAATTTAATTTTATATAATAATTTTATAATATAATTTAATAATATAATTTTGAATATAAGGATAAAATCATTGAGATAGCCAATTTCTTCGAATTCTATGCCATTTTCTTTTAAAAACTTAATATATTCATGTTTTCTTTTTCTTGTGAACGCGTCAGTATTTTGAGGACGCATTTCATCTTTAAGAAATCCAATAAAATTTAATAGTTTAGGTGTAATTAACATAGCTCTTTTATCTTTTAAAGATAACCACAATTCTAAAAATATTTCATTATCAGAAAGCACTAAATTATTTTCTTTCATAAATTCAAAAATAGTTCAACATGAGTTAGTAATCAATTCTGAGTTCTTCTCTAGTTGTTTCTCCAGTGATTCGGTCATTTTGTATGCAGGGAAATGTGTTTTTATATTATATTCTTTTTTATAAAGAAAATAAAATATTAAAGAATATAATATCATAAAATATAGACCAAATTCACTAATAAATATTGTAGAAGTTTTAATAGCATCATCTGTATCTAGTGTCCATGATTCGAGGACACTTATATCTTTAAGTGTTGTTAGATATTTTTCTGTAATTATATAGCTCTTAAGAAGTCAAATTTTCTAATAAAATAAATGTTTTGAAGATTTTCCTTTACAGGATCCATTCGAATCCGCTGCAGAAAACCCCAAAAAGTTTTAAGAAATTGAACATTATCTTTTTTATTTTGTTTAAAATTTTCAGAAGGGGCAAACATTTGCCCTCATAGAATTCTTCATAAACGAAACACAATATATACTTAGTGATCAATACATTCTTCTCCTCAAACAAAGGACACAACTATTTTCAACATGCTTCAGGCTCCTTGAGCAGTCTATAGCTCTGCGAGCTAAATCAGCTTATCTTGATAAATTTTCAGCACCAAATTTTTTCTTCTTCTTAATAAGTTTTTTCTTTGTAAATCAAAGTTGGAATCTGTGCTCAACAAGTTGAACAATTCGTTTGTAATCACCCAACTACAAGACCTAGAAATAAATTAATTGGTTACTGCTACGGATTTTGAAATTTATGAATCTAATATTGGTAAAAAATAATAATAATTGCATTCTAGATGGCAAGTTTAAAATTCCAATGCCAGAGCGCTATGTGAAGATATTAGATAAAAATTCTTTGAAACTACTAAATGCGACTGAAGTTTTTATGTCATATAATGGCTTAAAAGAAATAAAAAAAATGGAAAATTTATGCATGATATAGAGTTCTCGTAAATTTTAAGCAGTAGTTGTTTGTTTATTCTTTGTAATAAATTTGTTTCTTTATAAATAAACATGACCTCGCCTTTCTTCCCCTGCAGTTTGATCGGCATTTTAAAAGGTGGCAGTGGCTCGTGGCCACCTTCATTGAGATTAGATAAAGCCTCTCAAGATCTCAAAAATTTAGTTCACAAATTTCATTCGAATTTACAAAGTTTACCTTTATCACTCTTAGATAACATTTACGACAAATATGAACTTCGAGAAATGTGTGAATATCTAGAGCACACAGAAGAAGCTTAAAAAAAATTAGTAGAGTATCGAATATAAACATTTTATTTGTGTCAATTTTATTTGTGTCAATTTTATTGGGTAGCGGTGTTTCACCGCTACTTGAAAATATACAATATATTTACAATGTTTATTAACGAATATGGTTTATACAAAAATTTTTAGCAGTTTGCTAACTGTTTATATTTTTTTCTTTATCTTAATAAATTTCTTGCCTTACAAATAAAAATGGAATCCTCGCCCTCATTCAAAATGGGAAATAATACCATATGTAAACGATGTAAAAAATGGGGTGAAGTTTTAAACCTTAAATGTTTTCCACAACATAAACACACAAAAGATAACCACACTAACACCTGTAAAAATATGCAGCAATGAATATTCTAGAATTCGCTATAATGTATGTAAAGAGAAAGTAATATGCGAATGTGTAAAAACTGTTTGCAAGGTAAATATCGAAAAGCATTTTAAACAAATTTGCACAATACATAGACATACTCTGTGTGCAGGGAGTCTTATAAAAACAAAAAAGATAAGCATTTTAACACTTGCAAAAAAATTCTATGCCGAATATGCCAAACGATATTATGAGTCAAAAAAAAAGAGAAAGTACAATGCGAATGCGGAAAATATGTGTATAATCATTCTATAAAAAAAGCATAAAAATAGTAAATCATACAATGCAGTGCTATATATTCTAAATGAAACTCAGCATTCCCCGACTTCATAAATGTTATTATATTATGTTATATTTTGCTATATATATATAAATGTCGACGCTCAATTCAATAAGCGAGCTGAGAGAAACGAGATTGCGGTAGTTGAGAATTATAGGTAGATAATTAAAAATGAAAAAAAAAACTATGTAAATTACATATAGAGATGATCTTATTACAAGTATTATTCAAGCAAGCGAATATAAATCTTAAAATCCTGACGATAATCTAAATGATTTAACAGTTGCGGAATTAAGAACTAAGCTAAAAGCTTTAACATACACTATATATATATATATATATATATATATATATATATATATAAAATTTAAGAAAAACTGATTTAATTACAGTTCTTACACCAACAATTTAAAATGAACTAAGAAAAAGAAACTTTGCAATTTACCTTTTCCAAAAAGGGAACTAATATATAGAAAAGTCAAAAAAATTTTAAAAGAAATATTCCCCTTTTCCACCAATGTATATGTGAACAACAAAAATAGAAAAACCAATAAAACCTAGGCAGTCGAAAAAGCCTTTAAATGCAGGCTATCAACGTATAAAATTGAAAATAATTGTAATGTAGTATTGCCCAGGAATTTTTTAATTTCAGTAGTGTTAAAAATAATACGTGATCAGCTTATAAAACTTAGAGCTGTGAAATCTAAAATTAAACTTGTCGCCCATTTCCGAAGTCAGAAAACTGGCGAGATACGAATATTTGACGACATTCAATCACACGCTTTTACAATACTGAACAAAGGAGGCATTAAAAAGATTTACAAACGAACAAAAGAAGAAATACTCGCACGAATAGAAAACATTGAAATAAGTACTTCAGATTGGGTTTTACATAGCATAGCTGGGTTGCAACTAGCCATAAACAAGTACAATCAGATTGAGCTTTACATAGCATAGCTGGGTTGCAACTAGCCATAAACAAGTACAATCAGATTGAGCTTTACATAGCATAGCTGGGTTGCAACTAGCCATAAACAAGTACAATCAGATTGAGCTTTACATAGCATAGCTGGGTTGCAACTAGCCATAAACAAGTACAATCAGATTGAGCTTTACATAGCATAGCTGGGTTGCAACTAGCCATAAACAAGTACAATCTGTTGAATGGAGCATCTTATATTGAACTACCAGAAGTGATTAAGAATAAAAAGGCATGCATTAATGTAAAAAATGATGATCAAAAATGCTTTCTTTGGGCAATAAAGTCTGCATTGTTTCCAGCAGAAAAAGAAACCACAATTAGTATCTAACTATATAAATGTGGGTCTTAATATCGACAAAGCATTAGGTAAATATTAATATCCTATAAAAATTGACGACATACCAAAAATAGGAAACTAAATTGTTGTCTCTATAAATGTATACTCTATTGATGACAAGTCTACAGTATATCCATTAAAGCTTACGAAAATAAAAAGGACAAACATAAATTTACTTTTTTTCAAAGATGATAAATATTCGCATTTCTGGCGGATAAAAGATTTATCTAAACTGCTTTCAGACAAAAAAAACACAAAAGTAAAATTTATAAATGCTATATGTCTTCAATTTCTTGACTCTCAAGAGAGATTAAACAATCATGCAGAAGATTGTTCTAAAAATGAACCAGTCACAATGAAGGTACCTTCAAAAGGCGAACAAATAAAGTTTAATAACTACAAACACTCTACGAAAGTTCCTTTCACAATATACGCAGATTTCCAATCAATTCTAAAGAAAATATCAACATTTAAGTCAAACCCAAGAGAAGTAAAAATTTAAATTGGTCAAAAAAAATTCGGTTTTAAGAGAGGATGATATAGATTATGAATTTTATAAGGTGGTACTCAAAGAAAGATATAAACTTACTGATGAAGAAATTATTAACATTGATTTAAAGATGAATGATGAATCATAAACAATGAAATATTAGCTACACGAAGCTTCTGGTTTTTGCTATTATATTGTGTTTAGCTATGGTGACCCAAATGCACATCAGCATTTTATAGAAGCAATGAAAAAAGAAGTAGAAGAGATCGGGCAACTTTATTCGCAAATCGAAGCAATGCATCCATTAACAAAAGAAGAAGAAAAAAGCTACAACAAATCTAGAAAATGCACTGTATGCGAGTGTGAATATTCTAAGGACAGTAAAAAAAGTGCGTCATCATGATCATATAAGTGGAAAATTCATTAACCCAACATGCAACAATTGTAATCTACAATTAAAATTACGAAATTTCGTTCCAATTAATTTTCATAACTTAGCTGATTAGGACACTCACTTATTTATTAAAGAGCTAGGATATGATGAAAAAATATATAGATTTATTTGTGAATATAACAAAGAAAAGTTTATCACTTTTTTTTTGGGGGGGGGGGGACAGAAAATTTAAAAATGAGGTTTATAGACACATTTAAATTTATAGCAAGTAGTTTAGATTCACTATAGTATAATTTAACTAGAGAACAAATTAAGCATACACAATAACATTTTCGAGAAAATAAAGTACATTTGGTTTTTAGGAAAAGTGTTTATCCATATGACTTTATTGACAGTTTTAAAAATTTAACGAAACTCAACTTCCACCAAAGAGTTAATTTTACAATAAATTTAATGAATGGGGCATATCTGAGGATGAATATGAGCATGCAAAAATATATGGAATCAATTTAATATAAAAAAATCTTGGGGAATATCATGATTTATATTTAAAAAGTGATGTACAGCAGCTGACAGATATATTCGACAATTTTAGAGATAAATGTATAAATGTATATGGTCTAGACCCTGAGTGGTATTTTACAGCACCAGGTTTATCTTGGGATGCAATGTTAAAAATGACTAAACAACCACTAGAATTATTACATGATTATTATGTGATTATAATGGTAGAAAAGGGAATTAGTGTTGGTATTTCACAATGTTGTAAGCAATATTTTAAAGCCAATAACAAATATTAAGAAGATTTTAATTCAAATCAGGAGTCTAATTATTTAGCTAATCCCGATGCAAATAATTTATATGGCTGGGCAATGTCGCAACATTTACCATATGGAGGTTTCGAATGGATTGATTATACAGAGTTTAATTTTGATTTTTGGCGAGAACATATATTAAATTTGAAGGATGATTCACAGCATGGCTACATATTATAGGTTGATTTAGAATATCCACGAGAACTACGTAATTCACACAAAGATCTTCCATTTTGTCCAGAAAATAAGGCAGTTCCAGGAACAAATGAATCTAAACTATTGACAGCTTTACAAAACAAAGAAAAAAATGTACTACATTATCGCAGTTTAAAACAGTGCTTAAATAATGGATTGGTGCTTACAAAAGTACATAGAATATTGAAGTGTAACCAGTCTGATTGGCTGAAGAAGTATATAGATTTGAATACATTGATGAGGACTAATGCCAAAAATGAATTTGAAAATATTTTTATAAACTGATAAATAATTCTGTGTTTGGTAAAACAATGGAAAATATCAGAAACAGAGTAGATATAAGGCTGGTTTCAAGTGAAGAAATTTGCTAAAAATTAGTTGCTAAACCCAATTTCAAAAGAAATACTGTATTTAACGAGAATCTTGCAGATATTCACATGAATAAAACAAATATAAAATTTAATAAGCCTGTTTATGTGGGTATGTCCATTTTAGACATATCAAAAGAATTAATGTACGATTTCCATTATAATGTGATGAAAGCCAGATATGGAGACAAAATTGAATTGTGCTTTCAAGATACTGATAGCTCTCTCTCTCTCTCTCTATATATATATATATATATATATATATATATATATATATATATATAAAATTCTTCTGTGCGTGTGTATGTCACTGAACTCCTCCTAAACGGCTGGACCGATTTTGATGAAATTTTTTGTGTGTGTTCAAGTGGATTCGAGAATGGTTTAGATTCACAATTCGGTAAAGAGAGGGGGAGAGATTTAAGACATATGTACAGGACAACGTCTGTCGGGTCCGCTAGTATATATATATATATATATAATACAGAAACAGAGAATTTCTACGAAGACGTGAAGTCGATGTAAGATAAATTTGATACAAGTGATTATCCAAAAGACAATATTTATAACATGCCACAAATAAATGAAGAATTTTTAGGCAAAATTAAATATGAATGTAATGGCAATATAATTAAAGAATCTGTTGGCTTAAGAGCAAATAAGTATGCATATAGAGTTGAGGATAAAGAAAACAAAAGAGCAAAAGGTGTGAAAAATGTGTAGTTAACAATATAATTACATTTGACAATTATAAGAAATGTGTGTTTTATAAGAGGATTCAATATAGAACAATGATTTTAATAAGAAGCGAAAAACACAAAATATATACAGTAGAAGTTAATAAAATCGCATTAAGTCATTGTGATAACAAGAGAATTTTACTAGAAAATAAAATAGATACACTGCCATATGGACATCAAGATTTATAATTTTATTTTATGTGCCTCTTAAAGGGGGACTCGCTGTCCCCCCATATATTTTCTAGTAATATATTAAACTTATTTAATCTTCAAAACAATGTCGATTTCAGAACCATCAAAATCGATCAGTTTACTTTTTTCGTCCCATTTCTAAAACAATGTGATTAAACCGCTCATTATTAATTCTATAAAAAAATTGGATATGCAGGGTCATAGCTAATGTAATCTCTAAAGCCAAACATAGTTTTCGGTGGAGAACTAGCAATTATGTATGTTTCTAAGTGATTAGATTCGTCATACTTTATAAAAATTCCATATGCCAAATTACAGTGGACATTTATTGTTTTAATTGGATTAAAATAAGGCAGTTTAGTACCAGTCACAATTTTGTCTTTTTCAATAAGCATATTTCTTTCAAAACCAAGAATATCAGATAAGCGATCGTCAAATTGAATATAAAACTTAGATTTGATAGATATTCTATTTGTTACATTACCTGCTGTTAATGCAGTGTTATTTGTGGAGAATGGCTCAATCTAATTTATAGTTTCTTTTAAAGACTCAGTATCGTATTGACCTTTGGGAATAGTTATAACTTCGATTTTATTAACGACAGTATTCATTTATGTATATTGCAGATCCTGGCGCAACTCAATAATTATTCTAAAATTCAAGCAATTTCAAGTCAAATTCAAGCGAATTTGTAATTTCCTGTAAAATCTTTCAAAGAGCAACTCAAAATCAATCAAATTTAAGGCCAAAATCAAAATCAATTTCCAGCCTGTGTTCACTCTTTGCTTGGGGTTCTTTAAAACTTTATTTGCAAGCTAATTCATCATATTTATGACGAAATTCTTAGAATAATCATAACATTCCTGTGATATTTTTTGTACTAGATGATTTGGCTTGCAAAGTTAGAGTTAATTTTGGCCTTTTTGGCGTAAATTTAGCCTCATTCACTCCCGAGAAGGACAATTATTAAAGAATGAAAGAATAATGTTTTTAAAAATATGTGCGCCTGATTGAGAATGCAGATTTGGGTCAAACTAGCTTGATTTTGGGGGTGAAATTGAAGAAATGAATCATGTTTTCAGAAGAATTTGAAAAAAGTTGGTTGGAAGTGAGAAATTCGCTTGAATTTCAGTAAAATTATTGAGTTACACTAGGATCTGCAACAGACATCTACTTATTTGTTTCGGTTGGTCTGTTAAATATAGCTGTTGCTTTCAGTAACCCTGTTGCGCCGCTACCCACTTCACTGTAAAGTGTTACGGGTTGCGGTCCGCCGACCTTAAGGCTGAGAAGCTGATGTTTTAGTGTATAAGCTTGTGATTGGTTGGGTCTTCCCGCCGCCGAAGTGGTCGTGAAATAATTGCCAATGTAGAGGTCGCGGCGTCTGTATAGGGGGGAACCGCGATCGTAAAGATTGCGCTGCAGTGAGGGATGTCAGGGTGGGAGAAGGGAGGTGGAAGGGAGGTTAGCTTGTATAAATAGTCGTGCGCACCGAGGGTTCGAAGAGCCCCCCCCCCCCCCCTTCTTCAACCCTTACTAGAATTCATCTGCCTGCTAACAAAAAACATGGGTCATACTCATCTGTTTCATGTATCATTTTATAATAATGCACGTAATATTTTTCTAAATTATTTTCTGTCTACTGGGTTATACGGCGCCTATGCCGGTTTCTCCCAGTCTCTTCTTAGTTATAGTTTTAACTATAGGTAGGTACACTAAGGGAGGTGGTCATGGCCCAAGACTGTGGCCATGGCTGCCCAATACCTCTCTGCAGCGATGCATGTCTCCTTGCATGGATTCCTTCTCCTGCAGGCGCCCTGAGACGCAATATATCCCGTCCCTACCTCGGACATACAACTAACACTTAGAATTAGAGTAGATTACAAAAAAACGGGTTGGCAGAGGCGCGCCACGCTGACGAGCGGGTTAGAACCAAGGATAAGGTGAAGCTATACTTGGTAAGAAGAGAGAGTCGTCCGACAGCGATAAAGTTAAGTATGGCCACGAACTAGATCTTTTACGAGGTATTTCTGTGAGTAGGAACTCATAATTTTCACGAGAGAAGTATAACTTGTAAATTTTCTGAGTATCAAAAGGGACTTAAAGTTTTTCATTCGTGATGGTAGAAAGACTTAGTTTCTGGACGAGCGATCGTGGGACCTTCTTTTTAACGCCCCGATGTTGGATAGGTAAAGTTTATAGAGGAACCGTTAGTGATAAAGATTGTTTGAGAATATTTACGTCGTGGTTAAAGGAAGTGGACGGGTTTGGAACAGTTGGGATCGAAGGGAGGAAATAACTGAGGGAAAGAGTGGGAAGTCTGTTTTGGATGGGACAGAGGGTTTTTTCTTTTTGGAAATGAAAACTTGGATTGGGACATGGAGTGGGTGTGTGTGTGTTTTAGAAGTGTGAAAATGATGTACGGAACAGCGGTCGGTGGTTATTGTGAGGGGAATACTGCACTGTAGGAATGTGTTATTGTGGGGAGACTATACCTGGCCACCGTAGGTTGTTATTGTGGGGAGACTATACCTGGCACCGTAGGTTGTTATTGTGGGGAGACTATAATTGGCTACCGCTAGGTTGTTATTGGGGAGTCTATCCTGGCCACTGTAGGTTGTTATTGTGGGGAGACTATACCTGGCCACCGTAGGTTGTTATTGTGGGGAGACTATACCTGGCCACCGTAGGTGTTATTGTGGGGAGACTATCCCTGGCTACCGTAGGTTGTTATTGTGGGGAGACTATCCTGGTCACCGTAGGTGGTTATTGTGGGGAGACTATCCCTGGCCACCGTAGGTTGTTATTGTGGGGAGACTATACCTGGCACCGTAGGTTGTTATTGTGGGGAGACTATCCCTGGTCACCGTAGGTTGTTATTGTGGGGAGACTATACCTGGCCACCGTAGGTTGTTATTGTGGGGAGACTATACCTGGCTACCGTAGGTTGTTATTGTGGGGAGACTATCCCTGGTCACCGTAGGTTGTTATTGTGGGGAGACTATACCCTGGCTACCGTAGGTTGTTATTGTGGGGAGACTATCCTGGCCACCGTAGTTGTTATTGTGGGGAGACTAACCCTGGCACCGTGGGTTGTTATTGTGGGGAGACTATACCTGGCTACCGTAGGTTGTTATTGTGGGGAGTCTAACCCCGGCCACCGTAGGTTGTTATTGTGGGAAGACTATCCCTGGCTACCGTAGGTTGTTATTGTGGGGAGACTATACCTGGCCACCGTGGTTGTTATTGTGGAAGACTATCCCTGGCCACCGTGGTTGTTATTGTGGGGAGACTATCCCTGGTCACCGTGGGTTGTTATTGTGGGGAGACTATACCTGGCTACCGTAGGTTGTTATTGTGGGGAGACTATCCCCGGTCACCGTAGGTTGTTATTGTGGGGAGACTATACCTGGCTACCGTAGGTTGTTATTGTGGGAAGACTATACCTGGCTACCGTAGGTTGTTATTGTGGGGAGACTATACCCTGGCCACCGTAGGTTGTTATTGTGGAAAGACTATCCTGGCCACCGTGGTTGTTATTGTGGGGAGACTATCCCTGGTCCACCGTGGTTGTTATTGTGGGGAGACTATACCTGGCTACCGTAGGTTGTTATTGTGGGGAGTCTAACCCTGGCCACCGTAGGTTGTTATTGTGGAAGACTATACCTGGCTACCGTAGGTTGTTATTGTGGGGAGACTATACCTGGCCACCGTATGGTTGTTATTGTGGAAAGACTATCCCTGGCCACCGTGGTTGTTATTGTGGGGAGACTATCCTCGGCCACCGTAGTTGTTATTGTGGGGAGACTATCCCTGGTCCACTGTAGGTTGTTATTGTGGGGAGACTATACCTGGCCACCGTAGGTTGTTATTGTGGGGAGACTATACCTGGCCACGTAGGTTGTTATTGTGGGGAGACTATCCCTGGCACCGTATGTTGTTATTGTGGGGAGACTATCCCTGGTCACGTAGGTTGTTATTGTGGGGAGCTAATCCCTGGTCACCGTGGGTTGTTATTGTGGGAGACTATCCTGGCTACCGTAGGTTGTTATTGTGGGGAGCTTAACCTGGCTACCGTAGTTGTTATTGTGGGGAGACTATCCCTGGCCACGTAGTTGTTATTGTGGGGAGACTATACCTGGCCACCGTAGGTTGTTATTGTGGGGAGACTATCCCTGGCCACTGTAGGTTGTTATTGTGGGGAGACTATACCTGGCCACCGTAGGTTGTTATTGTGGGGAGACTATCCCTGGTCCACCGTGGGTTGTTATTGTGGGGAGACTATACCTGGCCACCGTAGGTTGTTATTGTGGGGAGACTATCCCTGGCCACCGTATGTTGTTATTGTGGGGAGACTATCCCTGGTCACCGTAGGTTGTTATTGTGGGGAGACTATCCCTGGCCACCGTATGTTGTTATTGTGGGGAGACTATACCTGGTCACCGTGGGTTGTTATTGTGGGGAGACTTACCTGGCCACCGTAGGTTGTTATTGTGGGGAGACTATCCCTGGTCACCGTGGTTGTTATTGTGGGGAGACTATACCTGGCCACCGTAGGTTGTTATTGTGGGGAGACTATCCTGGCCACTGTAGGTTTTATTGTGGAAGACTATCCCTGGCCACCGTAGGTTGTTATTGTGGGGAGACTATCCCTGGTCCACCGTGGGTTGTTATTGTGGGGAGACTATACCTGGCCACCGTAGGTTGTTATTGTGGGGAGACTATCCCTGGCCACTGTAGGTTGTTATTGTGGAAAGACTATCCCTGGCCACCGTAGGTTGTTATTGTGGGGAGACTATCCCTGGTCACCGTGGGTTGTTATTGTGGGGAGACTATACCTGGCCACCGTAGGTTGTTTATTGTGGGGAGACTATCCCTGGCCACCGTATGTTGTTATTGTGGGGAGACTATCCCTGGTCACTGTAGGTTGTTATTGTGGGGAGACTATCCCTAGCCACCGTAGGTTGTTATTGTGGGGAGACTATACCTGGCCACCGTAGGTGGTTATTGTGGGGAGACTATACCTTGCCACCGTAGGTTGTTATTGTGGGGAGACTATCCCTGGTCACCGTGGGTTGTTATTGTGGGGAGACTATCCCTGGTCACCGTGGGTTGTTATTGTGGGGAGACTATACCTGGCCACCGTAGGTTGTTATTGTGGGGAGACTATCCCTGGCCACCGTATGTTGTTATTGTGGGGAGACTATACCTGGCCACCGTAGGTGGTTATTGTGGGGAGTCTAACCCTGGCCACCGTAGGTTGTTATTGTGGGGAGACTATCCCTGGCCACCATAGGTTATTTGGTGTTATGTTTTGTTCTGTGAGTGGCTGGATCAATGAAATCCCCGTCCAAGTGTTCTGTAACCTGGAATGGTGGGGATAATAGTAAATAGAGAATTGTTGAGACCACACACTACATGCAAGTTGTTTCTGGTGTGAGCTTTATTAGGGGCTGTGTCTCAGTATTGTATTGTTTTGGAATATTGCACTAAGTTTTAGGTATAGATTGTTAGGGTTATATCAATATTTATACTGTGTGTTAAAGTACTGCAGTGGTGCCAAATTTACTTATTGCGAAACAGCGTGAACCAGGTGCCTGGGAGAAGTTGTTATCCAGGGTTTTGGAGTAAGTAAGAAAACTGATATTTTGTACTTAAAAAAAAATTTCAATTCTATGATATTATGTGGCGTGTAGTCAGTTTTTATATACTGTTGTTTTGGTAAACTAAGGAACCTAATTAGTCCTGAAGTGTTGACAGGATTGTTCAAAATACGTTTTTAATTATTGTTATTTTTTAATGGTATTGATCAATGGTGGAATTGTTGAATAAATCTGTGTCCTTGTTTAAAGGAGTGATTTTTTATGGTAGAGTTGGTTATCATTTCCCCCCTCCTTGAACACAGTTATTATGATAGTAATATTTAACACTTTTAATACCAAAGTACTCTGCTATTGGTAAGGTGACACTTTTGGTCATGATAGTTTGTTCTTCTTATGGCTTTATTTCGAGGATAGTACAAAGATGGACGCAAGAAGTGTGCAATGGTTGGTTGTGATCCTGTGATGTGTTGACCAGAGGTCGCAAGGGGGGGGAAGTAGGAAAATTGGGAAAAGTTGGGAAATATTGCACAGCACTCGGAAATGTATGTGGAAGAACCCGCGGGAAAGACTTTCCGGCCAACAAGGAGCAAATTTTTGCAAAATGCCCCCTTCCCTCCCCCCTAATTATAAAAATTGCCCCTCCTCTAATGACCTCGCTGTCGACGAGACATTAAGCGCACTTACCTACCTACCTAAAAATTGTCAGAATTCGCGGCGCCTTAACGGCTTATATCTTATGGGCTTCTGGGAGTGCATACTGAGTCTTGTCTCCGTAACACAAACTGCTTTATAGATATAGCAATTTGAAATCCGACCACCCTGAATTCGTACAGTTGAAGTGAGGTCGACTTCATTGCGTAGGAAGATATGAACTGCCACCTGGTGAGGATTGTGCGTGTGTGGGACAAACATCGATGAAGCTCTACGATGGACGCAGGCCAGCTGATGCGTGTAAGGTTGTGAACTTGCGGGTGATGGTCCCGTCGTACCGCTGGAACTATAGCACTATAAGAGATGTCCCTGCCATGTTATTGGATGCGACTGTGTGGGCAAAGTCCGATGCACTCCTCTATCGTACTCTCGTGTGAACCCGGTTCGAGACAGCAGTCGGGATAAGCAGTTTACAGCCATGTTGGAGGGAGTTGAAGTATTGTTACCAATGTGCTTGATGTCTTGAAACGTGAATAGGTTGAGGTGTGTTTTCTTTACGTATAATGAGCATTTTAGGCGCACGCTTACTTGTTTTCTTAAGAAACACGGTGGGTATTTCAAGGACACTGCAGAGCAGTTCAAGTGTTAGGTATGGTCAGCTTGAACCCAGCTTGATGCTTGCATCATTAAACGGTGGATGAAGGTGGGGGCGAGTTTCATGCGTGCCATTTGGAATGTCGTATGTGGAACCGTTTCTTCGGAGATATTGGGAATCGAAATACGGGCCACCATTAGGATATCAGAAACTTCACAAAATTCTTTAAGCTGAGTGAAACTCCACTTTAAGAGATGCCCAATTGCCAAAGTACAAGTGTATATCACGAACAGGACGGAAACCGCTCACGAACGAAAATCGGAAGTAGCAGAACGTAGGCCGTATGTCAAACAATCTCCTTCGAAAGGGGGGGGGGGCTACGTTAGATGCGGGGATGGAAAAAGGAAGGGTGGGAGAGATACTGAGGAGTAGATGATAAATGGGGATTCCAGTGCAGCACATTTTTTCCGACAATTTATTCCAAAAGTGCAAGGAAAAAGTAACATAACTATTTCCCATTGATTTTACCAAGGGTACAAGAAAAAATTAAAGAACTCAAAATCTGGGATTCAATGAAATAACGATCTAAATCAATATAAATTTGAGCTAAAACCAGGAAAATTTCTCGTTTTTTGAAGCGACTTTTTCATGTTTGTAAAAGTGACCATTTTCAGTTCGAAAAAACAAGCAATTTTCATCGAAAATCGAGTAGTTTTACCTCAGAATCAAACAATTTTATCAATTTTTCAAAAAAGTGTTGTGCCAGCTTCGAAAATCAAGCAATTTTACCTCAAAATCAAACATTTTATCAGTTTTTATAGAAACGATAATTTTGCAAGCGAGCAATCTAAATCCAGTGGATTTAAGAAAAAAAAAAAAAGCAAAATAAGTTAAAAATCAAAAATGAAAATATACAATTTAGTATCATTGAAATATTTTAATAGAATTCAATATCATCTACAGATAAGTCATTTGCATCTAATATCTTTTCATATCGGTCTGGTAAAGCGATCTTATACATACCATCTAGAATGCCAGTAATTTTTTAACCAAACTTAGATTCTTGAATTTGAAAATCTCTGGCTTCATACCATTGATCAATATCTAGATCTTGTAGTTTTGTATTTTCAAACGAATTGTTTAACTTTCTGAGCAGTGATTCCATTTTTGTTTTATTTAAATAGAAAAAAAAAATTGTACGAAGAAAAGCAAAAAAAAAAAAAAAGTTTTTTTTTTTTTATTTAAAATTTAAAGAAATTTTCTTTTAATAGTTTTAATGATTTAATCTCATTACATATTTTACATGTTTTTGTTGGACGATTTTTGTGTTGGTTTCATTTAAAACATCTAGTGCCATACTGTGTAATTTAGAAGTTTATAACTGTTTTTCTTATAAATTAAAAATATAAGCCACACCCTCTGACGAAATGGAAAACACTAAAAGTTATAAAAAGCATAGTGAATTATTTCATAAAGAAAGTTTTAACTTAATCAAAACACAAAAGATAAGCTATATAACACATGTAAAAATGCTGCATTGAAAAAGGTATAAATCATTATAAATAAAATAAAGAGAAGGCATTATGTGAATGTGGAAAATGTATTAATAATGCATCTCTCGAAAAGCATACAAATTCAAAATTACACAATATGGTACTAGATGTTTTAAATGAAACCCAACACGATAATTATGAAACAAAAACATGTAAAGTGTGTAATGAGACTAAATCATTAAAACTATTTTATCAGCATAAAAATATTAAGGCCAAAAATATAACAAAATGTAAGACTTGTTATAATAAATATACGAACTAATATAGTCATAGTAAGAAGTTAAATAATTAATAAATATTGCTTTCGATATTAACATTAACTAAAACTTTTCGTTATTTGTTAAAAAAAAAAATCAAGGTGCCAAATAGGCCACAAAAATTAAAAAACAATTAAATTCCTTTTCTATATAAATATAACTATAGAGTGGAGGCTGCAAGACTAACAACTGTGTTGAGTAGAGAGAGATAGAATGTGTGGGAGCTATGACTTTTAGGTAAAGCACTTAGAATGAAATATATAAACAGGCTAAGGAAAGATGATTTAATTAGAACTATTATACTATTTATTTTACCAGTTATTATAGACCAGCAAATAAGAATAATTGATGAGTAAAGAAGAAGAAACTTTGCAAATTTGCCATTTTGTTATGCCAATATAGATGAATTATATAAGAAAGATAGAAATAAATTGAATAAAATATTTCCATTCTCTAATAATCTATTTGTACAGTCTAGAAATAAAAGCGAGCGGGTAACATAATGGATAACAAAGAATAATTTTACAAATTTGCCTTTAGCTGATGCTAATATCAATAAATTATACTACGAAAGAGACAACTGCTTTTTTTTTTTATTTTTTTATTTTTTTATTTTTTTTTTTTTATATAGAATGGATGGCAACAGGTTAATCAAACATCTTCAAATATCTTTGGAACAACAAATCAACAACAACCTGGATTCAGGAAGTTAAGAAAGATTTGGAAGAAAAAAAAAGAGTTAAAAATGGAAGGATTCCAAGGCACGAAGGAAAAGAAAACAGGCTTTAAATGGTCCGAGGAGAGGAAAAAGATACGTAGTGAGAAGATGGAGGAGTACTGGAGGAAGAAGAAGAAGAAGGAACAACAAAGGACGAAGTGGTCCCTAGAAGACCCTAACGGAAAAAGAAGAAGAAAAATTACATAGTTAATAAAGCTTTTAAAGGTAGGAAATCGACATATAACATTCAAAATTCCTTTAATTTAGTACAACCTAGACACTTTTTAACATCAGTAAAAGATCATGTTTTGAGATAATACTCAATAATCTTAGAACATTTAGGGGGTTAAAAACAAGCATTAAATTATATACCAATTGTCGCAAGCAGGAAAATAATAAAGTAGAATTATTTACATTTCAGTCATTTAAACATAGAATATCAAACGAAGGAGAATTTACAAAGATTTATTAAATTATAAAACAGGAATTACTTCCACAATTGTCCAAATTTCAATGAAGAGGTTCAGGATGGACTACAGATAGAGTAATTTGAACACAATTATCTATAAATAAGTATAATCCATTAAATGGAGCATCATATATAGAATTACCAGAATAAATTAAGAATAAAAAACATGCAGTAATGTAAAGAATAATGATGAAAAATGCTTTCTTTGGGCAAAAAACTCGGCACTATTTTCAGTAGAAAAAGATCCTCAAAGATTAACTAAATACAAAATGTGGGCACTTACATTGACAAAGCATTAGTTAAATATGAATATCCAATTCAAATTGACTATATACCAAAAATAGAAAATAAAATTGGCACCTCTACAAATGTAGACTCTTTTGATGACAAGGGCAACGAATATCCATTAAAGCTTACAAAATTAACAAGGAAAAACATATAAATTTACTTTTCTTCAAAGATGATAGAAATTCACATTACTGTTGGATTAAAGATTTATCGAGGTTGCTTTCAATGCAAAAAGATAATCATGAATGTAAAAGTGATATATGCGACATGTGTCTTCAATTCTTTACATCTCAAGAGAGATTAAATAAAAATACAGAAGATTCTTCTAAAAACGACTCAGTAAGAATCACTTTACCATTTAAAGGTGAAATAAACAATTTTAAAACATTGAACATACAACGAAAGGTCCTTTCACAATATATGCAGATTTTGAATCAATTAAAGAAAATATCAATAACTAAACCAAATCCAAAGGAAATAAAAATTTTAAATTAATAATAAAATACCCAGTTTTAACAGCAGATGATATAGATAATAGCATTTATAAATAAATACTTAAAGATATATAATTTTACTAATGAAAAAAATAAATAACATTGATTTAAAGTTGAATACACAATAAAGTATCTGTTACACAAAGCATCTGGTTTTTGCTATTATATTGTATCTAGTTATGGTGATTATTAGCCTCCAGTAGTACATCGAGGCCCAAATGTACATAAAGTTTTTATACGATCAATAAAAAGGGAAGTAGAAGTAATTGGGGAAATATTTCTACAAATTGAACCAACGCATTTACTAACAAAAGAAGACAAAATTATATACAGGAAATCAAAAAGATGTAATGTATGCGAATGTGAATATACCGAAGAAAATTAAAAAAATCGCCACCACGATCATATAACTGGATAGTTCATTGATTGATCCAGTATGTATTAATTGTAATCTAGAACTCAAATTACCAAATTTTGTACCAATTTATTTCCATAATTTTGTTGGGTATGATACTCATTTATTCATTAAAGAGTTAGGATATGATGATAAAAATATAGATTTAATTGCAAATAACGAAGAATAGTATATCACTTTGGGAAACAAACAGAAAATTTAAAGATGCGATTTATAGACACATTAAAATTTATGACTATTAGTTTAGATAAATTATCATCTAATTCAACTAAAGATCAAATGAAACATACCCAAAAGCATTTTCCAAAAGATCAAGTTAATTTAGTTATAAGAAAATATGTCTATCCGTATGATTATATGGGAAGTCGAAGAAATTTGAAGAAACATAACTTCCCCCAAAGAGTGAATTTTAAAATAAATAAATGAATATGACATAACTGACGCCGATTTTGAACATGCAAAACGTGTATGGAACCAATTTAATATGAAAAACCTTGGTAAATATCACTATTTGTATTTAAAAAGTTATGTATTATTATTAGCATATATATTTGAAAATTTTAGAAATACATGTATAAATGCATATGACTTAGACCCTGCATGGTATTTTACAGCACCAGGATTATTTTGGGATGCAATGTTAGAAATGTCCATTAGATTTATTGCATAATTATGATATGATTGTAATGGTAGAAAAGGGTATTAGAGGCTGTATATCGCAATGTTTTAAACAATATGTTAAAGCCAATAGTAAATATTTAGAAGATTTTAATCCAAATCAATGGTCTAACTGTTTAGCATATCTCGATTTAAATAATCTTTATGGATGGGCAATGTCTCAATATCTGCCATATGGTGTATTTGACTGGGTTTATTATACATTACATGATTTAGATTACTGGAGTAAAAAAAAATATTATATTTGGAGGATGATTCCGAGTATGGTTATATATTAGAAATTGATTTAGAATATCCACAAAAACTACATCATTTACATAAAGATCTTCAATTTTTCCCAGAAAATAAATAGTTCCCAGAACAAAACAATCTAAAATATTAACAACTTTACACAACAAACAAAAATATGTAATACACTATCATATTTCAAAACAATGCTTAAAGAATGGATTAAAACTTACTAGAATACATATAATATTAGATTTTGATGAGTCTGATTGGTTGAAAAAGTATATAGATTTGAATACAGAGATAAGAACTAATGCTAAAAATGACTTCGAAAAAGATTTTTCAAACTAATGAATAATTCTGTGTTTGGTAAAACAAGGGAAAATTTAAGAAACAGAGTAGATATAAGATTAATATCAGATGCAGAAAAATGTGAGGAATTAATATCAAGACCAAATTATAAGAAAAGTACTATATTTAAGTAAAATCTTGCAGCTATTCATATGAACAAGCAAATATAAAATTTAACGAGCCTATTTATGTTGACATGACAATTTTATAAATATCGAAAGAATTAATGTATGATTTCCATTATGAAGTAATGAAACCAAAATGTGATGACAAAATTGAATTATACTGTCAATATACCAACTAGTACTTTTATAAAATAAAAACAGAAAATTTTTACAAATATATGAAGTCAATGTTAGATCATTTTGATACAAGTGATTATCCAAATGATTATATATATAACATGCCTCAAATAAATAATAAGAATTTAAGGAAAAATAAAAAAAAATGAATTTAATGGCAAAATAATAATAAAATTTGTTGGTTTATGAGCAAAAATGTATGCCTACAGAGTTGAGGGCAAAGAAACAAAAAATGTAAAGGAGTAAAGAAATATGTTGTTAACAAGGGAATTTCATCTGACGACTATAAGAAAGGCTTGTTTGATGAAAAAATACAATATAGAACAATAAATTTAAGAAGAAGCGAAAAGCATGAAATATACACAGTGGAAGTCAGTAAAATAGCATTAAGCCTCTGTGACAAAAAAGGATTATACAAGAAAATAAAATAGATACATTACCATATGGATATGGAAACATAGAATCTTAAATATCTTTAATTATCAAAATAATATCAATATCCGCACCATCAGAATCAATCAGTTTATCATTTTCATATCTAATTTCTAAGACAATATAATTAAAACGTCCATCGTTTATTCTATAAAAAAATCGGTTGTGGGGGCTCATATCTAATATAATCTTTAAAGCCAAACATAGTTTATGGTGGAAAAGTAAATGTTCAGTATGTAATTCTAATAAATAAATATAAAAAAAATTCCCGACACAAGAGAAGCCATAATCAATTAATCGTATAAACCTTCACTAAAAAATTTCCCCAGAACAAAAGTAATTTAGTATGGTATTAATGGTTTATGGCCAATCGATCTCGTTGAGATGAACACCGGTAATTTAAAAGGCATATCGCATATAAACAATGGTTACAAGTATATTATGACAATTATTGATGTTTTTTCGAAATAAGCATTTGCTATACCAACCAAAAAAAAAGTAGCCAATAATGTGGCAAATACTTTAGAATCTATATTATTTTTAATAAACAGTGTAATATTCAAAGCAATGCTGGCTTAGAATTTTATAGTAAAATATTCAAATAACTGATGCAAACATATTACATCAATTATTATTCTTCATTCAGTGAACTAAAAGCCAGTTGTGTGGGTTAAATGATACAATCGTGCAATGAAGAAAAAAATGTGGAAGGAATTTGCTTTTAATGGCAATTACAAATGGGTAAATATATTAGATGATTTAGTTAAATAATACAACAATACAAAGCACAATACCATTGGCATGAAACCAATCGAAGCCAATAAAAAATGAAATTTTTTTTAATAAGACAAGATTTTTCGAATGTGATTACTAAACCGAAATACAAAGTTGGCGATATTGTCCGCATGAGCAAGAGTAAACAATTTTTTGAAAAGTGTTACACAGCTAATTGGACAACAGAATTATTTACCATTATTAAGGTTTTAAATTATAATGTACTCACTTACAAACTGAAATATCCCAATGGTGAAGAAATAAAAGGTAGTTTTTATGAATTCGAAATTATGAAAACCGACTATCCAAATGATTATTTGGTTGAACATTCTTAAAAACTAAAGATAATAAAATTTATGTAAAATGGTTAGGTTTTGATAATTCACATAACTCTTGGATAATAAAACAGATGTTTTGTAAATTAAAATATAATTATGTATTTATGTTTTCCAAAATGCAATGTCATTTAACGGATATAAAATGCTTTCAAGGTTCATTCATCATTCGTTTATTGTTTGTTCATCATTTGTTTATTGTTTGTTCATCATTCGTTTACAGAACTTCATTTTCTATAAAAATACAAAAGGTTTACAAGCAAGTTAATGCCAATGCCATGGACTTTTTTTTAAATTGACTTTACGAGCAAGTTAATCCAAACGCTAGTGACCCAATATTAATTTTTCCAGCCTTGATATTGAAGCCATCATAACTCCATTTGGAGAAATCCCTCATTTCACCACCGGCCAACCAATTTATTCAGTGGGTAAGTAACAGATTTTTTATTTTTTTTATTTCTTGTACTCTACCGTATGTTGCAGGTGCCTTGCACTATATGAGGAATACGCCATTTATTTTTTGTGTCTGCTACTCATATATTTTTATATACGAGCATGAGCAATTAAAGTTTTTAGCTAAAATTATGAACGACTTGGGTGATAATTTAACAGTGCGGTCACCTTTTCACACTATTAAAATATCCTCGTAGGCTGAGATTTGAACCCATGACCCACGAGTTGGAAAGTCGAATGCCTAACCACTGAGATAATGTGGTAAGATGCTTGCGGAGATAAATTTTACTGCATCTTCTGGTGGCACTCGCGGAGTGTTCGCAGTTGTCAAGGAGATATCATGTTTGTGATAACCTTTTTCCTGTCTTGGCGAGAGAGATCACTGTAGTCGGGGACAAGGAAAAACTGTGCATATATGCTTTTTTTTCCTGTTGCTGGTAGATCGCGTAGTGGTCGTCGAAGTAGATAAAAGAATAGTTAATCTTTATATTTCACTAATATGCGTATTGTAGTTTTCACCCCATCTTTATTGATAGATATTTTCTCTTTTCTGATTTTAAAAGATAAAGTATCGCCTCTGTAAACATCAAAAGGCTTACTGTAATCTATTTTAAAAGTTCCCTTAATAACAGTCACAGCATCAGAAAAATAAGATTAGCAGTGGTTATTTTATAAACAGTACAATCCATCAAAAAAGTAAAGAAAATTATATTATTATCTAAGTAAAAAATATTACTAATTTGATCCCACCTTGCAGGTAAATAAAATATATATGACTTTTTTTCAGCTTTCGAGTTAATTAATGCTATACAATTTTCCACAGCATCTCTGGTTGCAACTTGTAATTTCAGTTCTGTTTCATTATCAACAGCTTCTTTTCTTTTTTCAAAATTTGTGTTAACAAGTGTATCACAGTAATTCAAAACTGATTTGCTTAAATTGTGCAATTTATTTGCCATTTATTTATCGAAATATCTTTTATTGACTGCATCTTTACCATCTGCAGGATCATCTATTAAAACAAGTGCTTAGTTTACTTTGTAAAGCAGAAACACCCAATTTGCATTACTACAGTATATTCATTTTTGTGGATCCTTTTTGGTAGTTCGTCGATCATATAAACATTTCTGAAATGCTTAATATTTAATAGTTTTACGTATTTTTTGATATCGATATTAGATAGTGGAGCTAAATTTTTTTTGGCCGTCCTCTTTTTAATCTGCTTCCAGCCTTGTCTAAACTATGTATTTTTTGTCCTAATTCTTTGTAATTTTTGCTAGTTTGTTCAACAGAATTATAAATTGCACCAGCTGTTCTTGTTAAAGCGCTGAGTGTACCCAAAAGAGCAAGTATAATGGGAATAACTCCGCTAAACATGTAAACCACTTCCAGATTTTTCTTTGGCCATCTTTTTGACTGTTGGCAATGATAAAGTTAAATTGAAACTTTTGCCTTCTTTCAATTTTTTATTTTTTCTCACAATTTGATAATTGGCTAAAAATTTATCTGTATCTAAATCTTTTAATTCCTCAAAGGTAATTGTATATATATATATATATATATATATATATATATATATATATATATATATATATATATATATATATATATATATACAATAAAACATTTTAATTCCCCAACTTAATTTCCTTTCTGTAAACATTGTTGAGGCAATGGCAGCAGAAGTATTTTTTTCTCCAATTGGAGTATTTTTTATTTAATATGATATATTTAGCTTCCTTTTGTAAAATTTGATCAGCTTCGTGTCTAGAGTCTAAATCTTTATGATCTCTATAAGCATTATTTTGATATTTGCATTCTTCATCTAATTTATTTATTCCTGTATTGCCTCTTTCCAATCTTCCATATAATTTTGTAAATGGTCCACAATAATTATAACCAGGCAAATGCATTTCAGGTTAATTTATATTGTTTAATGCCTAGTTTATAATTCCTTTACCATGATGTTCGGAATTCCAAAATGAGTGTGGAATTACATATAAAACTCTTATAAGATGAGGAATTCCATTTGTATTATTAACAACAAAATCAGAAAATTTATTGTTTAGCATATTTATTATGTTTACTTTTTCATTGTAGAAGTTTTTATTTTCAGTATTTTCTTAACCACGAATAACTAATAATCTATCAACCAATTTTCTAACATCATCCATCCAAACATATTTTTTTGGCACACAATTGTATTTTTTTATACCTTCTCCAGATCTAGGAGTTCTTGGAGGAATTATTTCTGGTGTATTTGGCATTGTTCTTGAATATGGTTTTATATACGATTCATAAACGGGGCCTATTATATTAATATATTTCCAACCTCCACTCGAAGCTACCTTTTTATTGGGATTATATTGTTGGAATGTAGCATTGATTGTTTTAACAATTTCTGCATAATTTTCATAGTCATTATCAGTGTATTCATCCCAAAGAGCCTATGATGAATTTTCTGTTAACAAATTACAAAGTCCTGGTGTTAATTTATATTCTTTATCCATAACAAATAGTGTATCATTATTTATCGTTACTTTTGTATCACCAATTTAAAATCATGCCAAACTCCACGTAAACAATATTTTTCATCAATAACATTAATTCTTTTAGAAATTTCTGTACCGATATTTATAGCAGAATCAGTCACTGCTTTAGGTGGTAAATTTTTTCAATTTGCTCTTCCAAATTAGGAAACTCTTGTTCTGAGAATAGTTCTCTTTCAAACAATGTTTCTTCTGGTGTTGGTGGATAATCTAAATTTTTTCCTGCTACAGAAACTAGTGCTATTAAATTTTTATTTTCTTTACTTCCTATTTCTACTTTTTTAAACCAATATTTCGTAATTCGTCAATTGATGGTTGCTGTTTCTTCTTATTTTTCATATTATTTTTCATGATGTTTTATATATATTTTTATATCTTTCAATGAGTAATCTAACTCGAGAAACTCCCTTCAATTCCATCATTTGCATATAGTTTTTTTTTTTATAAATGAGTAACAGAAGTATTAAGAGTTTCGAGAGACAAACTTTTCCCCCAACTGATCAAACTAGGGCGAATTAAAATGTTTAGAATAATAGAATCGAATTTGTTATTCCAATAATAGATGGCTTTTCTTTTCCAAATGATGCTTATGTTTATGAGTAATTTAGTTTACTAAAGAGAAATAAGTTTGGAGCAAACTGTGAGGCAAACTATGAGGAATCAGATAATATTGATGTTTGTTCTAACTATTTTTCCTTTCCAATTTTCTAGAGTAGAAATCTCAAAACATGGAAATATTATTGAAGCTGTTGATAATCCAGGTATAACATCAACAATGATGAATGCTTTATTAAGATCACCAAGTGAACATAATTATTTAGAATTCACTGGTGTTGATAATCTATATCGATATAAATCTGTTTCTAGTCATTTAGCAGATGAAGTTAAAACTGTTTCTAGTAATAAAAAAAAATTGTATCTGCTGAGATATTTGTTTGGTTTAATTAGTGATAACAATGAGGTTTATTGGAAAGGTGGTTAGAAAATTACATTTTTTTTCGTAATTCGTCTAATAACAACTGTTTATTTCTTTATGAAACTTTATATATATATGATAATGTTACGAAACATTGTCCTGATCCTGGTAAAATTGATATTAGAAAATTAGAAATTATATGGCATATTATTGAATATGAATCTAACACCGCCATATCAATTAAAGAAAAAATATACAAAGATCCAAAACTACCTATTAGTTTTGATTATTGGCAAATTTTTAGAAAAAGAAGTTCCTAAAGGAGCAACTATTTTTAACTTTAATATAAAAGATCAGTTTATTAATTTAAAATTTGATATGTCTGATTTTGTAATTGTAGGTTTTAAACTTAATATAAGAAATCGTGCTGAACAGCATAAACTCTCTACTATGTTTGATCATTGTAATGTGAGAAATATTTATGTTAAAAATGATGAAAATGAAATTTTTCCTAAAGAAAATTGTAATCTAGACATTGCAAACTGTGTTTGTATTAAACAATTTCTTGCTTCTAATGATTGTAGAAATTCATAAACGAAAAGAGGTACCAACTATATAAGTAATGAACTTTTTTATAAACCAACTCTCAACTTGATGGTGATATTAATTACTATTCATTTTGGGGGCTAAGACAGTAATATGTTATAGATTGTATGTATAGAAAAACTACTGTAGTTAAATAAAAAACAAATATAAGAATTAGTGTTGATTTTAATAAAGGAGTTGAAGCAGATACCATTTGAAAAATTGTTTTAATTAGTAAACGAAATCTTACTTAAGATTATTTAAAAGAAAGACTTACTGAAGATATATAATTTTTTAATATTATCAAATGGCGGATGTAAACGATTTTACAAAAACGAGAAACTGTTTCGTTATTTTAATGAAATTTTTTAGATGTATTGTTAAGTTGTTTGATCGAATAAGAAATCTTTTTGTTAAACCTGAATGAGCCTTTTTCTTTCTCTTAATAAATTTTCTTTTTTAAATAAAGATGCCTGTATTACCTTGCAGTATGATAAAGATGCCTGTGTTACCTTGCAGTATGATAAAGATGCCTGTGTCACCTTGCAGTATGATAAAAATGCCTGTGTTACCTTCCAGTATGATAAAGATGCCTGTGCTACCTTGCAGTATGATAAAGATGCCTGTGTTACCTTTCAGTATGATAAAGATGCCTGTGTTACCTTGCAGTATGATAAAGATGCCTGTGTTACCTTACAGTATGATAAAGATGCCTGTCAATTTGCAGTATGATAAAGATGCCTGTGTTACCTTGCAGTATGATAAAGATGCCTGTGTCACCTTGCAGTATGATAAAGATGCCTGTGTCACCTTGCAGTATGATAAAAATACCTGTGTTACCTTCCAGTATGATAAAGATGCCTGTGTTACCTTGCAGTATGATAAAGATGCCTGTGTTACCTTGCAGTATGATAAAGATGCCTGTGTTACCTTGCAGTATGATAAAGATGCCTGTGTCAACTTGCAGTATGATAAAAATACCTGTGTTACCTTCCAGTATGATAAAGATGCCTGTGTTACCTTGCAGTATGATAAAGATGCCTGTGTCACCTTGCAGTATGATAAAGATGCCTGTGTTACCTTGCAGTATGATAAAAATACCTGTGTTACCTTCCAGTATGATAAAGATGCCTGTGTTACCTTGCAGTATGATAAAGATGCCTGTGTCACCTTGCAGTATGATAAAGATGCCTGTGTTACCTTGCAGTATGATAAAGATGCCTGTGTCAACTTGCAGTATGATAAAGATGCCTGTGTCACCTTGCAGTATGATAAAGATGCCTGTGTCACCTTGCAGTATTATAAAGATGCCTGTGTTACCTTGCAGTATGATAAAGATGCCTGTGTCACCTTGCAGTATGATAAAGATGCCTGTGCTACCTTGCAGTATGATAAAGATGCCTGTACTACCTTGCAGTATGATAAAGATGCCTGTGTCACCTTGCAGTATGATAAAGATGCCTGTGTCACCTTGCAGTATGATAAAGATGCCTGTGCTACCTTGCAGTATGATAAAGATGCCTGTGTCACCTTGCAGTATGATAAAGATGCCTGTGTCACCTTGCAGTATGATAAAGATGCCTGTGTCACCTTGCAGTATGATAAAGATGCCTGTACTACCTTGCAGTATGATAAAGATGCCTGTGTCACCTTGCAGTATGATAAAGATGCCTGTGTCACCTTGCAGTATGATAAAAATGCCTGTGTTACCTTCCAGTATGATAAAGATGCCTGTGTCACCTTGCAGTATGATAAAAATGCCTGTGTTACCTTCCAGTATGATAAAGATGCCTGTGCTACCTTGCAGTATGATAAAGATGCCTGTGTTACCTTTCAGTATGATAAAGATGCCTGTGTTACCTTGCAGTATGATAAAGATGCCTGTGTTACCTTACAGTATGATAAAGATGCCTGTCAATTTGCAGTATGATAAAGATGCCTGTGTTACCTTGCAGTATGATAAAGATGCCTGTGTCACCTTGCAGTATGATAAAGATGCCTGTGTCACCTTGCAGTATGATAAAAAGCCTGTGTATACCTTGCAGTATGATAAAGATGCCTGTTACCTTGCAGTATGATAAAGATGCCTGTGTACCTTGCAGTATGATAAAGATGCCTGTTACCTTGCAGTATGATAAAGATGCCTGTCACTTGCAGTATGATAAAAATCCTGTGTTACCTTCAGTATGATAAAGATGCCGTGTTACCTTGCAGTATGATAAAGATGCTGTGTCACCTTGCAGTATGATAAAGATGCCTGTGTTACCTTGCAGTATGATAAAATGCCTGTGTTACCTTCAGTATGATAAAGATGCCTTGTACCTTGCGTATGATAAGATGCCTGTGTCCCTTGCAGTATGATAAAGATGCCTGTGTTACTTGCAGTATGATAAAGATGCCTGTGTCACTTGCGTATGATAAAGATGCCTGTGTCACCTGCAGTATGATAAAGATGCCTGTGTCACCTTGCAAAAGATATTATAAAGATGCCTGTGTTACCTTGCAGTATGATAAAGATGCCTGTGTCACCTTGCAGTATGATAAAGATGCCTGTGCACCTTGCAGTTGATAAAGAGCCTGTCTACCTTGCAGTATGATAAAGATGCCTGTGTCACCTTGCAGTATGATAAAGATGCCTGTGTCACCTTGCAGTATGATAAAGATGCCTGTGCTACCTTGCAGTATGATAAAGATGCCTGTGTACCTGCAGTATGATAAAGATGCCTGTGTTACCTTGCAGTATGATAAAGACTGCCTAGTAATAAACCTTGCAGTATGATAAAGATGCCTGTGTCACCTTGCAGTAGATAAAGATGCCTGTGTACCTTGCAGTATGATAAAGATGCCTTCACCTGCAGTATGATAAAGATGCTGTGTAACCTTCAGTATGAAAAGATGCTGTGTCACTGCAGTATGATAAAGATGCCTGTGTTACCTTGCAGTATGATAAAGATGCCTGTGTCACCTTGCAGTATGATAAAGATCTGTTACCTTGCAGTATGATAAAGATGCCTGTGTACCTTGCAGTATGATAAAGATGCCTGTGTATTCAGTATGATAAAGATGCCTGTGTACCTTGCAGTATGATAAAGATGCCTGGTACCTTGCAGTATGATAAAGATGCCTGTGTACCTTGCAGTATGATAAAGATGCCTGTGTCACCTTGCATATGATAAAGATGCCTGTCTACCTTGCAGTATGATAAAGATGCCTGTGTCACCTTGCAGTATGATAAAGATGCCTGTGTCACCTTGCAGTATGATAAAGCATGCCTGTATTACCTTGCAGTATGATAAAGATGCCTGTCTACCTTGCAGTATGATAAAGATGCCTGTCTACCTTGCAGTATGATAAAGATGCCTGTCTACCTTGCATATGATAAAGATGCCTGTGTCACCTTGCAGTATGATAAAGATGCCTGTGTTACCTTGCAGTATGATAAAGATGCCTGTGTCACCTTGCAGTATGATAAATGATGCCTGTGTCACCTTGCAGTATGATAAAGATGCCTGTGTCACCTTGCAGTATGATAAAGATGCCTGTGTTACCTTGCAGTATGATAAAGATGCCTGTGTCACCTTGCAGTATGATAAAGATGCCTGTGTCACCTTGCAGTATGATAAAGATGCCTGTGTCACCTTGCAGTATGATAAAGATGCCTGTGTCACCTTGCAGTATGATAAAGATGCCTGTGTACCTTGCAGTATGATAAAGATGCCTGTGTTACCTTGCAGTATGATAAAGATGCCTGTGTTACCTTGCAGTATGATAAAATGCCTGTGTACCTTGCAGTATGATAAAGATGCCTGTGTCACCTTGCAGTATGATAAAGATGCCTGTGTCACCTTGCAGTATGATAAAGATGCCTGTGTTACCTTGCAGTAATGATAAAGATGCCTGTGTACCTTGCAGTATGATAAAGATGCCTGTGTACCTTGCAGTATGATAAAGATGCCTGTGTCACCTTGCAGTATGATAAAGATGCCTGTGTCTACCTTGCAGTATGATAAAGATGCCTGTGTCACCTTGCAGTATGATAAAGATGCCTGTGTTACCTTGCAGTATGATAAAGATGCCTGTGTTACCTTGCAGTATGATAAAGATGCCTGTGTCACCTTGCAGTATGATAAAGATGCCTGTGTTACCTTGCAGTATGATAAAGATGCCTGTGTCACCTTGCAGTATGATAAAGATGCCTGTGTTACCTTGCAGTATGATAAAGATGCCTGTGTCTACCTTGCAGTATGATAAAGATGCCTGTGCTACCTTGCAGTATGATAAAGATGCCTGTGTTACCTTGCAGTATGATAAAGATCTGTGTTACCTTGCAGTATGATAAAGATGCCTGTGTTACCTTGCAGTATGATAAAGATGCCTGTGTCACCTTGCAGTAATGATAAAGATGCCTGTGTTTCCTTGCAGTAATGATAAAGATGCCTGTGTCACCTTGCATATGATAAAGATGCCTGTGTCACCTTGCAGTATGATAAAGATGCCTGTGTCACCTTGCAGTATGATAAAGATGCCTGTGTCACCTTGCAGTATGATAAAGATGCCTGTGTTACCTTGCAGTATGATAAAGATGCCTGTGTTACCTTGCAGTATGATAAAGATGCCTGTGTCACCTTGCAGTATGATAAAGATTCCTGTGTTACCTTGCAGTATGATAAAGATGCCTGTGTCACCTTGCAGTATGATAAAGATGCCTGTGTTACCTTGCAGTATGATAAAGATGCCTGTGTCACCTTGCAGTATGATAAAGATGCCTGTACTACCTTGCAGTATGATAAAGATGCCTGTGTTACCTTGCAGTATGATAAAGATGCCTGTGTCACCTTGCAGTATGATAAAGATGCCTGTGTTACCTTGCAGTATGATAAAGATGCCTGTGTCACCTTGCAGTATGATAAAGATGCCTGTGTTACCTTGCAGTATGATAAAGATGCCTGTGTCACCTTGCATTATGATAAAGATGCCTGTGTCACCTTGCAGTATGATAAAGATGCCTGTGTCACCTTGCAGTATGATAAAGATGCCTGTGTCACCTTGCAGTATGATAAAGATGCCTGTGTTACCTTGTAGTATGATAAAGATGCCTGTGTTACCTTGCAGTATGATAAAGATGCCTGTACTACCTTGCAGTATGATAAAGATGCCTGTGCTACCTTGCAATATGATAAAGATGCCTGTGTCACCTTGCAGTATGATAAAGATGCCTGTACTACCTTGCAGTATGATAAAGATGCCTGTGTTACCTTGCAGTATGATAAAGATGCCTGTGCTACCTTGCAGTATGATAAAGATGCCTGTGCTACCTTGCAGTATGATAAAGATGCCTGTGTTACCTTGCAGTATGATAAAGATGCCTGTGTTACCTTGCAGTATGATAAAGATGCCTGTGTCACCTTGCAGTATGATAAAGATGCCTGTACTACCTTGCAGTATGATAAAGATGCCTGTGTCACCTTGCAGTATGATAAAGATGCCTGTACTACCTTGCAGTATGATAAAATGCCTGTGTCACCTTGCAGTATGATAAAGATGCCTGTGTCACCTTGCAGTATGATAAAGATGCCTGTACTACCTTGCAGTATGATAAAGATGCCTGTGTTACCTTGCAGTATGATAAAGATGCCTGTACTACCTTGCAGTATGATATAGATGCCTGTGCTACCTTGCAGTATGATAAAGATGCCTGTGTCACCTTGCAGTATGATAAAGATGCCTGTACTACCTTGCAATATGATAAAGATGCCTGTGTTACCTTGCAGTATGATAAAGATGCCTGTGCTACCTTGCAGTATGATAAAGATGCCTGTGTCACCTTGCAGTATGATAAAGATGCCTGTGTTACCTTGCAGTATGATAAAGATGCCTGTGTCACCTTGCAGTATGATAAAGATGCCTGTACTACCTTGCAGTATGATAAAGATGCCTGTGTTACCTTGCAGTATGATAAAGATGCCTGTGTTACCTTGCAGTATGATAAAGATGCCTGTGTTACCTTGCAGTATGATAAAGATGCCTGTGTCACCTTGCAGTATGATAAAGATGCCTGTGTCACCTTGCAGTATGATAAAGATGCCTGTGTCACCTTGCAGTATGATAAAGATGCCTGTACTACCTTGCAGTATGATAAAGATGCCTGTGTTACCTTGCAGTATGATAAAGATGCCTGTGTCACCTTGCAGTATGATAAAGATGCCTGTGTTACCTTGCAGTATGATAAAGATGCCTGTGTCACCTTGCAGTATGATAAAGATGCCTGTGTTTCCTTGCAGTATGATAAAGATGCCTGTGTCACCTTGCAGTATGATAAAGATGCCTGTGTCACCTTGCAGTATGATAAAGATGCCTGTGTCACCTTGCAGTATGATAAAGATGCCTGTGTCACCTTGCAGTATGATAAAGATGCCTGTGTTACCTTGCAGTATGATAAAGATGCCTGTGTTACCTTGCAGTATGATAAAGATGCCTGTACTACCTTGCAGTATGATAAAGATGCCTGTGCTACCTTGCAGTATGATAAAGATGCCTGTGTCACCTTGCAGTATGATAAAGATGCCTGTACTACCTTGCAGTATGATAAAGATGCCTGTGTTACCTTGCAGTATGATAAAGATGCCTTTGCTACCTTGCAGTATGATAAAGATGCCTGTGCTACCTTGCAGTATGATAAAGATGCCTGTGTTACCTTGCAGTATGATAAAGATGCCTGTGTCACCTTGCAGTATGATAAAGATGCCTGTGTTACCTTGCAGTATGATAAAGATGCCTGTGTCATCTTGCAGTATGATAAAGATGCCTGTACTACCTTGCAGTATGATAAAGATGCCTGTGTTACCTTGCAGTATGATAAAGATGCCTGTACTACCTTGCAGTATGATAAAGATGCCTGTGCTACCTTGCAGTATGATAAAGATGCCTGTGTTACCTTGCAGTATGATAAAGATTTTTAAAGATGGTTGTAAATCAACTACACTTTCCTATAAATTAGATAAAGCTTCTGACGACCTCAAGAAATAATTTACAAATTTAATCGAAATCTACCAAGTTTACAATTAACACTCTTCGAAAACATTAACGATAAATATGTACTTTACGAAATAGAGGATGACTTTGAGAAGATAGGAGAAGTTTTTAAAAGATTAGTAGAGCTTCGAATTTAGACTCTCAATAGTCTTTTCAATATTTTTACTTGATTTTATCTTATTTTGCTGGTTTTTCTCTTAAATTCACTTGATTTAGATTGCTCGCTTGCAACATTAGCATTTCTATAAAAACTGATAAATTGCTTGATTTGGAAGTAAAATTGCTTGATTTTCGATGTTGACAAAATACTTTTTAAAAAAAACTAATAAAATTGCTTGATTTTGAGGTAAAATTGCTTGATTTCGATGATAATTGCTTGTTTTTTCGAACTGGAAATTATCGCTTCTAGAAACATGAAAAGGTCGGTTGAAAAACAGAAATTTGCCTGATTTTAGCTCAAATTTGTTTGATGTTGATCGTTTTTTTCATTGAAGCCCAGATATTGAGTTTTTTAATTTTTTTCTTGTACCCTTGTTAAAATTAATGGGAAAAAGTTATGTTACTTTTTTCTTGCAATTTTGGAGTAAATCGTCGGAAAAAATGTGCTGCGCTAGAATCCCTATTTATTATCTACTCTTAGGGGGTTGTGTGCCCCAACCGAGGGGCTAGGCATCTACAATACAGCTACACAGCACCGTTAACACCATACTAGCTGCTGTTGTGTAGCGATAATGTAGGTGTTTCGCAAGTGTATCATGGTGCCTAAGCATTGTCCTTTCATGGTTACTTCCAACTTTTCTGAAGGCTTGCTTAAGTTCTACTTCCAAAATATTCCTCCGCCTCATGTAAACAAAGCTTGACCAAGTTTAGAAAATAACGCCCAACGGACAGGGGCCACGGTGGGTGAGCGGTTAGCTTTTTTTTTAATTAATTAATTAATTTATTTATTTCAATAACCCTACTTAGCAGTACAGCCACACAGGATGTTCAATTCTATCATGACTACTACAATTAAACAAACAGTATATCGATACTAATATATAAAGAGGTAGTGTTTGTAACTTTGTGTGTTTGTGTGTTTGGATGTAGGAGGTAATCTTCGAAACTACTCATCCGATTTTAAAAATTCTTTCACCAGTAGAATGCTACGTTATCACTGAGTGTCATAGGTTATATTTTATTTTAAAAATAAATAGGGATCCCTACTAAAACTCCAATAATGTAACCCAAAGTGGAAATAAATGACCTATAAAATTCCTTTCATTCGTGCACTGCGAAAACTATTGATGATAGAACAAAATAATGTACTACGTCTTTGCAGAACACATCATTATCTACAAAAAGTGTCGCGACACCATATGTCTAACTATTATAGTTATGTCACAATAACTATTTTTTTTATTTTAAAAACTGAATTAAAACGCCGCCGCTAGAAAATGCACTTTATTTGTACCTTGGTATTAATCCTTATCAAAATTAATTACTTCACATTCAAGATTGGTTCAGTACATGTATATTACTTTTTGAATTTTTGGGAAACATGTTAGGAGGGCTTATATTCCTTAAAAGCATGATAGGAGTACCGACTTTTAATGATAGTTCGTGAGGTGGCAAGTCAGAAGGATTAAGCGAATTTAGAAAATCTTGAGGAAAGTGGACGACATCGTCAACATTGGTGACTGTGACTTATAGGTTTTGACTTGGCCGGGAACTCTTTGTATAATTGACAGTGTCGTTCCTAGGCGATACTATTGCTCTGGAACACAACCAGTGAAAGTCGCCTAGGAACGACACTGTCAGTGAAATCAACAATCTCATTATACAAAGAGTTCCCGGCCAAGTCAAAACCTATAAGTCGATTGACACAGTCACCAATGTTGACGATGTCGTCCACTTTCCTCAAGATTTTCTAAATTCGCTTAATCCTTCTGGCTTGCCACCTCACGAACTATCATTAAAAGTCGGTACTCCTATCATGCTTTTAAGGAATATAAGCCCTCCTAACATGTGTAATGGCACAAGATTGCTCATTAAAGACTTGAAAGAAAATTTGATTGTGGCGACCATCCTCACCGGTCCAGCAGCCGGCCAGCTGGCAAACATCCCGAGGATTCCCATGATTCCCACGGATTTGCCAATATCTTTCAAACGGTTGCAATTTCCCGTAAAAACATCGTTCGCGATTACTATTAATAAGTCCCAGGGTCAAACTTTCCCTTTGGTTGGAACCTACCTACGAAAAGAGTGTTTTTCCCATGGCCAACTATATGTTGGTTAATCACGAGTTGGAAGTCCCGAGAAACAGTACATTTTGCTACCAAACAATAACAGGACGTCAAACATTGTCTACATAGAATGTCTTAGCCAATAACATATTAAATACTTCTAGCTCAGATAAATTGCATTGTAGTATAATGTATATTAATATGAAAAATTATAAAAAAGTAAAAAAATATCAAATAAAAATAGCAAAAAAACTTTAAATTATAAATTATTTAATTAATTATTAAATTTTAATGTGCTTTTTTTTAATGCTTTGGGAGAGTTTACCCAACCTAATTAACGCCGGATTAAGAAGTTTTTTATCTTAATTGCACCCGTGCGAAGCCGGGGCGGGTCGCTAGTTAGTTATATAGAAATCACAATTTTTTGGTGGGAGGGCGGTTGTTTGTCTGGGCTCCCGCAATTTAAGCTACAAATTCTATTTCTATTCAAAAGTATCATTCACACTTCCTAGGAACGTGGTGAATTATTCTGCCCCGACCGAGACAACTCCCCGACGGGTATCCTTTCGACCGCCCCCCGTTTCGCCGCCCCCGCAGGAACAGACCAGAGACCGGGATTCCCACGAATCCGCCCGCGCGACCAGACGCCATCGGGCCCACACACAGCTAACTAACCTTTAGGTCGGTCCGCTATGGCACCCAACGGTCGAATAGCCCCGCCCACAAACCCGAAGGCCCCCAGCTCCCTTCCAATCTGTACTATTCTATTTATCTATTTTTATTTATTTATTTATTTTTCCATCGCCCACCGTTCTGCTCCAACCTAAGCATCGTCCAGGACATCGAAGTACCCCTTCTGGACACCCAGGCCTTCGTTTCCCGGCGGACGAGGGGATGGAGCTCCGCTGCTACGGGCGGGCCCCCTCCCCCTTTTTTTAAACAGACATCAACCAACATATTATCACAAATCACATCTATCCCTCATTTAGATTTTCTTCTCCGCAGTTCCTTCCGTTCTTCTTTCAAGCGTTTCAGATCTTGTCTTTCTTCTTCTCTTCCTCGCTGCTTCTCCTCCTCTTTTTCTCTTTTCTGTTGTTCTTCTGCCTTCCTTCTCTGTTCTCCCCCATTTTCCTTCCTCTTCTTCTTTCTTTTATTTTTCTTCTCTTTTCTTCCTTCTTATTCTTCTATTTTTTTCCATATTTCCTTCAATTCTTCTTGCATTCATTTCAGCTCTTGTGTTTTTCTTTATAACTGTTTCGTGTTTGGAGCTTTTCAATTTTTCTTCCTCAGTGTTACTCTGCAAAACTTCAATATTTACTGAAAATGCTGTTTCTTATCTAAAAGAGAGAGTTATTTGTAATTTTTGTTTAATTTAAATGATAAAACACTAGACAAACACATACACTCACTCAATAATTCCCTTAGTTCCAGCTCACTCTCATCCGCTCCCTAGACTACTCAGTTAAGTCATAGTTTTTACCTAATCATATACTTCACTAATACTTTCATTTATTAGTTCTACAATTTCCTTGTCATATATACTATGTTTTTGTAATGGACATTTGTCATTAAAAGGTTTTAATCTCCGTTGTAATTGTTTCCTTTCTTCTTCAAACATGTCGCACAAGTACAGAATATGGTATACCGTCTGAGCTCCCTTTTCACATACACAGCTGTCGTCTTCTATTTTATTTATTTTAGCTAAATATTCTTTGATTTGACAGTGTCCCGTTATTACTTTCGAACACACTATTATTTATATTACTTACTTTCGTACCATTGTTGTATATTTTAATATAATTTCTAGTATTTAGGCCTGTTTCTGTTGCATCGTACTCTGTTCCAATTTATAACACTTAGTTTATACATTTTTTCTTTAATTATTTTAAACTAATAGGTTGATTATTTCTATTTTTTTTCAATCCAAATATTATTGTGGTCTACTATCTTATTATATGTATTTCCGCTGTATTCTATTTCGTCTACTTCATTTTTGATTTGATATATCATATTTATATCTTCTATACTATAGTCTATTGGTATTTCTTTACTAATAGTTATCGCGGATACATATGATGTTGTTGGTGTTCAATTCATTTTTTATCAATACATATCTTTGTGATGTTCTTAGTATTCTTTCAATGTGTGTATTTTCAATTTTAATTTTTGTAACAAGTGCTAGCATATTGTATAATATTACGGTACAATGCTTGATATATTATTGTAATATTTTTTATTATTATAATTTTTTATATTCCATAACGTTTGTTTCAATTTTAAAAATATATTCTTAACTTTTTCGGTTATATATTTAACATGTGGGACAAAACTTAATCTATTATCCAAAATAATGCCCAAGTATAATATTTCCTTTTTAACTTTTATTGTTTGTTTGTCATACTTTATCACTGGCGGTCTTTTATATAGTTTCCCTTTTAAAATTATGCTAACTGTTTTCTCTACTGATAATTTAAGTTTTTTCCTCTTCCATCCATATTAAAGTTTTATCCATTATTTTTTGGGTCCGTTCTTCTGTTTCCTTTCCTGTACTACCTTCTATCAAAATTATACAATCGTCCGCGAATACCACAATTTTAGAATCCTCATTATTATTTTGTACTATGTAATCAATTATTACTAAAATCCATAGACTTGGCCCTATTACTCATCCTTGTGGACAGCCGCAATTTATTTCCCTTTTTAACGTTATCTGATTATCTTGTACTATTATGTTCCGGTTATTCAAATAGTCCCATAAAATTTATTTCCATTTTTTCCTTATTGGTATTTTATTAATCTGTTCTTTAAAATCTTTCCATGTCACTGTGTTGAAAATGCGCTGCTTATGTCTATTGAAATGCCAATCAAATATTTTTTATACTTGTTTCTATTAAATTTAGTACCTTATTTATTGTCTGTTCGGTTGATTTTTTTTTCTCTAAATACAAATTGGTTGTTGTGAAACGTTTTTTTCTATTTCTGATTTAATTTTACTATATACTATCCTTTCGTATATTTTGCCCAATGTTGATAAGAGACATATTGGTCTGTAGAATGAAACTTCTGTTTTCAATTTATTCTTAATGTTGTGTAAAAATACTATATTTCCTGTTTTCCATATTTCCGGATATCTGCTTAATTGTATTACATTTATGTATAATTTTTGTTAGTATTGATTTAATTGTTTCCTAGGTTTTATTTATTACTTCGATTGCTATTCGATCGATTCCCGTTGCTTTTTTAAAGCTGCATCTTTTTATTGCATTTTCAATATCTTCTTTAATTTCCTCAGATTCTATTTTCTCTTCTTCTTCCAAAGTATGTATTTCTATTTTTTCTTCTGTTCCTTCAATATTAGGTAGTAGTTTGTCCATCATAAATTTATATATTTCCTTTATTGTTGTCGTGTATTTTCCCCCAATGTTTATGCTACTGATTGTTTCTTTTTTCCTCAACTTCTCCCTTGCCACTTTATCTACTAAATTCCATAGTCCCTTTCTCGCTTCTTCTTTAACAAAATCAATCAATTTGTTATTCATGTTTATCCTGATTAACTTTTTATATTCCCATCTAATTGTTTTGTTATCTTCCTTATAAATCAATTTAGTGTTACATTCACAACTCCTATATTTTCTGTGTTTATTTGTTACTGTATGTAACACTATTTTTAGTTCATAATTCCACCAGCAATTTATGTTTATATTTTTAGTATTATTTGTTGGTTCTTGTTTATCCCATATGTTAACTATTGCTTCCTGGAATTTGTCTATTGTTTCTTCAATTGTATCATCTTCCATTCTGTCATATATAATCTTAACATTTTTTAATTTTTCACTAACCTTTTCCCAGTTAGTAACTCTAAAATGTAATCTTTTCTCTATCTTGATTTCCTGTTGAGTTCCAATTTCTATCTCAAAATATGTTTTGTTGTGATCGCTCATACTATGCTTTACTATCCAATTCATAGTTTTTCCTTCCATATCTTTTGTAATTTTCGTTAAATCAATATTCTCTTGTTCGTTGATGCTATCAAGTGTATATAAATTACCTTCTTCGTTACAAATTATCCAATTGTTGTTGTTTATTATTTCAATTACCTCTTCTCCTCTTGTGTCTGATATTTTTGAATACTATAGTCCAGATTTCGTGTTAGTCACCTGCAATTGTTAGTTTATTATTACCTAGTTCTACTACTAGTTTATTATTACCTAGTTCTACTACTAGTTTATTATTACCTAGTTCTACTACTAGTTTATTATTGCCTAGTTCTACTACTAGTTTATTATTACCTAGTTCTACTACTAGTTTATTATTACCTAGTTCTACTACTAGTTTATTATTACCTAGTTCTGCTACTAGTTTATTATTACCTAGTTCTACTACTAGTTTATTATTACCTAGTTCTACTACTATTTTATTATTACCTAGTTCTACTACTAGTTTATTATTACCTAGTTCTACTACTAGTTTATTATTACCTAGTTCTACTACTATTTTATTATTACCTAGTTCTACTACTAGTTTATTATTACCTAGTTCTACTACTATGTTATTCAATTGTTTTAATATATCTTTCATTTCCCTTTGTTGTGGCAAATATATTTCAATTAATGTCAGTTCTTCATTAATAATCATTTTTTTGCTACTGCTATTTTTTCCATTATTAAACGCTGTAAATTTAGTATTTTATATTTATTAGCTATTATTATTGCCGCTAATGATTGCCCTTTCTCGTTTTTAATAATTTGGTAGTTGCTGTTTACATTTGTATAATTATTATTAAATAAATATGGCTCTTGTATAAATGGAATTTCATATTTATCTCCTATTAACTGATTATTTAAGGCTAATGTTACTGTATGGGCATTTTGCATATTTGATTGTACCACCCTAATCCCCATAATCTGTTTCCTCTTTTAGTCTTTCTCTTGCCAAATTGAAAAATGGCAGTCCTTATCGAATACCGTGTGGTTTCTTTCATCCCCTTTCTTTTGTCTCCGTATGCAGTTTATAAATATATTATTTTCTTCTTCACATATTCTTGTTGCATGTCAGTCTTCTCCGCATTTCCCACAAATTTCTTCTTTATGTCTGCATCGTTTTTCGGCTTGTCCATATCTGTGGCATCTTTAACATCTTATAGGAAACAAAAATTCTTCAACATTGTATGCTTCCCATCCGCAATATATTTTTTTCTTATTCATTATTCGTTTATAAATTTTCGGGCTTGTCTCTGTTACTATGTTCTTTGTTCTGTTTACCTCCCTTGTTTGTTTCAAAACACATTTTTCTTTTTTTCGATGTTCTTCTAAGTCGAAATCTTCACTCAAATTTTGATTATATATTTTTTCCAAAAATTCTTCTTTACCTAATTCCGCTCTTACTCCATTTGCCATTATTTATGTCTTTCTCTTCTGTAGTCTGTCGTACTTCATTTACCATTATTTATGTCTTTCTCTTCTGTAGTCTGTCGTACTTCATTTACCATTATTCATGTCTTTCTCTTCTGGAGTCTGTCGTACTTCATTTACCATTATTTATGTCTTTCTCTTCTGTAGTCTGTCGTACTTCATTTACCATTATTTATGTCTTTCTCTTCTGTAGTCTGTCGTACTTCATTTACCATTATTTATGTCTTTCTCTTCTGTAGTCTGTCGTACTTCATTTACCATTATTTATGTCTTTCTCTTCTGTAGTCTGTCGTACTTCATTTACCATTATTTATGTATTTCTCTTCTGTAGTCTGTCGTACTTCATTTACCATTATTTATGTCTTTCTCTTCTGTAGTCTGTCGTACTTCATTTACCATTATTTATGTCTTTCTCTTCTGTAGTCTGTCGTACTTCATTTTCACATCTTTATTCCTTATTTCCTCTTCTAATTTTTGTGCTTGCTCTTCATTCGGCGTCTCAATTATTATGGCATGGGAATTTGCTTTGATAATCTTATTTATTTCTATGTTCTATTCAATTGGTCTAATGTATTATGTTAATTTCCTTCTGGTTTCTTCGCTGCTACCATCCTCATGCATTTTGTTCTGGTTGTATTATAATTTTGACTGGTTCCACTTTCGTTTTCCTTATCCAGTAATTGTTTTAATCTTCTTCTTGTTCTTTCTATCATTTTTTTTGTTCTTCTCTTGCTCTCTTCTTTCTTGTTTAGTTCTTTTCATTCCAGCTTTTAATTCTGTTATTTCTAATTTCTGCTGCCAAACTACATCCTGTAATTCTGATCACTTCTGCCACTTTTTTTGTTCATAGTATCATCTCCAGCTCTTGTAAAATTTCTGTATATATTTGCAATGTACACCGTCTTCTTCTATTTCTAGTGTGGTTTTTTCATGATTATCTTCTTCATTTTTTTTTTCCTTGGTTTTCTTGTAATATCCTGTCTTGATCTACTGTTGGTTCTCTGCTGTTCGGTGGTGTTCTTAGGGTTTTTGCTGATTTAGAAAGTTGTGATGTGATATGACTCATATTAACACTACACTACTACTGTTGGTTCTCTGCTGTTCGGAGGTGTTCCCAGTGTATTTGCTGATTTAGAAAGTTGTGATGTGATATGACTCATATTAACACTACACTACTACTGTTGGTTCTCTGCTGTTCGGAGGTGTTCCCAGTGTCTTTGCTGATTTAGAAAGTTGTGATGTGATATGACTCATATTAACACTACACTACTACTGTTGGTTCTCTGCTGTTCGGTGATGTTCTTAGGGTTTTTGCTGATTTAGAAAGTTGTGATGTGATATGACTCATATTAACACTACACTACTACTGTTGGTTCTCTGCTGTTCGGAGGTATTCCCAGTGTCTTTGCTGATTTAGAAAGTTGTGATGTGATATGACTCATATTAACACTACACTACTACTGTTGGTTCTCTGCTTTTCGGTGGTGTTCTTAGGGTTTTTGCTGATTTATAAAGTTGTGGTGTGATATTACTCATATTAACACTGCACTACTACTGTTGAGGTTTCTGCCGCTCCCGCTCCTCGCCCCCTCCTCTTTTTCTTTTCTTCTTTATTAATTCTGTGTCCCAGTCATCCCAGCGCCACCCCACAGTTCTCATTATATTATTTATCCTTTATGACCTGGTCGCTTTCCCCCCAGTTTTCTTTCATTCTGCTCATCTCGCATATTTTAGTTGCTAACATTTTTAATCAATATATTCCACTCCTCTTGCTGATTATCCCGTTGTTTTTATTTTCCCTGTACGTCCTTTTTGACCGGATTATTTACAGCTTTCAATTCTGCTGATCTTGTATTTTTAGGTGTTAAATTTTTGTGTAATTATATCAGGTTTTCCTTCCTGATTACATATATATTTTACTTTTCGTTCTGTGTCTATTGGTTTCATGAGAAATTTAGCTTTTATTTTTCTGTTTATTAATTTTTTTATTATAGCATCTTTTTTTTTTTGCCAATGTGTTTTTCATAGTAGCTTTCATCGTTTCTATGAGAAAATAACATTTTCTCCGTTTTACTCTAGGCCGCACAGTTTTTGGGTTATTTGACTTTTAAAAAGTTATGTGTTCAATCCTTTAAATTTTAGTTAAGAGGGGGGGGGGGAACCTTTTACATTCTCAGTTAAAATTCAGTTAAACTGTTATTCTGTACATGGTTTCTGGAAGTCATGTACAATCACTTCTGTCATCCTGTACACAGTTGCTGAAATAGGTTAGTATTTTTCCACTCGAGGATTATCGACCAGGTAGGAATGTCGCGAGCCAAGAATTATAAACAATCTTCATACAGTACTCTTGGCAATGGGATCTACTCTACTCTTCTAGAATGTTAACTATTTATATTTCTACTGAAGTATTAGCACCAAATTTCAGCCACTATTTCTTCTTATGTTGCAGTTCTATATTTTCCCATTCTAATTCTTAATTTTCATTTTTCCCTCCTTTCATTAATTTTTGTAATCTATGAAAATATGAAATTTTTAATTTTTTGAAATTTTTTTCTGTTCTACCGTCCTTTGTTCTCTAGAAAGCAAATACGAAACTGTATTTTTTATAGAATCTTTGTTTTTACCGCTCACCGGTTAGCCTGCTCGCCTCCCACCAAGGCGATCCGGGTTCAATCACCGGCCGGGTCACTCCGAGTTTTCGCATTTGGGAATCGTGCCGGACGATGCCGTTGGTCGGCGGGTTTTTTCGGGGATCTCCCATTGGCTCTCAAGACCTCGATGTTAAGAGCCGTACAAATCTCTTCACTCGGTGTAATAATATTTCGCATAGGAACTATTTCTTACTAACTATTTCCGACACACCTATGTTCTCTCTGGTTTTATTCATAATAATTTCAAATGAAATGTTATAATCTGTAGACATAATACAAGTAAACGTGCGTTTTAAACAAAAATAAGGCATATTTATGTAAACACAAGTATGTAAACACAAGTTTAGCACGCTTGTGATACGTGGAATATTTTGAAAAACAACAAAACACATCATACATAGGACGTTTTTCAAAAATCTCATTCAAAAAGTGTGAATAAACCACGAATAGTCTATATAAAATATACATTAATGAAATTTAACTATACGTATTCATTTATAAACGTAATACACTCCAAACGGACTTTTTTCGAGAGCTGGGTTATTCTTCTAACGACAGTATTTTACTTAGGGGGGGGGGGGAATACAAGCTGGTGGGCAGTTCTATTTATAAATAAAAACTAGCAAATGCAGTGTAAACCATAACAAGCGTGTCTGTTAAAGTAATGCGTGTATGGTTTGTTCTGATTGATCAGGGCGACTGCCACGGACCAAGTTGTACACAGCGCCGCTAGCGAAAGGTCACTTTAAATAATTAATGCCCTTTACCCCTTCCACCGCTCAAGAGGACAACAAGGTCCCTCCTACTCCCCTACCCTACCCCTTCCACATCGCACGGCACGGCGTTGTAGTTCCAACCAATCGGCGCGCGCCACGTGCAGTAGGGTAAGTGTGGCTGTTGCACCATCATTCTTCGAAACTCGATCCGAGATCGGATCTAAGATCGACACAGAAAACTTTTGCACCATTCGAGTCCAGAGCTAAACTGGAGATCGAAATGAAGTTCATTTCGAACCACCGAAATTGGCAGTTCGAAATTTCAATCCGAGATCAGTAGATATCGTTGACAAATGTAGTTTGAAAATACGCTAACAGATAGAACTGCGTTCGATTGTTTTCTTGGAAGATTAAAACAACATTATACGAACTTGAATATTATTCAGTAAAATTCGTACAACAATAATCCACTTAAAACAGATAAAACATCGCACATCTAGTTCTACCTATAGTGAGAAATACGCCTACTTCCATGACGTCATATATTATACGAACTAATAGAAAAATTTGTTTCATACTTAATCTCGATCTCTAGCTTTGGAACCAAGATCGACGAATCGAAGACCCAGAATCACGAAATTTTGTTGGTGCAACACTTTTACATTGGAACCAAGATCATTCGATCTCGGATCGGGAAAACTGTTTGTGCAACCGGGCATAAGTGTGGGTGTTCTGGAACAATGGGCTCCTCGCGTAGAGAATCTGTAAAACCGAGTTATACCTACAAGTAGTCCCATCAGGCTACTTGCAAATTATCACATTAACTGAGAGGCCGCACTTGCTTGTTACAAAGTCATGGCCCACTAATATACAGAGTGGGGCCACGGTGGTGTAGTGGTCAGACTACTCGCCTTCAACCAAGGCGAACTCGGCTCGATTCCCGGCAGGGCCCCTCCGGATGCTGCCGCTGGCCGGCAGGCCCTCCCTGTGATCCCAAGCTTGCCCCAAACTTGCCTTCGGACACTGCTATATACCCACCTCACCTCAACTTCGCCAGCTGTTAAAACATCGATGTTAAAAGCCGCTTAAATAATCCCTCTCCACTCTACTTACACATAGAGCCCCGAGGAATTCACGGACTATCTCGGTGGCAAATTTAGACCTCAAACCACTCATTCTTTTGGCGTAATATGATAGTTGGACTGAAGGCAGCACAAAGGCTTCTCAGTGGAATTGCAATGCAAACAATAGTGGCTTGAGCGTACATAGGACTTCGAAGGCTAGCCTGTTGTGAAATTATTCCGTGGAATACGTGGGTCTCTACTTATGCAGAGTCAGTTTATTTGCATAACGATGAAATAATGTATAATTTGGTTACAAGTTTTACACCAGCAACACAGTTCATTCACAAGCTATTTGTTCCTGCTCGCCATATATTTTCGCTCCGTACAGCGACAAAGAACTGACGTGTAGTCACAGATGACATTAAGTTAGGCAACTCTATTCAAAAGTACATTTTTAAAAAATAAATACAGATAAAGTATTTTGTTTGCAGGTCAGTGTGATGAGTCTGGCAGGTTGCACGTGGTCTGTGGGTCACTAATTGAACAGCGCTGTGGTAAAACGAGATGGCACATACATTCTTAGCAGTGGGGGAGGGGGGGGGGAACACATGTGCTAATAGACATGCTTTTCCTCGCCAAGAAGTTGACTCGTAAAAAGAATGGCAGTGCATTTCAAGATAATAATCATTGTAAACACCTTTAAAAAAACGTGTTATCCACAGGGATTTGTCAGTTGCCACATTGCTCACAGGTCGAGAACAGTATGGACTGAAAACACCCCGCGTCTGTACAGACCACGCCAGACATGAGGAATGTATCATTTTAATGTGCCTACTGTCCCAGCAAACATTCTTCATGTGCGACCAATAACAGGGGCTAGAAGAATTCTTTTGGAATTTTGCAAAATGTAAATTTACATATTTTTTGTTATAATATCACGTAGTCCTCAATTTCCTCTTCATTAATATGTCTTAAATAAGTTTAAAACAGGGTCATACCCTTTTGGCTTACTGTAAATTCATGCCTGTGCGTAAACAGGCCGACTGTGAACTGTTCCACAGCATTGCTTAGCACCATACACCTAGTGAAACAACACGATATTAATGAACACAAGCCATTTTGCAGTGCTTAATTTTTCAGAATATTTAACCCTCAGAGTCTTATGTTTGGTATGCTCCTGCATGATATAGACACAAGGGAGTAATTGTTCAGAGAAATTATCTTGATGACATCATTGTTGAATGAAACACACTGGCGAAAAGAAGGTCCTACATATTTAGACCATATTCCTTAAATATAAAAGTACACGATATCAAATTTATGTCTTCCTGTCCATGTACTGCGTGAGAAGATATATATATATTTGAGCGGATCTTAACAGCGAGGTTTGTACTGTGTGAATATGTGTTTGTTTATGTCTAGATCTTTATCTCACTAACAACTCTGTTGTTGGACTGATTTATACAAAATATTATATTGAAAAACCCACCTATTTTTGGTGTTTAGAATTTTTGTCCTCGTTTAACTATGTGCCCATGGGATGGCCCGGTGTAGTAAGAATTGATTTTGTGAGTGAGTTAGTGAGTGAAGAGATTTGGGCAGTTCTTAACATCGAGGTCTTGAGAGCCGATGGGGGCGAAGCGAGGTGAGTTTGGAGCAGAGCTAGAATGCAACGGCGGGTGAAATGGGAGATCCCCAAGAAAATATACCAACCAGTGGCATCATCTGGCACGATTCCCACATGTGAAAACCCAGGAGCGACCCTGTGGGCAATCAAACCCAGTTCGTCTAAATTGTAATTTTTTTTGTGCTTTGAAAATTGTTTCCACCTGTAAGCAGAAGTCGTGGATTGAGGTAGTGTTTTAGCTTTTTTTGTGAGCTATGGGAATTCTGTTTGTTGCTCGAAAGGTATGTCATTGCGCCAGTTGTTATACCTGCAGGCAGGTAAATGCTGTTTTAACGATGAATTGTTCCTGGCCATATGCTCTGTATTCTCGGGGTGGCATGGAAATTGCATCAGCACTGTGTGAAGTGTCTCACCTATGCGCTGTGGCTCAAGTAAACACAGCATGTGCGGAACGAGCACAGCATGGAGCTGTTGTTGTTATTGTTGTTGCTTGCACATGTTTGTCGAGGTTATTTTGCAAACAGAGAATCCTCATGGTTTTTGCAAACCTCTATCTGTGTGGACCCTGCCCAGTTAGGGAGGTTAATAAAGTGATGTGTTGGTGAAGCATCATGGTGGCCCAAGTTTAATTGGTGTGAAGATCCATGCAGCGATGGGTGTAACAGCCTGGGTGCCTGTCTATTGATTTCGACTTATCCAGAATACAGAGACAAGCAGAAAAGGTGAGAGCGATAACAGAACATTATTTAGCTACTCTAAGAGAGTTATCCATAAAGATTTAGTATAATTTTTCACCACTTAAGTAGTACTTAATTTTGTCTGTCTTTCTGTTTTGAAATATAGGAAAATTGAGTTTAATGTTGTAAACTTGGTTCGTTTTTGCCTAGTTATTGTACCATAATTTGTAAATGTAGTCTTGAACGACCCAAAGTGTATTTTAAGTACTACAGATTCAGATAGTTTGTATCTCACATGTCAGTTGGTGATAATTATTTAATTATTTACGACCTATTTAAGTATTAATAACTTATTAATATTTTCCTGAGACAAGTTTTTAAAACATTTTTCAAAATGGTGATATATTTATATCCAGTCAATATATTAAAGTTACTTCTAATTTATTTACAAACCACGAAGACAAATAGCAAGATTTCGTTAATTAACATGAATCCGTTATGAATGTCAAGGAGTTTAAAATGTTAAATAGTTTTAGGCAATCACATCGCATTCATTTAATAAGAAAGATTTAACAAGGAAGAAAATCAGGTAAGTAATTGGAAGCATTGCGCCTGTATGGGAATAAGTTACTTAAAAGGTTATTGCAAAATTACTAAAACACGACTAGCTCCCATGATAATATTTGACAGTTTTATGGTTTTCATTGAGAAATCGGAATTTCCTTTAAAATACTTAAGGCCAAAATGGCAGTTGCGCTGAGTGGGTAAATGTTATTCGATTACATTATTATACTAAACAGTTTTTAAATTTTTACTATATTTTGTACATGTAATAAAAATTCTAAAGTGTGTTGTAAGCTATGACATAATAGGTCGAGGAGAGTGAAGCAGGAGCCAGCATGATGGGCCACAGTGTCTGGAACACATATTTGGTGTGATAATTGCTCATCCGAAGATGGCATTTGCTTACCAGCTGCTCTGAAAGTTCTTGAGGGTCATGTGGTCGATCACACCCATGGCTGTTACTACCCTGTTCCACCAAGCCTGCAAGTGGTTCTGAACTGTAGGCGACTTGTGGTGCAACTAATCCAATCATAGGAGACTTGTGCAATCTGCACGTCTGACGGTCGACACCACTTTGTCTGACGGTGCAGCACTGGGGAGCACAACCGCTCGGACAACAGCGCTGGAAACAGCGCCCGCACTTCTGGGAGCAGCACCAGCAATGGATGTCACGATGCCCGCCATCGTAGCACCTCCTCCGAACAAGGAAACCATAACCAGCCAGAACACCGCGAGGCGGACGCAGTCAACCGCGAGGACCTCAAAGGAAGAGTGAAACCCCCGGCAGTCTTTCACCCAGGTAGCTCCCGGAGGTGACACATCTGCACATCTAAGAATAGGAGCACCAATGAAAGCAGCATTGGGGATAGTGAGTGCAATGAATCGGCCGTTTCGCTGTGCCTGCGCACAACACAGAGGCGATGACTCCTGCCACAATCCTGCACGACATGCAGGGGCGCCCCAACATCCCGCGAGCAGCAGGTTCGAAGGAGGCAACAGCAGCAGCAGTTTGAGATGCATAGGGAAACCTATGCCTTACATCCACGGTGCACAAAGTGGAACTGCTCCTGCGACACGTGACGTCAACGACTCCAAACTGTCTCGCAAGGGGGAAGGCGTTTGTTGCCGACCATGGCCCTCCTAGACAATTTGCCCACCGTCTCCAGCTCCTCAGTGCGGCAGAGAGCTGCACTCTACTGGGTGTGTGGGCGCACCAGCGCAGTTCATGCGACTCACAATCTTTGTAATGGAACACAACATACATACTAGTGCGACGAGTACAGGGCAGTAGTATGCAGTGCAAGATAAGAGTCAGTGCAGTGTAGTGAGTGCAGAGTGACCAAGCAGCCACGTGCGCTACACGGTGCAGACATACATGGAAATAGTACCAGTGTACAGATATTTCCAAAAAAGGGTTAAAAGATACGGGTGGTGTTAAACAAGGACACACTAATACCTTAAACGCCTTCACAAGTCACCTTATGGCCCAAGAGGCCAGTGCAAATTGTTATTTATGTTTTGTTGTAATGTTAATTCCCACATGTTTTCACCCTCACATCATTTTACCCCTTGTTTGCCTAGTGTTTTATGTTTAGTTTATGCGAGGTATTTTTATATATTGTTACAAGCAAGTTTGGTAAGTGTGCAGGGTTTTCATGCAAGTGTGTGTGTCCGCTAACGCCAACACGTGGGCCACATTGCAAGTTTAGTCTGACATCTTGTGGGCTGGCATATCAGGGTAAATAGGTTCTGGTTTACAGGAATAAATGTGAAGTGTGAGTTGCCCGACTCGAAGGGTGCCAGCTCGGAGAGCATGAGTGCTGCTGGGGGTCGTGGTATCGACGGCCCACTTGGCCCTCCCTGATGTAATGGGTCTGCTGGAGATGCTGATACTGTAGAATAAATCCATTAAATTCCTGGTCTAGGTAGGGGTATACTAGCTCCCCTTATACACATTTCTTACTCCCGACAGGTTGTTATTGCCACTATCATGCCTTATTATAAAATTTATGAACAGGGGCTAAGTAGCCGAGATGCAGCTATGAAATAAATGCACGTGCAAATTTATTCTTTCAACAACACATTTTAATTCCTCATTTCCTCCTGAGGGACAAAAATAAGCACATCCTCCATTAAAGTGCTAGAGCGCTTATAATGTGAAAAATGTGCGAACGCCTACGTTACAATTACGGATAAAAATTAACCATATAGATTTTAATGTTTTGTATATACTCAATTATTTTTTTTTAAATTACCTCAACACTCGAAACTGGCAGGTCCAAAGTTTGCGAAAGCAACAGTGTATGTAATTGCATCTGCCGCCAGCTGAACTGGTCATGACAGACACGACCGTGGTATGCCTTTTCGGAATTGTGGAATGAATGTAACTTTTTTAAAAATCAATTTACCTCAATAATTGAAATTGACAGATCAAAGTTTTGCGGATGCAACAGATGCAAGTACATTCGTCATCGCCGGGCGGACCCATCATGACCTGCTAGACTATTTTAGGCTTTTTTTCCAGATCGCGAATGAATGTTTATACAGACATGTCATTCAAACTTGTTTTAAAACCAAAACAAACAACATGTCATTCAAACTTTTTTAAAACCAAATCAAACAACATGTCATTCAAACTATTCTTAAGCCAAAACAAACAGCATGTCAATTAAACTTTTTTTAACTGAAACAAACAGCAAGTCATTCAAACTTTTTTAAACTGAAACAAACATCTACACTGTCTTATTCGCACCTGTAAATTAAATCAAACAGCAACTCAATCAAACAATAATTTTGACTTGACTCAAACAGTAACTCAATAAAACATTAATTTAGCTACTCAATTAAATATTAATTTAAACTTGAATCAAATGGCAACTCAATAAAACATTAAATTTAAATTAAATCAAACAGCTACTCAATTAAACATTAATTTTAAATTAAATCAAACAACAGCTCAACTAAACATTAATTTAAACTTGAAACAAACAGCATGGCATTCACACGTACATCTGTAATTTAAATCAAATAGCTACACAGTCTCACTCACCCCTGTAAATTAAAACACATAACATGCCATTCAAACATTAATTTAAACTGCAACAGCAACTTAATCTCGCTCGTGTCTGTAAATAAAAAACAGCTATAACAAACTGACACCTGTCGAATTTGGGATAGCCTTCGCCGCCATCTCCTCTGCGCCGATTACGATGGTGCAGGTAGGCGGTGTGAATCAGCAAAGCGTGCAGTCGTTCTCTGTACCGATGATTCTTTATCCAGACATATTCCGCCAGGTACCGACCAAAGATTTTCTCCGTCTGCCAAAGCAGACAATGCTGTATCGCACAGAACACCAACTTCGCTCAATGTTTTGATTGTGCACCCTCAATGTCTCGCCCCTCGTCATCATTAGTGTGTTTCGAGTGTTTACCATTCCGCTCTTTTCGCTGCACACAAATTCCCTGCTGTGATTCATCTGCATGTGACGGTAGCCATGAATGTCCAAGTTGCTGTAACCGTGCTAGCAGTCTGAAATTATCGTCATGCCCGGAGCGATCCACTCGCGAATGATTTTGGTCAGGGTCGCTGCATTCTTCTTTTCCACCGGCACCAGGAAGAATTTCGTCGGATCGTCTTACTGCACTCCCCGAAAACCCACTGGCCGTGAACTGTACATCCTTTGCGCTTCTTGCATTTCCCAATTTCGACTCGTCGATCTCCACCACTTTGCCCAGCCAACCGATGTGTTTCCTGTACGTTAACACACAGTATATGCACACTTCGCGGCAGAAACTCGACCAGGCGACGACCGTCTTTCCCGAACACAAAAGTTCGTTCACTATAGTCTGCTGTCGAGTGTATTTCATCAGGCACCAAAGTAAACACAGCTCGATTATCTTGCCCGGAGACAAATTTGAATCTCCCACGAAACTTCCCTGTCTCGCCGACACTTCAAAGTAGCAATTAGTACCATCCTCCATTCGCCATCGGCACCAGTAAAACAAGCCCCTGTTTTCCACCAATTTCGCTTCGCCTTCGCCACATTTTTCGCACCGTATCGTCGATTTGAGAATGTCGTGCTCGATGCGAAATGTGTTTAAGTGTGGCGAGGAATCAATAACTTGTCTGGCATTCAACATTGTGATTTTACATCTTGCGCACACCATCTTGCGAATCGCGAGAGAAGATTTGCGGGAAAAAAATGCTTGTATACGCGATACAGAACAATCGGTGCCGAATTTGGATACGCTAAACGGAACTTTACCAGATACGCGATACGGCACTATACTGCAAAGTAAACAATTAGGATGGATGCTTTATAGTACACACTGAATTTTTGTATCGTTTTCCCATTACGATATGCAATAGGGAACAATTACCGAAAGGTCACATGTTAATAAGTCAGCCCACATAACTAGTTTCATCGCCAATTGTGTAACAACATAATACCAGCCCACTGAAATAATCACCAATTTGCGGTTAAGTGTTACTGTTATGTTTAGGTTGTTATGTAATTTTATATTGTATAATATTTCATATGTGTTGTTGTGTAATAAAGTAAAAATGTCCGTTTATGTTCCCTTCCTATCAGTGCTCTATCGATGCCAGTAAATTCACTCATAATCATTATTATTATTTATTATAAGTTTTTTTTTCATGCGTGTGCAAGACAGTTCGGACAGTCAGCGAACTCTCCACCAATGCCAGTTAATTACATAGCGAAACTCACATGGAGTGGACATTCCTCCACAACCTCCCCAGCTCAGCATATTTTGTCTAATAATCATGAAATTTTCAATACTCATTTTATTTAGTCTGAACATTTAACGTACTTTTCACAGCTGGGCAGTGCGCCGCTCCCCATGCTCAGACCATTTGTGCATGGCCGAACTTTTACTTTTGCAACTTAATGCCATGTAAGCCTTGTGCCATGTAAGCCGAGCTATAGTGGAGAGCATAGGAATAAAACTGACTTTGTGTAAATAAGCTTTATTTTTCCAGTCACATAAAGACTGTTTACCCGTTTTCATAAACTTTTCATAGATGCGTTCGGCATGAGAATGGACCGTAACAATTCTCAGGGGAGTGAGTAAGCATATAGAGGGAGCTGGAATACCCTCTACTAGCCTAGGTCTTGGTATTAAAGCAAACATCGTCATCATCTGGAGAGCCTCCAGAGATGACGGAAAATCAGAGAGACCACTTTAGGGCCTAACGATGGCCAGTTTGCAGCACCCGGGGATTGATTGAGGTGACGGGCTATTTGTAGGTTATGTCCGGATGGGAGCCAATGCTCCCCTCAGTGTCGAGCACGACGTAATGCTTTGGGTCGTGGGCCGTTCGAGTAAATGTGGCCCCCAGAATTTCATGCGTCTCTGTAGATGTCTTGGAGAGCAGTGAAACCATATCCATCATTGCTTGGTCTAGTATAGGCTATTTAAGCTTCCTCTAATCGCTTATGCTAATCGATGAGCGAAAGTTCCAGCCATCCCACGCCACATTTCATGTTAAGGTATCGTGAAACGATCCTATCAGATAAATCGGATGCTAACTTTCAAAAACATTTACGATTTATTCAATTTGCTTCCTCAGATGAGGCACTTAAAAAACATAGCTCCTATATAGTCAGAGCACACTGAAGCGATAAAAATGGTGCAAAGTTGACAATGGTTTACATGAAAAATAAATCCCAAACATATACAAGACGTGCTGGGCTGCTGTGTGGCACGCTCCCCGTATAACAAAATAATTTACGGTTCCATGGTTGAGATTAAGTGATGAAGGTAGTGGGATGATGCGATGACATACATCCACACGGCACCGAGGTTACCACGCTACCCTCTTGGTGTCGGGTGGGCTGCCTCCTCACTAGCCAGCTCATCCTACACAACTTATGGAAAAACTCTTAAATTAATTTTATTACACATTTTTAATGAATGATGATCTAGGTTGATTTCAAATGGCAAAAAATAGCATGCAAATACTTTCATTTAGCCCTAAAAATCATTCATATATAAATTAAAATAATTATTTGTTATGACAGTATGCGGCCACTTAACCGTAACACCAATTTATTACGGTGTTTACAACACATCATTTCCACCATTAATTGAGGGCAAAATCAATTGTCCCATTCTGAGTCTGATATGTCGCTTAACTACTAGTGGCTTTACAGTGTTTACGTTATATTGCGGAGAACCATAACAACCTAACCTCACACTTCTGGTCTGTTACTGGCATGGTACTGCCAAATACTGATTCCTTACATGTATCGACACCATGTGGCTGGACCATGGTGGGATGAAGGGAAATTGGTGTGCTGTAAAGGTCGAGGTTAGGATATGTACGTATTACCCAGGGCACCAAACACTGTCCCAACAGTGTCAATGTTGGTAGAGCTGACTCTTCTGTATCTGGGCAGCATGGCCGACGACCCAGGGCATAAAAATCCACACTGCCCTGCTAATTCCTTCCTGTTAAAGCTTAATAAGTTTTACTAATTTGCCTTCAGCAACCTCTCGGCGGGCGCTACACATTATTACGTGATAATTACCAGCAATGGCGGGTGGCCTATCGGCTAATCCACACCCCAAAAAATATGATAAACTTGCAATATAAATAATAAACACTAAACACTGAATGCTTGCATAGAAAATAGTGGGTATTCTGAAGGCCCGCACCTTGAAGAACCTTACGGTCAGACAAATGTGCACACGGCGAAGCCCTGTATTACAATTTCTCAGTGCCTCTTGTGTTAAAGTCCCAGTTGAGAAAACTTACACATGCTCTGGGCTCAGCCCGCCAGCAGGGTGATGCAGACAAAAGACACCTACGTGGTCAATAAGAAAAGTAGTTATAAGTCCCTCTGGGCAATGCGCAACCAAGGGGGAGAGGGCAGGAGTTCCGGCGCCTAAAACAAACAGTTCCAGAGTGATTTAAAGTCTAGTGTAGTTAAGATGATCAGTTGCAAATGTGAATGCTGCTGAACTCGCACGATGCAGCCTTGTCCTCGCGAGTCTCAGATGCTAACTGACTGGCCAGCTTGGCGCCTTCACCGCCTGAGGGTGGGGGAGCACACCAAGCGGGCACTATTTTCTACCATCCACAAAACAACTCTCTCACTTGCATAAATAAACACATCCCTGTTCAAAATGAAACATAAAACCAATCAACAAAACATTTTAAACTAACAAATAAAACACGCATGCTTGCAATGACTGGTGTGTACAACGTAATCAAATGAGGTGAAAAATACAAAACAATATAACCCTGCTTTATTGGCTTTAATTAATATAAGGCTGATATTAGGGTGGAAGTTATTGCGTATTCCATTAGGAATGTTCCACAGGACCAGCCTAAAGCCCTTTTTTAATTGGCCCTATTTTCATTGGCACCCACGTGCCCGGTGCTGCACTAACATGAACTTGACACTCTGTGCAATAACTTGCACTTTACAACTTTGCACTGTGCATCACTCATACGAACTTTGCACTGTGTGTGTTGCTCGTAGTGTGGGCTTCGGTCCTAGGCCGGGCGAATGGTCTATGAGGCAGGAGACTCAGCACACGTAATTTGCCCCCACCCTCCTGAGACCGATCACAGGACTGGTGCTGCTACTGGCAGCACAAGTACCTCCTTGCCGGTGTACTGGGTCACAACTTGTACGAATGGCCCTGTTGAGCTGCACATGGCTATGGCGACCGAAGATAATGCTGTTGCCGCCGTCTCAATGTGCAGGGCATCGCGACATGCATGTGGTGCACGATGGTGTCGGCTGCATCCTCCGACATGTTCGGAGGGGCAGAACGAGCCGGCCGACTCGATGCTGCTGTCCCTGTCACCTGTGCTTGTTTATTCTCCGCTGTCACTGTCGCTTGAATGATGCTGTCGTCGGGAGTGACCTGGACAGACAGCCGGTAGTGTCCGACGGCCAGACACATGTGACCCCCTAGCCGACTCCTCTCTTCCTTGCTGCTTGCCAGACTTGCCCATCTCTTCGCCTACAGTGCTCGTACCCACGGGCCGCCCTGACACTGTCGACATCATGACAGGGGACCCAGGTAGTCACCTGGTGCAGGTGTCATCAAAATGGCTCCTCTCACCTAGAAGCTTGGCATCACGACGTCGTGCATCATAGCATCCTCTTGCTGTTTCTCCACTTGAAGTGCCGGTGCTTTTGGTTGCGCTGATGGAGTAACGGAGGCGTTCACTGTCACTGTGCCTTCAATCACACCCGGGCCAGCCGTCGGAAGCTCCTTGCAAGGCACGGTTGCGCCAGGCGACTCCGGGCTTTCTACCCCAGCTGGTGGCTCACTTGCTGGAGGTGCTGCTGCAACTACCACTTCCCCACCCCCACCACCCGGGTTACTAGTAATTGGCGACGCCATCCAGGCTCGCTAGGGGTGGGTCGCCGATTTCCTCCCAACCTGGTGGATCCTTTACCTTTAGAGGCCCTGTCAGGAAAGATGCTCACCACTTGCATCCTCCCTGCCGACTTCCGGGAGCTCTGCAGGAGTATTTCCGTCGTGGGTTGACGGAACATTGGGCACGACTTCCTCGGCAACATGGTATCCTGTTAACCGTAGGTCGTCCCGATGTACCCGGATTCTACTTCTCTCCATCCAGACTGTCTAGGTTGTTTATCCGTGGCTTCCTAGGACCCGGTGTGGCACGCTCCACTTTGCTGCAAACCTAGCGCAGAAGTCCTTGCGGGCGGTAGATTTCATATAGGCTCACACGTATACTTTCTGTCTTGCGTTGATCAGCTGTGGCGGCAATATGGTGATCGGTAGCCACTTTGCCGTGTACCATTTCTGGTGTTGCCAGATGTCTTAAAGCAGTAGTTTATGTTTCCATTGCGGGTATTCACTGCTTCGCCCAACTTGTGCGCACTGCTCCTCACCTGGCAGTTATAGGTTATGTCCGAGTAGGACATCTGCTGGCATTTTTCTTGTTGCAGCAGTAATTTGGCGGCGTATTGCATGCAGGGCGGCAGGCAGGTGGTCTGCCCACATGGCCTGTTGTTCACCGACTCATAGGCGGAGAACACTTTTAAATCTTTATTACACCATTCTGTTGGGTTGGCCCTCGGGTGGTAATTGGCTGTTTTCAAATGTCTCTCTTTCCCACCCTGCACACAAATCCACCCACTTCCTTTCCGTGAACTGTGACCCATTATCTGTCAACAAGATTTTCAGATACCCCCACCTGGGGAAGAAGTCGTTACTCAATACTTGTGCGATGTTGTCTGTTATTGCGCAGGTGATGGGGTAGGCCTCCACCCACAATGATAAACTGTCTGTAACTACCACTCTAAAGCGCTTCCTTTGTTTGTTCTAGGGTAAGATCTCATGAGGTTGGGGCAAATGGTTTCAAACGATTTCTGGGGGGTTCTGGCCTGTTATTGTTGCCTCCCATCTGAACACCTGGCTTTGAAAAGATTGCATGGAATGTATCGCTTAATGAACTGGCACATGTCACGTGACAGTCCAGGCCAAAAGAACTATTTGAGCACAGTGTGCATTACCTTCCTCTCTTGACGAAACTGACATCCTTGCTGTTCCTGTTCTACTGCGTGGTAAAGTTCACTAACCAAAACATTGCTATCCTCAGTGTTCATTTGTTGCATGCTGATCTCTTGTACTGTTCCTTGCGTGACCTGGGGAAGGAAGTCATCCTATTCCATTTCGTCCCTCACAACACTTCACTGGCCGCTCGGAAAAGCTCGTCGGCCAGCTTATTATCCTTTCTCAGTACGTGCTGTACAACGAAATTGTACGCCTGCAACATCAAAGCTCACTGTGCTAGCTTACTGCGTGCCTCGCTCATGGAATGGAGCCAGACTAGATATATATTGTCCGTACAGAGTGTGAATCTCTGATATTCTAAATATCCACGATACTTTTTTACAGACCACACGACTGCTAGGCATTTGCGCACATTTACAGTGTATTGGCATTCTGTCACGCCTAGCCTAGCACTAGCGAAGTCGATTATCTGTCTGTTCCCCTTATCGCTGTATTGGTACAATACGGCTCCCATTCCATCTTGACTAGCAGCAGTCTGTAAATACAAATGTTTACTAGCATCGTACCTGGCGAGTTTCTGGCAAGTCTGGAATTTTTCTTTAATTTCGAGGAACACTTGTTGGTTGATAGCAGATCTGCACTGCGTTGATAGCAGATCGGTCAGCGGTACTGTTATTATTGCATATCCTTCCATGTGCTCTCGCAATAGTTTGCCAATGCGAAAAACTTCCTTAACTGTTTCCTCGTGTGTGGTAGCGGATAGTCCATTATCAACTAGATTTGTTCCGGGTTCGGCTTGTTCCCTTCTTCGCTCACAACATGCCCGAGGAGGTCAATCGTGACTTTTCCCACGTGACACTTCTCTCCCGCACAGGTAAGTCCATTCAATTCCAAGCATTCCAAAACAAGTGACAAATGCTCGACGTGCTCCTCTCAGCTATTAGACCATACAATAATGTCATCCAAAAATGCTAATGTAAATTCTCCAATAAGGCATCTAAGACACGGGCCATTAAGGCCTGAAACGTAAAGGGTGCACACTTCAGCCCAAAGGGCATTGCGCAGACTTGTATATATTTCCATCCGGTGTAGCGAAAGCTGTTTTCTTATGGCCCACAACTCTGATGGGTACCTGCCAGTGACTACTTTTGAGATCTAGCGACGTGAACACTTTGGCTTGTCCAAGCAAACTGAGTCTGTCTTTTACATAAATATATGGGGTAACGAGCTGCGTGAAACCTGGTTGAGCTGCCGAAAGTCTAGACAGAATCTCCACGAACCTTTTTTTTTAAGGTGCCAGCATAGTAGCGGAATTGCAGGCGCTATTGTTGGTCTCAATTACGCAATCATTAAGCATCTCCTGCATTTGTTGTCTAATTATTCTGGCCTGATGTGGCTAGTAGCTCCTAGGTGGAGTTCGGATGAGTCCTTCTTTCTCTAGTGGTATTTCATGTTCTGCAAACTGTCGTGCGACGCAGGGCATCATGCTGCTTGAAAATTTCCCTACGCTCAATCAGCAAGCATTGAAAAGCTGCCTGATGTGCTGGCAGAATATTATTATCCATCTCATAGAGATTAATTGAGGGTGTATTATTTCTGGGCGATGGTCCAAGTTGTAAACTGTGCGACGCTCCTTCGCACCGAAATGTATGCGTCTCGTGGCAGGCTCGACAGTAGTTTTCTTCCATTAATCGGGGAATACTCAATATCACATCTTCACGAATATCCGGGGTAATGACAGGTGTTGTTATCATCTCTATGTCCCTCACACGTACAGTCACTACCGCTTCTCCTACTGCTTCACTGCTATGTTGATTTGTGGATAACCTAATAACCTTATCCATAGGCACGACCTCGGCATCCTTAACAAAACGAGGTTCAAAGAAATTATACGAAGCCGCTGTATCGATCAATGCATGACACAAAGAATTGTTGATGGTTACCAAGATGTGTATAAATACCGCCGGTGCACTACTAACCTGATTTACCAGCAGTTGCGGTGTAAGCTCCAACTATTTATATTGTGGGGGGAAGGGGTTGGAGTGTCCAGCCCCCTCACCAATGGTTTCCATTTCCCTGCTGTTGGATGCGTTCGTGCTCTTCTTGGTTTAAGTGGGGATTATTGTCGCACTGAGTATGCCAGTAGAACTGCCTCCCTGGGCAATACCAACATGGCCATGGTGGAGGTTGGCTCTTATCCCACTTTACATTCGAACTCACGGTTACCCCACTTTTCCTGGAATTCCGTTCTCGCGGCTGGAACCTGTCACTCCTCACCTGCTCTTTGCTCGATCGCGGAGTATTCTGAATTTTTGTCAGGTGTTGTCCGAATGGTTTTTCACTGTCCTGACGCACGTCATCACTCGTGGCGTTTACATGGGTGCATGGTTGCTTGTCTTGCCATCTTGCAGCACCTGTCTTGCAGCATGGTTCTCCCTGTGTCCTTTCCAACATGGCTGCGGCTTGCATCATGTCTTTCAGGGCCCTGTTCAACAAGGGGATTGAGGCTGCACGGTATTCTGGCCGGGCAGTCTTGGCCGCAATTTCCATTGCTTCCCGGTCATGAGTTCTTGATAAAACTGGCGCACCACTTACACTTTCCGAGTGATGAAGGCAGTCAGTGATTCGTGCGCTGTTTGCTCTTCCAATGTAAGCTGTGTTTTGGTTCGCAGTATTGGTACCACACCACCGAACATGGTTTTGAAAGGCTTGCTGGAATGCCTGTCATTCCAATCTATAGTGTTTGAATGATCGCCACCAAGTGCGAACATCCCTGTAGATTTCCCCCTGACACAATCCGCCGACTTTATTCCCAAACACCCTAGCGGGTTAGCCGTGCTGAACATTCTTCGATGAAGGCTACTGGATCTGTAGTCAGTGCGTCAGTAAACATGGGCAGTGTTTGGAACTTATTGGAGGTTTTAGTTGCGGCCGGTCTTGGCAGTTTTTGTGGGGTTGGAGGTGTGATAGCTTCCAGTTGCCTTCTGCTCTCTCACTGAGGCTCACTAATAGGACTGGTTTCCACACCACACAGCATATACATAGGCACAAGAGGTACACACGGTTACGGCATAGGTATTTGTTGTAACATAGGCGGGAATACAGGTGTCTGAAAGAATGGAAATTGAGGATAATAGGGTGTTGGAGTCGTAAATGTGGCAGGAGTGATCATACTTGGTGGCTCTTGCGGAGCACTAGCCACGTGCTCACCAACGACGTACAGCATCTGGGCTTCGTTGACCATAGCTGTTGTGTCCTGGCCTGGGATTCTGTTCCACTTTCCTTCTCCTTCTTGCTTCGCAGGCTCCTCGACCCTGCAACTTTCTTCTTTGCACATTGTCAGTTCTCCTGTTAAATAATCCATGACTGTTCTGCTTGGCTTTGAAACGCTGCTACTCACGTGGCACTGTTGACATGAGAATTCGAATCCAAACACTGTACTTCTCTCCACTTCGCTTATGCATTCCCAGTGGTATTTATCTTGACACTGTTGACATTTAAAAATGGTCGCACCTAAACCGGCGCACAGTAAATTGCGGCACCAATTCGATGTCCGATAGTTCAATACTGTTTGCACTAACCATGGCGGTGGTTTTTCTGTTTAAATTATCCTCACTGTTTTCGCGGTTGTTTGTGGCACACACAGGAAATGCAGAATGAGCGGTGTGGGGCACTACGGTGAATCTGGCCCGACATGTTGGTAAACACAAGCCTATGTGGTGTGCGGCACAGATGCGCAGTACCAGAGTGTGATGCGGCAGATGAGGAGTAGCGCTTTCCCCTCCCACATCTGTCCCTCTTGTGTGTGTAGAGGGGTGGTGTGAGTCCGCCCGATCGATAATGCAGCTACCCTGCGCGAAGTGGGTTGTGGCGTGCCAGCTGGTTTGGCGGGCTGGCACTCTGCGCTGAACTACTTCCTTGCACACAACATTTGCAAATCGGACATATACCCTGCATGCCGGTTATATTGCTCCCAAAATTTACCCTGTAAATATTGTTCGTTATACCATAATATCCCACTGCATGGATGATGTGGAGATGAAAGACACATGAATGAACATTACAGAAAATTACAAAAAGACACTTCGGAAACACTGAGGGCTTTAGGGATGCGAAGGCAGGTGTCTTTATTAGTTGTGTCCCCTTGCGTGAACTTACCTTGGCCTTTTATTGCACAAATTAAATAACAGAAATTTCACAGGGTCTATTTTCGGATTCCTGTACCACGCACACGTGGTTGTGCTCCTTCTGCTCTGCACTTGCATCATTCCATTTCCCACTGCACTGCACTTGAGCTCATAGAGTGTGCATACACACTGTGGTATTGAACCTGGTGTGGCGGGCAAACGGGCTAAGGGGAAGGGGTTACGTGGGCACACGTCAGTTCCATTATGAACAAGGGAACAATCAATCATTTTATATATATCAAACACTATTAACTCAATAAGACAAATGCCACACATATTAAATTACCAAAATAATTCACGCGTCCAACTGAGACACTTAATACACAAGGAACCCTTTGTTTATATTTGGAAACAGACACATTAAATGTACACACAGCCCTGAAAATTATAAGGCTCACTTGGCTTGTTGCACTACTAGTATTCCGCATATTTACTTTGGGCTTTTGAAAAATTAAACAAAACGCATTAATTGAACTGCTTAATAATCGCGCACTATCACTACACCGGTGCAACTGGTGTACACATGTGGAATGGTACACTAGTAGTAGCAGCTCTTATGGTGACACTCACATGACCGATGAGTATTTGGCATTTAGACGGGGAGAATGGCCTAGGGTTGCCGACGCACGTCAGGCCGATGATCCACGCCTCTACATCATGTGCTCGTCCTGAGCACTGGCGCCCGACCGGAGAAATCTCAACCAACTTACATCCATTCCACAAAATTATATATCCCTGATGGTCCAAATAGCAGTTGTCGTAATATTAATATACTGAATTGTTGGTGAAAGCAAATTTGAGTGCCACACAGAGCATGCACAGATACGACCGTACTGTCTTATTTCTCGACTGCAACTATTTCCTTCGAAGCATGCATGATGCTGAACTGGCAGTACACAACCTGCCGGAGAACTACTTTCTTTGCCAACTTGCTTTAAACTTTGCATAAACATGAATACTTGCAATAAAATATATAAACCAAAATACCCTGAATTTTACAGAACACAAAAACCCAAGAGTTGCTTTAAATACTACATGAAATATGGGCGAAATGTTGAATTGGAAAATAAGCGCACTTTGTTGACAAAATAAACTAACACTATAATATTTCTGTAGGGGCGTCTTTTAGTGTTCCCAAGTTACTTGGGTCTTTCACTTCATGAATATATGCACTTTATTGTGCCCTAATAAAAATCTATTGTGAGTCGCCCATTACGCCCCATCGCTTTCCCAGTGAACACAGGCAGGATGAGGAACACAGAACTGGCACAAAACTACCCTGCCCTGCTCCTGACACACTCCACTATACACTACACTGCACTTGTAAAGGGGGAATGCTGGCTGGAGCTATTGTTGGGCATGCGGCATGGCAAACAGTCTGGAGGGTGAGGATGCTGACATTGGTCATATGCCAGGCATATTTCACTGTTCCCATTCTTAGTGGGTCGTTATCTTAAATTGAAAGCTTGCTATTAAGTTGCTCTACTAATTAACATACCCGATTAGGCCGATTAGGCCATTGTGACCCATCACTCTCCATCAGGCCCCATTTGATTCGAAGGGGACGGACACTCGTTGTTGCATGTCTCTACACTTCTCTGCACTGATGTGCATTCTTGCTATACTGCACTCGGCACAACCCAATATATAGAGTGCGCACTGCGCTGGCTTTTGCGGTGGACATGCAGCGGGGCAAATGGTTTGGAAGGTAGGCCGCCATCCTGCATCTTAGGTTTATAGACATGTAGTGCTGTAAGTGTGCCTATCAGAGTCCATAACTCTGTTGATTGCTGTAAAATTAAACATGTGCCCTTTTACACTCACTATTCCTACTAAAATCATATACATTGATACATTGAAATTCCCTCAGTCAGGTGATGCCTTTGAGGGCTAAACTTAGGCAGTGTCTCAATTTAAAGATTACTCGCTGGAAAGAGCACTCTTTTGCACAACCTGGCGAGAGCACTGCTTCGCACTTTCTCGATCTCATGCTCTGGGAATTTAGACAACCACTCTCTCGTTTCTCTCTGACGTCAGGCAATCAGCTGGTACCAAAAGGCGCGAAATAATGTTCAGATAAAATCGCTGTCCTAGCTATTGTAAGTAATTTATGTGTGTTAAAATTAATTTGCAAATAATTATAGCACTACCCGAATAATCATTAGTGCATTAAATTAGTGTTATTTTTGTTTTATATTTTTAGCATCATGTTACAGCGAAGTGACAAAAAAATACGAGACTTAGTAGGAAATCCGTATTTATATTTTTATAAATACATGTGTGTGTATATCATTTTGCTGTTTAGAACAGTTGAAATTTTTCACTTACAGTTAAAATGTAACGTGGTTTTTGCCCAGAAAGCTATTATAACCTCATTCAAATATGGAAATAATGTAAACAAATATGAGGCCTTCGAGAGTGTGTCAGCGAGCATACAACTTCGTGCTTTCTCCGTGCTCTCGCTCTTTCACGCTCTCTCCTACGAATTGAGATGACCAGAGAGTGTTCTCTCTGACGTCATAACGATGTCGTCATGAGAGCAAGAGCATGACAGAGCGCTCTCTGAACCAATTGAGACACTGCCTTAGTTTGGCACACGTGAAACCCATGCTCCAAGTCGGAATTCGTTGACACTTCACTTTAACATAATTTGTAATTATGCCTAGTAACACAGTTAACTTGCTGTTTGCAGTTTGTGTTAACTGGGAAGGATTTTGCTCTGCTTTTGGGGACCACTAGTAACATTTGCAAACACTTGGTGTTGCACAATGGAATCGGTTGTTCATATATGCGTCCTGATCAGGGGTGCTACAAAGTGTCTGATGTCACTTTCACGTGTGATACACTTTGATGGTGTAACGCTGAGTGTGAGCACACATGTTGTTTGGTTGGGATCCAAACCACATGACTGTCCTGATATCGACCACGTGGTCGGATCAATGCAGGATCATCAGCTCACTCACGGGCGATGTGGGTGCTATCCCCAACATGACAGAGATACTGTAGCTGACTTCCATACCCGATGTTCTTTTCGTCGGCACAGTATTTGGTCATTGTTGTATTGTGGTGCAGCGAATTGTCATTGAGGCCTGTGAGTTTGGTCTCATGTCACATTTATGAAAACCTGGTACTATTAGTCTAAACCTCCTTTCTTCTTGTTCCTGAGCCCATGACATCATGTCCTACAAGTAGCTGTAATGGCAAAAGGCTGAAAATGACGCGAAAATATATTATAGAAAATTGCCACCACCTTGATCGAGAATTAAGGGTGCTGCGAATTGTGGGAATACCATTGTCTCAAAACACAATGTTCCAGTAACTTATATGATGCTGTGAAATGAAATGACATGGGGTCAAATGTGAAAAGGAAGCATTAAGATACTGCCACACATTCGGGAAGCGAATTTGATGGCTGTCAGTTGCCTGAAAAAGGGTAGGTTAAGGTTATATTTGCGGTGAAAGTGAGGAAAGGTTATGAAAAATTACCTGGTAGGCGCCAGACGCCGCCTTGAAAGCGTCAATGTTGTTGCGTTAGAGCTGAAGACCATTTATGTTCTCAGGGTGCTGTGGGCCGATCACCCGGACCAATATTCCCGTGATGCTCTGCAGTTCACCTGGTTGTAGGCCTCGTTCACAAGTAGTTTGATAAATGAGGGGCTCTTCGGGTGGCCCATTTGCCATATGGTATAAACACGCTGCAGGTCATTAATAAAACATTACTCTTGAAAATTGAGATGGTATCACCTGCAATAAAAAGGAGGGCTTGAAGCGGCTGTGCCCTGAAATGCCTTGCGGTGTCAAATTAAAAAGTACATGTGAGTTCCATGTATCACTTTTAATAGACAGAGGATTTATATATCCCTCCAGGAGATAACTTGACACTATACATGTTTTGACCTGCAGCGAAGGTGATGCGGGTTCAAAATGCAGTTAGTCTAACATGACTTATGTGTGCTGATTAAGGTATACTCCCCAGGTGATGCAAACCTTGGGGTAGGCGAGGGGTGGTGTCCTGGGTGGCAAAAACGAAAGAGGTTCCAGAAATTAATAAATCTTTTGTAGCTATATGATCGGAACAAAACAATGCTGGCCACCCGGGTGCAGTAAGAATGCGACGCGATCATGCGCAGACCGACCCACTCGATGCTCCTTGCTTACTGACTTCCTGTTGTGGCACAATATGCGGGTGTTAGGGGGCCCACGCTCCATGGATGGATCTACTTGCACACATGCTCAAACACTTGTGCTTTAAAACTACATACATGGACATAACACTGCATATAAAAAATAAAAACACAGCAACTCTCTCCTGCTTTACAAAAACACACATGAAATTGCGTGAACATAACACTGGTGGGAATGAACAAAAATACACTGGTATGAAACACTGCAAAATGAATAACTCTGTAGGAACTATGGGTTTGACACGCCGTCTTTCCTGCACACGCAACCATGTGTCCCTTTACGCGTCGACATTCCCTTGTGTTGCAAAAATAATAATGAAGCAATGAACTGTGGTACTCTTTATGTATTACTCCGCTGGGGGTTTCTGTTGACGTCCGGCCGGAGAAAGTGTACGGGGTGCTACACGGCCTGCCCCAGCTTACGTCCTCGCGCTGCGCTATTCTACACAACACCATGGCGTAGAGTGTGGTGTGTGCTGCGCCGTTAATGAGCGGTTTGCTTGACAAACGGGCAATCTAGTGCCCCCATTGAAACGTGCATTGAATCGGCCCCAGGTAAGAATGTTTGGTCCACAGTATTACCTACAACTACGTGAAATGGAACTTTACTAAATTTCGTAGGAGAATATAAATTAGCGTGTTTTTTTCATGTGCTCCAACTTTTAAAATAAATAGTATTTTGTGTGATACCAGCACGGCATAACTTTGGGGGTACAGATGCAAATGTTGGTAACGTGGCGAATTTGATTCCGCAATTTTATTTGTTTGTTTATCTCATTGCTTGTCTATGGTTTATGTCAAGCGTCAAATAGGGTATGTTATTGCACGCAAGTGAAAGGTCATGCGTGGTGTTGCTTAGGTATTGTTTTCATTTAGCAGGCTGTGGAAATCAATAAAGAATAACCCGTGTTAGAAGGAACATAATTTGTATATTATACTAGAACTCTATGTGATTCTTCAACATGTTTTTATAGTTTTCTTACATTGACGTAAATGATATGCCATCTGACAAGGTATAACAGTTGTAAATGTTACATAATTACATTTGTAAGTTACATGCTAAGCTGTACGACCCGCCAGTAAAGGTTTACACTAGTTTGTTTGGTGTTTCACGCAGTTATTAATGTAGTAATGTTTGAATGCTCTAGATGTTCACGGCTGGTTTTTTTTCTTTCATCATTCTCATAGGCATGTTAGTGGGGAGGGATGTGAAAATCGAGGACTTTGCGGTAATTATAAAGAACGGGGCTTTTTTTTTTTTTTTTTATCGGTATGAATCGTGATGGTGGGGATGGCTGTAAAGATGAGGACATTTGTAAGGTAGGCCGTAAGGAAAAAGATCACCATAAGAAATGTCCAACTGCACAAAAAAAAAACTTATAAGATGTATGCTAGTTGCTTCAGAAAAATGATACTGGAAAATATGTGCCAGTCAGCAAGCACAAGCGCAGAGGGCATGCTGGGGTTTAATTGCTTCATACAGAGTAGAACAGATTTGCATGGAATCACTTTCCTGAATCTAGTTGGTGGTTAGTACGAAATCCCAACAGTTGGTAACGCCTAATAAACAAGATTAGAAAACTTTCTACCGTCACCAACACCTGGAACAAAACTACTGGAGTACTTATCGCAACAGGAAACTGCATGGATGTTGGTAATTTTATGTAGAGGAAGGTGACACACTCATCTTAAATATTTGTTATGTTCAGTTGGAATTGTTTTAGTACCGAGCATTTGTCAATTTACAATAAAAGTAAGTCACAAGTTCTTTGTATAGGCCGTTCACGGTAAAGTTAGCACCTTTGAAGCCCTAGTTACTTTCAACCAGATTATATCCTTCCACCAGTTGTTAATGTAAACCCTGCCATGTGAGTAATGAACACGGTGTATACATTCACCATACCCAAAACCGAAAGCCCTGGACCACAATGATATGTATTTATTGTTTTTTTTTCTCATGGAACAGCTTCAAAAAGTGCTCACTTTACCGTGAACGGCCTATAACTATTTGGCTGACTATAAATTATAATGAACATTACAACAAACCTTTTTTCGTTACTTACAATTGGTACGCGTCCTTCAGGACCATTTAAGTGGAAAATATTCACTGTCCGTAGTCCGTTCAGTTACAGTTATTAATAACCTACTAAATACTTCCAAGGCAATGTTAAACATAGACCATAACTAAAAAATATGTCACCTTCATACCCAAATGTAACTATTCTCAACTGCCAACACACTCAAGCTTCCTACACACTGTTTAGATACAAAATTTTGCAGGGTGAAGGTTGAAAAGATATACGAATGCACACTCCGGAGTCCACACTCCCCAAATCTGCATCTATGCTAACATTAAGATTGATGCCTTCGGGTGAGACACAGAGACGATCATGATACACTTTGCCTGTTTTGATGGGCGCCTGCGGTGGTTCCTACGCACCGCACTGTTGAGACTCGGGGATCTCAGGGTTGCTGTGGGTTCGTCTCACCCGTGCATACTTCTTACGAAACCATTCTTGATACACAACCCACTTGCTGGAGCTGGGTAACTGACTCTACAAAGACTTACAAAGTTTACTCTGTGAGATATATTTATTAGTACCAAGTTAACATCGCGCCAGAAAATGAATTAGGTGCTGTACTACTCGGACGTGACTAGCCAGTTCCGTTGGGTGGTTCCTCCAACACGTTACTCAACTCGCACGCTCCAACTGAATGATGCTCCGCTGTGTTTGAAGACACAGCCTCTGCAAAGCAAGGGTCCCACAGCCACTAGGATGGACTGTGAGTTTTGCCTAGAGACAGGACACGGAGCATGAAATGGACATGTGCAATTACTATGCACCTACTTGTCGGGACTCATCCCCAAACCACGTGGTGTGTGGCGACTGTCGTACACATAGCGGGTTAGTGCGGAAAAAATAACTCAGTTCAAAAATTACAAAAATAACACTTGATGAACGTGGCATGATAAGAGTAGGCAAAATAACACTTGATGAACGTGGCATGATAAGAGTAGGCAAAATAACACTTGATGAACGTGGCATGATAAGAGTAGGCAAAATAACACTTGATGAACGTGGCATGATAAGAGTAGGCAAAATAACACTTGATGAACGTGGCATGATAAGAGTAGGCAAAATAACACTTGATGAACGTGGCATGATAAGAGTAGGCAAAATAACACTTGATGAACGTGGCATGATAAGAGTAGGCAAAATAAACATGCAATTGTGTGAAAGTAGTTTTAGAATGTGCGGATGCCTCTGGATGAAGTTCGTAAGTGACCATGTGGGCGGACGTAAAATAACATATTTAACTGTAAATTTGGTCAAACATTATCTGCCAAGATTTGTATATGCATTAGAAAAATGTTCTCATCAATAAACGAGCATTCAAAAGATCTTAGAATGCAGAAGGGGCAATGAAAACACACCTACATGAGTTGTTGGTGTGGACAGGAACAAAGTGCATGAAACATGAAAAATAGAAGAACCCGTAATGAAAAACATTACATAAACCCTGAGATAAAATTAAGGCGCACACAATGTAACAAGAATTAGCCCTCATAACGCGGTGATGGCGCAGATACGGACTTGGTGGTAGCTAACCACGTGGCCGCGGGCGATGTGGCAGCAAAACACATTTAACATGACAAAAACCTCAAATAATTATACAAACACATTACCTTTAATATTGCTCAGTGCAATTAAGCAGAAGTTATAATAAAAAGCCCTAAACATGGGCGGATGGCATGTAATATACAAACTGCGCTGGCCGCATGGCCTCTCCGCCATCGCCTCTTTTCATCTTGTTTAAATACCAAAAGTCTGAAAGGCTGTAAATAATTAAGTCAAGTGGATACCATTATGTTGGGGATGTCTGACAAACGTACGCAATTCAGAGGTTAACTGGTGTTTTAAGGTGAACTATTGAAACTTACATCAGTTCAAAAGGATGAAGTGCGTACATGACAGCGTCTTACCTCGCCAGCTCTCCTAGGACGACTGCCCAGAGGCAGGAGTTGCCCAGACCTACCATGGCTGCCTACGGGGTTCACACGAGCGGAAGTGATATACACGCAGAGTGAAAATATTATAGGGTCTGTTGCAAATTGAAAAGGCACCAAAAGTATTTTATGACAACATTACATGGAGTACAACATTTTGTTGTTATTTAATTGTCTTTTGGAGGTGTTCTTGCCTGAATAGTATAGTGTTTCTCTTGAGCGCCGCGCGTACTTTGAATTTGAAACATTAACATTACACAAAACTCTGAAATAATACACTTTCCAAACATATTGTTACAATTTCTCTCTCTAAAAATTAAGTGGCTATACCAAGTTCGTTAAGGGATTGATGGCTTAATAAAATAAAATAATTAATTATAATTTCCTTATTTTATTTACAATAACCACAGCAAAATTCTCTGAACTCAAATTCTCACAATAAATTGAAATAACTTACTTTTCACAATTAACACCAATTAGTAAAATTTATAATTACAACAAAGAAATCAATGAAATGAAATAATTAAATATCAGTCCCAATAGACAGTGTATCAACCTATTAAATTATGTTATAAATTATGCGTCCATATTTGACAGTTCGAATATTTACAGTAAAATCCGTATTACACTTCCATTCAGTCCCACCTCAGTTCAGTCCATGTCCCGCCAGTCGCAATGTTCTAGAGTCCTCCAAGTGCCCTCACGCACAGTGGGCTTCACTCGTCGGTTTCACACCCTCTCGTCCATTCAAGCCACGAACACCTCACTCGCCATCGTCCACACTTCCCTTCGCTCTCACACACTCGCCAGACGGCTTCCAACAAAGACTACCGGCCGCTGGGTTGCGGCAGTATATATAGTGTCTTAGGACGCCAGCCAGTCTCACCAGAACATTCTTGCATCGTCGCTAATTGTATCGGAAACTCTAGCAAGCAAGAGGAGGTATGTGATGCCAGCAAGTCTCACCACTGTCAGCATTCAAGGGATTCCCAGAAGGGGGATCAGGAAGCTGCGAGCACATCATTCCAGGAAGAGGAGAGGGCAAGATGGGTCTCCGATTACGGCGCAGGACCTTTTACCCTGAAAGAAAAAGTACATAATACACTGAAACATTTTATCCCGTTTTGGGAAAGTCCGTATTTGTTGCATGCTACGCGCACATGCTAACCCACGTGTACCGCTGGCGGGGAGTGCTGTCATGGGCTACCTATGGCTGGCTCTTAGCTGGCGTCAAAATGTATTGGAATGGATGCACAATTTTTTTTTTATTTTTCACACTCTTGTTCATGTCAGTTTGTTGGGCAGTGTGGCAGTATGGGAGAGGGGACAAAAAGGAGGCAGAAATCTTCCTGAGAGATAGGTTTGAAAAATGGTCTATGGAGCCAAGTGTGGAAAAATTATGGAATGAGTTTGACGCCGGCTAACAGCTAGCCGTGTTAAGACTATGACGGCGCTCACCACTCACGTAACACGTGGGCATGTACATGCGCAAGGAGGCTGCGACCTGAACTTTCCATAACGGAATATTTATTTCAAGTTTAAAATTATGTCTATTGTTTATTTTCAGTTTTTTCAAGTGTCTAAATGTTTAAAATGTATGTTGTATAATGTTGCACAATGTGTGGTTATGAATTCAAATGCATGCTGCGCGAAGATTAAGAACATTATTATTCGGGCGTGAATGCCGTTATAAAAGACATTCAAAGTATACAGAAAATTCATAAGAAAAATCTAAAATGTAAATAAATATTTAAATTTCTTATGTGACATTTATTTCCAAATATCAAAGTTTTACTCGGCATGCATAGCACTTCCGCTTATGTGAACCCCGTAGGCAATCATGTTAGGTCCACGCGACCCCTGTCTCTGAGCAGTCCATCGAGGAGAGCGGGCGAGGTGAGACGCTGGCACGTACGCACTACAAACTTTTTGCACTGTTGTAGATACAATAGTTTCACTTTAGTATACCGGTTAACATTTGCTTTGCGTACATTTTGCCAGACATTCCCCAGCATTATGCTTCCACTTAACCTTATAATTTGTGCGCTTGTGGCTTTTTGAACTTGATGGCGCAACTTGAATGAGGCGCCATCCACCTCTGTTAAAGGCGTTTCATTGTAATTTCTGTATCATTGCTGCATGCAATTTTAAGGGCTTTATTTTCATGTATGTATTTCAGGGTGATTGTTATGTTTAATGATTTTATGGTCACATCACTCATGACCACGTGGTTAATAGCCACCAAGTCAATGTCCGCACCCTACATGCACTTTGAAGCTTTATTTGTGTAATATCATGTGCTCTGTAATTTATTTCAGTGTTCTATTTACTTTTATTCAGGGTTTCATGTAATTGATGATTTGTATGTATGATCATGCTGTCGCTCTCAAGACTGAATTTCCCGACATCAGGCATGCTAAAAGCCTTCAAATGTCACAGTTTGCCAGAGAAGATTTTTCTGATTCACAATAATAATTTGTCTGAACAGAATTTACCATTTTTACAGAGGAAGACTGAAAATTCATCTGCACCACATGATCCGCTACGAAGCATATCCAGCGGCATCCGCGCCATCTAAGTTTGCGTTCATGCATCTACGTGTTTATTGTGATCATTCATGTCATTTCCCATTATATTTCAATTGTATTTATGTCATTTATGTAAAGGGTATGGTGATATTATTTTCGTCCTAGTCGGCTGTGTGTATAGGCTATCATCTCACTAACCACGTGAGGCAAGACGAACCCCGAGGAGTCCGTGTTAGTGATGCCAAATAATCACACATGTTTGTTCATTTCTTTCATTTTGTAAGTCTCTGTGTCCTATCTTCTGGGAAAATCATCAGTCCACATTAGCAGCTGTCGACCCCTTCCCTTGGGGAGATTGTGTTTGCCAATACCACAGAGAAGTCATCCATCTAGGAGAGCGCTAGATTAATTGTGGGCTGGGGAGCAACCGAATGTAGTTAGCTAGATACGTCCAAGTTTTCATAAGAGTAACGTTGGCACGATCTTGTATGGTTAACAGAATAAAGGCAAATACACAGTGCTATAAGTCTTTCCTTTGTAGTGGCAGCAAACCCTTGCCAAATTTTGCAAGTGATAAATGTTTAGTAATGATTTTTAGTAATGAAAAGTGTTTTGTAAGTATGCTCAGGTGAGACTGACACACAGGACCCACAGCATCCCTGAGAACCCTGAGTCTCAACAGCGTGGTGACTGGGAAACACCGCAGGCGCCCAGCTACACTAAGTTTATTGTGTGTCCGTTCGTCTCGTGTCTCACCCGACGGTGTCATGTTTAGAAGAATTTGTGCCAAAGAAAAAATTATGGCCTGTGGGAGATCCATCATATTATGGACAGGAGATCCTAAAAATGAAGAGGAAGTTTAGAAAATTACATACCAAGTGGAGAAATGAAGGGATGATATCTAAGGAAATGATGAAACCAATAGGAAGGGAGCTCAAAAGGATGATCAAACAGGCAAAGAATGTATTTTTAGGGAACATGGTGGAAGAAGGAAAAGGCAAGCAATATGGGAAATTGTTTATGTGTGTAAGGATGGTAAGGGGAGGAGAGGAAGGGATCCCTCTGCTAAAAGAAAGTCTGGTTGGTCTGCGACAACTGATCAAGAAAAATAGGATATACTGCAAGGCCAGTACTTGTCAGTGTTTCAGACGAAGGAGGATTGAAATAAGATTGGGGGGAGGGGGGGGGGGGCAAGTAATGATTGGGAGCTGTTTAGTAAGTTTAAGATGAGGGAGTGGGAGATAGAAATGGTAATTAGGGGTTTGAAGAGCAGTAAGGCAGGGGGACCAGATGGGATAGGAAACGCAGCACTAAAGTTAGGTGTGAGAGAGGTGTTGAAATATTTGGAGGTCCTGTTTAACAAGTCCATAGGAGAGGGTAAGTTGTCACAGGGTTGGAAGGATGCTATGGTGGTACCTATGCACAAGCAGGGAGAGGATAGGGGGAGGCCTGGCAGCTACAGACCGGTGAGTCTCACATCAAGTACAGGAAAAGTAATGGAGAGGCTGGTGGTGCAGTATGTGGTGATGGTTATGAACAATAGGAATTGGTTGGAGGAGTCCCAGCATGGTTTCAGGAGGGGATACTCATGTGAGACTCAGCTGGCTGGGTTATTAGAGGATCTGGTGCAGGTAGTTGATGAGGGGAAGCAGGTGGATGCCTGCTTCATAGATTTTGAGAAGGCATTCGATAAGGTGCCCCATGGGACGTTGATGAGGAAAGTGGAGGCGCTGATACCAGACAGGAGGGTAGTGGAATGGATAGGGGACTTCCTCAGGGGGCAAAGGCAGAGGGTGAAAGTATGGGAGGCAATATCGGAGGAAGAGGAGGTTACGTCAGGGGTACCACAGGGAAGCGTGCTGGGTCGTTCGTTGTTTACCATCATGGTAAATGGCATGGGTTTCGGGATTAAGGGAAAAAAGAGATTATTTGTAGACAATTGTGTTGTGTATGCAGAAGTGTTGTTGGGGGGGATTTGCAGGCGGACATTGACAAGATATGGTTGTGGACCAGGGAAAACAAAATGAAGAGTGAGGTTTACAAGGAAGAAGGTGATAAGCAGGGACATGTACAGATGGGAGGGACAAGAGATAGAAGAAGCAGCAGAATATAAGTATCTAGGGATTGTACTGCAGGGAGACCTCAGATGGAAAAAACATGTAGAGAGGGTGGTAGCAAAGGGAAGAAGGGCTCTGGGTATGCTGGGAAGGGTGCTGAAGGGAGTCAGCTGTGAGGTTAAGGAGAAGGCGTATGGCACAATGGTACGGCCAATGTTAGAATATGCTGATGCAGTACGGGACCCGTACATGGAGTTGAAGGTGCGAGAACTGGGAAAGCTGCAGAGAAAGGCAGCAAGATGGGTGAAGGGAAGGTGGAGAAGGCAAGGGCAGGATGATGAGGAAGAAGGGAACTATAGGCCATCAGTGATAATGAAATAAATGGGGTGGAGCTCATTGAAGGACAGGAGGAAAGTTGAACGGCTAGTCAGGATGTACAGGGTGGTGAATGAAGAGGGAGGATGGGGAGGGCTACACTGCAAGCTAAGTAAGGGGGTGTTTAGAGGAAGAGGAAACAACAGTGAGAAGCTTCAGAGGGTGTGGAGGAGAACGGAGTGGGGTAGGCAGTCCATGCTTGTGAGGTCTGTGAGAGTGGAATGTGTTGAGGGAGGAATTGGTATCTGTGAGGGGTTTTGGAAAGTTAAGGAAGGGAGTGGAAGAGGAGTTTAGTTGTATAAGGGAGATGTGAGAGAGCTCACCACCGGGCGGTAGCCTAATTGTGAGTGTATTACTATTAAGATTTAGATCATAATAGGACACAGGTGACATGGCACAGCATTTAAATCCTTACTTAAGTCGTGCTGCAATATAATTTTGTTTCTTTCATAATATGAGGAATGTCTTATAAGGACACTGATTTTTTCAATTGGTAAGCTTTGCAAAATTTAAATATACAACTTTCATATTGCTGTTACCCACTTTACAAAAAACCCATATTCTGTATAATTCACAATCAATCAACTTAACAATTCCCAAAAACTGATTTTCATATTCAACATCACCTTGCTCTCAAAACACACACACAGTTTTTGAGATGAAAATGTGGTGAAAATATATAATTGCATCAGATTTCTAACAACAGCTGAAAGATGATGTTTGCGAAGCTACCACAGTTACAGAAATATTCTAGCTATGTTTGTTTCTGTATTTTCTAAATAAGTGTGTTTGATCAAACCATAAAAGTATCATATTTTGTGTGTGTATTTTGTGTGATAAGCGAAGGCTTTATAATATTCTCATAATCAGTTCATATCACTTTTGTGTATTAGTCGCTTTTATTTTTTTTACTCAAAATTTGTTTTGCATAGTATATACAAGTACTACATTTCTTTGTTATAACAGTGCTGCATTTCTTTGTTATAACAGTGTTGCATTTCTTTGTTATAACAGTGCTGCATTTCTTTGTTATAACAGTGCTGCATTTCTTTGTTATAACAGTGCTGCATTTGTTTGTCCAACTTTTTAATTAGTTAAATGTCATAATTTGCAAAGTTCAGAAATTGTTTAAACCATCACAAATGGATTGTGTGATACCATTTTCTTTTTAGGGGGCTGTGCGAAAGGCTCCTCCAGTGAAACGAGAACCGAATAGAGATGGCAAGACATCATCTACAAATAAAACTGCCAAAGAAATTGAGGGAAAAACTACAAAAGTGACTAAGTCAGTTTACGGTGTGTTGAGCAAGCACCCTTCGAAGGCTAGAGATACTTCTGTGTCTAAAGAAAGTCAAGATGGTGGCAATGCACGGCTGTCGAAAGATGGCGTGCCAAAGAAACAACAACCGACCGAAAAGTTGGAGAAAGCAGCAACTATCCGAAGACAAGAGACGAGCAGTGTAAAAGAATCCGTCATGAAAAGTAAATCCTTGGACATTGGCAGGAGCCGCAATGCCAAGGCTGCGTCTCTGCCCAGTCGCCCAGTCATCAAAAGTAAACCTGCAGGCAGCTACTCACAGCAAAAGCCTCAGCCTGTTAAAAACACTACATCTTCAAAAGGTGAGTGGAAATCGTCGAGTTTGTGGCCATCAAGGTCATGGGGACGTGATGGTGTAGTTGACGTGGAAAGTTATAACATAATTGAAATTTTTAATTTCTTGAAATTCATAATTTCATAAATTTAATATAATATTTTTTAAGAGGAATAATAGAAGCTATCTCGGCTGCCTCACCATTTGATCCATAAATATTTCATATTTAAGATTATTACAAATTTGTTTATGTTAAGTACAAATGTTGTTTGTTTGACTCAAGTTAATAGTGATGGCAGGCTAATATTATTTTCAAAGGAAGACAGGAGTGTTAGTTTCATCCCTGGAGTTTTAAGACATCCCAAGAGTCGCCAGCTGAGCAATGTAATTAGATTACTGAAACTAACATTTAGAAACACGTTCCCCGTCAGGGGTGTCCACAGTTTTGTATGTGGTTTTCCCCAGTAAGTCTTGATTCTTACTCTTTCACCCAGTGCACATTTTAATTCTTTCCTGAAAAAAATTTGTATTCCCAGAACATTTATTTACCAATATATGTGTGCATATACGCACAAACGATAATTTTTACAGATCATATTTGGCTAGGGAATCCCTTTAGTATTGTTACGCATCCATGTGGATACGTCATGACATATTTCTTGTAGCTTAGGAGACCAGACCACCTACCCTGGGGTATTGGTTCCTGCTGCAATAAGGACGACGTATCATCTCCTGACAGCATATCCTGGAAATGTTTATCATAATTTAACTTTGGCTCATTCTCATCTACCTTTAATCTGTTCCTATCACCATCCTTGTAATTGTATTTTATCATTATAATACATTGTATTTTAGATGTCTTGTACAGTATTAAGTAATACCCTTGTTTGCGGGCCGTGGTAGTGTAGTGGCCTGACTACTCTACTCCCCATCCACCTAGGCGAATCGGGTTCGATTCCCTGCGGGGTTGCCCCTGGATTTTGTCATGTGGAAATTGTGCACCGCGATGTAGCTTGTCGGCGGGTTTTCTCTGGGATCTCTCTGGTGCTGCTCCATCATCATTTTGCTTAACCCTCATCAGCTTTCAAGACCTGAGAGTCGCCCAAATCTCTTTGCGCCCCTTGTTTACTTCATAACTGCTGAATACACATTCGTTGTTGTTACACTCAAACATATCCTGACCACTTAGATACATCCATGCTTTGCAATCAAACGCATAAAAATTTAATTACTTACGCCTTTCTTTTCTTCCTCTCTTATCCACGAATCCATTGTTATTTGAAAGTGAATGGCACATGGATCAGAAAGGTTTCTCACAGAAGCCACAGTATTATTTTTGCCTCTGCCTAAAATTCTTTGGTAATCCTGCCTTTTAATCACTATATAATAAATCAATTTTACAACTGTGTGGTTGGCACATTCTGCAGTGCCATTATACTCTGATGAATTTGAACTCTCTTTATATGTTATTCCACTTTGCTTAAGATACAGCTTAAGCGCTTTATTACAGCATTCACCACCCTCATGCAATTGGATCCATTTTAACTTGGTTTCATGCAGTATGTTCCAGTTTCCTTTGATATTATTCACTGAAGTCTCAATTATACCTAAAACATACACAACATACATACCTAGAAAAATTTTAATTATAGTTAATGGGTTAACAATCCTTTATCCCTGTACATTTAAGGCACTCGGAAATAAAATTAATTTAACATAACTTTGTTTATGAGAGGCAATATATTCAATATTTGTTTGTGTTTGAATACTTGAATACCATTCGTTGTCTTGCGAAATAAATGTTCCTTTATTTTCAGACACTCCAGTTAAGCCAAAAACAAATTTGACTATGCGCAATGACAAAAAAACACCATCTCTGCCTTCTAAAGTGCCTGTTGGCATCACACGTGCGTCTCGTACCAACATGCAGCCTACTACACAGAAATATTCTGTGATCAAGCCTTCACATACTTCACAAAAGAAGCAAGAGAAAGACAAGCTAAGCTCAACACGTGCACAAAAAATGTTGGCTCCTGAAACAGTGGTACCCGCTACAGAAGAATCAAAGGATGCTAGCAAGTCGGGAGAAGGCAGTGAAAGGGAGTTGGAGATGAGTGTCAGCCGACTTGGCCGAGTTCGAACCAGAACTCACACTCTCAGTCCAGAGGAGGTAAAAGTGCTGAGAAACATTGTTGCAAAAAATTTGGAACATCGCAAAAGGCGAGATTCATCCAGTAGGGGGACCCCGCCAGGTCAAAGTTCGCCGAAACAGGTCCCTGAAAGGGAACTTGACGAAGCTGCATCTTCAGGCGTAGAAATTAACAGTAATGAAAAAGATGACGAATATACAGACGATTTTGAGGTAAGACGCTTTAATCATGGTTATGCTGTCAGTAATAATAAAATCTGTAGTAGCACCTAACTCTTGTAGGTGGTATTGTCTAACCTAAATATACTGTATCCAGTAACAAGATGGAGGCCACAGGAGTGAAGTGCAGTAGGCAAGACTACTTCCGACCGAGATGAACCAGGTTTGATTTCTGGTGGAATCTCTGTTGTTTTGGATGTGGGAAAAGTGGCAGATGTTGCAGTTGCCTGGCGGGTTTTCTCAGGGCACTCAGGTTTCCCCAGCTCTTGCATTCTGCTGCTGCTGCTCCATCTTCACCTCATTCCATGCTCACTGACTCTCAAGACTCGCTGTTAAGCACAAATCAAACCCTCTTAACTCAACTTCAGTAATAATTTGAAATTAAGTGCCATAATGGGACCAGGGGGGTCTTAGTATATTTTGGTAATATGAAATATGCACTACCAGTTTTGTGCACTTGTCCCTTGTTGACCAATACCCATGTTCCATTTCAGCAAATAATTACCGTAATTGTTATGGTAAAACAGGTTTTTATGTTGAGATGGTGGTTGTGGATTGCAGGGTGTGGTGGTTTTTTCAGGTTGATGTCTGCGAGGGTGTGTTGGTTAAACCACATGAAGGAATATTGAGGTTAAAAATGGTATAATAGATTTGAGGTGAAATTGGTTTACCCAACTACATGCCAACCATCAGATTGTATCGACAAATGTGAAGATTCTTTCAGGGCATGTTGCCAACGACTCAAACGTAGATGCCTCCCTTATGTCTAAAATTTGAGTGAGTTGGGAGTTATAATAGTTCTTATGCTCCAGCACAGGGCTCACAATTAAAGCAGACCTATTCCCGGCTGACCTGGATGCCTTAAACCAGGTAATACTGTGAGTTACTGGAGCCCCGTGCCTCAAAATGCTTTTAAGGCAGGTGCCATAAAATAATACACCCAGTTTGCAAACATGCATGTAGTTCTCTAACACTCAATAAATTTTAAGTGTTACATACACTTACTTGTAATGTGCCTAATACAAAGTATGCAAACCTGGTACCTAAGTCCAACCGGTATGCTGTGTGGGAAAACCAAGCACAAGGCTTGTGAAGTTTACATGTGAGTTGTGCCTCCTGAGTGAGGCTTTTCTTTGGGAGAAGAGTCGATAAACTCTGGGCATATTAAAATACTACATTCCTGTTTTACTTTACCCTATTGCAGTTAAATGATAAGACAAAAAGTATGAAGTTGTCCAGAGCGTCATAAGGTATGCTCTTGACTGATTTCCCTTTACTCGAGACGTGGTGAGCTTGTCTGGTCTTCTACAAGGAACGTTCTCAAAATTATAATACACTCACGTGTGTCCCTATCTTTGAGATATTGGTTAGAGCGCTGACTGCCCTTCCGAGTTCAGTAGGTGATCCTACCGTAACGTGTTGGTTGCTACTTTTGCCCGATGGGTCGTGGTAGGTTCAATGGAGGGCTGCTTAGTGAGAGGATACCATCTGAGGCGAGGGGAATCAAACCCCAGATTTAGTCGAACCGTGATTGTTTCCCATCCGGGGAGCACAATCTTCCTCACTGCAAGAGTTGCAAAAATGTAGGACGCCAGCTATCCCGGGGGTACAAGTCGTGATACGGATTAATCAGTGGTGATGATAGGGGTCGTTGATGTAATACGCAATGCTCGTGTAGGCCGGCGTGTGGGAATGTAGTTTATGGGGGAAGGAACTAGGTGGGATCTTGGGGTGACCTTCAGTAATAGTCGAACCCTGATTACTTTCCCAGAAGCTAAGCGAATTATACACGTATTCCACATCTCCTTTTCTTGGTCGAGCTTGGGTGGTGTTTTAGTGGCTGTAGGCAGGGGAGTTTCTGGCTGGAGATAGCTTATTAGTTCCTGATAGGGCCATGGCCAACAAGTACCCAAATAGGCATCTAACTTGGACTCGTGGTTAAGAGGAATGAGCAGAGAAATGGGGCGAGGTGTAAAATTAGGGTCTGCAGATGGAGATGGGGGCATTTCCTCACACTTAACTTCTGCATCTACCTTTGAGCTAGTTGACCTCTGTAAAGCTCGTCGCTCTCTGTGCCGTTATGGCTCTGGGTATCACCTTTCTTCCTATGCATCAGACCAGTCTTCTGTCCTTCCTGCAGACGTACAGTCCTGGGGGTGCATCTTATTCCAAGACACTGACGGAGAGATTTGCAGTCCAGAATTAGGACACCACCGAGGGTAGGTAAGGGAGCACCAGAAACCCAGGAGCAGCGGAATGTCTCTTCGGACTCAAATAGTCTTATTCAAGCCCCGTCTCTTGTGGAGTTTGGCACGCCTCACGACTATTCCTAATGAGCAAGGAACTAATATTTAAAGTAAGGTAGTCAACGATTTAAACTTTATGTAATATTTATTATTACGATTTTGGAAATGGGAAATCCTGGTTGAATTGTACAAGCTAGCTGAAGAATTAATTATTTACGTAATTAATTCAGGCGAAGGTAAGCCTGGGATAAGTATATAGCAAAATTATTCTGTTCTCAATTTGTATGATAATTTATGCTCTTTACAGAGTATCCTCTCAATGGGACTTTGTCCAGAAGGGAAAACGTTGCGACGACCTGCTACTGCGGAGTCAAGGGAGTGACTGGGGTAAAAGAGGTGCAGGGGTTTGGCGTCTGGTTTACCTCTGGAGTGACGTGCAGTCTTCGGTTTCAGGGAGAGTCTTCTTCAAACTGCTGGAGAGGTTGAAGCCTTCTGCATGTTGCTGGAGGGGTTGGAGCCATTGCAGGCCAGAGGAGAGAGAGATCTTGGTCAGACCTAGAGAGTGCTCACTGACCTATGAGGCCAGTGAGCCCGGCTAGAGGCGTGCTCGTGCCTCCTTATATAGTTGAAAATCCCTGTATCAGCTATCTTCTGGGGGTGCTGGGGAAGTTAACCTTTCGTTGCAGGGGTTGGTTTATCAGGGTTGCTGTGGCGGCGCTCATTTCTTATCTCCCTGCATTAAGGCGATGACAAGTTTACCATCTCAGTACGAGGCTCGGCGGGTGTGGCGTCACTGGGCAGCAGAGGTGCTGTGATCCTGTGAGGTCAGTAGAACTTCCTTCTCAGCTATCTCAGGACAGTGGCTCGTTGGGTAAAACAACCTTGACTCAACGGGGTGGCGACCGCATGTCGGAATCTCGGCAGGCAGTATGATTCATAATTAAACGCGTTAATTATTTTTACGTCCTAGGTTGTCCAATGTGTGGAGTTGATTCTATCGGCACGTGAAGAGTAGTCTGCCAGTGTTTGTAATGTGCCCCGAGCTCATGTTTGCTCGTTTGTGTGGCGAAGTCGCCCGTAGAGTGCGCAGTTGCACGGCGCAGCAGTGTGGCATGTGTCAACACCATGCTTTTTCGCTAATAACACAAAACCCTAAAGTTGTTCTTGAACACAAATGTAATAGAGCATTTAAATTCCAATTTCATGAATGTGCATGAAATGTTATAGGCAGTGAAAGTAAATAAATTACTATCATGACAGCAATGTGTGTTTTTAGGAATATGAGTCTGACTTTGAGGAAGCGACAGACTCTGAACTGGGTGCGAGCACGTCGGTGGGCGGTGACAGTGCAAGCAGCGTGTTGGATGAGGACGAAAGCAGCGGAGAAGACTCGACAGATGTGGAGATGGTGGAGATGACATCGCGCCAGCACCACCTGCCCGTCGAAGAGGAAAAGAAGCTGGACTCCGGGAACTATGATCTTGCGGAGAAGAGGCGCAAGGGTAGGGAGTTGGAGGATATCAAAGTTGCGATGGAACGAGAAAACTCTGCTGCTACAGAGAATAGGTAAGGATCATCTTAAGAATTTTAGATAAAAATGTTGTTCATTCATAATAATTTTTGTTTTAATATATAAATTTTTATGTTAAATTTTAGAAAAGAAACTAATAAAAATTTTCTAGATTTTTTAACATTGCACTATTCCTTGAGAATTGTATCATAGAATATTTATTTTTTTTGTTTGGAACAGTTATCTTTAAAATTGATGCACAGAGAAGCAATTTCTTTCACATTGATTCCTTCTTCAAAGTCTGTGGCCGCAGACTTGGTAGGCAGCTCCCTTAAGGCTGTCTCATCCGCCATGTTGAATTTTCCATTTATGTGACATAACTTCCATTTCAATTAAATAACTAAATTTTTATTTTTACAGTACTTTTACATTTTACATGTCAAATGTAGTCTACAAATTTTATTCTTGCATTATCTGGTATTTATGAAATTTCTAATATCTACTAATCATTTTAAAATGATGCTGCATTGATCACTTCATAATAACTTCACAAAAGTTTAGAACTTATATTTGTTCTAGAGTGCAGTGTATATGCCAGAGAGGGATAGTGTAGTTACTAGATAAGTGCCACTAAACTAAAATAAGCTGGCGGACAATAATACAACATTGTGTGTGATGCAGAGCTTTGTGAGGATCGTACGAGGAGAGAAAGCTGACTGACACCTAGTAAAGCTGGTAGCTCTTCCTGAGGAATGCGAGGTGGAAAGAGGTGGCAGTTTGAGCAGTGATAGAAAGTCGTAGCGGCAGAAAGAGGAATAACATGAGAAAAGCCACCAATCAGTGATGTTTCAGACATAAAGAAAGTCAATACTTGAGTTCAGAGTTTTGTGGTTGCTTTTAATGAGGCCTTGAGAGCTGATGAGGGTTAAATGAGGTGAGAATGGAGCAGTGACAGAATGTAAGGGTGGGGGAAATGGGAGATCCCCGAGAAATCAGCCGAACAGCAGCATCGTCCGGCATGATTCCCATTTACGAAAATCCGGGAGTGACTCGGCCACAGTGGGCCCAAGTCAGTATTTGGAGCTTATGACATTCAAACTGACACGTGCTCTGCCTCGAGGGGTATGTAGTTAAGGCGCTGATTACCTTTCTGGATTCCTCAAGAGATCCTACAGCAGCGGATTAGTGTTTACCCTGGCCCGGTGGGTCGTGGTAGATGCTAGGGGAGGCCGCTTAGTGGCAGTATGCCGTCGGGAGGAAGGGGAGTCATACCCCAGAGTGAGGCGTTACTGTATGCTTAATGTTTACCCTGGCCCGGTGGGTCGTGGTAGATGCTAGGGGAGGCCGCTTAGTGGCAGTATGCCGTCGGGAGGAAGGGGAGTCAAGCCCCAGAGTGAGGCGTTACTGTATGCTTAATGTTTACCCTGGCCCGGTGGGTCGTGGTAGATGCTAGGGGAGGCCGCTTAGTGGCAGTATGCCGTCGGGAGGAAGGGGAGTCAAGCCCCAGAGTGAGGCGTTACTGTATGCTTAATGTTTACCCTGGCCCGGTGGGTCGTGGTAGATGCTAGGGGAGGCCGCTTAGTGGCAGTATGCCGTCGGGAGGAAGGGGAGTCAAGCCCCAGAGTGAGGCGTTACTGTATGCTTAATGTTTACCCTGGCCCGGTGGGTCGTGGTAGATGCTAGGGGAGGCCGCTTAGTGGCAGTATGCCGTCGGGAGGAAGGGGAGTCAAACCCCAGAGTGAGGCGTTACTGTATGCTTAATGTTTACCCTGGCCCGGTGGGTCGTGGTAGATGCTAGGGGAGGCCGCTTAGTGGCAGTATGCCGTCGGGAGGAAGGGGAGTCAAGCCCCAGAGTGAGGCGTTACTGTATGCTTAATGTTTACCCTGGCCCGGTGGGTCGTGGTAGATGCTAGGGGAGGCCGCTTAGTGGCAGTATGCCGTCGGGAGGAAGGGGAGTCAAGCCCCAGAGTGAGGCGTTACTGTATGCTTAATGTTTACCCTGGCCCGGTGGGTCGTGGTAGATGCTAGGGGAGGCCGCTTAGTGGCAGTATGCCGTCGGGAGGAAGGGGAGTCAAACCCCAGAGTGAGGCGTTACTGTATGCTTAATGTTTACCCTGGCCCGGTGGGTCGTGGTAGATGCTAGGGGAGGCCGCTTAGTGGCAGTATGCCGTCGGGAGGAAGGGGAGTCAAACCCCAGAGTGAGGCGTTACTGTATGCTTAATCTTCCTCACTACTAAGATTGTCAAAAGGCAGGACTGCCAGTTGTCCCGGGTTATAATGTGAAGGAGGTTTTAGACGATCGTATGGGTGGGGGTGGATGCTCTGACTGGAGAGTTCGGAGCTATTTGTAAGGGTCGACGTGCAGGAACGTAATTCGTGAGCGACGATACTGTGCGTGGCTTGGGGGCTACTTTAGGCGGGAGTCGAACCCAGACCGCTTTTCCCAAAACCAACTTAATTAAGCACGTGTTCAGTTCATCCTTTGGAGGGTCTACCTGGGTTGGAGTAATGCTTGCTACCAATGGTGAGGGCTCCAGTTAAATAGGGTGAGTTCCCTCCGGGTCGTATTCCGGCCAACAGATCTAATTACTTATTCAAAGGCGACCAATGATCTAGGGGAATGAAAGGTGATATTGGCCTAGGTACTGACTCAGGTTCCGAAGAAGGAGGTTTGACCTCGCTTGTGGTTTTATTAGTGGGGTTGGCTTTGAGAGCTCTCTCTAAACACAGCATTCTCTATGGCACTGAACCCCACCCTTCTTATGGTGCATCTGGTATGTCCCCTAACCCTTCCGTAGACGTGCAGTCCTGAGGGTGTAACTTGTGCAGTCACACCTAAGGCCCTGATGTGCAGTCCAGTATTGGGACGTCACTTGAGGTAGGCATGGGAACACCTGAAACCCAGGAGCTGCAGCGTATCTTGTGCAGACTAAGGCCTTCTGCTAGCTCCGTCTCCTGTAGAGTTGGGTGCGCTTCACGGCTATTCTCCAGCAGGATTTAATTATTGCACCTGTTAAAAAAGTTTACTAGCACACACGAAAATACAATAATTACTACTGACTCAGGAACTAACGTTAAAATGATGGAAAGCAAACAAATTTAATTCACATAAGTTTTATTGCGTTACTTAGGAAATGGGGGAAGTCCCAGCTAATTTATATAAGATTAATTAACTACCTGAATAGTAATATAAAATGTGTTACATACTGGCAACAGGCAAAGATGACCTGACAATTAATTAATACAAAAATGCAGAAGTTATTCTATGCAATTTACAGCATTTCCCAATTTACAGGGATTATCCAGAAGTGTAAATTAAGTAGCGATGACCTGCTACTGCGGAGTCATGGAAGTTGACTGGGGTAAAGGGTGCAGGACGTTCAATTACCTCTGGAGCTGAGCTGAGCTGCCCTTACGGTCATATGATGCAGTTGTGGACGAGCCTTCTTCAAGCTGCAGGGATGGTGCAGTCTTCTCAGTCTGCAGAGGCGTTTTGAAGCTATATCGCACGCTGAGGAGAGGAGAGAGAGGTCTTCCGCAGACCAAAGAGTGCTCACTGACCTACGCGGCTGGTGAGCCCGGCGTCTCTGCCAGGGCGTGCTCTTGGACTTCCATATATACTGAAAAATCCCTCGGTCAGCGATCTTCCGAGGGTGCGGGGTAGAGTAGCCTTCCAGCGCAGGGGTAGGTTTATCAGTGTTGCGGCGGTGTTGCTCATGTCTTATCTCCCCACGTGGAGGTGATGGCAAATTAAAACACCTCTTTCTGTGGTTGCCGGGATGTGACGTCACAAGATCACAGGGGTGCTGCCATCTCATGGGTTCGCTGGAACGTATTCCACAGCTAAATGTAGGGTAGTGGTTTGTCAAAAAGTGGGGCTTTGCATGTGGGATTCTGGGTGGGCCGTACATTCCATAATTAAATGCGTTGATCACTTTTACGCATGCGGCTGTCGAACGCGTGGAGTCTCCTTGCTCAATACGTGAAGTTACTTTGCCACTGTTACTGATTTGCACCGAGCTCTCATTGGCTCGAGATGGGCAAAGTCGCCCGTAGAGAGCGCATGTACGCTGCGCAGCATGTTGGCATGGGTCAAAACTTAAATTGTTTTTAAATGGTCCCATAACCACAAGTTTCTGAAGGAATACTTTGACACACAAAATATGCTGATGTAGTTTGCTGAAAGACTTTTTCGATACTTTGTCAACAAGCGATAGTGTAGAACATTATTTCACCCATTTCTGTTGGAATCATTATTATCTCCGACATAACACTTGCGGAGCCTGTCTACTTAGATGCCGAGAAGCGCAGGAGCGATGAGGGCTGTACCATCACTAGCGTAAAGTCCACCGCTGGAGCTACATGCAGTGTTCTCATGCTGCATCTACCTACTAGACTTAACAAGAGTCACTTTCATTTTATTGGTGGAAAATCTTTGGCATTGTTCAATTCAGTACTCTTGAGTATTTTTGTATGTACATATCTGATGTGTGTATTTTGAGATACAGTGCTTTGAAAAAGGCAATTTTAAGTACTCTGGGATTACTTTGTACCTGCTGGGGTAACATAGCTACAGTGTGTGTGCGTGCGTGCGTGAATTTTTCCTTTCTTTCTTTCTTTTTTCAGGTAGCACCAAAACAAAAATTTTGAATGGTTCAAAGTTGCCCCAGTATTTTCAAAGCAAGCAGTTTTTACTGTATGTTGGATTGCTCTGAAATCGTGTTTATAATGTGTGATTGTTCTTGAAAGCACTTGACAGACCCTGTCGGAAATGTGTGTGTTGTTTTTATTAGCACGTTGGATGTACTTTTAATAGTTGTGTGAAAAAAACGAGTATATTAAACACTCTACAACGCAAATCAAACACCGGGTAGACAGGACCATTAAGAATATTTTCTTGACCTGCTCACAAAAACTGTAATAATGACAAATGGTACTGCCTAGTCATTTACCGCGTTTATGAGATGAATGTCTATAAACATTGGAAAACATACTGTATAAGGTTTCTCTTTCTTATTATTTCTAATTTTCGCTTTTAAGATTTGTGTAAAATATAAAATGTTTTATTCAGATTTTTGTAATAAACATTCCAAACCATTGTGTTACAAATCTATATCCTGCCTTCACATCTGTCTAGAATAGTCATCCTTAGATCAGTAAGATTAAATTATTTAGGTAGGACAATCCACATTATGTATAGTCCGCATAATGCCCCAACAGCATTTATGCATGCAAAGAACAGATCCATGTTCTTTTTCACTGTTGATCCACCGGGCCACTCCTTGGAGTAGATTTCCCTTTGATTAGAATAATTTTCAGAGTGATACAAACACAAATTAATTGATTTATTTACTAGTTAATATAATTGATTATTTTTAGTTATTCTTGCATATTTTTAGACCTCATAATATAACATTAAAGTTTATGATGATTCATTACCTTGACGGATGCCACCATGCTGCACAGCGCAGATACGTGCTCTACGGGCGACTTCGCCCCATCTATGAGAGACCAGAGCTCTGGGAAAGTCAGTAACAGTGGCAAAGTAATTTCCCGTATTGAGCAAGGAGGCTTCATGCGCTAAACAGCCAAATACGTAAAAGTAATTGGCACGCTTAATTATGAAATGTACAGCTCACCCGAAATCCCTCATGCAAGTGCCACCCCCACAACCGCCGGAGTTAGCAATACGCCTTGCTGTATTCCCTCGTGCACAGGCACCGGTATTAACCTCATGAGGTGTAGTTACTGTCACCTGGAATACCACTACACGTGTATAGGGTGGGAAGATGCACGCCGTTACACAGGCGGTATGGAGTACAGTTGCCAGGGGTGTATGCATGAAATCCCCCAGGAATGCCAATGGCCTGAATGTGAGAGCCAAGGAAGATACATTGTCCATTGCATATTATGTAACTGTGAATTTCATCACTCTTGGATAGGCTGGCGGGTGAACAAATCCAGAACCCAGGCCAGGTATATCAGTGTGACATCTGTCGAAGGGAACAGACATACAAGACACACAACCCAACCCACCGGCATAGCCCAGTCATTCCAGGGCTGCCCTGTGAATTAACTTTGTCCTAATTTCACGAGAAACCGTATGATGACCTGGAGAAATTCATTGTTGAGTGCGAACGGGAATAGAGGGAACACTTCATCCCGTATAAACAGTGGGTGAGCCGAGCTTGCCACCAACTCCATGGGTCCGCCATAAAATGGTGGGAGAAATAAGGCAAATTATTGGAGGGATGGCCCCAGTTCAAAGTGTGTCACTTTTTCGGAGACGGAATCCTCTCGGATTTAATAACCAATCTACACTCCCGCGTGCAATGCAACGACGAGGAGGTAGCACTTTTTATAAGGTGGAAGGAACGCCTCCAAAAAAGGGAATACCCCGCCCAGACCAAAGGGCAGCACGTCAGGTGTATCACCTGCACCCTCCTGCCCTCGCTGCGTAACCTATTAATCACGCCCTGGCCCTAGACGGTCGAGGAGCTAGCAGACAGAGCAAGAGAACTTGAAATGGATGAACGCCCTCTCCCAGGGAAGGAACATATGGCACGCGCCAAGGCCGCCAGCCCAGCCCCCTTCCCCTGACCACCTGCAGGGCGCAATGCAACCTTGCCAAACCCAGCCGCCCCTTTGTCACGTTGTTGGTGTTGCAAAGAGTGGCACTTTGACCAGGACTGCTGGAGGTGGCGGCCCCAAGAGACACACAGTTCTCCTCCCCACCCTCCAAACGTGCAGCCGCGCAACCCGTGTTCCCCTCCGTGGAAACTGTAACACGGAGATAAACCACAACTCAGCCAATGGGAGACACTTCAATCTCCACCAGGTTTGTGTATACCCTAGCCCGCGTATAACCAGGAACCCAAGACCATCAATGGTCATATTACGGCCAGAGCAAGAACCAGTCACGGACGGAATCCCGTGCGGAAATGAACCCCGGACACCCCCCAGACAGACGAAGCGTCCCCGTCCACCCCACGACAGTAGGTCGCCCTCGCAGGCTAGACAGCCTCCCCCTCCCCCATCCTACTGTTCGTACCCCCCCCCCCCCCCGGTGAATCTCCATAAGAGGTTCTCGCCCACCAGACCTCTTTATTCATATAGCTGTAGTGGCAGTTCGCAGTTTAGATCACGCCAGACACCACCTTGTGTCCAACCAGAGCCATCTTGACATGATCCAGCCAGCAGATCGCTCGTCGCCCGAGAGCCAACCCGTTAGAGCTAAGATAGGGAAGGGACACCCCCCCCCCCCCCTTCAATCACCTCGAGAGCACGGCGATTAGGCTGCAGACCCCCCCCCCCCCCCCCCCCCCCCCCCCCCGATGCGCAAGTCTCCCCGGCCTTCTCCGACGATGACCTGGGACGTGGCAGCATACCCACTCCCACCAAGATTGGTCCCGGCAACGCCTCCCTCTGAAATGGTGGAGCTCCTCCATGATAGGGACACTAGGACGCATGCGCTGCTGCCCTACCTATCCTACCCCTTCCCAGGCAAGAATGGAGAAAGTGGACGAGCCGAGGGAGAAAGCCTGCTGCAGCCCTCGTCAACAACAGTGGATCCGTCTGTCAACTTGGTGACCAACACCAGCAGCTCACAGGAAAAGGCTGGAGAGGAGGAGAGTCACGGCGCCTGGGCTGCAAATGTAGTAAACGCTATTTACTGGCAGCCCGTGTGCGTTCTGGCTATCCGCGACATCCCTCACCTTCGGGAGTGGACAGTGTGAGTACAGTGCACTGGTCACTCGCACATCTGCCACGAAACAACAACAGCCCGCTGCCACAAGAGCTAGAGATGAAGTAGAGGTTACCTGCAGCTCAGCAGCTGCCACTGAAGCAGAAGCGGCCAGCACCCAGGACACTGGCCTCATGCAGTCTGCTGTAACCGGGTCCACGTCACACGTGACCCCACTATGTGCCAGGTGCATGTACCACACCCAAGGACACTACCGAGAGGTACCATGGAGGATGCGTACTGTATTACGTATACCTGCCGCTCCCACTGCAGCACCACGCAAACGAGGGCGCCCGCTAAAACTACGAGTCACAGAGAGCCAATGCCCTACACCAGCATTAGCATCAGAGTGAGTACCTGGCTGATGTCAGTTAGGACTATCACGCCTTCCTCGCAGTAACACCCCACAGATAACAACCTAGTAGGGAGTGATAGTTTATAGGAATGCCTGAACCGGATCTAAACGAGAGTGCTAGAACTCGTTGGATAATCTATTAGGTTAGGCGTCAGTTGCACACCTCATACAAAATCCTAGCCAGTTAGGATAGGCAGTGGGACAGAAAGTACCTGCATCAGCACTCAAGAGTAAATATTGTTAGTGTACCCTGTAATCTTGTAACATGCTTTTCTAAGGTTGAGAATTCACATCAAAAATAGCATTGATAAGAACCAATGTCCTGCACATTAAAAAAGTGTGTCCCAATTAACGTAATCGGCCTCCTATCAATGGACACCAGCTAAAATAAAATTAAAATTAATTTGGTCCCAAGTTAATTATCCAGAAAGTTTGTTTACCGGAGGAAAAAGAACGTAGAATCAAACCTGTAAGAAGACTGAAAAAGTTGATGTTTACGCATCCCCAAAAATCCCCCTAAGTGCTCACAAAACGTAAGCATTTTAATGAAAAATTTTAGTTGTTGCTATTTTGAAAAATTAGTACTACACGATTAACGTAACGCCACTGAATTCCGTGAACACTGTTAGGAAGTGTGATCGCGTAATCAGAGCCTATCAGCAGGCCCATGAACATAACGCTCTCCATTCCTCCCAATGCGACTGGGTGACACTGTTTAAAGGACCCCCTGTAATACTGAGTAAGAGCATGAGGCGAGAGATCGCTGTGAGCACGCCATAACCGCCACCCAGGAAATTCCCAACCTTCTTAAAATTTTAATTTTTAAAGTGTTGAAATGTCAGTAGCGCAAAGTGTCGCTAACCCAGAAAACTTGTCTAATCTCAGAGAATTACAAAGTATTTTCTATAGAGGTCTTGTACCTCACAAACTCCAATTGTGTTTTCTTGTTACGTCAATGAACGTAATTTAGTTTTCACCAAGGTGAAACCTCCGTGTAACAGTAACACAATCCTATGAGATGTTTTGTAGGTTAGGTGGAAATTAGCATTGACACTGAAATATATAATCCAGAAAATAGACATGTAGGCCTAGAAATATTTTCCTTAAGGAGGAAAACCCTTATAATACCTAGATTTTAGCATGAGTTGAGAGAGAAACTGTAACTGTAGCGTAATCCCTATATAAGTTAGATTTATGTTGTGTTATGAGAATTATGTCAATCCCGAGAGATTTATTCTTCTAGATGTACTGTATACCATCGTCAGTACTGCCCATTTAATGTTGCTTACTCTGCACGAGTCAGATAACCCATACGCTACAGTCACGAGAAGTCTATTCTCGCCACCCAGCCAGTACGGTTGCAAACTCGTATAAACTTGTGTGATATTTACGCATACCCAGTAAGGTTTAGTAGAGAGTAAACTCACATCTTGTACCCGTTAGGCATAAGAATTTGTTTTGTAATCCCACATGTAACCTCAAATGAGGAATATTGTAGACTTGTAGGTTAGGCAATTTAAATAGAGGTAAAGAAAATCTCCTCCTGTGTGTGTAAAATAGGATTAGAACGAGCTTAGTTGGTTTTTGCTTGAGAAGTATCTCACCACTGTAAGCATGTAGGAAACTTTTCACGCCAGCGAAACCTCCTGTGTAGTAATTGAGGCCAGTGCCAAAAGTATTACTTAACACTATGTTAAAGCTTACGCATCATGAGCGACAACCTTTTATGTAACCGTGTAAGGAGGCAAGCACCTACCCATGTTACGTAACCTCTGCCGTAAGCTCAGATCCCGAGAGTATATAATTACGTGCTTACACCCTAGCTAGTGAGTAGTAGAGTAAGGACTCGTGTATTTACTAATCATATCCCACAATCCAAGGGAAAATGTAACCTAGAATATAAGGTTACTTCACTTGTAATCCAATATCTAGCCTGTAAGAAGTAACTGAAATGTGTAACCTAGCTTGTAAGAATTAGTAACTTATGCTAACTCTGTTAAACAAAATGATGAACATGTGTAACCTTGCTTAACTGTGCCTATGTACAGCAAATTGCTGCAATCCTAATTATAAGATTTTTTTTTTCGTACAAATAGTACGCATTTAATAACTTGAGTGTCTTGTGTTATAACCTGTGTGTTCCTTTGAAAGCGTTTCTTTTATGTTCTAATGGCTTTTCATGTAGGAAAGCACCCCGGAGTAGTGTAGGATGTGTAAGAATTTTTTTCTTAAAGCTCACACTTTTACACACGTAATGAGGTTACTGTGCAACAGCACGGACTGAATGCCAGACTAGTTAACTTCGTCCCGCAGGGGCCATTGTATACCTTTCCCCACCATTAATCCTTTGCTAGTGGGATTGGACACTTTTGCATCTGTTAGCTACACTTATTATTTCTCGAGAACAGAAGTGAAAATATAATAACCTTAAAAATATTTTGTGCAAGCAACTTATTGTACAACCCGCTGTTTAAAAGCATTTATTATTTCACTGGTATGTGAACTCCCCTGAAACTAAGAAGACCTAGGTTCGAAACAGAGACGACTTGTTCCCGCAAACTCCCTTCCGAAATTCTCATCCCTTGCCGCGAAGAAACTTGACAAGAAGGTTACAGACTGCGCTCAGATGCAGATGGTATCACACATCAGCACCTGGCCACCACGCAACAAAGAGAGAGGAAGAGAGGCAAAGGGGGAGAAAAGAGAGCGACCGTTAGCCAGTGATAGTAACCAGATACCACGTGACTCAGAGGCTAGCTGTGCGCACACACAAGAGGCACACGCTAGAGATGCAACAGAAGCATAATGATTGAGGCGATCGCCTCCCACACCTGAAGCGATAGTGGTTTCATCAGAGATGGGTCTACGTCACTTCGAAGGGTGGCCAATATGCTGTGCAGCACAGATACACGCTCCATGGGCGACTTTGCTCCATCTATGAGCGGCGAGAGCTCGAGGCAAGTCAGTAACAGTGGCAAAGTAATTTCACGTATCGAGCAAGGGTACTCCGTGCACTGGACAACCAAATACATAAAAGTAATTGACGCGTTTAATTACGAAATGTACAGCCCGCCTGAAATCCCGCATGCAAGCGCCACCCCCACAATTATATAAAATATTGTGATGAACCACATCCCTACTATTTAGCTGTGGAAGAAGTTCCAGCAAACCTGCAAGATGGCAGCACCCCTGCGACCTTGTGACGTCATATCTTGCCAGCCTCAGAAAGAGGTGTTTTAATGTCTCGTCACCTCCAAGCAGGGAAATAAGAAATGAGCGCCGCTGCCGCCAACCTGATAAACCTACCTCTGCATTGGAAAGCTACTCTACTCCGCAACCCCGGAAGATTGCTGATCAAGGGATTTTTCCATATATAAGGAAATCCAGAATCACGCTCCAGCAGAGATGCAGGGCTCAACTGGCTGCGTAGGTCAATGAGCTCTCCATGGTCTGCAAGAAGACCTCTCTCCTCTCCTCAGCCTGAGAACTGCTATAACTGCTCCCCAGGTAGTCCCAGAAAAGGACGTATCAAATTCCTGCATCATAAAAGTTGGCTTCAGAAAATTTCATATGAATACAACACCTGCCAAAGGTGGACCTACCTAATTCTTGCATAATAAAGTTGACTTCTGGGAAAATCATACAGGTTCGACTCCCACTAAAGGTAGTTCCCAAACCTTGAGCAGACCCTTCCCCTGCCAACCATATTCCTGCACGCCGTCCGATGAGTCTGCAGATTGCCCCTTTAGCCAGGGTCATATACCTATCGCCACCATCACCCCTGCTTAAATATCATACACCCAGGGACAGCTGGCATCCTGACTATTGACAGCCCTAGTTAAGAGAAAGATCGAGCTCCCTGGGTGGGAAACTATTTCCATTCGCCTCACCCTGGGGTTTTATTCGCCTCTCTTCCGACGAACCCGATAGGGTAGTCAGCGTAGTAACCTCCTTCAGCCAGAAATCAAGGTACGATGCCCGTCAACCTGAACCAGTGGAAAGAATTCTTTATGGATGATTTTATCAAAATATTTGGCTTATTTCTGGCCTGTTCTACATTTGCCTCCCATTTGTTTATATAATCTTTAGTGAAATTGTGTAGACATGAATATGGCTGTACCCATCTCATGATCTTTTCCTTTGAATTAATTAATGTATATGTTCCATACAAAAATTACTTGGGTTACTTAAGTGATGATTTATGCAATGTTCAAGGAGTTATACTCATTGGATAGATTTACAATTAGTTTTGCTGCGTCTTTCATATTTTTTAAACAAAATCCATTTTAAAGTCATGGTGGATATAGTCTGGTATAATTCACTTCTGTTAAACAGTGTTACAAAATGTCTGTAACTGAGACATGCTTGGTCAGGATGATGAATTTTCAACATTGCTTGAGAAAGGAAATTCATAGTTAATCCTAACAATGAAATTCTTTCACAGTGGGTTATTGGCACCCTATATTTTTCAGTGTTTTAAACTGAAGGCAGAGTATGAATTAAACTATAGATAATTAAGTTTATTTTTGTTGTTTCTGGGTCTGTTTCGTAGGAGCACTGCTTGTCAGAATTCTGTTGTGGTACCAGTTCCTGCTGATGAAGGATTTGTTGAAGATAAATCAGAAGATTTGGACTCATGTGTAACCATAGTGTCAAATACAAATTTTGTGAACTTTGCAAATGCCAGGAAAAGGCAGTTAGAGAAAAAGGTATTCTGTCAACATAATTTTTACTACCCACTAATTTTACAGTAGTTTATACTAATGTTGTTCGATATGTGTAATGTACTCTATGTTAATATATTAAACATGTGTGTGTATACTGTGTACTCTTTGTCTCGTGTAGCTTGGCAAGATTTTGACAGTTCGACGAAAGTAGCACCAATGTTTACTTTTCTCTTATGTATCCTTCCGCTGTCAGCTGGTGCATCAAGTGGAGGTTATATATTTTATAAACACGCTGTGAGCTAATCCACTTGCCATTGCAATGTAATGCTAAACAAATTCTAAGGTATTTATAGACTGACATAAGTGTAAAAAAATTGTAAGTTATAATAGTAAAAATATAAAACCTTGCAAAATATTAAATATTGGCTAATTCTCTTGCAAAGCAGCAATTCTGCTCTTACTTATACTAAACAGTTTGAGTTGGAAATATGTGGCATGGAATAAAGTGATGCATGATGCATTTCGCTCTTAGAGAAAGCCCAACATAAGTGACTGGCTCGCTCCATCCAAAAATTATGACAGTCACTAGGCAAGTCACCTCCAATAAAAACACAGTAATGGAGGCAGAACACATGGCACCACAAAGTTGACAGAGCCTCAGCACAACCTCCAACCACTTGCTCTTTGCTTTTACCGTCGCCTCAACCGTACTGGAAGCCGTCACGTCATTGCCCCTTCCCGAAGAAGCAGCCCGCTTCACTTTGCTGCTCCTGCTAGAAGTACAGAAAGTCACTGCCTCCACGAGTGCATAAGCGCACGATGTGTCAATGCCTTGCGCCAAGCACCGCTCCAGATAAGGATTTATAGACCCATGTGTGACGACACCTCCGAGAGCATACACAAGTGGACAAAAATATAAATTAAAAAGAGCCCTTAAGGAACTAGAGGCACAGATTCAGCAACCACAGAATACTGACAATTCTGTAAAGAGTTCTTTATTCACACCTCCTGCTAAATTGTCAGGCAGAGTGCCTTTAGAACACCTATTAATCTTACTTTTCAAATAAGATATAGTGGGACTCGATCCCGAGTTACTACTCGATTCCTATACAGCCATTTTTCCACACTCGTCTCAGATACATTCCAGCAGCAACAGCACCACTACGCCACAGCCAGCGAAGAGGAGGGTGCATGCGCCAAATGGACAGCAGGTAAAAAGTTGGCGGTTCGTTGCGCCTCAGTCTTTAAATTACGTCCCTACTTGCAAGCCAACGAGACCCATGTTGTACATTGGAATATCGCCCAAACCAGAATAGAACCTCCTAGGAACAAGCCCCCTGTAATACCGGCATCGCATATGTATTTGAAGGCCACCACCTCTGCAAAAGTCCTGACTGTGTACCGCAGATCTCTGGAAATGAAGTTCCACATATGGGCGCAAGGTTCCTATTAAGTAAACCACACCAGCATGGGTTACCTACCTCACCAATGAACTAACCTGGGACTTGTATGCGAAACCTGTTGAAGTTATAAGTGTCCTGTTTTCACTTCCTCTTTATTTTCGTACCTCCAGTATAGAATGGGTACCGAGGATTTAGTCCTCACTTGCCACCCATTCAGGGACGGGCCGGCTGCAAACCTTTTCTAAGTACATCTGACTTTGTGTCAGTGTATTAGATGGCTTAAAATGCTTCAAAAGTAAAAGTTGCTAAAAAAAAACTACCCACGCACATCCCACTTTTTTAAATTTTTAATACAGTATGTAACAACACAAAAACAACAAATAAATTGGTTTGCGGGAAAACAACACGGCGTATAATGGACGTACCGGCCCAATAGAAAATACTAGTAATCAAAATCGCTGTACACGGAAATACATGTTACTTTGAAAATTATACATAGCTCACGAAAAATAAAACCATTGGTATCTGTTCATAAATTTGTTATTGTACACAAGAAAGCTATTTTTTCTGGCTGTTAGTGATTCAGGATACAGCTGACAGATGGCGCGCCATGCCATGGCAGGGCGTGTTGTGAGCAGAGCGCAGTACCAACAGGTAGCAGCACGTGGGCCTGTCTCTTGAGCTTGTCTTTTAAAAAGTTGACTTTTCTCCTATTACGGGCTTGAAGCGACACAAGTTTGAAATGGATTTCGTCAAATTACGTGAAAAAATAATTCAAAAATACCTTGCGATATTTCTGTGTGGTTTGGGAATTAATATCAAGCTGACGCCGGCTAACAGCCAGCGGCGCTAGAGCCTTTGACGGCGCTCACGTGTACCGCACGTGCATAAAGAGGCAGACAATTTTGAACTTTCCTATAAATGTTCATTTCAGGGTAAAATGTGTTATATTGTCTTTACAGTGTTTAATATGTCTTTAAATGTTTTAAAGTGCGTATACTAATTTTAATTGTTTGGTTATGATTATTCAAAGTGCCTGCGGCGCCGAGATTAAGAACACTTAATATTCTGGCATGAACGCCATCACAAAGAGACATTAAAATAATATTTAAATTTGTAACAAAATTATAGAAATGTAAAACAATATCTAATTTAATTTGTGCCAATTTATTTTCACTATAAAATATTTCACTTGGCGTGCATAGCACTTCCGCTTATGTGAACCCGTAGACGGCCATGATAGGTCCGTGCGATGCTTGTATCTGGACAGTCTGGTGAGGTAAGACACTGTCACGTGCGCACTACAACTTTTGTTCACTAATGTATGTTTACATAGTCCACGTAGTTTACCGGTTAATCTTTGCTTGCATACATTTTTGCCAGTCATTTTCCCCAGCATTATGCTCCCGCTTTACTGATTTCTTACGCCCTTGTGGCATTTTTAACTTAATCTAGGAGGAGGAGGAGAAATGTCAGAAGAGGTCACGCGAACCGCTCATTTTGAGTCAGACGCCATCTGCCTATGTTTATGGCATTTCATTGTAACTTCTGCATAATTGCTATACACAATTTTAAGAGCTTTATTTTTCTGTGTGCATTTAAGGGTAATTTTCGTGTTTGAATATTTTACTGCAACATCACCTATAACCACGTGGCCGACTGTAGCCAAGTCGTTGCGTTTTAAGAGCTTATTTGTATAACATTGTATGTGCAATCATTTATTTCATGGTTCTATGTATTTTTCATTCAGGGTTTAATGTATTTTTCACGTAAATAGATCATTTTTGTACTTTACTACGCGGTCACAGTAATGTTTCATTTTACCGCCATCAGGCATGTTACAAGCCTGTAACAATGCTAATCGTAAAGAGAACCATTTGCCAAACACGAATAATATTTTATCTGAATTTAGTTTGCCGTTCCCACGCATAAATATTGCAATTTCACCTGCACCATGCGGTCTGCTACGAACTTCATCCAGCAGCATCCACGCCACCTAAGCTTGTTTTCACACATGTGTGTGTTTATTGTGAATATTCATCTCGTGTCCCATCTTATTTCATGTCTGATTCAAGGGTCTATGTAATTGTGTAATTAGTGTACTATGCAATTATTACCGTCCTATCCGGCTCTGCGTATAGGCTGTCACCACACACTACCCACGTGCTGGAGAGCGAGCCCCAGACGAGTTTGCGTTAGTGATGCCGAGTAATCACTCGTGTTAATGTGGATTTAGGGTATTCATTTGTAATTCACCGTGTCCTGTCTTCAGGGAAAAACCGTCTGTCCACCCTAGCGGCTGTCGGCCCTCTTCCCTTGTGAAGACTGTGCTTTCACGCACCTCGGTGAGACCATTCATCTAGGCGTGCGCTAGAGTAATTGCAGACTGGGGAGCACCCAAGCGGAATTGGCTAGTCATGACCGAGATAATCATTTCATTGGCATGTTGATATGTATAAACAATATCAGTAAAAACAAGTCTACAGTGAACTCAATTTTTTATTTAGTAATGACAGTGTCCTAGCCACATATGTTTTATCAATTATTTATTTCAGTGATTTTATTAAAAGTTTAGTATCGCCTACGTGTTTGTAAGTAGGTACGTGTGAGACGAACTCACAGAACCCACAATATCCCTGAGAACCCTGAGTCTCAATAGTGCGGTGATTGGGAAGCACCGCTGGCGCCCATATTACCAGTAAGTATTTGTGTCTCACCCGACTGCGTCAAAGCATGTATAGAAGCATGCATGGAGAGTGGGGATACGATGGGAAAAGAACTCCAATGTTTGAAGTAGTGTTTCATTGGAATACGTATTGTATTTCATTTTGAACACCTATACATTACTACTTTAGCACGAAGTTTAGTTTGTAACACTTACAACCGCTGTTTTCTTAACATGTAAAATAAAATGTAATAATTAATATAGGAATTATTTCTTATCCACGTAATTTCTGCTTGTCTGATGTTCGTCGGCAGTGCATGCAGAATAGCCATCGTAATAGTAATTTTTGTTCGTTCGTGCATCAGCTGATGCAGGATTTTGTAAATGGCACGTTGTTTGTTTCATATATGTCAAGTTGCCACTCACTGGCTGTCATCATCTTGCCAAGTTATATGAGATGGAGAGTATGTACATGCTCGTACGTGCAGTAAAGTTTTGTAGTTTGTACAAAGAATAGCATTAGTGGCAAATGTGCAAACGTTTGTGTTCTGAATTTCTTATTTGCAGCGAATCTCGGTGTCTAAAGAACCATTTTGGGCCGTGATAACCTCTTAAGACAATCATGTAAAGCTGTAGCTTGTATATCTCCTCATTTTGGCAGTCTAAGCTAGTACAGTATTAAAAATGTATCTTGCTGAATAACTAGGGATGGTTGGGAGGTGGAAAGATTTTGTAAACTGTGTTTTCTTTCCTAACCAATCTCACACTTATACCCATGTGCCCTGTTTAGCAGTTTGATTGTAATATTAAACTCTCTTAAGTAGCTACTTGGCCTTGTAACGTAGTTAAAAACACTGATGCACATGTACCTACCACGACTACTTGTCTGTATTTGTTTTTCTGTTTCCAGGTCACTGCGAAGGTCAAGAAGCGAGGAGAAGAACTGTTGGGAATGGTGACCCTAGACATTGTTGGTGGTTCGCTGCTTGACCTTGCACCAATTCCGTACGAAATTTACATGAAGAGTTATGGAAGGTCAAACACCATGCAGGTAATTTTCCTTTAACACTTTTATTTTTAGTAATTACAGTGAAACTTCCTTTCTTTTACACATTTCAAGGTACCGAGAAAAATTGTTGCAAAATGCAAGAAATTGTAAACATAAGAAAACTTGTACAGTAAAATAGTAAATGAAACAGTTGTAAAACAATGTAAAATCACGGGGTGTAAAAAGAGGTTCTAGTCTAACAGATCGTAATATTTATGCATAGAATTTTTTACTGTTTAATATGGTGATCAATATTTCCCTCGAATTAAGTACCATTAGGCAATTTAAAAAATATAGACATGCACGTACTGTTACTGACATAGGTAATAATTTTTTTCAATCATGTTACTCATATGTTTATTGCTGGTACTGTCAACTTGTTTTGAACTGCCACTTTTCTTCACTGAAACTGGTTGGATATTATTTCTAATTGTACATAGATACATTACATTCTTAACATAGTGTAATTCCAGTACAATAAACTCCCAGTCTGCAGTAGTCATGGAGACGAATGTTGTTGATAACCCAAAGCTGCAGTAGAAGTGTGGCTTCTAATGGCAGCCCATATTGTGACAGGTTCAAGGGGTATTGGAGTGCAGTCCGTTGTGTTGACAAAATCTACCAACCACCTTTCTGTTTAGTCATCACTATTCCCTGGTCCCAATCTCATGTTCCTCTCACGGCTGGAGAGGATGCTGTAGGAACCTTTCATTTTAAGTGTGTGTGTCTGTTTTACTATGTGTCTCTCTGTGTCTGCCTCTCCCTACCTTAGTCTTTCTCTGTCTGTGTGATATTTCTGTGCTGTTTGTGTGCATGTGTGTGTCTTTATGCCTAAGTCTGTTCATGTCTGTCTCTCTTTGGCTATGAAATAGTTGGTAGTAAAGCAGCATCATTTATAAAACAGTAACTAGTCCATAAGGCCAATCTCTATTACAGGACTGGCTGAGTGAAATGTTAAAGTTTATTTTGGGCATGTCTCAGCTAGCTGTCACAATATTGATTTAAAACATGACGTGTCATGTGGTCAGATGAGGATTGAGGTTAGGTTAGAGGAGCGGTAAATAGAAAATGTTTAAAATGGAAGTTTAGGATTTTGTGTTACCCGGGGCATCAGACATTATTCTCCAGAAAAAATGCAGATAATGCCGGTAGAGCCGACACTTTCTTCTCAGGGTCGTTCGGCCGACGATCACAGCATTATCCCTCCAGGGATTGGAAGTACTACTCTGAAAAGTATTATATATTCTTGCTTGCGACGTTATCAAGGCTCCCCACACGCCCGTACGACACTTCAGTTACCATTTAAAACACTCTTTATACTCTCTGCATACTTGTGGTAAAATTGGCGGTAGAATGCCTGTACCTTACGGCTACATGAAATAAGTACCAGCGGTATTTTGCATCACTGTGTAATTCATTCAGTATCGCTCTACACACCTCAGTTGAGGTAACATACACTTGCTTACTGAGCTAGACCCGTCAGCATGGGTTAAACAGAATATAAGACACGTGGTCACAATGCTTTAAGTTGAATGAACAAAATCCACCCAGGCGATGCAAGCACTGGGTGGTATGAGGGGCGGAGTCTTGGCGGCGGCAGATAGAACATCGGTTCCAGTTAATTGTTGAAGAAATGATAATGCAAAAAGTAGATGGCCACCGAGTGTGCGAAACGCGAGTCACGATGTAAAGTGCTGCACGATGTAAAGTGCAAGACGGACTATGACTGACTTGGAAAATGCTTGGCGGGCTAGCACCCCATGTAGAACTACTTTCTAAGCATCTAGCACCCCATGTAGAACTACTTTCTAAGCATCTAGCACCCCATGTAGAACTACTTTCTAAGCATCTAGCACCCCATGTAGAACTGCTTTCTAAGCATCAACCTTGCATGAAAAACACTTTACACTTGCCTTGGAGATTCCTGCATAGTTCTAAAATAAACTCTTGCACAACATACATGCATAATAACACTATGATATGAGGTGAGGATGGTTACACGTGAGAATAAAAAATATGGTACATTATGAAAAAACACTTCAAAAAATACAGAAGGGCATTAAGGCATTTAATTGGTGCGTTTGTGTGTACACGTGTCTTGTGTATCACTTGCGTTGCAGTTAAGCCCTTTAGAAACATAAAACGTAAAATGTGGGATCTCCTTTCATATCGCTGCGCTTGGGTGCGAACTCCACTTGCATTGCTCCGGTGACACTACCATTGCACTGCACCTGTGGCGTAGAGTGCGCACACTTACTGCGTTGCTTGTGTAGTCCTTGCTGATTTGGTACGGCGAGCAAACGGACTTCTGGGAGGGGTACGCGGCACGTGTCAGACAAAAATAAAGCACATCTTGTATGCTTTGCAGAGAAGAATCATGCTACAAGAGAGCAAATACAAGTGCATTAGTAAGAGTTTGTGATTTTCTTGAATCTATAAATCTTCATTTCCTCACAATTTTCATGTCATAGATTCTGTTGTAGAAATGTAGTCCAGGTAAAGAAAGACTGTGTTTTTTGTTTGAAAGGGATACTGTGAAAGGTAACTTACGATGCACAAGTAAAACCTTATCCTGTCACTGGGGCGGTCTCATGCTAGGCAGTCATGTTGATACTAGTTGTAATAATGTACTTTGTCCAACTTGAGAAACCTGTCACAGTCGTTTTTTTAATTTTCCCATTCCTCCTACACATTCGTGTAGTATGCATCTCTTTTCCCAATCTCCTTCAACGACTGCATTATCAACACTGAGTACTGCTGAATTAAGATGTAAGTAGATACTGTATAGGACATAGTTGTAACTTATTGTGACATATGGAGCAGAAACATGGAAGATGGAAGGAAAGTTTGAGGCATTGGTCATGAAATTTGCTAAGTTTATGATTGCGGTAAGGAGGAGGGAAAGAATTAAGAATTATTATTTTTTAAGTTGAACTTGTACATGCATTTAATATGTAAATCATAATGTTTCATGTGTAATTTAAATAAATATAAACAGTGGGAAAATATATGTGTTGGCAATAGCTAGTAAGAAACAGTTCTTATACAAAATATTACTTCAAGTGCACCAAATGCAGTGCGTTGTCTCTCTGGTGTAATTTTCTAGACTTGGTTAAGTTTTGCCTGCCAGAGGCGAAGGAATATACTGGAAGTAGAACTTCAGCAGGGCTTCAGAAAAGTTGGAACTAACCGTGAACGGACTAAAAGTGCACGTCAAGAAGATGGGAAGTGAGAGGTTGACAGGAAGGATGTTGAAACGGAAGTACAATGGGAGGAGAGGCAAAGATTGGGAGAGTGGTGGAGAGAAGCGGAGAGGAGCGGTTTTTGGCAGTTCTTAACATCATGGTCTCGAGAGCGGATGTGACGGAAGTGAGGTTAGAATAGAGCAGCACTGGAATGCAAGGGTAAGGGAAACTGAAAATAACGAGAATACAGGTTGACCATTGGCATCGTTGCGCAGGATTATGAGATGCAAAAATCTGGGAGGAACCCGCAGGGACCGGAGCGCATTTTCCTTGGTGGGAGTTAAGGGTCCTATGTACTGAAACGTTTTCTGTGAAATCATTGTTTGCGCGTAAACACGTATCTTGGTAAATAAAAGTTCTGGAAATATGACTTTTTGTCCGAAAAGATAAAAAACAATTATCTATGGCCCTCGTTTTTTACTTTGGTCATATTGAGTGTATTCTTGGAGAAAAAAATTTGTGAAAATGGCCAAATATCACATTTTTAAAGCCTGCCTATGCAGTTTTCTTAAGCTGCAAGAAAAATGTAAAAAAATACAGACGTAGTTTAATCTGTGGGCTTTAATCACGTGTAAAAAACCCCATGTTACAGATTTAATTTGCACAGTACAGTGTTCCGACAGAAACACTGCATGCCTTGTGCGTAGGAATGCTGAGGAGCTAGGCATCTGTGTTACTGTCACCCGTATCGCGCCCTCGCTTCTTGACCTGGGACGGGCAGCTACATAGTCCCCTAAAGTGGTCTGACTACATCTCCGTGGTCCCAAGAGTGGTGGAGAGGGACAGAGTAAAATGAAGGCATTTAGCTAAATAGACCTGGCCACGGGCTGGAAACAGATACGGATGATGAGTGATACCATTAGTTTACGAGATTTTTGTTAAATATGGTAACTTTCAGGTCTACGTGCAGACAAATGAAGACAGTATCAGTGAGGAAGTACAGACTGATGAAATTCACATGAAGAACAAGTGGACGCAGAAACCCGTGTCCTTCTGTACGAAACTTCAGTTGGGAGACAGCAAGACAGGAGAGTTCCTGAGATTCTCACAGGTACGATGGTTTTTTTTTGTGACTTGTACAGTAATGAGCACTGTGAGAGATACTCTTGGCAGTCTGTATTGCAAGGTGAGGGGAGGGGGTGAGGGAGAAGTAATATACAACTTCAGATATCATTATTTATTACTCAGTTGACTATTAGTTTATTTTAGGAAACTATCCAAGAAATTATCTCGCTGGTTTGTAGGTCTGTTATGTTGTCCACAAGATTCTCTTTTTATAGGTCTGTACATTAAAATTAATTTGTATAGCCTATTTAATGTTTTAACATATTGCAAGGAAACAGTATTTTATGTTCATGTAACCATATCTTATTTTATGCTTTTAGATAAGTGCTTTTTATCTACGATAACAGTTCAATGTAGAACATTGATTGCAAGTATTCCGTGCAAAAAAAAACCAAGTTTAATTGTTTTGTCTTTCACAGTTTTGCTTCAATTTAATGTTTTACTGATACAAACTTAACAACTACATGGCTTCTATGTAACAACAGGAACACTTTTAAATATACACAGCATGTCATCTTTACACAGGATCATCTGGGAGTGGGCAGTGACGAAGCAGACCAGGAATTGCACACATGGAAGAACAGGATCACCTTCAACTCCATCAGACTGAACCAGTTCCTTGCATCTGCTGGACAGGTAATGTGGCCGTGTCATACTTACTGAGAAAAAAAATTTGCTCGCATTTAATTCCAATTATCATATCTTGTTTAATTTTCTCACTTGTAGTAAGCCAAGTTTTCCTTAATTAATAATGTAAGGGTTTGAATGATATATAATCTATATACTGTACTTAATTTCTTTTAAACTGAAGCATTTTAAGCCACCTCATAAAGTGATGAGATAACAAATGCGCGAAAACGGTTAAGCACAAAGTCAACTCTAGTTGGGTGGATGTGGAGGCCAGGGTGGTAGGAGTGTCACAAAACTTAAAAAATATGAGTCGCAATGGCAAGACCTGATATCAACAGGAATCGCTCACAAGTCCCTTAGCTAGCTCTACCCGGGGCAGGTTCCCACGTTGGATGAACAGGGTTTCGGATTGTAATCCTTGTGAGGTGAGGGTGACTGGGCGGGAGCTGGGGATTTTAAACCCGTAGCACAAATTTTACATTCGAAGTTCTGCGGTGTGATGGTGGTGTCTTTCGAATGGAGCGATGGCAGGGTCACGGTGATCATACTCAAGGAGTTCCTACTCACACTGACACATGACATATTTCGCGCTAGAGAAAGGGCACTACAGAAACTCGACTTCGCCCCATCTCTATATGGCAAGCCACATGGGCAAGTGTCCCAACAATACTGGAGGCAGAACACGGGGAACTTGCGAGAAGTTGACAGTGCCTCAACACACCTCCAACCCCGTGCTTCTAGCTTGTACTACGGTCTACCAGAATCCACAGAAAACCATCACATCATCGCCCTTCCCGAACCGAAGTTATTTTACTTCACTGTGCTGGCGCCTTAGGAGGAAGCGAGCCAATCACCAGAGAGTCACGGCTTGCTCAAGTGCCCTGAGTTCGAGTTCTGTACACCAGGCGAGATAAGCATCCATGGTCCATGCATGTAACGTCACAAGCTCCACCCCTAAGAGGCGGAGCCAAACCCCCGCACCCCTCGAAGCACCTACGAATGCCAGAGATTACTATAAAACCAGACCCACCCGGAGCAGTTGCTCGGGGTGGCTCGTGCACCTGCTCCGCAACACAATGGCACCACTCTCCAAAGGCCATCATCCCCTGAAGGACATCACTCCAGCAGCGCCTCCAGTCATCTCCGCAATGAGTATCTCCTATGTCGACCTAACCTGTCCTAATCCCCGCACCTTCCAGGTAACCAAGGACAGTGTTACGTAGTCCCCTTAAGGCCTTAGCCAGGCCACTCTACCGGTCGAGTAGAGAAACCCCTTATATTATACTACGAGGTTCCTTCTGGACACACACTATGAAGTTCAGTTAGGATTCCTAGGCTAGATTATAATTAATTAAATTAGATAATTCCCAAAAGTACTCAAATGTGACAGTTAGTCTTCACCTGACTTGCTTTTATTTATTTCTTATAATTAACTTCCGCGGTTATAATTTGTAACCAATATATAATTATCACCAGTAAAGTATTGCATGGTAAAAAGTTGCTACTGCCATAACTATTATTTCACTTTACTGCATTTACTTAACGTGGATGTATTAAACCACCAAACCATTGAATTAGCATAGACTTAGCAACCATAGGAATAATATAAACCCTGTGTCCTGTGAGTTGAAGTTCACACCACAGTTAAAACTCGTAAATTCTTTTAATTGTGTATGTGAAGTAACGCAGGTTATGCGTAACAGCCAAACTGCAAATGCAAAGAACACCAAGCTGTATTCCAAGTATGACCAAGATAATGCTTAGGGTATTGCACTGGCTAATCTTCAGGGGGATTTCACTAGGAACTCAATACACCTCCGTACTACAGTTGCTCACGTGATCTCCTATATTACCCTTCTTGTTAGTGAATGGCCAGGAGAGGTTATGTGGCAAGACACGTCAGGTCTAGTCACATACCTGGACGTACACTATAGGGCCCTAACTATACCTCCGTACTACAGTTGCTCGCATGATCTCCTATATTACCATTCTGGTTAGTGAATGGCCAGGAGAGGTTATGTGGCAAGACACGTCAGGTCTAGTCACATATCTGGACGTACACTATAGGGCCCTAACTATACCTCCATACTACAGTTGCTCGCATGATCTCCTATATTACCCTTCTGGTTAGTGAATGGCCAGGAGAGGTTATGTGGCAAGACACGTCAGGTCTAGTCACATACCTGGACGTACACTATATGGCCCTAACTATACCTCCGTACTACAGTTGCTCGCATGATCTCCTATATTACCCTTCTGGTTAGTGAATGGCCAGGAGAGGTTATGTGGCAAGACACGTCAGGTCTAGTCACATACCTGGACGTACACTATAGGGCCCTAACTATACCTCCGTACTACAGTTGCTCGCATGATCTCCTATATTACCCTTCTGGTTAGTGAATGGCCAGGAGAGGTTATGTGGCAAGACACGTCAGGTCTAGTCACATATCTGGACGTACACTATAGGGCCCTAACTATACCTCCGTACTACAGTTGCTCGCGTGATCTCCTATATTACCATTCTGGTTAGTGAATGGCCAGGAGAGGTTATGTGGCAAGACACGTCAGGTCTAGTCACATACCTGGACGTACACTATAGGGCCCTAACTATACCTCCGTACTACAGTTGCTCGCATGATCTCCTATATTACCCTTCTGGTTAGTGAATGGCCAGGAGAGGTTATGTGGCAAGACACGTCAGGTCTAGTCACATACCTGGACGTACACTATAGGGCCCTAACTATACCTCCGTACTACAGTTGCTCGCATGATCTCCTATATTACCCTTCTGGTTAGTGAATGGCCAGGAGAGGTTATGTGGCAAGACACGTCAGGTCTAGTCCCATATCTGGACGTACACTATAGGGCCCTAACTATACCTCCGTACTAGAGTTGCTCGCGTGATCTCCTATATTACCCTTCTGGTTAGTGAATGGCCAGGAGAGGTTATGTGGCAAGACACGTCAGGTCTAGTCACATATCTGGACGTACACTATAGGGCCCTAACTATACCTCCGTACTACAGTTGCTCGCGTGATCTCCTATATTACCCTTCTGGTTAGTGAATGGCCAGGAGAGGTTATGTGGCAAGACACGTCAGGTCTAGTCCCATATCTGGACGTACACTATAGGGCCCTAACTATACCTCCGTACTACAGTTGCTCGCGTGATCTCCTATATTACCCTTCTGGTTAGTGAATGGCCAGGAGAGGTTATGTGGCAAGACACGTCAGGTCTAGTCACATACCTGGACGTACACTATAGGGCCCTAACTATACCTCCGTACTACAGTTGCTCGCATGATCTCCTATATTACCCTTCTGGTTAGTGAATGGCCAGGAGAGGTTATGTGGCAAGACACGTCAGGTCTAGTCACATATCTGGACGTACACTATAGGGCCCTAACTATACCTCCGTACTACAGTTGCTCGCGTGATCTCCTATATTACCCTTCTGGTTAGTGAATGGCCAGGAGAGGTTATGTGGCAAGACACGTCAGGTCTAGTCACATACCTGGACGTACACTATAGGGCCCTAACTATACCTCCGTACTACAGTTGCTCGCGTGATCTCCTATATTACCCTTCTGGTTAGTGAATGGCCAGGAGAGGTTATGTGGCAAGACACGTCAGGTCTAGTCACATATCTGGACGTACACTATAGGGCCCTAACTATACCTCCGTACTAGAGTTGCTCGCATGATCTCCTATATTACCCTTCTGGTTAGTGAATGGCCAGGAGAGGTTATGTGGCAAGACACGTCAGGTCTAGTCACATACCTGGACGTACACTATAGGGCTCTAACTATACCTCCGTACTACAGTTGCTCGCATGATCTCCTATATTACCCTTCTGGTTAGTGAATGGCCAGGAGAGGTTATGTGGCAAGACACGTCAGGTCTAGTCACATATCTGGACGTACACTATAGGGCCCTAACTATACCCAGCTTCACGGCATGTTACACTCTTTCATGTGGCAGATTATATTTTTCCAGTATTATTACATTAGCTCTGCCTCATGCCTAGAACTATAAGAGTGACCTTAAGAACCGCCTTAAATGGGAACTGAACCTCATAGAGGAGGAAATAAACAGTAATTCATTTCCAGAGCTACAAGAAAGTACTGCAACTCATTATTTTCCTTACCAACCTGAACTCCGGGAAGAATACCTTTTGAGTATTTAATTATATTACATAGTGACACAACCATACTGGGTATAGATCCCTCAATACTTTCCTCGGAATATACTGCCATCCCTCGTCGCCCTACCTACACCTTACATAGTAGCATGGGCATCACTCCGCCACAACCAGAGTCTACTGCTGTTCCTCAGCCAGCCAGTGGAGCAGAGGAGAGCTGCACTGTCTGCGAGACCACAGGTAACGCATCTGCAAGGAGTGTTGCCCAGTGTTATAAACTTTGTCCCGACACACAAACCTACACGTCCCACGTTAATGCAACACTCACATTCCAGAATGTGAAGGTTACCCAAGCCTCTTGTACACCAACCGTGTACGAGCGTACACTTATGTTCAAGTCGTTCATCAGTGTTCCTATCCCCAAGTCATCTACACCTAACATGCCACAAGAAACCTTATCTCGTAGCCTCACCTTTCAATGTGGAAAGAACCCCTCTACTAGATAGTCTGGGACTTGTGTGCGACCCCCAGGAGACTCTGTAGATGAATGATCTGATACTGGTGTACGTTCCCTGTGTTTTATACATGTTGGTATCTGAGTTTTTATTACTTGTGCCACTAACCATAATTGGTACAGATCTCCGCCAACAATTCAGCGTACAAGGCGGGACCTCCCCTTGTACCGGGGGACACGGGCAGTATAACCCTCCGTCTCTTTACTTGCTGTTTGCGAGGGGGGGGCACGCTCCTGTACTACTGGCTCTGTGGTGCAGTCAGTGGCTGTACAGTGGCTGTACAGTGGCCGGCACTGGCTGTGGAGGAGCGGTGTTTGTGCTGCTCTTAGGGTCCTGGGGTAGGTGTGGAGGAATTGTTATCTCTGAGACTGGTGCATGAGATATTTCTTTCCCTAATTCCTTTAAAGACTTTTTGAGTTTACTTTCGTGTCTAATTCTGTGTGAATACGGCATATGGCCAAATTAAAAAAAAATAGCAGAAGTATGAGAACGTAAGACAGTGGGGTAAAAGGTCATAGCTCTATAGTGTGTAATGAGTGCCCCAATGGCAACGTACACACACCAGTAGATAGGCACACCGAGGCCTGCCTTTAAGGTATGTAGTTCATCGGGAGCACCCCACTGCAGGTAAACAAAGCCACACCTTGATTATTCAGACCAGATGCTCTACTTATTCTTCCCTGTCTGAGAAGGCTGGAAGAGGAACTGACTATCTCAAGTGGATGCCTCACCCAAGTTTCAGACAGACATACGTTCGTCTTAGTCTGTTCCAGTCTGCATAAGGCCGGACAGTGGATATTGAGATTGACGGTACTGTTTTAGTTTATTTATATTACCTACCTCAATGCCTTATGCAGAGCATGACAGACAGAGTAGATTATGCACATGAGTTCTCAGAGAATCTATAAGAACACTGAGTACATTAAATTCAGAAGATAGTGAGAATATTAATATTGTATTTACTGAGAACACTAATATACCAGTAAATAATTCATTATCTTCATAGGACCCACTCTTTGGGCTGTTTATTAGATTGTCAGGAGCAGAACACCCTGCAATTGCTTTCATTTTAAGAGAAGGAAACACATTACTAGGAATTGACATTCCACACCCTACAATTATTCCACTGACATCCCGTCACCAATCTCACTGCCCTGCAATGCCACAATCGACATTGGCATCTGTACCAACTGTCAGTTGTCCAGCGCTCCAGGCCGTTAACGCGGAGTGCATCACAGCCTGACACGTTGCTAGAGTAGTTGATGACTTTGTCCCAAGTTGGAAACCAACACGTCCCATAATTTACAATGCTCATCTTCCGGAAAGGGAATAACTTCCTGCAACCGTTGCCCCTATGTGCAAGCAACCTGTGCCCCTTGTGAAGCTGACCTCACACCGACTCTGAAGTATCTGACTAAGAGTGAGATCAAATCCACCGTTTCTGGTCTAGAGGTATGCCAAGTGATTTTCACGTTAGGATGTATCCCTCTTTCACCTCAGTCTATGCTGAGAGTAAAGAATTCTAGACCCGCACTCATCTTCCCAACGTGGAGGACTCCTGACCCAGCTGGCTTTGGTTATCCTGTGCCGGTCTAGTGACCAAGGATGTAAAGAGCAGATACCCCAAAAGGGACTGGAGGATAAGGATTCAGATATGCCTCTGGCAGATCCGGTAGTCTAACTAATACTCGCTATTTTTCACACTTTGAAGAAGTGGAAAAATTCACAACATGGAACCCCACCTCCATGGCTTCAATACGGCTCCCGGAACGTGGCTCCAGGCTTCAGCACTATTTTTAATTTAGAATGATATATACCGAGGTAATGTGTGCTACCCCTTCACTAAATGGCACTAAAACAAGCATTATTGTTTATGGTGCTAACATAATGGTTTCTTATAAATGTATATGTTGCAGGCGGTGCTGATTTTGCTTGAAGAAGGTCAGAGACATGACGGCAGTCTGCTGAGGTCCAGCCCTGGTGGCATGGCCTTCAGTGAAGGCTTCATCGCGCTTGACATGGAGTCTGTCCCGTTCCTGGCCGGCCGACCAGTCACCTGCGTGTGCTTTCCCCACACGTCGACCAACTTGCTTCTCACTGTGCACAAGTGCCTCATGAGGCAGGTGAGTAATAGCAGTGTGTTGTTAGACCTGAGCATCCCTGTTTGGCCCACTCAATTTTTTCTAGATTGGTTACATATTTTCTGTAGGAGGTAACTGCATATTTATTTGTCAAGGAGTTACTGCATTATTATTGTGCCTGCTAAATTTTACAGTGAACTGAACAAATGAAACTTTTGTGTTCTGAAACCAAGCAAATGTGCGCACATATTTTTGGATGAAAAAGCTAACATTTTTAGGTTATACCATGTGCAGGTTGGGTTGCATACGAAGGAATTTCTTAAGAAGAGTATAAATAAATTAGGAAATGTCATGTGGGGAGTGCACCCAGGGCGAGATGACATCCTTCGAATGACTGGTTTTCAAGCTGGGACCCATAGGTGCCAGTTATCCCTGGACGAGATGAAATGAGACCCTAGGATGGAGGGGTGCTGGATTGCAAGGGTGGGGGAAACAGGATCACCCCGAGATAACCCGTTGGCAAGTAGCATCGTCCAGCATGATTTCCACATGTGGAAATCCAGGAGTGAATCTGGCAGGGATTGAACCCAGATCACTGTGGTGGGAGGCAAGCGCCCTGACCGTTATGCCAAAACTGCCCCTCAAGTAGAGTATGAAAGGCCTATAGTGCCACTGTTAAATTTAAAAATTCATGTAATTTTTCTGTGGAATAATTGAAGCTAATGTTATATGATATTTACAGGATCTATACACGTACCTTGTATGCATACTAATCTGTTTTCCATTAACTATTTATTTTTTGTTTGACATTCTTTGTTGTACCTCTACCATTTTAGATCTACCACAATAATATAATGAATAAGTGCTACAAATTTGAAAGTACCAGTTGGCTGAAACTGTCCCTGAAATAATGGCAAACTTATACAAGAAAATGTACTTTGATGCGTGCCGCTCAGCCTAATAAATAACAATTACGACTTATTGCTAAATGTTCCTACTTTAATCTCTGCAGGAGAGAGAATTTTATGCATGAATTCTCAGCCGCCTACTCTACCTGGCAACAGAAACCTATAAGTAGATTCTCTTCACCTGAAGGTTATTCAACTCGGCAGGCATGCCGCCCCCCCCCCCCCCCACTCTGCGCTGAGAGCCTACAAGTAGCCCGGTCCTCGGGCGAGGCCGAGTGCTGCCGACGAGGCACGAAGCAGAAACGCTGACCTGCCAGGATGCTCTGCTCGCCCTCCCCATAGCCCGCACCAGCAGCGCACAAGCTTCTGCCATATAAGACCGGACGCTGCCAGACTCTGGCAGTTCATTCTTCGCAAACTCTCTCATGACATCCCAGACCACTAATTCAGTGCTGGGACCTCGGGGAACTTCGGAAGCTACGAGTACACCCCCAGTGGCTACTCACAACGTGTCAATGTCCATCAAACATGTACACATTTTCTTAACTTCACTTTGTCTCCTCCAGACACCCTTTTCTTAGCCAGTTTAACTTTAAATACTTTTGCATCCGTCTAGAACCAGTTACTTCCCCTTTTTACCAGAACCAGGTCGCCTACACTTGGAACCGCAGTTACCTTCAGCTTTCCACGGTCTGATAGCAGGTAGCACAAGGTCACATGTAAACACCCATTGTTAACTGCCCTTCTGCTTTATATTTTACAGAGTACTTATCTGTGTGGCGGTCAGGAACAGAGTATGACGTGCACCGCCAACAGGAACCCAGAGTACTGACATCCACATTAGATGGCTAATTGTTTCTTCCGAACTCCCGAGCACTAAGACAGTGCTGGTGGGGACAAATAACAACGCCCCAACCACTAGGAACACCTTCGTGCAGGGAGGGGCTACAAGCTCAGGTTATCTCTCACTCAGAGCACTAAGTTAGTGCTGAAGTGACCTTAGCCTGGGGGTTGCCGCCCAACCTGGTACGAATGTACAACCAGTAGAGGCTTGGTGGCCCACACGGCTCCACGTCTCTGATCAGCTCGCATGCGTGAGGGATCATTGGGGACTTCTACCAAGCTCGTGCTGGCAAGACTCCGTTGGGCAACGCATTAATTACCGTTCCTGTTTAAGTGCACTGCGTAGGCTGTCAGACCGGTGTGCCCTATGCCTTACAAGGTGAGGAGTGGCAAGAGGTGTAGAGAGCAATACCTGGCACAAGCTGCTATCAAACTGTGGACAGTATTACCTCATCCTACGCAGGACAGGCAGGCGGAACGGGACCACGCCACCCAACTTAGACGACAGGCAGTAGCGCCTGCTTCGGTAACGGTAATAGTCTTCCCACTGTGCATTCGCATTCACCCTTCGTGCCACCCGGTGGTAAGAGGGTTGCTAAACTGGACAGAGACCAGATACGGCTGGGCGAACCCCAACTTCTGGAGCCATGAAGCCAGCGACTGCGATCGCCGCTAGCCACTAGTGGGTGTGATCCTCTTCAACCACAACACCCACCACAACTGAATAAGTAAGCCATCGCCAACACCCCTCGCCTCGTACCGTAGAACCAGAGTAAACCACCCTGCATTAGGTCTAGCGAAAAAATCCTCAACATACGTGTCAGTCAGCCTTAACCTGCACGCATCAACTTCTTCAGAAATTGTAACCAAAAATACTCACTTATAAATGGAACCATGACTTAATACCCTTTAGCACCGAAATCCTTATCTCCTTCATCAAGTTGTTTAGCAACCAATGCAATAAGTCTATGCAACATATTTTTTCACTGTAATTCAAGACAAACCATAGTCTTCTAGAGAAAATAGTTCCTGAGTTACTGCATTTTTGCATTTTAACTGAACAAGTTCCCATGAATAAAAAAAAAATATTGCTCGTGCAGTAACATACTTGGTAATAATATTATTAAATGTGCTAATAGTCAGTCGACATTGAAGTTATATACACTAAATTAAAGAGAAGTTTGCAAATCTTAATATGTATATCATTGAAGAAAAATTAAAAAGTTTTTTTTATCATAGTTAACTTTTATACTCGTCTTAAAACTACCATTAAAAACATATGACATTATCTTAGTTAATCAGTGAAAGAAGGTACATGAACTGCATCTTGAATTTTCATGACATATTTCACGAGTACTATGTCCAGCAAACAACTTTGTGCTTCCTAACACTTAAGTTGTTTGTTTTTCACTACGTAACTTGGCATAAAGATGATGTTAAAAAAAATATGCTTGTAGTTCTGTTGATGTTATATAAATACCATAAATAATTTAAGTGTGCATTGAAATAAATAATTTGCAGTGACGTATGTCCGATTAGCTAAGGTTGGATCATGGTTGTGTGACTTTGGTTGCACTTAGACCGGTTGTGCATTCAGGGTTTGATTACTTCTTTTGTAGTTAGATACGGTAGTCGGGCACGTGACCTTATGTGAAAGAATAAAGTTCTTGACGTTACGGTTAACGAATCCCTTAAATTGGTCTGCCCTCTTGCTAGTAGCATGGCTTGTTATCATCGGTGACGGGCGGGAGGTGCTAGCGGTAGCAGACTTACTGATGTCTTGAGGATGAGGACTAACTGGGTGCAGTTGGTTGAGTCTATCGTTCTCGGCCCCAGGTGACAGTGAGGGCACGGGGTCTTGCAACACAGAATCTATAGTTCCAGCTCGTGGCTACTGAACTCCAGAAAGTAGTGTTCCAGATGCTACGGCGTTCCTCTGTCTTGTTAATTACCCCACTCACGACAGGGTGGCAGGCAGGATGGGTGCGAATCGGTGATGACGAGAAAGTAGCTGGATCATATGCTACAGAAGTAGGCAGTTCTAGTGACCTGAGCAAAGTGGCACAATCTCGTTGAACTCGTCGACTAGCTGTAGGGGAAGCTAAACCACCCAGCTGCTTGGCAGCGAGGCACGCAACTCTTTGCTCCTCCCTTCTTGTGTCGTGTGTCACCTTAAATGGCATAGAGCGTGTTCGTCTGCTGAGGACTGTGAGTTGAGCACCATGGATATGAGTGACCCTAGAATAGTGTTGCCCATTAGTGGCTGGTAGCTCGAGCCCGGTGCTTCAGAAGGCCGCCCACCTTAGCGGGAGAACCAGAAGCGTTGAAGCTGTGTGGGCTACCACTGCGTGTGAGTTTCCCAACCAAGGCCAGGCCATAGCACCTAAGCAGATACCCCCGCCAGCACCTGGTGCTCCAGTAGGGATACAACTCAGACGTACTGTCTCTCTGTGGGTGGAAAGTGTTTCTACTGATTGGGGCTCTTCTATTTTATTCCTCCAGTACCTGTATACTTGTGAGAATAAAATAGATGGCCATCTAATATGTGTGTATCAGAACTGGAGCCGCCTAAGGGAGAGTCTCCAGTTGTAGATAGGTCGTAGTAACAATTTCCTGTTCTCGGTCGGCGGTACTTGGCTGGATGTTCTCCTAGCAGTTGGTTCAAAAGTACTCTATGAATGAGACTCGTAGTTAGAAGAAACAAAACTGTGTTTATTAATCGCATAGTAAACACAGTGACTCGTGCTCTCCTGCCAAGCAGATGGGTGACTGGAAGTAAACCTGTGTTAGCCGGGTATAGATGACCTGGTCCTAGGCTAGTTGGGGAAAGTGAAATAAAACTGTTGAGAATTGCTTAAACAAAACTAACTATAACCGGGGTGTCTATAGGAGACAAAGAAGTCAAACCACTGCTCTAGTAGTGTGGCATGTCTGGTAGCTACAGAAAGCCTCCGGTAGCTATTGGTGATTGGCGTCACTGGCACGTCTGGTCACGGGTGCTGCAGATCTCTAACAGTGACACTAAGACTGGCAGCCTCTGGTGGCTGCTGAAGACTGTTGAGCAGTTGGTGGCAGCCTCTGGAGGGCAGTAGTCAGAGGCCCCAGCACTGGAAGTGGCAGAGTGAGCTCGAAGACTGGCGTGGTCCGCCACGCACTGACTTAAATAGTCAGGATGGCGCGTGGAGGAGCGGCCATGGGGGAGGGCGAATGACATCCCTCTGCTGCGAGGTCGGAGTGGGGGTAGCATCCTCTAGTCATCTCTGGGCCTTCGCGTATCTTCGGTGGTGCTAGGGCATACCCCGAGGCAGGTGACGGCTTGTGTCCGGCTGTCCTCCAGGATTGTGGCAGGCTGCGACTTCGGTGTACGGGTTGGCGTGGGGTTCGAGTGTCACGTGTGTAGAAGTAGTATATTACGTTTACAAAGATATGAGTCGTAATCGCAATTGGTAGTTGATATAAGATGCATGCGTCAGCAGTTAAATAGTTTACAATGTGTTCAGAAAGTTTGAGAATTTCATAACTCCCAATGTGCAGTCATGGGGCAAAGCACTACTGCAGCCATTCTAGCAGTGAAATACACTCCGTTTGAAGTTTGAAGAAAGCCTCAGGATTAAGTAAATGTAAACATGTAGTTACATTATTAAAAGGAGCTAGAAAACAAATCCCTACAGGATGTGGTGGGAATAGGTCTCTAGGCTACTATGTAATTACATTACAAAAAGGAAGACAGAATACACCAGCACTCACAAGGTGGTACTTGTGAATGAACACACACACAAAAAGTTTGTGTGCCACCACTTTCCACCTGATGAAGTTGGCCTAGCCACTGAAACCTCGCGACTGCGCATCCACGTGGGAAAATGTGTTTGTCTGACTTGTGTGTGTGTGTGCGTGAGTGTGTGTGGTTTTGTGTGTGTGTGTTCTTGCAAGTACACACACTCGCACAAAGTCAAACACGTTTTACATACAGATGTGTGGAAGTTGTTTTGCTGGCTGGACTCGATTCTTCAGGCAGTGTATAGTGGCACACCACTGCTTGACAGACTGCAGTGTGCCATCACTTGCTCCTAGTTGCTGCTATTGTGGTGCAGGTTGGGGACGGAGATGGTGGAAAGTACGATGCCAGCCTGGACCGCAGCATGGTGTGTGTGTGGAACTCGCTGGAGCCGTCACGCCCCCAGAAGGTGCTGGTCACCAGCCAGGAGGTGTGCACTGCCTGCTTTGACCAGACCAAAGCCAGCCTCGTCTTTGGGGGACTGGATGATGGCTCTGTCTGCGTCTGGGACCTCGAGGAACAGCTTCTGCACCACAAAGTTGTGCGTGTAGGCACATCTGATTGGACCGTCAGATCTCCCACCTACACCACAGGTAGCACTACCTTTTTGTAGCTTATGGAATTTCACTTATGAAGTTAATAGCTTTGGGTTGTTTTAAGGCAGTTAAAATAATACCCTTCAGATAATAGTCTCCTGTAATTATTGCCTCTCTTTTGAAGTTCACAATATATTATAATACACTAGAATCTCTGTATACTTTGACGTGCAACACGCTCGGGAAATGTCTATTGCTACATCATGGTCGGGACTAGTTTAAGTACCGGACGGTTACTCGGGTTAAAGTTTGTACTAATCTCAATGACATGCTGAGGCCCGACCAGTATACAAGGTCGGCCAGGTGGCCTGACAGCTGGGCACGAAGTGTATTGCCGGCTGTGTTGTGCGATGGGCGGTGTGGCGACCAAGGGTCGCTGGTGTTGGGTAGCGGCTGCTGGAGGCGCTAGAGGAGTTGGAAGCGCCCCAGCGACTGCGCTCGCTAGAAGTGAAGGCCTTGGTTGTATTGGATGCATGAATCCCCTTAGACCAGGGGAACCCAATGCCCAACTCTACTTCTTCCCCTCGTCTGATGGCAGCCACCACTGGGTTTGGCATCTTCGTAGGAGCATGAGCTTGGTCTTGGGGTTATAGTGGGAGGTTGCCTTTTTGTGTGGGTGCAGCCTCATGTAGTCTCTTAAGCGGCCTGCCTTTCTCTCCTGCAGCAGATCTTTCTTTTCTGCATTTATGTAAGGCTTGGCTATGTGCTACAACCGGCCTCACAGGATAGAAGCAGGTGAAAAATGGTCCCTAGTTGAAGTGTTCTGCCGCAACTGTAGCTGGGCCGACGCAAAGCCGTACCTTTAACCCGACCGGCACGGCAACACGCAGTGCGATGGTTGGCGATCAGGTTTTCTCTGAGTAGTCCGACAACAACTGCGAGTGTGGGCCCAAAGGCAGTCAACTCCCCGTCCCCAGCAACTCAAGGATGCAGTGGACGGAATGCAAACTGGCCTGGTTGTCTAGCCTTCTTATAGGTTGTATCACTTCAGTGTTGTGGCTCTGGCTTTCGGTACACGTGGGTGCTCCGAACAGGTGGTTGTTGAGAGAGTGTGTGGTACTGATGTATGAGCCCTAAGGGGGAGCTCGCAGTCCTACACTAGACGTTAAAATTCTGGTCTCCTGCTCCACTCTGGAGGGCGTAGTGTTGTTTTATTCCTGAGAGGAATAAACATGGTGGTCTGTAGTACCTCCTAGACTACCTTGAGCTGACTGGAAGTATAAACTAGGCAGAATTCACGTGAAGAGGACCTGGTTCTAAGCTGGGTATGGCAGAATCGGCTAGGTAGCTATTAACTTTCCCCATCTATCCTCTGCAGTGTCCTGAAGGTACTTAGGTTGCTCACTACCCGAAGGGTTGAGGGGGAAGCCTTTACCAGGGGTAAGGGGCAAGGGGTTTGACAACTTCTTCAAAGTCTGCAGAAGGGAGATTCTCTGGAAGATTGGGAAGATGGTGTTGAAGAGCTTCTGAGTTGTCTGGAATATGTAGAGCAGTCAGAGGGCTCCAGCTCGCAAGGTAGTGGAGCGAGTTGCCGGGGTTGATGTAGCTCGGGGAAGAGCCAGCAAACAACTGGCATTTTTGGGCCACGCACAGGTACATATATCCGGCCGGCTCACTCCCACGCGGGGCTGCTGGTGTGGGAGCAAGGCTTCCCTGGATGAGGCGGAGCTAATGGCTGTCTGCTGCAGACTGAAGCGCAGGTGGTGCTATCCATCGGTGCGCCCTTGAACTACTCTGGATGGTTTCAGTCGATGGCTCACTCATTCTTGTGAGGGGAGGTTAAGTTTGCTCTCAGACTGCAGTGAACAGTATAAAATGGACGTGTCTGTACTACTCCCTGCGGCAAGGGAAGTAACCGGTAGCCACTCTGGTAGATATTATACTTGGTTCGGGCACCATTCTCTGCACCAGGACATATGCACCAATAATTCAAAGTTGGTTTTTGCGTAATTCTTGAGAGCATCATGCATCTACTTAATATTGAAAAAACTACTTTGTATACATAATGGCATTACATTTTCCTGCGATCTGAAATATGTGTAAGTGCAAAGCCCTTTGAAGTGAAGTTCTTTACTCTGAAATGTTAGTTGGTGTTCATGTTTTGTGTCCGAGATACAGATTTCACATTTTGCAAGGAATCTGAAAGTGTAATTTGTACTTAATTGTGAAAACAAAAGTTAACATTGTTCCATATTTAAACAAAACATAATTATTAAAATTAGTATAAACAATTTGAATGGTGTTGCGTGTATACTACCTATAAAATACCGTAGTATAATATGAACATAGCACTGCACAAATTCTACCCACTGAAGCACAGTCAGGCTGTAACTCGAGTGAGTTAGGAACTCCCAACCTTTGACCACCTGGTACAAGGTGAGGTCCTACCCTGTATCTGGATTGTGGGCACTGCACCATACCAGTGATGGTCAGTGGGAGTGAGGATATAAACCTCAGTGCCAACTTATGTATAACACAAAAGATGTACACTAGTTACAAATCACTTGTGTACACAGAGTCACCCGAGTGATACACACAAGCCTTAGGCTAGCTGTGGGGGGGGGGGGGGGGGGGGGGGGGGTAGAGTTCTTTCCACGTCGGAAGGAGAGGCAACGAGATGCTGTATCTTGTGGCATGTGCGGGGTAGGTGACTTGGGGATAGAGACCCAGACGAACAACTTGAACATAGGTTTATTCTCGTACACCGTCCGTATACAAGTGGCTTGGATGGCCTTCGACTTCTTGAATGTGAGTGTCACTTATAGCATGCCCGGAAGAGATTAAACCCTCTTGGACAAGGTACCAGCAAGGATTTTATGGGACGTGTAGGTTTACGTGTCGGGGCAAAGTTAGCAACAGTGGCAACACTCCTCTCCGACGTATTACCTGCAGATCCACAGCAGGTGGAGCTCTCCTCTGCTCCGGTAGGAGGGTGGTGCTCATGCCGCTGGGTAGGGTATAGGTAGGTTGTGGAGGAATAGCAATATATTCAGAGGAGAATGCTGATGGCTCTATGCCTAATATGTCTGTGTTATTGTGTAAGATTATTAAATATTCTAAAGGCACTCGTCCCGGTGTCCGGGTTGGTAAAGAGAAAATAGAGTTGTTCTCCTGTGGTTCTGAAATTTATTTACTACTAATCTCAGTCTCTAGGAGGTGCAATTCCCGTTTAAGACGTTTCTTGACAGCTTTTTTGGAATTATTCGGCATGAGGGCAATGTACTGTTAATAGTTCTGAATAAAATGTGAATTACCACACAATTAAATGTATGTGATGTGAAACCGTGTATACGTGGCGGTCCTATAGTTTACGTCCGAGTAAACGACTAGACCTGACGTGTTTTACCGTTTAACCACATCTGGGCATTCACTAGCCCGAAGGGTTATACAGCAGATCACGTGAGCAGCTGCAGTATCAAGGTGTATTGAGGTCCTAGTGAAGGACTCCCCTGAAGATTAGCTAGTGAGTTTTACCTTGGCGAAACTCGGAATACCGCTCGCTGTTACTTGTATTTGCTGTTCTTCTAAAGTCAGTGGGTGTAGTTGCTTTCTATCAGCAAGTAGAGGCGACTGCTGAACCGAGAGGAACAGCAGCACAAGTGTATTGGTGTCTGCAGGCTTTGTTGGAGAGTATCTGAAAGATGCTGATGGTGGTAGATGTCAATGGAGCTTCTGGTAGCTAGTGGTAGAGGGGCTGCAGAAGCCTCTGGTAACGTGAATGGTGGCAGCCCCTGGCGGCTGCTGAAGTCTAGTAGATGGTAGAGATCCCCAGCACACACAGTGTTGAGGCAAGCTACTGGAGAAGGAAATAACTCCCGCTGGATAGGTGCATGCTGGGCCAGGGTAGGAGGTGTGACGTCGCCTTATGACGTCCCTCTAGTGCGAGGCCGGGGCCGGGGTGGGAGTAGCTACACTCGGCTTCATGCATTCTCGGGCACACTCGTCTTGCCCCGAGGCAGGTGACGGCTTGTATGCTCTCAGCGCGGGGGTTGGGCATGCTTCTTGACGACTGTCTCAATCTTATATTCACGTGTTTAGAATCACCCTCCAAGGTATTGGCGATCTAAGGATACTCGTGACAGATGTTGCCAGGTTTGACCCTTCGTCAGGTTACGTAGAAATACGTGAGGCTGACGAGTCGTAATAGTTTAATAAATAAACGGGAAAGCGACATGCGTCAAAGTATTTTGAAAATGTTTCTCCAAAAAAAATTTATAAGTTGTATATATAGTGAAGAACTTAAATCATCTGACTCGTAACATAACTAAGAACTTAATCTTGAGGCGTAGAAAAGAACTCGAACATGCTATACAGATGCACTTATTTTCTTCTAGTTAGGCATTTGGGGATGCTAGTGCAATATTTTGCTTATGTTGCCATGACACATTTTGAGATTAGTTCTAACTTTGTTTTTACATTTCAAAGGATAAAACTTGTTGTGCTAGAAGGTGTAATAAAAACTGAAGGTGCCTGGTGCTCAGTACATTACAATGAGAGATAGCAGTTTCAAAATTATGTATGCTTTTTAAGGAGCTTTAACTCATTAGCTGCAAACTGCTTAAAATAGTTTTTACTATAAATCAGTTACCTTTAATTATAAATACAAGAACGTTAAAAATATGAATTCAGTGTAAAAAAATCTAATATTTTTCTTTACTACAGTACGTTGACAAAATTACCGTAGTTTTTATTTTGTTCACAATCTAAATGTAGAGAATCGCAGATGTGTATGTTTGGCATGATGCTTCCTTAGAATCTTAAAACATTTCCCAAAATAATTATTAGTTCTTCCCCGTATTGTGCTGTGAATTTTATTAATTTGTTTTAAATTCCAGCTGGAATTCTGAAAAGTGAAGGCCATCTGGGTCCTGTTGTGTCACTGCAGCCAGTAATAGAGGCTGAGGACAAAGAAGAGGATATCACTGCAGGCAGTTTGTCACCAATGCAGGTAAATTTTCTTATCGCAGATTTGTTTTTTATGTTGTTTGCTAAAACTTGGCAGTGCCACTAGCAATAGAAGGTGTATTTCCTGATATATTTTTTTTTAAATCTATACATACCAGTATGAGGAAACAGGATTTTGCAGCCAGGAAATTAAGTTAAAACTTGTAAGTTTTGTGTGTGTGTGTTTTTTTTTTTTTCTGAATCTCACTACCTCACTTCTTGTGTCGTCAAAGTTCTGCAAGGCTCAGGGTCAGTGTGCCGACCTGTAGGTCTCACATCCCAGGCTGTAGTTGACTGCAGAAGCATGCTAGAGGTCTACCTTCACTAGTTAATGCCAGGACTCACGTCCTATCTGGATCCCTGGTCAAATGTCATCAGGAGGTAGTGGGCTAGGTTATGGATTATGCCTGAGGGGGGGGAAGGGGCAGCGGGATGGAGAGAAAGACTATTTGATACGTTTGTCTTCTCCTGGTAAGCTTTTGCAAGTGTGTGTGAATGTGGGAATTAATGGACAACATGTACGTTTAAGAATACGTGAGGCACTTACGTGAGGTACGGGCTGTCATGTGGCAGGTATGCAGCCTGGAGGAGGGGGGCCTCCTGCTGGTGTGGACGGTCGTGCGGAGCCGCAGGCCTGCCGAGAGTAGCGGAGTGAGCGGACTCGACCTGGGGCTGGCTCCGTGGGGGCAGGTGCGTCTGCTACGCAGCTCCTCGCTGCACCTTGGCAACACCCTCGGCTCGTGAGTGTCCCCTCACGCTTGTGTTTGTCACAAGTTGTATCCTGCCCAAGATCTACTTGTATGCACATTGTATATTCTATCACCTTGTGTACAATTAACTTTGTTATGTTTGTAATCACTTGATTCATGTGTCAGGTCACGTAAAACTGTGAAATTGTGATAACAGTAAATATTTTAAAAATTTACTAGTTATTACATTCATATACCTTAAAAATTAGACAGGTAAAATAAAACATTTGATTACTGACAAATGTTTAACTAACAATTCTAATCAACATTAAGACATGGAACTACTTTCCGTCCATCTTTACCAACTTTACTCGCTACACGACAGTCATTGTGCTAGTTGAAACATATGTAGTAGGGGCCGTGCCATTTTTCAAATGTTGAATTAAAATATGCTCACTTAACCATGAATAGCCTATAAGACCATATTTACCTAAATGTAGCGTGGCCTTGAAAATAAGACAACCCCACATGTTTACTTTGGTCTGCGGGAAAATTTCACTTTCCACAAAGTACTTATATTTGTAATTTAGCTTGATTGTTGTATATTAGGCACTCTAAGCTTGTGCTTAGTTCTTTGCAAATAATGTCGATTTTATACAACACATTAAATACATTAAATTTGAAGGCATTACTTTTTTTTGTCCATCCCTTTCTGTTAATAAAGCACAGTTTGTTAATAATGTAAAGGTTTTATGTGACCTGTATTGTAGTGAAAGATATATATGCCAGTATAAAAAACATTGACCATGACTTGATTCGACTGAAGCAAAAATATTAATTTCGCCATTTTGAGTATGCAAAAATAATTATTATATCCGTAATATTTGTTGGTATAACTAGAACAACACTGTTTCATATACTCAGGTAAATAGAAGGTAAGTAATGTTTTGGTTCATCCAAAAGGTGAGGTGGGTATACACGTCCATTGTGATGTGAGATGGAACATGGGTGGAACGCAAGTGTGGGGGAAATGTCAGTTTTCCGTGAAATTGTTCTGGCCACCATCATCATCATCCTCCACATTTCTCAAATATGAACTGCTTGCCTCCCATCAATGTGAATCAGGTTCGATTCTTGGCAGGGCCACATGGATTTTTGCACGTGGGAAAGAGGGAAACATTGCGGATTTTGAAGTTGGCCGGTGGTTTTTCTCAGGGCACTCTCATTTCTCCCACCCTTGCATTCTGGCGCTGCTCAATACTCACCTCTCTTCACCCTTATTGGCATTCAAGACCTCATTGTTAAAAGCCGCTCAAATCTCTCCACTTTCTTGCAGTTGTTGCTACAATTTTTTTACATAGTGACATAAAAGAAGGCCGAACGTATGGATGGCTGTTACTTACATGGGCAACTTGACAAAAAATAAGGACTCTGCCTGACTGGTGGATAAAGTGTTTGCAGATGTTTCTTAGAAGATGTGTAATTCTAAAACTATTGGATACTTTGTAGTGGTGCCTGAACACAAAAAGAATTTACAAGGAATTTTTGCATCCAAATACAAGTTTCAAGTTCTCATTTCAACTCCAAGGTTTACTTTTTTGGGTGGTTATGTACAGAACCAGTTTTGGCTGCTAAATTCTTTCATACAGATACGTAATAGTTGTTTTTGGACATGCATGATACATTTATTTTTATTAGTGTGCCGTAAAAACATGGGGTCGCCACTCAGTCATATTCAGGCAAGTCACTGACGGAAAGAAATCGTGCGCCTGCATATTGAGGCGATCAGGCAATAGGTGAGTGAGCAAGAGCGGGCTAATCGCTCAGCCACCGTGGCCCCATATTACAAAAAAGGAGGGTACGCTGCCACCACTGTAATTGTGGCAATTGGGTGTTAACCAAGCTGGTTCTGCATAGGTCAAAATTTCAGAATTATTCTTACTCATGACAGGGGGAAGCCCTGCAAGGCTATCTTCACTAGGGATGGGGAGGGGGGGGTCATCTCGAGATTAATCAGCCTAGGATGGGTCAGTCACAGATGACTAGGCTGCAGGGAAGGAGGCATTAATTTAGCAGTTCACACTTGTTAAATTGTGAAAGGATGTATTTTAAGATTACACAAAGCTAAGTAAAGTGCACTTTAGGCAAGGCCCATATAGCTACTGCCAAATTGTCTGAAGCGTGTCGCTTTCCAGTATTATTATTAATCGACAACATATTTCAATGTAACCCAGAGGAAGGGTCTAACCCGGCAATGCCATTCACGAGTGCCGTTTAGATATAGATTGCCAATATCTTGGGCGGCGATTCTATACACCGAATGAGAAGTTACGCAAGCGGCCAAGAAACACACCCTTCCTTCCTCCTCTCCTGCACCACCATGAGTCACGAAGCAGCCCAAGGGCATTACGAGGCGACGTCACGCCTCCCACTACGCTCCCGGCTTGGACCTGACCAGTGCACTTTAAAAGACTGCACAGCTGAAAACGGGAGTTATCTTCTCTAGTAGCTCGCCTCAACAGTTTGTGTGCTGGGGCTCTCTACTGAACATTAGACCCTCACGACCCTCTCCAAGAAATCCAGAGGCTTCAGCCAAGCTTGCCAGCAGCTCCAGAGGCAGCCACCACCAACAACCAGAAACTCCAGAGGCTTCTTTCAACGGCCACCAGGAGTTCCAGTGGCTTGTACCACCAGCCAGCAGCAGCCCCAGAGACTGTCGTTAATGGCTACCACCGGCTCCAAAGGTTCTGCAGCATCTACCAGCAACTCTTCAACAGTAAACCTGGAGACACCACTACAACACTCTCCGTTGTCGTTCTCTTGGTTCGACAAACGCCACTACTGACTGTCTGGTAGTAGCAACTGCACCCACTGACATTAAAAGTAGTGGCTCCTTTTCTTCTTAAAGTCTCTTTGAGATATCCCGAGTTAGAGTAGCTGCGACTGAGTTGTTTTTATCGCCGTCAAAGTCATTCTATACCAAGTTAGTTTAGGAGCAGGTCTCACCTCCACCAGCTTTACCGTAGGTTACTTCCAACCATGTTTTGCTTGGTAGGAGATAGTATGTGTCACCTTGTTTATTACTACGTAATAAATACGTATTGGTCCCTACCCATGTGTTTTCATTCAAGAGGTGTATTTCCTACTTGCACCACACGTCGAAAAGCAGCCAGCCTGCCTAACGCAGAATCCAGTATTCCAGCAGCTGACACAGCAGTAAGACACTAGGGCTTGGAGCCAATACCAGGGGTACCCAACCATCCCTGCAGTTGGAGGAACAGGTTACGAGTCAGGTGGGCTAGGTAAGGAAGCGTGACCGAGTAAGGTGTGCTCGCAGTCCCAGACTTTGTGCCAACTCTACCTACTCCGCATAATCCAAGGCCCCGGTATTCGGACAGTAACTTGTAATCTTGATCCAGTGTGCCTGACCTAGCGCAACCGAAACCACTTGGACCATGTCTCAGATCAGGCTTCAGAAAGTGACATGCTCTATATCCTTATACTACCAAGCTCCTATTAGCTCCTCCAGCGGATAAAACTCTTGGTGTTGCCTCGCTGAATGCTGGCATAACACTGACCGCAAGCAGTGCGTGAACAATACAGTATGTATCTCTCGCTTACATCTGTTACGCATCACCCTGGCCACACCCTAACACCTACAGGTCATGAGGGGCCAAATCATTCAGCTGCCATATTTCCTTGTGACTTATGACTCAAAATTAATCATGCACGACCTCATGTAAGAGCTCTCTTAAGGCTTCGTGAGCTCGCTATAGAGATCTGCTCTATTACAGTTTCAAATAAGATAAATACATGCCAAGAACGTAAAATGTGACATTGATTACAACATTAATGTACATTACAGTAGCAGACAGCTCAATAATTTATTAAAACACAAGGTAATATTTGACAATTGATTCAGTAATAAATAAAATAACATATATAAAAGGAGCTACTGTGGCTGAGCAGTTAGCGTGCTCTCCTCCCACTAAAGCGAACTGGGTTCAAGCTCAGCCGGTTCACTCCGGATTTTCGCATGTGGGAATCGTGCCGGACGATGCCGTTGGCCAGAGGGTTTTCTCAGGGATCTCCCGTTTTCCTCCTTCCTTTCATTCCGGTGCTGCTCCATACTTGATCACCCTCATCGTCTCTCAAGTCCTCTCTGTTAGCAGCTGTCCATATCTCTTCACTCACTCACATTATTTATAAAAATAAATTCTCAATTCACGTTCTTAATGTTTTATTTAATAAAACATTAAGAAGGAAAATAATGCTTTATCAACTTTCAACATGGTGACAGTGAAAGTGAACAGCCCCCAGTATCTCTCGGAGAGACCACAGAAACTGGGTATCTTTAATGTGGTTTATTACTTTAGGCACCTCGATGTCCTGGCTGGCAGCTCACTCACAGTGATGTTACGCTAAAGTCTCATCAGAGGATAAAACAATAGAAGAAAATAGGGTATTACTATTTATAGAGGATTTAGTGGAGGTGCAGACATGACTGTTAATTATTGTTCAAGTGTACGTATCAGCGTGGGGGAGGACAGATCTGGCTTGGTCCATACAGGAAGAAAGCTGCTCCACCTTGGGATACACTCCTGCTGGATTCCTATTGCTCGTTCGGCGCAGGAGCTTGCACTTCACCAGGGACGGTGCTCAGGCCTATAGCGGTTTGTGGAGAGGACTTCCTGATTACCCTTGTTAAAGAAGTTGAGCTAGTGGCACGGCCTGCTATTGACCTCAACTGCCCCTCTGGGTTCACAGTGTTCCCCATGTAATGACTCCATGGCTCTCAAGTGACATACATCTCCCGACCTGTGCCAGCTAACGTCTGATGGACGAGGGACCAAGTTTGCCAAGCTGTTTGCAGCAGGGAGATGAGATAACAGAAGGAGAGAGGGCGAGTGTGACCATGGTCAAACCAAGCCCAGCACGGACGAGGTGTGTGGCCAAACTCAACTGGAAAGGAGAAGGCTCCGCAACAAGAGCTTCTGCCTGATGTGTTGAAAACACAAGTCCTGACAACAGTAATGTACTACGGCTAAGTTATACTGTTACTGCTGAAGGCAAGCTGTATGGCTAGCGTGGCAAGATAGTGCAAGGTAAGCGAGGGGGTGGGTCCACCCACTCAAACTGCAGCGCGGCATCGTGCGGATTGCCAGCCTCTAAGGCAACAAGGAGTTTACTCGCTTGTGAATAGGAATGGTACACTTGCAAAAAGAGCGGCAGTGGTTAGCGCTACAGTACACCAAGGAGCACCAAGACTGAGGCTTATATATTGATGCAAGCTCCTATCTGGAGGGATAGTGGTTCCCGAGTTCCTCAAGTGTTCCTACCGCGACGTTTAGAGTTGTTCCGATACCATGTTTTCCGATACCAATACTCAGATACCGTTGCTGATACCTCAATACTAATGCTCTTCGCACTGAATTTTAGAAAAAGTATTACTGTTAAAAATACATTAAAAAAACATTTTTCCTAGACTCATTTAAGTAAAGAAAATTACGTCTTAAGAAATGCACGTTTTCCCTTTCAAAAGTAAACACAACAATGGGCCCGGGAATAACTACACTCTCGAAGTAACAACACTGTTTTGGGGAACCATAAAATTTCTTGTTAAAAAAAAGCAATAACTTTAAGGAAATAGCCCAAAAATAAGTTTGTTACATTTATTTTGGTCATTACATGCAGTAAAATATAGGTGCTGAAATTGTTGCCTTTAGGCCTAATTGCTATGCCAAAATATAAAAGAAATAAAGTTTGGTTTAAAACTGCAGCTGTGGTAGCCAGAACCCTCACAGAGGCGTTCTTGTGTCAAGCAACTCCTCGCTAGGAGCTGGGTCTGGCCTCTGAAAAGGTCACTCGCTCCCTTTGGCATCTTTGCCCCCCCCCCCCCCCCCCCCTCCTTTTAACAGTCTACCCTCCACCAGCTGTCCCTCATTCCTCCCATAAGCTATAGTCCATTCCCCATTGGAAGCAACTTTCTCGGAGCCCTGCTAAATATCTACTTGCAGGCCTGTTTCATATCCTTCCGTCCAATGTAAACAAACATTGCCATGTGACTGCCATGTAGCATCTGTCAAACTCAATGTTTACATGCCATTGTGTGTGTATACATGTTCATATACTTTCGATACACCTAAAAATAAACATTGCCATGTGACTTCTACTTTTATACCTGTCAAATGTGTTGTTTGCTGTTTACAGATTTTCAAAGAATTCTGTCTTAGGTCTATTTCAAAAACCATTTTGAACGAATATTCACAGTTTAGGCCTATAACATTATTTAGGTCAACTTTATGACGTTTTAAAAAAGCCTTAAATAACTATAGTTCTTAAGGTTACGTTACAGTAACGTATTTGTTTTCCACGACATAGCACATTACACGTAATGCTTGTTAATATTTTGCAGTGACTGTTAAACACTGCTGCAACTGCGGGGTAATGAACTGTAGTATTTAACTTTTTGTTATTGATATGTCTTGGGTTATTTCTTTAAAAGGACGGCCTCAGTTCGAATAACAAAGGAATAGACAGTCCAACGAAAAAGCGACATTAAAATCAAGCACGCAACTCATGTCACTCATTTTTTTGTTATAGAAACTTAAAATATAGCGGTGAACATGCACACAAATAAGCCTATGGTAACTTTTTTTCCGCTCATATTTATGTGTATTGCTACTTACTGTGTATTAGGTTTATTGAAATTTATTGGGGCTGGGCTTGGTTATTTCGTTGATTGGTGGTAAATCACATTACACGACTGTGTTTCAAACACCCACCAGGGCAAAGGTACAACGTTGTGATAAATAAACAGACGTGGTTGTAAATAAATAACTTTGTTATAAAAACAGTTCACATTTACAACGTATAAACAGTTAATATCAAATTTTAAATCACGCACACACAGGGCCAGCATATCGACCATGATTCACAAAGGCACGCCATTTCACAGACGCAATGATTAAAAAAACACACGTCACAGTATATTTATTACTGCAGTGGAGAAACAGGTTTATCACAACTTCGTAACTTGCCTGGGTAGGTTTAATAAACACGTCTACAAACATGATGTGGTAATTTGAAATGTTATTTGGAGTAAGTATAATTTACGCTTCGTTTGGTAAAACAGCAACAGGCCATGTCACGGTTCGCCACATCTGCCAACTTCACTTTGTTTCTGCCCACCATCATATCTAAATATATTAAAATAAGTATTCAAACCTTAAAATCTCTTTTCAGTTGAAAATTACAAATTCAAAAATCATTATTGTGCTGTAATAAGTATGAAATATGCTACAATTGAAAACGTGTACAATTTATCGCGTGGTAGCGAAGTGAAACTTCCCGAGTGTGAAAGAGAGAAAGACAGAGAGAGAATGACAAGCCTCGCTCAGCAGACAGTTGCTTCAAAGTTGCTCTCATTCTATAAAACAACACCGTACCAGTACGACCTACTCACAATATTTTCCGCTGTTATTTTAAACTGTTGAAAATGAGATATGTTGCCATCGGGGCTACCTAAATATTTAAATAGGCACCATTTAATTTACAAATAGTATACTAAAAAAACAAGGTTAAAATAATATTTTAACTATGAACTATTTCTTACCGGTCGTTGCTCTTGCTGTTGTTAATTCATATTTAAAAATAAATATTACAAGTTATAGAAGATATTAAGGTAAAAGTTTCATTTATTCAATAATACATCCTCCAGCCACGCCCACGCCACTACACTCCTTTTCTCTCTCCATCATCAAGCCACACCGCACCAAGCTTCCTTCCTCCCTCCAACTGTCACAAGAGACAGCCGGGAATTTGCTTTGCCCCACTCTCCCAAACTTCACGCAGTACGTGGCACTGTCGTATCTTTTCACCTCTTCAGCAGGCAGTAGAGGTGACGAAAACCAATCAACAGACGTGAAAGCTCTGGCAGGATCATATAAAATCTTATTCTTCTGTCTGGGGGCAAATATGCACTTTGAATTATATATGATTTTGAATTAATTTACTTAGAATTAACAAGGTTTTACTGTATACACACCAAAATATGCTCATTTTTCTCTTGGAAGAACGTAATAGCCTGACTTAATTGTCTACAACCGATACTAATGTATCGGCCCGATACAATACATCGGGAAACGACGAAGTATCGGCCGATACCGATACTTAGTATATGTATTGGAACAACTATAGAATTTATACTGGCCCGGTGGATCATGGTAAATTCTGGGGGGAGGCCGCTTAGTGTGAGGATACCGTCAGAAGAGAGTGGAGCCAAACCCCAGAGTGAGGTGAAATGAGAATGTTTCCTGACCAGGGAGTTGAATCTTCCACTCTACTAAGATTGCCAAGAGGCGGGATGCCAGTTGTCCTGGGGTGAATGAGATGTGAGGGGGGGTTTAAACGATCGTGTTGGTGGGGGTGGATGATCTGGCTGGAGAGATCGCAGTGGCAGCTTAGGCCAATGGGCTGGAACGTCGTTTGCAGGGGAAGAAACTACATGAGGCTTGGGGACTACCTTTGGTGGCAGTCGAACCCGGACCGTCTTCCCCGAGGCCAACTTGATCAAACACGTATTTGGCTCGTCCTTCGGTGGAACTACCTTGGGTGAGGTAACGCTTACTACCAGTGGTGGAGTCTCCTGCTGGGTAGGACGTGTCGGATTTGGATCGTATTCCGACCAACAAGCACCTAAATACTTATTTAAAGTGACCAGTGATCGAGGGTGATGAACTGAGATATCGGCCTATGTGTGGTTCAGGTTCCGTAGGAGGAGGATTAATGTCGTTCGTGACTTTGTTATTGGGGTTAGAATTCAAAGCTCTCTGTAAGGCATGGCTTTCTCTACGTCATATGCAACACTTAGCCCCACCCTTCTTATGATGCAGCTGTACTATTTCCTGAACCTTACGTAGACATGCAGTCCTGGGGGCATGACTTGTTCAGTCATACCCAAAGCCCTGACGTACAGGTGTGCAGTCCAGTATTGGGACGTCACCAAAGGTAGGCACAGGAACACCGGAAACTCAGGAGCAGCGGCTTCTCTTGTGCAGACCAAGGCTTTCAGCAAGCTCCATCTCCTGTAGAATTTGGTGTGCCTCATGTCTAGTCTTCAGCGGGGTTTTGCTATTACACCTGTCACAAGATTTACTGACACACAAGGAGAATATTAAAAATAATAATCGTGACCCAGGGGCTAAAGTTGAAATGACGGTAAGCAAATAATTTTAATTCACGTAAAATTTATTACGTTACTAGGAAAATGGGGAAGTCCTGATTAATTTATAAACTAGGTAAACACAGTATAAAAGAGTTACGCAAGTACACAGGCGTAGGTGAGCCTGATAAAAATTGTAGTTTTTAATTCTACATAAAGTACGCTCTTTACAGCATCTTCAAATTTATGTAGATTATCCAGAAGGGTAAATTACGTCGCGACGACCTGTTACCGCGGAGTCATGGAAGTTGACTGTGGTCAGGGGTAATGGGTATAGGACATCTGGTTTACCTCTGGAGTCAGGCCGCCCTTAACGTTCAACTCTGGTGCAGTTGTCGACTAGCCTTCTTCAAGCTGCAGGGATGGTGCAGTCTTCTCAGTCTCCAGAGGTGGTTAAAGCCATGTTGCAGGTTTCTGGAGAGGTTGGGCCATGTCGCAGGCCGAGGAGAGGATAGAGAAGACTTCTGCAGACCAGGGAGTGCTCACTGACCTACGCGGCCAGTGAGCCTGGCGTGTCTGCCTGGCCATGCTCTCTGACTTCTGGTATAGTGAAAAACCCAGTGGTCAGCGATGTTCTGGGGGTGCAGGGTAGAGTAGCCTTCCAATGCAGGGGTATATTTATCAGTGTTGCGGTGGCGGCGCTGCTCATTTCTTATCTCCCTGCATGTAGGCGACGACAAATTTAAACACACCGTCCTGAGGCTGGCGGGATGTGACGTCACAGGGCAGCAGAGGTGCTACTGTCTCGTGTTGTCGCAGGTACTTCTTCCACAGTTAAATTCAGGGGAGTGGCTCGTCGAAAATATTTTATTTATTCCCAGGTGTGGTGCTTGCACACAGGATTCTGGGCGGGCCGTTCATTTCATAATTAATTGCGTTAATCATCTTTACATCCGAGGCTGTCCAACGCGTGGAGTTCCTTTAGCCGGTACGTGAAATTATTTTGCCACTGTTTATGACCTGCCCTGAGCTCTCATTGGCTTGAGATGGGGCGAAGTCATCCGTAGAGAGTGCAAGCATGCTGCGCAGCATATTGGCATGTGTCAATATGTATATGACAGCGCATATGGGGCGTCAAAATAATTTTAGTTACTAAAGTGCCTTATTCCATGAATTCAAAATATTTAAATGCCTTACACGAGACATTTCTCTACACAACTTAAGTGAAGTCTAACATTGACTGTTCTGGTTTCAATTATGCTAGAGGGGAGTAGGGCTGTTCCCTCGCAGAATTTTGTCGATGAAGGGCAACTTGGTAGGGATGTAAACACAGTCACGGTGACTGTGTTTGAAGGAGGTTTTGGTGTATTGCAGTGAGGAGACCTTGCAGTGCTGCGACCTCGCGCTGGACCAGCAACGCAGTGACCACGTGTACGTGGCAACCATCTCGGGACACGTGGCACACTATCTCAGGAGCGGTGCTCGGCCCACACCACCCGCATATCTTTCCACCTGGGGTGAGTCCCAAGTCTCAGTGGAGGAATGTTTGCTGTTAGCTGTTCAAAGGGATTGTTTTAGTCACTGCAAAGTAATTTGCGCATTTATATGTATGGCTTTCAAATATAATGTAAGGTATTGTAATTTATTCATAATAATCCATGCATAATCATAAAATTATTTAAGGAAATGAGTGAGTATGATTTCATATTTCAGAGGCAAAATGTGTATAGTTAATGATAATGTTAGTGTTAATGTTAAAGGAGCAATTACACCAGAAATAATGCACACTTGCCCAAAAATTTATCTAAGGAGTAACATTTTTTATTTCACATTTAAAAAGCAAAATGCAGTAAAACTCTAAATAATTTGTGAAGTAACTAAAAGTTTTAAGTTTATTAACCAGGAAAATCTCTTAATGAGGATCAAAGTACTTGGGTGTTTATGGATCAAGTGCAAAGTGTGTAAACTTCTTAACAAGAAGAACTTGAACCTTTAAGGACCGGTTTCACCAATGTAGTTAAAATTATTAGAAAATCTAGATAATTTTATTGAGATAAAAAGTCATCGATTTTTATTTAGATAAAGTGTTGCGTGTTTCACAGTGACTTATCCTCCTCCAAGAAAATCAAGATATTTTTGTCTGGATTTTGCGTGAAATCAACCCTCAGTGGCTCAGCCTACAGAAAATTTTATCAATTTTACGTTAAAAAGGAAATACTTTTTTTTAGTTGAGACTAGTATTTCCATGAAGAAAAAAAAACAACAAAGAAAAAACATATTGTAAAGAAAGAGAGTCTATTTTGTTAGAGATGGTAACGGAAAGTACCAGTTTAATCTAAAGTAAGCGAGGCATCAAGCTGAATTGTTACATAGGGAAAATTAAATACCCACATCCGTGGAAAATTTCATTTTTTTTTATGTTCTGTCAACACGATATATATATATATATATATAATATTACTGATGGTAAAAAATTTATTTTCTTTATAACATACTTTTCTATTCTGCGAATAGTACAACTGAACAATTTGACGCCAGTTATGCCAATGTGTAATGAAGGTGGCCCAGTATCCCTCTAGAGCAGAGGTTCCCAAACTTTAGTTTATCACCCCTCCCTTCCACAAAACAATAGTACCCCCCCCCCCCCCACCCCATCAGAACTTTATTATTATAAGGGTAAAACAAAGTCCAATAAAAGTCTCAATATTTTATTTAATCATTAAATTTTAATGCTTATTGAACACAAATGGTGGTGAACAAATCAATCGATGAGACGGATGAGCTGGCATATTTTTAACAAGATTCTCAATTCTTGGTTGAATAGAAGAAACTGCACAATGTAAATCACTGGCAATATCGAGTTTGCTTCTATACTTCTTTATTATTGCCGCAATTGCTGAAAATGTCCTTTCTCACAATTATGTGCTTTAAAAAGGTAAATACAATTGTAGCGCTTGCTCTGCAATGTCGGATAAACTTTGAAGTACTTGACCCAAGACAATGTTTTGTCAGTCTTCTCAAAATCGTATTTCGCAGCAGAATAATTTTTTATTTCCAATGTCTGCCCTTGAAGAGTTTCTGGCACAAGTCTATGTCAACATGGAAAGGATCTGTCTCTAATCTATAAATGTTATCACTACAGTCCAATTAAAACAGTTTGAATTCTATTTACTAACTATACAAGTGAACAGCTCAACGCCTACCTCCTCCCCCCTTAGCAGGTCGTTATGCCTCCCTTGGGGGGGGGGCTATCCCCCCCCCCCCCAACTTTGAAAATCAATGCTGTAGTGACTAGGGAATTGGAGTCTCCTTAATGAGGATTTTAAAGGGGCCGTATGGGCCGATGTGTCTGACCATGGTGGCATCTGGCCCTGGCTCACCAGAGAGCATAGCTGGGCCGTGAGGGTTATGCTATCCCTGATATTTTCAAAATAGAGTAAAATTTTACTCAAATTTTATTTAAAAATACTACTCAATTCTTTATCCACTCACTGTTTTTTCAAATGCTTTGAAAAATGAAATAAAAACTCTTAAAATGATCTTAGATATCCAATCCACTCCATCACATACACATCAAAAACATTTCATTAGTTAGAAGTAATCAAGGCTCATTTATACATCATTCAAACATTCGTCACCAAACAACTCACTCAAGCAAGCTGATGAGGTTATGCACCTCCTGAATACATGAGGCATATCCAACTCAGTTCTCCCCTTATGTTAGCTGTTCCATAATGGCCTTCCCGGTGATTGGGTATTTAGGAATAGCTGCGAGTACACAGCTATGCACAGTCAATGATGTTACGTTACGCATTCCTGTGCTACTGGTGAGCACACTCTACCAAACGACTTTGCCCCATATTGAAACATATTAATTCTAATGAGCAAGTCAAACCTCAACTAAAACAGTAATGGAGGTGGGACACATGCTATTCAGACATTTAGACACGTGATCTCAGTTTTTACTGTTTACCGCATCTCACCTAGAAGTTGTCACGTTAACACCCCTCTCCAAAGACTGTACTGTCTACATGTGCCTCGCTCCCTTCAGGACGGTTGCATTATCTCAACATTGCTCTGCTGGAGGGCAGCAGCATGTGTCCTAGCAGAGAGCCACGACATCTCCCGAGCGCGAGGTTTAATATATGCTGTTGCCTCCGCACCGAACAGATAAGAATCCAGGCACCTTTGCATGGCATCAGAGCTTCCAACCCCCTAGGAGAGGGGATGTTTCACCCTGCACCCTTCTGAGAGCCACCAAGATGGAAAAGTTAGTCTAAATAGAAATTCTAGCACAGGCATCATTGCAACCCTATTTTCCGAGCCTATAGTAGGACTGGAGACATCCTTAACCAGGTGCACGTACATCTCACACACACATTGGATGGTCACCCATCCCCATACTGAGGATGAGGTACACAAAAGTAGCAGGTGCACACGTACAGTAGAGCCACTACCACTAAAAACTCAATCCACAAGGCGGCTAGTTAGCCAACCCAACCAATTCACTCCATCCACCACATTGTTATTTTTGCCGGAAGGAGTGATAAGACCGGTTCTGAGGGTCTGGCCCCATTTTGGACCACACCCACGACGTGACTAGACATTCTGACGTGCCTAGTGCTCCATCCACCACTTGTTATGTTAGCGGGAAGGAGTAATTAGACTGACTGTGAGTGGACCAACCACAACTGGGTTTAAAACCTAGCAAGAGATCTTCATCGTCTACTCTTCCTTAGTGTGGTAGACTTTAGTTCCTTCCTTTACGCCATACACCCATAGGAGTGGTGCAAAGTGAGAGCTAAGAGGGCAGTTCCTGTGAACTGCAACCTGGTGCCAACTGCCCTCTGCACTCTAACTCCACAGGAACTAGCTGGAGCCCACCTACTGGAGAGGTCTAACGCTCAAGTTCCCCCCACTTCCCTTTTTCTGTCACTCCACAAGACCACCAGCTAGCCACATCCTATCATCGAGAGATTTTGCCAAGGGCTTCCAATACCCGTGGTTCAAACCCATCAGGACCAGCAGCCCTCCACGGGCTCCTACCTACTAGCACCGGCTTTGCCCAAGGACTGGGCTCCAGTTCCACCCGGCATCAGCAGCAGCAGGAGCAACTGAGACAGGAGCTACCCCGGGTTATGCCCACTGGTAAACTAGTAGTGCAGAGAACCGCTCAGTCCACACCTAACTTAGTGCCGTTCCGTCAAGCCACATGCCCTAGCTTATATACCGGCCACGGACCAATCAGCTGCCAAAAAAGTAAATCCAGACAAATAGCCTCCCATGTCTCTGAATGACACATTAAAACCTGGCCAGACTGTGATGTCACGAATCAGTCCTATTGATTGATCAGCACCGAAGAGTGCACTTCATGATGGATGGTGCTCGGGTCTATATCGACTTGGAGAGAAGACCCCTGATCCCTCTCCTTGAGAAGTTGAGTGAGCGGCGCGACCAACTATAGGCCTCAACTGCGCTTTTGGGTTCACATTGTTCCCCACACAAGGCTCTCATAAGCGGCGTGATCAGTTTGTAGTCTGAGATTCATAGTGACGTATCGTGCTTGTTCTCCTCAAGCCTCAGGAGCCTCAGAGAAAGGTTCTCTTTCCCCTTCACACAGTGCCGCTAGATATCGGCATGACCAGCTAGCACTAGACACCAAACATTGCCAAGAGGTGGGAGCGCCCTTCAGTGGAGACTTGGTTCGAATCTTTATTGCGGTGATTGTGCATGCACCTAGAAGTAGATGAGCAGATATGCACACAGAAGGTAAAGCGGGAAAACGAAAGAGAATGATTGGACCAAAAAATGTGATTAACTAATAGATTGACGCCATCGGGTCAGACACGAGACGAACGATGACACAAATACTTACTGGTAATATGGGCGCCAGCGGTGCTTCCCAATCACCGCACTATTGAGACTCAGGGTTCTCAGGGATATTGTGGGTTCTGTGTGTCCGTCTCACACGTGCGTACTTACAAACACGTTGGCAATACTAAACTTTTATTAAACATATTTATCACTTGAAAAACACATGTGGCTAGGACACTGTCACTACTGAATATAAAATTAAGTTCACTGTAGACTTGTTTTTATTGATATTGTTTATACACATCAATGTGCCAATGAAATGATTATCTCGGTCATGACTAGCCAATTCCGCTTGGGTGCTCCCCAGTCTGCAATTACTGTAGCGCACGCCTAGATGGATGATCTCACCGAGGTGCGTGAAAGCACAGCCTTCACAAGGGAAGAGGACCGACAGCCGCTAGGGTGGACTGACGGTTTTTCCCTGAAGACAGGACACAGTAAATTACAAATTAAACCCTTAATACACATTAACACTAAAGATTACTCGGCATCACTAACGCAAACTCGTCTGGGGCTCGCTCTCCAGCACGTGGGTAGTGTGGTGACGGCCTGTACACAAGGGTCAGCTAGGATGGGAATAATTGCACCGTACACTAATTACACAATTACATAGACCCTTGTATGAGACATGAAATAAGATGGGACATGAGATGAATGTTCACAATAAACACACGTGTGAAAACAAGCTTAGATGGCGCGGATGTCGCTGGATGAAGTTCATAGCGGACTGCGTGGTGCAGGTGAAATTGCAATATTCCTGCGTGGGAACAGCAAACTAAAGTCAAACAAAATTTATTCTTGCTGAGAAAATTATTCTCTGTACGATTGAAGTGGTTACAGGCGTGTAACATGCCTGATGGCGGTGAAATCAAACATTACTTTGACCCCGTGGTCAAGTACAAAAAAGCAACAATTTAGGTGAAAAATACATGGAACACTGAATAAAATTGACGTATAACCCATAAATAAATTATTGCACATGCGATGTAACATAAATAAGCTCTCAAATGCAACTATGATGTATACAAAGACTTGGCGCCGTAAAATGTTCAAACATACATAAATAAAAATAAAGCTCTTAAAATTGTGTGTAGCATTAACGCAGAAATTACGATCAAACTCCATAAACATAGGCGGATGGCACCTGATTCAAGTTGCGCGGGTCGCGTGACCTCTCCGACATCTTTCTCCTCCTCCTCCTCGATTAAGTTAAAAATGCCACAAGGGTGCAAGAAATTATCAAAGCGGAAGCATAATGCTGGGAAAATGTCTGGCAAAACGTATGCAAGCAAAGGTTAACTGGTAAACTAAATTGACTATGGAAATCTAAATCAGTGAACAAAAGTTGTAGTGCGTACGTGACAGTGTCTTACCTCGCATGCTCTCCTCGACAGACTGTCCAGAGGCAAGCTTCGCTCGGACCTACCATGGCCGCCTACGGGGTTCACATAAGCGGAAGTGCTATGCACACTGAGTAAAATATTTAATTAGTGAAAATAAAATGGCACAAATTAAATTATGTAATGTTTTACATTTCTATAATTTTCTTATGAATTTCAATATTATTTTCGTGCCTCTTTATGATGGCGTTCACGCTGGAATATTAAGTGTTCTTAATCTCGGTGCCGCGGGCACTTTGAATTTTGTAACCAAATAATTAAAAATTAGTACAAACACCTTTAAACCTTTTAAGACATATTAAACACTGCAAAGACAGAACACATTTTACACAGAAAATAACATTTATACGAGAGTTCAAAATTATTGGCCTGTTTGCACACGTGCGTGGTGAGCGCCATCATGGGCTCTACCGCCGCTGGCTGTTTGCCGGCATCAAGATATATGTTTTATTTTGTCAGCCGGAGTTTACAAGATATATATCTCCGACCTGTGCCTGCTAATGTCTGATGGACGAGGGACCAAGTTTGCGATGCTGTTTGCTACAGGACGACAACAAGATATTAATAGGCGAGAGCAACCCCGGTACAACTACGCCCGGTGCGGATGAGGCACGTGGCTGACAATGGTTTGCGAGGAGAAGGCTGCGCAATAAGATATATATATATCTCCGACCTGTGCCTGCTAATATCTGATGGACGAGGGACCAAGTTTGCGATGCTGTTTGCTACAGGACGGCAACATGATATTAATAGGCGAGAGCAACCCCGGTACAATTACGCCCGGTCCAGATGAGGCACGTGGCTGACAATGGTTGCGAGGAGAAGGCTGCGCAATAAGATATATATATATATATCTCCGACCTGTGCCTGCTAATGTCTGATGGACGAGGGACCAAGTGTGCGATGCTGTTTGCTACAGGACGGCAACAAGATATTAATAGGCGAGAGCAACCCTGGTACAATTACGCCCGGTGCGGACGAGGCACGTGGCTGACAATGGTTGCGAGGAGAAGGCTGCGCAATAAGATATATATATATATATCTCCGACCTGTGCCTGCTAATGTCTGATGGACGAGGGACCAAGTTTGCGATGCTGTTTGCTACAGGACGGCAACAAGATATTAATAGGCGAGAGCATCCCCGGTACAATTACGCCCGGTCCAGATGAGGCACATGGCTGACAATGGTTGCGAGGAGAAGGCTGCGCAATAAGATATATATATATCTCCGACCTGTGCCTGCTAATGTCTGATGGACGAGGGACCAAGTTTGCGATGCTGTTTGCTACAGGACGGCAACAAGATATTAATAGGCGAGAACAACCCCGGTACAACTACGCCCGGTCCAGATGAGGCACGTGGCTGACAATGGTTGCGAGGAGAAGGCTGCGCAATAAGATATATATATATATATCTCCGACCTGTGCCTGCTAATATCTGATGGACGAGGGACCAAGTTTGCGATGCTGTTTGCTACAGGACGGCAACAAGATATTAATAGGCGAGAGCAACCCCGGTACAATTACGCCCGGTGCGGACGAGGCACGTGGCTGACAATGGTTGCGAGGAGAAGGCTGCGCAATAAGATATATATATATATATATATATCTCCGACCTGTGCCTGCTAATATCTGATGGACGAGGGACCAAGTTTGCGATGCTGTTTGCTACAGGACGGCAACAAGATATTAATAGGCGAGAGCAACCCCGGTACAATTACGCCCGGTGCGGACGAGGCACGTGGCTGACAATGGTTGCGAGGAGAAGGCTGCGCAATAAGATATATATATATATCTCCGACCTGAGCCTGCTAATGTCTGATGGACGAGGGACCAAGTTTGCGATCCTGTTTGCTACAGGACGGCAACAAGATATTAATAGGCGAGAGCAACCCCGGTACAACTACGCCCGGTCCAGATGAGGCACGTGGCTAACAATGGTTGCGAGGAGAAGGCTGCGCAATAAGATATATATATATATATCGCCGACCTGTGCCTGCTAATGTCTGATGGACGAGGGACCAAGTTTGCGATGCTGTTTGCTACAGGACGGCAACAAGATATTAATAGGCGAGAGCAACCCGGTACAACTACGCCGGTCGAGAGGCACGTGGCTGACAATGGTTGCGAGGAGAAGGCTGCGCAATAAGATATATATATATATATCTCCGACCTGTGCTGCTATGTCTGATGGACGAGGGACCAAGTTGCGATGCTGTTTGCTACAGGACGGCAACAGTATTAATAGGCGAGAGCAACCCCGGTACAATAGCCGGTCCGAGAGGCACGTGGTGACAATGGTTGCGAGGAGAAGGCTGCGCAATAGATATATATATATATATCTCCGACTGTGCCTGCTAATGTCTGATGGACGAGGGACCAAGTTTGCGATGCTGTTTGTACAGGACGGCAACAGATATTAATAGGCGAGAGCACCCGGTACAATACGCCGGTCGATGAGGACGTGGCTGACAATGGTTGCGAGGAGAAGGCTGCGCAATAAGATATATATATATTATCTCCGACCTGTGCTGCTAATGTCTGATGGACGAGGGCCAAGTTTGCGATGCTGTTTGCTACAGGACGGCAAAGATATTAATAGGCGAGAGCAACCCGGTACAACTACGCCGGTCGAGAGGCACGTGGCTGACAATGGTTGCGAGGAGAAGGCTGCGCAATAAGATATATATATATCTCGACCTGTGCCTGCTAATGTCTGATGGACGAGGGACCAAGTTTGCGATGCTGTTTGCTACAGGACGGCAACAAGATATTAATAGGCGAGAGCAACCCGGTACAATACGCCGGTCAGATGAGGCACGTGGCTGACATGTTGCGAGGAGAAGGCTGCGCAATAAGATATATATATATATATCCGACCTGTGCTGCTAATGTCTGATGGACGAGGGACCAGTTTGCGATGCTGTTTGCTACAGGACGGCAACAAGATATTAATAGGCGAGAGCAACCCCGGTACAATACGCCCGGTCCAGATGAGGCACGTGGCTGACAATTTGCGAGGAGAAGGCTGCGCAATAAGATATATATATATATATCTCGACCTGTGCCTGCTAATGTCTGATGGACGAGGGACCAAGTTTGCGATGCTGTTTGCTACAGGACGGCAACAGATATTAATAGGCGAGAGCACCCCGGTACAATTACGCCGGTCAGAGAGGCAGTGTGACAATGGTTGCGAGGAGAAGGCTGCGCAATAAGTATATATTATATATCTCGACCTGTGCTGTAATTCTGATGGACGAGGGACCAAGTTTGCGATGCTGTTGCTACAGGACGGCAACAAGATATTAATAGGCGAGAGCAACCCGGTACAATACGCCCGGTCAGATGAGGCACGTGGCTGACAATGTTGCGAGGAGAAGGCTGCGCAATAAGATATATATATATATCTCGACCTGTGCCTGCTAATGTCTGATGGACGAGGGACCAAGTTTGCGATGCTGTTTGCTACAGGACGGCAACAAGATATTAATAGGCGAGAGCAACCCGGTACAATACGCCCGGTCGAGAGGCACGTGGCTGACATGGTTGCGAGGAGAAGGCTGCGCAATAAGATATATATATATATATCTCCGACCTGTGCCTGCTAATGTCTGATGGACGAGGGACCAAGTTTGCGATGCTGTTTGCTACAGGACGGCAACAGATATTAATAGGCGAGAGCAACCCCGGTACAATACGCCGGTGCGGATGAGGCACGTGGCTGACAATGGTTGCGAGGAGAAGGCTGCGCAATAAGATATATATATATATATCTCCGACCTGTGCCTGCTAATGTCTGATGGACGAGGGACCAAGTTTGCGATGCTGTTTGCTACAGGACGGCAACAAGATATTAATAGGCGAGAGCAACCCGGTACAATACGCCCGGTGCGGACGAGGCACGTGGCTGACAATGGTTGCGAGGAGAAGGCTGCGCAATAAGATTATATATATATATCTCCGACCTGTGCCTGCTAATGTCTGATGGACGAGGGACCAAGTTTGCGATGCTGTTTGCTACAGGACGGCAACAAGATATTAATAGGCGAGAGCAACCCCGGTACAATACGCCCGGTCGATGAGGCACGTGGCTGACAATGGTTGCGAGGAGAAGGCTGCGCAATAAGATATATATATATATCTCCGACCTGTGCCTGCTAATGTCTGATGGACGAGGGACCAAGTTTGCGATGCTGTTTGCTACAGGACGGCAACAAGATATTAATAGGCGAGAGCAACCCCGGTACAATACGCCCGGTCCAGATGAGGCACGTGGCTGACATGGTTGCGAGGAGAAGGCTGCGCAATAAGATATATATATATATATCTCCGACCTGTGCCTGCTAATGTCTGATGGACGAGGGACCAAGTTTGCGATGCTGTTTGCTACAGGACGGCAACAAGATATTAATAGGCGAGAGCAACCCCGGTACAACTACGCCCGGTCCAGATGAGGCACGTGGCTGACAATGGTTGCGAGGAGAAGGCTGCGCAATAAGATATATATATATTATATATCTCCGACCTGTGCCTGCTAATGTCTGATGGACGAGGGACCAAGTTTGCGATGCTGTTTGCTACAGGACGGCAACAAGATATTAATAGGCGAGAGCAACCCCGGTACAATTACGCCCGGTCCGGATGAGGCACGTGGCTGACAATGGTTGCGAGGAGAAGGCTGCGCAATAAGATATATATTATATATATCTCCGACCTGTGCCTGCTAATTCTGATGGACGAGGGACCAAGTTTGCGATGCTGTTTGCTACAGGACGGCAACAAGATATTAATAGGCGAGAGCAACCCCGGTACAATTACGCCCGGTCCAGATGAGGCACGTGGCTGACAATGGTTGCGAGGAGAAGGCTGCGCAATAAGATATATATATATATATATCTCCGACCTGTGCCTGCTAATGTCTGATGGACGAGGGACCAAGTTTGCGATGCTGTTTGCTACAGGACGGCAACAAGATATTAATAGGCGAGAGCAACCCCGGTACAACTACGCCCGGTGCGGATGAGGCACGTGGCTGACAATGGTTGCGAAGAGAAGGCTGCGCAATAAGATATATATATATATATATCTCCGACCTGTGCCTGCTAATGTCTGATGGACGAGGTACCAAGTGTGCGATGCTGTTTGCTACAGGACGGCAACAAGATATTAATAGGCGAGAGCAACCCCGGTACAACTACGCCCGGTGCGGACGAGGCACGTGGCTGACAATGGTTGCGAGGAGAAGGCTGCGCAATAAGATATATATATATCTCCGACCTGTGCCTGCTAATGTCTGATGGACGAGGGACCAAGTTTGCGATGCTGTTTGCTACAGGACGGCAACAAGATATTAATAGGCGAGAGCAACCCCGGTACAACTACGCCCGGTCCAGATGAGGCACGTGGCTGACAGTGGTTGCGAGGAGAAGGCTGCGCAATAAGATTATATATATATATATATCCGACCTGTGCCTGCTAATGTCTGATGGACGAGGGACCAAGTTTGCGATGCTGTTTGCTACAGGACGGCAACAAGATATTAATAGGCGAGAGCAACCCCGGTACAACTACGCCCTGTCCAGATGAGGCACGTGGCTGACAATAATTGCGAGGAGAAGGCTGCGCAATAAGATATATATATATATATCTCCGACCTGTGCCTGCTAATGTCTGATGGACGAGGGACCAAGTTTGCGATGCTGTTTGCTACAGGACGGCAACATGATATTAATAGGCGAGAGCAACCCCGGTACAATTACGCCCGGTCCAGATGAGGCACGTGTCTGACAATGGTTGCGAGGAGAAGGCTGCGCAATAAGATTATATATATATATATATATCTCCGACCTGTGCCTGCTAATATCTGATGGACGAGGGACCAAGTTTGCGATGCTGTTTGCTACAGGACGGCAACAAGATATTAATAGGCGAGAGCAACCCCGGTACAATTACGCCCGGTCCAGATGAGGCACGTGGCTGACAATATTTGCGAGGAGAAGGCTGCGCAATAAGATATATATATATATATATCTCCGACCTGTGCCTGCTAATATCTGATGGACGAGGGACCAAGTTTGCGATGCTGTTTGCTACAGGACGGCAACAAGATATTAATAGGCGAGAGCAACCCCGGTACAATTACGCCCGGTCCAGATGAGGCACGTGGCTGACATTGGTTGCGAGGAGAAGGCTGCGCAATAAGATATATATATATATATCTCCGACCTGTGCCTGCTAATATCTGATGGACGAGGGACCAAGTTTGCGATGCTGTTTGCTACAGGACGGCAACAAGATATTAATAGGCGAGAGCAACCCCGGTACAAGTACGCCCGGTGCGGACGAGGCACGTGGCTGACAATGGTTGCGAGGAGAAGGCTGCGCAATAAGATATATATATATATCTCCGACCTGTGCCTGCTAATGTCTGATGGACGAGGGACCAAGTTTGCAATGCTGTTTGCTACAGGACGGCAACAAGATATTAATAGGCGAGAGCAACCCCGGTACAAGTACGCCCGGTGCGGACGAGGCACGTGGCTGACAATGGTTGCGAGGAGAAGGCTGCGCAATAAGATATATATATATATATATATCTCCGACCTGTGCCTGCTAATGTCTGATGGACGAGGGACCAAGTTTGCGATGCTGTTTGCTACAGGACGGCAACAAGATATTAATAGGCGAGAGCAACCCCGGTACAACTACGCCCGGTGCGGATGAGGCACGTGGCTGACAATGGTTGCGAAGAGAAGGCTGCGCAATAAGATATATATATATATATATATCTCCGACCTGTGCCTGCTAATGTCTGATGGACGAGGGACCAAGTTTGCGATGCTGTTTGCTACAGGACGGCAACAAGATATTAATAGGCGAGAGCAACCCCGGTACAATTACGCCCGGTCCAGATGAGGCACGTGGCTGATAATGGTTGTGAGGAGAAGGCTGCGCAATAAGATATATATATATATATATATCTCCGACCTGTGCCTGCTAATGTCTGATGGACGAGGGACCAAGTTTGCGATGCTGTTTGCTACAGGACGGCAACAAGATATTAATAGGCGAGAGCAACCCCGGTACAACTACGCCCGGTGCGGATGAGGCACGTGGCTGACAATGGTTGCGAGGAGAAGGCTGCGCAATAAGATATATATATATCTCCGACCTGTGCCTGCTAATGTCTGATGGACGAGGGACCAAGTTTGCGATGCTGTTTGTTACAGGACGGCAACAAGATATTAATAGGCGAGAGCAACCCCGGTACAACTACGCCCGGTGCGGATGAGGCACGTGGCTGACAATGGTTGCGAGGAGAAGGCTGCGCAATAAGATATATATATATATCTCCGACCTGTGCCTGCTAATGTCTGATGGACGAGGGACCAAGTGTGCGATGCTGTTTGCTACAGGACGGCAACAAGATATTAATAGGCGAGAGCAACCCCGGTACAACTACGCCCGGTGCGGACGAGGCACGTGGCTGATAATGGTTGCGAGGAGAAGGCTGCGCAATAAGATATATATATATATCTCCGACCTGTGCCTGCTAATGTCTGATGGACGAGGGACCAAGTGTGCGATGCTGTTTGCTACAGGACGGCAACAAGATATTAATAGGCGAGAGCAACCCCGGTACAACTACGCCCGGTCCAGATGAGGCACGTGGCTGACAATGGTTGCGAGGAGAAGGCTGCGCAATAAGATATATATATATATATATATATCTCCGACCTGTGCCTGCTAATGTCTGATGGACGAGGGACCAAGTGTGCGATGCTGTTTGCTACAGGACGGCAACAAGATATTAATAGGCGAGAGCAACCCCGGTACAATTACGCCCGGTGCGGACGAGGCACGTGGCTGACAATGGTTGCGAGGAGAAGGCTGCGCAATAAGATATATATATATATATCTCCGACCTGTGCCTGCTAATGTCTGATGGACGAGGGACCAAGTGTGCGATGCTGTTTGCTACAGGACGGCAACAAGATATTAATAGGCGAGAGCAACCCCGGTACAACTACGCCCGGTGCGGACGAGGCACGTGGCTGACAATGGTTGCGAGGAGAAGGCTGCGCAATAAGAGCTTCTGCCTGTTGTGTTAGAACTACTGACGATAGTAACATACGGCTAAGTTTCCCAGATACTGCTGAAGGCAAGCTGTACAGCAAGTGTGGTGGGCTAGCTAGAGATGTAGCAGTAGAACTGATGTGAACTGCCCTGTCCTGACAGTGTGCAAAGGAATAAATATCCTCGAGAGATGCGGCAAGCAAGGGGTGGCTGGAGCACCCCACATGGAGGGGGAAACCTCCCCTGATGCGTGGTGAGTGTGCACGTCCGGTGCCTGCCGGCTAGGGCATGGTAAGCAAAGGGGTGGGTCCACCCACTCAGACAGGAGCACGGCATCGTGGAGTTTACCTGTCTCTCAGGTGGTAAGGAGTTGACTCGCTTGTAGTTAGGATTGGTACAGTGACTAAGTGAGCGGCATTGTTCGGCTCTACAGTACACTACGGGGAACACCAGAGGCTGAGGTGTGGACATGATCCGACAATGCTCATGGGGCGTCAACTTATTTAATGAAAAATACGTATTCAGGCAAATATGTCTGAAAAAATCTCCTTATACTGCGAAAACTAAACTTCTGAAAATACGGGCTTAAATTTATATGATTCATAAGTTACTGTTATTTTTGCGGTTGAGTTATAGTTTCATGGTGGAACTCGTACTTTTGATTATTTTTTTTTTAATTTTTGAATGTTTATGTGTTTTACTTTCAGGCCTGAATTCATAACCTCAAATTAAGTGCATTATTGTATATACAATCTTATGCTGCAAATAAGTCTAACAAACTGCAATAATCTAACAATATTCAATATGTATTATAATTTAATAAATGTGTTTTATATAGAAAACAGGACAGGTAGCCCTTTAACTACAGTTTCCATAGATCAACATTTTCCTGAATACTCTTGTATTAATTTGGCTACCGTTTCCAAATTATATTGTGTTTATTACTGTTTAATGTTATGCTAAAAATCTACAAATAATAATTTCTCTATCACTTTCCAAATTTCTTCGCAAATAGTTAATGAAATTTGGTTATATTTTACATTTTTATCCCAGTAAAGTAATTTTATCCAGAAAATTCGGGGGGTAAAATATTTTATATAGTTACACAGAGCAAATCAAATGAAGATGCTGATGAAACATAAAATACACATAATCAATATAATTTGGAACTTAAACTTGATAAAATATTACCTCGCTTGGTGAAACCAGCCCTAAAAGGCTGTATGTGTAGTTAGTGTATGGAAAAAAATTAGATAATGAAATTTTTTTTATTAATACCAGTAATCATCTTATCAGAATTAAAGTGAATTTATATAGTAAATTACTGCAGTAATTTTTCGAAATTAATTTTAAAATTGTGTAATTCAGCAGCAATATATATAATTAATGTTCTGACTTGCTATGATATGTTTTGCAGGTGGACTGTCTTCAGCTAAATGTGTAGAACCATGTCCTTTTAGTCAGCCATTTTTCTTGGTAAGTAAAAATACTTTGTACAGGGCTGTGGATATTATGTGAAAATTTAATGCCAGTTTCTCATGCAATACAAAACACCCTTCTAGGTTTACTTCAGACTATATGGTTTGGCTTTTCCAATATGACCATTCATGAATATCAGTGCCTTCAGAAAACTTCAATATTACCACAATTTATGTATGATGTGCATTTTTTTTGCATTTTGTAAATGATCTGGTTAGATTTTGTTTTGACAAAATGTACTAAATATGTCCCAAGTATAAACTTGGGGCCTAGTCTCTGTTGACTTTGTACACATTATGGAGTACAATGTTTACAGTTGTCAATGTTGATTATATATTTGGGTTATTTAAATGTAATTTCCATAAATAAAAAAATATTGCAGTAGTGTATTTGATTCATTATCTAGAAAGCAGGTTGGTAAGTTGATTGTCATACCTGTATGTTGTATTTCCCTATTGTGTTGGCGTACATGTTTGTAGACATCATTGAAACATTACAAGAAGGCCAACATTATAGCTTATTTTGCGTTGTGTAGCACGTTTCTATTGACAGAGCACGATCGTGAAATACCAGAAGAAAGGTACTCCTATGTCACTGCAGGTATTTGTAACTTGTACGATTGCCCGTATGTGAGCAAGGTAATTTCTTTGATAAGGTTGGCTGCATGGAGGGCATAGTGCGGCTTCATTCGCAAGCCTCAGAGAAGCCTCTGCTGACACTCGCAGCAACGGGAGATGCTCTGGGCCAGGGTCCACCAATCACAACCGTGCAGTGGTCCAAGTCACATCCATTTGTTTTCTTTGTCCTGGATGGTTTATCCAGGTACGGTGGCAGCTTAACATTTACACTTTACTCTTCCACGTGACATATTTTTGCAGTTTGTTTTAGAACTAAGAATTCCAGTGAAATTGCCACTTTTAAATTTTAATCACAGCAGCTGTTTTCTTGCTAATGGAATATGTTAATGTGTTATTATGCTGAGTTTTTTTATTTGACAATGAGGAAATTTTTTTTTTTGTTTTGTAGCAGTCATTATTCTTTAAAATAGGCGCTACTGCTCTCATGTTTTTAGTTTTTTTTGCTGCTGAGTTAATTTTTTTAATTAATTTTAATAATGTCTTTTATATAAGGTGCACAGTTTTGTTTCAAAGTGGTATGTAATATTCTCAAAAATGGCTTAGATATACTTGAATATAGGGACTTCTGACACGTTACCAAAACCATTCTGCGAAAGAATGCTATAGTACAATAAATAATTCCTTGAAGTGCTGCTGTTCCTTCATAGTATTAAATATCAAATTTTGTAAAAAAAATTGGAGGCCTGGGATGTTTACTGCATACTATGTCAGTCTTACCCCATCAAGCCTTTTATGCCACTACTGAGTTTTTTCTGTAGTATTGTTTGCAAACATTCTCTTTAATTACTCACTTTAGTCTCATTAAGTATTGTATTGAGTTGTGCTTTGAAAAAATCACTGCTCAACGTATTAGCAAAATAAAAAAAATGCTAATGTGTAGAGTAGTTTTTAAAGAAGAATTGTACAGCAGATGTTATGTGAGACTTTTATCGTAAACAACTACTTACGTATGAATATTGTTATCATATGGTACTTGGTAAAGCACAGTAAATTATTAAAGCTGTAATCTAGATTCTAAAATTATTATCCAATGTGGAAAATGTTAAATTTGGGTTCTTCACACTTCAAATTTTCACTATCTGAGCCATACGTAAATTCATGTAGTAGTACCGTAGGACTGCAACGTCCTTGTCCCAAGGACGTGGCAAAGGTGCATAAGAAACTGGCCCTAAATTCAACCTGAAAATACCTGAAACCCTAAAGAATAAAAACAATTCTGCAAAGGAGAGCTAGAGTATGCATACTAACAATGCAAATAGAAAACACATGACTTGGTTTCTTTCATTTACTATCAAATAATTTATTTTCAAACATTCTAGTACAAAATATACAGCATCACAAAATCTATATATCATATACAATTCATATTTTGAAAATCATAAAAAGATGCCATATAAACACTTTAAGCACATTCAAAATTATTCTTTGGAAACTGCCATTCAAAATGGTGACACATTGAAATACAGAGAAATCATTCTGGAAAGTTTTAGTATTATTTTCCCCTTAGAAAATTCCTTTTAAATTCTAAGATTTACTGCAGTCTACTTGACTATGAAAAACATGAAAGAAAAACATTTAATTTTAAGAATTACGCAAGAATTATCAGCAGTTTTCTTGAATTTCCACATGACCTTAAATTGTACTGTTTACACTAGAAATATCAGCAGTTTTCTAAAACTTTGTAGTGTAGTTCACATGAATTTTGCTCTTTACGAAATATTTAAATGACGGGACAAAGTAGCTCCATGTTATTCAAAAGCATTTGATTTTTTTTATGTTTCTCTACTGGTGCGTCTCATGATGAACAAGACATTTAAAAACTTTACATTTTGTAACAGACTTACAAAATTTACGACATCCGCTGTATCGCTAAGCTTCACAATAACTTTGTTTTTGCCATCAATTTATGGGATTTTTAAAATTTACATAACATGAATTTTGAAATATTTAACATTTTTAAAATTTCCTGTTCAGATACCTGATTTCATCGAAATATTTTCTCAAAACTTGGCAACCAAGACAAGATATTAACTTTTTTTTTAATTAATTAATTTATTTAGTTATTTTTTAATTTTTTTTTATTTATTTATTTATTTATTATTTTTATTTATCTCTGGCTACTTATCTTTGCTGCAGACCCCAGGCTGTCATTCTCTGATAAATGAACCAGCGCTCTGTGTATTTACACAGGCAAAGTAATAATTCCTATAGGGGTGGTTGAAAATGAACAGCCAATCCCCATACACAGAAATTTCTAAGCTATTATACCACATTGTATTTTCCGTTGCAACTTTCCGCCGTAGGAAGTGACGTCAAATGCACGCTTGCCTCTACGTCACCCAGCGCAGCGCTCGACCATGCTGCTCACTGGTGGTGCGGCGCAAACTCCAGTCGTTTGTCTTTCTAGTGGAGAGCAAGCATTCAGTCGTACTATACGTGTGTGCAATACTCCCGCGTCTGGCGCCATTTCCTTGCCCATGCAAGGAAATCTCTATCGCAGAGTCAGCATGGGACATTATTTACGGTCATTCTTTAAAAGTTATGTAAGCTTTCACTATAATTTGAAACATTTGTATATTTCCATAGTTCAGTTTAAAACCCATGTAGGAGTGGTAAGTTTTTCAGCATCAGGTACATGTTCCGTAGCAAGCAAAGGCAGCCGAGCAGTTTGTGTGTCAAACGAAGTCAGCCGCACCACTGCACCTTATGCTGGGGGGGGGGGGGGGGAAGGGGATCAATTTTTGACACGTCTTCTTAGAACCCTGTCATAACATTCCTCTATATATGGAACATTTTACTGCATATATTGAACCCAGTGTTTTGGCACGAGAAAATTAAATTCCACCAAACCGTTCCTACCTATACAATCCCTTAGAGGACAGGGCAGGGCAGGATGAGGTGTCTCCGAAACCCCCTTAGATTCAAACAAAGATAAAAGATCAATATAGTATAACTAGTGACACACACTTCATTGACCTTAATTTCAGGGAAACAGGGTCTCAATCCTAGTTAAACACTCACTGATTACCTTTCAAAAATCTCTGTTACTGAAACACTCAAATATTTCGTACAAAATTACTTACAAACTTGACAACAGAGTTGTGCTTAAATCATCTCTGTAATTACAACCTTAGTTTTAAAAAAAAAATACAAAATATCTCACACCTCCAGAAAAATAACTTAACACCGTTCCTCCACCCCTTTGATATCACGATAACATCCTTTAAAGATTTTTTAAAGCTCCTTCCTACATAGAACTATTATAATAAGAATAAACTCTCCAAGTTACCCACTAACCCACACTAGGTTACCTACTATGAATAAAATAAAAGTCTTTGATTATACAATTTCCTTTTACGATCAGAAACCTCCTTAAAAGTGGCACTATAACCTTTAAAACATTTTAAAAACTGTGCCAGTTTAACCCTTTACACCAAGACTCCATAACCCCTGGTGGCTCTTCCTTTTTTTTTTTTTATCTTAAAACTGCTTAAAAAACGATTTTAAAATTGACCTTCATTAAAACTACCCATTATGGCCTCAGGCTTACCTTACAACCTTTGAACAATCCAAATGCACACATTTTTGCCTTTAAAAAAAAATTTTAGAGATCACATAAATCGATTCGCAGTTCCAACAACTCTTTAAGTAATATGACTCTTTACACTCTTTAAGTAATATCAATCCAACCAAAATAACCCACCCCCATCACACTTTCACCATCAGTCTCCATTCAGATCCAGGGTCACCGGGGCTATGCTCCTCCCCTCACACTCATACAACCCAACCCCACCCTTTCTTTCTTCCCAGCACAACTCTAGCCTCAAACTTTCTAAAGCCACTCCTTTTGTTTGCCCTATTGTAACTTTAACACCTTCTTCGTGTTTTCTTGGAGTGTCCGCTACCAAAAAAATCCTCTTGACGAACACACCCTAGGTTTTAATTTTTGTCAGTTCAAAATCACCACACGAAGAGAAAGATGTTTACTCAATTTTGTTAAGATAGATATATTTGTAGTACCAACAATATTCCAAGTCCACTGGTGTAAACAGGACCCTTGCCCGACAGAAAAACAAACGTCTTGAAATGTTTTAATAACACTGCCAAAGTGCAAGTCCAACTATGATTGCTCTCTCTCGAGCCTAAGTCCCTAAACAGGGTCTCCTTGTACTAAGTCCAACCAAGTCATAAGAAGCCAAGATAACCAAGTCTTTAAGCTGGCTGAGGGTCGGAAGCTCTCACCCTGTTTTTCACTTATAACACTGCCAAAGTGTAAGTCCAACTATGATCGCTCTCTCTCGAGCCTAAGTCCCTAAACAGGGTCTCCTTGCACTAAGTCCAACCAAGTCATAAGAAGCCAAGATAACCAAGTCTTTAAGCTGGCTGAGGGTCAGAAGCTCTCACCCTGTTTTTCACTTGTAACACTGCCAAAGTGCAAGTCCAACTATGATCGCTCTCTCTCGAGCCTAAGTCCCTAAACAGGGTCTCCTTGCACTAAGTCCAACCAAGTCATAAGAAGCCAAGATAACCAAGTCTTTAAGCTGGCTGAGGGTCGGAAGCTCTCACCCTGTTTTTCATTTGTAACACTGGTTTTTTTTTTTCTAAGTCCCCACTTCTCTCAAGAATAAGTTGAATTCCCACTTCTCATTGAATAATGTTAAGAGTCCAACTACATTCATAGCTCCAACTATTATTTTTTTCCTTAGTCCACCTCGTTGACAACCATACTTAACTTCTTGCTGCAGCTCTGCACCTCTTCTTTCTCTAGGACTGATCCACACGACCCTAGAGCCCTGCACTCCGGCAGGCATCAAATCTCCTTAAGCCAGTTAGTGCACCTCTATTGATACTCCTCAAAACCCCCCACTATCAGCTACTCCCTCTTCAAGATCTTTCCCCAGTGCACTCTTTATTACCCCAGTGCCAACTTTCTCGGATTGCTATCTACAAAATTACACCTACTTCTCTCTCACTTTTCCAATTGTTAGTTTTTTAGAATTGTTAGTAAGTCTGACTTTCAGACTTACTAACAATTCAATGATTGAGAAAACGTCCAGAATGTATGTAATTTATCAATACTTGATGATGCTATGATACATGGAATTCAGACCTCTGATATTTTGCATCACATGATTCAGATATTATGATGATAAACTACACTGGCTACACTTATATACAAAAATTATTATATAAGAATGTTTTCTTTGCTTGTTGTGTTCCTACAGTTAGTAACATTGTTTCTTGCTTATATCAAGGTTCTAATGTTTATTTGTGAAGAAACAATATTTACACATTTGATTGAGTATGACTACCCTTAGGCGTGTACTGTGTGTGTAACTCGTAATGTGGCAGACACAAGTGTGTGTGTGTGTGTGTGTGCTGAGCAAGTTTCTTGATCTAAAGATGTGTCCTGTCTGCCTCTGCTTGCAGGCTGCACGTGTGGAATCTGAGTGTAAGTGACATGTGCCCACAGTACACCACCAACCTGACAGACAAAACTGTGACCACCATTAGATTGTCGTCACATGTCGTCGGTAGAAAGAGCCCTCCTCAGCTGGTGAGTGCTAACAAACAATTTGTTCTCGTCTTTTCACCGTGCATCAACTGAAAGGCAGCTTGTTTTAAGTGGTACTAGAATTTCTGGTGGACATACTTTTTTTGTACTGAGCATGTACAGTATTTGAATTGGCGATACAGTAAGGACCATATGGGAGTACTCCAAGAAAACTGTTGCTTTTTCACACCTCTCTCAAGGAAATTATTAATACAAAATTCTGAGTCTGATAGCTGAAATGTGTATTTCTGTCTCATCCTCGTCAATTTTGCTTTTGATAGTTGTAAAAATCAATACGGTTAAGTACCTTTTTGATTTCTCAATTTTGAAACATGTTATCAAGCATTGAGATAATGATTTTCCCATAATTCACATTCCTATATTTAGCAATATTTTAATGTTCTTATGGAGTAAGGTGGTGTAGTGGTAAACGTGACTCACACTTAGGAGGAGCTGGGTTTGATTCCCAGTTTGGCCAACCTGATACCAATTTTCTTTGTTCTGCCAAAATCACTGCAGGTGAATGCTGGTATTAGAGTTACCAGATGTCCTCTTTCTGAGAACGGCATATCTGGTAACCTTAGCTGGGATGGTTCCTTACCGCAGTGCAGGCCTTGGCTGTTTCTTTCCCCATTCCTGCCTCTCTAAGTAGGTAGCGTGTTCTACCTATAGTGACCTTGCTCTCTACGAGATGTTAAGCCGTATCGACCTATCATATTTAACTGATCTTGTTACCAACTATACGTCAACCACCTTGAGTCTTACATTGGTGCCACTCATCTGGAATGCCTGCAAAATAGGAAAATGTTGGCAAATTTAAAAGTTTTCAAGGAAATGGGGGAAATTTAGGTGATTTTGAACAGAGTGATTCGTGCCACTCAACCTATTAACCAACCACAATTACGACTCATTGCTAAATGTTACTATTTCCACTATTACAGACAGACGTAGACAGAATTGTGCACATGAATTCTCGTCACCTGAAGATTGTGCAACCCGGCGAGCACGCTGCCCACCCTTCCTCCTGCTGAGAGCCGACAAGCAGCCCGGACCTCGGGCAAGGCCATGTGCCACAGAAGAGGCACGAAGCAGAAACGCTGACTACTGCTGACCAGAGTTTTTCAACTCCCACACCAACCAGGACAGGATGCTTGTCCTCCCTGCAGCCAGCGTCGGCAGCCTACAAGCTTCACCTATATAAGTCTGAACACTGCCCGTTATTCCTCAAATTCTCTCACGACATCCCAGAGCACTAGTTCAGTGCTCGGACCTCTGGAGATCTCGTAAGCGTCAAGTACGCCCCCAGCGGCTACTTACAACATCTCGATGACCAGCGAACACGTGCACAAATATTTAACTCAACTTTGTCTCTTCCAAGACACCTTTTACCTAGCTCAGTTTAAGTTAAAATAATTTTGTATTCGTCTAGCACCAGCTACTCCCCTTTTGACATAGATCCAGGTCACCTACCCCTGGAACTGCAGTTACCTTCAGGTCTCCACAGTTTGGTAGGAGATAGCACAGGTCACGTGTTTATTGAGTATTTAATAAACACCCATTGTTCTCTACTCTTCTGCTTTTCATTTACAGGGTACTTGTCTGTGTTAACGGTTAGTGCGTGATAATTTGGGAATTGCCACATTTTTTGTAGTATTTTTAGTGTAATTTTTATAGTGTTTGCTATCACCGCGCTGGTACCTTTTATAGTGGTTGGTATCACTGTGCTGGTAACTTTTAGTATGTTTATTAATAATTGTGTAATGACCGGTCATAAATGTATTCCTATTATAATCATTTGCTTACATGTACATTGTAATTATTTTATTTAACATTTAATTGTAGTCACAATCATTCTCTGCATGATAATTATCAGATTGTTATTTCTGGGTAACAATTGTGATATAGGTTGTGAGTCGATTATGGCAATTGTAGTTCCTTATTCCGCCGATTTAATGTAAAGAGTAGCCGCTGGGCCTCGTCTCTGGCATGTTCCATGTGACGTCACGGGGGTGGGGCGGGCAGCAGCAATGGTATGTGACCATGGCAGGCAGCAGTTGTAAGCGGTATGCTGGTAGAGTCGGACTTCGGCGGCCGGGTTTGACAGAGTCAGCTATGTGCGATAGCAGTGAAATGTTGCGAGACTTAATTATGATCACACGCCAGGAAAGTGTCTGTTGGTCGTCGCGGGTACTAACGCAATGTAGGCCCGATTATATCTGTTACCAGCCAGTATCAGGTCAGACAGAAGGGACGGTGTGTACGTAATGTGGGACTGTGACAGGATTTTCACCGGTGTCGTCTCACATAAATTTGGATTGTGTCCGTATTAAACGATAGTGAGCCGACGGTGTCTAGTCGGGTTGCGACGAAATATTCCCATGAGCGAGGGAAGCAAGGCACGAGAATTTACATTGTGAAATGGGGCTCCGCTGAACTAGACACAAGCTGGCATTTAGTACTGCATGAGCCGCAACCCTCCCCAGAAAACGTGTGTAATACTGACTAGAGACATTGACAGGTTGTATAACGTAATTGAGGGCACAGAGTCGGGGAGAAATTAATTACTTGCTGGTAATGAATGTTTGCGCTGAGGTTTTGAACACTATTTAGAGATGGTTGTAGATAGTCAAATGTCCGTAGTTCTACTTTTAACCATGAAAGTCACTGAAACAATTACTGGACTTTGCAGTGTAAAACATGTCGTGAAACCTGACTTTATGACGACGGACGTATAAGTTGTGCCATGTGCTACTGGATGGTCTGCTAGTAAAATTGTCGGGCTGAATGAAGGAAGTAATTTTGGCCGGAGATAAAACCTTGACTGTTCCACTAGTCAAAAACTTTGTCAGGTATGTACGTTCCAGTCATGGTTGCCGTGGTAAACTGAATATGAGAGCGAGTGTGTCACGATAGAGCAGCATAATTAGTCTAGTGCCGATTGAAATGGGCAGAGGCGGCCCGACAACTGCACCGCGTCTTGGCTCAAATTGTTGGGCTGTTTCTTTCATATCGTAAGACCCATGGTAGGGCTGTTGCCAAGGTACTGTGGTTATTATATTGATATTTCTTCGTATCGGAGTGCGACACACAATGCTGTGATTAATACTCGCCAGCGGGCCAACTTAGTGGCTTCTGTGCGGTGACATATATTTATAAATTTTTGGAACGTGTGTTAAAGTGTTATTGTACATAATATTCTGTAGAGTGAGAGCAAACTGGTATAAGAGTATTTTTATATGCAGTATTTTTAATGTGTTAGCCAGAGATTTTTGCAATGTCACATGAATTAATGGATTGTAATTTAAAAATAAATTTGTTGCCACCAAAAGCCTGAACTTGGAAAACATTCCTTCGTGCATCACTTAAATGGACCTATATCGCTGTTTGATGTATTTTACTAGTAATTTATTTATTAGCTCATACAATAACGTGGACGGGGCATGGCTCAGATGGATGTTTAATGGTGAGCACGTCTAACTTCATCCAGGGGTGGGGTTGGGGATATGTTGTCTGGGTGACGGAGTGAGGCACATTTTGTTATGCCGCACCCTCCTCCCCCCCCCCCCCTTCAGGGGGTCGGATGGTGTGTCAAGAGACATAGTACGACATGCACTGCCAACAGGAACCAGGAGATTTTTGACAGATGGCTACCTGTTTCTTCCCAGCCCCCGAGCACTAAGTTAGTCCATGCGAGGAGAAACAGCGATGCCCCAACCACTAGGTACACCTTCACACAGGGAGGGGCTACAAGCTCAGGTTATTTCTCGCTTTGAGCACTAATTCAGTGCTGAAGTGTCATTAGCCTGGGGTTTGCCACTCAACCCTGTGCAAACGCACAACCAGTGGAGGCTTGGTGGTCGACGCTGCTCCACGTTCCTGATCAGCCCGCATGCGTGAGGGATCAGTGGGGACTTTTACCGAGCTCGTGGCAGCAAGTCACTATTGGGTTACACTCTAATAACAGTTCCTGTCTAAGTGCATTACGTAGGCTGTCAGACCGTTGTACTCTATGCTTTACAAGGTAAGGAGTGGCAAAAGATATAGGAAACAATACCTAGTTCACATTGCTATCAAACTGTGGATCGCATTACCACCACCTACACAGGAAAGGCGGGCGGAATGGTACACGCTGCCCAACTTAGGCACCAAGCCTGCTCAGGTCCTAGTAATGTACTTGTCGCCTTTCTTTCGCACTCATCCATCATGCCACCCTGTGGTAAGAGGTTTGTTAAACCATACTAAGGCAAGATACAGCTAGGCAATCCCAAACTTCTGGAGCCATGAAGCCTACGACTGGAATCGCCACTTCGGAGTGGACCGAGCTCGCCACTATTGGGTGAAACCCACATCAACAAAAACACCCAAGATGACAGTGTAAATAATCAATAACCAACTCCCCTCACCTCACGCCTTTTAACCAAATTTAACCACCCCGCTTTTGGTCTAGTGGAAAAATCCTCGTAAGTCTTATATATGTCACGTCAACCTTCCCGAAGTGAGCTTGTACTATTGTCGGAGACTGCTGCCCGAGGTCATGTAGTTCTACGCCGTGCCAAGAGATGGTGCCACCATCATCATAGCAGAATACCTCCTGCAGACAGGAGGGATGGTGCTTGCCACCTCCTCGTACCCCCACATTACAGAGGGCCCACGGACAAGTTTGTGAGCCACCAGAAGACTGCTCTGAGCTGGGCCGGTGGAAGCTCGTAGTGCTAGAGCTTTCTGTTGGCCACCAGGTCCTCACAGAAGCTCTTCAGCGACGTGAACAACTACTTCCGGACCTTCCAGAGGTTCTTCACCACCAGCTCCCGAAGAGGTCTACAACCCTCTTGCCTTACCTTCTGGTAATGACAATCACACCACCATTACCTCTCTGTCAATGGTCCTCAACAGTCCCTTCTGGACAATGGTTAGATTACTTAGGGCCAGTTATTTTCATAGCTACCTAGCTGGATTGCATTGTTCTGTTAGCACCAGGTCACCTTCATATGGGTTGACGTAGTCTAACTTCTGTTCGACTCAGATGTAGCTTAGGAGGTAGTACAGACCACCATGTATATTCTTCTTAGAATACGTATGTATTCTCATTTACTTCTAGTGCTCATTTCTTAGTGTAATTGTGTTAGTCCTACGTAGATACCATGCCCACCAGAGTGAAGTAGGAAACTGTGCTCAACCAAGTATGAACCATAGTGAAGGACTGTAGGCTCCATTCACCAGAGTGCATGTACATAAACACACAATATTAGACGGCAACCCGTACTGTGCTCCTCGAGTACAGTTAGGTAGAGCCTCCTCCACTCTTAAGACATGCCCAAGGTGGCTAGTCAGCCAGGCCAACCTATACTCTGTCCACCGCTCTGAACTGGGCTGGAGGGAGCAAGAGTTTGTCCTGGAGGTCTAATTTCCTTGGGACCCACACCCAAGCGTCATTGACGTGCAGTCTGAGGGAATCTGCTGCTCTGAACTGGGCCGGACGAAGGAGCACAGGGTATACACCTCTTGCCTGTTCGGCTTGGGCCTTGTGTTGACACAAAGCTAGGGACGATCCTTACCTGCTTCACTCTTGTGAGGCCGGTAGTTGTACCTTCCATATGCCATACACTAGGAAGAGTGGTGCTGAGCGGAATATCAGAAGGCCAACCTCACTTGTAACCCAGCTCCAACAGCACTATGCAGCCAAACCCCAAGGGACAGAGCTCACGCCGCCCACCAGCTGGAGAGGCTTCACCTCCCAGATCCCCACCTACACTTGTTTCCAGGACTCGTGGAGACAGCCGGGTATCCTCACCCGATAGTCATCGCCATCCGTAGGTATGGGGACATACCCTTCGGCATCATCTACCCTGGTCCAGGGGACACCAAGTCGCCAACTCCTCTCGGGCCCCGACCAGCTCCAGCAACAGCGACCTCAGGTCACACCACCAGCAGCTACCATCCAGTCGGGTAAACCTGTGACAGTGTTCCCGCCACTTCGCTGAACGATTAAAGTGGCATTCGACTTTGTGTCCAGTAGACAGGCCACATGTTCTGATCTCTACACCGGCCGTGCTCCGGTCCATGATCACTTTTAACTGAGGTTGAAAATTCTCGCGTTACTGGGATCAGAACTGTAATTGATTGCGGCAACCCCTCTCATTATAAAGCCGTCGTGCATCAAGTGTCAGGTAATTTTGTGAATATCTGGCTGTTCTGTCATTAATCAAGGACCTATATAAAACAGAATGTATAGTGTATAAAATGGAAAAATATTTTTTTAATGATACCTGTGGTTTTTGCCTGCATATGAGTTTAAACTTAGCATGGTTACTTTTTAGAATGGTTACCTGCCGCGTAAACACCTGATTGACTTGTGGCATGTTACTTGACTGTTTAGTAAGGCTTTTTGTTCAGGTGCATTATGTTGTGAGATCAGAGTACAGAGTCATTTGGTGTTTAATGGTGTTCTGTGTTATAAAGGAGCTACCATGATGCTCTGTTGTGAATATAGGTGCTGGCGTCATCTTGTGGCGAAGTTGAGATCCACCAGTTGAAGGAGGATCTAGTGTGCAGTTCTGACGATGAGTTCGCAGGCGAGGTAAAGAAATTCCTGTATTACACAAGCCTGTTGTAGCAGAGGCATGGCAACTTCAACGCTGCATGCTCCAGACTGAATAGCTGCCAGCCATTCACAATCCGAGCCATTTTTATTGAAGGTGGATAGTGTTGAGAAAGTTAATGTTAGAAGTGGTATATATTTCAAGATTTTTGTACCAATTATTTTATGATATTTTTTGTGGACACGTGTCTCATATATATGTATTTGTAGGGGATAACGTGTTTCCTCGAGCTGTCACAACTTAAGATGTCCGTCTACCTGGCACGTGAACTAGGTTGCATTGTGTTTGTAGTATACATTTTTAAAACTAAGTTTTTCGTGTTCGCTCAGCTTCTCTACACACAAAAAGAAATGACTATACAGAGTAGGACAGAATATAACTTTCAACAGATTGTGCTTATTGCTCACACTATTTTGAATCTCTTCAACATGGATATAAACTTTTCAGACTGTTACAGCTTGAAATATTCGGAGTGAATTCCTGCGAAACTAGTACAACGCTCTGCATTGAACTTTGATACAGACTCTCCATTAATAAAATGATACTGTTACCACTTACAAAAGACTCGTAGGCAGATGCAGTACAACACTACACGCCACTTCAGAGTCTTGTGCATTCTGCCGACGGCACATTTGATTGTATGACAGTTTTACCTATATTGTTCCCACGTGCCCCAGCTTCAAACACGAGAAATTATTCCAGGTATGCGGGCCCCTTAGTGTTATCCTGATAGCATGTGTCTTGTAATCATGTACCTTCAAAGTATATATGATGTAACATCTTTTGTTTCACGTAAATCAGTACATAACAGGTGATTCGAAAATTAAGTTTATGTTGCTTATAAATAAAAACTGTTGAATGCCTAGGTAGCTGAATGGTTAGCCGAGCTTCTGTACAAAGTGTTTAGTTCAGAATTGCCCAATATTTCCGAGTAAAATCTACTCATAAATTTCATTTGAGAAACTATTTATTTTCAGGGACTGGTTTGGGGTTATGAAATTTTTTTATGTACAATATTTAAAGTAGCGCAGAAATATGCAGGACCCCTTCAGTTTTATTATTATTTAATAATACAAGTGTGGGCGAGGAAGTGTTACGGAGGCAGATACAGAGAGAAAGACGGCATGTCATTCAGTGCCGTGGGTATACAGTATAAAGGGACTTACAAATTTTATACTAAATACTGAAAATACTCTGATAAAGTGAAGAGTACTTTAAAAATGAAGTACTTGTGCCATGTCACAAATACAAATTACAAAATGTACAACTTTTTTTATTAAAATACAAAGGGGTAAAAATTAGTACATTATAAACTGCAACCAAAAAATAATACTGAATAACTCTCTGTACTGAAGATAATGTAAAACAGGGGCAATCAGAAATATCCCTGACCACAGCCCTCATATGAAAAATATAAAAATAAAAAACTTTATAGAACAGTTTTAAAAAACAAATGGTAATGATACCAAAATCACAAATAGTGAACCAATTTCCATACCCTAAATACAATATAAAAATCTGGGCCATTGCCAGTGTAAAACTCACTAATTACTCTCATCTCACACTTTAAAACTACCTTACTGAAAAAATGAGGTGTCATTACAAAACATATTTGAAATTCAAACACTCATAAATACATTTCTTGCGAAGTAACTTACGTTGCTCCAAACTGCAATTTTGACCAGCAGACTGTGTGATTGTGTTGGAAGACCGTACATCCGGCATTAATATCAGCGCAGGAAATACTACATCCTAACACGGGGATAGTTCTGCGAGGGAGCTGAGTAATACGACAACGGTTACATAGTTCTGAGGAAGTTTGTAATACTCCAGCAGTAGTTACGACATGCGATCAATCCAGTGGTGGAACAAAGTATTTTATTGTACATAATATTTGTGAGACAAGCGAGAAATTAGTGTGTTTCAGTAAATTAACTTTTTTTTTGGCCACATGATTTCATTACAATTTGGCTTTTAAATAGCCTGCATACTGTTCTAAAAAGCAGTGACGTGTGGCCAGGGTATGTAATTTTCATTGCAAGTTTACACCTATATGTTGTTTTGTGTTAATTTCTTCATATTCATTAGAATGGAGTGTGTGTGCGTGCGTGCGAGCGTGCGTGCGTGCGTGTTTTTTCCCCCCTCGGTTTGAGTTTTTTCCCTGTGAAAACTGTAATGAAACTATGGAACTTCATAATAATTTGACTCACCTGTAATCTGTGTATTTTTGTAGAGATGGAATGGTAAATCCCATTGTCAATGAATAAATACAGTAAAACTCTTTTAAGACTATTGCCAAGGGACTGAAAGAAATCATGCTTATTAAGCAGGAAAACATTAAAAGGGTTAAATTGTGCATATGAATTTAGACAACGGGTAAAATTTATTAATAACTTTTTTCAACAGGAAACTTTTTATATGGGAAACTTCTTAAGAGGGTTTTACTGTATGTGTATATTTGTGTGTGTGCTTTATATATATATCTTCTTCTTCTCCTTAACCACACACAATGAAGACTTATCGTTGTTGAGCTCATTTTCACTCTTAGATGGCAAATTACTGCCATAGTTTGGAAGCCATTAATTGCTTTCATCTCAAAAAAATGATGATATATCACATCTGTGATAAAGTAGTACATTATTTCCGGTTCGAACCCCACGTGAAAGTTAGCAGCAATAAGACTTTTTTGCCGCAAAGCGCTCAGCGTATGCCATAGATGCGTTATGAAGTAAGTAGTTTCCACAGACGGCATACGAACAGTTAACGTGGACTCCATTTTCGCCATGATCCACGTCTCAAGTAATCCATTGGAATGACATCATATGGAATAGTATGGAAAGTCTTGTGCATTGTGTATACACTAGTGGTGACATCTATGGCAGTTTTGTTTAGTTCGTGGGTGACTCACTTGTTTTTTTACAACAGCGAAATTGTGTTTCCGTGATGTGTGCTATTTTCTGGTGAATAAATTTTATGTATTAATTATTAAATACATAGTAAAAATTTGGTGGAGCAATGTAATAAATAAATTCAAGGAACCAAGAACCCTCAACCAGAACCGACCCATACCTGGTGTATATTGTATTTTGCACCATTAAAATGTTCAGGAATAATTTTTCTTGGTAGAAGTTGAAGTAAATAATAAATGTGGGAAGAAAAATAGAATTGGCACATTTTATAAAGAACTTTGTCATAAATATATATGATTTATTTATGTAGATAATATGTATGATTTAAGGGTGTATATAATTTGTACTTAATATTAATTTTGATGCTGTGTTAAATTATATTGCTTGATAAGAGTGTATCATCATCTTCATTTGACAGTGATCTTTGTATAATGAAAATGCATCTAATCCGTCCAAAAAACAATTGTGATGACTAACTTTTATATCTATGTTTACTGACGTTCAATGTTAGAAAAAAGGCATTAGGGATATTGAGTAACTTTGTTATGCCAGAGAAGTTTCATGTAACTCACACCACCTGGGCGTCTCAAGAGTCCAGTCATATCACTTGCAAGTCATAACTGTAGAGAATTAAAGGTTAAGTCGTAAACTTAATTTAAATATATATAACGATAGAAGAAACTGCTACCTTAGCCAAGCCATTGTAGCAGTTTTGCTAAAACCAACATTGTTTTGGAGGGGAAAAGTGCAAGGTAGACTAAACTGTATTTATGTTTGAATCTTATGAAAATAAATAACTACATATTTTAAATGATTTAGTAATATTTCAAAAATCATTTTTTTTTAAGTCGGGGACATTAAAAATGATTTGTTTATTTTGAGTAGCTTAGTTTGGTTCAGATCAGAGTTTATATATATATATATATATATATATATATATATATATATATATATATATATATATATATATATATATATATATATATATATATATATATATATATATATATATATATATATATATATATATATATATATATATATATATATATATATATATATATATATATATATATATATATATATATATATATATATATATATATATATATATAAATATCTTGGAGCTCTTTAATCTTTTTCTTGCTTGCGAAATCTTTATTGCGGTTAATTTATAGGGTGACAATTGCATGCTGTTTTTTTCTGATTGTAGTGTAAAGATAACATTTAATCATCTGATTTTATCACAGAGTAGTAATTGACATTAATATTGTTAGTGTTGGCTTCTTGTGAAAATAAGATTGTGCATATTTAGGTCATACAAGTTATTGTTGATTTCCTTGTTAGCACATAGTAACACATTTGTTTGTAAACAGAAAGTGATACAGTGAGACTAGTTACAAGCATTTCTCATTGCGACTCTTACAAAGTATGAACCCACATGTCTGATGATTCCATTCTCTACCTACCAGTGGCTCTGCTCATGACGGATAAGTGATTCATGTGCATTTGTTGCTTGAGAACGCACACGAAGCAGCTTCAGATGTCGGTTCTCGACTGCTGAGAGCTTGCCTTCCCAGGCTACGTTCCACTTGGTTTTGAAACCACTGACCAGTAGCACTGAGCAAAAGGAACGCACTCTAGCAGCGCTCAGTCCTAGAACCACCTGGACTCTCCTCAGCAGGAATAATGGCGTCTGCTGTACGTGACGAAGCATTGATAGGCTTAAACGGGGATAGATATTGTTTCTTGTCATTTTCATCCGATTCAGACTCGTCATTTGATGATGAGATTGAAGAGTGTGAAAATATTAATTCCTCCTGCATCGTCTGCATATAACAACACCGTACCTTGGTCGTTATACATCGCCACCATATTGCGTCGTCTGCTTTTACTGACATTCTGCACGTCAATAATTTCAGTCTCTACGAACGGGAATGTTGGGCTGCATTATCACGAGTTTGGTTTGCTGTTGGTACCAAACATGATTAAACAGATCCGTGCCTATATAAGGAATATTTGTATGTAGTGTATTCTAGAAGGAATTTCAGGCAGTTGTCTTTCTCGATTATGTGGTGGCTGTTACAAGTCTGAACGAACAAACTCCTGGGTTGCACCAAATATGACTGCTGTGTGTTTTCTGGGTTCATCTACAGTAAATATCACACTAGTCTTCTCACACGTCTCACTGTTGTGATGTCTTGCATGCATGCACCACACAGTCTGCTATGCAATTTTTAAAATTCACATTGTTTGCACAGATCATACATTCAAAATTCATAGAATTTATTAACTTTGTTAAACATTAACAAGTATGCCAATGCAAAGAGATGAGTTAAGAAAATTCGTGTGTTATGAGATATAAAGAGATTTTACTTGTAACTGTTATTTTTTACACTTAAATTTTTCTTATGTGCATTTACACCAATTTTTTACATAGTGTAAGATATTCATTGATAACATATACAATATAGTGTGTTATATAATGTTTGTTTAAATAGAATTTGTAACTTGTATGAAGAAATGGTTGTAAAAGTAGTCACATGATGCAGTTAACACAAAGAATATATGTAGTTCATTTAGTTTTAGGGTCATTGCTGACCCATTTTGAAAAAATTTGAAATTTTGTCATATGAAAAGTACATATTCCAACGGTGAAACCTAAGTTATAGATTTTTATCTGCCACCATATTGCTTTTACAGACCAACATGGCCGCCTCCGCCGCATAGCAAAATAGACATATTTGAGCCTTTACTTTTTGTTTAATATCTTGATAACTATAAAAGCTAGAAAGTCATGTGAGATGTCATTGCAAAGTGGAAACTTAGGGCTATTAAGAATGTCACTAAAAATAAACGACGATGGCCGACGAGACTGTGAAACTGAAATCAAATGTCATCAGTGGGTAACAGTAGACAGGTGTGAACTCTTTAACAATGTTCAAGCCATACAATGTATTTATAGATAAGTTAATTGATAATCTTAGAACTTTGAAGAAACACCATTTCATTGCTAAAAAAAAAACAGGCTAAATATGTGAAGTTCAGGAAAGAGAATTTAAAATTAAATGAATTTTTGGTGCTAGGGGATTTTTCTGAAAATTTTAAATTTCTGATCCAAGATGAAGTCCAGGAGTATCACTGGGTAAACAGCCAAGCTACCATACATCCCTTTGTCGCATATTTCAAGTCTGACATGGAGAATGAACTTGCAATTAGCAATTCTATAAACCACACAACTGAGACTGTGTACTGCTTTCAGGAAGCTCCCATTACTGAACTATTAAAACTCAACGCACATATCAAGAAGGTGAATTATTTTTCAGATAGCCCAATATAAAAACAGGAAGAATTTTATAAACCCATGTCATCACAAAATTGACTTTGGCATAGATGCTGATGGCATTTTGTCGCCACATCCCATGGTAAGAATTCTTGTGATGGGATAGGTGATACAGTAACAAGAATAGTTTCCAAAGTCAGCCCGCAGCGTGTGAATGCGGAACCTCTCCTCTCCAGATGTTTAACTACTGTTCAGATAATATAAGTGGAATTAATTTCTTGTATGTATCAGAAGAAGCTATTGAGGGCAAAACACGCCTCTTATTCCAACGGTTTTCCAAAGCAATAGAAATTGCTAATAAAAGAGATTTACATGCTTTCACGCCAGTAAGTGAAACTAAGATTAAAGTGTGTACAACTTCCTTGTCTGATGACCGTCAAGTTTGTTTTATTACAAATGATTAGATGTGAAACTGAAAGATTATGTAGCTTGTGTTTACAATGGTCGCTAGGGACGGTGGAAGACGTTTCAGCTGACCAAAGTGAATACTGCAGGCCCGAACTCATCTTTCAAACTCGCATCCAGTCATAAAGTCTGGATCAAGGAAAACCATATTTTACGTGTTGTTTTATTAAGTTTGGCCACAACTGGAAGATGTCGCACCATTAATCCAAAACTAAGTGAAGAATTGAGTTTACTTTTGTTTAAACGTTTACAAAAGTGACTTTGTTTATTGTGAGCTAGAACAACTGTTCTCAAAGACTTTTTCCAGTGACGAAAGCTGAACTATTTCAACCACAGAAGAAATCATTATGTAAGTTTAATTTTCATTTATGTAAAATTCTGTGATTCTTGTAAATTGATTTCACATACATAATTTACTGCAGATTTAACTCCAACTGCCAAATATGTGACAAATAAATTACTAGGTAGCGTAATAATGATCAGAAATTAATTTAACTTGATTACAACTGAATTTTTTTTGCATCTTTGGTCAGCCACAGAAAATAAACCGATTAAAACAACACGCAGGGATTTTAGTGGTGTGTTAAGGGTCATAATGTGCAATGTTTTGTCAAATTTTCGGAATTTTCTCACTTGCCTTTTTTTTTATAACTTCTCAAACAATGGATTTTTTTCCAAAAACACCAACTTTTAAGTTATTTTTTCACCCAGAAGGGATTGAGTAAAATCTTTTGACAATATATCATTACAAAATACTCCATATAGACTTACTTGCCTCATTGTTTCATTGTGTGTTTACAATTTGGGAAGAAACTAAGAGGCGTTGAAGATGGAAAAAAAGTCAATTTCAAGGTTAACTTTGAAGTTGATTTAGAAAATTTATAAAATAACATTCTGTTTATTTTTAGTGAGATTCTTAATAGCCCTAAGTTTCCTCTTTGCAATGATGTCTCACATGACTTTGTAGTTTTTATAGTTATGATATTAAACAAAAAATAAAGGCTCGAAAATGTCTGTTTTGCTATGCGGTGGTGGCGGCCATGTTGGTTTGTAAAAGCAATATGGTGGCTGATAAAATACTATGACTTTGGGTTTGCACTTTTGGAATATGTACTTTTCATATGAAAAAATTGCAATTTCTTTCAAAATGGGTCAGGATAGCAACAAAAAAAAATCAGATTGATTTGCCATGGAATGACCATTTGCTGTGAATGTAGTTGTAATTTATCAAAGTTATGGTAGAAATAATTTTTAATTAAACATTTGTTGAAACATGCATGTAATTCTGAATGAAATATCTCGTGGGATTTGTCAATTTTTTAAATTCTTCTCAAAGTAACAGCGACACGTGTGCAAACAAGTTGGCGTATTCGTACAAAGTTAACATATTGAAAGGATAGTTATTAGAAGTACCTATCAACATATTTTGTACATTTTAATGGCATTCAGCGCTAGACCATACAAAATTCTGATTGCCACAGTTGATATTTAAATTAATTGGTGTGTTTCTTCGTGACAATTTCAAGCATCAACATTGTTTGCGTCGGTTGTTACACTTACTGTTTAAATTATTTACTTTTATCTGAACTCATCATGTTTGTATGAAGTGCTTTTAATTAAATGTATTTTTACCACCTCCTTACTGGATCAAACCCACTTGTGTGTGAATCTAGTCAAAAAAAACATATTGTGTATCTGATCTCGTGTGCAGAACTTGTTTCTACACTCTAGTTACTTATTTGTGTTTTAAAAATAAGTTCACACATGCCAGATTTTTGAGCTGTATTAAAATTACAGTACAGTAAAAGTTTGAACAAGAAATTTGATGAGTAAATGTTTTTAACCTTAAGTTATTAAATATACCATATTTGAAGTATATAAGTTTCTATGCGTGGTATTTCACGGATTCATTCTTCACTGGCATCATGTTCTCACATTGCCCAATCAAAAGGCTGACAGTTGTGATTTATATTTATTGTACACAGTACTTATAAAAATGAACTAAAACAAAATGTGTATTTCTGTTGACTAGTCACTTCGATCAGTGTTTCATTATTAAAAATTAAGTAAGCACTTTATTTTGTATTTAGCATGTCACATATTTGTGTGTATTTTATCAACAAAATAACAAAATAAACTGTGATGTTTATACAAAATGTTATGAAATAAAAATAAAATTTTAGCCGATTTCACTGTTTAATTTATTTTACACAAACTTCCTAAATCCTAACAGCTCTTAATGAAAACTTCGTCAACAAATACATACTTAATAGTGCAGTAGTCATGTTGTAGAAGTATGCTGTGGTAACAAGATCATACAGTGTCCTCCATGTTGACGAGTATGTAACAAGATCATACAGTGTCCTCCATGTTGACGAGTATTGCGGTTGGCAGTAATCAGGTAGACAGTAGTTTGTGTCTGGAGTGTGGAAATGTACGGTTACCAAATTTTTCAGATTTTGCAATAAATTACACTTCCGACATCTCGGCACATGATATCTTGACACACATTGACCTCAATGAAATGTTAAAGGAAAATTGTTATAAAAAACTTTGTGCTGGTGCTGATAATAAAGATTTTACATCAACAATTAGTTGCTTTTCCTTTCAGTTTTTTGCAAAGGAATGTAAATTGCTATTTAGTTCTTTAGAAGTTTTCGCAATGTTTGTACGTATATTTGTAATGAGTTTGATTTTTTTCTAAAGTCATATTTGAAGTTGCATCAGGGAACAGTGATAAAGTCAGTTAGGATATGACGCACGACACTTTCTTTTAACAGTGGTCATCCAACGACTTCAGTTCCATACTACACTTAGCTTTGCTTGGGAGTTTTGAAGTAACATTACAGTTGTCCCATTTTGTGATGAGATTGTTTTATCTACCTTGCAGATTGTTTTATTCACCGCCCCACCATACGGTATGCATATAGGCAAGAGAGTTCCTTTACTTGCCGCTAGATAGCACTGCAAGTAGGATTTTCATTTGTCTTTACTTCCCATCCTCCAGCCGGCTGGTGACGTCATGCATTCGCTACCCTCCGCTCAGTGACCATCCATCGCCTTCATGATGCCGGCCAATAAGCATCGGGCAGCAGCCCGAAGAAATATAAAGGGGCGTACAGTTTTAGCCTCCAAGCCAGTTCTCAGTTGTCACGCACACTCTGCTCAGACACCGGCCAGTTCTCTTACGCCCACCGCACTAGTCGCCGGGAAAGGATCAAACTGCCAGTCTAGCGCTTGTTGCTCAGACACTACCATGCTTCAACTTCGCCACGCTGCAATCTCCAGCACTCGCTGCTCGGAACTGTTTGCTTTGTTCTACGAGTAGTCTGACCAATCGACATCTACGTTAGGCAGATGTGTCTCTTCGTGACGAACCCTGCTAACCTACCTCCCTATTCTGCACTGACGTGCCAGAGCAAGGGAATCCTATAATCACAGTCCTCCTTAGGACCAATCCCATGCTATCCTAGCTTAGTCATCCTGGCGATGCGTCTGAATCTGAGCATTACGTCAAGAGACACAGGCAACAATAGAAGAGGGAAACTGCATTGTTTATTCAACGCTACGCACCCACCATACCCAATCAGATTTCTACGATTTTTAGTACTGTACTTCTGCTTCCCGGCAATAACTTGTGCCAAACGCAGGAGTTCGAGTACGTTGTCACGTGCATTTCCCGTTGAATGGAAATGAACATGTGCTAGCTCAATCCTTGGGTACCGCAATTCCTGTAGACTTATCACCTTGCTCACATTTGACTTCTCACTGGAAGGGGATGCAGATGATCCCGGGAAAGGTATTCATATGAGCCAAAACACTCACATTTTACCCACAAGCACCTAGAACGGCTATCCTTTGTATCTACAGCATAGTAAGAATAGGATTGCTAACACAGATACACTGATCCTGCACCAGCTTGTTGACTCGGTGTTCGCCAATCTTTCCACTGCACATCCATGCCAGGAAAGGCGGGCATCCCCTGAGTCGGGAAGACTCTGTCAGGGAAACGCCCACGTGTGTGACCCGAGACAGTGCGTACCACGCATCCATGGCAGATACTAGAATAGTGTGTCCACTCAGTCGATGGCCCTCATGTGGTCCTACATGTAAATTGCTATACAAGGAGCCTGCCTTACATCTCTGTCGGGGAGGGTTCGTGCTACCCGATGACAGATGACCTATTTCAGAAGGCAGGGATTGAAGGAAGGAGTGAAGCTGACCTTACTTGCTTCTGGACGCCTGCACATTCTATCCCCTGCTCTTGTAGCCTCTGTAGCTAAGCTCAGCCCTAGGGAGCAGGCCTATGTATTAAGGCACCTGCAGAATCCTGAGACACAGAGGGACTAGTTCACCAAACCAGTATGCACCAGCCCTGAAGAATATGTGTGGTGGGTAACGGACGACTTCGGCCAGCCTGAACGATCACCCACACCGACTATACCGTACTTGGTACTAGCTGTACTTCGTCCAGGGTTTTACAGAGACTATAAAATATTTTGCACCCATCATGAGTAAGCTGTTGCTCCCAGCGGATATTGGGATCAGGATTCTATTCTTGCTAGAGTGAAGGATTTTACCACTTGTGGCTGGCCGGAGCGTAATCCCGACGAATCACCCTTTGCTTATTTTACTAGAAGAACAGAGCTCACAGTTGAGGAAGATTGTGTCCTATGGGGATGCCGGATTATCATTCCAGCATCTTTACAGAATGTTCTCCTGACTCTCCTCCATGAAGAACATCTTGGTGCTACTCGAATGAAGATGTTAGCACAAAGTGATGTGGTGTGGCCACGACTTGACAGCCAAATTGAAGATTGGTACTGTCTTGTCATTGCTGCCAGAGTTCAGTCCTCTGCCGTAAAGGTTCCGCTACAACAGCAGCCATAGCCATCACGAAAGTGGCAACGCATACATGTGGACTTTGCTTCGATGGGAGGTCGGGATTTGCTCATTGTTGTGGATGCTCATTGTTGTGGATGCCCATTTCTAGTGGGTATAGGTTTTTCTTATGCATTCAACTACGGCAGAAACTACTGTATCGAAACTCATAACATTGTTTAGCTCCTATGGACTTCCCGAGTTAATAGTTTCTGACAATTGCCCCCAATTCTCTTCTGAAGAATTCGCGTCGTTCATAACAAAGAATGGTACAAGTCGTACCTTGATTCCCCATATCATCGTCAGTCTAATGGGATGGCTGAAAGGGTAGTGCAGGATGTAAAAAAGGGACAGTTGAAAAATGTGTGTTCACAGGAGACAGGGAGTGTTACCCTGTCATTACAGCATCAGTTGGATAATTATCTGTTCTCATACACGAATATTCCTTCCTCCACCACGGGATCAACATCAATCAAACTCTTCTTAATGTGACGCCCTCGTACACAGCTAAGTATTTTAAAGCCTTTGCTCAACTATAGGGTGCAAGCGAAGTAGTGTGCCAAGCAGCTTGGGGAGCAGACATGCAGCAGCACAATCTCTGCACGTTATGGAGGGGGAATTGGTTTGGGGACGTAGTGTGAGAACAGAGAAAATTAATTGGCTACCGGGACAAGTTCCATGCAGAGTGAGTTTAGTTACGTACCAACTTTATGTACAAGGTCGGAGGCGTTTCTGTCACGCCGACCACCTCGGGAAGCTGCACGCCCTGCCTTCACAGGAGGGCAGTGTGTCGCAGCATGCCGCGGCAGTCTAAATATTAATGGGTAACCAGGATGGCAGCGTATGGACCACCGGAGCCGTAGCCGGGTCTGAGGACGGAAGCGAGGAAGGTGTACGAGCAGAGTCCTTTGCCCTATGGGACGAGGCGACAGGACATCACAGGTGAAGGCTTACCATTGCAAGAAGGGTTCCAGGCCCAGAGGGAGGGAAGCAGGGGAGATGCGTCACCAAGGAATCTTCGTGCAAGGTGGACAGTTCGTAAACCCCAAAGGCTGGACTTGTAGCTTATTGTGTTATGTACCTATATGTTGATTGTTGGTGTAGTGGGGATTCATATTTGAAGGAGTGTGGTAGTTGGGGGGGAAATGTGTATCTTGTGGGGAATTATGTTGTCTTGGCTGTAAGGGTGGTAGAACTGATGATGTATATTATGATTCTTGTGAGTTAATAAATGGCAGGCTGGTACGGGAATAACCAGGAACTATGTGATGTTATTACACTGATCTCTGTGTATTTCCTGGTAGTGGAAATCATTCTTTCCACCTGTATAGCAAGGTAGCAATGTTGAGTATCGCTTTGTAATTCATGTTTTCCTGGTACACAGTTGATTTGCTGCCACCTTTTCTTCTGCCCATATTGCAAGGTAGCAATGTTGGTGATCTCTGCACGAGTCATGTTCCTGTTATGTCTGCGTACATATTAAGGAGGTAGGAAAGTTGGTGACCCCACGTGCAAGTCATGTGAGCCTGGCAGGGTCTTGGAAGAATTTTAGGATACAACATTGATTTATTGAAATAAAATCAGTATTTATAAACAACAGTTAATTTTTTTCATTTCAGGGTAGTTTCACGTAAATGTTAGGTTTTCTATGTTATGTTTCTTGTGACAACCGTATGACTATCCTTGCTTTCGTATCCATTGTATTCACTTCTCTCATACAATTCAATTCATTCAGTGATTTAAAGTTCTGTTGTTTTTTATGGAAAGACCATTTTCCTGTGATAAAAAAACTAGTCAAAATATATACAAACTTAGAACTTTGAGCAGGCGATAGGGCAACTGAAAAAATTTTGCCAGTGAATATACAACAAAGTATGAAGATGGAACCAGACATAAGTAACCATTACTGAATGAAAGCTGATGAAAGTTTCATCCTTATAACTTATGTGTTCATCACACACTTATGTATAATTAATTGTTATGTTGCCATTTGACTATGTATACAATGGGTAACAACACCCAGCAACTTTGTATTGTTCTTTACTAGGTGTGAATATGTAAGGATACAGTATACTGTTCTGACGAGGATCTTTCTGTAAAGAAAAGAATGAGAAAAGTGAAAAAATACATAAATGAAAGAAATAGTAATGCAAACTTTTTTATAAGTTTTATTTTGTAATACAAGAGACACAACACTGACAAAATAAAATGACCTGCATGCACCAACATCCTTCATAAAGCACACAGTCGCAAGCGATCAATGCCACCGTGCTTTGGAAAAAAACATTTTTACAGTACAAACCTTTGTTCAAATTATAATCTATGCACATAGTGCAAAACAACAAACTCTGTAGGAAAATGGCAACTGATTGCAGAATCTCATAGGAACATCATAAAATTATTAATGGACCTAAATTAAAATTCAGTTTTTCGACTTAAAAAAAAAAAAAAAAAAAAAAAAAAAAAAGCAACTTTCCACATTTCTGGACACAACAGCTATAACTAATTAACAAACTAAAATCACGTAACAAGTAGACATTACAATAAAAGGCATTATTTACATGGAGAAAGCAACAACTTTTTTTTTTTTTTTTAACAAACTTGGAATATATACTATTTTATATGCATTATTATGTATGTGCTACTTATTTCAACAGAAAACAATTGATATGTAGTGAAATATTGTGTTGAAGATGGACAGGCACACTATACAGGATAGGTGACAACAGCACAATTAATTTACATTCCATACTGTATTCCTTTCATGCACAGTCAATTTTTTTCTAGGAAGATGTTTATTTCGAAATCTGAATTAAAGAAGCAAGTGTTCGAGATTCAACATGTTACATTTTGCAATAAATTTTATTACATTATATTAAAAAACATAATAATAATCATTCATGGCAGTAGCAACTAGCTGTTTCTGCTAACATTTCTTAGAATTTAAGTTCATGTTTTTTAAATATTAATTTTGTCTTGTCGTTTTTGTCTTAGCGAAATGACACAACTTAGAAGACAGAAATGGATTCTCATCAGAAAAAATTAAGGGAAGCCAAAATAAGTTACATAATTTTAAATATAAGTTATATAAGTTTCCAACACACTCGTAGCTGTTGTTTGGGTGAAGTGTTATCACTTTACTGTGAAGAGCCTATAAGAGAATAATTTATGATGACATTAATATATTTCAGCTCTGCACATTTAGTGTCAGAAATGTTGGCAAGTTATCTTACTGTAAATCCTTTGTACTGATACAACCAGAATAAGACGAGAGAGAGAGAGAGAGAGTCTGTCCACAGCACTGTATGACGCAATGTGAGCTACTGAGTGTGTGTGTGAGTGATGTGTTGCTGCTACAGTCTTCAGCAGAAGGCGATCACATGTCCCTAATGTGTACAGTAGCCCACAAGGCGTGCAGACACAATGCTGTTTCTATCAACCAATTAACTTTCACAGAGAAAGAAAAACAAGACAAGAATGCAATGAAATGTGAGTTGTTCAACTATGCTGTTGTCACATATTCACAGTTTTCAAAACAATAGTTTACATTCCCTTCAAGCAAAGAATCCACTTCACATTGCAAACTATTTAATACCTTTTTAGTAGTAAAATCAATTTAAACAAGAAATTGTATAAATTCTTCTAATAAAATATTTTGCAAACTGCAATAAATAGTTCTTTGCTCGGAAGTACTGCCAAATAGAAATTTATGATATCATAAACTTTTCAGTAGCTCGTTACTGAAACACACGGTGCAAAATTAATAGCTGTTAAACATCACTCTGTGACTTTCTCTGACAGTATTCTTCAACCCATGTGACAGCTGAAGTACAAATTAACATTCATAATAATATTAAAGTTACAAATATACATGTGAATGTGTTGGAAGGCAAGTTGATGACAAAGAAGAACATAGTTATACTGAAAGAAAGTTAGCAGAATTGTTCCTTCATGTGCAACAAACTGCATGAACAGCCAGTTCTGGCTGGATACAGTATTTTCATTCTTCAATATTAACATACCAAGTTATGAAATATCAACGTACTGTTTATCCTCCTACGTAACAGAATGGTTTATATTTATTTCTAAAATGTGCAAAAAAGATAATTCCAAAGTTGTATTGTCTTTTCAAGAATACAGATCATTGAACTACGTATGAAATGTAACTATGTTTGAATAACTAGATTACAGCATCAAAAGAGGTACCATAATGAAGAGAATAATGTTTGCTTCAAAGTTTAATAGCTCAAATTCACTATTAAATTATTCTTAAGTGGCAACCTAATATTGCCTAATAAATATTTAGGTTCATCGTGTTTGCATATTTATTATACGTGGAAAAATAACTGTAGGGCAGTAAAATAAATATCATTACACATTTTTAGAAATGAGAAAAATATTGTAATTTTGTGATGAAGAATCTACAATTTTCTCAGATTTTTAAACAGAAATTTATATAAGGCACAGCTTTTCTCTCGTGTTCTATACTTAGCACCACAAAAAAGAATGTACGTATTAAACATGGCTGAGCTGACTTCTAAGAGAATAAGTACCCAGAAAGTAAACAATGTGAATATTTTGGGAGTTATGGTGCATATTTTAAAAAAATTGCTCACATAGGATGAAAATGAAACAGCAAAAAAGGTCTGTATATGACAGTGATGTTCTATAATGGGGCTGATACAGCTACAAACCTCTTACATCTTGCTAGCACTGTCACATGCTTTTTTTTTCTTCCATTTAAATAATTTGTTTATCGAAGTCTGCATTAACATGGGTAGATACTCGGTAAGAAACTATTTCCATAGCCACATCGCAGTATTACAAGGCTAAATTACAAAATTCTTGATTTGCCATTCAAGATGTTGCCTAATATTTATAACTGCTGGGAAATATTACAACAATTTTCTATGTAGTGATAGGACAATCCATCCAGTTTTGAAAAAAGTACAAAAATTATTGTAGTATAAAAATAAAGTTTTTGGTTTTAAAATTCTCTGCTACAAAATCTAACCTACAAATAATGTCTAATGACTTGTTATTCCAGTCTGTACCAACAAAAACACTTGCTAAGTCTATTTGTCAGAATGATAGCTGTCTGCACAAGATATGACCTAAGCTTATTTTGTAAAATACTGTACAGTAATGCCACGGATATTTGTTCACGGGTGGCGAAAGCACCAACTTGCATAATTCATCAAAAGCTGCACAACATATTGGTCTCGCTGCCTGCGGTATCCTAAATCTCACCTTTTACAGGACTGAACACAAAGGCTCTGTAAGGCTATAATATTGATAACTTGGATGAATTAAAAAAAAAAAACACACAACCTCACATAGTGTTTTACTGTGTTGGATAAGAAATGTAAGTTTATTAAATCTACCGAGTCATAAAAATAACCCAAGTAAATTTGATCAGCATCCAACATTATTTAAATTTTTTAGGTTAACTCATCCAGGGGCAAATGAACAAAATGAGCTTTGAATCAAGTTGAGCATCAACAAGACATAAAATTGTAAAATAGTTACAAAATAGCCTAACAGTTAAAAATAGCTGCTTGGCAATAATGTTTACAGCAAAAGCCAGAGTAAACCTTGGCAAACAGTGATTCTGCAGTGATAGTTGGAAGATGAGAAGAACATCTGAGAGAACGCAGGCAGTGTCGAGACTCTCCAGTGTTCTCGCCGCCCTTGGCATATCCAGTCCTAATTAATAGCTTAATAAACACTAACTCTACAGATAAAGCTAAAAAATAAATAAAACAGTCCTGACCTTCGAAATAAATATAAAAATATTCATACCTAACCCAGACATACGCTACGCAATGTACAGTTTTCATACCTGACCCAGACATACGCTACGCAATGTACAGTTTTCCAGCACCCACCATCCAGCTGTGATGACACTTTTGGGAAACAGAATTGCAACTACCGTGTAAAAATACATGACGATGAGGGAACTATCAGAATGACTATTGTTATCACTTGGGCACGCCAACATCAATATCACAAAGAAAGGGACAGCGTCGTTTCCCAAACAGGACACACTTGTAAACTGCACTTCGCTAGTATAATCAACAAGATGCGTATACATTAGTATTTTATACTGTAGGAACAGCACTCAGCACAACTAACAAAAATAATTCTTAACAACAAATTGCAATTCAATACATATCTTGTTACAATATAACAATTTCTTTGTTTTTAAACAAACTAGGTATACACTGCAGAAACTCCCGAACTTTGGAAAAATCACTTTAAAAGCCCGGAAGTCAAACAATCAATAAGTACTATGCATATGTAGGCTAGCGCAAACATTTGATACTTTTTGTTGCAAATGATAACATTCTTGGCCAAGAGAATTTGAAGTAAGTAAATGTCATCAAGTTAAAAATTAAATATTATATTAATCTTTGTCATAACAAAATGGACAAGCTATTTTTTTTTTTAATTCCATTAAATTTTGTTTAAAACTTATGACAATTTCAGCAATCTTTCCTGCAACGAATTACCAACATATACATAGCAATGTGTTCACATACGAATCATTATTTTAAAATGTACGTCATCTAAGTGCAAACAAATACAACATTTCTGTCAAATACAGTTTCTATTTTATGCAGAAAATTGCACAAAACAAGCAGTTCATTTGCCATAAAATATTTGGATTTGAGTTTTGAGCTGAAACAAGGGAAAATAATGGCACACGAAAGATAATATACACACGAAATAACAATTTCAAACTGTTGCATGTTTCAAGTATATTCTTGGATAAGGACATATCAGTATCACTCCAGTTGGACGTAGTCTGTCACTCCTGGCTTAGTACAAAGCACAGATATGCACTACTTGTCGCCACGATCAAAAGTAGAATGTTTACACATAGTTTTACATTGTGAACACTGGCTGAATGCCACCTCCTACTATATCTGGCATTAACACAATATAATACACTGTTTAGTGTTACAACTTGGTACATGTGAGAAAAACTACAGTGTTGCAAACACTTGAACAAAAATCACCTGCACTTGTGTAATCACCTAGAAAGACTTGCAAACGAAACACACGAGTTGAATGGGTCCCACCACGCACACGTGTGCAGGCAGCTGAGCGCAAGAACGCAGAGACGCCATTGGTCAGACTGCACAGCCCTTACGTGTTCCGTACAGCACTTTCAGCTCAGGGAATATCACCTTCCTGATGAGGGCGTTAGTCTTACCCGCGAGCATCGCCCTCTGCGGGTCTTTCTTCAGAGTCTTGATCCCTGGCTTGTGCACAAGGAACGCATTGTCGAGGATCTGGAACTCGTAGTCCAGAACACACAGTGCGTAGCCCTGCAGAACAACAGAAAACTTATCAAGCCACGCAGGAACACAGGGAAGTTTTACCAGATGCAACAAACATGTTTGAAATCTGTTAAGACAGACACTAATATAAACGTTAGCTTGCCTACAATGTATCTAACACATTTTCTTTGATAAACTCTTTGAAAAAGCTATTTTTATCTATGTTGGAGTGCTTTGAAATTATGTTTCTAATGTGCGTGACATATTGAAAAGCAAGAGCACGTCTCATTTGAAATGTGCATTTTCACCTAGATCAGCACATTGGATGCACATTTTATATTTTCAAGGAAAAGCGTATATTTCAAACATTACACACAGCAGTTTCAGTGCCAGATAGGCAGACCCCTTAACTTCCTGCCAAAAATATGCATTATCTTTCATTTTTAAATGTACAATTGTGTACTACAAGCTGAAAGCTTTTCAAATTATCCTTGTGGTGTGAAAATATCATATTGTTTCTTAAAATTGTAGATGTTTTTATCTCCAGAAGACATTAATAGAGACCATATTATTCCTCATCCTTTGGTGACAAGACAAATGACATACACGTTTGTGCAAGTTCCACGTGTCGTTGGATCTCCACCCATCCAACACACACTACAAAATTCTTAGCATATAGTAAATATTCAACATTAGGTTAGTTTCATTGAACATAGCTGAGTGAGACAGCAGCGTGAGTTCTGGCTGTTGTCGTCGTGTGTTCAGTCGAGTTTGAGGACTAGCTTGCTAGTACCTTATAGTGTACAATTAGAGGATCTCCAGACACTGATATAAGATCAGTACAGATATATAGGGGCCATTATGGACAAATATTTGACATTATAACAATTCCTACATGGTATAATATATTTATATTTTCACATAAGACAGCAGGGAAATTATTGTAATAATAATGTACACACAAATGGCTAAAAGTTCGAGGACCAAAAGTCATATAGAAACAGGATTTCAGGACAGAACTTTTGATATAATTGAAGTATTATACATGTTGCACTTCAAGAAAATAAGAAAACAGATGCTGTAGAGCTGAAATTAGCTAGCTGGTCCAGGGACAGCATGATCTCAGCAAAGTCACCACATGGAACAAAGCTACATGTGTGATTTCACATTTGGGACTAGAGAACACACATTCACTTTATCAAAGCCACTCTTTTATATAGCGGAGTGGAGAGGTTTGGCCGGCTCTTAACATCGAGGTCTCGAGAGCCGACGAGGGTGAAGTGAGGTGAGAATGGAGCAGCGCCGGAATGCAATGGTGGGGGAAACAGGAGATCCCCGAAAAAAAACCCGCCGACCAGCGTCATCGTCCGGCACGATTCTCACATGCGAAGTAATGGGAGAGGGTGGGAGTCGAGTAGTCTAACCACTGCACCACCGCGGGGCGGCGTATCCACGACTCAAGCAGGGACGATGTTCGCCGCTGAAAGGACGAGACAATCGGATGAAGCGCGACCGCTGAAGCCCGCCTAGTAATTGGATCGACGGCGCGTAATTGGATTAGCTACGAGGTCCCTGGGTCGCTGCCTCCCGCCTCGTGGGTGGGGCCTCAACGGCGCGGCGTGTGGCGACGAGCTGCTCCAAGTATTCGCGAGTTCCTGTCCTTCGGCGGAGACTGTCGGAGATTGCGAGGATGTCGTGGGCCAGCCTCACCCCTGTAGCACATTCATTGGCGACTGTTCTCATTCTATGTTGTAACAACACAAGACAAAGGTCACTAGTACACTGCGCATATACTCGCAGCGACCCTTTTTCACTTCAAACATATGCACGTTAGAGACGGAGATGGAAAACATAAACCAGCACCCCAAAGTGAAGATTTCTTACATGTTATTCGTCAAATGGACAGTTTTTAAATTACAACTGTACGGCTGAACCTCTGTGTTCTGTTTGGAGGCCTGTGCATACAGCATGTTGCAGGGGAAGTAAACTCATAGCCAGAGCTGTACCCAGCTAGCATGTTTGCCCAATGGCAAAATGCCACATCTCCCTGCACGTAATGTGATAGCAGACATTCCTCCAGCTCTGTTATGTGAGTGGTATCCTCAATGTGGGTTAAGTACAGTAGTGATCAAGGCATTACTTCACGGCTGCACTTGAAACCAGACATTAATTCGGGGCTGACAGGGTTAAAACGAGGAACAACGGCTATATTTAAGTTACTGGCTGGCTGCACGACGGCGTTACGAGCAAACGTAAACAATTGTCGAGCCAGGAAACTAGCTTTAAACACGGGAGATTCTATTTAAACTCATTTCATTATACTTTAAACCCTTTTCTTACCTATTAATTGTTTGTTCCAGGTGTTGGAAAAGAGGAGAATTTTGGTCAGACAAGTACTAACGAATTCGCTATAACAACATACATGACGTAATGTCAGTGAACCTACGAAAAGAATTTATATTAGTCCACGGCACCCGCGGTGACCAATAATAACATTTGTATGTACTACCAGCCAGCAATAGCATTAACCAGGACCATACTAACCATGAGTTTACCTAGTTTACAACACGTCACACGTGAACGAAGCATACTCGTGTTTCCGCCTACCTAGGGCTTGTATCCTCGTTCGAGGCCGAGAAGCGCGGGAGCAATAAGTAGCAAGTGCAGTCCCTGAGCGGTTTTGTACCTATCTGATCCGTATACTTTGAAATACGCAGGTTTGAAAAAACAGTTTTTAGTATTTGTTTGAGTAGCCAGAAATGGTATTTCTAACGTACGTGACGTGTTGAAAGTTGTACGGTGCCTGCCGCAGCGCCTACACATCAGGCAGCCCGGCATGCGGGCAAGCCTGGAGGTTCACATACCCTTCAGGCGCCCCTGCCGCTGCTTATTGAATACTGTTGCCTCACCTCCACATGTTGGTTCATTATAGGCGGCCTCTGCTCCAGTTGTCCGTCGCCTCAGGCTACTGTGCACGCTCTGTTCTACCAACACTTATGAAACTATGCCTCAGAAAAAAAAAACATTACTTAACTGCATATTTTTTGCCGTCAACTATTACAATCGTCACTGTAGCGCCGCTGAGGCAGGGGCAGACAAGAAACCAGCAGCTTTCACGACAAACATTTTATTATACGCGTATTATTTGTTTTCATTAATTACTGATGCAAAAAAGGAATTTTTCTTCTAACACAACACTGTTCAATATGTTCAGTAAACATTACATCCCAAGTGCTGGAATAGTTTACAATAAGAAAATATAAGTTATGTTATTTTTTTTCCAAATAAACAGCAATTGTTTGTTCATAACGAACTTAAAACCAAGACACGTGAGATCGCTTGATAACTCTGCGTAGCTTTGGTTACTGGATAATGTACACTGGTTGCTGAATAATGTACACTGGTTACTAACTGAATAATGTACACTGGTTGATGAATAATGTACACTGGTTACTGAATAATGTACACTGGTTACTAACTGAATAATGTACAATGGTTGATGAATAATGTACACTGGTTGCTGAATAATGTACACTGGTTGCTGAATAATGCACACTGGTTGCTGATTAATCAATTTTAGACCAAAAAGATATAGAAAACAATTTCTCCTTTCCCCATATGCTGGTGCAAATTTTTTCAAAATAATGCATGACGCCGTACATCTCTACATTTCTACTGAACATTTTAATATTTTCAACAGAATTGTTTCAATCACTGGGCTCTTGGAACCCCTGCTGCAATGTCGGTTAGTATTTAGGAAAAACAGTCCTCCACCTTCATTTCTTATTGAAAGTGTGACTTTTTTTATTTCGTTATACCTTGTTTAAAAAAAATTCACTATTGACGTAGCATATGTCCCTGACGGTTTCGTAATATCGTGTCCGCAATATATAACTCAATTCAGGAGCTTGTTTATATGCGACAAGAAATTCTACAAACAAACGAAAACGTCACAATGAAAACGTTAGTTCGTGAGGCATTGTCAAGGTAAGTCAGAGATATTAAATGCCTCAAAGTAGCTCGAAGAAACTGCTTGTTTGAGTGTATCTGCATCGTGCTGCAGTTCTGTGTACATAAGTCAGTACAGTTCTGGTTAAACTTGCGTGCTGCTTATATCACTCGTTTCCAATATTACATTACTACGAAAAAAGTCTTGATACTATAAGTAAAGCGTAGTTAAAAAAGTTTTTAATACTTTGCAGTAGATATGAGCTTTTAATTCAGCGGTTTGTTTTAAACACGCTTATACGGGAAAGCGTATTTATGATGCCAGACAAACAATATCTGCTGGATATATGGGAAATCCAAAGGAAATAAATTTCCCAGTTACATAACATTATAAAACGTCGTCGTCAGCGAAGTACTAAATTATTAGGCATTCTGGTACGAAAGGTTTTGTTCTGAAGAAATGTAGGAAATACATAGAGCGGAAATTGTGTTTTTATAGTCAATCAAAACGTAAGATGTGGATGAAGTTTTCGCAAAACGTCATACAAACTACAGTAGAGTATGCTATCAAAATTTGTAGCACTTCAGTACTGCCTTCGACTTGTACGGAATGTAAGGTTCTCGGGATGTCATGTTAGCTCCAGTGTTATTAGTTACACAAACATGTATTAGAATATGAAATAGCGCATAATTTGTAGATCAAAGAAACCGACATTCCAGTACGCATTTTAAAACTTTTGCAAATACGAACATCGTAGACAAATGTCAATTAAGTCATCACTGGAAAAATAATACCAAGATCTAAATACAAGTTCTGTCATATCCACGAAATACCAAGATCCAAGTACAAGTTCTGTCATATCCACGAAATACCAAGATCTAAATACAAGTTCTGTCATATCCACGAAATACCAAGGTCCAAGTACAAGTTCTGTCATATCCACGAAATACCAAGATCTAAGTACAAGTTCTGTCATATCCACGAAATACCAAGGTCCAAGTACAAGTTCTGTCATATCCACGAAATGTTTTGCCTACTTGAAAAGGTTACGCAAGGAAAGAAAAAATGTTAACACTACATAAGACATATTTTACATTTCTTTGAAAAATTTCGTAATTATGGCTTGATAAATTTAGGAAGGAAATTTGGAGGTAACAGTTGGTTATTCTGTAGTCTGTCTAAGAGCCCGTATCTCTAAACCAATAATTCGCTCTCCCCGTCACAACGACGAAAGTGATTCAGAGGAAGTGAAACAATGAAAGTAGACAGTTCTAAGCCAGTGACTGAGTGTCTACTAAATCTGACTGCACGTTTGATTGTAGAATATGTGACGTGTGGGAGAAGGGAACAACCTGTCGTACTCGACATCGTCGTAATATAAAGGACTGCGGGACCGTACCAACTTCACATAGAGTGCACTCTAGTTACCTTCTCAGCCTGAATTAAGAAAAACTTCTATGTTCTACATGCAAGTATTTTTTAAAGCGTTGAAGTAATGTGTTTCATAAAGCGTTGAAGTAATGTGTTTCATCAATGACTTAGGCATCAAATTTGCACGTGTTTACTTATTTCTGTAGTGATGCATTTAAAAAATTTCTAGCACAGATCCACGGTAATTCTTCTTTCTTCTCTGCACGTTAACTTATCACGAGTCCTATCATTGGGTGTGGGAATAGTGTATGCCTTACGATTGGCTACCGTTGTCCACTAGAGGCGGAGTCTGCTTGTAGTTTGTTGTAATTATCCAGGAGGTTTGCTGGATCCACATTGTATGTTGTTCTTTGCACACTGCTATGATAGTTTATTCCTTCCACTTGGGCTCGCTGTTATGACTTCGTGGTTTACAAACTCGCCTGTAGCCTCCTTCATATGTATCGTCGTGACAGGGGATGCACAGCGCGGCCGTGGGTGTATATCATCATGGAGGAATTGTAATGAGTGACGTAGTGCGAAATTATGAAACAGAAACGCCCGATGGCGCATGCATTTTCATTAAGTAGATAACACAGTCCCAGTATCGCCACCCTCCCCCACAAAAAATATGTACATATAGTGTTCAAAAGCTAACTACTGGCTATAAAATTTTATTTTTCATTATTGCTAAATGAAATACTTTTCGCTCCTAACCTCGAGTCCTATGAAACACCCTATTGTTTACATACACGTTCGTGGACGTCTGTTGCGTATAGTAAATAAGTAGAGCTAGTGAATTTTCGCGAAAAAATTGGAGTACGCGGTAGACTCCGATACTATAAGTACGCGGTAGACTCCGGTACTATAAGTACGCGGTAGACTCCAGTACTATAAGTACGCGGTAGACTCCGGTACTATAAGTACCCGGTAGACTCCGGTACTATAAGTACGCGGTAGACTCCAGTACTATAAGTACGCGGTAGACTCCGGTACTATAAGTACGCGGTAGACTCCGGTACTATAAGTACGCGGTAGACTCCAGTACTATAAGTACGCGGTAGACTCCGGTACTATAAGTACGCGGTAGACTCCGGTACTATAAGTACGCGGTAGACTCCAGTACTATAAGTACGCGGTAGACTCCAGTACTATAAGTACGCGGTAGACTCCAGTACTATAAGTACGCGGTAGACTCCAGTACTATAAGTACGCGGTAGACTCCAGTACTATAAGTACGCGGTAGACTCCAGTACAGACTCCAGTACTATAAGTACGCGGTAGACTCCAGTACTATAAGCACCCATGAGCCGTTTCTCTAATGCCTTTCGTTACTTCTGCATGAAAAGAAAACAACACAGACTTAATATGAGGTCTATCGATTTCTTTCTAGATGTCACGTGTGTAACAAACAACTTTCCACGGCGATACAAAATATATACGTCAGAAAAGTACGTAGAAAAGTACTAACGGGCCAAGCATTGGATCTTAAACATAGTTCCCGCCCGTTCACCGCTGAGAGTCCCTTAGGTACACGCAGTAAACTCACGAGAATTAACTATACACTGAAAACTGATCTTTAAGGTGTGTTGCTCGAAATGATCCTGCCATGTCCACGATCATGTAGGTCGCACACGAGTGGTACTTATGAACGGTGCTGTACACAGCAAGACACCAGTGTCCAGTATTCCTCGTGGATAGTATGATTTGTGGAATTTCCTACGCCTAGCTCTCTGTCATGAACCAGTATCATGTAGCATAAAGCACGTTGTTCATATGGAGGATGCAAGGCGAGTGCCGTACACAAGTACAGCGCATAACAAGAAATAACGCGATTGCAACAACTGAACCCAAAAATTAATGAGTGAACGAACGGGTTAAAATGGAAGTAGGCATTTATTCAGTTGCATTTTTGTTTTCGCAATGATTTTCGGCAGCAACCAAACTGCTCACTGTAAGATCCTACTTCTTCCAGCTTAGTTTTCAATTGTGTAAACACTTTACATTGGCGGATGAATTGGCCAACGACAGACATCGGAAACGAATTTGACAACTTTTGAAAACACGTTCAGTTACAAGGTTTACGTATTCGTGAAAGTCAAATAGAGTTCAATGTGTACCGAGATTCCAACACGCAACGTATCCTTCATATGTAACAATTATATGTAACAACTGACTGGGATTTTTTTTGCGAAGGTTGATTTAAAATTACTCAAATAATGCCGAGCTACCTAGAATTGCAATATGTCGCTGCATAGTCTGCAACTTAGGGGGTGAATATGCTACGGGAATTATGTTTACCTTTAACACTTTGATTATAAATAATAAATTCTACGAATTATACTCTCGGCACTTCCGGGATAGTGATAATACTTAGTAAAATTAATTGGCATGTCCATTACTCCGCAGATAAACACACGCAGCGCAGTATTCATCCCACTACAACGTAGTTTCCGCGCAGAAGATTGTGAGAGGAAATATTAGTGAACCACGACTCCATTATTCTTTCTGGCTTAATTTCTGGATTCAAGTCGCTATCCTGTATACAAACGCAGTAGCTCACGATCTAAAATCAGCTTGCTAACACAAAGTTTTTATTTACAAATCAAGACGTTACAATTATCTGACACTACGTAATCGTATAGGTCCATTACTGTTGTCTACGTCTATTTCTATTGCTACTTACTAAAGATTAATTTATCTACAAAGAACAATTCTGATTTGATATTCACGGCTAAGAGGATATAATGGTTGGCTAACAAATAATGCCTAATAATGTACTCGGTTCAAAGCAACAATCTGTTTAGTTCGCATTTGGGAATTTTAGAAGCAGCAATATGCAATCGTTGCAGGTTATCTGAGAAACTGCATACAACCTAAAAATTATTCATGTGCTAGAACTTGCGTCACAGTTATAAGATAAACGGTTAGTGACACAAATTTTATAGCAGGTATATTTCTTGCACGCGCCGCTCGTAGTCTATGTATTAACACCATGTTCCAACCACGAACATCACGAACATGATCTGCTGTGTGGTCTATGCCTGTGTGGCAGTATAAACTCTTTACTTGTATGGCAATACTTTACTTAGCCATTCACTTAACGCGTCTAGTTACTATATTTTGAAGGGGATGTCCAAGTGTCAAGAATTACTATGTCCCTGAACATATAACTGCTATTAGACAACAGCGTATAACATGCGTATTTCCAACTAAACTACTATTTGTTATTAGAGGACACGTGACAACAGAACGCAACGACCTATAATTCGTGGTGTTTTAATTTTGTGCATGTTTTGTTTGGAAACAATGATTAAAGACCTGAAAATTTCACGGATTCATTTCGGGACAAGCTAGAAATGAAAAACATGTACGTATGTATCACTTTCACAATAGGTTCTCCCGTAACTTGACACCTCCTTCAGATCTCTGGGCCAATAACAAACTTACAACAAAATGCATACCCAATCAACGCGATCCATCCTGACAGTAAACAACCAACAAGACATTGGTATCTGATTTTTTGAACATAAGACTGTAAATTCTATCCTACAAGTCTATGAAGTCGCGGAATTTCCAGGTCTCCACCAAAGATAGATTATTTTATTGATAGGCATGATTAATTTATAAATTAAGACAATCGGATGATGAAACTACAATAATTTGCAATACTACTTAAATTAAACTCGCCTATCACACACGCTAAAGTTAAAGTCACAGAGTTCTGGAACCGCTACATTTACACTCCCCTCATTCTCCCTTCCCGCTGCTACACTGCAGCCGTGAATAACGCTTTTAACGAGAGTGCATTTGCCACACGTATAACTGTCGACTTAATGACAGCCGCACGGTACAGATTCACAATGTGGATCGGTATAGGTCTATGTATTGCTCGCCGATAGCAATAATAGCATTTCATTGGTGGAAATGGAGCGCGGCTATTAACAAAGTGTCGTAAACCCGTTGCAGAAGTCGTCAGTCAACAGGAGATAATGTTGCCTTGCTGATTCACTCCGTTTACAGCGCGATGCAGGTATGCATTTGCTCATAGTCCTACATACCTCTAGTCGTTTTTTTTAAATGTATTTTCAGGATATTAAATTATTTTTCTAACATGACACGAATACCGTTCATGTAAGAATAGTGTTCGTCTTATTTTTAAAGCGGAAGTTATTTGATTTTAAATATTAATCTTACCCCTAACAAAAAAGATGTGTTCGAGTGGTGGGGGTAGAACGGGGATATTTGGGCGGCTTACGAGCCGATAAGGGTAAAACGAGGTGAGTATGGAGCAGTGCCGGAATGCAAAGGTGAAGGAAACGAGAGATCCCCGATCAGCGCCATCGTCCAGCACGATTCCCACATCAGAAAACCCGGGAATGACCCGGCCGGGGATTGAACCCGGTTGGCACCGGTGGGAGGCGAGCAAACTAAACGCGGGCCCGGAGGTTGCCAGAGGGAGATAAAATGCAGTACCTGCGTCATCTTGTCGCTCTTGCCCTCCCAGGAGAGTCTCTCGTCGTAGAGAGGGTCGCTATGTGTGCCGATGTAGATGGGCTCCCAGTGCACGAAGTAGCCTGTACGCTTGCCGATGTGGAACACATGCAGGCCCTCCGTCTCTTCGGCCGCCATCCACTCCTTAGACTTGGGCACGTTGTGGCAGCCCGGACACAGTTTCTTGTGGAAGGGGATGGCAGATCCGTTCTTCAGCATCGCCATCTGCAACAATACACAACTTCACTGTCCTACCTGCCTGCCGTCCACTACCTCGGCTTGAGTCGAGCTTGTCGCCACGAGCCTGTAAGCTTGCAAAAGCCCATCCCATCTAGCTTGAACCAAGGTAACTAGTTTCTGCGTGTCAAGCGCTTGCACCAAGTTTCATTAGTTACGCTTTCCGCGAGCTTGTCATTAGCAAGTACATGCCAGTCATGAGAAATTAGGCTTGAGTCACACATGATATGAAAAGCTTGCTCGGTAAGGCAAACTCAAGCGTATTGGCAAGCTTGATGCAAGCTTACGTATCTGGAGCAACGTCTCCAAAGTACTCACAGTAAACAGAGCACAGTTGAAAGCCCTACTTCACACGTACACATTGCTCACTGTCAGCTCAGCATATTTTAAAGCACTCCTTACGATCTAGGTCTGTGAGAAATGTGTATCCTTCCGCCGTGCGTAAAATTAACGTTGTCATGGGTTTCATTAATTTATTCATGCATCGGACAAGTAAAACTGCGAAACTATTAGGAAAGTGGCAAGTCTACAAATTTGCTATTTCTTATACTTACACGCATTAAAAAAACGCAATGCAAAGAAATCACTTCTGTATTCACGAATGTTTACCTAACAATTTTAATTAAACGTTAAAAAACTTAATTACTTTATTTCGTCGTTACCAACTTGACTAGGCGCATTCTAGTCAAAATATATGCAGGGCGCCTGATTATACTCACTACATTACAGTTCGACTGAGATGTTCTGGAATGCCCGCCTACCTCGCGTGCGAAATGCACTGCACAGTGTTCTGAAATACGAACATATTAAACGCGCGCCCAGTCGCTGGTCTACGAAAACAACACACACTTACGGCTGTGCATGTCGGTTACTTTCAAGGCACATTAGAATAGCCATTTTGGACTACTCCAACATAAGTAGAAACGGTTTTTCCAAAGCGCAGCATCTCGACGTATTCCTGTCAGAAACATACAGAAGTACTAACGGGGCACGGAATGAACATTGTTGCAAACCTTCCCCCAATAAAATGATAGGGTGACCGTTTAAAGTTCCATAGGTGCACGCACGCTGCACGACTAGAACACTGCTCGTAGCGGCGATGGCGCACTTGATACGCGGGGCTGTGTCGCCCTTAAGAGCGAGATCTTGAGCACCGCTGACACGAATATGTGGCAGCCGTGGGTTTTCCCACATTTGAAAATCCGGGCCAGCCAATGGGGAAAGAACCCACTTGGCGAGTAGACTGTCTGACAACTGTTCCACCGCGGCCCCGCCTGGTGACGTCACAGAAGACTCATGTGCCGGCTGTGCGGCGCTGCTGGAACGCTGAGAACTCCAGCTGCAGACTGGAGGGCCCGCGCCATCTCCAGTTGCACACGCCAGCAAGCATAGTGCCGGAGTGCCCCTCGCCAATCAGCGATTGGTCATTTCTCCCGCTGCACGCGGTAGTAAGTCAGCTAGATCTCTGAGACTCGCGCAGCCAATGAGAGCATGGGCGCGCCCACGTTAAAGAAACCGCCACGCCATATCTGATAGTCGCTGTGATTGTCATTATGTCACGCTGTTGAAGCCTCGTCCCTCGCACGGGATAGGAAGCGGTTCAATTGTTTGTTTTGCGCATGCGCCAATAGTATAAAAAAAAAAAGTATGTATGCAATAGAATTACTGCGCAAATAATCGTTTGTCAAAGTTTATAACGCCATTACTGATATGCCAAGTTTAGTGTGACGTTTCTAAACATGGAAGCTTGGGTCCAGTTTTTTTATTAAGAGCAGGCATTACGAATTACGTAAGACAACATGTAGGGTAGTAATTAAGGCAAACACGGGATAGTTTGAAATGTTATTTGCACATTTCATACGTTTCCTTGGTTACAAGTATGTATAGGATTTTAACGGTCGAGTGAGCACTTTTGAGGGTCTAGTTACTTTTTCGTTCCAACCATTTTTTATACTTTAACCGCCTTTTTAAACCAATTCTGCCCTATAAGTAATTAACACAGTGTGTATGTTCCGCCGAACTAGGGAGTTAACGTCTACGGCTAAAATAAAATACATTTATTGACTATTATTACAAAACAGTGGGCTTTCAAAAAAACTCACTTTACTGTGAATAGCCTATAAAACTCACTTTACTGTGAATAGCCTATAAAACTCACTTTACTGTGAATAGCCTATAAAACTCACTTTACTGTGAATAGCCTATAAAACTCACTTTACTGTGAATAGCCTATAAAACGCTTATGAAAAGGGTACTTTACAATAAGTTTTCTCAGCAGAAAAAATAATAATTTTTTCTACCAATTAATATTTTAGTTTGTCGCCTTTGTACAATTTTGTAGCGTGGGTCCATGCTTTGTTTTTCTTATTTTTCACTGAGCAATGTGGCGCAGTGGTAACACACTGAACTCGCATCCGGGAGGACCTGGGTTCGATTCCCGGTCCGGCCACCCCGATTTCGATTTTCCATGGTTTCCCGAAATCACTCCAGACGAATGCTGGGATTGGTCCCTAACAAAGACCATGGCCGATTACTCAATCCCTGCGCAACTTGCACCATATCTAATGACCTCGCTGTCGGCGAGACGCGGAGTCCAACTATACCTGCCCATCTTTTCTTTTTTATTTTGGACGACTACAGGGACCATATGTATTAGTCACTATAGTAGGATTCTGTTAATGGTTTTAATTCAAGTCGTCTGGTTTTCTAGAACCGTTTCTAGTCCATAGCAACATTACACTGGTTCAGTAATTTAAAAAAAACATAACCGCCTTTTATAATGTCACTACCGCAAAATAGGCTTCTTGTGCTCTCGCTGAATTTCTTGCAAACGCCATAGGCATGGAAATAAAATTAAAAAAAAAACCACGTACGGCTATTAAAGCGAAACGACACCACAATAACGATTATAGCTAACAAAGTAGAGTGCGCAAGAGTAACGGGACAAGCAGAGTTTTTTTTTTTTTTTTGCGCGCCGATCTGTGAATGCATATTATTAGAAGTCGGACTTGCATTAACAGACGACAAATCCTTGAACCAGTTGCTTGCAGCTCCACGAACAACGACTGCACACTGGCCCGAGTAGCGCTCAGCTGATCGCCATCTCTCTGCAGCTCGTTATCAGTTAGCAGGCGTGCTGGAAACTGGACCACAGCCGCCTACAAGCTACTCTCTCTCTCTCTCTCTCTCTCTCTCTCTCTCTCTCTCTCTCTCTCTCTCGTCCAACCTCGACGTTCACTTCGCTCGCTCGGTCTGCAGTTTCTGGTCATAGCAGCCTCTCGAGCGAGCTCCGTGGTAACCATTCTACGTATTTCACCATTTATTAAGCAAATGTTGATTTATGCATTGACCGTTTTATTGTTTTGGTCTTGGTGTTTATTTTCTCTACAACTAAAGGTACAGCAATGGGCTGCTCTTCTGCCAATGACAAAAGTGTCAAAGCAAAATGATAACCCTGACTAACTGTGGAATTTGGTGGCAAACAGCAAAGCTTACTTACACTAGTCAGCAGATCGTGAATGGCTACTGCTAATCACTCTAGCGTTCTGCCAAAGTCGCGTTACTATTCGGAAATAGACTAAACTCCCATTAGCCGACAATTTATGTCGCAAACCCCAAAAAAACTCTTTAGGCAGAATTCTTTTATTTTAAGAGTAGAGGGGCCGCGGTGGTATGGTGGTCAGACTACCGCATCCCACCTCGACGAAGCGGGTTCTATTCCCGGATGGGTCGTTCCCGGGTTTTCGGATGTGGTAATCGTGCCGGACTACGCCGCTGGTCGGCGGATTTTCTCTTGAGATCTCCTGTTTCCCCGGCCTTGCATTCCGGCACTGCTCCATCCGCACCTCGCTTCACCCTCCCCAGTTACAGAGTCAATAAATACACAAAGAGAAAAGGATGTAACGGTTACATTAATGTGGGCGCACCAAATCGCTGATTGGATGTGCGACGCTCTGATAACAGTCCTTGTGTCTGATTGGCTACCGCGCGATGCGAAAGGTTCCCTGTTGATTAAACTGTCAGCCGTCAAGTAAGTTACCTCGCGCTGATTGGCGAACGACGTCCCGGCATGTTTTGGCCAGTGCCGCCATATTTCTGGCCAGTGTGTGCTGCTGTAGTTGGCGGAACAAGCGGTTATCTCACCTCTGTATACCCGAGTGCCTTTGCTACACTGCCAATATTCTGTCGGTCAGTGTCACCCAACTTTTATACGCTCTATACCAACTGCTTTATTTTAAAGGAATGAGAATTTATCATATAAAATTTTTGATTCATTAGCACTAATTGTTTAAAGTTAAAAAAAAAATGTTTACTGTCATGGTTCAACAGATCACGAATAATAGGTTATGTTTAGGACGTTCAAATCAGCTACATAAGTGTTTGGAGTGAAATATGTATTTATTTCACAAGTTATTTTGATTTGAATATTAATTTTCACACTTGTCTTTATGTATATAATTTATGATTGAATTAAACTACAAATCCAGGTAATTTCAGTATTCTATGGTATTTTCACACCTTACTCTGAGATTTGGCGTATTATTATTATTAATATCTTAATGTTATGTTTCCATGTTTATTTTTGTTCTCATAAATTACTTTATAATTTTTGAAGCTTGATTATTTATTTTATTTTCTTATTTGAACGATATTTAAATTTTGGTTTATTTCATTTTTATGAAGTACAACCGGAAGTAGGCCGTCATTGGTTAGTTGGAAATGGAGATGCCGAAATACGATGTTTCCGGGAGAGACTTTTAACATGGACGGGTGTTTAAGATATCGCTGGGATTTCTATCTAGAGAATCCCCAGCGTCAGCCTAAGTGAAGGTTAGGCTTAGATCCCAGAAGTAGTGACTAAGTTGCTGCATCAACCGTCTGGAGGAGAGGGTTGATGGCAGGCGTCTAGTTAGTTTCTGAGGGAGTTTTACTGAGACGCTGAGGACGCCGAGCCCTAGACGCCAGGCACCATGTCTGCAATGTTAGCGCCGCAGCAATATCCAGGTGATGCCATGTATTTTGTGTGTTTGGATGCAGGCATCTACGACTAATCTCTCTGGTATCTGATTTCTACGAACCTGTAATATTATTGGAAGAAAGCTTATTTTGGAAATTTCCATTTTCCTGATCTGTACAGTATCTTAAACCAGAAGACTCTCTCTACATACTTGAGCTAGTACGCCGGAGCACATTAATATTAATATCACCGAACTAAGCAGAATTTATTTTGAACAGGAATCTATATTTAGGTTGAAAGTGAGGGGGAATTTTCTGAAGTATTAAAAACAAATTGACGTTTTCAAGTAAGGTTTGAATATACATATTTGGGAGCTTAATTAGTTTCACTGAAAATATAGGAATTGAGGAGAGCTACTTCCGGTTCGGAAATATTTTCTTTTGATTTTTGATTTCAACTCAAATTATTTTTTATTTAAAGCAGCACAAAAAGTAATATCTATTTAATTTCAATATTTAAAATTTTTAATTACCTTAATTTATTTAACGATATTCTTTGTTAGGATGGTGGTACTTCATTGTTGGTAATTTTCACTACACGCATATTTGAAGTTTAATACACATTTCACAGTTGACTTTACATTTATCTGATTTTAAAAAGATATTTGTTCTGGGTTTATTTATTTTCCACTTCAGTAATAAATTATTTTTCAGGGTTTTACATGTTTTATCTTCATGCAGTGCTGTGACTATATGCAAGAGTGTTCTATGTATGTTATTTTCAGTGTTACGGAGAGAGCCTCAGTTTCCTATGGTAGGCAAAGTGTTGCAGAAAGGGTAAAAGGTGTATTCTTCTAGAAACATAAACGATTCATTGGTATTATAATTCATCTATTTATCGGCCTGCAAGTAACAGAGAGTCCCTCTTCAAATACATACAATGGAGACACCGTTACCAAAAACGGATCCTACTTACGATAATGAATTATTTTGCTTACAATCACAAATTAAATCATTACTAAGTAAATTATTCCAAGTAGCTCAAATATCGCAAATTCATTACAAAAAATCACCTAAATTGCGATTTTATTGAAATAGTCGTCTTATGAATATTTCAGTTATTTTAACTGTTTTACGTTATTCAAACTTGCACTACATTTCTTTTTACACGTGACTACAATTTACACCACCCATAGTTTTTGCACAAACAGCTGTATACGGTTTTATATTGTTGAGTGTCCGCCATTTTGGTGAAGCTCGTGGAAACGGGCCAGAATAGTAGAAACATTTATTTAGGTCTATTACAAACACGGTTCTTGTAGTTTTACAAACGAGTAGTTTTACGAGATAGATTTTTATACTGTTACAAGCATTTGTAAAATCACAATTTCTCAGTTAAAAAATTATATATTTTTTTTTTTAGTGTGGGATACAGCAGTCTGAAAAATTCGTTTTAGACATGTTGGAGGAAATGAAAATAATATTCATCGTTTGTTGTATGTACTTTTTTCTTCGTGTTGGGTTTCATCAGAAACGCTTGTTCTCAAGCGCGTTGCAAACGCACAAGAGCCAGGCAGAAACACACACACACACACTCACACACACACATACACATCACTAAGTAGCAAAAACAAAGAAATACTAACATTGCAAATTAGAGGCTTTTAATTCCTGTAGCGTAGCGGTGCGGTGTGGATAGTTTCGCGTGCGAATTTCGCCATCTGCTCTCTAGAGAAGGAAGAGTGATAACGAAGTTCGCGCGAGGATCAAACTTTCCTTCGCATCTGAAACATTTTGAATCGAAGCGACGGCACAAAACTTCAGAACTGCTGATACCTTCAACAATCGCATTCAGGCAGGAATTTGCTGCTGTTACCCGAGAACATGTTTCGCACGGAAACACTCGTACCGACAACAGAACGTTTCTGTAATCTGGTTTCATTGTGACAGCAACCAAACTTCTTTGCCAGCGGAGGGATGTCCTGTTAGTTTAATGCGATTGTGTTTTTTGCTGGAACAATACAGATATTGTGGAAGTTGTTGTGTTGGTTCATAGCTACAGACACAATCTCAAGCAATATTGCAACACTCAGTTCTGTTGCAATTACTAACGTACCGACAACAAAACAACGTGATGCTGTTCGTATATCACAACAGTTCACATGGATTATACGGAAAGTTGGTATTTTATTCTCAGTGAACATTTCCTCTCATAGAATGCAATTTGTAACATGTGCTAGTAAGTTGCAGCTAACTCCCCGTTTCGATTCCGCAAAGAAAAATTGAATATGTTACTTTTTTTTAGCAAGTTGCTTCGAAACGTATCAAGGGGTAAACACTACCTACAGATTAAGGTGAAGCCACCTAATTTTTGGGCATACAGACTTATGCTTAGTAGTGTTTTATGCAAGTGTATCATTGCTCCTGAAATGTTAGTGACGGATGATACAGTTTTGGAAGATTATGTTGCAATACTGAGTGACACTTATTAATTCAGCCCAGTAGTCCTACGCTACCCGATTGAGCTAGTTGCCGGAGCAAACTTTTTGTACTTTACAGTGATTTGAATATAAATTAGGAGTGAATTTTGAAGATATTTATTAACCTGACTTGGATATGTGGGAAAGTGATTTGAATTTGTAACGCTATGTTTAATGGCGCTCACAATATACAACTTTGTTCAGAGGCCCTAAGACTACAGACACTTTTATTTGGAAACAGTTCAATTAATATACAATTCATTTTTAATTCTTTGAAAGCAGTCTTAAAGACATTTTATTGTATTTTATTTTCAATTTAAGTAATTCCTTGGTTTGAATGGTGATTATATTGTAATAATTTTAATCTACATGCAGAACACAATTTTTACTTAATTGATTTGATTTTCACACACAGTTAAGCAGTCTTATTCTGGTTTTAATTTATATATTTCTGCGTTGAATTAAAAATAATTAATAGTATTTTGTTTCCTTTTATTGTTAATGTTGAACCATACAAGGCTGATTTTCTTTTACAAAGGTAAATATCCAAATAAAGTGCTTCTTATTAATATTGTTATGTATTGTGAATGTCTGTACGTATGAATGCCCTAGCAGAGTTCCTGAATAGACCAGGACACCGTTGGACAGTTAAGTTCCATTGGTAAATGAAAAATATCAAACACTATTCTGTTACACACATGTCCCTCTTCTATACATTGGTAATTTATTTCTTTAACATAAATCAAGCTAAGTCCACCAAAACATCACAGTGGCACCCATGCGTGGAAATGTAGTAGTAACTCTAAATTACATATATAATAACTGCAATATCTCACAATTTATCACAATATGTTACTTTCTTTAGCACGCTGCTTCGAAACGTATCAAGGGGTAAACATTTTCCAAAGAACGTCTAATTTTTTGTACAAATAACATCTCAGGTGAATACATACAAGATGCCGATTGGTAAAAGAGAATCACAACTCAAGGTTAGGTAAGTATCCACAGACTTTGCGCGGACCAATCAAATTACAGGATTGAGTAAAGACGCACATTTCGTTCTGATTGCCAAAGTGGTTCTGATTGCCCAGTAAGATAGGGAAACATTAAGCAGGATCCTCTACATTCTAAATACCATGACTAAAGCGAGTAAACTATCTAGCTAATGAACATATATCTTTGCATTTGGTTATTTTAATAAACGCGCTCTTTTATATGAATAAACATGTTTAGTGTGGTTTTAATTATTTCAAGTGGCAATAAAATCGGGAAAGAGGTACTGCACGAACGTAGGTACAAAGGCGCATATTTATGTAAACAGTGTTCCATTATAAAATAGTGTCCACGTTGGTTTTGACAGAGCTACTGGCGGTGCAGTGTGTTGGAATGTGGAGACAGGCTACTGCGAATCTCGCACGCGCACTCTGCCCTATACATGGTGTGCGAGTGAAACGGCGACACAGAATAGGGAAAGACAGAGCGGTGGCGGTTCCCCCTGATGCGGACGTACCAACCACCTCTCTGACTGGCTGCGCGAGGCTGTGCTTGGCTGCCGCGTGGTGCATTGTCGGAAGACGAGAGAGTCACCAAACAGACAGTGAAAGGCGAACTGCTTGAGCCGTGTTGTTGGCATAGACTCGTGCAGGCAATCGGCTAATGGAGAGTACGCCACGCCTTACTGTATCTCCCTGGCAAACAGCTATAGAAACATATGCAGTAGTGGCAGCGGAACTACAACAAAAACTGCCAGTTTAGCGACCAAACATCAGAATAAACTTCATTAAGGCACAACACGGAATGCAGTACAGGCCTCCCCCCTCTCCTAACACTTAGCCAACACTGATATAAGGAGTTGTAATAAAGTGTATAAATATATTAGTAGTAGGTATTAGTGGCAACATAGAAGGAATAGTATATGTAATTATAATCCGCTTGATGTGTAGGGAACAGTGGCAGGTATCGAGTAAGGCAGTACAGGCTCCCCTCTCCTAACATTTAGCCAACACTGATATAAGGAGTTGTAATACAGTGTATAAATATATTAGTAGTAGGTATTAGTGGCAACATAGAAGGAATAGTATATGTCATTATAATCCGCTTGATGTGTAGGGAACAGTGGCGGATGCAGATCAACCACGCCACTCCCTTACTCTGAGAACCAAGGACAACCACTTAAGTGTGGAAATAGTTAGAAATAACAAGCCACTTACGTCGTGAAATGCAGAATAATTTAAAAATTATAATAATGTAGTTACACAACAGGAAGCCATAGACGCAAATAAAAATAATAGTAGAAATCAATAATAGCAAAGTATGACTTGTACCTAGAGACCTGAAAAATTCGCGGATTTATATTGGAACCATCTAGAAATCAGATATATGCACGTGTGTGTCACTTATACAATTGGCCCGCCCGTAATTTGACATCTTCAGATCTTTGGGCCAATAAGAAACTTACAACAAAATGCATGTCTAATAAACGTCAGCCATCCTGACAGTAATCAATGAGACGTTGATATCTGATTGTTTGAACACGAGAATGTGAATTCTAACATACAAGTCAATGAATTCGCGAAATTTCCAGGTCTCTACTTATAGGCTACTCCTGCATTTCCCAGAGAGGGTATAGTTGTAGGGGTGAAAAGCCGCGCATGCATGGTTCAGCCTATGGCTGGCCACGGAAGTCTCTGCTGCTCCGCTTCTGTACACTCGCCCGCTCTGGTTGGAGGGCGTGGCTGCAGCAGATGAGGGGCGTGGCCTGTGAGGGACGAAGGACAACCAGCGAGCAGTTTTAGTGGCCGCCGGCACAATGATCAGTAACAATTCCAGCTGCACGCTGTGTTTGTGTATGTGACTCAGATATAGACTCTCTCACGCAAACTTGATGTGCAACTTCGCTGTCCTAACTGCACACGACACATTCAAAGGCAAGCTTATGATACTATTAGGAGCGAGGTAAGTGCAATGGAGAGATTGGCATTGTTCTGAAAGTGGCCGGCCTAACTTACGCTTCTATTGGGTTGCTGTGTGTTTCAGATATGTACACGTTTTATTACGAAGAAATTAAGCGGGCGTATAATACTCTCATCTACGAAAATAACGTATAATTTACGGGGCATGTTGACCGCATTCAAGACGTCACGTACATTAAAGGCTGTTCGCGATAAAGTGAGCACTTTTGAAATCAACCTTACAAAAATAAGCACTTTCCCTACCTGCATGCGTTTTAACGGGCTCACTGAGTGACATGCGCCCAGTAAAGTTGGTAACGAAGGATGGGAAATAGTTCCGTATCTTAACGTCGAATAAAAAGTGTTAGGCAACCATTTCTAATAACTTAAATTATTTATTTCGTTTTCTGTTTTTTTTAATGCATCGAAGTGTAAAAATGAGCAGATTTGTTAAATAATTATTTTTCTAATAATTTCGCAGTTTCTCTTTGACCGACACACGAATAAAGTGATGAGGCCCATGACAATGTTAACCTTACATAAGGCGGAAAAATACACAACGTGCATACGAGTATATCATAAGCAGGGCTTTCAAAAGTGCTCATTTTACCTTGAACAGCCCTATAGAAACATCATTTCAAATCATTCGGCTAAAGATATTTTTTTTCTAAGGCACCGTATTATAATATAGTGTCAAGACACATCACACTGAACCTTCCTACAGATTTTTCGCCAATGTAATGATAGCGTCGCCGCTCAAAGCGCCATAGTTAGAACCACTTTTTTTTTTTTTTTTTTTTTTTTTTTTTCGCAAAAATATTTATGAAGAAGATAGACCTGAACTTCTTGTGTTCAAGCTTTGAGGATTTCCTTCGGCAACTGGCTGCATATCTGTGTGAGAAGACATTTTCTGCCCAACTGTGTCAATCAGAACAAAGGCTCCCTAACACTGAACGACTGTGATTGGTTGGCAGATACGTGAGAGGCGTACGGGTTAAATCCATCCAACCACGATATTGGTTCTGAACTAACGTTTTTTGGAGTACAATAACAGCGAATAACAGGCGGCCCTAGCCATAGGTATACACCGTGTGACAATAACAATGCACTGTGCCAGTCCAGAACCTTCCGCTTAGTGGCGATGGTGCACTTGACAGGCGTGGCAAAGTCGCCCTTATTGCTCCTGCGCTTACGAGAGAATTTCCCGTGGGCGCGAGCCCTGGAGCCTGCATGAAAAATCATCAAATCACTGCACTAACTACTATAGCTAGAGACCTGAAGAATTCGTGGATTCATTTTGAGACAAGCTAGACTTCAAAACACGTGTGTTTATATAACTTTAGCCTTTGGTCCACACAGTGTTTGACACCTCCAATAGAATGTTAGTCCATTTGTCGCCTTCCACTGTGACAGCAGACAACCAATGTGCAGTTGATGTCGGCATATTTGTACATAAGAATGTAGAGTCTAGCCCGCAAGGCATTGAACTCGCGAATTTTTCAGGTTTCAGACTATAGCATGAACAAAAAAATTTACACTGCGGCACGAGTTGCTAGACGTCATGGGGTCAGCTAGCAATATCACGTGCCACAGTGCACAAACTACAGCAGACACTCCAGGGCTTTTATCCTCCGAGAATACATAATTCTTGTTTCTTATGTTTCGAAAAGCGGGGAAACTCTGGTATCGTTATCACCAATGCACGTTTATGATACAATTGATGAGATCCCAAGGCAACACTAAAAGTCCGAGATCACCATGATTTGCGACCCAGTCACAGATGGGGCATCTTGTGTTCATGAGAGAAAGGCATTGTTTGTGTCGAAATGCTACGCTATAGAAAATAGTCATAATAAGCTAACTATTGCTTAATAACGTACATTCATCAAGCAGAAGAAAACGCGAAATGAAAAGCAAAATAACTGTATACGTATTTTTATTTTTAATCCGTCTTTAAAAAAAATATTATTATTAATGATGAATTTGTGAAATGTGAGTACCTATAATTACAAGCTGTTCTTGTTGAACCGAGCTATTCGGAAAGCCCTGCTTTACATATACTCTTTTCCTAATGTCTTATTCTTCCGCTGTTAGTGATATTTAAACTGCCCCGGGCCTAACCGCTTCATTCATGCGCCAGCCAAGTGAAAAATTGAAACCGATGAGAACATAAATTTTCTAACATGCCAGTTCATAATTCAGCAAGCATGAAGTAAACAAAACCTACTTGTTTTGCCACAAATGTAAATATTACACTAGCGGTACGATATCAACACCTAGGCCTATTTTACTTGTTTCGCTGCCAACTTAACTGAAAGCCTCCGTGCCATCGTGCACGGTGGCGAGCATGCAGTGAAGGGATTGGCAACCCTTACATAGCCGATTTATTTTTCTTCGACCGTAGTTCACTTTACAGAGCAAATATTTGAAAACGAGGACTGTCAGGGCAAATGGCATATTTTAACAAATACTTCTAAGTCTACGATATTGTTACACATGACGACTGACGCACGAAACACAAGCTCCATGCTAGGTCCACCTCTGTGGGGGGGGGCACCTCGACCCTCCCCTCTCCCCAGGCAGACCCACTCGCTGCTCCGTCGCTCGTCCAGCAGGAGGGGGAAAGACTGACAGCGACGACCTGGCTGACGTCACGCCCCCCCCCCTTGCAGGAGAATTCGACTACTTCAGAGTATGCAGAAGAATATTCTGGGAACCTGATGCTCGGCGCAACGCGGCATTTAGAGACATTTCTGGGCGATGGGCTACGACCCTATAGATATTGCAGCGGTCCAAGGGTCGGCAGTGTTTTAGTAGAAGTATTTAGCTGAGTACGGTAGCCGGGCGTGGTCGAGTGCGGCGAGGGACATCGGTGAAGAGGACAGACGACGACAGGAGACTGCGAGACGACGGCGGGCGAGGTGCTTGTGGTGTGAATGGACGAGAGGGCGTGAAAACAGACGAGTGAGGACTACTGTGCATGAGGGAACTCGGAGAACTCTGGAACATTGTGGACTGGTGGGACCTGGATTTTACTGAGGTAGGACTGAATGGGAATGTGATACGGACTTTATTGTAAATATTGGAACTGTCAAATATGTACGTATAATTTATTAAGTAATTCATTAGGTTTAGATACACTGTATACTGAATGATTTTAGATAATTAATTACATTACTTTCTTTGAGGTAATTTTATGCAATAATTCCCCAGCTGCTGGGCGAGCGACAGGGCAGCAAGGAAGTCTGCCGGGGGAGGGGAGGATCGAGGTAGGTTCACACCCCACAGAGCCGGATCGGGCATGGACCTCGAGCCTCGTGCGTAAGTCGGTTTGTAACACTGCCCCCTCCTTAAATCTGTTCGTCCCGAACAGACTCTCGAACACCTGAACCTTCGTACAGCGCCATTCGGTCGATTTGAGGTAATTTTGTGCTGTACTGAAATAATTTATTAATTGTAAAGGAAACGGTATCAATTTATTGAGACGAGAGTAATTTCTTTGTTATTATTTTTAATAAATTAGAAAATTATAATAAACTCTTTTCATCTAATTAAGACCTCCGTCCCTTAACAAACCTGGTTTAGCCAAATGGCTTTTGAGAAGATTGTAACAATATGTTTCTCTTGTTGTTTTTGTTGCATCTGTAACCGTATTACAATTTAAGTTATTATTGATTCTTTTTCAGTCTCACGTGGGAAAATACAAACGGAAATCAGTCCAGTTCAGTTTCTGGAACTCTCGAAAGTAGTTCTACATGTAATAATAAGATTAGAATTTTGACACGTTCGGTCATGCATTAATTTACGAGCCGAAGAGTTGCAATCGTGTAATATTTATATTGCAGTGTACTTGTGTCTAGTGTGCAACGTGCTGCTCGCTCAAAGACGTAACCATCGTCCATTCATAAATAGGAGATTAGCTAACCTTCACAAGCCAAATTACCAATCAAGAAGACTTTGAAATCACGGAGCATTGAGTGTTTGCTGTGTACAGTATCGGACATAAATATCCTGCATTTGCCACATTACACTGAAGCTGAGGTAGACCGTTTATTTTTCTTCTGCACATGTACCCAGCATTGACCTACCCCAGAGCAACACAAATGTCAAACTCACGGGGTTACAGAGATGAACGTGTTTGTTTGTATCTTAAATTTTGAAAAGACAAGAACTTATATTAATATAATTATTTCGCCAAGTTGAATTTAATCAAACCGTATCACAAATTGGCTAGAGAAAGTATACAAAACAACGAAATTGTTTACTAAACAGTGTTCTAACCTCAAATCCAATCCAGGCTGTTATTGGTATTCGTGTTGGCATAAACGCAGTTCAATGCTGGGACAAGGAGACTGGTTGTGCGCATCTAGCGAGATTGCTCTACCTCATATTTAGTCTGTGTGTTGAACGATCGTGGGAACTGTGATTGAACGCATGAATACCAAACCTTAAAGAGATACGAATAGAGACAGGTGTATTTCGCGAATATATTTATGGCTATGCTAGACTTCAATATCCTATGTCCACAACTACGCGCGTCTACGTGAAAATACATGTTCCTATTTGAGTGGACTAATCGTAATAAAGTACTTCGATACTGAACGTCCATGATTCACGTAAAGACACTTAAGGCACACGACATCGAACAATGAATGTGCGTATGAACAAAACTGTTTTGGAGCACAACTGGTGTGTAAATCTTTTCTTCGCGAAAAACACCTGTCGCTAGATATGAATAAACAAGGATGCTACCACCACCTGAAGAGTGAGAGTGAATACTCACGAGCTGCGTCTTGTTGGCGGGCAGGTCGGAGCCCTCCTGCAGCTCGAAGATGGGCAGAGGGAACACCTTGGGGTTGGCGTGCAGGAGCGGAGTGTCCTGCCGCCTCACCATGGCCAGGAAGTCGCGGATGAGGTGCGGGCTGGGGTACAGCTCGATGTCGGACGGCATGACGTAATGCGTGGACGCAGCCTCGCGCGCCACGTTCCTGCCGATGTTCACCGGGTACAGGATCTTGCTCCTGGTCTTGTAGAGCTGCGCCGAAGTGACGTTGACCCAGGGCGCGGGCAAAGAACAGTTGGCTCTCGACGCCAGGAGGGAGCTCGTGCGGTGAATGTGACGTGGTACATGCCGCGTGCCGAAGAACACGTGGAAGGTGACAAGTTCGGCGACTAGTGGCGAGAGGCAGTCGCGAGCGTACTTGATGGCCTCCGCCGTGGGCTGGAAGTCGGAGCCTGGCGCGTGCATGGCTAGTGACACTGGACCTTGCCACCGTTCCAGTAGCGGCTTCAGGTTGTCCAGGAAGGTGTAGTCGGCGTGTGTCGTGTAAGTGATCGTCTCCCAGCAGTGGAACGACCTGGAGGCGGGGACGTAGTTGTAGAGGACCCAGAAGTCGCTGCGCTGCGCCGTGCGCGATTCCACGGACCGGTCGTTACAGCGGATCACGTCGTCAAGGGCGCGGGACGACGTCTCGGGGGTGGGCTCGTCGTTCGTCGGCGAGGAGGACCGTGACGAGGCCTCGGGGGTGGTGGACGCCTCCTTGGTGGAGGCGGCGGGGGCGGGACGCACCGACGGCGACTGTGGGGGTGGGTCCGGCGGCCGGGGGCTGCTGTCGCCGCCGTCGGCAGACTCGACCGCGGCGTCGACGGAGAGGAAGCTGCGAGCGGCCGGTGCTTGCAGCTCGTCCAGGAGGTCGCCGGTGGGTCCAGCACGTGACGCGATGTGCGTGGCCACGTATAGAAGCACGGCGACGTTGAGGAAGATACTAAGACGAAGCACCCAGCTACGTCGCGTCAGCATGGCGGTGGCGGCGGCTTGTGGCTCATACCCGGCGAGCCAAGCTGCTGCGTCAGCTGGCAAGAGTCGCCATCCGCTGCAACACAACAGACAACCACGCGCTGCAGTCCATGTACACATCACCACATCCACATCCACAACTACTATAGCTCTAGCCTGGTCACCGACCACTTTCACAAGTCCACCTTAGAAACACTTTGCAGGCATCCAGCAAAGCTTGTAACGGCGGCAGTAAACTAGTACTACCTTTCTGCATTGAATTAGAAGTGCCAGGTAAATAGTTCACAGTTCTCACATTATTTCATCCGCGGTCTGTTTTTTGAGGCACTGAGTGAAAAAACAATAGCGTATTGGTAAAATATTTGCTTTTTCTAGTAATTTCAGTTATTTCTACCTCAGGTTCGAAACAAAACGTTATTTCTTATGGGAGAGTTTAGTATAGGGAACATTTCCGCCACTAGGTGCGAGGTGTTCCAAAAGGTATCTTTTAGTTAAAATTTTAAGCTACGTAAATTATATTTGATTTATGATCATCGCAATTATCCTGTTTTTTAAGGTGGAAAATAGAGAAAATCTGGTACACGTACGCCACTAGTGATTACATCCCTTTGCCAAATCTTCAATATTCATCTTCGCAACCTTTACTACAAGTAGCCTTGACCATGCCGATAACAAGATAAATCTTACACGCGATCTTACGAAGAACTTGTAAAAGTGCTCAGCTAACCGTGAACGTAAGTTTCGCAAATTCTTTTTGACAGCTGCCATAAGAGCAAGTTTTTTTCCCCCTCGACATACGGTTGCACTTAATACTGGCTAGAGAGTCGTCCAGTCCACGCGTGTACAAACAACAGCGATACAATATGAAAGGAACACATCAGAAGTCTAACAGGTCAACGAAACAATTTGCGAAACTCACCACGTTCCGCTCCTACAGCCAACTCCTGTGCCACACTAGTTACGTAACAGAAAAGTGCGTTTTGGTGTGTCGGCCAGTGAGACGAGAAAATATCGCCGCAGTTCAGATATCCATCATGTTATTGGCATATTTAAAGTCTCAGTGCTGGACACAAAAGCTGCAAGATAAAGTCAAGTGGGCTGCGAACCATGGAGAACCAACTTGTCTCATGAGGAAGTAGTGTCGATAAGAAGGGAAACAGGCAATGATCGAATCATCAGTACTCAGTAAAATTACTAATAAATGTTATTAATATATTCTAAAACAATAATACACAGTTAAATACCAAACCACAATATAGATGATTAGAACAGAAGTTTAACAGCGGGATGGTTTCTCTGATACGGACGTAAGTACTCGTTCTCTGATTAGGCTCCGCCCCCTGCTGCGAACAGCTTCGTTATTGGCTGGACTGCTGCCTGGCAAGTAAGTGACATGCGCCCATTAAAGTTGGTAACGGTGTGTGGAAAGTAGTTCCATTACTTAGAGTTGAATAAAAGGTGTTAGGTAACCATTTGTGATAAATTAAATTATTTCTTTTGCTTTCTGTATTTTTTTAATGCATCAAAGTATAAAAATGAGCATGTTTGTAAAATATTTACTTTTCTTTTAATTTCACATTTTAACTGGACCGACGCATGGATAAAGTGATGAGGCACATGCCAGTGTTAATTTGACATAAGGCGGAACAATACACAGCCTGCATAGAAGTAAATCTTAAGCAGGGCTTTCAAAAGTGCTCATTCTACCGTGAACAGCTTGTACCAGGCGTTGATTGGCGAATGGCCTACCGACACGCTGCTGGACATTGGCGCCATTTTGTTAACGTGCGCGGTTGTAGTTGGCGGTATAGTAAAATCCAAATGAGAAAATAATGCGCAGAAGTCTGAAATGCGTCGGGCTGGTCGGTAGAGTCCATTGTGTCTGCGCGGAGGGGTGGGGGTTGTTCAGTTCAGAAGTGATAGTGGCTGTTTCACCTCTGTATTATTTACTCTTTCATGACCACCAAGGGCAACTGTCCACATGTTGCACAGGAAGACTATATTTTTGCCGCTACTGTACACTGCAAGGGTCGGTGGCCTGTGTGTACCTGATACGTGAACCGTGTTACTGTCCTACGTTATGACTGTCTCATATTACTGATCCACAGAACACAAAGCCCACAGCTTATCGATTAAAGTAACGAAAAAAGTTCTTTGCCTGCCGCTTAAGTACAGAACGCATCAAAAAACATTCTTTTTCGCAATGTCATAAACTATAAATAGGGGTAGTGAAATTTCGCGAAAAGATTTCAAGACAAGTTATATTTCAAAACACTGTAGGGTCATTTACTTCGCTTGATTGGCTGAATTACTTTTTGACAAGTGTTAACTGTCTGCACACGAATCACGTAGGAGCCGTGCCGATGTTGCCGAATTCTGAGTGGCCTGGTCAAATATGAAAACGCCTTCCCAAGCAGAGAGCAACCAATGGCAATAGACAAACTGCTGTTGGGTGCTTGTTGTATTGAAGTCTACCCCAGAGTCAAATTTTTTCACGAACTATCACTAGCTCTATATAGATTAACGTGGGAATGGAGGGGTTAAGTACCCTGTGCCGAGGCGCTGCAAAGCGCCGCTCTCTGAACGTAATGCGGTACTTAGCTACACTATGAATATGAAATGAGACTGTGTATAGTCTTTTCATGGTAAAGCGCGCAATTTTGATAGCCCTGCTTAGGATGTGCTTGAATGTGCATTGTGTATTCCTCCATCATGTGTACATTTACCATTATCATGGGCCCGATCACTTTATTCATGCGTCGGTCCAGTGAAACTGTCGCAGTGTTAGCAAAATTAACATTTTACAGATTTGCTCATTCTTACATGCATTAAAAAAAAGTAAAATAAATAATTTCATTATTCAAAATTCCTTTCATCATACTTTAGATTCAATGCTAATACGTGAAACTACTTTCAATCAGTCATTGCCAACTTAACTGGGTCCATGCCAGTCAATCTACCCGTTGAAATGTACTGTCTGCATGGGCAGTGATATTTCTCAAAGGTTGTTTCAAAAGTGCTCATTTTATCGTGAATAGCGTTTATCAATAAGTGCCAATGTAAATGAAGTGAAGAGACGGTGGTGGGAGAGAGCAAACATACAAATTGTGGCAACGCCTTTCTCAAGCCGGGGGGTGCCGCAAACAGTGTGGGTCCACGGCACTGCGCTTCTGTATACCCGCTGTGTTCTGTGACAATGGGTCGATTAGGCTACGAGTCGGGCGCGTGGGCTGTGATGCAGCACGACCACATAGCTCGTGAGTGAGGCAAACATGGAACAACTGTGTGTGGGCGACGCGACGGCTACCCTGCCCGTAACACAGAATACAGACACATACAGAGGCGGAACACTCGCACCTACCAGCAACTATGACCAGCGGAATGCCGGTCAGTGGCAAACAACGTGTCGGAATGGCGCTGACCAATCAGAGCGTGGTGAACTAATAGCCAGCCGGCAGCCTGGCCCAGGAGGGTGCAGAGTGAGTGAAGAGATTTGGGCGCTCTTAACAGCGAGGTCATGAGATCCGATAAGGCTGATTGAAGTGAGTATGGAGCGGCGCCGGAATGAAGGGGCAGGGGAAACGGGAGATCCCCGAAAAAACCCGCCGCCGACCAACGGCATCGTCCGGCACGATTCCCACTTGCGAAAATCCGGTGACCCGGCCGGGGAGTGAACCCGGTTCGCTTTGGTGGGTGGCCCCCAGGAGGGGATTTTCAGCAAACAGCGGAGGCCAATCTCCAAACCAGGCTTTTTCTAAGCCTCGAGCTGCCAATGAGCAATAAAGAACGTTTATAAGTAGGAATTGGAAAAATTCGCAATTTTATTTCAGAAGATAGATTTCAAACGCGTTTACACTGAATTCGCCTTTTCAATTGGGTCTGAGTTTATTAGACACGCCCTGGAGGGCTCCTCGCCAATAGACGACATGGAAGGGAACAAGAATCGAATCCCGTACTGTCGAATGTGGGATATCACTGGAGTAATAGCCAATGAACAAACATCTGAGGTTCGACTATACAAAGGACTGTGGAGTCTAGCATACAGGCCATTGAACTCGCGAAATTTTCCTATCCCTATTTATAAGTATGTGCACCACACGTCTTTCTGTGATTGGTTGATAACATTTTTTGACTCGGCTCAGGTCTTTGCAAACGAATCACAAACAGTATGCTTTAAAGTAACCGAATCCTCATTGGTCCAATGAAATAGTGTTAGTAGCTTCACACATGCAGGGCAACCAATAGCAAAATAAAACTGCCCGAGGTGTCGTGTATACTGCAAGTCTAGCAACCACCGCGATATAGCATCGTCTGTAAGAAGAGGTGTGTCGTGTGTACTGTACGTCTAGCAACCACCGCGATATACCATCGTCTGTAAGAAGAGGTGAGTTGTGTGCTGTACGTCTAGCAACCACCGCGATATACCATCGTCTGTAAGAAGAGGTGAGTTGTGTGCTGTACGTCTAGCAACCACCGCGATATACCATCGTCTGTAAGAAGAGGTGTGTCGTGTGTACTGTACGTCTAGCAACCACCGCGATATACCATCGTCTGTAAGAAGAGGTGAGTTGTGTGCTGTACGTCTAGCAACCACCGCGATATACCATCGTCTGTAAGAAGAGGTGTGTCGTGTGTACTGTACGTCTAGCAACCACCGCGATATACTATCGTCTGTAAGAAGAGGTGAGTTGTGTGCTGTACGTCTAGCAACCACCGCGATATACCATCGTCTGTAAGAAGAGGTGTGTCGTGTGTACTGTACGTCTAGCAACCACCGCGATATTAAATCGTCTGCAAGAAGAGGTGAGTTGTGTGCTGTACGTCTAGCAACCACCGCGATATACCATCGTCTGTAAGAAGATGTGTGTCGTGTGTACAGTACGTCTAGCAACCACCGCGATATACCATCGTCTGTAAGAAGAGGTCTGTCGTGTGTACTGTACGTCTAGCAACCACCGCGATATACCATCGTCTGTAAGAAGAGGTGAGTTGTGTGCTGTACGTCTAGCAACCACCGCGATATACCATCGTCTGTAAGAAGAGGTGAGTTGTGTGCTGTACGTCTAGCAACCACCGCGATATACCATCGTCTGTAAGAAGAGGTGAGTTGTGTGCTGTACGTCTAGCAACCACCGCGATATACCATCGTCTGTAAGAAGAGGTGTGTCGTGTGTACTGTACGTCTAGCAACCACCGCGATATACCATCGTCTGTAAGAAGAGGTGTGTCGTGTGTACTGTACGTCTAGCAACCACCGCGATATACCATCGTCTGTAAGAAGAGGTGAGTTGACGTTCACATCACAAGAAACAACATATCACTTCGTGTCTGTGTCCCTGCTAACTCTGCGATATCGTAGCGGCTTCTTGTCCTTCCACATGACGCTGATTGGCCCCGCGAGTCTCTGGGAACGGGCTTGCTGTGTGCGATTAGTTACTGGGTCGCCGACTGGTGACAAGCTGTGTTGCATCGCACTCTAGTTCTGAACCACTTTCGTGATTGGATCATTTCAATTGTTGCGCGTCTTAGTTGGTTGCCCGCGAATCACGGACGGCGAATATCGGAAAAGCGTGTTTCTTATTGGCTCACCCATCTAAAAACTCTCTTCACACAAAGACAAGCAGCCAATAGTCGAATGAAGACTGCAAGTGTGCACGCAGGATAATGAAGTCTAGCGTCCGCGTAAATCTTATCACGAAAAACAGGTTGCCCTAAGGTATAAGTTATGTACCAGGTGCTGATCGGTGAACGCCACTCCACCATATTGCTGTTTCGCCTATATAGTCAATTCCCCACTGGAAGAAACTTTCTGGGAGCCCTGCTAAATATCTACTTGCAGGGCCGTTTCGTATCCTCCCGCCAAATGTAAACAAACATTGCCATGTGACTGCCATGTAGCATCTGTCAAAACCAATGTTTACATTCTATTGTGTGTCTACAATGTTCGTATATTTTCATTACACCTAAACATGAGCATCGAAATTTGACTTCTACTTTTATACCTGTCAAATAAGTTGTTTACTGTTTACAGCTTTTCGAAGAATTCTGTCATATTCCAAAAACCATTATGTACGAATATTGACAGTTTAGGCCTATAACATTATGTATGTCGGCTTATGACGTTTAAAAAAATTCCGGAACTGACGATAGTTCTTACGATTATTTCACGTTGTTGACATATTTGTTTTCCACGACATAACACATTACATGTAATGCACGTCAATATTTTGCCGCGACTGTGTTTAACACTGTTACAACTGAGAGGTAAAGAACTGTAGTATTTATCATTTTGTTATTGATATGTGTAGGATTAATTCTTTAAAAGGACGGCCTCAGTTGGAATAAATATTAAAACTAAGGAACAACCAGTCAAACGAAAAAGGCAGATTAAATTCAAGCACGCAACTCGTGTCGCTTATTTTTTGTCATCCAAACTTAAAAGATAGCGATGAGCATGCACACAAATAAGCCTAAGGTAACTTTTATTCCGCTCATATGTATTTGTATTGCTACTTACTGTTTAATATGTTTATTGAAATTTATCGGGCTAGGCTTAGTATTTTGTTGGGATTGTGGCCAATCACGTTGCACGACTGTGTTTCAAACACCTAGGGCAAAGGTACGACGTTGTGATAAATAATCAGATGTGGGTGTAAACAATTAACTTCGTCATAAAAACAGTTCAGAGTTAAAACGTATAAATAGTGCACATCAAATATTTGAAATCACGCACACGCACAAGGCCAGCGTAATAACGGCCACCACGTAATTTCACCGGCAGCTGTTAACGAAACACACGTTAACAGTCTATTTATTACTGCCGTGGAAAAACAGATTTATCACAACATCGTAACTTGCCTAGGTAGGTTTAAAAACACAATGTCTACAAACGTGATGTGGTAATTTGAAGTATTTTTTCGGGGTAAGTATAATTTCCGCTTCGTTTGGCAAAAAGCAACATGCCATGTCATGACTCGCCACGTTAACTCGCCACGTCTGCCAACTTCACAGATGGAAATCGTCCCGCCATCATATCTAAATATATTAAAATAAGTATTCAAACATTAATCTCTTTTCAGTGGTAAATTACAAATTCAAAAATCATTATTTTGCTGTAATAAGTATCAAATATGCTAGAATTGAAAACATGTATAATTTCGTTGCTTAGTAGCGAAGCGAAACTTCCCGAGTGTGAGAGAGACAAAGAAAGAGAGAGAAAGAGACAAAGAAAGAGAGAGAGAGCGACAAGCCTCGCTCAGCCGACGACAGTTGGCTTCCTCGATCCTCGCTCGATAAAACAAACACCGTGCCACTACGACCTACGCACAATATTTTGCGCTGTTATTTTAAAATGTAAAAATGAAATATGTTGCCATCGGGGCTAACTAAATATTTCAATATTTCAATAGGCACCGTATGATTTACAAATAGTATACTAAAAAACTAGGTTAAAATAACATTGTAACTGTGAACTATTTCTTACCGGACTTTGCCAACACGTCGCTGCTCTCGCTGTTGTTAATTCATGTTTAATACGAAATAAATATTACAAGTTATACAAGATACTACGGTAAAGTTCAATTTATTCAATAATATAGTACTCTAAAGTTAACCACAGCGGGTTATATATTTGTGGAATACAGGTTATTGAAAAAAACCAGGGTGACATGTTACGCCTTGAGTGATTTTTCAAAGGTTGATTTTCATACGTCTCTTCCAGTTGGGAATGGACTGTATTGTCATCTACTCTGTGCCGCATTGCCACCGCACAGAACAGGCGGACCGAGTTACCGGTTTCCTCTAAACCCCCCCCCCCCCCCCACCACACAACACACACACACACACACACACACACAAGGGACCGGGCTCCTGCAGAACCTTGTTGAAGCACTCTCAAATCTCGCGACAATTACATGGCTGCTCCGCCAGGCCTCGCTGATTTCCAAGTTCGTGACGCAATGTTGTGTCAGTGAGATATATGTCGCTCGCTGGACCTGCGCACCTTATCACGCGCTCGTGCGTGTCACGTAATCAATCAACAAGTTTTGGTCACCAGTTTATCGTCACCGAACGCAATAATACCAATACCGGATCCGCTGGTTATTTATGCAGACCCCACCATTTCGCGGTATTAATATGCAGCAGTCTGGAAGCAATGAAATGATACGTTGGTTCTACGTGTGCCATTGGTGCTCCCGCAGGACTTTGAGCCAATGATGAATACTATTCGTGGAAAGTTGGTAGTAATGTTCAAAGCAGGAACCTTTGGTAGTCACGCTCATGTCTGGGCTCTGAAAAACCTGCCGTTTACAAAGTTCAAGAGCTCCAAAGCGATATTTATAACTAGAGACCTGGAAATTTCGCAAATTCATTGTCTTCTAAGTAAGAAATCGCATTCTTATGTTCAAACAATCAGATATCGCCTCATTTGTTTATTGTCAGGGTGGATAGCTTCGATTGGACATGCATTTTGTTGTGCGTTTGTCATCGGCCCAGAGATCTGAAGGAGATGTCAAATTACGCGGGGACCAATCGTAAAACTTGTACCCCTTCGCTATGCCCTTCCACCAAGGACAACACAAAGGTAAATCACACTTCAGAAATATCCCAAAGATCGGCAGAGAATAATATTTTTTAAGCAGCATTGGTTGACAGCATAAGGCAATGAATAACATAAAAAAAACACACGAGCTCTTAGAAAAATCATAATCTATTGAAAAGATTTCATTACTACAAAAGTTTACAACTAAAAAGTGCAATTTTACAAAATTTGACAACGGGCTAAATTTAGATTAACATTACTATTACCCTCTGCAGTAAATGCTATACAATTTCACACCACTGCATTTCCTCCAATATCCTTAAATATTTCACACCACTGCATTTCCTCCAATATCCTTAAATATTTCACACCACTGCATTTCCTCCAATATCCTTCAATATTTCACACCACTGCATTTCCTCCAGTATCCTTAAATATTTCAAACCACTGCATTTCCTCCAATATCCTTAAATATTTCACACCACTGCATTTCCTCCAATATCCTTAAATATTTCACACCACTGCATTTCCTCCAATATCCTTAAATATTTCACACCACTGCATTTCCTCCAATATCCTTCAATATTTCACACCACTGCATTTCCTCCAATATCCTTAAATATTTCACACCACTGCATTTCCTCCAATATCCTTAAATATTTCACACCACTGCATTTCCTCCAATATCCTTCAATATTTCACACCACTGCATTTCCTCCAGTATCCTTAAATATTTCACACCACTGCATTTCCTCCAATATCCTTAAATATTTCACACCACTGCATTTCCTCCAATATCCTTAAATATTTAAAAGAAATTCTGAGGACTAAAATCTTTTTCAAAACTTTTGGTATACAATTAATATTTGTTCCTTCTTTCAAAAATGCTAAATGTTCTGTAACTTTGTAAGTGAACATGATTTTCGACCAGAATACATTTAAGCGTCCTCCACGAGCAAGCATACATTACATAATCTTGAATAATGTAACTATATATCCAATGAAATTATTTTTTTCGCAGTAAGATTGAATGTCTGGAATAAGAAAATATGGAAGGAAAATATTTGATATAAGTCTACGCGGACATTTTCTAAAACATGTGAAAACTACAAAAGATATGTTAATTGTCCGATATTTAGGGACATGGAGCTTGAACTGCGTTCCAGAGTCTTCCAAATATAAATATATTTTTTTTACAGAACTTCTTTACGTGTGTCGTGTGTACTTATCTACGAAAAGACAATATACTCGAGACGGGGTAAGACGGCTGTATTTCCGAGCTCTCAAATAGATATAAACTACTTTTTCACACTGCCTTATCACCAAATGTACGGACTGAAAACACTCGAAACTAGTATAGCAGGGGCATATAATGAACTTTGCTACGCAGTTTGCACTAGTAAGTGATAAGAGGCGCCGCTTCAAAGTGACGCAGTTTGAGCGGCACCACGGGAACAATGCACGTCATTTCATTGCAGAAGCTTGCGCCTAGAGGCGCCACGACGACACGTACTATACGGTGGTGTCGCCCTTATCACTCCATTCTGTACCTCGTATGGCCACAACTCCTGCAGGTGCATAGGGCTCTTCAGTCTGTTCGTCATTCCTTCACACTTTTTGAATCAACCTTTTGAAAAATCACCCCATGGATGACGTATTTAGTTATTTCCTAAATATGACAATCATCAAGCGTTTTATCCCTCTGTTAAGATGACAGTTTCTTATACTTTGTTACATTGAAGTTTTGCCTGTATTTTATTTACGCATTATAATATTTCATTTTTAGCAAAAACGAATTAAAAAGTAAGAAAAAAATGTTGTGTTGGTAGCGCCTAGTAACAAATAGCTCTCATACAAAATATTATTACAGCTGAGTGCGCAAGAAACCAGTGCGTTATCCTTTGGTGAGATTTTCATATACTTGGTTAAGCTTGGTTTCCACGAGGCGGAGGAATATCCTGGAAGTAGAACTTCAGCAGGGCTTCAGAAAAGTGTGGAGTAACCGTGAATGGATTATATATATATATATATATATATATATATATATATATATATATATCGACTGTCCATCATTACACAGCGATTCTCGGCGAGTCGCGAGAAGAAGAGGTCCCGCGTCGTTTAATTAACACGTCAGTTCCGGGAGTTCTCCCTGGAGAGCGCGCATTCAGCTGGAAAGTAAAGCGACTTTGAAACTGACGCAAATTAAATTAGGTTAATTGGAGCGTCCTCGAGGAAAATAACAGCAGACGAGAACAAGGGAAGTAATCTTGAAGAGGAAGATGGGCTCGAAACAGCAGATTGGAACTCTCGTAACGGGCGTATCATTTACGAGAGAATAACAAAATGCGAAAAGTATATAATGACAGAAGACAGGCTATGCGAAAAAAATAATAATAATAATAACGATTCATTAATAACGAGTTTTCTTTCATTGCGGTTTATTAAAAAAAATAAAATAAAATAAAGCTACATTTTGTGAAAATACATTTTACGAATGATTTTCATTCTTTACTGTTAATATCTTCGACCACAAACTAAGATCTACAACGTCATGGAGATTTCACTGCTCCTGGAGAAAATGCTGGTGCAGTAACGAGGCTACTCGCCTCCCAGCTATGCGAACCGAGTTCTATTCTCGGCGCGGTCGCTCTCAAACTTCGCACTTGGAAATCATTGCCGCTGGTCGGCGGGTTTTCTCGGGGATCTCCCGTTACCCCAGCCCTTTTGTTCCAGCGCATGATCCATACTCACCTCGCTTTACCCTCATCGACTCTCGAGGCCTCGCTGTTTAGAGCCTCCCAGATCTCTTCACTCACTCACGAGTGCACTTTATCGACAGTTCTCTATGTACAGCTGTTTCAATAGATACAGCTGTGTCTCCCCGCGTCACAGATGCTGCTCACATAAACACACACTTTTGACTTTCAACATACACAGTATGTCAACAGAAAGGTATTTTTATCATGGAACTAACTGTACAAATGACAACTTTGCTGTCCAAAATTGCGCTTGTTCGTGAGATAGTAAACTGCAGTTTGACATCTGTATATTTTCTATTCACACTTTTTTTTAAGTCACGCCTGTGAAAATTCATACGATGTACGGCATGTTTGGTTCTTTACTAAATATGTCTGCTTTGCATGTATCACAAGCGCTTTACACTTCTATTAACATGAAATACCTTATTTTGTGGTAAAATCGAACATTTACTTATAATTCACTAATTTATTTATTAATTAATATGAATGAAAACAGAGAAAATAGATCTAACATGGGTTGGTATTGCCTAGTAAGAGATTGTTCTTATGCAAAATATTATTACACTGAGTGCGCACGAATTCGGTGCGCAGTCCCTTTGATGTAATATTATAGATAGGGCCAGTGATTTTTCGCGTAAAAATCGGAGCACACAGTATACTTTAATATAATATATAAACAGCTCAGATGTTGTCGTGCCTCCATTGGCTGCTGGTGTCGTTTCCGCATTTGAGCAAGCCACTCAGGATTCTATAACTGCGACATTGAACCTTCGTGATTGGTGCGCTAACAGTCAACACGGACCAGAACTTGGTTCAGCCAATCAAAAAACATGGGCTTCCCTACAGTGCTTCGAACTGTATCTTGTCTAGAAGTCTTTTCGCGAAATATCACTGCAACTAGTTCTAGACTTGGTTAAGCTTTGTTTGCATGGGGCGGAGGGATATCTTGGAAGTATAACATTAGCAGGCCCTCAGAGAAATTCGGAGTAACTGTGAAAGGGCTATAGGAAGTGGCCGTAAAACGTGTTGTGATTGGCTGGAGGGAGCAAGAATGTGGAGGATGTCGCGGGGAAACTTCTTCGTGACGTCACAGCCGTGTGTCCGAGAGGAGGGGGGATAGCGACAGGATATCCGGGCGATTAGCCGCCGCTCTTCCCTGCCTGCCGGCCTCAATTTGTACTGGAGCGTCCTCTCTGCCCCCCCCTCCTCCCCGCGCGGACAAGACACGCAGTAAGCGAGTGTGGTATAGTCCCTCTACAACTACTTACAACTTTCCTGAAGCCCCGCTCAAGATCTACTTCCATCATATTCCTCCGCCTCGTGCAAACGAATATGGGACGACGCTCGCACCTCATCTGTGCTCACTCGGTTCAATAATAGTTAGCATGCTAACTATTTCTTACTATAGGCTGTTTGCGGTAAAGTGAATACTTTTAAAGGCCCTCCCACCATGCATTAGCGACTAATAAGTATGTTTCATTGCAGACTCGGCCATTAACTTTTGAGAGTGGTGGAAGTATACACCATATTTATGAGTCACATGCGAATGTTGATGTAAAAAAGTGGCGGAAGGATAATAATTGCCTGAAAGGGAAATTTTGGAAGGGCCTTAAATAGTGCCCACTTCACCGTGAATAGCCTATAAGGTATTACCAACACAGCCTCTTTCTCTCTGCTGTTTGTCCATATTAGTGATAAATGACAAACTATTTATAAATAATATATACGTAAAAGTTTAATGTAATACAAAATAAGATACATTTACGTCAAAACAAGTACCTATGAAACGCTTGGGATAAATGAGAAACTTAGAAAACAACCAATCGCGCCATACATCACTTGATGTTCCAAAGGTTGGATTCAAAAAGGGCAAACAGACTGCGAACAAAATATAGTCGGTTCACAGTGCTATTAAAGCAGAAACTCATTACCGCGGTATTTTGTAACTTCTAAGGTCAAATGTAGTAAATTAAATTATTATTAGGAGCGTCCATTTATATTTAATAGTTATGGACAGAAAAACCTCGCGAATTATACGACTTACTGGATAAGACTCCAAACTTGATACTCGAGCCGCAAATGTGTGTCCATTGGCTGACATCTCAGAGAGTAGCCAGTGCTACCACACACCTGGCAGTATGGGATTCGCTACTTGTTTCCTTGCAACTCTGATATTGGCCCACATTCTTACAGGGCATATCTCATTAATTGTGATCAAATCGCAAAGGTGAATTTAATATAAACATGTACTGACATCCATGTTGCCTTGAAAGTAATTCGCGCAATTTCCCTGTCCCTAGTAATAAAAAAAAAACACGGTGTGCATTCAACAGTAATGGCTGTTCACGATAAAGTGAGCACTTTAAAAACGAACCTTAGAAAAAATTCACTGCCCCATGTATGCATATATTTTAATGGGCGCAATGAATGACATTCGCCCAGTAAAGTTGGTGACGATGGATGGAAGGTAGTTCCATATTTTGACGGGCGCAATGAATGACATTCGCCCAGTAAAGTTGGTAACGACGGATGGAAGGTAGTTCCATATTTTGACGTTGAATAAAAAGTGTTAGGTAACCCATTTGCGATAACGTAAAAATAAGCAGATTTGTAAAGTATTTCCTTTTCTAATAATTACACAGTTTCACTTAACCGACGCATGAATAAAGTGATGAGGCACACGACAATGTTAATTTTACATAAGGCGGAGGAATACACAACGTGCATATAAGTAGATCTTAAGCAAGTATTTCGAATGTGCTCATTTTACCGTGAACAGCATATAGGTGTATGTGCTTGAAGCATGGACGCGACGAGTCGGCCTGGAGTTTCTCCTCGCGTACAAAAACGTTAAATGTAAACAACCTTATAAATATTTACAAATACGCAAATACTATGAATACAGCACTTGTAACATGAGCGCGAATGGGGCATGATTCATGAATAGAGACAGGAAAATTACGCGAAATGGTTCGAGGACAAGCTAGACTTCAAACATTCGTATATTTGAATTCCTTCTGCGATTGGCTCATAGTTTACTAGACACGACGTGGGCAACTCTGGGCCAATAACAGATCTGCATGGAAAAAGCACCGAATCGTGTGCTGCCTCGTCGAGGATGAAACAGGCCTATGTCTGAGGTGGAAACTAATCGGCGAGGCTGTAGCGTACACAGGACTGCCGAGTCTAGCCTACAAGTCTGTAAATCCGCGGAATCTTCGCGGCCGTAGCACAGAAGAGACGAAATGGCAATGCGGTTTCTTTGATTAACTGATTGGCCGCCCGAGGTTCTGGAAACGGGCAATGAGTTTGATTGGCTGGCTAGTTAGTTGCCAGGCGCTGATAGGCGGACAAGGCCCCGGCATGCTGTCGTGTGTGGCTGTATTACCTCAGTCCTACTAGAGTACTGTGTCGCCCTAGTGACGAACCCTTGTCGACTAGAAAGCAGCATACTTAATAAGCGAGTGTTGGTCTGGCAAGAACCAGCTCTGCGGAACACGAACAACTGTCCGATAAGTCGCTGACACGCGATGGCCGGCACGCTCCCCTCCCTGCATGAATTATGCAGGTCACTGCGGCCGCTACTTACCGCAATGACCTGCACTGCGCATGCGTCTACATACACGTCACATTATCACGTCTATCTCTGTACTTATACATGCAGGAACATACCCCAGTGTGTATGTACAAGCCTGGAGTGACTGGAGAGGTATGGGCGGCTTCACATATTATTAGTAGGGACAGGTATATTTCACGTTTTAAACAAACTACAGGCTAGGCTTCACGCTACTGCATTCTCGAGTCTCAGCTGTATGTCCATTGGCTGCTGCTGAAGCGTGTAGCCAGTTCTACCTCAGACTACAGTAAGTGACACGGGATTAGTGGTGCTTGCTTACTTGCTGGCCTTTTATTGGTTAAGAGTTCACCTGGGCGTGTCTAATGAACTTGTCATCTAGTTGCAATCAGAACAGAAATACACATGTGTTTGAAGTCTAGCTTGTCCTGTAATGAATTAGCGATATTTTCCTGTATCTAATTATTAGAGACCTGAAAGATTCGCGGATTCATTTCGGGACAAGCTAGGATTCAAAAACTTGTTCGCTTGCATTACCTTCCCAATTGGTGGTCACGTTATTTGACACCTCCTATAAAACACTCGCCTAATAATAAAAATGCAATAAAATGCCGGTCCAATCATTACTTTCCACTGGCCAGTGGTATAATTGCACATGATAATGTCAAGTTAAGCCTACGCGACATGGAACCCGCGAATTCGTCAGGTCTCTACCTATTATTCTGGAATTCTTCGTTTTCAAGATATTATTTCAATGTTTGAATACAGAACTTACAATTTACTATTTCTTCTATACTTTTGTATTTAATGTTCACTGTGTGTTGTTTCCTGCCTGCAAAAGGGCAGGAACTTGTTGATAAAATATAAACATTTTTCTGGCATTTTACAACAAGCAGATAACACACAATTAAAACTACGCACAGAAATATTTAAAAAACTCGCGGTGGTGCGGTAATTAGATTACTCGCCTCACACCTAGGCTGGCCGGGTTCGATGCCCGGCGGGGTCAATCGCGGATTTTCGCATGTGGGAATCGTGCCGGACGATACTGCTGGTTGGCAGCTTTTTGACGTTAATACGTCTTTAGATTTGTAACCATGGTGGGAGGCAACCCAGAAAATCCGATGACAACAAAATCGGGGGATACAGTTTGGCATTGCAGCTCTGAATCTATCGTCTACATTCAAAATTCCATTACACCACTCGATTGCCAAAGAATTAAAGTGTTATCGTTGAGTGAGGACTGTGAGGCATCACACGAGGCGGGCGAGGAGAAAAAAAAGGGGGGGGTGGGGGGGCGCAATTTTGAGTTCGTTTCGCCGCGTCTCATAAATTCCGTGTAGTATAACTTTCGACTAGAAGAAGCTACGGCGCTCTTTTGAGTTTCAATCGACAGCTCTCGTCAAGATCAATCGATTACTTGTATAAAAAGATTTTTGTGGCATGTTTATGGTAAAATTGTTTGTGTTTAATGTAAAAATTCAGAAAACTTAACACAACGTCGGCCTATACTCGTCAGAAAGTCAAGTCGAAATACATAAATAGTATAACGTTGGAAAGAGAATCTCGAAAGCAATCCAGTGATAGCCATAAAAACCCCATGTGATCGAGTGAAGCGGTGCAGGGAACGTAAAATGAATCAAGGCGTCCGAGCGCGTCAACGTAGACGTATTAACACAAAACAAACGGCCGTGTTCCCCAACACAGCCACGCCCCATTTTTCATTTTTTTCCTCGGGGATATCTCGTTTCCCCCGCTCTTTCATTCCGACGCTGCTCGCTTCACCCTCATCGGCTCTCAAGACTTGAATGCTAGTCGCCCATATCTCTCCACCGCACGCAAAGTGTCAAGTACTTCGTGCCGTGGCATGCAGTGACCCTCGGTAAATCCACCAGAAGCGTGTCCTCTAAACAGGCGACGGTTAGTTGCAGTGATTGGCTCAGGAGACCGGAAAGACCTCCTCCAGCGCTCCGGCCTCGCGGAAACCCGCTGTCCGTGTCCGTCCTTGAGGCGAGGGACTGGACAAATAAAGCGAGCCTATGGCGACGACGTCACAGCTGTTCCGGGAGACCGCGAGCTCTCGCTGCATCACGATGAGCCGGTGTGGCTTTACAGTTACCACAGACAGCTCGCCAGCCGCCTACTATGGACCCTGATTGGCCATGTCGCATAGTATGTGAACTCCTACATTCGCAAATATCGCGACCAGTTGTATTTCATAACATTTTAGCTCAGATCCACCTTCGTGGTTGGGTCATCTGGATGTTACGCGTCCTAAATGTCTACCCACGAATCAGAGACGTAGAGCATCGGAGTACCTTAATTCTGACTGGCCAATCAACTAAGAAAATATCTCCTCACAGACATACGCCGCCAATAAGCACACGTAAACTGGTGGTTGTTACGCTCGTAGGGTATTGAAATCTAGCATGTGCGGAAATATTTTCGCGAAATTCGGGTGTCCGTGTTGATATTACACGATACTTACTGCCGTACTTGGTCTTGTACGAGCTTATACGAGGGCTGGTGCACGAGCCGATATGCACGCTCAACAGTATGTGGAACAAATGTGAAATAACTGTAGATCTGCAAAATTAGCGTTATTGTTTGGTGAAATGCTGGATCTCACTACTGTACACCTACTTGAGCACAATTCGTGATTTCATTGGCTACTAGCAACCGTAAAGCGCCATTTACCCGTGTGACCACTTTACAGGTGATTGGTTGCTCAACCGTTGAGACGTTGCTGTTGGCTAAAAGCGGCCTAGGGGCGTGTCACACAAGTTGCTGGCCACATAAGTCGTACGAAACGCAACATCTTCGAGTTTAGTCTGCAGCAACGAAATAACGCGAATTTTGCTCGTCCCTAAAAATAACCAATTTTCTCGTGACCAAAGCTTATAACAACGGGGTATTGCAAGCCTGTGAGGTTGAAACGAGGATTAAATGGAGCGGCACCGGAACGCAACGGCGAGGGAAACGGGAGATCCCCGAGAAAAACCCACCAACCAGCGGCATCGTCCGGCAAGATTCCCACGTGCGAAAATTCAGGAGCAGCTCCAGCGGGAATCGAAACTGGCCTTGGTGTGAGCAGGGAGCAGAAGATCCTATATAGGCAGGGGTAGTGAAATTTCGCGAAAAGATTTCATGATAAGTTCTATTTCAAAACACTGTATATTCATTTGCCTATCTTGATTGGCTGAATTCATTTTTGACACTGTTAACTGTCTGTACAGAATCACCTAGGAGCCTTGCCGCTGTTGTCGAATTCTAAGTGGCCAGGTCAAATATGAAAACTCCTATTAAAGGCGACAGCAACCAATGGCAACAGACAAACTGTTGCTGGGTGCTTATAGTATTGAAGTCTACCGTGTACTCGTTTTTTTTTTTTTCGCGAAAAGTCACTAGCTCTAGTACGTGACACTCCCACAGCAGCACGTGATCTCTCTTGGAGTAGGCCTACAATCTGGGCACAGCGCAGACTCCGTCAGCTAACACAAATGTCGACCAGACACAACGCCGATGCAGCTGTGCGCATTCCGGAAGTGCAGTCGACAATTGCAACATGGAACAAAACTGCACTCTGTGTGCGCGCAGGTCTGTAACATGCGACGCTCGTCCAGTGTAAAGCCACGCCGGACAATGCCGCTGGTTGGCGGGTTATCTCGGGGATTTCTCGTTTTCCCACCCTTTCATTCCGGCGCTGCTCCATAATAACCTCTACCGCCCTCATCGGCTCTCAAGACTTCGCTGTTAAGAGCCGCCCAAATCTATTCACTCACTCACTCACTCACTCATTCGCCTAGTGTACGCAGAGTGCAGTCCAAGTAAGGCCACAGTACCACGTGATTTACACTTTTATATCGCAAATAATCACCTGCAGTTTTCCTTTGGTGAGAAGGCATTGTGATATTTGGACAATTAACGGTTAGGTTAGTCTAGTACTGAAAGTCAGTGACTCACTCACCTAAGACGCAAAGTGGATCTGAGCTAAAGTGCTTTCAAAGGCAGATAGACAGGAACCCCCATCCCCAGTGACACAGAACAGATAAAAACACTAAAACAAAATGGCATGGCGGTTCCTTTGATGCGGTCGTACCCATTCTCTGATTGGCTGCGCATGGCTCTGGGAACGGGTCTGGTGTTTTATTGGCTACCGCGTACATCGAAAGGTTCCCTATTGGCTGGGCTGCCAGCTGGTAAGTCACCAGGCGTGCGGACATCTTGTTGGCTAGTGACGCCATTTTGCTGGCGCGTGCGGTTGCCGTTCGAGGAATAAGCTGTTGTTTCGCCTCTGTATTCTTGGGTATAGGCTGTTCACGGTAAAGTGAGCACTTTTGAAGCCCTAGTTACTCTTTCCTTAAAGCCATTTATTATCCTTCAACCACATTTTTTGAATAAACATTGCCATGCAAGTATTAATAATAGTGCGTATATTCCACCGCACTCGGAAGTTAACTCTTTAAGGCTAGAATAAATGTTTATTTATTGACCATTATTACAAATTAGAGGGCTTTCAAAAATGGCCACATTACCGTGAACAGCCTACACTTCGCCGTGTGATCTTCCCCGCGAGAAACATGTGCCGCTATTAACGAGGCGTTTAAAATGTATGGAAGTACGTAGTGAAGATTGTAAGGAGAGTATTCTAGGGAGCTGCTGGCAAGCCCGGGGTCCAGTCTGTTGTCGAGTGCCATTTATCTTCCTGCCTCCCCCCCCCCCCATGCCCTGGGACTGTTCCAAAGAGTTGGGGGTTGCGGGGGTTGTACGTGCTGGAATAATTCATCTCCCACCGCCACCGCCTCCACGCACATCCAATAGAATTGCTAATGCCAGCCCCGCTCTACCGGGAACCACTCTCCAGGCTATTAACACCCCCCCTCCCCCCCGGCACACAACACGTCCCCTAGCGCTTTTTACTTTGTCAAATTCGCCATTTTACATCGCCGCCCTACTTTATTTAACCATCATCATCTTCTAAAATTCATCCTGGATAGCTGTGGGGAGGGGAAGCTCCAAAACGTAGTGTAAAGCGTCTTCGATGACTTTTTGACATGGTTCCTCATACAGGATGTTCAAGAAACACCAGCATAGTTTGTTCTTTCGTTTATTTCCTTTCATACGCAATGACTCACGGCGCAGGCAACCGAGCAAAACTAGTGTGCGATTGGGCCACGGTGGCCCACCAAGGCGAACCGGGTTCAATCCCCAGCCGGATCACCGGATTTTCGTTAAGTGGGAATCGTGATGGACGATGTCGTTTGTCGCCGGATTTTCTCGGGGATCTTCCGTTTTCCCCGCCCCCTTCATTCCGGCGCCGCTCCATATTCACTTCATTCACCCTCATCGGCTCTCAAAACCTCACTTTTAAGAGCCGCCCAAATCTCTTCACTCACTCACTAGTGTGTGATATGGACATGTACCATACGGAACGGGGAAATTTCGCATTTTAAAAGACACGTACGTTAGACTGCCGGCGTTATGTATTTCGGAGCCTCAGCTCCCTGTTCATTGGCTGTTGCCCCAGTGTGTAGCCATTTTTATGTCAGACCAGGTGGAGCGAGATTTGGTGCTCGTCACTTAATTTAATCCAACAAGCTCAACCTTACAAATTATAAAACACAGTCGTATCTATTTATTCCCGCAATCCTATAATGAACAGACTAACAAGCCAACGGTTGCAACTTTTTCACTAGCGATGCAGCCACATTGGAATGTATCACGTATGGCCGTAGAAAACAGGTCTGGACACTAGCTTGAAAAACTGACGCCCTTGTTGACACGTCTAGTTCTTGAACCCAACCACAGAGCACTGCTCCCAAAGTAGTGCTGTTTAACATTCCAAGTATAGGGAGTGGAATTACATTTTTTTCTTAAAATGGGAAAATGGCGTTCATCTCTCTATGGTGTTATCCCTATACCAGCAATGCTAACAGCACTAGTTTGGTACAGCGCTTTTGCAGCCACTCCATAGACTAAATGCGTCAGCAAGGTCGTCAACTCGCTAACACAGTTATAGGCCATTCAAGGTAAAGTGAGCATTTTTGAGGCCATAGTTACTTTTTTCTTTCCACCATATTTTATCGTTGAACTACTTTTTTTTTTTAATATATCATGCCGTGTAAGTAATAAACAGAGTGTGTATATTCCACCACACTTGGAAGTTAACATCTAAGGCTAAAATGAAATATATTTATTGACTATTATTCCAAACGAGACGACATTCAAAAGTGCTAACATTACCGTGAATAGCCTATAGACGAGTGTCCAGACCTGTCTTCTACGGCCGTGGTATCAGTAATCACTGCCGTCAACCTTCGCAAAAAAATGTCTCTAAGTCGTTTTTCACTCGTGAGGATACGACATCCCGTGACATAGACTGCCAGACAAAAAGACGCATCCACAGCCCGCAGAACGATGGCGCTCGTACACACAGGACCCAATCAACGAGCGCACTGTTATGTCTGGTTCACATCTACTCCAATCACGTTCAATAGACGGCGTGGGAAACCAAGACAGCCAATCAGAAACTGTCCTCGTTTCCCACACAAAATTTTGAGCTCATGACGAAAATACTGATCGCGGAGAGAGCAGACTTCGCCAACACTTCTACATTTTACAACACTAATTTCTTGGATAAACAAAGTGTATTTACGTAATAGCATAAGAAAAGTTCTATGTCAATATTTCTAATGAAATGCGTGAACATAAATGTTAATTTTATTCAGAACTTGAATTAAATAATTGTAGTTGGGAAATGAACTAATAGTGGCCACTAAACTTCCAAGTATTTTTGGAAGTATAAAACAACGTTACGGTTTCTGGAAAATCATTTAGTGAAAATTCGTACCGCGATAGAATTAATAAAATAAGAGTAGAAACATGACAGCTTCTAGTTTGTTGTTCATCCCTTATTTGAACATTTTGGTATTCAATTTTAAACGGCGTTGTAGTAAAATACCCTCGACCAAACAGCATTATGGTAACACAGATTAATCAGCTATGTGAACAGCCATAGGTTTTGACATCAATGTTCGTTCGCCGTTATCGGCCTATATGAGACTCCGCCTTTACTACTTACAACATGTCGCGAGTACAGTCCATTCCTGCGGAGGTAATCGATATATCGACTCGAGCCTGCGAGATGGTAGTTGCGGGATCGATATGGAATTGGTAGTCTCACACTACGCAGCAGGTCAGAAGGCGAGCAGGAAAAAATCCAACTAGACGCAGCGCCGTAAATTTGTATGTTCAATGTCTTCATGGACAATAATTATACACTGCTAAATTTTCAGATGTATCTGAGACATAGACACGATTTTAAAACGTATAGGACCAATAGAAAACATAGAAATTTGTTTGCTTCGGCCAGACACATTTGTACTGTCCTAGAATGGAAGTTAAAACATTATCGACATCGTTTTCGTTTTAATTTGTAGCTGCATATTATAGGCTAGATGACAACCCATAAAAACGTAGGTCAGTGTGCAAATCTAAAATGTTGACCCCCTGAGCTCTTATAACCGCTACAGATTTTCTTTCCACCAACAAAATGCTAAGGTCGCCACTTGAAGTCCCATATTTACACGAAATAAGACTAAAACACCGCCTACAAGTTCAGAGCCTTGCCACAGAATAGATAAGTATCCAGATGCGAAATGGAGCGGCGGTTCGTTTGATGTAAGCGAACTCGGTCGATCATTGGCCGCGCGAAGCTGTGGAAACGAGCCTTGTGTTCTGATTGGCTATTGCACGTTATGGAGTATTTCCTATTGTTCGGGTTGCTGCCTTGCATGTTGATCTCCTGGAGTTGGTTGGTGATCCGACGTTTCGCCATCTTGCTGGCGTGTGTGGTCGAGTTCGCAATGCACGCCGCCATTTGACCATTCGTTCCATATTTATTTTCAATATTTATGTAGCCCTGCTAAAGTTCTACTTCCAGGATATTCCTCCGCCGCATGCAAACAAAGCTTAACCGATCTAGAATATCACGCTAAAGGGACAAGGCGCCGCATTCGTGCGCATTCATTTTAATTACATTTTGCACAAGAAATATTTTTACTGGGCATTATCAACACACCTATTTACTCCCTGTTTTTATTCATATTGTTACGTGCTGCAGCTGGCGCCAATTCAGCTGCCCCGCGCTGTAGTCGGAGACCCACCTCGCCCTCCCCTGATGCGCTTGCGGCCTCCTGACTCCCCCCCTTTTTTTCTGGGAAACCCGTGAATAATGGACAGCGGCCGTCGGGCTGTTGCACTGCTCGGTGCCTTGCTTGCGTCACGGCCCCTCTCCCCTGCTGGAGGTTTCGACGACACAAGAATGTTCTGGTGAGACTAGCTGGCGCCTCAGCCCTCCGCGACGCATCACGCGAGTTGGGGAAGATTCTAGGTGGCGGCCTAAGACACTATATATACTGCCGCAACCCAGCGGCCGGCAGTCTTTGACGGAGGCCGCCTGGCGAGTGTGCGCGAGCGAAGTGAAGTGTGGACGACTGGAAATTGCGCGACGACGGCGAGTGAGGTGTTGGTGGCTTGAATGGACGAGAGGGTGTGAAACCGACGAGTGAAGCTTACTGTGCGGGAGGGCACTTGGAGGACTCTAGAACATTGCGACTGGCGGGACATGGAATGAACTGAGGTGGGACTGAATGGAAGTGTAATACTGATTTTATTGTAAATATTCGAACTGTCAATTTGGACACATATTTTACAGAATATCTGAATATGTTGATACGCTGTCTATTGGGACTGATCTTTAATTATTAATTTCATTGATTTCTTTGTGGTAATTATACATTTTATTCATTGGTGTCAATTGTGAACAGTTAGTGATATCTATTTATTGCGAGATTTTGAGTTCAGAGAATTTCGCTGTAGTTATTGTAAATAAAATAAGAAAATTATAATTAATTATTTTATTTAATTAAGACCTCCATCCCTTAACGAATTAAGTATAGCCCACTTAATTTCTAGAGAGAGAGAAATTGTAACAACATTAATTATTAATGACGATATAATTTATAAATAAAATGAACGTAAAAGTTCAAATTTAACCAGAATTTAGGTATATGCCGTTCACGGTAAAATGAGCACTTTTGAAAGCCCTGCTAAGATCTCCTTGTATGCGCGGTGTGTATTCTTCCACCTTATGCAAAATGAGCATTGCCATGGGCCTCGTCAGTTTATTCATGCGTCGGCCAAGTGCAACTGTGAAATTATTACAAACAAACTGTCATGCAAATCTGCTCGTTTTTACACTTCGATGCACAAAAAAGAAAACAGAAAGTGAAAGAAATTATTTAAGTTATCACAAATGGTTACCTGACACTTTTTATTCGACGTTAAGATATGGAACTACTTTCAATTCATCGTTACCAATTTTACTGGGCGCATGTCACTCAGTGCGCCAGTTAAAATTTGTGCAGGTAGGAATAGTAACTTTTTTCTAAGGTTGATTTCAAAAGTGCTCACTTTATCGTGAACAGACTTTACTTTTATGTTAACACGAGTATAAAACCCTTGTGAAACATGCAAGCATGTTTAGTAAACAAAGTTTTGATTCAAAAAATGCGAAGAGATCGTGAATACGCTGTAGTCTATGGCCTTGCGCTTAGAGGTAACGGCAAACTTGATTTGTGTGGCATTGTCGCCCTTATCGCTGTTCTGCTTCTTAGCCTGTATTACAAAAGCAGCTCAAGGTAGGCGAAGATAGTGCTTTGTGTAAGAAAAATTTCAAAACAGTTTCGGTTGTGCTTCCAGGAAACACGAATGTCCCGACCCACAGCTGAAAACAAACATGACGTAGTTGGTATGAGTGTGTCACGCGGGATAAACAATATACGAAGTGCGACGAAAACTGCATTGCGACCTGTTCCATTGTTCGAGGGGCTGTCGTAAACAACAGAGAACATGTCTTCGAGAGAGCCAGCCCCCAATAAAACATTTGCCGCCAACTAAAGAACGCCGACTCATGGATTGACGCACCAATATAAGGTGTGTACGACATTACAGAGAGATACGGCTCTTAAGACCGGTTTATAAAGATAAGCCCCTGCGTTACGGCCAGCCCTACGTGGAAATAATGTACTACGACTAGGTTATTGAGAACCGTTAAACATCCTCAAATATGCACTAAATAACTAACGCATTAATTCTTCGTTCCAGGTGTTCCGAAAGAGGAGAGTTTTTTTCCGGCAAGTATGTACGAACACCTTGTCACCCGATGGAACCTACGAAATATTGCGTAATTTCAATTGGTCACTGGTACCGGCAATGAGCAATAATAACATAGTGGTGTACTAGCAGCAACCAATAACATTGTGGTGTACTAGCAGCAACCAATAACGTTGTGGTGTACTAGCAGCAACCAATAGCATTGTGGTGTACTAGCAGCAATCGATAACATTGTGGTGTACTAGCAGCAACCAATAGCATTGTGGTGTACTAGCAGCAACCGATAACATTGTGGTGTACTAGCAGCAACCAATAGCATTGTGGTGTACTAGCAGCAACCAATAACATTGTGGTGTACTAGCAGCAACCAATAGCATTGTGGTGTACTAGCAGCAACCAATAACATTGTGGTGTACTAGCAGCAACCGATAACATTGCGGTGTACTAGCAGCAACCAATAACATTGTGGTGTACTAGCAGCAACCGATAACATTGTGGTGTACTAGCAGCAACCAATAACATTGTGGTGTACTAGCAGCAACCAATAACATTGCGGTGTACTAGCAGCAACCAATAACATTGTGGTGTACTAGCAGCAACCAATAACATTGTGGTGTACTAGCAGCAACCAATAACATTGTGGTGTACTAGCAGCAACCAATAACATTGTGGTGTACTAGCAGCAACCAATAACATTGCGGTGTACTAGCAGCAACCGATAACATTGTGGTGTACTAGCAGCAACCAATAACATTGTGGTGTACTAGCAGCAACCGATAGCATTGTGGTGTACTAGCAGCAACCGATAACATTGTGGTGTACTAGCAGCAACCAATAACATTGTGGTGTACTAGCAGCAACCAATAACATCGTGGTGTACTAGCAGCAACCAATAACATTGCGGTGTACTAGCAGCAACCAATAACATTGTGGTGTACTAGCAGCAACCAATAGCATTGTGGTGTACTAGCAGCAACCGATAACATTGTGGTGTACTAGCAGCAACCAATAACATTGTGGTGTACTAGCAGCAACCAATAACATTGTGGTGTACTAGCAGCAACCAATAGCATTGTGGTGTACTAGCAGCAACCAATAACATTGTGGTGTACTAGCAGCAACCAATAGCATTGTGGTGTACTAGCAGCAACCAATAACATTGTGGTGTACTAGCAGCAACCAATAGCATTGTGGTGTACTAGCAGCAACCAATAACATTGTGGTGTACTAGCAGCAACCAATAACATTGCGGTGTACTAGCAGCAACCAATAACATTGTGGTGTACTAGCAGCAACCAATAACATTGCGGTGTACTAGCAGCAACCAATAACATTGTGGTGTACTAGCAGCAACCAATAACATTGCGGTGTACTAGCAGCAACCAATAACATTGTGGTGTACTAGCAGCAACCAATAACATTGCGGTGTACTAGCAGCAACCAATAACATTGTGGTGTACTAGCAGCAACCAATAACATTGCGGTGTACTAGCAGCAACCAATAACATTGTGGTGTACTAGCAGCAACCAATAACATTGCGGTGTACTAGCAGCAACCAATAACATTGTGGTGTACTAGCAGCAACCAATAACATTGCGGTGTACTAGCAGCAACCAATAACATTGTGGTGTACTAGCAGCAACCAATAACATTGCGGTGTACTAGCAGCAACCAATAACATTGTGGTGTACTAGCAGCAACCAATAACATTGCGGTGTACTAGCAGCAACCAATAACATTGTGGTGTACTAGCAGCAACCAATAACATTGCGGTGTACTAGCAGCAACCAATAACATTGTGGTGTACTAGCAGCAACCAATAACATTGTGGTGTACTAGCAGCAACCAATAACATTGTGGTGTACTAGCAGCAACCAATAACATTGCGGTGTACTAGCAGCAACCAATAGCATTGTGGTGTACTAGCAGCAACCAATAACATTAAGGGGGAAGTATCCTTGCTATCTTGGATTTTCGTATTTTCCTCATTAACTTAATTTTCGGAGCCAATATTTGAAAACCAAGCTAGTTATGACATAGGGAACATTTTAACAACTATTTCTTAATAACACTTGTTTTTCTTACATGATTGGTGTCACATTTGTAACCGTAATCAAACATTATCTAATTATTTTGTAATTCCTGTCCCACATTGGAAAATACAGGTATATTTGAAACCCTACAAATTTAAAAAAAAAATCGTTAAGTAGTCGTCCATGTCATATCTAGCTTTGATTTGTTATTTCTGGTCATACATTTTCATTACAAAGGTTTGTAAGAAAATTCGAAAATGGAATGGATACTACCCCCTTAAACAGGAAAGAAACGCTGTTTGTATTTGTGCTAGCTTCCAACCTTGTACAGCACCAACCACGACTTGACATACTTTGCAACACGTCATACATCACCGAGTATAGTTGGGATATGTTAACTGTTTAGTTGATATTTAATTGCGTATGGTTTTCATGCATGTTTGCGAACTGTGATGTAATTTTTCCTGATGAAAACGACGCCTTTGCCAAACATCCCTGGAAAAAGTACTACAGAGCCACAGTTCCTGAGTGTAGGCCTGTCATCCTTTCTCAAATATCTCTTGAGTATTTGAACTCACTTCCGAGTGTTTTGAAAAGAAAACTAAATATTTCTTTTTCGATTCCACGCGGTGCTCCGCCATGACAATAACGAAATAGCAATTAAAAAAATTAATCAGAGATGTGTGTCAGCAGCCATTAAAGTGCCAATGAAACGTCACATTTTACCCTTTTGCATTTTTGGCGAGAACACATGAAGGTTTTTGTTGACACCGAAGAAATGGTCTGATAAAACCCCAACCATCCATCCAGTAGAATTGGATCACTTCCTCTGTCAGTGTAAACTGTTTGAATCCATATAATCCGCAGAATTTCATTATCTACTCAATGTATCGTATATCAAGAAGAGTGTAAGAAAACCACGTTAAAACACGTATACTCTCAGTTTATACTTACTGCCACGTGGTTATTCGACTGAGCGCCTGAGCTAGTATAAACACGTCATTGGCTTGATTCACTGTGGAAGCAACTCACTTAACGTTCACCTCAATACTAAATAAGCGAATAAAATCGAATTTAGAATATGAAAACATGCTAGTAAAGTCTCGAGTAAACGTGCATTTAAAAATAACACCTCAAATATAATCTTGATTTTGAATATATCTAAGGGTTCTCTAACTTCACGTGCCTTAGACTATTCGCCCTACATAATTAAAACTGAAAGTCATGAAAAGACATCTTTGCACGAGGAATATATCTTTTTAAGTATTTTCGGTAACATTACATCATGCAATAACCGCTGAGTATAAAGCTGTTAAATAACGCCAGAATCAAAATCGTCTTATAGGCATCGCCATGAGAAACAGTTAGCGTTTTCCTCTTCACGATATGTGACGTCATGACAACTTCCTGAGGTAAGTAGGATATGACGTCACTGCTACAGTTACGTCGCAAAGACGACATTTCCAGGTAAACAATCTGCATGTTCTTTACTCCATAACGCTGAAGGCAGTTTCAATACGCAACTGGACCACTTACATTATGTTACTCCAGGCGGTCGACGCGTGCAAACCATCAGCCTTCCAGCTACAGAAATGAAACCATGTTGAAACGACTAGGTTACGAATTCTGTCCACGAGAGATCGCTCTCCCTTGCCAAGCAAAACACACTGGCTGACGCATCAGTGTGGGCAACGTAACGACTAGGTTACGAATTCTGTCCACGAGATATCGCTCTCCCTTGCCAAGCAAAACACACTGGCTGACGCATCAGTGTGGGCAACGTAACGAACAGGAAACAACCCTGACTCGCTGAAGCAGAAGGAAGAAAACAATCACGTGGTTGCTCCCACATTTCGCACAGCGTTGTATTCTGTACGTGTTCACATTTATTTCTACATATTTGGTACAGCTCGTGTGACAATACAAAGAACAGCAACGCGTACCAACAGTCTTCAGCTGAAAATGCGTCACCAGAATGTTCTTGTGCTCGTTTCACACACCTGTGACCATAGACTACATATGAGGTAGAGTTACGTATCTCGCTGGCTGAGCACAACCGTAATCTCTGCGTCCCAACATTAAACTGCTTTGTCTGCTAACACGACTAGCGGAAACAGCGTGAATAAAGTTTGAGGTTAGAACACTGTTTAGTAAACACGTGTCTTCAAATGTTTTTTGTAATTCATGTAACCAATTCGTAATGCAGTTTCAGTAAATGTAAAGTGGTAAAGTTTTTTTTATATAATAGTGCTTGTCAATCAAAAATTAAGATATAAACAAAAATGTTTATCACTGTAGAACATGTGACGTTGAGCTGTGTTGCTTCAGGGTAGGTGAATGTTGGGAACATGCGCAGAAGACAAATAAGCGGTCTACCTCATATTTAGTCTATGCTTGTGACGACCACCAACGCACACAACACTCGTACACACGTGTCTCACACTGCCAGTACTGCTAACTCTAGGCATAGTTAACCCAAGCAGACCACAGTGCATACAGTTCTATGCATAACACTAATAAGAGCTGTTTTTGGACGGTGTTATACACTGGACACTAAATCTATGGAGAGTGAAGAGATATGGGCAGCTCTTAACATCGAGGTCTTGAGAGCCGACGGCGGTGAAGTGAGGTGGGTAGGGAGCAGAGCCGGAATGCAAAAGCGGGGGAAACGGGAGATCCCCGAGAAAACCCGCCAACCAGCGACATCGTCTGGCACGATTCCCACGTGTGAAAACCTTCACACATATATAGAGCGTGGATGTCGGTGGGCGAAGGGCGGCTAGCTGCCACTGAGGGGATCAGAGTTGGTAGACACTTACACTTCTACATGCAACTGTAACTTAGCAACGCACTTGCATGTATACCTTTATTTTCTTTACATGCGTGGACAGTTGTCACATGTTCCCGAAATGTAAAGGTTTATATATATGCTGACCAATTATGTTTATAACACGGCTTAAGGCCTACTTGTCACTATATCCTTGATTGCAGTCGGAAGTGATGTATGTGATATGAATTTGATGTTCGTAGCTTCGATGGGTGTGAAATGTCGGGCAACTATGCTTATAAGGGGGCATAAAGTATACTTGTCCCTACCACCATGTTTGTCGTCAGAGGTGATGTATATTATATTTGGTGATTTGGTGATTATAGCTTCGGTGGGTGGAAAATGGTGGGCAACTATGCTTATAAGTGGATTAGGGTGTACTTGACTCTGCGGCCCAGGTCATCGTCGGAGGCGATGACTATGTTATGAATTTGGTGACTATGCATTTAACAGTTCAGAAATAACAGCAACCTATGCTTATAAGTGGGCTTAGGGCATACTCGGCCCTGCGGTCCTTTTCGTCGTCGAGGGCGATGTTTATGTTATGAATTTGGTGACTGTATCTTAAACAGTTCGGATATTACAGTCAACTATGCTTATAAGTAAGCTTAAGGCGTACTTGAATAACGTGTGGTGCGACTCTAGGCTAGTGTCGCTCTGTGCCGAGCAGGTGGAATGACAGAGCATGAGACTCGTCCCCGCCAGGATGTCACGTGAAAGGAGACCAGAAGTGATATGAGAAAACCTGTGAGTATGCCAGCTCGTCCCCTCGACCCCAGCCAGAAGCCAGGTGGCGGTGGATACAGAAGAGCGTGTGTGCGTGCACTTACATGATCGGAGTTCATGTACATCGCTGCGTAATTGGCTCTGTATGGATGCCTATTTCTTTTATGTAGAGACACGACCTGGCCACACTTTTTATGTGTGTGTATATATATATATGTATATGTATGTGTGTGTATATATATATATATATATATATATATATATATATATTCTGAATGTTAGAACGGTTGTATTTTTTTCGTGCTATTAATTTTATATAACTTTTACATATGTATAGAATGTGTGCATGCGCGCACGATGGATGTAGATTTTTTATGTGTATATTCCACATTAAAAATACTTTTTTTTCGCAATAACCAGTTTATTGTCTGGTGTGGGCGTAGCGCGATGTGAGTATATACATTATTTATTATCCTAACACTTCCTATGCAATGGCGGTCGTTGCCTACAGCAGACGACATCGATGGTGATGGAGGACGTGAAAAGTAAGAGGGGGAAAAAGGGACGAGACACAAGAGAGAAAAAAATGACATAAAGGATATGAGAAGACATTAAGGGATAGAATTGATGAGAGAGAACAGGCATGCGCGAGAGGGTGGGTAAAGGAATGCCAGAGCGTGAGAAAAAGAGGAAAGCGAGAGTATGAAGATATTGGAAGGAATGATAGAGCAGAAGGGAAAAGGGAAAATTCCGGGGGTAAAAGGGAAATCCAAGATGGCTGCCATTGACTAGGAATGACAGATCAGGAGGTTTCGGCTTGATCTCGTCCAAGATAGTCGCCGTGGCACCTCGGTACCCTGCCAGGACGCCAGGTGGCGGGAATCGTAATTTTATAACTACTAGAAATAGCCGCCAGTTAACCTACTTACCAGCAGCCCAGCCAATGGGGAACGTTTCGCAGCATGCAGTGCCCAATCAAACCCAAAGCCTGTTCCCAGATCCTAGCGTAGCCAATCAGAGAATGGTTACGTTCACAACAGAGGACTCGCCAAGCCATTTGTCTCTGTGACATATCGTCTCTCATCCTCCACTACCGCGACGTCTAACTTTCTCCTAATGTAGTTCTCTGGTTGGCCGCGAGACAGAGTGCGGCGCTGGTGTCACGGCGGCCATCAGTCTGCAGCTTATCGTCGCAGGTCCATGTGTCTTCCAGGGATTTTCCAGGCTCTGCTCTCAGCCTTTGTAAGTCCTGCCGCTGCCTCGGTGGAAATACTCTCCTCTTCCAAACTCCTTTTTCCATTTTTCTCCGCTAGAAGCGTTCACCACTCTCGCTGCTTCGACCGCCTTAGCGCTGCTGGACGAATAAGATCCAGCTTTGTGAACTGAAGACATTCTCACTCGCCTTTATACACTTCTAAGGCTCTATTGTGCTGAGTGCAGTGCCGACGCATTTCTGAAATGTGATTAGCTCACGTGACCTGTGACGTCAGTGCCGATGTGCAGAGTAGAGCTGACCGAGTTAACTGACCTTTAACTCGGGGTTGGCAGCCGATAGCCATTTTGGCAGCCATTTTGGCAGCCATTTTCTTTCCTATATTATGGTCCTCCCTGGTTTCTACTTTTTTTTTTGTTGTACTTATTTACACCTATGGTCCTTATAATACAGTTACAGACAATTCTTGTTTCTTCCCAGGGGACGCAGTAGCTGAGCGATTAGCCCGCTCGCCTCCCACCAAGACGAACCGGACTCAATCCCCGGCCGGGTCACCGGATTTTCGCAAGTGGGAATCGTGCCGGGCGATGCTGTCGGTCGGCGGGTCTTCTCAGGGATCTCCCGCCTCCTCCCTCCCCCACCCTCCCCAATTCCGGCGCCGCTCCATATTAACTTAAATCGCCCTCTTCGGCTCTCAAGACCTCGCTGTTAAGAGACGCCCAAATCTCTTCACTTGTTTCTTCCCTATCCTCATTTCCTTCCTCATACCATTGTTTACACACCTTTTTCCGCACCATTTTCATTGGTTTCGTATTTAGGTATTAATAAAAAAATTTCTATCCGTTGAGGTTTTAGCTGATTTTTCCCCAGTTGATTCACGTTTCAGTAGTCCTTCACGATGTTTGGTCTCCTAACATTTTGTCAACTTGGAACAACCATATTAGCTGGGATATTTTTTTTTATTCATTGCTGTATTTCCTGTATTTGTCATGTTTAATAAACAAAATTTATTAATTCCTCAATCAATCATACATATAACGTGCGTGGGAAATTAAAGCGAACATAAATAAAGTAATCGCCCTGCCGCACTACAATCTGCATCAGCAGTTAGCATGTCCGACAAGAGATAGTACTTTGTAAACTATAGCACTGCCGCTGTAGCTTAGTACAAGTGAGAGGGAGTGCCTGCCAGCTACCTGTGCTTGGTGCTTTACAAGTCGTTCAGCCTCTCTCTTTCACTAGGGTAGACGGAGGCATGTTCGTTCTTAGGCCGGCGCGACTATAGCATAATTCAACTATTCCCGCGACAAATCAATAGCTCTATTCATCTAGCGTTCAATGTAGAGTGTAGGGCGTAGCCAAACCAAACAAAAAACTGGGCTAGAATTCCACTTGGCCTGCAGCTTTTCAGAAAAAACTCGAGGAAACCCGAGGAAACAGCAAGATGATGCGAACTACCCTCTTCCTACCGCCACCCAGCTACGAGCTGGTCCAATCACAGCAGCCCAGTTCATATTTAAAAACTGCAGAGCGACGTTCCAAAATGCTACTCCAAGAGAAAAGTAATGTAGAGTAAAAACGGAACAAAGCTACAGTAAAAGTGGTTTTGGAACGAACATAATGTATATAGCATGTTGTGTTTACAAACAATTAAACAAATATGTATCACTTTCGAGAACTTATTTCCTTTAAAATTAAAGAGGTGTATACACAATAAGATAACTTACTATAACCTTATAATAAAAATGTAGCGTATACGAAATTAATTTTAAGGTAAAAAAAATGTGAATTTTATTACTCATCATTTATAATCTTATGTCTGTGACTGTAGCTAGAACATATACATTTTGTCTTAGTTCATTTGATTCAGTTAACTTCCTGTCAATTTCTAGCTAGCCCGTAGTCACTCACTGAAATAGTGTGAGTAAATGTTTTACTCTGGCAAGATACCCAGAACAATTACTCTACAGATTTGGGACAGTCAAAGTGCGAAGTTGACTCGCTGAGTAACGTTTCGGAGCGCCACCCAAGGTAAACAGGAAATTGTCTAATGTGATTACTGTAGTAATGTTACTACAACAGTAAATTTTTTATCAATGAGCCGTAAGTAACAATTGTTGCTATTAATGTAATATACTGTTAAGCTATTAATGTTTATACAACATTAAGTACTCTTGTAACAATATTACCTCCTTACTGTACTGCCAAAGTTAAAGTGGTATTTATATTGCGGTAAAACCAAATTTGTGTTGAATTGATGTCAAAATTTGTGTTAAAAACTTCCTTGTTTTTTTTTTCTTTTCTTTAAGAAACATTCCAGTGTAAAATTAATTAAGAACAATTATTTTGTCACAAAAAAATCAGTAGAATAATAATAAATCACTATTAAATAAAATTCTTATTAGAAATGTATTGAAATATTTATTAATTTATTTAAGAGTTATTCTAAATTGTTAAAAAGTTATTAAAAATTAAAATTTCGAATGTTCGGGCATAGAGGGGACCCGGGATAGAAGCCGAGGAATCAGCTGGTCGCCATGTTATTACGTCAGCCAACCACCATACTGTAGCCAGGCCACCTTGACCTTTGGCATTGACTCGGTGACCGTTGACCTTGAAAACCCTAAAAGAATCCCAAAATGTCTATAAAAATTTTAAAAATCCCAAAATTTTATTTAGAAAATGTTATTTAAAACTTATTAAAAATTATTTTTAAAATGTTAAAAAAAATATTTACTAAATTATTCATTTAAAATTTAATTAAATCTTACATTTCTGGAAATTCCCTTAGTGCCACGTCAAGCAGACGATTGACAACCCCCCCCCCCCCGCCCAATCAATCACATTGTATTGACATTCCCCTCCCCAACCCAATCACATTTGTTCATTCTGTCAAACGCACTCCACCCACCATATCGTTTCTTTTTCCTTTGTCATTTGTTTATATCTTCATCACCTAGGTGGTGGTATGGTATATAAATGGCCGATTTACCACTTAGGCAGTGCTAATTTCTCGATTAGGCCGCCAGGCGAGCTGTCGTGTTCTCTCTCACCTATGCTCCGGAGACCATCTTGGATTCCACAATTACTTAGCCACCTTTTCTTCATGCTTAGTCCTTCCATGCCAACCATCTTGGATTTAATACATGCTCTGTCATTCCATGTCATCCATTTTAGACTTCACTTGAACCCGCGCCTTGAGTGCTTGACGTTCTGCATTTTACGAAACCTGACGACCTACCTACTGCTCTATAACACGTCTCATTATTTTTCATATTGTGGTCGGCATTCAGAGTCTGTGCAGAGCTAGAGTTGACGATACGGTTGAAGAAAGATGGTGGAGTTAGTAGAGAAGGAGGGGGATGGGAGAGGAGGGGCGGGGAAGTAACGAGTGTTGGAGAAGGTGAACAAGGGCAGAGAGTGAGAGAGAGAGAGAAAACAAATGTAGTCGCTGCAGTGAAAAGGCGCAAAGTCAGGGCAGAAGGACGCCGTCCTCTACTCCGGGCAAAGGTCGGGTGACTGCGGACATCTCAAGGCCATGTTGCAGCCGGACTTCTCAACAGCTCCCGTGTTCGACACTGTGACAAACGTAGATATAGGAAAATATCCTAAATGGTTTGATAACTAGCTAGAATTCATATATCTGACTTCCTTTTACGATTGTCTCACACTTCACTAGACACGCCGTGGACGACTCTGAGACTTGCGTAGAAACAAACTCTCAATGACATGCTTCATCGTCAAGGATGAAACTGGCTATCAAGTCCACAGCCAATGAATGAACAGCTGAGTCTCTCGTGTACACGGGACTGCGGAGTCTACCCTACATGATATTTAACTCGCGAAATGTTCGTGCCTCTAGCCACAAGGACAGCCACAAATACGTCGCCGACTGAGTCTGTAGAAACCTAGACTTCATACTTGTGTGTACGTTCCAGAACACTGTTAGTCGTGGGAGTTTGGCGCGTTCAAGCGGTGCTAGGGTGGACTTGAAACACTCATACTTCGTTGTTACTTTTGTTAACAGGACCACTCTTTGGACACGCCCTTCACGACTGTAAGACATTGTTCTCCAACCCGTCCATGTCATACGGCCCCAGGGTGAGTGAGTGAAGGCATTTAGGCAGCTCTTAACATCGTGGTCTTGACAGCTGACGAGGGTGAAGCGAGGTGAGTATGGGGCAACACTGGAATGAAAGGGCGGGGAAACGGGACATCCCTGAGAAAACCCGCCGACCAGCGGCATCGTCCGGCACGATTCCCACATGCTTAAGTCCGGGAGCGACCCCGCCGGAAATCGAATCTGACTCGCCAAGGTGTGGGAGGGGAGTAGTCTAACCACTACACCACCGCGGCCCCACCACGCCGAAGGTAAAACTGTCTATAGGCTGTTCACGGTGAAGAGAGCACTTTTGAGACCTTAGTTATTTTTTCCCTATCATGCATTTTTATCGTTCCTCCGCTTTTTAAAAATAAGTATTGCCATGTAATTAATAAAAACTGTGTGTATATTTCACCGGACTCGAAAGTTAATGTCTAAGGCTACAGTAAAATATGTTTGTTGCCTGTTATTCCAAGTGAGAGGGCTCCAAAAAGTTCTCATTTTATTGTGAATAGCCTATACACACTGGGGAAGCAGGCAATGAACACAAAACTGAGGCTCGACAATACCATGGAGTCTACGCTACAGGTCGTTCAAAACGCAAAATGTTCCTTTCCATATTAACCGGATCATCTTTTTTTTCTGTACAATTCAGGTTATGGTGTCTGTACACTTGCGAGCCGTGGACAAGTCCACAATAAGGGTTGTGGTCCTTTGCTGTACACTTGCGTGCCGTGGACAAGTCCACAATAAGGGTTGTGGTCCTTTGCTGTACACTTGCGAGCCGTGGACAAGTCCACAATAAGGGTTGTGGTCCTTTGCTGTACACTTGCGAGCCGTGGACAAGTCCACAATAAGGGTTGTGGTCCTTTGCTGTACACTTGCGAGCCGTGAACAAGTCCACAATAAGGGTTGTGGTCCTTTGCTGTGAAATTGCCGTTCGCAAATATATATGAGTATCTCAGTAAATAAATGTTCTAGGAATACTAATTTTTTTGCCGGAAAAGGTAAAAACCAATCATTTAATACCATATAGTTATGTTTTATCATATGAAGCGTAAACTAAAGAAAAAATTCACAGCAAAATGGCAGAAAAAATTGGCATTTTTATAGCCTGCCTACGTAAATACCTTCACAGACGTTGGAGAAAAGTACAACTATACGTAGGACCACCTATTGTTTCGCGAAAATATTTACGCGAAGGCTCGACCCAAATGTCCTGTGGCATACGTGCAGTTTTCCTTTGTTTATTGGCTACGTGGAGACAGTTCCTCACCTGACTGGGCCAATCAGAATGAAGTAACTCGACACTGAGTGGCTGTGATTCGCGGACATGGCACCTGCATTGCGTGATCGGAGCCGCTGTGGTTTGCTAATACTTTTATGAAGGGACGACACGATCGTGGATTTTCGCAGGCGAATAATGTACGTTCAATGTGAGAGCGACACAAGTCTCACTGGACCAGTTCAAAAGACAAATAGATACTCGCATGAACTGCAACCAGCGAAGGAAGAAATGTTGCAGACTCGCTCTGCATACGACGTTGAAACCCTAACATGCTTCTGTCCGACATTTTCGTGGCGAATCACCATCTCTAGATCTGTTTTTCGTGAATCGATTAGCGTGCAGGATATTTCAACGCACCGAGTACACTACTGCACCTATCTTCTGGCTCTTGGCCGCATGACTTTGTGTGGGGGGAAGCTGTTTCTCAAGTGACCGGGCCAATGAGAGTTAAGTTACTCCGGTACTGAACACCCGTGATTCGCTACCAGACACATGAGATACCTGAACGTTAAAGTCATCAAATCACGAGATAGGATACTAGCTACAGTGTTTTGAAAGCTGCTCCTTAACCTTACTTTCCTAATAAGAAAGCTGTGATCGTGAGGCTATGAATAGAGACGGGAAAGTTTCGTGTACAAAGCGCCTTGTAGGCTAGACTCCACGGTCCTACGTATTTTCAAGCCACAGGTTTCTCTGTTCATTGGCTGCTGCCCCAGTGTGTAGCCAGTTTTGCCTCAGACCAAGTGACACGGGAATAGGTGCTTGTTTCCTTGCAGGTCTGTTATTGGCTCGGAGTTCACCTGAGCGTGTCTAGTAAACTGTAAGCCAATTGCAAACATAACAGAAATGTACACCCGTCTGAAGTCTAACTTGTCCTAAAATGAATTCGCGAATTTTTCCAACCGTAGCTATGAGGTTTGTCACGAAAAAATTCCACGGCAAGTTGTATTCCAACGCACTTTAGTTCAGAACCACTTTCTTGATTGGATCATTTATTGTGGCGGACGGTCAGTACCGGAGAAACATAATTCTGATTGGCTCACTCATGTAAAAAGACAGGTGACCTACAGTCAAAGGAAGGCTGCAGGTGTGCACATAGGATATTGAAATCCAGCGTCATCGTAAATACTTTCGCGAATAAAACACGTGGCCCTAGCTAGGAGTATTTACACTGCCCAATACTTTTCGTAACTAACAAAGTAGACTGCAATAACGTTGTGCCAGTAGAGAAAGAATTAATAGGCGAAAAAATAGCTTATTCCGCAAGCTACACAGCCACACACGCCAGGAAAAGTCCGTCAGGTAACTTTCCCGTCAGCCGGCGGCCAGGCCAATAGGGAAGAACAAGCATGACGCAGTAGCTGATAAGATGCAAGAACTATCGCCACAATGTCGCGCAACCAGACAAGAGATTGTGTACGCCCAGATAACAGGAACCACCGCGCTATTTTGGCTGTTTCTGAATTTTCAGTGTGTACTTGTTAGTGTATGCACTTGCGTACTAGCAGTGACGTGTACTAATCGTGTACTTGTTGAAATTATTCGGACATGTCATCAGCTACTAATGATAGACTGGTCGCATATTCTGGCGCAAATATCAGAAACTATGTGACAACAGAAAAATTCGGTGCAATGTGGTGTTGTATATTTACGTTCCGTTACCTTGTAAACATTCATTTATTTTTGTCATGGTTTTGTACGTACATTGACATCTTACTAATTTTAAGTGCTGAAACATGGCTTTAGCCGGTTGCTTGGCAGAGCGGCAAGACAACAGGTGTGTATTGTTTTGAACGAAAACCAATACAAACAAGTATGTCAGTGTGTCTGTATTTGGTCATTGTACACTTTGAGTACAAATTGTCTGTGCAAAATATAACCAAATTGCAGAAATACATAAATATCTTGCACCTCGATATCCTGAGGTTATGTTTATCTGTTCAGCTTGTCTCTATTTCACAAGTATTCATACCACTCCAATAACCTTGGGATGCTGCTTTATCACGTCATTGGAAGATTGTACACAAATTACGACATTTGTTATTTAGTTTGTTGCATTTATTAATTGTAGTATGTTAAAGGGGCATTACACAGAAACTGACATTCTAGCCTCGTGCCTTGATACATACCTTACCATGTGTTTGAAATACACACACTGATAACAAACGAAAGAAACATGCAATTCAATGGGCTTTTTAATACTTTGGAAATGCGGATTGAAATTGTAATATTATTTATAAACATACACCTGGAAAATATGCTACAGACGTCTAAAAGACGCTCTTAATTTTATTCATAATTGGAAGCACATTTACCAAACTGAAAATTATTTACGCATTCAACAGTACGACATTTTGTAAATTCTTATTAACTTTTATAACTTGCGAGCTTTATAACAACAAAACATACAAGTTAATTTTCACACCAGAAATACAATATGGCGACTGTCGAAGTACGCTAGTATGTCCAGCAAGTATACAATTTCAAATACTTACCAAGTATACTTCCTGTGTGTACTAGCCTAGGAATTTGAACAGCGCTAGTATACACATGGTGATGTAACTTCCGGCGACAAGTATGTAACAAGCATGCAATTTTGGAGAATTCAGAAACGGCCCAAGTCTCGTGATTGCTCGTCTGCTCTGTTGTGTGGGTAATCTGCGCCGCCTGTAGGTGTAATCCAAACGCTAACATTTCTAAGGCAACAACACATTCTGCAATTATAAAACTGCAACTTTGCAAACCTCACGCAGATATTATGCAGCGCAGTAATTCGCTAAACCACAAACCTCAGTTCTTGGCAAGAGGTGGCATTATATCTCGACCAAGCTACTACATAACTCTTCACTGCGACCTAAAGTAGAGCACAACTTTCTAAGGAAAAGTGGTCGAGTGGTAAACTGCTTGCGCTTGTGACACAATGGTTACTCGTTCTACGTTCACAGATAAAAATAAATCGAGTAATTGAACAGGACGTTTTACAGTTCTCTTTTTTTTTTTATTATTTAGTTGTTTCTCAGATCACAAATAAAGCTACATTAGTTTCTAACTCTCTACAATGTAAGTAGAAATACCAGCCTATGATATATATTGTTACGCCCTCGCTGTCTCGCAAACCTCGCGAGCGAGTGGAAGAAAAGGGCAAAGCAGTTATATGATAGCGGCGGCGGCAAGTCAGTGGCGAGCGAACCACGTATTTGTTACAAAATGCGAGTCGACATGATAATCCCTTTTATGGCGCAAGCTGTTAACCCCGGTTATATTGCGTTTCTGCATTTACCTTAAGGTTTTCTAGTAGATTGGTGCCCTGGTTTCTCTAAGCATCACTCGAGGTGTATCGAACTTTCCAGGTCAAGGCGAGGAGTGTATATATAATGCGGCGGGTCTCCGGGTTGTTGTTGAATGGACGAGCTGTGGGAGAAGTGATCAGCGGAAGGGAAGTCTGCGACCGCGAGTATTCTCGCAGTGAAGAGTGCGACTTGCATGCTGGACTGTTGGGCATGGCGCGTGAGTGGAAAACATTACATATGGTGGCAACAGACAGACTGAACGTGTGTTAAAGATGAGTATCAGTTAACTGACTATAACGAAACAGCGACATTTAAAAAGAACGTTGAAATAGACATTAAATATTGCACTCAAGAATTAAAAAGAGTAAGAGTGAAGATAGATAATTTAATGCTTTAAATAATAGCTGTGTGGTACAACGCACTTTAGTTCAGAACCATTTTCGTGATTGGATAATTTTGAGTTGTTACGCGTCGTATCAGTCTACCCGCTTATCACGGGTGGTCAGTATCGGAGAAACTTAATTGTGATTGGCTCACTCATGTACCAGACTTGTCTTCACACAAAGCCAAGCGGCCAACAGCCATAGGAAGGCTGCAAGTGTGCACATGGGATATTCAAGTCTAACGGAAATCATTTCGCGAAAAACAGGTGGCTATATAAAATACTCCAGCAGTTGCTTGGTCCCGCCTGCCTGCCGCTCGCCTTAACTGCGTCGCTGGTCTGGAGAGCCGATCAGGGTGAAGCGAGGAATGGAGCATCGCTGGAATGAAAGAGCGGATGCAACGGGAGATTCCAGAGAAAACCCACCGACCAGGACATCGCCCGGCGCGATTCCACATGCGAAAATCAGGGGTCGACCCAGCCGGTTCGCCTTGTTGGGAGGCTAGCGCTCTGGCCAATGAGGCCGTGTGCCGGGCAGTGAGTCCGTTAAAACATATGCAGATATGGGTAGTGACATCTTCCCAAGGTTAATTTCGAAAGTGCTCATTTTACCGTGAACAGCCTATACCTTACTAGCAGCGGTCTAAAAATGTCCACTCCCCGGTAGAAATAATACCGTGCATCCTGAGGAAATGGATGTAATGGAGTGCATTTACCTCGAAACTGTAGTGGGAGGTTTCCTCTGCTGGCTTGTGAACATCTCTATCCTTGGTGGGAAAAGACCACAGTCGCAGATGCGGTGACTCGCCTCGTGACTAGACGAAGTGCAGCACAGAGCAGGTGGTTCCATCGACGTGGACGTATCCTCCACGTGAGGCACCAGGCGCTGATTGCCGAACAGCACTCCCACCATGTTGCTGGATAGTGACTTGCGCGACTGGAGTTCGCTACTTCGCCTCTGTATTCTCGAGTACGCTGTGATTACACACACAACTGTGAGCTGCATAGTTTAAATTTATTTACGAAATGAAAACGCTACCTAATGTGTTTCTCTGTTACGAAGTAGCCATTTTCTTAAGAGTTGACTTCAGAATTTCTTGGCGAAGACTTTGGTTTGGTGCTTATTTGGGTTTGTAAGGTGGGAAATGTTATCACAGACCTATAAGCACAGTGATTGGTGTTTGAAATTTAAGTTATATTTTAGGGGCCTGGTGTGTGTGCGCAATTACCCACACTACGTATTTGTAACATCTTACAAGCGCACCGGGTCGCTGATAGGCGTTGGTTACTAAAACAAGCATGGATCAACTCCTTGACATTGTACGCGATCATATTTCCAAGGAAGCATAGCGACGGCCAATGAGGATTCTCGTCCTCCAATATTGAAAGAGTATGACAGGTCAGTGTAAAGTGTGCGGCAGTTTAGTAGGCACGTATCACCACGGGAAAGCGGGGTCACCCGAGAAAAGAGGAAAACGGGCTCACGCGTCCAGTTACCTGCCGGCGACAGTACAGTTATTCTGAGTCAAGCATGCATCAGTCAATCATAAACAAATCTTCACGCTACAGTGTTTTCGCTTATATGCTGACCCAAAACATTTTCGTGATTTCCCAGCGCCTTTAGCTACAGTTACAGTTTGTTTTTGTTCGTTGTTTGCTTTTGCGGGGCCGCAGTGGTTTAGTGGTTAGACAACTCGCCTCCCATCTTGGCGAACCGGGTTCGACTACCGTCGGAGTAGCTCCCGGATTTTCACAATCGTGCCGGACGATGCCGCTGGTCGGCGGGTTTGCTCGGGGATCTCCCTCCCTCCCCTTTCATTCCGGCGCTGCCCTATGCTCAGCTCGCTTCACCCTCATCGGCTCTCAAGACCCCCGATGTTAAGAGCCGCCAAAATATCTTCACTCACAATTTGTTTTTGTCCGAGAAGATTGCGAGGATATAGTTTACCTCACCAACTTTTTCTAGATGTAGACGTTTCCATTGCACATCTCAGCGCAGACACGAGAGGTTACAAAAGTAACGGTATTCTACTGCTATTGCACTGCTTTTGTAATGCGTCATTGCATCACTGCGATGCCACGAAACCAGGAGTAGAATGGCGGGCCAGCCTCTACTCACGACAGTATACCTCTATGTAATTACCCTACTTCTGCACGCGAGAAACTTTTTATCATCGGTGTTAGAAAAAAATGCGAACGCCAGAGAATACTGATTTTCTTAAGAGGCCTCCCTAGTTGTCACTCGGATCTCATTTTGACAGTTGTACCTGTCGTAATTTTTTAAATAGTATGGAATATATCAATGTAACTATTTTTTCCAAGGATAGAAATGGAAGTAGATATTTAGTTAATTATTCGTAATATGGTCGCTGAAAAGTGCGCAGGTCAGCCAAAAATCGCTGTAAGTTGCCCTTGTGCACGATATTTATTCTTATGTAAAATAGTGTTTGAAACTATTGTTACAATTTCTCTCTCAAGTGGAGTATACCAGGTTCGTTAACGGATGGAGGTCTTATTCAAATAAAATAATTAATTATATAATTTCCTTATTTTATTTACAATAACAACAGCAAAAATATCTCAGCTCATCTTATCACAAGAAATGGATATCATTAACTGTTCACAATTAACACCAATTAATAAGATTTATAATTACGACAGACATCAATGAAATGAAATAATTAAATATCAGTCCCAATAGACAGTGTATCAACCTGTTCAAATATTCTATAAATGTGTCCAAATTGACAGCTCGAATATTTACAGTAAAATCCGTACTACACTTCCATTCAGTCCCACCTCAGTCCAGTCCATGTCCCGCCAGTCGCAATGTTCTAGAGTCCTCCAAGCGCCCTCACGCACAGTAGGCTTCACTCGTCGGTTTCACACCCTCTCGTCCATTCAAGCCTGAGGCGCCAGCCAGTCTCACCAGAACATTCTTGTGCCGTCGCCAGACCCGTCGAAACCTCCAGCAGATGAGAGGAGCCGTGACGTATGTATGATCAGACTGCTCGATTAAAACACTATAGTTACAGCTTAGAATTCTGATAAAGCCGAGCACCCGCTAAGCTTGTTCATACTCTTCATCATGGACGTCGCTATGCTTCCTTGGAAATATGATCACGTACAATGTCAAGGAGTTGATCCATGCTTGTTTTAGTAACCAACGCCTATCAGCGACCCGGTGCGCTTGTAAGATGTTACAAATACGTAGTGTGGGTAATTGCGCACACACACCAGGCCCCTAAAATATAACTTAAATTTCAAACACCAATCACTGTGCTTATAGGTCTGTGATAACATTTCCCACCTTACAAACCCAAATAAGCACCAAACCAAAGTCTTCGCCAAGAAATTCTGAAGTCAACACTTAAGAAAATGGCTACTTCGTAACAGAGAAACACATTAGGTAGCGTTTTCATTTCGTAAATAAATTTAAACTATGCAGCTCACAGTTGTGTGTGTAATCACAGCGTACTCGAGAATACAGAGGCGAAGTAGCGAACTCCAGTCGCGCAAGTCACTATCCAGCAACATGGTGGGAGTGCTGTTCGGCAATCAGCGCCTGGTGCCTCACGTGGAGGATACGTCCACGTCGATGGAACCACCTGCTCTGTGCTGCACTTCGTCTAGTCACGAGGCGAGTCACCGCATCTGCGACTGTGGTCTTTTCCCACCAAGGATAGAGAGGTTCACAAGCCAGCAGAGGAAACCTCCCACTACAGTTTCGAGGTAAATTCACTCTATTACATCCATTTCCTCAGGATGCACGGTATTATTTCTACCGGGGAGTGGACATTTTTAGACCGCTGCTAGTAAGGTATAGGCTGTTCACGGTAAAATGAGCACTTTCGAAATTAACCTTGGGAAGATGTCACCACCCACCCACATCTGCATATGTTTTAACGGACACACTGCCCGGCACACGGCCAGTTAAGTTGGCAACGACGAAGAGGAAGGTAGTTCCACGTCTAACCACTGAATTAAAAGTTTTAGGTTCAATATTTGTGACTATTTACACGATTTATCTTACTTCTAGATGTTTTAATGCTCAATACGTGTAAAAATGAGCACATTTGTAAAATATTTACTTTCTTAATCATTTTACAGTTTTAGTTGGCCGACGCATGAATAAAATGATCAGGCTCAAGGCAATGTTAATGTTACATGTGGTGGAAGAATACACAACGAGCACACAAGTAGATCTTTAGTAGGGTTTTCAAAAGTGGTCATTTTACCGTGAACAGCCTATAGTTAGGGGGGAAGGCCAGGCGTTTCAAGCGGTGAGCCTGTCATCTTATTGGAGGGGTCTATAGGAAGGTGCATTGCATTGCCCTGAGTAGTTTTGTTTGCAGGCTATCTGACGTGTATTTTTTGAGATACAAAAGCCGTTTCTAGCAATGTTGGAGTACACTGAAATGATGTTTCTAATGCGCGTGCTATCTTGAAAGCACTCGACTGTGCTCGTATGAAGTGCTTGTTCTTTTCGTAGATCAGCACGTTGTACGTACGTTTAATAGTGCCATGTGAGAAGGAGTATTTCAAACACTGTGCGACGCAGTTGAAGCGACAGGTAGGCCTGGCGTTTCGCCGACAACGAACTGCCGCTGTGCTGGAACTGTGTATGTGGGCCGACCTTAGTGCCACAGGGGAGGGAGGGAGTATCGCGTGGGGATATGCAGCGATGAAGGTCAGCGCCGACCGGAGTCAGGCAGGCTCGTACAACTGCAGAGCTGACGAGGGCACCAGGTCTACACTCCTCACTTTCCCGCACCTCCTTCTCCTTCCTCCTTCCTTGTGTGATACCGTGTTCTCTTCCTCCAGCACGCGCCGCATTCCTGCTGTCAGTTTGCCGACATTCTCCCTCTTCAACCTCGAACGCGCATTCGGGGTCTGAATCCCGGTCCGTCGTCCTGATTTCGGTTCTGCTTGGTTTTTCCAAAATAATTCCACACGAATTCCGTGATGTTTCCTACTACCTCGCTGTCAATGAGACTTTAAGTCCCGCCTACCAACCCGTCTACCTTCAATCACTTCAACTAAGATCCGCTCCTGGCTCAATAATTGTTTTCTGCCGACAGTGCTGAATTTACTAGGTAGTAGAGAATTAAAAAATACAGAGGTTAAACAGCCGCGTATACAGCGAATGGCAGCCGTACAAACCGCCATATAATCCATTCACGATTACTTCACACTTTTCTGAAGCCCTGACAAACTTCTTCTTTCCTCATTACTTCTCCCCTTTATACAAACCAAGCTTTAATAAGTCTAGAAAATTACACCAGAGGACAACGCATAGAATTCGTGCGCACTCACGTGTAACTAGATTCTGCTTGACAACTATTTCTTAAAAATAAAACATAATTTTAGAATAAAATTTTGTTCAAACTTCAGTTTAACAAAAAACAATATCATTTTATGTTAACAGAGGTATACAATTTTTGTGTTATATGGCATATGTACAAAGTAACTAAACACGGAATGCATGGGGTGATTTTTCGAAGATTTGATGCAAAAAGTATGAAAAAACTGCGAAGACTTTAATAAACTCACTGCCTAGCAACATGTCAGCAGGGGCCGCGGTGGCTGAGCTGTTAGCACGCTCGCCTCCTACAATGGCGAACCGCGTACAATCCCCGGCCGGGCCGCTCCCGGATTTTTGCACGTGGGAATCGTGTCAGACGATGCCGCTGGTCGGCAGGTTTTCTCGGGGATCTCCCGTTTCCCCGCCATTTCATTCCGGCGCTGCTCCATATTCATCTCAATCACCCTCATCGACTCTCAAGACATCACTGTTAAGAGCCGCCGAAATCTCGTCACTCGCAACATGTCTGCACACCCTGGTAGCCTGGTAACCTATTATCCAACCCGCAGCCCAGATAGTAGCACTCGGTAGCCTATCAGACACAAGACTGGCTCCCAGAGCCTCGCGAGTGGGTACGGCGACTGGTTTCGCCTCTGTACGTCTCGCTGTTCTGTAGCTGAGCGCCGCAGAATGATGGCGTGTACACATGCCGGCTGTGTTCCGACAGAGATATACTGCGGCTATGTTCGCGGCGCAGAACACTAATGGCTGGAGGCTCTGGAGTGTTACAAGTTCGCGCCTGTCTCCACTGCAACACTATATATATATATATATCTGCGTGTCGGGCCTGGCTCGTGATAAACTAGCACTGTGTTGGTCGCCACACGCCACGCCGGGTCGGCGAGACCTACACGCGAGCGAAAACAAGTCCCCAAAAACTATTGCAGCCAAACTGAGAGGCTTCCTTGGTACTTGTAGCCTACCATTGTGCGAGTATCAGGGTTTTCTCAGAGTGCTCCCTTGCCGCGAGGATGAATTGCAAATACGAAGGGCTGCCTTTGACCTCAACAATCATGAAGGTACGACCTCCATTATCGCTACATGAATGGTTGAGTCCTACACCAGAGGTAAAATTTACAAGTCTTGACATGGGGTAGAATGAAGGTGACTAAGTTAAAAAATATTCCGAGTCCTACACAATATGAAAATATATTCTAAGCCCCGCAAAATGGTGGAATGAAAGTGACTAAATAAGAAAATTACTCGAAGTCTTACACAAGAGTGGAACGAAAGTCACTAAATGCTTTTGTCCAAGTCCTACATAAGGTGTCCAAATGAGTTCTTCCATGATGTTTAGGTTATATGAAATTAGGTTATGCGAAGTTATGTTAAGTTGATACTAAAGTGGAGTTAGGTGAAGTGAAAGAGATGTCTAGTAAAGATGAAAAATTGGTGATTAAAAGGAAAATATTCAGCATCTTATGCATAGAGCTAGTGACTTTACGCGAGAAACATATGAGTACACGGTAGACTCCCATATTGTAAGCATCCAACAGCAGTTTGTCTATTGTCATTGGTTGCTGTCTGCTTGAGAGGGCGTTTTCATATTTTATTGGGCCACTCAGAATTCGGCAACATCGGCACGGCTCCTACGTGATTCGTGTACAGACAGTTAACACGTGTCAAATAGTAATTCAGCCAATCAAGATAAGTAAGCGACCCTAGAGTTTTTTGTAGTACAACTTCCCTTGGAATATTTTCGCGAAATTTCACTGCCCCTACTTATACGTGGAAAAAAAGTTCAAATTGCTAAAAAAAAATGTTAATAATTTTCTAAGACCTACATAACATGAAACATTTTCTAAGTCGAATATACAATGTAATTTTTTTCTAAGTCATTACACGTGGTACAAGATAATATGTCCTACACCAGTGGAAAAGTTTATAAATCCTTCACGAATGGGGAGAGAATATTCAGAGTCCCGATCGGATGGTGCTGCATTGACTACCATCATAGGTATGCTCGCGAGTGAGCGGTATGGATGGTGAGTTAGCCAGCGTCTGTTCGTTTAGCTCGAGAATTGGTCAGTCAATAGCTAGTAAAACAGTATCAGCCATGCGCCATACGACAAATGGCTGATACTCAGCACTGCATCCAATGAATGTAACCAATTATCTGCACAAATAAACAAATATATTCATGCCTCATACAGTTGGTGAATTAATGACATTTTCTACACGAAGATGGGAGGCACAAACGGAAAGATTGAGCAAGATTGATGTGTGCCTTGAAAATACGAGTCTGGTGATATATGACACACAATACTTACGAGTTATTTTTTTTTTTTTTAAATTCTGTTGGAATGTTTTTGGAATAAACAACACATAATGATAACCTACGAGTATTAAGGAAGCCCTGCAGTTTGCTTGGAATTGTATTTCGGTGCTGGTTTTTGCACATGAGAGGCTTCTGCCTTTTATTTTACAAATTTTAGGAAAAACAGGGAACTATTTACATGAAAATGGCCATTTTTAAGGGGAAAAGGAAAATTTTGGGTAAACTGATTTCTGAAGTGATTTTCGGGTAAAGAGAAGTGATTTTGTACCAAAAAATGGCCATCGTCTGGTTGACTCCGGGCTCCGAATCATGAATCCTGTGCATGAACTCTCAATGCCCTACTACACCCACGTGTCGTGGAAATATACAATAGAATATCATGTAGTTTTAATTTTTATATAATTATAGTTTAAACATGTGCTTGTTTAAATATTTTAATTTTTGGTGATAGGGGCCGCGGTGGCTGAGCAGTTAGCCTGCTCGTCGCCCACTAAGTCGGTTCTCCTCAATCATCCTCATCGGTTCTCAAGACCTCGCTATTAAGAGCCGCTCAAACCTCTTCACTTTCTCCTTTAGATGGTGATAGCACAGCTATCTTTATCTATTATCTATGCGCTTCTAACATTAGTAAATTCATGCCACGCGCATTTTTGTGAATATTTGCATGAAACTTTTTATAAGTTAGTGTTTCATCTTCATGATCATTATTTTTTCTCTCGCAAATGCATTTGTGGTATGGCATAAACGTAGGCCAGTGTTTAAATTAAAAGAAAAAACAGGTAATGTGACGTTACACGCTGTCCAGCAACATAACAATGTTATCATGTCTAGTTTACTGTGTGATCTAACGTTGGCAGTGCCGTAGAACCTGCATCGGCCGACTTCGGCGAACTATCAATGAAATAAAGTTATTTCGTTACACCGCTGAGTTGCAACTCAATCCCTGTATGCTCCTTGGTTTACCGGCACATAGAGAGAAAGACCAACAAATAATTTGTTGGTATAGGGCCAAAAATATAGTGTGAAGAAAACAAAACTTGAAAAGCAACCAAATTATTTTTTTTCTTCTATCAAAATAGATATTTGAATAAAGGGCCAAAAGAAATAAGACTGTTAGCAAAATATTTTGTTGAATCAACAGAAGGGAGAGTGTGTTCGTTCTACGATAAAATGACCTCTAGTAACCTTTGATCTTTCACTCTGTGACACCTCCCATCCACCCTCTCCCACAAAGACCTCTCCCCATAACCCTATCCCCTCCACCTCGCCATCCCCTTCCCCGCAACCCTAAAAGGCTACCCCCTACATCCCCTCCACACCACATGCTGTGCTATGTTGGACTGTTGGCTGATGGTGAGGTTACCACTACACCCCTCCCTTACCCACTGTGTTGTGATTGACCACCATCTCCATCATTCCTGCCCCTTGTGCTGTGATTGGCTGTTGTTTTACCCCTCCACTGCTATCGGGTTACCCCTTCAACACCTCCCTTCCCATGTGATGTGATTGGCTGTTGGTTGAGGCAATGCAATAATGGCACAAGGGAATTTGTGGGCTTTATCTCACCGAGTGTAAGTATACATGTTGACTCTTCGATGTTGACTAGTTGACTGCTGGAGATCGACTGAGGTGTGGAGCTGCTGGAGAGCGACTGAGGGTTGTTCCTTTGCCTGCCGATCTGCAAATGAGGAGGTTAGGGTGAGCGGTAGGTGAAGTGAGGCAACCAATAAAAGTAAACACACGCATATAGACTTAATGAATAAGTAATTACAATTGCAAATATTTGCAGTTATATTAATTACATAATAAGTACTAAGACACTCCATACGCACTTGCATAACCACCTCCTCTCCCTAGGAATCTCAGGTCTCGACTGACCTCCAAATCACTAATATCAATACCTTATTCCCCCTCCCCCCACCTGCAATGATGAAGCAGGGATGGTTTTACTAAATAAAAATGCATCCAAGAAATTTCCTTGTTTTTTTTTTAATATATACACTGAAAAAATCTAACACTTTGCAACTTAAGCATTATTTTCAATATAACAAGATTCCTTTCATACATCACATTGTTTTGTAGAAACGTGTTCGCAAAGTATAAGTTAATGAGATATGTGACAGTTCCAGGACACATACTATTACAACCTGTTAAGATCTTTGTTTAAAACCCATGAATTGTGAGCTTTAGTAAAGCCTTTATCCTAAGAACAAGAGACCTATCTTTTTCCCTTTTAATAACTTTTTCATCTGTGTATTCATTTGGGGATTGAACCTTCAGTAATTCAAATTCGTAGAAGGCACTAGTGATATGTTCCCCATTGTCACTTTCCAAATCATATACTCTAATGAATGACTGTCTAACTGAAATAATTTTTAATATTTCATACGACCAATTCACGGTACATTTCCTTTCAAAAATTGTTTTTTGACTTTGGAGATGTGGACATAGTCTCTAATTTTAAACTTCTGTTTTCTCTCATCAATCACTTTAGGAATATTGTATACGGCTTTCAATAAGCTGTTATCCTTTACATCGATTGGCGCCATTTTGATAGTTCTATGAAATTGAGCTGTGTAAAACTTTATAATATCAGACAAAATGTCTACCCATCAGTATGTACCATGTAAAGTGATGTGTTTAAAAATGAGCTGTTTTAAACTTTTGTTAAATCTTTTTGCAACACTAGCTTTATTTCCGAATACATAACATAACGATAGATTACAAACTCTAGCATCAACTACTTGAAATGAGAATTAAAGACTTTTTTCCCCTTTGTCAGGGTGTTTCTGCACTATTTCTTCTAGTTTTTTTTTTTTTTTTTTTTTTTTTTTTTTTTTTTTTTTTTTTTACAGCTCACCTCTTTTCCATATTTAGTTCTTAATACCACACTATATCCATACTTTGAGTAGATATTGATGACAGTTAAAATGTATCTGTATCCATTATTGTATTATGAATGTAATTACATGCCACAAAGATCAGCTTCGAAAAAATCATTCACCCCTAGAGGTATAACAGGTCTTCTTGGATACCTAGTCCTTGTACGTTCATGCGATTCTTCAACTAGCTAATGTCTGCCAATTCATGTTTTTTCGTCTTCACGGGAGGAGATTCTAACTTAATGATTGGTGTTTTCTCATTATTTATTGTCGCATCCAATCTGCTTGTAATAGGAATATACATCCTTCATGTAAAATGTCGTGATCCATTCTTGCATTTTAAGCTTGTAAATAATTTTCTTTAATTGCAGAAATAACTTGGTGTAAATCAGCATAATTATATACTTATTGAGTTGGATTTTAGGTGCAACAGCAGTACGACACGGCGTAATAGTAATACGACAAGCCAGGACCTAGTACGACTAGCCTGAATTAGTTATATTGTATCAACCTTATTTAAAAGAACATCCAATTTACTTCTAAGGCAACTTCGCAAATCCATAATTACAACAATCAGACATAATTTCAATTCCTCACTTTGTGTTCATAGTTCTGCAAACATACCTAAAGCCAATGTTTTATCAATAAGTTCAACACTTATAAATCGTGATAATTTGTCTACTTTTACTACAAGTTGCATTCTAATAACTGTGTTTACCATATCATTAATTTCACTTGTTAATCTATCTAAACATTTGTGTAATTAATGTTCAATGTTCTGCAATGCAGTCAGAGTATTGGCTAGAATTTCCGACACTATAGTCATGTTTCTATATACATGTCAATTTCCTTCACTTAACTTTAATAACTGCTATATTATGTTAGCTGTGTGAGACTTAAAAACATATAAAGTAACAGTGCATATGTTCTCCACAAATTGCTTATTTGTTGCATCACTAGCTTTTATTGCCACACTGACGTTTCATAATATATGTCCATTGAAGTTGCAGTTTCCATCGCAAGTTCTGCTTAAACATGTAGCGTAATGCAGTCGCCATATTCGAATATGTCCAAATTTTGAAATACTCATTATTCTTTGCCTAGTAGTATGCAACTGTAAATTCCGTATCTACACCTCCCTTTATATAAAAGTAGTTCAGGGATAATCATGAGAAATCTGTACTTTTACTTTCAGCAATAGAAGTATATTTCTTTGAACTTAGTGAATGACATGTCACCTAAAACATGGTCGTTATAAATGTGTTGTAGATTTAAATTGTCTAATTGTCCATATGATAATCAAATATCATATGTGAATTTTTGTGCAAATTGTGTTTGGGAATGCCGGCATAACTTTGCAATAGGAAAAAACAGTCAATGTTCGAATGTCTGCCAAAACTAAAATACTATTGAATTTAACCTTTGGCCGACTCCAAACATCACCAAATATAAATACTGAATTAGGCCATGCTTTATTTAGGTTTATAATTTCATCCTTACTGCTGAAATGGAAGAAGTGCATCCCATATATTGATGATAAAAATATTTGCTAAACTCTTATACTTGTGTTGCTGTTAAATTTGAAAAGCAAATATATGTTTTCAAAATTTAGTCTGTTCGGATGTTTCAACAGCACCATAGTAACACATGTCTCCCCCTGACATTATGGACTGTTTATAATACACCGAATGTTTGACAGTAACAATATTCCATGTTTATGATCAATTACAGTTTCATACTTTGGTGCATTTATGGGAAGTTGCACATTTTGTTTTAAACCTTTCATACTATATACTAGAGTAGAAAGTATATAAACAGCTATATATAGCTTTACAATCAGTTGTCACTAATGCCCTGTATTAAATGCATCAAAATAGGTAGCAGAGTCTTAAACACTTTGATTAATAAACTGCCATTCGAGTTACATTTGCCTAAATATAACTTGAGGGTATGGTACTAAATTTGCAAAAATATTGGCATGCAATGATCAAGGCATAAATGCTCTGGATGAGGCTTGCAAGTGACACAATATTGCATATTCACGAACAAGTTACTTAGAACAAAGACATTTTGCAAACAAAATAGTGGCAGACACAACAAAGAATATAAGGAGTACATCCATATCCATAGGCAAAAAGATAGGCATGTGGATCGTAAATGAATCTATGAGAGAAAAATTAAAGAGGCATGGGAGTTTGCAGGCCAGTATGAAAAATCACAAAAAAAGGTAGCATTCTTCCATTTCTAATTCCCATGCTATGCACTTATGGTTCTCTCCTGACTGTAGCTTTGGCATGAGTAGAGCAGTTAAACCAAGTGGAAAATGCATGTACCTTAAACCATACAAGATTGAAAAAGGAAAAAAAAAAAACTCCAAATGTGGGAAGTATAGAAAGTTTTAAACAAAACTCCCGAATCATGCACTCACCAATAAAGACCTTATTCTATTTAGCAGGAAACTTAAGATTCTGTATTTTTGCGAAATGTTGATGAGATGATTTACCATGAAAAGCAAACAATAAGGAATGTATTATTGTTAGCTTAGATTCGAGAAGAAACGAAGGAATGCATTGGGTTACAGTACCTAAACACAGAAATCAATCTGTTTACTATGACCGTGTTGGTGATTTAAGATCTCCATTAGAAATGTGTAACTACCTAAAAGGAACACAATTCAAGTACAATTACGACAGTGAACAATTACCAAATCTATATGATTGAGGACATTTATGTTTAAGGTTGCTGGCTACAAATAAATTACACACTACATAAAACCTGTTAGTAACATGTCGATTACACTGATTCTAAGTGGTAACTTGTTGCAATTGTTTTCTGTATATTTCCTAGCTTTGGAATTAGATGTCCAATGGCAAATAGGCTAAATTGAATCCTAACTTATAACAGTATTCTGTACATAGACATGCATAGCCAATAATTCACATTAGTTATTTGTAATGAGAAACATAAAATAACTATACCAATTGGTCCATATGAACTTGAAGAGCTAGAAAGTTTTGAAAAGTCTAATGTTTCTGAAAATGTTACTTTCCTATTGTATGGTAACCCAAATATGTTAACATCTCTAATGCATAGCAATGTGGATATTGATTTCACACATAATGATTCATTTGCAAGGTTAGGTTATGAAAACAAAGTTTACCCTGTGAACCAACTACATTAATCATCTAACCAAGTTACAATTGTAGCAGTTAATGTATGTCACATATATGTGAATATTTTAGGTGGATCATATTTGAATGGGAAACCGACAAACACATTATGCACAAATTCACGTGTTCCATCACTCCACGATATAAGATGATTGAAAAGCTAAGTACATTACTTTACCTTCCAGTAATAGTAAATAGCATAACAAATTAGTTGTTATGGTAGTTAATCAATACAGTAAATCAATAAACTTTAGGAATGAGTAAGTTAGAGTGAGAATGCATTTAATAAAAATGAACCATACAAAAACACTCGCAATCTATGCATTACAATCAAACATGGGGTTTGTGTATTGTACTCAATATGTTCCCAAAAGATGTAAAGTGAACAGATAAGTTAATACCAAGGAAATATCTATAAAAAGACATACAAAATGAAGACAAGTACTCGGTTCAGTTAAGAACCCCATGTGGTTAACACAAGGTAACAAATTTTTTTAAAAGAACTATGACATAAAGTTAACCATGATGGAAAACATACTAAATGTAGAGGAACCCGTCACTTATGAATACACTGTAGCCAACACAGAGATACATGTTTACAAACCTTTCTGAGCAGGCCCATATACATTCCCTTCAGAAATATGTATTCCTATACAAAACTATGACATCTATATGTTGCCTTTGAAATCAGCTAGAAGAACATTCACAAAAACAGCTGATGGGACCAATCTACTAACCATGAGAATAGTTAGAAATGGTATACTGCATTTGATAGAAAAAATTGCATACTACTAAATGGAGTTTAAATTGATCGAACACAAGATGTATGAATTACATCCACAGTAAAAAATTATCTCTCACAAAGTGTAAATGATGTTAATGCATACACCATGTCTGGGTGGACCAACCCTACAATTATATACTAAAAATCCATCCTGGTGGGAAATACGAAGTAGTTATTCTACTAAGTATGGTACTTGGGTTCACTGAAGATTATAGACATGTAATAGTGAATTACAAACAAGAGTTAGTTATTATATTCAGTAATACGCACATGAACACTATATGTGATGCAGTGAATGAAGAAGAGGGTGTCACTTTTGAACTAAGTAGGGTAGAATGGTTGATGCCATATATAGAAATTAACACTCATGAATGCGTAAAAGTTATTACGTGCATTGAAAAAGGGAAGAACCTAGACATTGTATTCAAATTGTGGAGTCTGGACATATTTCCCGTATTACCGCTCTCTCTGATAAAATTGTGTGGGATATTAATTCCAGTTACCCAGATGAAAAACCAAGATACATAATTATCTGTTTCCAAACAAACCATCAAAATAATCTAAGGGCAGACAGATCATTGTTCGATCACTGCAGTATGAAAAATGTCAAACTTTCTAAATAGTCAAGCCGACCCATGCGTGGATTTTAATACACATTTGGGAAATCGCGAATACCTCATCTGTTACAATATATATAAACAATTTCAAGAAACATATGGGAAAGACAGCTCACCAAACTTAGAGCCTGAATCTTTTAAGAATAGAGTGCCATTATTCATAGTTGATGTTAGTAAGCAAAATATACTGTAACCAATAATGTTATCGACTCGAGAATTGAAATATGTGCAAACACACCAATTCTCCCAAATACTCAAACATATGCATTAATCATACATGAGATTTCTTTCCCTTATTGTTCGAGATAAGTTAGGTAAAGCATTAAGATGAATCAGTACATGAAGAACCACCATCGAGAAGATGTTCTGTGACATACAAGGTTCCCGAGCTCCACATAGGTTTATCAAAAATTAGCCTTTACTGATTTAAATAACGTTTCAAACAGCCCCTCGACTGGAAATACCTAAGTCGGAAATTTAAATGAACCAACAAATGAGTTACAAAATTTAACCGCAGTCTAGTATGGGACAGTGGAAGTGTTGAGTATGACGATATACTGGATATATGCACCACCTACTTTAAAGATGAGGAGGTATATGTGTGTGGATGCTAGTAAAAAGGGATTCTAGCAAGCATGTGGAATGGAAAAATTATATATATGCAGAAAGAGTACAGGGACCTCTCTTTCAAAAAGTTATGTGAGAGGTCTGGATATAGAACTCCAATCAACTGTGTGGGTGAAAATTATCAATTAATGTTTAAATGGTCGCTGATGGAGGACTGGGGCGGGGAGGTGGACTGTAGTTGAAAATGCTAAAATAATAGCTCAATGGTTATTACAGAGTCGGAGTGAGGAGGACTGCAGTTAATTATTATTGCAGATTAGAGGTATAAATAGAGGAGCGATTCGCAATGTTAATTCAGTACAGTTTGCGATGGAGAGGTTTAACCCTGCAGTTGAGCACAAGGTGTTGCAAGTAGGATACAAAGGAGTTTGATTTAAACCATACGATAGAATGCTGCAACTACGAAAATGCAATGACATTGAAAACTGGTGCTGTACTTTTGATTCACACCAAAAACCTAGGTTCGATAAAAGCATAGGTTCTCCAAGATTGTGTTGTACTGGACCTAGGGCCTGACAGTGATTTACCATACACACTACAGGACTTAATGGTAGCTAGTGATAGCGAAGGGAAATCAACTATTAAATCAGTCATGTAGACTCTAGGAACACCAACTGCTGGAAAGAAGCTTGTAACTGTTTTAAACATACATTTAATAACCAGCAAGGGAATCTCCTATTTCCGTCTGTATGCAACAAATGGGCATGTGATGTCTTAAAATCTCATCCCTACTACATATATGACTAAGTGCAACAATTCTCTCACTGAACATGGGTATGGAATACAGTTTTCATATAAGGAAGACAGTATAGTTTTATAAAAAAAACTACTAAATGTGACAGTGTAACCGTATATCACTGAGAAAAATGTTTTGTCACAAGAGTGAAACTTATTTTACTTTGTAAATAACTATATATAAGTGATTTACATAAAGTACACAGTTTAAAATGGAAGTCAATTTTTCATGTATCTGTATAGAGAAGTGTATTTGTATAAAGAAATCTGATTGTAAACTTACCAACTTGTTTAAATGGTTTTATCAGTGTAAACTGATTAGATGTTATTTGTGAATGAAATAGTGTCAGTTGCGAGTTAGCTTTCGTAAAGTACAAGATGTCGTATTTTCATCACATCAATACATATGTGAGTGCTACTCCTAAAAATTCTAGTGTGGAATATTCTTACTCGTCTAGCAGCCTTTTAAGGTAGTTCAGCAAGATGTGCGACTCAATGTTAATTTCAAAATCACCCATTTCTTGTTAGGGAATGAAAAAACTCATAAACTAATACCTTCCCTAGACATCAATAAATGCCCGGTTTTTCGTATGTATCCGACTATGTTGTTGCATACGAGTGTGGAAGACATGTTCCAGTACTTTCATTAAACATTTCCAGATTTACTGGAATCTATCATTTTGCACCCTCCCCACTGCAATAGTAAAGATATGGACTTTCAAGTTTGTGTTGATGACAAGCCTAAACTTGGGCATAAGAAACGTACGCATTCTGAAACTTGTCAAGAAGAGGGTGTAGAAGTAATTGTAAAGAAATGTTTTAAAACTTTGTTTGCTGATTTTGCAAACAGTCTAACATCACAGTGTGCATATCAAGTGAAATGTATGCTAAAGTATGTATGTCAAATTGTAAGCAAAAAGTGTTGTAATTTTAATATTTAATAGATAGCTTGAAAGCTTACTTCTGTGTTTATTTGTAATTCCCTTCCCACATGCATGAAATTTAATGTGAAATTAACACCAACATTAAAATAATTCACAAACTATTAATCTACAATTAAAGAATTTCAAAGTGGTTTGTTACATAAACCTAATAGAGCTAACTGAAATGAAAAAGCATGATATTTGCTTTCTAGCAGATTAAAAAGAATAATGTCAAGTTGAGAATCCTATTGTATGTTAGACACAAAAGATTTATTGTAACTGTGTGTGTTGCCTGAACTACTTCCCAACGTCATGCATAGACAAAGCCCCGACCTTGACATTCCAATTGTGCAAATAAAACATTAATCGCCCATGGCAATTCGCCACGGCGGTGTGCTTATGCGACCTTGTAGTTATAAGGCTTTTTTGGATCCTGCCTGTGCAAACCAAATGTTAGCAGCTCATGTGAACTTGTAATGGGAAATCTTTCCCTGCGTACCGTGTAATTTTAAAGCAATACCTTTTAGGAAACGTTAATTGAGTTCAGGTGAAGAATCACTTATTACAATATTGCTCGAACTTATCACCAACACAGTCTCATTGGTAAATAAGGTTTTAAGGAAAATAAAATAATTATAAAGCATTTTAGATACACAGGGTTGTGATTAGCAAATATAATTAAATGACTCCATTAAACAACGAATGACCAACCTGCGATCTAATTATTTACTATTGTGTTAACAATCATGAAGAATTTGATAGCAATTAGCTATTAACACCAATATATTCATGTAAAAACGGTTACTAAAATATATTCAAAATATATCTGACCCTCAAGTGGTCCATTAAATTAGTATGTTTAAGCATATTTAATTCCTTGTGGCCATACTTGGTCAACAGAGATAATAATGTTCACCAGCCAAAAGTAGTAAATTGATAAAAGTACTTGATTCCAGAGAAAGGTGACAAAACCTTTCCACCTGATAAACAGTTTTGAGTTACGCACAGTTCTTACCATATGCACATTTACATATCATATCCTAGTTTCATCTTGTGTATATGTTTGTTCACTATCAGTAACATAGTTACCAAATGTTCATAATACTCCAGAAAATTATAAACAGCAATGCAATAGAATATAAATGTATGTGCTCAAAGGTTTCACAAAATGTAACACAGTCTAATTTAAAACTAAAGAATTCTTGTCACAGAGAATATCCTGATAGAATTCGCACAAGACAAGCAAACATGCGTAATTGCACCTATTAACTATACTTGAATCAATTTGTCAATTAAAAAGAGCAGGCAATTTTCATACAACTGAAAATCTAAAATGATTAATATCGTCGTGCATAACTTACTAATTTGCCTGAACGTTCAAAGACATGTAAAATATAAATAGAACAAAGACTATTTTATTGCAATATCAAGACTAGACTTTACACATAATAACAGTGAGAGAGGGTGATGTTCAAAACTGTTTTACACCTCTCCTCACAAAAAATAATTTAAAAATATTACCATTAAATTTTACTATAAATATTTGCAAGTCGCCGGAGGCAATTTTGCTTATCCTACCTAAAGCTCAAACAGACATAAAAAACATAGTAAAATATGTGAGACCCATGCATCGCACGCCCGTGCGGAAGCCATGGCCACAGTGCACCCTTGCATTTGACTTCTTCAAAAAGCTAGACTTGACAACTCAAATAAATGTCAAAACTACACAAAACTCGGCACATTTTAAGCCAAGCAGGAACTACATCACCATGGTTAACAATTTTTAGAATAACCCTACCTTAATTGCTGACACGGACAACCTAAATACTTCATGCGTTTGTAGAGCTGCTATTTCCATTGCTCACTAACCATACTAAAAGAGGTGTATTAACATTTTAAAAATGGGGTTTGTAACACAAAGAAGTAACACATGATCAGCATGTCAAAATGTATTACATAATCCACAATTAAAGAATTAGAAAATTGTTTGTTACATAACATGTGAATTGTAATAGGTGACCTACATTTAAAATGTAACATAAAAAAAATTAGTAACATTTCCTTTGTAAGCCGAAACTAATAACATTTATTATAGCTGGGCAGGCTCCGTCCTAGTTCTACATTCCCTCCAGCCGATCTTAACTCTTCGAGCTCATGTGAACAAAATGATAGCCTACGATTTGCTCACGGTGGTTGCAGTCAATAGTGCGACCTTGTAATATACGTAAACTTTATAACATGTACTTTGTTCTTTCACAAATGGTAACACATAGAAATTGAAATGAAAAAGTGTGCAATTTGTTAACTGATGTGTTGCAAGTGGTTTATTATATACAATTTGTAATATAAACTTGGTAACACGTGATTAACATTTTAAAATGTAACACATTATTCACATTTAAAACATTACTCAGTTAATATTACATTTGGATTGTGACATAAACTTGGTACACGAAATGAAAAGGTGCAATATTTGCTAATTGGAGTATTGCACTTCCTTACTTCCATTTCAAAAATGTAACAAAAGCTTGATTACATGTGATGTTTACGTGATCCACATTAAAAGTCTGGACACGTGATTTTAACATTCTAAAGTAACATTAACTCATAATTTAAACGTTCAGATATGAAATAAAGTGTAATTGTTTTGTATAATGCACGGTATCTAATGTTAAACATTCGAAAATAAGTTTCAAATGCATAATGTATCTGGGCAGACCCCATCCTGATTCCACAGTCTGTCTAGCCTCATCTACTTTCTAATTCGTGCAAACAACACATACTTGCCAACTATAAAAGGGGGCGGCAAATCCCAGATATCCCACCAACATCTTAAGTGTGGAAGAATGGGTCTGCTTGTCATTAGTAGACTAATTAGAGCTCAGTCACTCTCGAACCACTGAAGGGTACACATCGCCCTCCGCTTGCAAAGAAATTTACATATAAGAATATACGTTTTCTTCACACTTGAAATGGAATCTTAACATTTGTGTGGACTTTGAATTTATTTTTCTACACTTTGGACTTTAACTTTTTCTAGGCTTTTCTTCACCTTGAACTTTTTCAGCACTTTATTTTTTTAATTTTTCTAAACTTTAAGTTTTATTTGGTCTTTAACTTTTTTTAAGTTTCACTTTTATGAACTATATATTTTATTTGGACTTCCAACAATGCTTGGATTTAACATTTATTTAGACTTTTAACTTTTTCTTGGACTTAGACTTTTTTTACTCTAACTTTTTTCTATGCCTTAACTGTTTCTGCACTTTAATGTTAGTAGACTTCCCCCGACTGAGGACAAAAAGTACCTTGAATTTAAGAATTAAGCCAATAAGCAAAGAATGGCTTTTGTTGCATACTGCGATACTGAAGCTTATTTGAAACCCATGTCCACTTGTTTACCACAAAATTAAAGTAGCAGCACAACAATCATAAATAAACATGTGCAATATGCTTATAGAATTTTGCTCGTGTGTGCTTATAATTCATCCTTATCCCAGTACCACGAGTTTGTCGGTGAAGACTGAGTGTATAAGATGGTTGACGAATTAGATGAATTGACATGGTGGGTTGCAGAAATATATAGCACGGCTATTCCAATGAAGTCAGTGACAATAGCTACGAGTGCTTGACTACTGGCTCAAACAAGTTGCTACATCTGTAATAAGCTGATTAGCAAAGTTTTTGTGATCGACCATGATCATTTGATGGTCACAGTCAGAGGCCACGCACACAGTCAATGTAAATTGATGTTCAGACTTAAGAAAAGCCACCTTGTAGCTGTATTCCATAACCTACAAAATAATGACGCCCATTTTCTTATGAAGCCCTTGGCTCCAAGACACATCACACGACCTGAAGGAACCATGGAAATCGAAAATCCAGGTGATATCAGAGTTTTTGGAATGACTTTGGAGAATTACAAAATTATTACCAAACTTATTATCCATGGGATAGACATGCAGGGAGGTAGGCATTTCGTACAGTTGCATTTCACTGATTTTTTTTTTTTTCAATTCATGAGTGCATCACTGGAGACATTGGCAGGAAATTTGTTTCCTGCTGAGTTAAGTATCACCTGCTCACTGTGCCCAGATGACACACAATTTGATTTGGCACAGAGTAAGGGAGTATTTCCTTATGACTTTGTTTAAGTCGATGAAGAGTCTGAACTCTACCTCACTCCTGCCCAACAACGCATTTCATAATATAATTAAAGGTGCTAGCATTAGCGATTCGAATTGCACTCATGCTCAGTCTACATGGAATGCGTTCGATTTTTAAAATTTGCTACAGTACGCAATTCAATATGTACATGTGGACATGTGTTTGTTGGCAGACATTTTTGAAAATTTCAGGACCGCATATTTGGCAGATATAGTCTGGACCCACTATGTATGTCACTGCTTCATCCCTCTCGTGGAACCCTTTATTGGTAAAAACAGGTGTGGCGTTGGAGTTGTTGACAGATGTAGATAAAAACCTTTTCATAGGGTGTGGTGTCATGTATTACCCAGGATTCCAAGAGGCACACAGAAGCCAATAATATTTACATGGGAGAAAAGTAGGACCCCAGTGTGGCAGACAAATATATTTGCTCCTGTGATGCTAACAGCCTGTACAGTCATACTATGAATTGTAAGCTGCCTATTGGTAATTTCGAGTAGGTTGAGTAGGGTGTGTTTTCGACATGGGATTTTGCTAACACGGACAATGATGGAGAAACTTGTTTTTAGTATAAGTATATTTGTCTTTTCCAGATGAACATCATGATGCTGTAGCGGATCTGTTTCTTGTTACAGTGTCTGGCATATCTCCGAACTGGCAAAACTAAGAAATTAATGTTGGCACTCATGCTCCACAAGAAGTACATTATACATGGGGAAACAATGAAGCACTATTTGAAGTATGGAGACAAACTCGATGTTGTTTATCATGTGCTGTGTTTTGAGCAGGAGGCATGGATGGCTCCGTGCATCAATTTCAATATTGAGAAATATACTCAGGTTGAGAACAAATTCGAAAAATAGTTTTTTAAACTCATGAACAATTCCATTGATGGAAAGGCTTTACAGAATGTCCACCAGGAAAGGGACACAGGTCGTGTCATGGTATGACACAATTTACAGGGTGGCAGAATTGGTTCAGCGACTTACCTTCAAAGCATGGAAAATTTTCGATGAAAATCTAGCCCTCATTAAACTTACAAATACCTATGTTACATTTAACAAGCCTTTGTAGATTGGTGTTGCCCTTTTACATCTTTCCGAATTATAGCTGTACAACTTCCACTATAATTACACATCACAGAAATTTCCTCTGCCTCTTTTGCATCTTCTATATTGTGATACTGATAGCTTAATTTTTGAAATTCACTATAACAATGTCTTTTTTAGTAATTCCGCTGATTTGGCAACACAATTTGATACTTCTAACTATGCACTAGAAATCTGCAAAAGTTTCCATTGATGAACAAAGGCATAATGGGAGTGATGGAGGACGATTGTACCAGCTGCATCAGCACACGTTTTGTAGGTTAACACCCTAAACTTTACTCATACATTGTTTTGAATGAACAGTGTGGGCATAAAGCAAAGGGGGTGAAATCTAATGTGTAGCAATCACTCCTGTATGAGGATTATTTGGGATGCCTGACTCAAAATTCATTGGTTATGGGAACCCAATTTCACTTTCATTCACATTCTCACGATGTCTTCACTGAACGTGTAACTAAAGTTGAATTATCAAGCGCTTATGAAAAATGTTACATCAGGCCAGAACAATGTGTCGACATTGCCTTGGGGGCCCTTCAGAATATGTAATTATATTTTTCCCCTACTCCTCAACACCTGGCAAACCGACACCACCACCTCTATGTCAACCACCACCTCTGCCAGTACCTTCTACCACCACCAACTGTTTAGATCACCTTTACCGGACACTTTAACATCTACCATTTGCTGTGAGGTCACAGTCGCAGCTAGAACAATAGTCTACAGGTATCTCCAGCTAAAACAACACTCTACAAGAATCCCGAATGAAAACACCATTCCCCGTGTGAGAACACTTTTACTGCACATCAGCTTCGAAGCTGAGACTGCCACACTGTGAGGCAGCATCTCTACCTATGCGTCACTGTGAGGGCAGTTTGCCATCCACCTGCCTGGTGATAAGTATGTGTTTTTCACAGTAGTTCAGCATATTTATTTGCTACTTCACAAACAACATTCACAACTGAAGACAGTTTTATGGTCTCACCATATTCATAATTCATCAGCGAGGCCAGGTTTACTGGTTCGTCATCATTCTACAATTAAGGCATTTTTACTGTTTTGTCAAACATTGACTTTGGACACCGATGTTCTAACCTGTATTTCAGCTTTGAGGTTTGAACTCCAGCGTTCGGAAGGGAATTTCCATCAAAGAAGAATAAAATCCTGATTGTGAGAATGTGATAAAAGAAGTGTGGTCGATCATAAATAAAAGAGATGCTACAATTATTGCAGATTTGTAAATTTGTGTATGTATTTCAATATTTGGTTTATATGTAACAAAAGGATATGTGAATGAAGAACACATGTTTTATATATAGTGCAACTAATATGTGTTTTGGTTTATTGTTATTAAAAGCGGTATTTAACTCTTATTGTGTTTTTTGTTTCTTTTTTACCCTAAAGTCCCCGTAAAACTCTACCTAATAGTAACACAGTGTGAGTTAAACAAACACTCTTCTTTATTAAAATACTAACTTATCGTAAGAGAATGAAAATTGCGACAAAACATGGAATCATACAAATCTTAAAATTCAATCACTCGAAACAAGAGTGTTTACATATACACAAAGAGTTGGGGATAAATATGTACTAAATAAACAGTATTATATGATCTATAAAAGCTTTTAGAATAAACTAAATATATAAACATAGTATATTTTTTAATTTTTAATAGTTTTGCAAACTATAAAACAAATTTTGGCGGTAAAAGCTATAAATATTAATGATTTAGAGGTCAGCCGAGACCTGGAAGTCCTAGGGGGAGGTCGTGGTTATGCAAGTGCATATGGAGAGTATCTGTACTTAATATGAAATTATTATAAATGCATGTACTTGCATTTGTAATTACTTATTATTAGAGACACTGAAATTTCTCAGATTCATTCGGCGACAAGCTAGACTCCATAATCATTTATGCACTCGCGCATCAGTTAGTACATCATTGGCTGGTGTTCTAGACAAGGTAGCACGGGAGTCGGTTCTTATTTTCCTTATATGCTCGTTATTGGTTGAAAGTCGCTCGGGGCATGTATAACAAACTATGCACCAATGAAAGCACAAACACATATGTACATGTGAATGCAGTTTAACTTATCCTCAGATGAATCTGTGAAATTTACGGGTCTCTACTTCATATTTGTTATGCACATACACATATGTTTACTTTCATCAGTTGCTTCACCTCACCTTCCCTTCCCCTCGCCCTAACCACCTCCTTTGCAGATCGACAGACGAAGGAACAACTCAGTCGGTCTCCAGCAGTCCACGAGTCAACATGTATACTTACACTCGGTGAGACAACGCCCACAAATGTCCCTTGTGCCTGTACTGCATTGCCTCAACCAACAACCAATAAAAGCACAGAGGAGTGATGGAGGGGAAGGGAGGGCTAAGCAAACAGCAGCGAGGTGTTGGAGGGGTGACCGATAGCAGTGGAGGGGTAAGTCAACAATGAAACACAGTACCGGGAGTAGGGGCGATGAAGGAGATGGCCAATCACAACACAGGGGGTTGGGGTAACCTCACCATAACCCAACAGTCCATTATAGCACACAATGTGTGAAGAGGTATAGGGGGTGTATAGGGGAAGCCCTATATGGATATGGGGAGGAAGTGAAGGGGAGGAAGTTTAGTGGAGGGGGTTGGGACGGGGATCGAGGGTAGGAGGTCATGGCGTTAAGGGTTAAAGGTTACTCGAGGTCCATGTTATCGTAGAACGAACATGCTCCCACTACTATCAACTGTACGTATTTGTTTGGCACTCACTTGATTTCGTCGTTCAAAAATACAGCTCGAGAGTTTATTTGCATTTTTTGAGGCAAATAGGATATAGGAGTGTTTATAAGTGCATTTACTGATGCTTAATAATGGTATAAACATCTTAATATACAAGTCCAACCGGTAGCTAAAAAGTAAAGCTGTAAAAATTCAAATATTTATTCACGCATTTGGTTCAGTAGTTGAAATTAATTTATTTAAAAACAATATAGTGTTTTCAGAAGTGTAACTTTAGCTGAGTGCTAGGCCAAAGCGCGCGACTGCAAACCGTCCAGGTTCGAATCGCGGTCGGGCTGTCCCCTTTTTAAAATATTAACTGAAACTGTCTAGTAAACGCAGAGCCAAATAAATATTTGATTGTTTGTGGCAACCAAATAATAACAACAATAATAATTTGGTTTCAAAAACAACACCCTCTGAGGGCAGTTCCACGTGTGCGTATTTCGCACGACAATCCGCGGAGAAGGAACAACCATGAACAATGGTGTGGCTGTTCCTTTGATGTGAACGTACCCATTCTCTAATTGGCTGCACGAGACTCCGTGAACGGGCCGTGTGCCTGATTGGCCACTGCGTGCCGCCTTGTTGACTGAGTTGTCGGTTAGCAGGCTTATTGCCAAAAGGACGACGTTCAGGTGAGCTGAAGTCATCCTGCAGCTGGCTTAGTTCCCGTCGTGCGTTGTACCTCTGTACTCTTGCCCACTCTCGTCGTTTCACCATGCTACTTACTATCGCCTCATCTGGCTCTGTCTTTCCTGGGCGTATTGGCTGTCACAAACAGCTTTCACGGGGGACATCTAGCGTTGAGTTCCTTCTTACTGCTGCGTGTGACAACTGTTCATTATAATGCGAAGAGCTATTGTGGCTGTGTAATTTATGGTATAGTTCATTCACGGCTGCCTCCAACTTTCACGAAGCCCTGCTGAAGTTCTACTTCCAGAATATCCCTGCGCCTCATGCAACCAAAGCTTCAAAAATCATACCAGACGGCCCCAACATTCGTGCGCGCTCATAGTAATAATAGTTTGCATAAAAACTATTTCTTACTAGGCATAGCCTACCCAATACACATATTAATTTTAGTTATAAATGAAGTAGGCTATTTTATTATAGATAAAATTTAAGTTAAAGTTCAATTTACGCAAAAATAAAGTACTTTTATGTTAACATAAGTAGAAAACGCTTGTAGTACATAAATATATTTAGAATGAAATCAGACACGTCATACATTGGGTGTTTTATAAACTATTTGATTTGAAAAGGACGAAGAAACCACAAATATAATATAAACGACAAACTTGCAATCTACTGGAATTCGATACAATTCAGAGATGTGCTTTGTCCGTGTATGTAGAAAAGCTAGTCCTGTATTTCCATTTTCACTGTCGCATTACCCAACGCTACACTGGCTACACTGGCTAAGTGGAACATACTGCTATGATATGTCGACCTGGAAACGCAGTGGGTCAAGAAATGAGTTATGACTGTATCTTACACAGCTAGTTAACAGCTATACTTAAACCTTACTCCACACAGTACACTGTGTAAAAATGGCGGATTGTAAACCCAAGGTGGCGTAGAGAAGTAACGTGAGCGAGTAGATACTTGGGCGGCTCTTAACAGCGAGGTCTTGAGAGCCGGTGAGGGTGATTGAGGTATGGTGGAGCGCCGGAATGAAAGGGCGGGGGAAACGGGAGATCCCCGAGAAAACCCGCCGACCAGCGGTATCGTCCTGCACGATTCCCACGTGTGAATATCCGGGAGTGACCCGAGCGGGGATTGATCCTGGTTCGCCCTGGTGGAAGGCGAGGGAGGAGTAGAGAAGTGGAAACTAGGTAGGAAATATACGGGTCATTGTTCAGTCTGGCCAATTCTTTGGTCTCAGTGATCGCAATGGATCTATCGTGTGTGGGGCATCGTATTAGCTACATATTTGTATTACTGCCATGGTCTTCCGTTAACCCGTTCATTGGCAGTGTAGACAAATTGTCAACATGTTGCACAGGAATGTTACATTTGACCACTACTGTCCACTACTCACTAATAAATTATTTGTAATCTACCAACCAGTGAATACGCACAGTGGCAAAGCGTGACTGGTAGAATATTTCCCCTCACTTGCATGCAAACGTCCCTACAGTTGCTGGGGAAAGAGTCAACTCTGTAGGACAGTTCCCAACTTGGTATAGTAGCGATGCTGAACAATCCCATATTTTCAGCCTGACATGTAGTACTATCGCCATACACTGTATACGTTAAAAACTTCACTGTACATTTTTTTTTGGAAACCTTCCTAAACTGTAATGGAAGTTCTTAACCTATACAATGTACGGTAATAATATTACCTATCAGGCTGAAGATATGGGGATGTTCAGCATCGCTACTATACAAAGTTGGGAACTTCCCTCCGCATTTGACTCTTTCCTGAGCAAATGTAGGAACGTTGTCATGCATGTATGGAGAAATATTTTACCATTCGCACTTTGTCACTATACGCATATACTGGTATGGTAAATTTACCAATTATTTCTTAATGCGTTCCATGACAGTTTAGGAAATTTACAAAGAACATTTTTGACAGTGTACGAGGCTCAGTGACCAATCACCTTCCCTGTGAGTAAATGATTCCTAGACCTAGCTGCTGCTCAATGTAATGATTGGTTAATATCTCTGTCACCGAACACAAAGCCTACACGCAGCTTATTGGCTGTGTTAACGAAACTGCCAGCTTAAGTACAGCACGCATCAAAAAATGTACAACTTGCAGCAGCAGAAATTACACATTAGATGTGGGAATAAAGTGGCAAAGTGTTTTAAGTGGCGGTTCCCTGCCTTGACGCCCGGATGGGTGAGGAAGTACTGTGGAAACGAGCTGAAGAGACAGGATGGTTTTGACAAGTACATGTGGGAAGGCGATCTCTATTAGCCGGTCTGCCCACGCTGCTGTTAGCCTGGTCACGCCATTCGCTTTGCTACAATTGCAATCAAGTGAAGGGCTTCCCTTCCATTTACAGCACGTCTCGAGGAGTGCCTTCTGAGAGAGGAGCCGTATGACACTTGGTCGCAGTCAGCAGAGCGACCTCACTCTCTCTCTCTCTCTCTCTCTCGAGTGCACCTCAGCCAACTGTAAGTGTAAAGATGCGCTCGAATTGCCAGAGAGTTTGTGAAGTGATCTGGATTGACTACGAAGTAATTTACTTATTCAGATGGGGTTGCACGACCAGCAAAACTTTTAATTAATATAATTCAACAAGGAAACTGTACCTTTGAAGATAGTGTCAAAGTTATATATATACAGAAAACATTTTCCCCGAGATACCAATACAGCGGAATTAATATCCGCAAGAAGAATCGTGGAATAAATAAATAGGTAGGTAGGTGAGTAGGTAGGGCTTAGCCTCTCCAAGACAGCGAGGACATTAAAGACGAAGCAATCTCAACGACGGATAAGAAATCGGCCAATGTCCTGTAGTAACTGACGGATCATTCGCCTGAAGTGAGTTAGGAAAAGCGAAATCAGGTTCGACGGACCAGGATTCGAACCCAGGCGTTTATCACTGCGCCACCTCGATCGGTGCACGATCAATATTAAAATATGGTCTTGTTCCTTGATGATTTTTTTTTGCGGTTGAATTCCATTTTATCTGGGACCACAGAACACTTAAGGGTGTTTCATACCAAAAAAAATTATAATTTTATAATTTTAGCAGATATTTTTCAACTTGTACACATTGTATGCGATTACATTTTCCTTGAATAAAATTAATTTACACCGTATATATATATTTGAATAATTTAATGTCAAAACCAAGATTTTTAGGTCTTGTCGCGGACATGATAGCAAATGATAATTAAGTTGTACAAATGGAAAAAAGTTAAAACTCGCACTAACACCGTATGCTACTGCTTGACAATTATGTCATCACCAAATGACAATTCATGCGTTTAAAAAATGTTTAAAATATGCAAAAATGTCTTTATATTTAACTTTTTTCCATACGTATGGCGTGTTATTTGGTGATCACTTATGTGTCACGCGCTAGTCTACGGCATTAGTTTACATTGTAAATGTTTCCATTTGTACACTTTAGCTAGTGTTCTGTTATTATGGCTGCAGGGAAACTGAGGAATTTTGGATTTGGCATCAAATTATTAAAAAATATAAATGTTATTTTAATTATTTTTTTTCATTAAAGTAAAATAGCATCACGCACAATGCGTTGAATAATGTTAGGTAAGTATTATTTTTTGGCGGTCCGACACACTTCCGCGATTTCCCATTGCCTCTGATCTGCTTCCTTATAGCCGGGTGTCTTGAGGCGTTCAATATTGTTCAGTAGGGATTCCCCTTAAACTCATGTTTCTTCTTCAGTTAGTTTCACGGACTTGATCCAGTTGTACACTGAACACTCCAATCACCTGTGACAATCACTGTTAGTGGCGACCTGACAAGCGTGGAGAGTCGCGGAGGCGAGCAAATGTTTGTCGGCGCAGTGTACAGCGCTGGGGTCGCCGCGGCGTCGAAGCGGTTGATCGGGTTTTCTAACGGCATTCCTGGTGCGAGAGGATCTCCCCCCCCCCCTGAACACACCTCCCCCCCCCCCAACCCTAACACATGCATGCGCCAACCGCGGCGCCGAGATCATGTTCCTGGCGAGCCTGTCTCCTCCGCGCACCTCAGGCGTCCCACGCTCATCTCGCCTCACCTCTCACCCGCACACTCACCTCGCCCCACCTCTCACCCCGCCGTGAATAACAGCAGAGGCGTGCCGTGCTTAATAACTAGCCGCAGTCAAACTTCAAGACAAGTTATATTTCAAGACACTGTACTTTTGAAATGAACCTTAGAAAAATGTCACTGCCCCTGCCTGCGCATATATTTTAACGGGCACACTGAGTGACATATGCCCAGTAAAGTTGGTAACGATAGAGAGGAAGTAGTTCCATATGTTAACGTCGAATAAAAAGTGTTAGGTAACCATTCGTGATCATTTAAATCATTTCGTACGCTTCCGGTTTATTTTTAACACCTCATTGTACAAAAATTAGCAGATTTATAAATGTTTAATTTTCTAATAATTTCACAGTTTCACACGACCTACGCATGAATAAAGTGATGAAAACACATGTAAATGTTAATATTACATAAGGCAGAAGAATACACAACGTGCATAGAAGTACATCTTAAGCAGGGCTTTCAAAAATGCTAATTTTACCATGAACAGCCTATACCTATCTTGATGGGCTGAATTACTGTGTGACACGTATTAACTGTCTGTATACGGATCACGCAGGAGCTGTGCTGATGTTGCCTAATTCTGAGTGGCCGGGTCAAATACGAAAACGCCTTCTCAAGCAGACAACAACCAATGGCAACACGTAAAATACAGTCAGGTAGTTACAGTATTACAGTCTACTGTGTACTCGTATTTCTTTCGCGAAAAACCACTCGCTATAACCACAACATACCTGTAAGTAACAGGCGTCTGCGAACAGGGTGTGAACAAATTGTGACCTACTCGTTCCATGTCAAAATATCGGGGAGAACCGCGGTTGTCTAGTGGTTAGACGACTCGCCTAGGAGAACCGCGTTCGATTCCCGACGGGGTCGCCGCCGGAATTTCGCAAGTGGGAATTGTTCCGGACGATGCCGACGATGGGCGGGTTTCCTCGGGAACATCCCGTTTACCCCCGCCCTTGCGTTCCGGCGCTGCTCCATACTCACCTCTCTGACCCCTCATCGGCTCAAGACAATTTATGTTCTGTATTGTTTGCTACGAAGCTCAATGACCAATGATCTTGCATGTGGATGAAATATTCGTAAACCGTCTTACTGGTCTAGTTTATAATTGGATCATGTAACTGTGGCCGAACATAAAGGCTACAGTGGTGTTGGCCGAAATTCAGCACGCGTCATGAAATTTGTTATTTGCAAACACCTGAAACAGTAAATTAAAGTGGGTCTGAAAGAGTTCAGAGTCGCCCAAATTTCACCACTCCACCTACTCTGTGATGTACACTTTAAGAAATTATTTGCAAATTTGCCATCTCAGTGTATACGTAGAGTTAGATAAGCGCGAATGGTGAATTTGAGATATTTGGGCGACTCTAAATAACTAGCTCTTTGAGAGCCGATGATGGTGAAATGAAGTAGGAATGGAGCAACGCCACAATGAAAGTCCTGGGGAAACGGGAGATCCTCGAGAAAACCCACCCACCGGCGGCATCGTCCGGCACTATTCCCACTTGCAAAAATCCGGGAATGACCCGTCCAGGGATTGAACCTTGTTCGCCCTGGTGGGCGGCGAGCGTTCTAACCGCTCATGCACCGCTACCTCACGAATGGTGAAGTTTTACTCCCAGATCCTACATTGGCTCAGTAAACAGTCAAATGCATACAGAAGTTGCCATTTATGTAGAATAACGACGCTAAACATTGCTATAATCGCAGCTTGATGCGTGCTATGTATTGCAGTGTAGGAAGTTAACAGGAAAGTTTCTACAGTGTAGTCGTGTGTGATATTCTCTGCGGCCTCTGCGAAACGTTACTGGGCGCTGATGTTAGCGGTCTCCTCTGTGACCCTGAAGGTCTGCCAGGGAGACGGCCTACATGCTTATTCGCTAAATGGCAGACGCACTTCGCTCGCCAATCCCAGGCCAGTTTGTGGGAACCGCGGTTCAATAGCACTGCTGTCTTCGGCAGCGCTTCCCGATTTTCCTGCAGAAATGTCAAAATCCAGTTTCCCCAAAAGTCATGCGGATCTTTGCTTACAATTCTTTTTACAGAAAACGTAACTACACGCACTATTTTTTAGCGTACCTTAACCCGTTTGGTTCGGAATTCATTCACGAGCTCAGGTGTTGCAATCGCTGAGTTGTTTGGTGTGAGCTGTACTTTTGCAGAGCGTGTTTCTCGTAACCATTGTGTTGAATGAGAAGTACAGACACTTCAACAGTTCAGGTTTATCGCACGGAATACGAACGCGGCGTCGATCACTGATTCCTTGTTAAGTGCAGTGCCGACTATGAGTGCCCATAATATGCAACATATTCTCGATCGTCAGGCGAGAAAGGAATGAACGGATGAATATTTTCAGAATCGCCATAATTTATGGCCACAGGTGTTGCAAATGAGAAATTTTAAGATGAGAGACTCGGAATTTTCGCGATTTCATTTTAGGATAAGCTAGACTTCAAACACGAGCACGCCCTGAACAAATTTGAACCAATAACTGATCTGCAAAGAAAACTAATACTGTTCTACCTGGTCTGCGAGGAAAGTGGGATATCGGCCAATGAACAGCTAAATGAAGGCTCTAGTACTCAAAGGATTGTGGAGTCTAGCTTGATGCCAAATGAATCCGTGAAATTTCCTGGTTTCTAGTTATGATGCGTATTGTACTTTGTCCGACACATCACTTGCTTTGTCATCACAGCAAATGAATTGTAGGATTTGTGTTTGGCTACAGAAATATGAATCATTCAAAGTCGAGAAGTAGTACGGTTTACGAATCATGGAATCAGTTATTTACAGGGATCTTTGAGCACTAAGCCCAGAAATGTCTGGAACTTAAGAAAACATTTAATAAAAATCCATCAAGTTGAAAAATCAAGGCGAAAGCTGTGCCAAAAATATTTGTTTCAATTGTGGTGATTCCTCTTCACAAAGAAGGAAATGAAGTGTAGCAGCACAGTTTTATATATATATATATATATATATATATATATATATATATATATACATATATATATAATACAATAATATATTAGCTACACTCGTGGTTGATACATAGAGGAAATATGGGGATAGTGTGTGCATGGCCAAGAGCAATATCCAGGGCCCCCTGTTTCTCGCGAAAATATTTGAAGACTACTTGTAATCCAAAACACTAGGGATCAGAACCACTTTTGTGATTAGATGGTTTCAACTGTGACTCAATGCAGGTGTCTGCCCGCGAATCACAGACACTCCAGTTACGGAGTTACCTAATTTTGATTGGCGCAGTCAGGTATACGAGAACGAGTATACTCGGGATAATATGTTAAGGCGTTAATTGGCGTGGGAATAGAGCAAATAAATACACAAAGACCGTGTTCTATTTGGCACTTTTAGTTTACTAAAAAGTCACTTCAACCCGCATTAGTCGATTGAAATGGTGAATTATTTGGTTTTTAAGTAGACTCGTTTTTTTTTTGTACGGGTCACCGGATTTTCGCAAGTGGGAATCGTGCCGGACGATGCCGTTGGTCGGCGGGTTTTCTCGGGGATCTCCCGTTTCCCCCGCCCCTTCGTTTCGCCGCCGCTCCATACTCACTTCAATCACCCTCATCGGCTCTCAAGACATGGCTGTTAAGAGCCGCCCAAATCTCTTCACTTCACTACTAAATTACCAAATCGCAATCATCGCTGAAGAATCAACAATCGACGGTGTCCGAAGAGAACGCTAATAAATATTGAATTGTCAGTTCGAACGCAGCCATAGACGAAGTGACTTAGTGGATACTTCGATGTCGGCATACCCGTTCTCTGACTGACTGCGCGAGGCTCCTACAAGTGGGCATTGGGCCTGATTGGTTCCTGCGTACTGTGGGAGGTTCCCTATTGGCTGGCGCTGCGGGTTGGCGAGTAGGTTCCCCCCCCCCTCCCCCTACGATGCTTGCTGGCGAGAGACGTCACTGAAGTTGGCTTCGCCTCTGTACACCCACCTTGCTCTGTAGCTACGATCAAGTATTGGCCAGAGGACCGGCCCTGTTTCCTGGAACTCTGGGTCCTCGCTGCCAGATCTCTGTCACAGCGCCAGATCTGCTCGCTATCAGCATTCTGGTTGTCTCCCCGGCTTGGCGGGAAAGTTTCCGCATAGCGGGTCGAGAAAGCCTTGTTTCAGGCTGCCTGAGCGGGTGTAGGCTGTCGCAGACAGCCAGCCGGCTGCCGGCTTCAACGCCCCGACCACACAGCTGGATGTACGAGCAAAGGCTCACTTGGAGCTATCAGGCGAGTCAAGCCTGTTCACGATAAAGCGAGCACTTTTCAAAGCCCTGCTTAAGATCTACTTGCATGCTCATTACGTATTCTTCCACTTTACGTAAAATTAACATTGCCATGGGCCTCATCACTTTATTCATGCGTCGGTCAAGTGAAACTGTGAAATTATTAGTAAACGAAAATTTCAAAAATCTGCTAATATTTACACTTTGATGCATTAGAATAAAAAAATAAAGCGAAAGAAATTACTGAAGTTATTATAAATGTTTACCTAACACTGTTTATTCGACGTTAAGATATGGAACTACTTTCCCTCCATCGTTGCCAACTTTACTGAGCACATGCCACTCATTACACCCGTTCACATATATGCAGGTAGGGCAGTGACTTTTTTCTAAGGTTCATTTATAAATTGCTCATTTTATTGTAAATAGCTTTTACTACAAAATTGTTCGCTACATAAATTTCAAAAAAATCCTATGCACTTTGTCCACAATCATCAAAACAATTTTATACGATTCTGGTAGCGGTGCACGATTAATGATAGAAGTGCCAATCATAGTATGCGTATCACTGAATTCCCTGACATTTAGCTAACTTGTTTGATATTAGCTGGAGTTATCCTGTTTTCCAGAGGTCGTGGTGCGTGAGCGGTTAGCCTGCTCGCCTCCCAAGAATGCGAACCGGGTTCGATCTCCTACTGTGCAACTCATAGATTTTCGCAAGTGGGAATCGTGCCGGAATATGCCGCTGTTCGACGGGTTTTCTCGGTGGTCTCCCATTCCCCCGCCCTTGCATTCCGGCGCTGCTCTGTACTCACCTCGCGCGTGACCCTCATCAGATCTCAATATCGCATTAAGGCCAGGCTTCACTATGCACGGGCGTATAGGGAATCGAAGGCTAAATTCGGGCAAAGATCTCTCTGTAATTTTTGTGGTAGTATTTTCAACGAAGATTGAATGCACCTACATTTGTAAACCATTCAAATTTTAATTTTTAAATTTTAAATAAACCTTTTAATTATTTATAAAATGTCACAATTTTATAAATAATAAAAACGTACATCTGAAATAAACAAATTATAATTTGGAAGGTTTGCGGATCTAGATGAGTTCAATCTCTAACAAAAAATGTTTAGTTAAAAATACTGCCACAAAAAACGACTGAGAGATCTTTATCTAAATTGAGCCTTAGATTCCCTATACGCCCTTGCATGGTGAACATTGGCCGCCCAAATCTCTTCACTCGACCAGATGAGTGGCAGCCACGCAGTACACTTGAGTGCTCTGTGCTGAGTGTACAGAAGTAAAAGGGGGGGGGGGCAAGGCGGCTGTTCTGCTCGGCGATCAGGGTCATTGTCTTTGTCCCTCGGCTCCCCAGAGGCCACTTCCAGTACAGATGGTGAGAAGGGGAGAGGAGATGAGATGCTGCGTGCTGACCCCTGCACGCATCGCCATCGCATGCTCTCACGCACTGGCGAGGCGCCATCTCACACGCACCCGCCAAGCTCTGCCAGTGCCTTCCTCACACAGGACAAGGACAATTTCGCGAATTAAGTTTACCACAAACTAGATTTGAAGACGTGTGTATTCTGTTGTATTGTATTGTATCTTGCTTTTTAACGTCCCTCGGTTTTGTGATGCTAAGCTTAGCAGGGGGCGGCTTACAGATTAACTTATAACATAACTTAAATTAACAGACATGCCTTACCCGGGACTCAACCCAGAGCCTCCCGCATCCCAGAATGGTGGCACACCAACCGATTGCGCCACGCGAGGTCGGCGCATTCTGTTGTGTTTGCAGTTGGAGTGAGTGGATAGATTTGGGCAGGGCTCATAATCGAGGTCTTGGAGCCGATGAGGGTGATTGATATGAGTATGGAGCAGGGCCGGGATGAAAGGGAGGAGGGAAACGAGAGATCTCCGAGAAAACCCGCCGAACAGCGGCATCGTCCGTCACGTTTCCCACCTGCGAGGATCGCCGCCGGGAATCTCCTTGTTTGTAGGCGAGTGCTCTAGCTACTGCGCCACAGCGGCCCCCTCAGGAGGACGGAGTTGTGATGGCGAGTGGCCCACGACTAGTGCTGGGTTGCTGCCAAGCCTCGAACCCGGAACCTCTGGCGACTCCCAAGCGGAAAAGCAAAAAGTCACCGCGGACATGGCAGACCGTTACATTACAGTCCTGAAACTGGACGGCTGTTCATTTATTAAATGGCGACATTTACCCTGCCGTAGAACACTTGCCTTGCCGTCTGGCTGGAGGAGACTTCAGTGCGCGAGCCTGGACATGGTCCAGCTGCTAGTTGTGGAGGAGGGGAGGGGCACTTTGTGAGTTCAATAGTACGCAGTTTTATAACAGTATAAAAACATTTCTTGAAAACAATATTTCCCGGTATTTTCGTTACAGGTTTGACAGATTTACTGATTCCTTCATGTGAGTACATAGTATGTAATCACCGATTCATTAAAATACAAAAAGAAATTAAATCATGCCCTAATAATTAGTTTAAAACCTCACACCTTCATAAATCATATGTTGTGAATCCACAGCAATAAACATACGTGGAATTACGAATACATAAGTTAGCAACGAATGCTTTAATTAATAACGATATATAGTAATTTCTAATTAAAAACAAATAAACTTCATAAACTTACATAATTTATGAGTACAGACGTGCAAAACTGGCGACATTTTGTATCTGCAGACTAAACTCCAAGACGCTGTGTGTACATTTAACTTCTGTCATTGGCCGACAACTTGCTTGACGTGTCCCTGGGACGCTCTACGGTTGAGCAGCCTATAGCCAGTGAAGCGGGCAATCGTGTTTTTGACCCCACGTATTTGTCAGTAACCAATGGGATCACGAACTGTGTTTAAATAGGAGTCGGGCAGAACATTTTAGCATGATTCCAAACATAACGCGAATCTTGCAGGCCTCTGCGGATGTTTCCCTAAAACGCCACGTTAGATGCAGAACTTGAAGAGTAGGGAGATTTAGGGATCTCCACGTCCGCATCTAGATAAGTCCTCAAAGAACCGAACGAACAAACATGCTATCTTTCCGGTCTGAAACAATGAGATTTGAACACTGGAGTTATGTTATTGTGGTAGGGGAGGGGAGGGAGCGTGAATTCGGACTACCGTTAATTATGATGATCTGGACAAGGACTTGCCGCAATAGTGAGTTTGCAAGAGGACGGGGGGTGGGGTGGGTATTTTGAGACGTCGCCGGCGGGCTGCGGACGATGTGAGGTGGGCGCAGAGATGCTGCCACTGATCATTACTTGTGTTCGGATAGGAACGCAGCACGAATGCGCACCCTAGTCGACGAGTGACCCAGCCTCGCGGCAGAAGACAGCGTGTGTTGTCTGAAACCTGGGCCCTGCAGTCGGAGAAGGAGTGTTCCAGGTCAGGGCCGGCTTGTCCGGCGCTAGTTGTGCGTGGGACGAGCCCAGCACAACTCTCCACTCCACGGAGACGGAATGTCGTGCTAGCGGTTCCTGTCATGTGGCTTCCCGCTCTCTGACAGGCGCGGCGGCGCGAGTGATGTGCCACGCGCTGCGAAAGACACCCTATTGGCTGTAGGTTGCGCCTGTAGCTGCCGTCTATCTCTGTGTACTTGCCGGTGGAGTGGAGGGTAAATATTAGGGTGATTCTTGACATAAAGGTCTTAAGAGCCAATGAGCGTGAAGTGAGGTGAAGATGGAGTAGCAGAGATTCCCCGAGAAAACCCACCAACCAGTGGCATTATCCGACGTAATTCCCAGATGCGAAAATCTAGAGGCGACCGCGCCGGGAATCGACCCCGGTTTGCCTTGGTGTGAGGTGAGTAGTCTAACCGCTACACCCCCCCCCCCCACACGGGGGATAAGAAAGAATCGACAGGGAACTGACAACACAGTCTCCACAGAGTAGCTTGAGTCACACGGTGAAAGTGTGGGCTTGCACGGAGGGTAGCAAGCAGCCAGATCGTGTGTAGGCGAGGAACAAGAATGTACCACAGGACACAGAGAAACTCATTACTCTACATCTCAATTCCTGCTCCGCCTCCCGAGTGCTTTCTGCAACACCATGAGTTCTCTTCACGAACGGAAAAGTTTTCGTTTCTGGAATACTTTCTTAATACCTTACACATAGGTAGATCTACTGACTTTTCGCGACAATATATGAGTACACGGTAGACTCCAATATTGTAAGCACCCAACAGCAGTTTGTCTATTTCCATTGGTTGCTGTCTGCTTGAGAAGGAGTTTTCATATTTGACTGGACCACTCAGAATTCGGCAACATGGGTACGGCTCCTACGTGATTCGTGTACAGACAGTTAACACGTGTCAAACAGTAATTCAGCCAATCAAGACAGGCAAACTACCCTACAGTTTTTTGAACTACAACTTGTCTTGAAATTTTTTCGCGAAATTTCACTGCCCCTACACATAGGGCGAAATGTTTTTCGCCAAAAGTTTCCGCGGCTAGTTTGACTCCAGAACGCGTTAGTTAACAACCAACATCGCGGTTGGATGATTTTAACTCGCGCACGTCTTAAGTGTCTGCCAGCCAATCATGGACGTTGAGTGTAAGTGTAAATTTATTTTGATTGACCTAGTCGAGCAGAAAATGTCTTCCCGCACAGACAAGAGGCCAATAAACAAAGAACATTTGCAAGAATGGAGGTAATAAATTAGTCTAGCCTGAGCGTAATTTGTTTTCACGAAAAATACGTAGCCCTGCTTATGCAATACGTACTAGATACGCAACTGTCTATATTGAGAAGCCACAACAGAAACACTGGTCCCTGATCTTCAAAAACCTCGCATAAAAAACACGCAAATTTTATAATGTAATCAGTACATACACATTACAAAAACCTAGTACATTCCAGACTGTATCAGCAAAAAATCCTGTTTTTGCAGTAGTCGCGGCTTAACTTTACCAACAAATATAAAAGAATACAGAAGCGAAATAGCGTGGCTGTTCCGTAACTCGCTCGCTCATTGGCTACGCGAAACCGGCCTTGTGTTTGATTGGCTATTGCTAGGGACTGGAAAATGTTGCGAATTCATTTTCGGACAAGCTAGATGTCAACACACGTGCATTTCTGGTATGTTTGAAACTGGATCACAGTTTATTAGACACGCCCAGGTGAACTCTGAGCCAATATAAGACCTGCTAGGAACGGAATATCGAATCCCGTGCTGTCACCTGGTCTGAGGTAGAACTGGCTACACACTGGGACAGCAGCAGCCAATGGACAGAAAGATCAGGCTCGAACATGCATAGCATCGTGGAGTCCAGCCTACAGGTGAGAACTTTTCCTGTCCCTAGCTATTGCTACAGACCTGAAAATTTCGCGAAATCATTGACTTGTATGTTATAATTCGCATTCTTATGGTCAAACAATCAGATATCTACTGTCAGGATGGCTGGCGCTGATTGGACATGCATTTTTTGTAAGTTTATTATTGACCCAGAGATCTGAAGGAGTCGAATTACGCGCGGACCAACATAAAAGTGACATATATGTACCGATTTTTTATTTCTAGCTCATCCCGAAATTAATCCGAGAATTTTTCAGATCTCTAGCTATTTCGCGTTATAGAACACTTCCTACTGGTCGAGTTACGTCATAGGCCTGTGACGCTCATCGAACTTCGATGATGTCATAATTCCTTTGGCCGAGTTTTTCCTACATTCACGATAAAACAGTCAAGATGGCGGACACGCGAGTAAAGTTCGTGTAAACACCGTATATATTCGTGTAAACGAAGATATTCGGTGTTGTATAACGTATTTCTAAGCTATATGATATTTAATGCCTGAATCAACTAACACTCTTCTAATAGCTCAAAATAGTAATAACCAGACAACTGCGAAAGTACGTGATATTGTAGCATTTTGGAATTTTCCATTTGCGCCGATAATTGTTGTTTATCGAAATAAAATGCACGCACTCCATAGTTTTCATTTATACGATTATTAGTACATTAAGTAACTTGTACAGCTCTTAATTGTGGGTTATATCTAGGATCCAATTGTCTTTAAGTAATAATGCTCATTTATTTGGACAACTAAGTCAACTGCACGGCGCTCAAATTTTTATTTTTTTTATTGACAATCATTTGCGTCCTTTTACAGAATTAAATAAACATGTCATTTTAAAAACAAAAACATACGTGGAAATTTTCGGATGCAAAAAAAATTGTGTTAAAACTCAGCACTGCATGCCAATTTTAAAAGTTTTTTTTTTACAAACAGTGTGGGATTCCCGTTTCCCAAAACAGAAGCATTTGCAGTGAAATAAAGCTTTACGAAAATACTTTTTAAAAACGCATATTAACAACAATAATATTAATTGAAATGATTTTGTACAATCAATCTCTTTAAGAACATATTAGAAGTGCTAACCCAGTTGAGGTTATCTACACCATAACAAATTACTTCAAAAGCATTGGGTTTAAAATTTGATTAAGTGTAATTTATAAAATAGAAAATATTTTGCAAAGGTATTAACGGTGTATGCTTTTTTTTTTTAATATTATTTGCATTTGTGTACTATTTTGTGGTAGGGCCTACGTATTAATAACGAAACTTTAAACGTAACAGACTAATATGAAAATAACGATACCATGTATTGTATGACGTTATGCTTGGTCCACACTTCTTACGCCTATGCCAATTACCAACGACTTACTCTCTATAGAAACTGGAAAACAAAAGAAGTTTTTTTGCGCACCTAAAAACAGGACTGCAAATTGAAAAAGGTCTTTTTTTTTTGCCGCCGCGGTATTAAAATAAAACGTTGCGAATTCACAGGTTTATTTTTGTAGGCCCGCGAGTGTTGACAGGATATTTTCGGGACTAGCTTGCAATTTCCCAATTTCCCAATGTCCATCGCTGGCTGTGTTTTGCCGTCAAGGTGAACGTAACCTATGTGTGACGAACAAAACAAGCAACTGTCGTAATTACAGTGAACGCAAAGACGTCAACAAGGGAAGACAAACTGTGTCCGACGGTCCGTTATCGCGCTCTACCGTTCACTTCTAACAAGGTGCTTGAACTTGCAACCTCCCGAACTGAAATCACCGCCGGCCTGGAAGTCTTCATCACGGAGATCTCTACACACAAACAAACCAAGGACCTATTACTATAACCACCTGTTTTTCTCGTGAAAAAAATTGCGCGCGTGATGTACTTCAATATCCTACGTACATTACTCCCAACTGCCTCTCTCTGTTATTGTAACAACATAGTTTCTCACCAAACTGGGACAATCAGAATGCAGTTATTCCGGTATAGAACACTAGCGATTCGCCGGCAAACCTTTGAGACACGAACAGTTTGAATCATAAAATCGGGAGAGCAGATCTGAACTACAGTGTTTTGGAGTGCTACACTGAGAGAAAATCGAATAAAATATTTGTTTGTATACGGCCAAATCTATATTTAGTTGCCCTAACAAAATATATTGTAGAGCAAAGAAAATTTGAAAAACAAACAAATTAACATTTGTTGAATAAACAAAATGTCTGTGTTGGGCAAGATAAATTAGACTGTCAACTAAATATTTTGTTGAATCAACTGTGTATATTTGTTTGGCCACTCATTTGACTGCCTTCAATCGAAAATACAGGTCGAGAGTTTGTTTGTATTTTTTTGTGACAATTAGGATAGTAACAGCCTTTGTTAGTGCATCTATTAATACTTAACAATCGTATAAACACATTAATAAAACAATTCAACAATAAACTGACAACTAAAGCTGTAAAAGTTGAAATGTTTGTATGCACATGTTGCCCAATATTTACAGTATATGTATTTAAAACTTTCCATCTTCATCAGTTGTCACGTTGGCTGAGGTTACTGCGGCGTAGCACTCGGACGCAGGTGATCTAGGTTACAAACTCGCTCGAACTTGTAATATTTCATTACACAGGCCCGAACTGTTTAATATACGTGTAGCCAACAAATATTTGTTGCCCCAAACAAATCTTGTTTGATTCAACGAAACCTTTTTCTCGGTGTATTCGCTTGGCAAGCTAGTTGATGGACGAGTGTAAATATGTAGTTTTCCCGTATCAGCGGGGAACTGCAACTAAATAATTGAGAACTACGAAACTACGAGGACGAATAATAACTCCTCATGACTTAACTGTAGGTGAGGTGTAGCGCGATACTGGTTAGCGAGCAACCTAACTGTAGGTGAGGTGTAGCGCGATACTGGTTAGCGAGCAACCTAACTGTAGGTGAGATGTAGCGCGATACTGGTTAGCGAGCAACCTAACTGTAGGTGAGGTGTAGCGCGATACTGGTTAGCGAGCAACCTAACTGTAGGTGAGGTGTAGCGCGATACTGGTTAGCGAGCAACCTAACTGTAGGTGAGGTGTAGCGCGATACTGGTTAGCGAGCAACCTAACTGTAGGTGAGGTGTAGCGCGATACTGGTTAGCGAGCAACCTAACTGTAGGTGAGGTGTAGCGCGATACTGGTTAGCGAGCAACCTAACTGTAGGTGAGGTGTAGCGCGATACTGGTTAGCGAGCAACCTAACTGTAGGTGAGGTGTAGCGCGATACTGGTTAGCGAGCAACCTAACTGTAGGTGAGGTGTAGCGCGATACTGGTTAGCGAGCAACCTAACTGTAGGTGAGGTGTAGCGCGATACTGGTTAGCGAGCAACCTAACTGTAGGTGAGGTGTAGCGCGATACTGGTTAGCGAGCAACCTAACTGTAGGTGAGGTGTAGCGCGATACTGGTTAGCGAGCAACCTAACTGTAGGTGAGGTGTAGCGCGATACTGGTTAGCGAGCAACCTAACTGTAGGTGAGGTGTAGCGCGATACTGGTTAGCGAGCAACCTAACTGTAGGTGAGGTGTAGCGCGATACTGGTTAGCGAGCAACCTAACTGTAGGTGAGGTGTAGCGCGATACTGGTTAGCGAGCAACCTAACTGTAGGTGAGATGTAGCGCGATACTGGTTAGCGAGCAACCTAACTGTAGGTGAGATGTAGCGCGATACTGGTTAGCGAGCAACCTAACTGTAGGTGAGGTGTAGCGCGATACTGGTTAGCGAGCAACCTAACTGTAGGTGAGATGTAGCGCGATACTGGTTAGCGAGCAACCTAACTGTAGGTGAGATGTAGCGCGATACTGGTTAGCGAGCAACCTAACTGTAGGTGAGATGTAGCGCGATACTGGTTAGCGAGCAACCTAGTGAAGTCACCTTCGCAATTGGATCACAGTGTATTAGAGCAGACTTGCAAGAAAACACCTTGCGAATCCCATAACTGCTAGGTGCGGGGCAACAGCCAATGAACACACAGCTGAGGCTCCAGTATGCAGAGGACTGAGGAGACTAGCCTACATGTCATTGAACTCACGAAATTTTCTTATCCCTGCTTATTAGGCGCTACCAACACACATGTTTTCTCAGAGTGGTTTTCCATAATTATTATAAATGTAATATTATAATTTATAGGTGAAATATTGTTAAAACTTCGATTTAACGAAAAATAAGTTACTTTTACGTTAACAAATGTATAAAACGCTTGTGATACATGACATTTTTAGGAGAAAACCAAACACGTTATACATGGGGTGAATTTCCACAAAGGTTAGATTGAAGATGTGTGAAGAAGCCGCGACAGCGTATAGAATCTACTTACACGCTAGCAGTACTTTGTTACACGCTAGCACCCGAGCCTGTCAATAGCGTAAGACGTGAACTTTGGGCGTGACACTGGTCCAGAACTGGAGCGTGAAGAGGGCTCCAGCAGCCCGCAGTTACGTAGTGAACGAAAGTTCATCTACCGCGATACGAGCAGGCGGAGCAGACATCGTCAATTACTGAGGGCGACACTTTCCAGTCGTGCCACAGCCCGACATTTGCGCAAACACGACTGCACCTCCACGAACAGCACGCCACAACTCATTTACGTAAGCGTTACGTACGAGCGCTGTCGCTGTAGGCACGTCATGGCCCGCCCACACCTACACTTGTTACAACAGTGTTTTCCACGAGAACGATGGCTGAAACACACTCAACACGGTGACTGTACACTATACTATAAGTAGAGCTACTGACTTTTCGCGGCAAAATATGAGAACACGGAAGACTCCAATATTATAAGCACCCACCAGCAGTTTGTATATTGCCTTTGGTTGCTGTCTGCTTGAGAAGGAGTTTTCATATTTGACTGGACCACTCAGAACATCGGTACGGCTCCTACGTGATTCGTGTAGATACAGTTAACACGTGTCAAACAGTAATTCAGCCAATCAATATAGATAAACAACCCTACAGTTTTTTGAAGTACAACTTGTGTTGAAATCTTTCCGTGAAATTTCCCTGAATCGAACCATAAGCGAAATAGTTAATTTTCATCCTCTGGCTTTAAAAATCGCATAAAGTCATACAATAAATTGTATCGCTAATTATGGCATGAAAGGAGCATAAGGCCACAATCTGCCTCGGGAAAAATATACGAAGGCTAAAAAAAAAAACAGCTCTACCATTAATTAAGCGAATAAGCAAAATAAATTGGTAAACGCGGTTTATTCGGTTCGCTGGTGTTATTTGTCGGTTGACGGGAATATGCCCCATACTCGAACATGGCGGGACAATACGCGTGATAAGTTCGCCGTGCATAAGCGAGCACGGTATATGGCGAATGCAATATACGATGGCCAATGAGACATTCAGCTGTTCAAACACACTCACACACGCACACACAGATATATATATATAGAGCAAGTGATAGTTTACAAGCTCTTTTTGTGATGAAGTAAAGACGTCACTTGTTCCACTTAACCAGGCACACGGGAAATGCCATTTAAATTGAATATCTAATTATCACCTTAGAATAAATTTACAGTTTTATAACTAAACCAAAATAATTCAAAATATTAAAACAATAAAAAGGAAAAAAATTAGTGATTTTGTGAGAAACACTTGTGGACCATTAGGACAAGTTAACCTTCAACCAAATGTATGTACCTAGATTTTAATTTCTGCCACACTTGTTGGACATCCCTTGCACGGCCCTCGTCCAATAACAAACCTGCACGGAAAACAAGGACCAAATCTCGTCCTACCTAGTCTGAGGTTGCACTTCAGCAAAAGCCAATCAGCGACTACCTCGGGGTCGAGGAACCCACCTTCAATTTTTTTTTTTTTTGCAAATATTAGTAATCAAACTTCATGGCTGGACATTAAAAACCAAAACTTGAAATGGCACTGAGGACTATTACATAGAATTGCTTCAGTTTATACGGTTTCAATATACATATTTTCCCACGCAGGACAAAGTTATTCGATAATGAGAGAACATTTATGAATATTAAAGAAGTGAAATAAATCATGCGAGAAAAAGCATTTGTATTTCACCATAAAAGTTTGTAAGATGTTGTCTGTATCATGACAAGCTTGGTCTCACAATAGTAGAATCTGGAACTTAAGATAAGGACGAGTATAGCGGCGTACATTCAACAAGGTGCCGAGGATGTCTCCACCTATGCCTCAGTAAACGAAGGGTTAGTGAGTGAGTGAGTGATGAGATTTGGACGGCTCTCAACTTCGGGCTCTTGAGGGGCAATTACGGTGAAGTGAGGTGAGTATGGAGCAGCGCCGGAATGCAAGGGCTAGGAAAACGGGAGATTCCTGAGCAAACCCGCCGACCAGGCGGCATCATCCGGCACGATTCCCACATGCGAAAATCCGGGAGTGGCCCGGCCGGGGAGTGAACCCGGTTCCCAACGGTGGGAGGCGAGTAAGCTGACCGCTCGACCACCGCCCCCCCCCCCCCAGTACACGAAAGATTGTGGAATCTAGCTCGCTGCTCAATGAATCCGCGAAGTCACAGGGTCTGCAATTACGCTGCTTCGACCACCTAAAAGTACAATTTTTGTGTTTGGCCGATTGAATGTAAAGAAATTCCCTATCATCCTGGGGGCGGCGGTGCTGTAGTGGTTAGACTGCTCACCTCCCAGCTAGGCGAACCGGGCTCAATTCCCCGCTTGGTCGCTCCCGAGACTTCTCATGTGGGAATCGTGTCGGACGATGCCGTTGGTCAGGGATCTCACGCTTCCCTAGCCCTGGCTTGCATTCCGGCGCTGCTCCATTCTCACCTCAATCAACCTCATCGGCTCTCAAGACCTCGATGTTAAGAGCCGCCCAAATCTCTTCTCTCACTCGCTCCACGCTCTTCCTTCTCTCTTGGTTCTGCGGGCAAGGAATTTTCCGTGTGGCTGAGTACAATTATTACATTTTTCTTGCCGTTAAACTTGCTCGGGATTTATATTTGTAGTCAAATTAGCGTGCATTTAACAGAAATTTAAAAAACAGACAGGAATGCATCCCTGTCCTTTTTTTCCCCACTCATGGATTTAATCACGTAAATAAAAGAAAGCGTCTTGTCTACAAAAAAAAATTTGTAACTTCTCTAGATGCAACTTGTAGTTGCTCCATTCTACTCTTACAGAAGCAGTGTGATGACATGGTTGGAGCCCGTATTGTGACATCACATCAAGCAGTGTTGGCTCTCACTAACCCCACAGCATCACAGGACCACGAGGACGGAATACAATGACAAGAAGTTGCTGGTGAACCAAACGCAGTTTGTCTGGTGCAACCAAATTCATTGTTTGTATAGGAGAAATCAAATATTTTGTTGTTCGTAGGAACCAAATAATTTGTTGTTCATATTTGGTTACCTCAAGCTAAGTTTTAATAGGTGCAATTAAAGATTGGTTTAGTTCTACGGTTAATATAAATAACTTGAAAATCCGACCGGGATTCGAACCCAGATCTTCTGCGCCCGGGCGCTACGTCCTGATAACCTCAACAAAAGTGAGTATTGATGAAACTGGAATGTTTCCAAAAACACTGGACAACGTATGTAAACAAGTATTTATTGTTGTACAGCTTTACATTTTAGTTTCCTATTGAACTTTACTACGATGTTTATGCCGTTATTAGGCACCAGCGAATGCACTAGTACTGTTACTATACTAATTGTCACAAAAATACAAACAAACTCTCGAGCTGTATTTTCGAACGAGGGCAATACAATTAGTAGCCAAACAAATGCATAAAATTGATTCAAATGAATATTTGGTTGACAGCCTAATTTATTTTGGCGTATTACACATGCTTCGTTTATTCAAGCGTGAATTTTGTTACATGAACAACCATTAATTTAGTTGTTTTTTTTTCAGTTCTTTTAATTCAAAAAAATATTTTGTTGGGGCAACTACTGTAAATATATTTCTGTCCCCGTGCAAACACGTGCGTATTTAGTTGGGTGGAGGCAGACCTTTCTCTCAGAGCAAGTTTTGTTATTTTGACGACACTCGATGGGGAAAGTGAGTGGGTGAAGAGATTTGGGCGGCTCTTAGCAGCGAGGTCTTGAGAGCCGATGAGGGGGATTGAGGTGAGTACGGAGCAGTGTCGGAATGAAGGGGCGGAGGAAACGGGAGAACCCCGAGAATACCCGCCGACCAACGGCCATCGTCCGGCACGACTGCGTGCGAAAATCCGGGAGTGAATCGGCCGGGGATTGAACCCGGTTCACCTTGGTGGGAGGATGGGGGAAGTGATTAATTAAAGATTTATCTCGGACATACAGAATTGCAGAGGTATTTCGTGAAGGAAAACACAAAGGTATACATTGAGAACAAGGCAAGACTTGCAGTTGTCAACAGATATTTAAAACGTGAGAATTATCCCACAAACAATTCGGTCAAGAGTTCTGTTGACCTAAACGAAACAAAACAGGACGAGTAACAAACTATAGAGCGACAAATATTTATAAATATTTACAAATGCACCCACACAACAACTGTAGACGTCCTTAAGGAGGCAACGCAGACTAACAATGTAGACGTCCTTAAGGAGGCAACGCAGACTAACAATGTAGACGTCCTTAAGGAGGCAACGCAGACTAACAATGTAGACGTCCTTAAGGAGGCAACGCAGACTAACAATGTAGACGTCCTTAAGGAGGCAACGCAGACTAACAACTGTAGACGTCCTTAAGGAGGCAACGCAGACTAACAATGTAGACGTCCTTAAGGAGGCAACGCAGACTAACAATGTAGACGTCCGAAAGGAGGCAACGCAGACTAACAATGTAGACGTCCTTAAAGAGGCAACGCAGACTAACAATGTAGACGTCCTTAAAGAGGCAACGCAGACTAACAATGTAGACGTCCTTAAGGAGGCAACGCAGACTAACAATGTAGACGTCCTTAAGGAGGCAACGCAGACTAACAATGTAGACGTCCTTAAAGAGGCAACGCAGACTAACAATGTAGACGTCCTTAAGGAGGCAACGCAGACTAACAATGTAGACGTCCTTAAGGAGGCAACGCAGACTAACAATGTAGACGTCCTTAAGGAGGCAACGCAGACTAACAATGTAGACGTCCTTAAGGAGGCAACGCAGACTAACAATGTAGACGTCCTTAAGGAGGCAACGCAGACTAACAATGTAGACGTCCTTAAGGAGGCAACGCAGACTAACAATGTAGACGTCCTTAAAGAGGCAACGCAGACTAACAATGTAGACGTCCTTAAGGAGGCAACGCAGACTAACAATGTAGACGTCCTTAAGGAGGCAACGCAGACTAACAATGTAGACGTCCTTAAGGAGGCAACGCAGACTAACAATGTAGACGTCCTTAAGGAGGCAACGCAGACTAACAATGTAGACGTCCTTAAGGAGGCAACGCAGACTAACAATGTGGCGAAGACAAGTATGTAATAAGCTGAAAACCTGAGGACAATGCATAGAGAGCGCAGAATAACACACGCAGTTTACTTGGCTAACTACTTTCAGAGATAGGATTGTTCGAGCCAACACAATAATACACTGTTACATAGGGCCAAAAATATATTTAGTTGCCCCAAAAAATTTATAATGTTACACAAATATAAAACTTCAAAAGTAACACGATTAATCTTGTTCACCTTGACTAAACAAAACCTCTGTGTTGGACCAAAATAAATTAAACTATCAATAAAATATTTGATTAAATAAATTGTTTATATTCTCTTGGCTGCTTTGTTTGAAAATACAGCTTGAGTGTTCATTTGTATTTGTTATGATAATTTAGATTGTAACAGTGTTCGTTAGTGGATTTATTCATACTAATGGCGTGAACATCCTAATAAAACAAGTTGAAACTATCTAGGTTCGAAGCTCAGTGGGCTCTATATATTAACCGAAACGGTTTAATGCGTGTAGAACCTAACAAATCTGTAGTTGAACCAACAAAATCTTAGTTTCAGGCAACCAAATAAAAACAACAAAATAATCTGGTTTCAGCAACAAAGAATTGTATTGTGCCTATATATAAAGCATATACAGAGAATTAAATTGGTTGCATCTAACAAACTATGTTTTTGATTCAACAAAACCTTTTGTCAGTCAGTAACGATGTTTCGGGAATTGGCGTCTGTTTCCGTTTTCAGTGTTTGTTCAGCGCCGGAAACACGGTGTACAACCTTGTAAAACGAAATCGTTCAAGTAACTTTCCCGACACTGGAAAATTGGGATTTTAACCTTACGAGGAAATTTGTTTGCCACATACAAGAATTAAACTCGTAGCAGTAACATTAGCATTAACCATGGTGTACTTTAGTGAAATGTGAAATTTCTTTGCCAGCTTCGCGTGTTTCGAATTTCTCATCTGTCCAAAGTCTGCGAAACAAGTTTATTATACAAGCACCTTGATAATGACGCCGTAGTGGAAGAGCCGCTTGTCTCGCGGACTGCAGCCGCACGCGCTAGCAAAATGGCGTCTCTGGTTAGCAACAAGTGAGATAGTTTTCGGCAATAGACGCCTGGTAACCTACTCGTTAGGCGCCAACTCAGAAGATTAGGAATCTTCCGCTACACACAGAAGCCAACTAAACACAAAGCCTCTCCCCAGAGCCTTGCACAGCCAATCAGGATATATGTGCGTCCATATCAAAACAACCGCCACACCATTGTGTATATATGTACTGAGTGATAGAGTCGTCAATGGCGTGTTCGTAGTGTGGTGTGGTGTTTGGTGCAGCTACGACACTCCAATACTACGAGGTGAGACGAGCTAGAGAGCTGGAGTTGTACCACAGAGTAGATATAGTCTATTTGCGGTCTATCCACACTTTTTATACCGAACTTTTGGAAATTCACCCCATGTAGGACGTGTTCAGCTGCTTTCTAAATATGCTGTGATGGGTTGTCACATTTCCCCGTACATATTTTCAACCGTCAAGACCGATCGTTAAAATGACCATACCTGGTGATGAAAGAACGCTCTCATTGGAGCAGGAAGGTTCGCGTCTAGCTGCAGAGCTGCTCGCACAAGAACTGATACGAGGAGACGGCATGTGGCTAAGGCGATCGCCCCTCCCCCCCCCCCCCCCACCCATCCCACTCCAGCAGACGACTTTCGGCCATCAGGGTACAGCGGCGCTTTGAACTGACCAATAAGAAGAGATCGAAGGAACAAGTGCTTCTAAAATCCAGGAATTCTGTATAAAAGACATTTTCGGGGATTTTGGAAGGCAGAGAGAAACGAGCTTTGGGGACAGACATTCAGGGGTAGTTTTAGTCCGTTTTAAATTGCCATGGGGGAGGGGTGACGTAATAAGGGAGAAAGCTATGTTTTTTTTGTACTTGTGTGTTTTGCCTGTTTGTAGTAGTGTTTTGAGATAATTATTACTACATTTTTTTTTAAATTTAAAGTTGTTTGTGTTAACCTTGTTGGCTATAGAAAACTGTTTTCATCATCACTGAATTACCTAAAGTTTTTTTGAAAAATTATTTTCTCAGGGTTCTCCTTCATACACGACACTTACTTAGGGTTTGTTCGCCGTCTACTGATGGTTGTTTTTTCTCTGCTTGAAGTAAAAATTTAGAAAGGTTTTAAGTAATTTGAAAATAAAAAAATAAAAATATAAAGGTAAGGAATGACGTAAATCACCTGACTTACATTTCGGAGAATATCCGTTATAATGTCATGTATCACAACCGTTTTATATTCTGTTAGAATAAAAGTAGGTTATATATATTTTTTACCTAATAATTTTGATATTCTATTTATAAATGTTAATATTTAGTTTAAAATTAATATGAATAGAACGGATGAGAATATACGTGTGTTGATAATACCGAGTAATGAATAGTTCTCATACAAAATATTATTACACTGATTGCGCACGAATGTGGTGCGCTGTACCGTTGGTGTAATTTTCTTGACTCGGCTAAGCTTTGTTTGCATGAGGCGTAGGAACATCCTGGCAGTAGAGGTTGAGCAGAGCTTCAGAAAAGTTGGAAGTAGACGTGAATGGACTGTAAGCACACAGAGACGAAATGACGATGGCGGTTCCTTTGATGTCAGCGTACCCATTCTCTGATTGGCTGCGCGCGGCTCTGGCAGAGGGACTTGTGTCTGATAGGCTACTGCGTACTGCGAAACGTTCCCTATTGGTTGGGGCTGGCGACTGGCGAACAGGTTGCATTGCACTGATTGCGGGTCTAATGTCCGGTTGCACCAACATCCACTCCGATCCGAGATCGAATGATCCTAGTTCCGAACCAGGATGCAGTTTGATCTTGGTTCCAATGTAAAAGTGTACCAACGAATTTTCATCATTCTGGATCTCCGATTCATCGATCTTGGTTTCAAAGTGAGATATCAAGATTAAGTATGAGATAAATGTTGCTATTGGTTCGCAATAAATGACGTCATTGATGTAGACTTATTTTTTACAATAAATATAACTAGATGTGCGATGTTTTATCTGTTTTAGGTGAATTATAGTAGTACGAATTTTACTGAATAATATTCAAGTCGGTATAATGTTGTTTTAATTTCCCAAGAAAACAATCGAACGTAGTTCTATCTGTTGGCGTATTTTCAAACTATATTTGTTGACATTGGCTGCTGATATCGCATCGAGATTTCGATCCGTCAATTTCGATTATTTGATATGAACTACAACAATCCGATCTCCAGTCCAGCTTTGAACTCGAATGGTGCAACAGTTTACTGTGTCGATCTCAGATCCGATCTCGGGCTAAAGCGGTTGTTTCACCACCGAGTACTGTGTAGACGGCTCACCTGTGGACGGTGTACGGGTTGCGGGGGGCGAAGTCTTGGGCGGAGAGAGGGTCGTATCCTAGTCACAGCTGCCTCATGTTGCTGCCGATCCTGCAACACAACACACACACACTCTGTTCACAAGCCGCCTCCGCAGCTCACAACTACACGCATATAGATTCATTTTGCAACACTGCACTGTAAAAAAAAATTTGTAGTTGTTACTGATAAATGTTTGTCATTTTACAAAAGCTTGTAACAGTACAGAGATTTCTTTTGCAAAACTACTCTTTTGTAAAACTGCAGGGGCCTTTTTTGTAATATGCCTCAAGAAATGTTTGTACTATACTGGCCCGTTTCGACGAGCTTCAGCAAAATGGCGGACACTCAACAACATAAAACCGTATACAGCCGTCTGTGCAAAAACTATGGGTGGTGTAAAGTGTAGTTGCGTGCAAATAGAAATGTATTGCAAGTTTCAATAACGTAAAACACCTAAAACAACTCAAATAATCATAATAAAACGTGACCATATTATTCATTAACTGTTAATGTTAATGTTTCCCAGCTACACAGGAGTCTTAAATCCTTAAATCGGCTCTCAATACATCGTTGTTAAGAGCAGTCCAAATCTCTTACCTCAACAACAGAACTCTTAAAATTAAATCAACGTACCTATGATTGTTAACCAAATAACTTAATTAATACGTTGCAGCTAAATGTACTGAGAAAATGTACATTTAACTCGTAAATCAAGTTGGTGTAGAGGTTAGAGTTGCCGACAAATAATACAAGGGGTGTGGTGTTGCATCTAGCCCCTGTGCTGGTAAAGTGAATTTTTGTATATTTTTTTAGTTATTCACTGTTATTAATTTATCACATTTGTTTTCTAGAAGAAAAAAAAATTATGTACACTTCTCAACAATGTCAATTGTAATACAAGATTGTCATTTGTAATATTACAAATAAATTTTTGCAGACTTTACACGAAAACTCTTTGTAGTTTTACACAAGATTTTTCTTGTAAAAGTACAAAAAAATTTTTTAGAATGTAGGGTTACTGAGTGACCCAACTGCTCGTAATCCAGGAGAAAGTATTGGATGAAAATACACATTCCAATAACATAATCAGCTTGAGTCAAGCTTGAAGAAAGCTTGATCAGCTACACTTTACGCAAGCTTGTCTTGGCAACCGACATGTATAATTCCAACCCTCTACAAGCTGTGATCAGCAAGTATGTGTAAGCCTGAGAAATTTGGCTTGACACTGAGAAAAAAATATCCGAGTGTAGGAACCATCTAGGCTGTTAAAATAGGGACAGACATCTGATAGGTTGTAGGTACCATCTAAATATTGTTAATATAGATCGTAATACCAACAGAACTGTTTGTTGTATTCCTATCTGTGCTTGTATTTGCTACTATACATATGGTTGATACAGTAGATCACTGCGTTCTTACAACAAAACACATAGTACCTCCAACAGAACTACTTCAACAACGTTTAGATTGCTCCCACAACAATCACAATTGTAATAAGTTAAGAGAATGTTCCGTTGCTAGCACTAAACTGTTCTGTAATCGAATTCTAGGGTAGCCTCAAAACAATATTCTGTTAGGTTGTTAGAATCCAAGTTGTTGTGGGAACAATTTAAATCTTGTTGTAGTTGTTATGTTGAGGTATTATCTGTTTTGTAGTAGGAACGCAGTGATCCACTGTAGCAACCATATGTATGGTAGCAAAATACAATCACAGATAGTGAGAAGAATATATGTGCGTGTTGACACTTTAAAAAGACATTTAAACTGTGTAAGTTACAATCAACGATTCAAATAGACATTTAAAACTTTGTAACAGAAATAATATGGAGACTGCTAAGAATAATGAACAACCTCAAAGTTATTCTGCATCTCCTAAGCCTAATGTTAATAACTTCTTCCTGATGGACCCTACCATCAGTAAATCATATAGTCTTGGGAACAAGTGGGTACTATCAGCTTAACGAATAGGCACATACCGATTTCCCTCCCCCCCCCTCGTACAGCACAGAAATCGCCCCAATTAGCAAGGTATGTCACGTTCTGCACCCGACTTCACGATACGAGTCCGGAAATAAAGTACGTGCGTGCCTGGGAAGCACGTATTTGCAGCAGCACGGAGTTAAGAATCCTGCTAACTATGCTAAATATATGCTCTACCATGGCATCAGCCTGCAATTTCATGAACGACGGAAAATATTGGAGGCAGCTGAAACGTCAGCTACGTACGCCCGGCGCGGATACAAGCAGCCATAACGAACCCGTGTAGAGTGCCCGCCAGCCGGCACTCACAGATGCCACACGTCACGTGGCATTCACAGCCAATTGGCGCACACTGCGCCATCCACTTCCAGGAAATTAGGCCTGCAATGCGGCGTTGTCACCCGGCCGACTTCTGAGAATTTCTACCTACAGTGTAACATCATTGCCCGTGCACTGTTGCTATGCGGAAGTGACCCCTAATGATGGACTTTGACTGGGTGAATTTAAAAAGTGTGTTACTGGGCGAAAGTGTAAAATAATTATTATTTTCCCTTTCCTTAGTAGAGTGGTGTAAAAAGTTTCGAGCCATGTGAATGGCTCGGGGTTTCTAACTCCCCTCCAGGGATGTATTGTGTTTGGGGTATTATAACCCCTGGAGTTTTATGACTTGAGAGAGAATGTGGCTCCGAGGATCAGCAGAAACGCCTTGATGGAGTTAAGTAATCTTGTAAAAAATGAACTTCAAAAGAAAATAATGATAGGCCATTCTGGCAGTCTCCAGGAAGGACTCGTTATTTTCAGAGTCCTTGTAGGATAACTTTGCTAGTAGTTTCCAGGATGGAAAAATGTTGCAAGATTCGATAATAGTTTTCTTTTTATCAATTTTTAAAGTAGATTCATTAATGGCCTTGGTAGTGTTAAGTGACCATGAGAGCGACTTATGAAAATTTTTCAGATTGTAATAACTTCTCAATATGTGGCCTGTGTATTTGAATGGCCAGGAATTTTGTAAGTCAGATGTACATTTAAAAAAGGACTTAATCATTTCTCAAGTTGTAGTAATTTCTTAATGTGAATTTGTAATTTATTTTGGTGTTGGCCTTGGTGTTTGAGAATGGCCAATAAAAATTTGTTCTCCCAGTTATATATTTATATCAGTGATCTAGCCAATTGGCCTTCTGTTGCAATTGTGGCCAGAACATATAAAATTATACTATTATATTTTTAGTAAAATACTCAAAGTTACATGGTTGACTTTAAATTCTATTTTAATGTGCCCAGGTCAAATTTTAAGTGTGGTATTTTGGAAAACCACTGTTTTTACACAAGTTCCTTGGATCACCATTTTAATCAATGTATTCGAGGCGTCTTCTAATTGAGAATTGTTAAAGAAATGCCATGTGGGCATAAGGGTGTCTCAATATAATTCTTGTTGGGCATTTTGTAGTGTTGCCTTTAATAAAGCATACATAGTCAATTGTGAAAATAGATGTATTTTCTTGAGTGAGTTTGCTATGAAAATAAAACAGAAACCAAAGTTAATAAAAGACCAAGTGCAATCTCATGTGCTGTAAATTAGAGAACAGGTGGGCTCTCCTCTTTAATATTGATGTTCAACTCCACTACTTGCAATAGGGGTTACTTTTCTAAATGTTTTTGAATCTTTGTGATGATTTGAATCTTTTGAGCCATGTCCCTTTGATGCGCCCTTGAGGAGAAGGGCGTATCAATAGGAATACAACAAACAGTTATGTTGGTATTACTATCTATATCAACAATATTTAGATGGTACCTACAACCAATCAGATGGCTGTCCACATTTTAACAGTCTAGAGGGTAGTTACAACCACAGTTTGTTCTCAGTGAATAAGGCTTTAATCACACATGATATGACAAGCCTAACGGCAAGCTCACATCCTATATGGGCACTGTCTATACATAATACCACGTATGTCGTTGTGATGTGTCTCTGTCTGTGATACACCTACTACCCTAGCGAACACACTTCATAAGCAACCAATAACAGGCGGTGAAAAACTTTTTTGGTGTTAATGTTATTAATATATTTCGTCTTGTTTTCTGTAGGTGCAGTTAAGGCAATATTTGCCTTATCTGCCACTGAACCCATTGTACACATTGTACAACAAATAAAATAAAGTGTTACGCAAATCAATAACATCTAGATGTTACGACTAGCGTAATTGGTAACATAGCGTGCATGACGCTAGATTGACAATCCACCGAGCTATTAATAACGTAATCTATATGGTTACATTATACACAAGATGCACAGAAACTAATTTTTACCTTCTTTGGAACAATATAACATTAGGCTCACAGCATTAAATTCCGAGAGGCATGCAAATCTATGCGGTTTAAAGGCGTAGTTGTGTTCATTATGTGACTTTCTCATGCCCATAAACCACATCGGTGCAATTAACTGATACCACATCAACTCCAACCCATCCCCTGCGCTACATAAGAAACAGCAGGATCTGCATTTAACTACTGTGATAAGGTACATGTGTGGCGCGACAGTCTATTGTGTTGTTTTTGTAGAGTGGAAAATTCCCTGCAACTGCGTGATAATGTTCTACTACACACTATGCAGGATATGTAGAAAGAAACCTGGATGTGGACAGTGCACCTAAAAAAAAGTCCATGTCCTTAGCTTCGATGCTTGCCAAGGCAACATCTTCGGAGATTCTGTTGCAATTGTTCAATAGCAGTGTCACTGCAGTCTTGCCTGTGTACCAGTAGTGATTCACTTTTACAAGAGGTGCTCGTATGAATTCACGCCCACACATGTCACATTAGTGAGTGTCTGATACGCTCAAACACTCCACGTGTTCCACGGATCTGCAGGAAATCTTGTTCCACACGCTCGTGAAGCATTGCAATATCAGTGAGAGGTGATGCCTAAACGATGGTCTTCAGATGTCCCCACAGGTAAGAATCCGATCAGGGGAACGTGCAGGCCAGGCGATTGGTCCAGAAAGACCCATCCAGCAATGCGAGAACCACACATCCAAATAGGTCACTCTATTGGAATGTGATGGCACCCCTTTATACATGATCCACACATTGTACAACAATCAGGTGCGCAACGACTACCGACAGCAGATGCAGTGACGTGGACTGGTAACTCGGGAACCATCGAGTCTAGGATATATGTTCATGTAGACTTTTTGTTTTTGGTGTACTGTGCATATAAATCGACAAAACCCTATTATAAAAGTACTACGAAACCGAAGTTAACGTGTATTATTTGCTTTGCAGATATGAATGTGTGGTGGCGGCAAACGCAAACAGAAACACACAAGCACGGACATGTGCCATTTCAGGATGTTGACGGGAGTGCATCATGAAAACGCATGTGGGTTAAGTTAATAACGTTTATTGCCTTTTGATTGCGCACCACACACGTCCATTAGACATACAATTCAATTTATAAATGATAAAGGGTCGAGGAAGCGGAGTTAAATCAGAGCAATAGTAACAGCGTTTTGATTAGCCGAGAATTGTATCAGTGGTTTTGCGGAAAAGCCAACAAACGCACTTGCAATAAAATTACATGCTCGCCGCTCGAATTGCCTCACTGAGAAGCCAGAAATGCACAAATGTTTCTGTTTTATAAAACTACGTATTTCCGTTTTAATTTGAAATAAGTACTAGTGTACTGATATTTACTATTGTTTTTGAGGAAATAAGTACAGTACCAACATTCTGCATTGCGTATCTTTAAACTAAACAAATATGTGAACACTTTACGTACAGGTCGCAAATACTATTCGAATACTTTTTGTACTCATTGTGGTTTATGATAAATATTACACATATTTTTGTGTACACACGCTGCTAACATGATAATCACTAAGGAACGAAAAGGTCCGTTTCATTCGAACTCTTTAACCCATTTTTATATTATAACTTATTTTCGAGCATGTGTTGCTCAAGGCCAGCGAGATTTTTAACCCAACTTCCATAGCACGGCGTGTTTATCTTTATGAAGGACTAGACCTATACGTCAACCTTACGAACAATTAATCAATAGTGAAAAGTTAGATGAGGGGAGGGAGGAAATTATATATCCAAAGTATGCACGTTAGACTAGGCTTTGCCTGAGGTACGGATATATATATTCTTTCAATAAATGTAGGCGGCCACGGTGGCTGAGCGATTAGCACGCTCGCCTCCCACCTAGGCGAACCCGGCTCGACCCCCGGCCGTGTCACCGGATTTTCGCAAGTGGGAATCGTGCCGGACGATACCGCTTGTCGGCGGGTGTTCTCGGGGATCTCCCGTTTCCCCGCCCTTTTATTCCGGCGCTGCTCCATTCTCGCCTCATTTCACCCGCATCGCCTCTCAAGACCTCGTTAAGTGCCGCCCAAACCTCTGAACTCAACTCAACTTCAGCACAGGACGAATCACAATATCAGGGGGGGGGGGGGGTAGCCGACATCCCAGAAGTATGACACGTAATGACATGCTACGGCTCAGCTCGCGATCAATATCACGTATATAAGAGTTTGAAGTACAACCAGTCGCGAAATATTACCACGAAAGACATGCGCCCATACTTAGGGACCTACATAATTCGCGTTATTATTTAGCGGCAGACAAATACAATTTGTGTGGCTCGTCTCAAGGACACTTTGAGCCAATAGGAAACGTTCAAATGTTAAGCAACCATCCCCCAATGAAATTACAGATTCTCCTCAAATAGACACAGGGAAGTGAAGTCTAGCTTCTTCCCAAATAATAACGCAATATTGCCAGTTTCCAGCCATACTACTTATATTTTGCCTGTAATAAAGGATGACGTTCACGAACTTGGCCAGATGATTCGTTATGGAACATGAGGTACGGAAACAATGCGAAATATTATTTCCTAACTTGATTATTACGACACACACCGGCGCTTGAAAATTAGCAATTTAATATTATTTCCTAACTTGATTATTACGACACACACCGGCGCTTGAAAATTAGCAATTTAATATTATTTCCTAACTTGATTATTACGACACACACCGGCGCTTGAAAATTAGCAATTTAATATTATTTCCTAACTTGATTATTACGACACACACCGGCGCTTGAAAATTAGCAATTTAATATCATTTCCTAACTTGATTATTACGACACACACCGGCGCTTGAAAATTAGCAATTTAATATTATTTCCTAACTTGATTATTACGACACACACCGGCGCTTGAAAATTAGCAATTTAAAATTATTTGTTTCCAAAATGTTAGGGACAACTCGAAGTGTAACATTAAATTCGTAAATACTGTTAGCCTCATTTGATATTCCCTTACTGACATAAGCAGTGATAAATGGGGTAGAGCTCCAACTTCCTATGAGAATACCATTGTTCCTTTGAACCGTATCTCCTATAGGCTATTCACGGTAAAAAGAGCACTTTATTGGCCCTGCTAAAAATATTTTAAGCTAATTTTTTGAATTCCGCCTCTTATTAATATAAAAAATGCAATATGACTAATACACACAGAGTATATATTTTTCCACTCTCAAAAATTAACGTCTTAGCCGGCAATAAAACAAATTTATTAGTAGTTAATGCATGTTGGAAGGGCCTTAAAATGTGCTCACTTTACCACAAATGGCATCATCTACATCTCCAATACTGTGCGTTTTATGTTTCTGCGGGCGGTTATATGGGTATGTCACACTTATTTCATGTAGTTTCGTTAGTGTAGCAAGTGGCAAACATATTAACGATTGAAGGAGTGGAGATATTTGGGCGGCTCTTAACATCGAGGTCTAGAGGGCCCATGAGGTTGAGGCGAGGTATGGGGCGGCGCCGGAATGCAAGGGCGGAAGAAGCGGGAGATCCCCGAGAAAACCCGCCAACCAGCGACACGATTCTCTATGGCACGATTCCCACATACGAAAATCTGGGAGTGACCCCGATGGGACTCGAACCCAGTTCGCCTGGGAGGTCTGGCCACTGCTCCAGCGCGTCCCCCTATCAGCGATTTGAAAAACATTTAATGAAAATATTTGGTGCAAACCAGCATCGATTTATGTGAGAGACGATGTTGTTATTAGTATGTATAGGAACAATAATGCGGGCCTACATACATATTATACCGACTGCCTATAGGCCTAGGGACGTTTAAATGAAACTAGGCCAACATAGTTCTTTTTTGGAACCCGAAAACAGCATATTTGGTGAATTTTTTGTAAGCTACCCTAAGTCTAAGTGTTAGATGTACATCCGAGGTAGGGACGGGATATATTGCGTCTCAGGTCGCCTGCAGGAGAAGGAATCCATGCAAGGAGACATGCATCGCTGCAGAGAGGTATTGGGCAGCCATGGCCACAGTCTTGGGCCATGACCACCTCCCTTAGTGTACCTACCTATAGTTAAAACTATAACTAAGAAGAGACTGAGAAAAACCGGCATAGGCGCCGTAAAAAACCCAGTCGACAGAAAATAATTTAGAAAAATATTACATGCATTATTATAAAATGCTACGGGAAACAGATGAGTATGACCCAGACTCTAGAATCTAATTTTCCTTGGACTTGTCTGGCGCTGGACTAACCAGAGTGGAGGGGTGCATATTTGGTGGTATTGGACTACGACTTATAAAAGGTGATCCTTTCTTGATTCCAATTCTTAAACTGCTAGGAAATTATGGATGGGGGGGGGGGGAGGCGATGTCGACACATAGCTAAGGCAAAGGAGGTACGACAACGAGCTCCGTGTCAACTCGAGGGCCGCAGAGTGTGTGCGCTCGCAGACAAACATCAGCTAGCTTCTTCACGCGGCGGCTTAAGATGAGGGGATGGGGGGATGGGGTTTGAGCACCGCTCACGACCGGCGGGTGAAAGTGAAAGGCTGCTACTGCAACTCTCCTGATGATCTCTCGCCCTGGCTCCTACATCAGCCTCCTCCCTCCACATCTCTCGCTGCTGCTAGTCTTCTCTTACGCAGCCTGCTGATGCTTTATGGTAATTGCCGCATTGCACTCTCCTCTCGCCGACTGCTGTGTGAAGTCAGCGTCTCCGGCCTCGTGCAGGTAGATTGTGAGGGGGGGGGGGGGGGATGCGGTAATGGTTCCATAACCGACGCAGTACCGGCACATGCCTTTACCTCGGGACACGTCACGCTACACAAAACTTCTCCATCGATCCATTCTGTCCTGAACGTGGAGGGGTTGGTAAAGGCTGTTCACGATAAAGTGAGCACTATTGAGCTCAACCTTCGAAAAAAGTCACTACCCTTGCCTGCACATATTTTAACGGATGAGCCTAGTGGCATGCGCCCAGTAAAGTTGGCAGTGATGGATGCAAAGTAGTTCCACATCTTAAAGTCGAACAAAAAGTATTAGGTAACTATTTGTGATGTATTAAATTATTTCTTTCGCTTTCTGTTTCTTTTTAATGCATGGAAGTGTAAAAATGGCCAGATTTGTATAATAATTACGTTTCTAATAATTCCACAGTTTTGCTTAACCGACGCATGAATAAAGTGATGAAGCCCATGGCAATGTTAATTTTACATAAGGCGGAATAATACACAACACATATACAAGTAGATCTTAAGCAGGTCTTTCAAAAGTGCTCGTTTACCGTGAACAGCCTGTACTAAAGTTAACTCTGAACACGTCAATTGCGGTGAATATGTTTCTGGAATTCCGCACAGAGGAATCAAGAAAGGGCGGCCTTAAGGGGACTGCCTACTAGGTGCTACAGATGTGTTGCAGTGTGTTGGGAGATCCGTTTTTTTTTTTTTTTTACAAAAATATTCCACTTGTGCCCAATGTGCAAACTTTCGAAAAGAAAACAAATTTCAGGCGATGACGGAATGTCGCTTTCATGACACTACGCATGTTAGAACCACTATTTCCAAGTCCTCCGACAGCTATAAACAGCATTTTCAGACTACTGTGTGTCTAAATGGACTGACTAGATCTACGTAAAACTCAGATGTAATCCTACATTGAACTTTGCTAGTGTCGCCCTTAGCATTCGCTAGCTCCTTTGCCATGTCGCGTCAGGTAGACGACCCCCTTAAATATCATTTTCCGGCTACTTTGTGAGCGAATATTTTAACGGACAGATGCATTCTTTAACGCTACATTTAGGACCACCTGTTTTTCGCAAAAACATTTCAGGACTTCTTGTAATGCAAAACATTAAAGCTAAAATCCACTTTCGTGATTGGATTATTTATAATTGCCACGCATCGTCGTTGTTTGCCATTGAATCACGGGAATTCACTGTCAGTATTACTTTATTCTGATTTGTCATTCAGGGAAAAAACTCCACATAGACACGTGGCAAAAAAAAAAAAGAAAGAAAAGTTACAAATGTGCACGTAGCATGTTGGAGTCTCGCTTGCGCGTAAATCTTTCCGCGCACAACAGATGGCGCCAGCTGTCTCTTACGCCACACTGAAACATGTAACTTAACTACGTTAAGATGCAGTTCAACAATAATGCATCAGATCAGAAAAACCTATTTGTCACAAAGTTAGGGTACATTAATATCTGGGGTTGCCGTTTCGTAATTATAATATATTCGCTTCCATAACATGCAAACATTTACACTTATGTTTAGTGCTGACTTGTGTAACGTACCCTCTTAAGGGGAATGGTGCATGAAAGCAGTATATTTACCCGATTTTCGATATATGTTGTTTTCCAATGAGTCTATTGAAATTTTTGGCTCGGCAAGGCGTAAATAATAATTTTCAACGCCTTTTTACGTTGTTAGATTTTCACTGCCGTCATTATTCTCGGAGCACTGATGGAAGAAACGAAAGCAATTCTTTTTTCTTATCTTCAATCAGAGCTCCAAGAATATCGAACGCAGGGAATTTTATCCACTTATTAAGATGTCCAAAATTGTTATTTGCGTCATGTCGAAGCAAAAATTTCGAAAATCCTCTGTAAAACAAATTTCGACAAAAATTATATAAATATACGATTTTCGTGCACCATTACCCTTAAGAGCTTAAATGTTGCAGTTATGTAATATTATGGGAGCAGCTACGAGTACATTAACTCATTCAGTCGCACATAATTTCGGAGTTCAAGTGTGATACGTGCTGCGTGCTCGATGGTACATGCATCAACAATTCTAGGTGTAGAAACTTCCACAGATAAGATTAACCACCAAAAAAACTAGGCACTGATGCCTTGCTATGAACAGAACTGTCATAAATATTACGCAACGTGTTCACAATCCCGAACCACTGCAAACATGTTCGCATGATTATAATTATGGAGTTGAACTTATATATAACGCCGGGGGTATTTAAAACAATATTTAAAATGATAGAAATAGAGTCGATTGCAAAATCGATAATCGAAACAATAATATTTAAGCTGAATCCAGAATCTGCACCAGTTAGAATGTAGCTATATCCCACACTTTCATGTCGGCCGATGTGCATAGACTTTGTTTTATAACAGTAACTCCAACACATAAACATCAGTAATTAATTATTGGCACAGTAATTTAATAATTCTTAGCTTACATATATTTTTCCTGACAATAACTTGACTTTTCCTTGTTTTCCCGGTATGTCGACATCCTGTTTTAAAATACAATATTTCAAGTTTTTGCGTCTTAACAAGAGACCCGGAAATTTAGCGGATTCACTCGGCAACAAGCCACAATCCTTTGTGCGTCTTAACAAGAGACCCGGAAATTTAGCGGATTCACTCGGCAACAAGCCACAATCCTTTGTGCGTCTTAACAAGAGACCCGGAAATTTAGCGGATTCACTCGGCAACAAGCCACAATCCTTTGTGCGTCTTAACAAGAGACCCGGGAATTTAGCGGATTCACTCGGCAACAAGCCACAATCCTTTGTGCGTCTTAACAAGAGACCCGGGAATTTAGCGGATTCACTCGGCAACAAGCCACAATCCTTTCTGCGTCTTAACAAGAGACCCGGAAATTTAGCGGATTCGCTCGGCAACAAGCCACAATCCTTCATGCGTTCGAACCAGTTAGTTGCTGCTCACTGTTTATTAATTTACTTTAACTCAAGACCAGGTAACACGGGATTCGTTTCTTATTTTCCTTGATGGTTCGTTAATGGCTGAAAGTCGTTCGGGGCGTGTCTAACAAACTGCAGTCCAATGGCAACACGAGTAAATATCTACACGTGATTGCAGTTTAACTTGTCCTCAGATGAATCCGTGAAATTTCCATGTCTCTAGTCATACAATCAAGAAAAAATTAATGAAAATAATACATCAGTTAAAAAATAACTTTCAACTTTTATAAATAGTTATAGCAATTTAAAATTAAATTTTATGGCAAACTAATTTCAAAAAATTATACGAGCACAATGTTTGGTTTCAGTTGAAGAGTTTTCGTGAGATCTTAGGAACACCATTAAGAAATTTCTTTGAAGTCTGGCACAAATTAAAAATTCCTGTATAAATTCCGTAATTAATTTTTTTGTAAATTAATCTTCTGTAGTTCTTACCTACTTTCATCAGACTCCCATTCCATGCAATACCATACATAGTCTATTCCCGGTTTATTCACACTTTTTGAATCAAACCTTAGAAAAATCGCCCTGTGTGTGTGTAGTGATTGGTTGTTTCATAATTATGTTAGGTACCACAAGCATTTTATAACTATTCTGTTAACATAAAATAACAAAAAATTGTCTTACTTTATGGTTAAACTGAAATAGTATATATATTTTATCTATGAATTATAATATTTCAATTATATTTAGTATGAATAAAAATAGTGAGAAAATCTGTGTATTGGTAATGCTTAGTAAGACACAGTTCTTATGTTAAATATTATTACTAGCAGAGCCTGAGAAAAATTCTAAGTAACCGTGAATGGACTATACAACGTAATTCCGAACAACACCGACAGACTCCGGCAGGTTATTCTTGACGTAAATATAAGACGAAAATATCTGTACCACTTTTGTGATTATGAAGGGAGCTACGCGGCCCTAAACCCAAAATCCACAGTTTCGAATGTAATTTACTCACAAATAATAGTAACGACCCACGAGTAAGCAACAAATCGGTGAACAGTATTGTGTAGAACAAAGACTCTACACCTGTGACAATGCAGTAGGTAATATCATCCCCCATCATCGTGAAAATAGGGGTGGCCACCCTTTGTTTGCACGACGATAGTGAACAGTAACTGTACGCGATTTATTGAGATGATGGGCACATCGTAACCAACAAAAAATGGCCGACTTGTCGGAATACTCTGAGGTGAATCGTTATGACGCACTACTCCGTGTGATTGCGTGTTGCCTACCTCGCAACCACTCGCATTCTGTTTCGCATACGCACTTTCCGGACAGATTTCGCGTAGAGCTGAGTGTGGCGATGACGTCACAAGACCACAGTGGGGCAGGAGCCGTGATGACGTCGGAGGATGAGCAGTAGAGGCAACAGCGCCACATGGTCGAGCGTACAATGCCGCCGTATTGGCTGGCCGTGGAAAATCTATAACTTCCTGGCCGGCCTCATACCACCCACGCCCCCAGCACACATGCCCTCCCCCCCTCCACCCCGGGTCGTGGCTGCAGCAAGTTGCAAAACCACCCCGCCTGCACTGCCTCGTGCCCGCACCCCAGCTGTCTTCAGGCGAACACGAAGCCTTACCGGAGATACCCGAAGTCTACCCGAAGTCGACGTTCTACGGTCTTACAACTTCAGCATTAAAAAAAATTAATATATACACAACTTAACAACTAAAGTCGCACAGCACAAATAGACAGTAAATAGAGACCCGGATATTTCGCGCATTCATCCGACAAGAAGCTAGAATCCACAATCCTTTATGCCTTCGAGCATCAGTTAGGAGTTTATTGGCTGTTGTAGGCTATTCACGGTAAAGTGGGCACTTTTGAAAGCCCTCTAGTTTGAGAGCCCTCTAGTTTGAAATAATAGTCAATAAATATATTTTATTTTAACTTTTGACATTAACTTCTGAATGCTGTGGAATATATACACTGCGTTTATTACTTACATGGCAATATTTATTTTAAAAGGTGGTTAATGGATAACAAATGGTTGAAAGAAACAATTAACTAGGGCCTCAAAAGTGCTCACTTTACCGTGAACAGCCTGTACTTTACTTTAACCCTTACACGGAATTCGTTTCTTATTTTCTTTGCAGGTTCGTTATTGGTTGAAAGCCGTTCGGGGCGTGTCTAATAAACTACGGTCCAATGGTAGTACAAGCATATTCTACACCTGAGTGCAGTTTAACTTGTCCTCAAGATGAATCCGCGAAATTTTCGGGTCTCTAACAATAACCAGAGACCTGAAAATTTCGCTTATTCATCTCTGGACAAGCTAGAAATCAATAACATGTATGTATGTATCACTTTTACTATTTATCATTCTGTAACTTGACGCCTCCTTCAGATCTCTGGGCCAATAAGGAACTTAAAACAAAATGCATACCCAATCACACGAGCCACCCCGACAGTAAACAACCAATGAGACGTTGGTATCTGTGAAATCTATCCTACAAGTATATGAAGTCGCAAAATTTTCAGGTCTCTGACAATAACAAATAGTGTAGTTTCTTTCTTAAGACATTGTATAAACTAATTCTTGATTTGCATATTTTAGTTTTAATGGTGATAGCGCAGACTTCTTTGTGTAGGAGCCCTTCACGTCTGTATATTCGTGTCACGTGTATTTTCATGAATATACGTATAAAACTGGTTGTAGTGTAGCGTTTCACCTCCACAGTAAGAGTTTATTCGCTGAAATGTAGCTGTGATGTGAAATAACTGTGGATAAGAGATGGATAAATAATGTTGCCCAACACAGGCCAGTTACAAAATAAATACCCATAGCTGGCGAGGTTTTTACAATACCACCAAATTAACATATTGAGCATGTGTCTTTTACTCTGTCTTCAAACGTTGGCAGTACGGTAGAATCAACTTGAACTTGCTTCGGCAAACAAATGAATAGGATAAGGATGTCTAGTCATACCCTTGAATTACAACTCCCTTCTTGCAAGCTACCTGTCCAAAAGTATTCAGTCCCTGGAGACTTACACCGGCTGCTTAAGAAGCACACAACACTCGCTGTATTCTACTCCCTTCTTGCATGCTACCTGTCCAACCGTATTCAGTCCCTGGAGACTTACACACCCTGCTGGAGAAGCCCACACACTCGCTGTATTCTACTCCCTTCTTGCATGCTACCTGTCCAACCGTATTCAGTCCCTGGAGACTTACACAGGCTGCTGGAGAAGCCCACACACTCGCTGTATTCAACTCCCTTCTTCATGCTACCTGTCCAACAGTATTTAGTCCTGGAGACTTACACACTGCTGGAGAAGCCCACACACTCGCTGTATTCTACTCCCTTCTTCATGCTACCTGTCCAACCGTATTCAGTCCTGGAGACTTACACACGCTGCTGGAGAAGCCCACACACTCGCTGTATTCTACTCCTTCTTGCATGCTACCTGTCCAACCGTATTCAGTCCTGGAGACTTACACCGGTGCTGAAGAAGCCCACACACTCGCTGTATTCTACTCCCTTCTTGCATGCTACCTGTCCAACCGTATTCAGTCCTGGAGACTTACACCGGCTGCTGAGAGAAGCCCACACACTCGCTGTATTCTACTCCCTTCTTGCATGCTACCTGTCCAACCGTATTCAGTCCCTGGAGACTTACACGGCTTGCTGGAGAAGCCACACACTCACTGTATTCTACTCCTTCTTGCATGCTACTGTCCAACGTATTCAGTCCTGGAGACTTACACAGGCTGCTGGAGAAGCCCACACACTGCTGTATTCTACTCCCTTCTTGCATGCTACCTGTCCAACGTATTCAGTCTCTGGAGACTTACACAGGCTGCTGGAGAAGCCCACACCTCGCTGTATTCTACTCCCTTCTTACATGCTACCTGTCCAACCGTATTCAGTCTCTGGAGACTTACACGGCTGCTGGAGAAGCCACACACTCGCTGTATTCTACTCCCTTCTTACATGCTACCTGTCCAACCGTATTCAGTCTCTGGAGACTTACACAGGCTGCTGGAGAAGCCCACACACTCGCTGTATTCTACTCCCTTCTTGCATGCTACCTGTCCAACCGTATTCAGTCCCTGGAGACTTACACAGCTGCTGGAGAAGCCCACACACTCGCTGTATTCTACTCCCTTCTTGCATGCTACCTGTCCAACCGTATTCAGTCCTGGAGACTTACACAGCTGCTGGAGAAGCCCACACACTCGCTGTATTCTACTCCCTTCTTGCATGCTACCTGTCCAACGTATTCAGTCCTGGAGACTTACACAGGCTGCTGAGAAGCCACACACTCGCTGTATTCTACTCCCTTCTTGCATGCTACCTGTCCAACCGATTCAGTCCTGGAGACTTACACCGCTGCTGAGAAGCCACACACTCGCTGTATTCTACTCCCTTCTTCATGCTACCTGTCCAACCGATTCAGTCCCTGGAGACTTACACAGCTGCTGGAGAAGCCACACACTCCTGTATTCTACTCCCTTCTTCATGCTACCTGTCCAACCGTATATTCAGTCCCTGGAGCTTACACAGGCTGCTGAGAAGCCACACACTCACTGTATCTACTGTATTCTACTCCCTTCTTGCATGCTACCTGTGCAGCCGTTTTCAGTCTCTGGAGACATACACCGGCTGCTGAAGAAGCCCACACACTCACTGTATTCTACTCCCTTCTTACATGCTACCTGTCCAACCATATTCAGTCCCTGGAGACTTACACAGGCTGCTGGAGAAGCCCACACACTCGCTGTATTCTACTCCCTTCTTGCATGCTACCTGTCCAACCGTATTCAGTCTCTGGAGACTTACACCGGCTGCTGAAGAAGCCCACACACTCACTGTATTCTACTCCCTTCTTGCATGCTGCCTGTCCAACGGTATTCAGTCCCTGGAGACTTACACAGGCTGCTGGAGAAGCCCACACACTCGCTGTATTCTACTCCCTTCTTGCATGCTACCTGTCCAACCGTATTCAGTCCCTGGAGACTTACACCGGTTGCTGGAGAAGTCCACACACTCGCTGTATTCTACTCCCTTCTTACATGCTACCTGTCCAACCGTATTCAGTCTCTGGAGTCTTACACCGGCTGCTGAAGAAGCCCACACACTCGCTGTATTCTACTCCCTTCTTACATGCTACCTGTCCAACCGTATTCAGTTCCTGGAGACTTACACCGGCTGCTGAAGAAGCCCACACACTCGCTGTATTCTACTCCCTTCTTACATGCTAACTGTCCAACCGTATTCAGTCTCTGGAGACTTACACCGGCTGCTGAAGAAGCCCACACACTCGCTGTATTCTACTCCCTTCTTACATGCTACCTGTCCAACCGTATTCAGTCTCTGGAGACTTACACAGGCTGCTGGAGAAGCCCACACACTCGCTGTATTCTACTCCCTTCTTGCATGCTACCTGTCCAACCGTATTCAGTCCCTGGAGACTTACACCGGCTGCTGAAGAAGCCCACACACTCGCTGTATTCTACTCCCTTCTTGCATGCTACCTGTCCAACCGTATTCAGTCCGTGGAGACTTACACCGGCTTCTGGAGAAGCCCACACACTCGCTGTATTTTACTCCCTTCTTGCATGCTACCTGTCCAACCGTATTCAGTCCCTGGAGACTTACACAGGCTGCTGGAGAAGCCCACACACTCGCTGTATTCTACTCCCTTCTTGCATGCTACCTGTCCAACCGTATTCAGTCCCTGGAGACTTACACACCCTGCTGGAGAAGCCCACACACTCGCTGTATTCTACTCCCTTCTTGCATGCTACCTGTCCAACCGTATTCAGTCCCTGGAGACTTACACAGGCTGCTGGAGAAGCCACACACTCGCTGTATTCTACTCCCTTCTTGCATGCTACCTGTCCAACCGTATTCAGTCCCTGGAGACTTACACAGGCTGCTGGAGAAGCACACACACTCGCTGTATTCTACTCCCTTCTTGCATGCTACCTGTCCAACCGTATTCAGTCTCTGGAGACTTACACAGGCTGCTGGAGAAGCCCACACACTCGCTGTATTCTACTCCCTTCTTGCATGCTACCTGTCCAACCGTATTCAGTCCCTGGAGACTTACACACCCTGCTGGAGAAGCCCACACACTCGTTGTATTCTACTCCCTTCTTACATGCTACCTGTCCAACCGTATTCAGTCTCTGGAGCCTTACACGGCTGCTGAAGAAGCCCACACACTCGCTGTATTCTACTCCCTTCTTGCATGCTACATGTGCAGCTGTATTCAGTCCCTGGAGACTTACAGCGGCTGCTGAAGAAGCCCTCAGACTCGCTATGTTGTACTCCCTTCTTGCATGCTACCTGTCCAACCGTATTCAGTCCCTGGAGACTTACACAGGCTGCTGGAGAAGCCCACACACTCGCTGTATTCTACTCCCTTCTTGCATGCTACCTATGCAGCCGTATTCAGTCTCTGGAGACTTACACCGGCTGCTGAAGAAGCCCTCAGACTCGCTGTGTTCTACTCCCTTCTTGCATGCTACCTGTCCAACCGTATTCAGTCCCTGGAGACTTACACAGGCTGCTGGAGAAGCCTACACACTCGCTGTATTCTACTCGCTGCGGTACCTCCACACTTTTTTAATCAATCTTTGAAAACCACCGCATGGATCAAGTGTTTGTTTGTCTCATAAATACGTCGGGTATCAGTAGAGTTATTTACTTCTGTAGACAGTAAGCAATTTTTAAAATTAAACTGGACAATTAATTATAATTAGCAGAGCCACCTGTTTTACGCGAAAATATTTCAGGTCTACTTGTGCTACAAAACACTAGAGCTCAGATCCACTCTCGTGATTGCATGATTATAACTTGTGGGTGTTACTTCATTCTGATTGGACCAGTCACGTAAGGAACTGTATAGAACATTTGAGTCAAGCCTTAGCTTAAATATTTTCGCGAAAACAGGTGGCCCTAATAATTAGGGACTGTAAAATTTTGCGAATTGATTTTAGGAAAAGTTAGCCTCCAAGCACATGTGTATATCTGTTTTGTTTACAACTGGACAATGGTTTATTAGACACGCCCAAATGAACTTTGAGCCAATGGCATACCTGCACGGAAAGAAGCACCGAATTCCGTACCACCTGGTTGGGCGGCTCTTAACAGCGAGATCTCGACAGCCAGTGGGGGTGAAATGAGGTGAGAATGGAGCAGCGCTGGAATGCGAGGGCGGGGGAACGGGAGATCCCCGAAAAAGGCGACATCGTCCGGTACGGATTCCCACTTGCGAAAATTTCGGAGTGACCCAGCGGCGGATTGAACCCGGTTCGCATTGGTGGGTGGCGAGCGGTCTAACCGCTCAACCACAGTGGCCCCGTGTCACCTGGTCTGAGGTAAAACTGGCTGTAGTCTATTCATGGTAAAGTGAGCACTTTTAAGGCCCTCACATCAGGCATTGGCCACTAACAAACATCTGTTATTGCTGCCTCGGACGTTAAATTTGAGATTGGTGAAATGTATACACTATGCAACTGTTATTAGTCCCATGACAATGTTTAGTTTATATAAAAAAAAGTAACACAAAGATAGAAATTACCTGAAAGGAATATTTAGCACGGCATAAAAAGTGACCACTTAGCCGTGAACAGCCTCTGCATACTGGAGTGGTGGCCACTGAAGACAAAGCTGATACCATGTTCGAACTGAACATTTTGGATATAAATATCTTAGTATTTAAGTTCATTCAATTCGGACGACATCGACAGTCACTTATTCAAAGATGGTTGCAATTTGGTAATTTAGTATCTTAGTAAGTTTGTTCACATAGTAAACACTAAACACTAAAACACCAAATACTTCATAATTACAGTCGATTAATTCTGGTCACGTGAACTTTTAGTAAACAAAAAGTGTAAATTCTAACACGGCATGAGGCTCAAAAGTACATAGACCCGCGGAGTCTAACCTTAAAGGTGCTTAAAACGCGACATTTTCCTGTCCAAACTTACATTTCATTTATAAGTTATAGTATTTCATGTTTAATTAAAATAAATAAAAACAGGGAGAAGTTAAATGTGTTGTTAGAGACTACTAAGAAATAGTTATCATGCAAAATATTATTAAATTGAGTGTGCATGAATGCAACGCGATGTCCCTTTGCTGTTATTTTCTAGACTGAGCTGAGCTTTGTTTGCATGAGGAGGAGGAATATTCTGGAAGTAGAACTTCTGCAGGTCTTCAGAGAAGTTAGAAGTAACCGTTAATGGCATATAAAAGCCGCGTGCTCATGCAAATTATAGATCTATCCACAGTCTGTGTGTTGTTAGATATACTAATGAGATATTCAGGAAATGTCACCGCGTGTTTAACTCTTTATAAGGAACATTACCTCAGGGTGTTTTTTTTTTGTTGTACTGAAATATTATTTGTAATTTGAATTATACTGGTCCGCACGCATATTTTACCTAGTGTTATACATGAGAAAGTTCGATTTTTATTCTGCGATACATAACGGAAAAAAACCTAACTAGTAGTGGCAGGAGAGATTTTTCACGTTTTGAATTGCTTGTATGATAGACTCCACGCAGTCCTATGTATTATCGAGTCTCCGCTTTGTGATCATTGGCTGCTGCTCCAGTGGGTAGCCAGTTCTACCTCAGACCAGGTGGCAAGATATTAGGTGCTTGTTTCCTTGCAGGTCTGCTATTGGCTCAGAGTTCACCTGGGCGTGTTTAAAAAAACTGTGCTCCAATTGCCAACATACCATAAATAACGTGTGTTTTCGAGGTCTAGCTTGTCCTGAAATGAATTCGCGAAATTTTCCAATCCTTAATAATTAGCTCATTTTCCTCAAAGCCTTATCGTCTGTTCGGAATTTCATAGGTTAGGTATGAGGGGAATTATAAAGCAATGTCAGAGTGTAATATCGTGATAAAAAATTGCCGTAGTCACGTGTTCCTGGATTGTTGCTAATTAGCAGAGCCAGCGCTGGATAAAGGCCCGGCGCTCGCTAAAGGAAAGGCGCCTTAGCGGCGATGTCAAAAGAGCCAGCGCGCATTCTCTCGAGGCATTTTTAATGAGGAGATATCAGAGGCTTGGTAAACGTCGAGGGGTAGAGGGTAGTGAATAGTTCTCTTGGAGGCTTATCAGGGCCGCCACCCCCAGCAGCACCACGCCAGGGACTAGAGGGATGGTGGGGAATAACTGTATGGCTGCCAGCTACGGCCTCCAGACACCCGGTGGTCGCAGTGCTGCCAACACACTACATCTTCCACCAGGTTTGGTGGAATGGTGAGGAAAAATTTTTGACCGTCTCTTAACAGACAGGGGACCTCGGCCTCGTTGGCTGAGTGGTTAGACTGCTCACCTCCCACCGAGGCGAACCGGGTTCAATCCCCGGCCGGGTCACTCCCGGATTTTCACACGTGGGAATCATGCCGGACGATGCCGCCGGTCGGTGGGTTTTCTCGGGATCTCCCGTTTCCACGCCCTCGCGATCCGTCGCTGCTCCATGCTTACCTCATTTCACACTCATCGGCTCCCAACACCTTGTTAACAGCTGACAAAATCTCTCGACTCAGTTAAGTTCTTGACAACAAGGTGTTGAGAGCCGATGAGGGTGAAGCGAGGTGAGTATATGGAGTACCGCCGGAAAGTAAGGGCGGGGAAACGGGAGATCTCCGAGAAAACCCGCCGGCCAGCGCCATCGTCCGGCACGATCCCCACATGCAAAGCAAATATCCGGGAGTGGCCTCGTCGGGAATGGAACCCAGTTCGCCTCGGGTGAGTGGCGATCACGCTAGTCGTTGAGTCACAACAGCCCCCCCCCCAACCCAATCCCACCCCCTCGCCACGCATTTCATAGAACGACAGTTGTATTTGCACAAAATTTATTTTCTGAGATACGGGTATTCGAGCGAACACTAACAAGTAGAGACCTGAAAATTTCGCACTTTTTGAAGCTGTTTCATCAGACATAATAACCAGCAAGTACATTTCATTGTGGCCTTGAAGTTCTGGTTTTAGATACAGTGAATGCATACACTGTATTTATTACTCACAGTGCAGGGTTTACATTAACAAGTGGTGAAAGGGTATAAATTGGTTGAAAGAAAAAAGGAACTAGATCTTCAAAAGTGCTCACTTTAAGGTGAACGGCCTATAGGTTAGAATTCACATTCTTATTTTCAAACAACCGAATATCACCGTACCATTGGTTGTTTACTGTAAGAATGGGTGGTGTTGAGTGAGCATGCATTTTCTTGTCAGTTTGTTATTGGCCCAGAGATCTAAAGACGGTGTCAAATTACGCGGGGACATATTGTAAAAGTAACACATACTTACGTACACGTTTCTGATTTTTAGCTTGTCCCGAAACGAATACGCGTTTTTTTCAGGCAGGCCTCTACGAATTCGTTATATAACGGAGTCTCCTTGTTGACGATGTCCTATAATATTTGAAGTCCTCCAAGTCAGTACACTTAAACCCCGGCTACTTACTTGATCATTATCCATACAACTGTGATGTGAAAAAGCGCACCTTGGTGTATGTTGGCGTGTGGCTTGGTGTAGTGCACAGTGTGAGAGTTGGCAGGCGTGGTAGTGGCTGCCGACAAACAACCTCCGCGGTGTATGTTGGCGTGTGGCTTGGTGTAGTGCACAGTGTGAGAGTTGGCAGGCGTGGTAGTGGCTGCCACAACCCCCGCACCCTCCGCGGTGTATGTTGGCGTGTGGCTTGGTGTAGTGCACAGTGTGAGAGTTGGCAGGCGTGGTAGTGGCTGCCGACAAACAACCCCCGCGGTGTATGTTGGCGTGTGGCTTGGTGTAGTGCACAGTGTGAGAGTTGGCAGGCGTGGTAGTGGCTGCCGACAAACAACCTCCGCGGTGTATGTTGGCGTGTGGCTTGGTGTAGTGCACAGTGTGAGAGTTGGCAGGCGTGGTAGTGGCTGCCGACAAACAACCCCAGCGGTGTATGTTGGAGTGTGGCTTGGTGTAGTGCACAGTGTGAGAGTTGGCAGGCGTGGTAGTGGCTGCCGACAAACAACCTCCGCACCCTCCGCGGTGTATGTTGGCGTGTGGCTTGGTGTAGTGCACAGTGTGAGAGTTGGCAGGCGTGGTAGTGGCTGCCGACAAACAACCCCCGCGGTGTATGTTGGCGTGTGGCTTGGTGTAGTGCACAGTGTGAGAGTTGGCAGGCGTGGTAGTGGCTGCCGACAAACAACCTCCGCGGTGTATGTTGGCGTGTGGCTTGGTGTAGTGCACAGTGTGAGAGTTGGCAGGCGTGGTAGTGGCTGCCGACAAACAACCCCAGCGGTGTATGTTGGAGTGTGGCTTGGTGTAGTGCACAGTGTGAGAGTTGGCAGGCGTGGTAGTGGCTGCCGACAAACAACCTCCGCACCCTCCGCGGTGTATGTTGGCGTGTGGCTTGGTGTAGTGCACAGTGTGAGAGTTGGCAGGCGTGGTAGTGGCTGCCGACAAACAACCCCCGCGGTGTATGTTGGCGTGTGGCTTGGTGTAGTGCACAGTGTGAGAGTTGGCAGGCGTGGTAGTGGCTGCCGACAAACAACCTCCGCGGTGTATGTTGGCGTGTGGCTTGGTGTAGTGCACAGTGTGAGAGTTGGCAGGCGTGGTAGTGGCTGCCGACAAACAACCCCCGCGGTGTATGTTGGCGTGTGGCTTGGTGTAGTGCACAGTGTGAGAGTTGGCAGGCGTTGGTAGTGGCTGCCGACAAACAACCTCCGCGGTGTATGTTGGAGTGTGGCTTGGTGTAGTGCACAGTGTGAGAGTTGGCAGGCGTGGTAGTGGCTGCACAAACAACCCCCGCGGTGTATGTTGGGTGTGGCTTGGTGTAGTGCACAGTGTGAGAGTTGGCAGGACGTGGGTAGTGGCTGCCGACAAACAACCCCGCGGTGTATGTTGGCGTGTGGCTTGGTGTAGTGCACAGTGTGAGAGTTGGCAGGCGTGGTAGTGGCTGCCGACAAACAACCTCCGCGGTGTATGTTGGCGTGTGGCTTGGTGTAGTGCACAGTGTGAGAGTTGGCAGGCGTGGTAGTGGCTGCCACAAACCCCGACCCTCCGCGGTGTATGTTGGGGTGTGGTTGGTGTAGTGCACAGTGTGGAGAGTTGGCAGGCGTGGTAGTGGCTGCCGACAAAACAACCCCGCGGTGTATGTGGCGTGTGGGCTTGGTGTAGTGCACAGTGTGAGAGTTGTCAGGCGTGGTAGTGGCTGCCGACAAACAACCCCCGCGGTGTATGTTGGGTGTGGCTTGGTGTAGTGCACAGTGTGAGAGTTGGCAGGCGTGGTAGTGGCTGCCGACAAACAACCTCCGCGGTGTATGTTGGCATGTGGCTTGGTGTAGTACACAGTGTGAGAGTTGGCAGGGGGTGGTAGTGGCTGCCGACAAACAACCCCGCACCTCGCGGTGTATGTTGGAGTGTGGCTTGGTGTAGTGCACAGTGTGAGAGTTGGCAGGCGTGGTAGTGGCTGCCACAACCCCCGCACCCCCGCGGTGTATGTTGGCGTGTGGCTTGGTGTAGTGCACAGTGTGAGAGTTGGCAGGCTTTGGTAGTGGCTGCCGACAAACAACCCCCGCGGTGTATGTTGGCGTGTATCTTGGTGTAGTGCACAGTGTGAGAGTTGGCAGGCGTGGTAGTGGCTGCCACAAACCCGCACCTCCGCGGTGTATGTTGGCGTGTGGCTTGGTGTAGTGCACAGTGTGAGAGTTGGCAGGCGTGGTAGTGGCTGCCGACAAACAACCTCCGCGGTGTATGTTGGCGTGTGGCTTGGTGTAGTGCACAGTGTGAGAGTTGGCAGGCGTGGTAGTGGCTGCCGACAAACAACCTCCCGGTGTATGTTGGCGTGTGGCTTGGTGTAGTGCACAGTGTGAGAGTTGGCAGGCGTGGTAGTGGCTGCCGACAAACAACCTCCGCGGTTGTATGTTGGCGTGTGGCTTGGTGTAGTGCACAGTGTGAGAGTTGGCAGGCGTGGTAGTGGCTGCCGACAAACAACCTCCGCGGTGTATGTTGGCGTGTGGCTTGGTGTAGTGCACAGTGTGAGAGTTGGCAGGCGTGGTAGTGGCTGCCGACAAACAAACCTCCGCGGTGTTGATGTTGGCGTGTGGCTTGGTGTAGTGCACAGTGTGAGAGTTGGCAGGCGTGGTAGTGGCTGCCACAAACCCCGCACCCTCCGCGGTGTATGTTGGCGTGTGGCTTGGTGTAGTGCACAGTGTGAGAGTTGGCAGGCGTGGTAGTGGCTGCCGACAAACAACCCTCCGCGGTGTATGTTGGGTGTGGCTTGGTGTAGTGCACAGTGTGAGAGTTGGCAGGCGTGGTAGTGGCTGCCGACAAACAACCTCCGCGGTGTATGTTGGAGTGTGGCTTGGTGTAGTGCACAGTGTGGAGGTTGGCAGGGTGGTAGTGGCTGCCGACAAACAACCTCCGCGGTGTATGTTGGCGTGTGGCTTGGTGTAGTGCACAGTGTGAGAGTTGGCAGGCGTGGTAGTGGCTGCCACAACCCCACCCTCGCGGTGTATGTTGGCGTGTGGCTTGGTGTAGTGCACAGTGTGAGAGTTGGCAGGCGTGGTAGTGGCTGCCGACAAACAACCTCCGCGGTGTATGTTGGCGTGTGGCTTGGTGTAGTGCACAGTGTGAGAGTTGGCAGGCGTGGTAGTGGCTGCCGACAAACAACCTCCGCGGTGTATGTTGGCGTGTGGCTTGGTGTAGTGCACAGTGTGAGAGTTGGCAGGCGTGGTAGTGGCTGCCGACAAACAACCCCCGCGGTGTATGTTGGCGTGTGGCTTGGTGTAGTGCACAGTGTGAGAGTTGGCAGGCGTGGTAGTGGCTGCCGACAAACAACCCCCGCGGTGTATGTTGGCGTGTGGCTTGGTGTAGTGCACAGTGTGAGAGTTGGCAGGCGTGGTAGTGGCTGCCGACAAACAACCCCCGCGGTGTATGTTGGCGTGTGGCTTGGTGTAGTGCACAGTGTGAGAGTTGGCAGGCGTGGTAGTGGCTGCCGACAAACAACCTCCGCGGTGTATGTTGGCGTGTGGCTTGGTGTAGTGCACAGTGTGAGAGTTGGCAGGCGTGGTAGTGGCTGCCGACAAACAACCTCCGTGGTGTATGTTGGAGTGTGGCTTGGTGTAGTGCACAGTGTGAGAGTTGGCAGGCGTGGTAGTGGCTGCCGACAAACAACCCCCGCGGTGTATGTTGGCGTGTGGCTTGGTGTAGTGCACAGTGTGAGAGTTGGCAGGCGTGGTAGTGGCTGCCGACAAACAACCCCCGCGGTGTATGTTGGCGTGTGGCTTGGTGTAGTGCACAGTGTGAGAGTTGGCAGGCGTGGTAGTGGCTGCCGACATACAACCCCCGCACCCTCTGCAAACGCTGTAATTGGGTTTATTCTGGCGGCTAACAACACTCCACCCCCGCTGTGATGTGCTTCCTTCCACCATCAACCCCTTTCCAAACCGCAGGCCGGCCGGATGTGTGTGCTGCAGGTTGTCTATCGCCCCTGTAACCCCCCCCCCCCCCACCCCCCTTCTCCGTTTACCCTTCGCTTGCTCTAGTCAGTCGCCGCTTCCATTACATACACACTTCACTTCTTTCTACACAAACACCAACCCAACATTTGCTTTACATGTTTGAAGTACCAGCTTACCTGCAGTCCACTAAGCTGTACGTTATCACAAAAAATTGTTATCTAATACTTTTTATTCTACGTTAAGATGTGGAACTAGTTTCCCATCCATCGTTACCAACTTCACTGGGCGCATGTCCCTCAGCGCGCCCGTTAATATTTGTGCAGATAAAAGCAGTGATGTTTTTATAAGGTTGATTTCAAAAGTGCTCACTTGATCGTGAACTGCCGTTAGCCGCCTGTTCTTTTCGCGAAAAGATATACGCGCAGGCTATATATATTTAATAGTCTACTTAAATATTAACAACATAATCTTTTTTATTACCTGTGTGACTTTGTAACGAAACAGTTTCTCACCTGAATAGGCCAATCATAATTAAGTTATTCAAGGTTCTGAACGCCTGTGATTCGCTGGCAGACACTTGATCTTCAAATCATCAACTCACGAGTGGATCTGAACTACAGTGGTTTGGAGTACAAGTGGCCATGGAATATTTTCGGGATAAACAGGCGCACCCACTCATTAGTTGTAATAGGCGAGGTGAAGATACAACACCGGCCAAAATATGTACATCTGGTAGCGGAATCTTTCTGCGGAGAACGACATGCCGCACACGAAACACTGTAACGGCAGGCAGAGTGGTCAAAGAGGACGGAAAACCCACGGAACTACTCGGGAAATGAAGAGGCGATGAAAGTGAGGGTAGGTCGGTGATGAAGATACACCAGATACACTAAATTCAAAAAATTATGGAACAGCTAGGTCATGCTATATATATTATTTTATGAACGTGAAATATGGGTTTGATATAAACAAACAAAATATTTATTGGGGCGGTACTTCTTTTGTAATACCTGTAATTTATTTTCTTTCTCCTTCATGCGACTGTAGTGATAATTCCGATGCTTAGGCCTACGTTATTGTTTAATTAATTAAATATACTGTTAACGTAAGTAGCTGTATAAATGAGCGTGAGCGAGTAAACTTTGCATTACTATTTTATATTATGTATGTTTTTAGGTAATTGACATAATTTTGGATGTAGTAAACATAAAATATCTTATATTAGCTTTTTTCGTCTTTTTCCCCGTGTTTGAATAGTTATTCGCTGATCGATGTTATCTTCTTGTTTATTTCTATATAGACTACAATATATAAGTGTTTGGGCCATGGGTCCGTTTTAACTAGTTCAAATTCCACGCCACCTTGAGGCAACACTGTCGGTCGGCCTGGAGCGGCTCTGCTAGAGTCTACAAGACCAGTTGGGCTCTGTATTCGTGTCGGTAAGTCGCAATTCGAAATGTTTTTTCGTTAAAATGCAGTCCACATTGTTCTCGAGCCCAAACATTTGGTCCTCCGGGCCGGATATGAGCCGGTGTGTGTATAGGATATTTGTTTTTATTTCTGTTGTGATTTCTCTTTGCTAAGCGAGCCCGTGCGGGACGGAATGAAAAGTGTGGTTATCGGCAGCGAACTGTACAACTCACACTCGGGTTCTATAGTTGACAAACAGTGAACATTAGCGAGGTTTGTTGACTTGGGATATCGTGTTTGTATGAGCGTGAAGGCCGTTCTCTTTGTTCGTTGCGCGCGTTACTTGGCTTCGACAGCTCCTGTGTTCTGGATTTGGTTATTTGTTTATTTTTTTCGTATTTCATTCTTAACGTGAATGGTGCGTACATTATTATCACTTGATGTCAACGACCTTTTACATTTAGAAGATTGGTGCCACGATAAAGGGTTTTTGTTAGGTTATGAATTTTTCCCGTCAGGTGTTTTCAGATCTCTCTTTGTGCTGCGCTACGCACATGAACACGAAACTCCTGTGTTGCGATGGGTAATTTGTGGACACGTTGTTGCACATCGCAGCAACTTTAACATTGGCGATGCTCAAGCAGCAATACTGCGTCTACAATTGGCCGAAGGGCGCCTCAAGCGCGCGCTTGGCCTCTCCAAGTGTCTTGCTACAGATCCCTCCAAAAGGACTTTATTCCATGCAACCGTGCGTGATTTGCCGGAAATAAAACATAACTTTGAATCAGATTACATTACTGTAGAAATGGCAGCCGAACAACTAACAGGCTTCGATAAAGATGCACATGCAGCCCGCATGCTAAACTTCGAAGATCAATACTATGATGTTATGGCAATGGTAGAATCCATTGTGATCAAGTCGGAGGCAGCTCAGGCAGTAGCTACCAGCACACGGATAAGATAAATGTATCGCTTCCCAAGATCTTGCCACAGTTCAGTGGATGTGCAAAAGACTGGGTGAACTTCTCTAACTTGTTCAGTGCTCTTGTAACTGATCACCCCGACCTAACTCCAGTCAAAAGGTTGTCCTATTTAGAGTTGTCCCTTAATGATGAGCCATTAAGTATGATTCAGGCATTACCTATGTCAGGTGAAAATTTTTACGTTGCATGGAAGTGATATTCAAACAAAAGATTAACCGTTTCTTTTCACATGGAAGCTCTGCTGGAAGCACCCACAGTATCCTCTGGATCTCCCACCTCACTGCGACAGATGATGACAGTTGTAACAGAGAGTGTGGCAGCACTGGAAGCTCTGAAGGTTCCTGTGCAGCACTGGGACTTAATGTTACGGCCAATCCTTTGCAGGAAACTGGATACCCCACTTCAAACAGTGGAATATGGCATCGACAGACACATTGCCGTGCTATGAAAGCAGTTCCATCAATATCTAGGCCGGCACCCTCAAAGATCAAACCTGTGCGGGTTTCAGCAGATCGTAAACTGGCTAAAGGTTACCATTCATCCAGTGTCTTTATGGTGAAACCTACCACTTCTGGCAGTTTGTGCAACACAGCACATTTGTTGTACAAATGCCCCCACTTTCAACAGAAGCCACATAAGGAACGATTTGCTCTTGTCAAGGAGCTCAAACTACATTTGAACTGTTTGCAGCCCTCGCACCAGTGCAGAATCTGTCCCTCAGGAGTCTCGTGTCGTCACTGCATCACTCCCTGCTGCACTTCCCGGAACCATCCACTCGAGAGGATGTCTCAGATGGATCGGGACAATCCGTAGATGTGCCAGATAGCAGCTCGTGTGGTGATACAAGTTTTACTGTGGCTGTGTGCTCCTCATTTTCGAAGACACCCAGCAGTGCTGTGGTTATGCTGTCAACTGCTGTAATTGATGTACAAGATGTGTCAGGGGCTTTCCAACTCATCAGAGTGTTATTGAACTCTGGTAGTCAAGCCAATTTCATCTCTGAAAATTGCTTATCTTACTTGGGTATTCCTCGTAGGAAAAAAACTCAGCCACTTCAGGGTCTCTCTCAGGCACCACTTAACATTGCTCGTGGCGTGGTGCCTTGTGGACAGACAGGAACAGTATTTTCAAGAGATGCTTTAATGTTGCCTCGCATAACAGGACACCTCCCATCCGCACCTGAGGACCCCCAAGCCTGGAGCCATCTTGCCCATCTGCGGTTGGCAGACCCAGCCTTTGCGACTCCTGGGTCAATTGACATGCTGCTGGGTGCAGAGCTTTTCCCTACTTATTGAAAGGAAGCAAGTGTGAAGGACCGCCTGGTACTCCAGTAGCTCTCGACACACACTTTGGCTGGATCGTGATGGGATTGGTTGACAGCAGTTTGCCTCATTTGCAATCGTCATGTCTTTCCTAATTCTTTGTGGCTTTCATTTTAACACCATCACCAGATGATGTCTTCTGTGAAAAGTTGTTTGCAGAAGGCTATGCTCGTGATGAAAATGGTCGTTACAGTGTTGTACTTCCCTTCAAGAGCCAGACCCTGACCTAGGCGACTCCTACTCCACAGCACTTCGTCGTTTCGATTATATTAACTCTGGTCATATGAGTTGTATTGACCGTTCAGATGTGAATTCCTGTCACTCTTATTACATCCCACATCACTGTGTACACAAGCTTGATAGTACCACCACCAATTTTCGTGTTGTGTTTGATGCATCTGCGAAGGCCAGTTCTGGTTTGTCTTTGAATGATGTATTGTTGACTGGACCTAAGCTTCAAAGGGACATAGTAGAAGTGTTGCTTCAGTTTCGAATTCCAATGATTGTATTTACGGGTGATATAAACAAGTGTACAATCAAATTATGGTCGCTGATGCGCATAGAGATTACGAGCATATCCTTTGGAGGGAGTCTGAAGATCAGCCTCTCGAAGCGTACTGTCTTAACACTGGTACATACGGTGTTAGCTCGGCCCCATTTCTCGCTCTCAGAGCTTTGCATCAGCTAGCAGATGATGAGAAGGAAGTCTATGCAAGTGCTGCCAGTGTTTGGTTGTCTGACACTTATGTCGATGAAGTAGTCACGGGAACCAACGATGTCACTTCTGCTGTGATCTGAGATAGGAATTACAACAGTTGCTCTCGCGAGGTGGGTTCCAGCTCCGCAAGTTCACCAGTAACTACCCTGCTGTGCTAGAAGGCATGTGTCCAGAGGATGTGCAACTCCTTTAATGAAGACCAATATGTCAAGGTTCTAGGGCTGCAATGGAACACCAGCTCAGACACATTCGATTATGATATTTAGCCGAGACCCCTGATTATGACAAAACGTGGAATTCTTTTGGACATACCCTAGGTTTTTGACCAACTGGGATGGTTGTCACCATTGACACTCTTAGCCAAACATTTTATACAACAGCTGTGGCTGACAAGTGTTGACTGGGACTGCCCGGCTCCTCCCGACATCATTGCCAAGTGGGAAACTATTCGAAAGGAGTTGTCTTGCTGTTTCAACATAACTATTCTTTGCTGTATCACACTTAGCAGTGCAGATTCCACCTTTGAACTGCGTGGTTTCTCCAACAGCTCAGAGAAGGGGTATGCAGCTGTAATGTAACTTCCACAAGTGTCTTCCACGAGTGTGGTCATCATCCATTTGCTGCTTGCTAAATCTAATGTGGCTCCTCTTAAAACAGTAACACTTCCTCGCTTTGAGCTCTGCGCTGCTGTAATTCTGGCTCGGTGCTTACGCTTAGTGTTGGATAAGTACTCATCAATTTTGCACCTGAAAGAGATATGCTTGGACTGACTCTTCAGTTGCACTTTCATGGATTAGGGCTTCATCACATGTGTAAAAAACCTTTTTCGGGAACAGATTACGTGAAATTCAGAGCTGCACCTCTGTCGATTGGTGACATCATGTTCCGAGTGAACAGAATCCAGCAGATTGTGCTTCTCGTGGCCTTACACCCGTCTAGCTTGTCACACATCACCCTTGGTGGTCAGGACCTGCCTGGCTCTGTGAAGATAAGAAGCATTGGCCACAGAGTACACTTCGTGATTTTAGCCCCACCTGCAATGAAGAGCATCGAACTATTGTCCTGCAGGCCACCTTGACACAGTCACCATTCCTAAACTTAATGGAAAGTCAGTCAAATATCAAATAAGGGGAAAACGAATATTCGCGTTGTGTTGCAGATTTGGGCAGGCAGTTGGTGCAGGTGGGTCACCTACCTCAGGTCCAGTTCAGTTGGATGAGAGGCAAAGGGCCCTGAATATCCTAATCAAGATCTCGCAAATAGAATTCGCTGACGATGAGTTTGCTCATATTGCCAGGCATCAACCTTGTTCTCCATTCATCCAGAAGCTGGCTCCTTTTGTAGATTATGAAGGCATCCTGAGGGTGGTGGTCGACTGCAAAGGGCTGAATTGCAATGCAAAGAGAAACACCCAATCCTTCTCCCAAAAAACTGTCGTCTTCCAGTGTTGCTGATTGATGAGTTTTCATTTAAATGGTGTTTTTTTCATCCAGGGTCCCAGATGCCGCAGTCGTTGCTTCGAAGAAGATTTTGAGTGCTTGACGCCAGGAATCTCATTCGCAGCCGCCTTCATAAATGTATATGCTGCTTTCGAGCCCATCCCAAACCCCTCACACCAATCATGGGATATCTTCTAGCTGAAAGGGTGCGCCAGGCCAAGCCATTTCTGAACACTGGAGTCGATAATGGAGGTCCCATCTCCATCACCATGGCTAGACTTAGAAAACCTTGTGTGCTACAGGCATACATATGCCTGTTTGTGTGTTTTGCAACGAAGGCCATACATATGGAGCTTGTTTCAGATTTATCAACAGAGTCATTTCTGGCAGCCTTTAGGAGGTTCGTCGCTCGATATGGACAATGTGCCAACATTTACAGTGACCGTGGCACTCGCTCTATTGGAGCCAGCAATCAGCTGGAAGAAGTGCAAAAATTTCTCGCTGATAGTGACACTCGTAAGCAGATTGTACACAATTTAGCAAAGCATAAGATTACCTGGCACTTCAACCCTCCAGCAGCTCCTCACTTCGGTGGACTTTGGGAGGCAGGTATCAAATCTGTCAAGTCCCTTCTCAAAAAAGTTGTGGGGACCCAGTTGCTGACATATGAAGAACTGAGCACTGTTTTAGCCCAGATTGAGGCAACACTCAATTCAAGACCTCTGTGCCCATAGTCGAGTGACCCTAATGACTTCTCTGTACTAACTCAGAGTCACTTTCTTACAATGGGTCCAGCACAGATACTGCCTGAACTGGACATGTCATCAACTTCAGTCAACAGGTTGACTAGGTGGTCACTCCTACAGCAGATCCACCAGTCGTTTTGGAAGCTGTGGCATGTGGAGTATCTCCATCATCTTCAGCCCAAGGTTAAGTGGACCAGTGGAGAAGACAACATAGCTGAAGGCAGCTTGGTTTTGGTAAGAGACCAAAACTTTCCCCCCTTGCTGTGGAAGCTTGGTATAATAGTAAAGATCCACCCCGAGGCAGACGGTGTTGTGCGTGTCGCTGAGGCTCGTACCCAGTAAGGCACCTTCACCAGGCCAGCTGTTAAGTTGTGTCCTCTTCCTCTCAACTAGCACAAGACCAAGAAATCCATCTGTGTATATAGAACCTGTTTGTGTAAATATTAATTGTTCTCTTTTATATTACTGTTACGGGACTAATTAATGTTGAAATGTGGACCCTTCAAGGCGGGCGGGAATGTTTGGGCCATGGGTCCGTTTGAACTAGTTTAAATTTCCCGCCACATTGTGGCAACACTGTCGATGGTGGCGCCATCGGCCTGGAGCGGCGCCGCCAGAATCTACAAGACCAGTTCGGCTTTGTTTTTGTGTCGGTAAGTCGCAACTCGAAATGTTTTTCGTTAAAACACAGTCCACATTGTTCTCGAGCCGAAACAATATGTATGTAAATATATGTCATAGATGTATGTGGTTTTGTGTATGTATGTATGTGTGTGCATATGCATTTATGTATACACATAAAAGCATACACCAAAAGAGAAATTGTGTAAGTTCAGTATTCAGCTTATTTTTTATTTTATGTATTTTGCTTCTATATATTTCATATGAGATACTCTCTAAGTTTATAGTAGACGTTAAGTTTTGTGTCATTATTTTATTTCTTTTTCTTTTCAAAAAATAAGTGTTATGTTTTATTATATAAAGTGGTTAAGTGTAAGAGGTGATAATACCTTTCCTTTGCCACAAAAAATAAAGAAATTATATTATAATTGAATGAGTGGAGAGTTTCTTCACTGTGTTTGTAGCCGCTATTGCAGGTCGCATAATTACCACCTTCACAGGCGCAACTTCCCCCCCCCCCCTACATAGCCTTTACTCGTGCCCAAACGTTTAATTTATAAGGGGCCCCTATCCTGGCACTCGAACTGTGTGTTTGACGTCCAGGATTTTTTACAAACCTATAACACGTGCAGTTAGTGTGCTGGTCTATGAAAAGAACGCATACTTCACACTATGCCTGTCCGTTCCTCCTAAGATGTCACACACATTACGTACACTATTTCGGAGCACTCCAACATAGCCTAGCTTTTTCAAACAGCTGTTAACTCGAAATATACTGGTTATATACACACAGAAGTAATCAAGGGACATGCATTGAACCTTGATACAGACTTTCTACCAATAAAATGATAGGGTCGCCGCTGGAGGTGTTATAGAACACCACTGCACTCCGGTTCAGAGCCGTGCGCTCTTGCAGCGCGTGCCAATGTGACCCTTACAGCTCCCGCGGCGCTTCTCAGCGCCGAAAGCGGAAAGTAATGGTTACACTGTGCAAATGTACGATCACCAATAAGCGTGCAGAGTTCTCGTAGTGCTTGCGGCGACCTTGTCATTCTACTGGTGAGTTGTTTGTGGCAAGGTTCAATGCAGAACCCTCGAGTACATATATACGTATCGGACGCGTAGATGTTGAGACACAGGGATCACATTCAAGGAAACGTCTTTTTACTTCTGTATACTTGTTTATTCTGTGGCTTGTTGTAGAGCACTATGCTTATTGTTGTCGCGGCTGTAGTCCCGCATGACCTGAGCTTTTATAGTTACAGAATAACATTTCCATCAGCGTCTTCTATCTTCTGACCGCATAATAAAATACAAAAATTCAATACACCCTTATTATTATTGATATCGAGACAATAGGATTAAACTTCCATGATTTGTTACAAACTATGCAAAGTATAATGTACAAACTGATATTTCAGTGCCCAGAAATCTATTCCAATGTAAAGGCTGTTCGCGGTCTCTTGACCAATTTACAAACAAACATTTGGAAAATGGCGCCGCCTAAGTTCGCATCTATTTCAACGAGCACGCACACGATGTTTGACCCGGTAACGACGGATGGTGAGGTAGTTCGATTTCAAGGGAGTTAAGGCCATTTCACACGCTCAAATAGCTCACTGAATCCAACCAATATTTATTATATTTATTCAATACAGAAAGTGTTCACATGCACTTAAATTGAGTGAATTCAACAGAGATTAAATTATTGCTTCAATGTTTTCAAACACTTCCCACGCATGCAGCTATATTCAGTAAATATTAAAGTAGCAAATAAAAAATTTTCGCAGATGTTTCAGTTTAAAAAATTATTATATTCACTTAAATTTTTTTTAACCTCTATAAACCATACCTTATGGAGAATAATTTGTCAAAATATAAATAAATACTTTTTTTCATATGTATTTGCTTTGCATGAAATAAACACATGAAAATATTTTTGTAGCTAAAATACGCAAGACACTGCACTTCATATTTATATTCTTTAAAAATTTGGAGAGCTAGATGGAAAATTTTATTTAAGAAAATACCAATAGAAAATTTTATAGACGAAAATCTTTCAAGGAATTTCAGACAGTCAGTGGCTTGAAAAACAAAATGACAGCAATTACGAAACTCCGATTGATGTCACACAGCATTCAAGGAATTTAATTCAATAAATTACAAGAAAATTTGAAGTGAACCTTTAGTTAAACATTTGTGAATACTAAAAGAATTTTATTTTGCTTTGTTTTATGCATATAAAAGAAATAACAAATACGTAAAATATTTTATTTTCTAATGATTTTACAGTTTCACTTGGCCGACGCATGAATAAAGCGGCCAGGGCAGGCCCGTGGCAATGTTAATTATGCGTATTGCGGAAGAATACACAACGTGAATACAAGTAGATCACAAGCAGGGCTTTTGAAAGTACTCAGTTTATCGCGAGCAGCCTTAGAGATATATTACATATGACTGTAACTAATTTCCCTAGACGTAGACGACAACCAGTGCACTCGCCATCTTAGTGACGTCATACTTTTATAAAATTGTACACGGATATAATTTTGCAGTTACAAAAAAAATATGAAAATACGAATTTTTGCAAAAATATGTTTGCTGCGCATACCTCAAAATTAATTAACACAAGTCATTCGAGTTGCTCTTGTTCAATTTCCTGCAGACAGTTTTGTTTATTTTATTTGTGCTTTTTCAAAAACAGTAAAATTTTGACTATGACATGTCGTCTTGCAAAAACACCATGCGATCTAAGACAATTATTATCTGAGGAGAAAGCAGACACAGATGATGTCTTCGAGCTGAACCAGTGTGTGGTACAAATATGAAATAATTACTTATTTATTAGCAATGTCGTTAACAAGCCAGAAATGAGATGCGCGGAAACTCAACAAATCGGATTACTCACAAGGAAGACGCGACAACCGGCTACTCATTACTTGTATAAGTTGTTCAAGGTAAAATGAGCACTTTTGAAAGCTCTGCCTAATGTCTACTTGTAATTATAGACGTCGTGTATTCCTCCGCCTTATGTAAAATTAACATTGCTATCGACTTTGCATCACTTTATTCATGCGTCGGTCAAATGAAAGTGTGAAATTATTAAGAAATCTGCTCATTTTTGCTCATTTAAAAAAAAAGAGAAAGTGAAGGAATTAATTTTAAGTTAATGCAAATAATTACCATACACTTGTTATGGAACTACTTTCCAATTATCGTTACCAACTTTACTGGGCGGATATAACTTAGTGCACCCATTAAAAAATATGCAAGCAGAGTAAGTGACTTGCTCCTAAGGTTCATTTCTAAAGAGCTGACTTTATCGTGAAGAGTCTTTAGTGTACAGTGCCGACCAAGGACATCCTTCACGTGCAGCATGCCCTAGATCATAGATAGGGGGACTGGACGGCTAGTTGAAATGCATGTATGACCTAGGCCATGGACGTCTTACAGCAGTAGAGCCTTGCTTGCGGCTGGCTACACAGCTGGGCCAAACAATGGGCGACGTGATGTATATCACTCACTCCGAGGGCCGCTGGCCAAGTCCTCTGGCATAGACGTCGGCTGGTGGGCACGTACCATGTCCACTCCTCACGTAAGTGTCCAAGGACCGGCTCTACTTCCCTACCACTACAACCTCCTGTTCATCTCTCGGTTAAATATCAGCTGCTGGCTAGCAATCTAATCTATTTCGTTTCACCCATCAACTAAACATGAAGTGAAGAGATCTAAGCAGCTCATAACAGCGAGGTCTTGAGAGCCGATGAGGGTGATTGAAGTGACCACAGACCACGGGAGATTCCCGAGAAAACCCGCCGACCAACGGCATCGTCCGGCACGATTCCCACTTGCGAAAATCCGGTGACCCGGCCGGGGATTGAACCCGGTTCGCCTTGGTGAACTTAAATATGTAGTCGAGCGATCTCACTGGCTGCGCGCAACTAGTCTCCGAGTCCCAACATTGGACTGTTTTCTGCCAACCCGTCTAGCAAAAACGGCGTGTATTGGATTTGAGATTGGAACACTGATTCATAAAGAAGTTCTTAGAGATGTGTGTACACTTCCTCTGGCCAATTTAAAATGCATTGTGATTAAATTCAAATTGGTAGAAGTATTTTATTCACTTATAATATAAAAGTGCTTGTCTTTGGAAAACTGAAATATAAAGAAACGGGTTCATCGCTGTTGGCCATGTGGCTTTCGGATAGGTCAATGTTAGGTACATACGCAGACGACAAATAATCAGTCTACCTCGTATATGGTTTTACCACTTAAAATCAACATCTAGCACCGCCTTAAGCTCCCAGTTGCTGGTTACCTGGGATGAACCAGGGGCTAGACGTTACAACCGGAGGTCGGGAAGAAAGAAAATGGCGTATTTGTGTAATGATAAGTACAGTTATTTTAAATACTCCCCAGAGATTGCGATTATTTTTTGTGTGTTGATATTATAAATACTACTGTCCAGTAACACTTTGATGTGATTTTCGACAGTGGCATTTTCGTTTCGATAGTCAGTACTGCTTACGGCAATGCATGTAGCGCGGCGGCTGAACAGAGAATTAGAAGTGATGTTTTGCGAATAAAGAAATGTTGTTCACACATTGCGGCGAGTATTTAAAAAATAAAATTAATTGTTAACTTAAATTAACAACTGACAAATTCGCGCATTGTTCGTGTAATATTTCACTAAGAGTCGTATGTCGTGAAATGCAGTTTGGAAACTCCACTTGTTCGTAATTAAATTTTGTGCTGCAGTCTGTTGCGTGCGGGAATATACTAACATGGCAATGGGGACGTAAATGTGAAAATATATCTGTATAGGCTGTTCGCGGTGAAGTGAGCACTTTTAAAGGCCCTTCTGAATTTTTCCTTTCACCCAATTTTTATCTTCCTGCTGTTTTTTAATGTAAACAATGCAATGTGACAAGTAAACATACTGTATAGATTTCATCACTTTAAAATATAACGTCTGAGGCTGCAATAAGATACATTTATTATTGGTTAATGACTGTTGGGAGGGCCTTAAAAAGTGTTCACTTTACCGTGAACAGCTTATAACGTACCGCCGTAATGCTAAGAGGAGAGTAGGAGGTTCTGAGAGAGGATGTCCTAAGTGCACCTCAGGGCTGAGCCACACACGACTAGACATTCTGAGGTCACGTGTTCTCGCGGCTGTACTAGGATTGAACAAACATGGCCACGAGTGGGACCGTTGTTGCTTTCTGTGCCAACTTAATATGAACTAAAGAGGGTGCCAGTGGTGTGTGTGTGTGTGTGTGTAAGGGGGGAGGGGTGAACCGACATAGTCACCGTATAAACACCTTGACAGACAAGAATTGCGAAATTGCATGCCAAGCAGAAACATACTTATATTAGAACAGAATAATAGGGAAAGAATAATCTTTACAGAAAGGGTTTTTCGAACACTATAAGAAAATGAGTGATGGTTATTTGTTGCCGCTGTTGGAAGGTAGCGAGGGAGGGAGGGAGGCGAATGTCTGGGTGACCTACCCGCCTTCCTACACGGGAGACAGAAATAGTAGCCAGCTGCTGTCGGAGCCGCGCTGTCCTGGCACGTACACACGTACACGTGCCGCCTGTTCACAACTGTTGTGTCCGTAGCTGTGTCCTAGGACAAGAACACGCTGACTGGGCCACGTCATCACCAACAAGCGCAGGCTCTGAACTGGCGTGCAGGGTTCTTGTCTTGCTGTGAGCGTGTACACATGGCACTTCAATACGTAACGATGTCATTTTATCTCTGGAAAATCTGAAGCGGAAGTTCAGGGCAGGTTTCTGTGATAGTTTCGCTTGTTTCCGACTATAATAGCGCCGCTCTAACTCAGGACTTGTGAGCTGTGGCAATGTCGGGCCGCTTCTCCTAGCCAAAGGAAACAACTGTACGAGTGTAGTACGGCAGGTGGGAGGGAGTACCTGCCAGCTACCTGTGCTTGGTGCTTTATAAGTCGTTCAGCCTCTCTCTTTCACTAGGGTAGACGGAGACTTGTGATCTCTGTCAATGTCGGGCTGCTTCTCCCTGGGAAAGGAAACAACTGTACGAGTGTAGTACGGCAGGTGGGAGGGAGTGCCTGCCAGCTACCTGTGCTTGGTGCTTTACAAGTCGTTCAGCCTCTCTCTTTCACTAGGGTAGACGGAGACTTGTGATCTCTGTCAATGTCGGGCTGCTTCTCCCTGGGAAAGGAAACAACTGTACGAGTGTAGTACGGCAGGTGGGAGGGAGTACCTACCAGTTACCTGTGCTTGGTGCTTTACAAGTCGTTCAGCCTCTCTCTTTCACTAGGGTAGACGGAGACTTGTGATCTCTGTCAATGTCGGGCTGCTTCTCCCTGGGAAAGGAAACAACTGTACGGGTGTAGTACGGCAGGTGGGAGGGAATACCTGCCAGCTACCTGTGCTTGGTGCTTTACAAGTCGTTCAGCTTCTCTCTTTCACTAGGGTAGACGGAGACTTGTGATCTCTGTCAATGTCGGGCTGCTTCTCCCTGGGATAGGAAACAACTGTACGAGTGTGGTACGGCAGGTGGGAGGGAAGTACCTGCCAGTTACCTGTGCCTGGTGCTTTACAAGTCGATCAGCCTCTCTCTTTCACTAGGGTAGACGGAGACTTGTGATCTCTGTCAATGTCGGGCTGCTTCTCCCTGGGATAGGAAACAACTGTACGAGTGTGGTACGGCAGGTGGGAGGGAGTACCTGCCAGTTACCTGTGCCTGGTGCTTTACAAGTCGATCAGCCTCTCTCTTTCACTAGGGTAGACGGAGACTTGTGATCTCTGTCAATGTCGGGCTGCTTCTCCCTGGGAAAGGAAACAACTGCACGAGTGTAGTACGGCAGGTGGGAGGGAGAGTACCTGCCAGCTACCTGTGCTTGGTGCTTTACAAGTCGTTCAGCCTCTCTCTTTCACTAGGGTAGACGGAGACTTGTGATCTCTGTCAATGTCGGGCTGCTTCTCCCTGGGAAAGGAAACAACTGTACGAGTGTAGTACGGCAGGTGGGAGGGGGTGCCTGCCAGCTACCTGTGCTTGGTGCTTTACAAGTCGATCAGCCTCTCTCTTTCACTAGGGTAGACGGAGACTTGTGATCTCTGTCAATGTCGGGCTGCTTCTCCCTGGGAAAGGAAACAACTGTACGAGTGTAGTACGGCAGGTGGGAGGGAGTACCTGCCAGCTACCTGTGCTTGGTGCTTTACAAGTCGTTCAGCCTCTCTCTTTCACTAGGGTAGACGGAGACTTGTGATCTCTGTCAATGTCGGGCTGCTTCTCCCTGGGATAGGAAACAACTGTACGAGTGTAGTACGGCAGGTGGGAGGGAGTACCTGCCAGCTACCTGTGCTTGGTGCTTTACAATTCGTTCAGCCTCTCTCTTTCACTAGGGTAGGCGGGGCCAAGTCCGTGATTTGTCCGGCCCGACCGAAGTATATTATAATGTACAACAATGTAAGAAAATCGTTTGTAATGTATATTGTGTATCGAGAGTATTATTTGTACCTCGTCTGAAGTGAAATTGTTTCTCGTACAACTTTTACCAAAAACTATTAAAACTACCCGTCTCTACTAGTATATTTTCTACGCACTAATAAAGAACATGGTTCCTACCTATCTGTCTCGTGTAGCATTTTCTACTGATGCATGCAACAATTTTTAATTGATTTCCTGTCGAAAGGGTATTTACAGTGTCTCTATCGGTGATCCCTTTCTCTTCTTAGTTGTAGTAGTGTAGCTGTAAGTACAGTCATGGAGGTTGTCGTGGCTACAACGAGGCTATGGCAGCCCAATGCAGCGATGAACGTCTTCCTTCCCTTGTACAAGTACGGGTCCTAGCTCTCAGACGCACTTGCCTCCCCTCCCACTCTATCGCGGCCGTACACCTAACACTTTGTTTTAGAGTAGCTTAGAAAAAAGACCATAAACAAATTATCTAAACTCATGCGGTTTTATTTTTAACATATTTAAATGTCATATCATAAGTGTTTCCAACGAGAAAAAAATCGCGAAAATAATAATAAGAAAAATACTGCATTTGTAGAACTTACGTGCCTAGTTTCCTTAAGAGATAGGAGAACAGTGAAACTGTACGGTCGTAATTACATATGTGGACTTGCATCGCAATGAGTTGCCAGTGTTACAGATCTAACTTGCACGTGCAAGTTTCACAACGGAGTCATTGCACGCTGTGTCGCTGCCTTGCGCGTATGTGTGAAGGGCCGTCGAGCGGGCGTGATATCGTCTCTCCTATCGCTGTGAATCGAACGCGATAAAATATTCTCTGTCCCATGTACTTTTAGAGCTCCGCCTCACAAACCATGCTGATTCACTGTTTCCCAGCAGGTTATTCCAGTCGTCCAGGGACACTTGTTTTAAAACTACTACACCTCTCTCATCATTGCCGAAGTTCAGAGCGGGGGGTGTGTGCTCGGGCCCTTATACCACCCAGACGGTATCTCTCTGCGGGCTGAGGAAGTTTCCCTCACCAGACCGCAAAGAACACATAGCCCAGAGGTCAGGACGCCCTGCATGTCCCGGCGCAACAATGGCAGGCGCTCTCTCATCATTGCCGAAGCTCAGAGCGGGGGTGTGCTCGGGCCCTTATACCACCCAGACGGTATCTCTCTGCGGGCTGAGGAAGTTTCCCTCACCAGACCGCAAAGAACACATAGCCCAGAGGTCAGGACGCCCTGCATGTCCCGGCGCAACAATGGCAGGCGCTCTCTCATCATTGCCGAAGCTCAGAGCGGGGGTGTGCTCGGGCCCTTATACCACCCAGACGGTATCTCTCTGCGGGCTGAGGAAGTTTCCCTCACCAGACCGCAAAGAACACATAGCCCAGAGGTCAGGACGCCCTGCATGTCCCGGCGCAACAATGGCAGGCGCTCTCTCATCATTGCCGAAGCTCAGAGCGGGGGTGTGCTCGGGCCCTTATACCACCCAGACGGTATCTCTCTGCGGGCTGAGGAAGTTTCCCTCACCAGACCGCAAAGAACACATAGCCCAGAGGTCAGGACGCCCTGCATGTCCCGGCGCAACTCAGACAGCCCGCCTGACAGACCAGTAAAGCCGCGGTAAACTACTACACCTTCACAAGGAAAAGCAGTTATACTTGAAGTGAAAGGGGGGGGGGGTCCCCCCTCGCTCTAGTGCGGGCAATACCACATGGGGGGGGGGTTCCCCCTCACCACTCGTGTGGGCAAGACCATGTCTAATAGAATACTGCGTGGGGCAAGACTTTTTTTAAATCCAGATATTGGGAAATTCGCGTTTCAATACTTTGAAGATCGGTTTTACGATATTATATTCATGTTTGAAGAATACAAACATACATATAACTCTGATAGTTCCATTGAGCATCTTTGTGAAGGAATATGTGTGAGACTGGCAGTAAATGTGGATTGGGTAAAGTGACGTAGAGAGAAAAACCTATATGCAGGGGCAGTGAAATTTCGCGAAAAGATTTCAAAACATGTACTTCGAAAAACTCTAGGGTCGTTTACTTATCTTGATTGGCTGAATTACTGTTTGACACGTGTTAACTGTCTGCACACGAATCACGTACGAGCCGTGCCGATGTTGCCGAATTCTGAGTGGCCCAGTCAAATATGAAAACGCCTTCCCAAGTAGACGGCAACCAATGGCAATAGACAAACTGCTGTTGGGTGCTTATAATATGGGAGTCTACCGTGTACTCATATTTTTTCACGAAAAGTCACTAGCTCTACCTATATGATTTGTTTGCAATGGCCCTCCACCTAATAGAGATTGGTTTTTAAACCGTGTTTTTGTTGTTAAGGCGACACGGCCTTTTTAGGAGTGCGAAAGAAGGCCAGCGATAAACATTTTAATTAACAACATATTGTTGCAATTTTCCAGTTATCATATAACTAGGGACAGGAAAATTACACGTTTTAAACGATACGTGAGCTAGACTCCACGATGCTATGTATTTCGTAGTCTCAGCTCTCCGCTCGTTGGCTGCTGTCCCAGAGCGTAGCCAGTTATAGCTCAGACCACCTGTCACGGGATTCGGTGCTTGTTTCCTTGCAGGCCAGTTATTGGCCTAGAGTTCAGCTAGGCCTGGCGGATAAATCACCGTCCAATTGTAAACATAACAGCCATACACATGCGCTTGAAGGCTAGCTTGTACTAAAATTTATTCGCGAAATTTTTCCAGTTTCCACGTATAACAACAAGTGGATAAAATTTTGAGACTACACTTGAAATCATCTGTAGAACGGAAAGGTGCACTAAAAGTAGTTATTAGAAAGTTATGGCACATAAATGGAAAACTCAATATGGCGGATGAGCTCTAGCCGTGATCCGCCCAGTCCCCAGTTTGTTTACGAGCTCAAGATTTGCACTCGTTTAACACTTGAGTGCGGTGCAGACTTTCTGACAATTACGACAAGCTGGCAGTGAGCCGCCTATGTATTCACGACTGCATTACCATCAGGTCTCTGTTTTTCCATTCACAACTGCCCTAGCAGTTCACACAAAACTGGACACGCATACTATACCGTACAACTGCTCATTACTGGTCGGATCTCTGACAATATGATGAGTTGAATGTCACCACATTCAATGCTCTTTCATAAGTATATATAACAACATACAATCCAATCTGTCGATTTGGTTAATTTACACTCGTGAGTTTTACTGGCGTAATATTACTAGAGATATATGTAAAATCGCGAATATTTTTGTAGTCAACCCAAAAAAAAAAAAAAAACAATTTTGACAGCAAAGTTCTCAAGGGTTTGCTTGTAAAAGTACAAAAAAAATACAATGTGGTGTATTTTAGGAACACTTCTTTTTAGCGATAACAATCCACTAGTTGTACTCCAAACCACTGTAGTTCAGATCCTCTTTCGTGATTTGATTATTTTAACTGTCACGTGTATCATCGTGTGTGTTCAATACCAAGTAACTTAGTTATGATTGGCCCAGTCAGGTGAGAAACTGTCTCTTTAATAAAACATGCGGCCAATAAGCAGAAGAAAATTGCAGTAATTTATTTGTTATATATGTTCGACTTAATCTACGCTGGCAAAGTTATGGATAGAATCACTTCACTTACACTTAACCAGGTATAACATACCATAAACATTCGAAGTCGGGGCCGCGGTGGCTGAGTGGTTAGCCTGCTCACCTACCACCAAAGGCGAATGGACACAGCCTTCACATGTGTTGCTGTTAAGCTTAGTACAGAATCAATGTCGTGTACTTAAGAGACGTGTGCATAGAACGTCTACAAAAACGTGTGATTCGCAGTAAATGTGATCGTCTTATGTCAAACTATTCACACACGACCAGAAATTATTTTCATTTATGTGAAGTAGCGATTTATGAGCAAATACCACGATTTAGACGTATAGCCTATTTGTAATGAGTAACAGAAAATAAATGTTAAGTAGCTTTGTTTAGAAATACGATATTTAAAAAAAGCAACATAAGACCTATTTTTCTTTTTCTTTAGTCCTGCAATTGTTTCAGCTAAAGGTTTTTCGTACACGGCACTAAATAAAATATCCCCATTTCATATACATCCACGCGTCCAGAATTTTTCTACAAAACACGTGACGGGATGACCGAGAACACTTTCATAAAGATACCTCCTTTCGATCTGATATGTACATGTTCAGTTCACTACATACAATCCATTCACGGTCACTCCCAACTTTCCTGAAGCCCTGATAACTTCCCACTTTCTCAGCCACCTCGTGCAAACAAAGCTTAGAAAATTACACCAGAGGACCAACGCACCGCATTTGTGCGCTCTCATTGTAATTACATTTACATTTACATTTGCTTAAGGCTGCTTGCTGGGTTGACATCAGTGAGAACTTGGTATAGGGAAATACATGTTAATGAAATTACATTTAGAGAAGCCAATTTCAAATATATAAACTTGAAACAAAAACCTATGTGTGAGAAATGACAATGTGAAGCTGTGGCTATAGCCAAATATATCAATTTGTGTTAAACTTTTTTATAAAATTAAAGTTTAATTTTTGGATCTTTCCAGAAAGCAAGCTATACATTAATTGTACAAAAGGTTTCTTTTAGAAAGAAATGTGTATCTTTCTGCTCAAAAAAGTCAGCGGCGGCATATATTTATCTTGAACAGAAACGCCACAAAAGTGAATATTGTTTTAAAATATTTGGTGCAGGGGCAAAATGTACAGGAGAGCGTACATACTATTGGTGGGAAGACGGCCGTGTACCTGCCTTGCCAGGTTCAGGTAATGAGTCACCAGTGTCCACGGAGGGAGAGGCTATTATAAGTAATCCCTTGTTAAGCTGTTATATTATGCATTTTGTGGTTCGTTAGGGTAGGGGGTGTTTGTCCTTGAGATGAATAAGGAAGTGAGCACTCCGAAATCTGTCATTCGTTATTCTAAAACCTCGCAGTGCAGTGTTTTGTAATGTGAACATTATTTTGTGCGGTTATGTGAGGAAAATAACTTTGGCAGCGCTAAAATTAAATTTACTGACAATGGCAAAGACAGTCACCCGCAGAAGATAAACCGTATCAACACGGCGTAAATCCGTCAGAAAAATGACGACTCGAGCTCGGAAAGCCAAGCTGTTGAAGTATATTACTTTCTTTCACGCCTAGTTTTTGTAATATTAATAATTAAGGGTATGTTATTCAAATTGTATTTTAGTCTGAAACAAGGAGTATTAAATGATCTTCTGCTATTCTTGAACACTTCCCATGAGTTGCTTTACGAAGTTGCTCGTATTCGAACTAGTATTAGTCTAGTGGCGGACACGCGAGATGGGTCTTTCGTATGCGAGCAACCGGGAATAAAGGCGCTACATAAATATTTCTGCAACTACATATTCTTGAAAGTAATCGAGAATCTTTGAAACATTTGTTATGAATAATACGAAATTAATTAAAAACTTTTTATTTATTTCTTTTTCTTCATTTCTCATCGAGAAATAAGGCATTCGATTTTTCTCACATTCACGCATGAATACTGTTGTACAGCATATTAAAATATAATTGATTTAAAATTTAAAAAATGTACTTATACAAGTTATGTAAAACTATAACATGTTGACAAAACACTCTTCAACGTACATATAATAGCGGATAAAATAATCTTTACGGCTCATGATTTGCAGAAACCAGAAATCGACAACTCCGTTTTAAGTTGGGATGATTGTTATACTGTAAAATACTGGTCTTCTGACAATTTGTAAGTGCGATCGTGTTTCCATGTCTCTGCAATAAAGTAACGCTTATAGGTAAGACAAGGTTTTCAGATGTGCGTGAACTATTTGCAAACTCTCTTCACGTAAGTTAAAGGGACAAAAAAACTTAGCGAAATTTTTTATCGTGATACCTAATTCCACTCAAAGAGTGAATTGCATAGACTTGTACACAAAACATTGTCTAATAGGAATCCTGGAGTCTTTACAATTAAATATATTGCTCAGAACAGGTCCGGCACTAAATTACGCCAACGCCGAAAGAAGTCAGTTGCAAAAAGATACTAACACAGGCCCAGATGAGCATTAAGGACCACATGCAGCCTAGCCTTTACCAGACACCCCTGATGATAAGCTTGACGTCCTAAAAGAATAGTATTTGAGATCTTTACAAGAAGAGGGGACCGATGAAAGAAGAAGGGCAATACAAATTAACACAAAATACCAAACTACTTCACAAGAATGGAGAGAGCAAAGGCGAAAACGTATCACTGCGTCATGTTCTGGTAAAATATGTAAAATGCGAACCACAACTTCTTGTGTTTCTGTAGTAGAATAAATCCACAATCCGACATTCTCACGAAATGCACATACAAGATGGGGGTATAGAAATGGAGGCAACTGCATTGCTTTTAGTAAGTAAAATACTTGGGGAAAAAATTTAAAAGTGTGGTTTCTATATTCACAAAGACTACCCTTATCTTGGAGCAACCTCTGATGGCATCACAAAAGAAAGTGCAATCGTGGAGATAAAATATCCTTCCTCATCAAAAGATACCTCTCCAGGTGAGGCTTTCACTCGACGAAAGCTTAAATTTCTATGTAAAGAAAATAACACGTTGAGGTTGAAAGAAGAACATCCGTATTTCAAACAAGTTCAAGGCCAACTTAACATAACAGAACGAGAAGTATGTTACTTTGCTGTGTGGACACCGGGGAAAAAAATTTTTTTATGAGTATGGCTAAATGCAGCTAAGTGTTATTCGATTATATAACGACAATTCAGTTGTATCAATACCGAATTTTAAAGCATACATCATATATATGATATCCTTATGTTGTTTCCATTTGAGGCAGGACCAACGAACGTGATTTGAGGCGGCTATCGCCAAAAGGAGGGAGAATAATGAACGGAATGTGATGACGTAGGGATGAAATAACAACGTAATGCATTGGGGAGGAAAACGTGAGTAGTCTACCCCTAAAAAACCCCTACGTAAACGTTTGCCACATTCCCTACATACTAAAATATGGCGTGACCCCTTTGGATTCAAACCCGGGTGGCCATTATAGGTGATGATTGGTCTGACCAGTTCACCACTGTGTGGCTTCACGCATATATATACATATATATAATGTTAATCCTATATGCCATGCCATTTCATAAAATTGTAATAGGAAACGGGCCATGGTTCATTTGTTTTAGATAATATTAATAATTAAAAGTATATAAATTAACATTACTTTCTTTTGAAGACTTAACAAAATTTCACAAAAAATATTGATATTCCACTAAACACTATTTTTTTTTCCTCCAAAAAAAATTACTGCATAAGAGTTCGTTTAATTGCTTTTTTTTTTTGTCCATGTATAACGAATTTTATAACCAGGTAGTTATAGACTGAAAATGTACTTGAGGATTATAGTAAAGTTTATATCAGGAAATAATCGCCGGGAAACAATACTTGGTACAATTAGTACTTAGTACACAGAAAATTGATTTGGTTAGTATTTTGTGTAGGAAAAAAAACGTGTTTTACTAAATCTAACATAATCTGAAGTAAAATTGTTCAAGTTGTGGTAAAACCTCAACACTCAACCTATTTGCAAATCAAATGTGTTTGTTATAAATAGTTGGTTTCTTTTTTTTTACTTATAAACACCAATCATGTCCACTTCTACCCCAAAATTGACATGCCAGAGAGACCCATGATTATAGCAATAAATTATTCCAATTTTGTAATAGATGGTTACGTCTCAATAACATTATCTAAAAATTTCTTGTAGGGAAATGTTAGTAAACAATAATGTTTATGGAAACATATTGTATGTGTCCAGGTTTGTTGCTCGACAAAGTGAAGAGAAGGAAAGATATGTGGCAGGAAATTATGCTTCCGAAACTGACAGTATTCTATATGGAGTATCTCCTTCCAGAAACTGTAAATTCTCGTCGAGCTCGTGGTCGGATTATAAGAGAGCCCCAACATATCCTTGAAGCACAGGCTAAGGCTATCACCAAGAAACAAAAGAAGAAAAGACGATGACCTAAGCTGCTGCCGCATTGTTTAATTAATCAGTATGTTTGGCTAATGGTTAATCTTTTAAAACCCTTCTGAAGACATCGATTTACGTAATAAAACAGAAGAATATTTTGTTCGTGACTATAACAATAAAATTTTCCTCGAAAATTCAGACACTCACAAAACTGAACAAACCTAATAATCCTTGCATTAAAAAACAAAATACGCGCAAATGAATGTATTAAAAAATTGCAACAATATAATAATCTCCAAGCTACGACGTAAACATAAATAAGAGATTTCAGTACCTTCAAGGGAAATGTTAAATGTTAAATTTCAATATTCCTAGTATCAGATAACTATTTTAAAACACTCGATTTTTTAATTTGCTTCATACATTCTGGCTACTAAATGCAGAGCTGATAAATATAACCAGTTACTTGGGAAACGTCCTAAATATTTTACCATTGTGACTGAAAGGGTTAATATATTTTAATAAGCTATCACTTATTGCCTCTTCAGTTGTAGCTGTAGTTTTAATTTATATTCTCTGTAACGAGGCATTTGATGGTACATTTAAAATGTATAATATTGCGCACATTATTACATGTTCTTGTGCAGTATGATTTTAAATAACTTCATTGTCTGTGCAATGCAGATGATATTTATTTCAAAGATATTTTGTATTAAAAATTTAGTTACATTAAAATTTTGGAGAAAAAATTCTTAATTTATTTGTCTATTTAAATTATGTATTCTTTTTCCTGCTGAAAAATGTGGTAATTATGACGAATTTTTTCCTCGGTATACTATGGTAAAATTGAGACATGGAGATTTAATTATTATATAGCATATTTATTATTAACATACCCTACGATTTGACAATATTTCAATAAAAAATTATATATGACATAGTTTAACCTTCAACATTGTTAATACAACTTTTTTGATAACATAGTAGGCTAATATCCTCAACGCCAATATTAAAAACTTGTTTTAATTTAGTTTTCATAAAGAATTAGTTTTTTTTCTACAGTATATTAATGAGTTACGTATAATCGCTAGAGCCTCGTCTGAGCATACTAGGTGTGCCAGCTGGAAGTCGGAGAGATGTTTTGAGATAGGAGAGGTGATAGAAGACATATCACTAGTCCTTGAACCCCGTTTTCTAATTTCTCTTAAATATTTCCTGTTTCATTCATCTAGTTCTTATACATTTATTAATGGAATGTGATATTAACTTCCAGGAACTAATATAAATACATCCATCACAATCTCCTGTATACTTTTGAACTATTTCGTATTGACTTTTTCGGTATTTTAACATTGTTAATCTACGTCTTTTGGCTTTCTAAGTGTGTGCCTACAAGACTTAGTCAAGTATTACAAGTATAACAATATTGGGTTGGAAATGGGTTCGTTGGTTTTTGAAATAATATAAAGGCTTCATACTCGTGTGGTACTATTATACAAGACACCCCACTAAACAGGAATTGTAGATGCACGCTTGAAGCTCGTAATAGATAGTCAGCAAAAAAAAAAAAAAAAAAAAAAAAAAGTATAATTAAAATTGGTTATTTTTAATGATATAACGGGCAAATCACTTAAAACGTACGCCGCGAATATTTCTGAAACCGAAGCTTCTATTGATGTGCTCTTAATTGTAGCCCAAACACAGACGAAGACGTGTTAATATCCCATTTCTATGTAACGTTAACATTATTTGCCGGCACACAAAAGATTAGTTGACAATTGAAATATACTATTTACTGATGTAAATGGGTTGGAAAATAGTTCTGTGTTTACATGTATGTTAGACATTACTTGATGCGAGAGAGAGTGAGAGAGAGAGAGAGTGAGAGAGTGACAAGTGAGATGTATTGCGGTATCGAAACAGTCTCGAAGCTAGGTTAGTCTGCACTTGAACAAACTTTGTTTCGATGCTATATAATTAATCTCTGGCTCTAGAAGATCGCTAATGCACGAAACTACACCCAAACACACGCCTTATACCGACTAGCTGAGCAACACTAGACCATAACTCAGCGAGGAGACACAAAGGTGAAACATCTTGTATTTGAAATGTTTTATTACAAGTCATAGGGACCGTAAGTCGCTGTTATACACGCTTGATTGTGCTAATTGCGAACCCGGGTCCATTCATTCATACTTATCTTCCCCTTGCCTCCTGACCACATGCTCGCGGGCCGCTTATAGAAGCGCTTTGATTATAGTGTGTAGTGCATGAAGATGCTGCATGCAACTGCACACGAGAGCGTATAGTTGACTGCTGTGCTATTGGAACTCTTCACTACTTATCTTCCCCTTGCCCCCTGACCACATGCTCACCGTAATACGGAGCGCTTTGATTATAGTTGTGTAGTGCATGAAGATGGCATGCAATGCAAACTGCAAACGAGAGCGTATAGTTGACCTGCTGTGCTATTGGAACTCATTCACTACTTATCTTCCCCTTGCCCCCTGACCACATGCTCGCGGGCCGCTCCGTAATACGAGAGCGCTTTGATTATAGTTGTGTAGTGCATGAAGATGGCATGCATGCAAACTGCACAACGAGAGCGTATAGTTGACCTGCTGTGCTATTGGAACTCATTCACTACTTATCCCCTTCCCCTGACCACTGCCACCAATGACTTTAAGCGACAGATGCCCCGGGCATTCCCGTCATTAATCCGTATTGCCACTGCTGTGCCTCGTAATCGAGAGCGCTTTGATTTGTTGTGTAGTGCATGAAGATGGACTGCAATGCAAACTGCACGAGAGCCTGTAGTTGACCTGCTGTGCTGTTGGAACCCATTCGCTACTTATCTTCCCCTTGCCACCGGCCACATGCTCACCGTAATATGAGAGTGCTTTGATTATAGTTGTGTAGTGCATGAAGATGGCCTGCAGTGCAAGCTGCACAACGAGAGCGTATAGTTGACCTGCTGTGCTATTGGAACTCATTCACTACTTATCTTCCCCTTGCCCCCTGACCATATGCTCGCGGGCCGCTCCGTAATACGAGAGCGCTTTGATTATAGTTGTGTAGTGCATGAAGATGGACTGCAATGCAAACTGCACGAGAGCCTGTAGTTGACCTGCTGTGCTATTGGAACTCATTCACTACTTATCTTCCCCTTGCCACCTGACCACATGCTCGCGGGCCGCTCCGTAATACGAGAGCGCTTTGATTATAGTTGTGTAGTGCATGAAGATGGCATGCAATGCAAACTGCACAACGAGAGCGTATAGTTGACCTGCTGTGCTATTGGAACTCATTCACTACTTATCTTCCCCTTGCCTCCTGACCACATGCTCGCGGGCCGCTCTGTAATACGAGAGCGCTTTGATTATCGTTGTGTAGTGCATGAAGATGGCATACAATGCAAACTGCACAACGAGAGCGTATAGTTGACCTGCTGTGCTATTGGAACTCATTCACTACTTATCTTCCCCTTGCCCCCTGACCACATGCTCGCGGGCCGCCCCGTAATACGAGAGCGCTTTGATTATAGTTGTGTAGTGCATGAAGATGGCATGCAATGCAAACTGCACAACGAGAGCGTATAGTTGACCTGCTGTGCTATTGGAACTCATTCACTACTTATCTTCCCCTTGCCCCCTGACCACATGCTCGCGGCCGCCCGTAATACGAGAGCGCTTTGATTATAGTTGTGTAGTGCATGAAGATGGCATGCAATGCAAACTGCACAACGAGAGCGTATAGTTGACCTGCTGTGCTATTGGAACTCATTCACTACTTATCTTCCCCTTGCCCCTGACCACATGCTCACCGTAATACGAGAGCGCTTTGATTATAGTTGTGTAGTGCATGAAGATGGCATGCAATGCAAACTGCACAACGAGAGCGTATAGTTGACCCTTTCTGTGCTAATGGAACTCATTCACTACTTATCTTCCCCTTGCCCCCTGACCACATGCTGCCCGTAATACGAGAGCGCTTTGATTATAGTTGTGTAGTGCATGAAGATGGACTGCAATGCAAACTGCACGAGAGCCTGTAGTTGACCTGCTGTGCTATTGGAACTCATTCACTACTTATCTTCCCCTTGCCCCCTGACCACATGCTCGCGGGCCGCTCCGTAATACGAGAGCGCTTTGATTATAGTTGTGTAGTGCATGAAGATGGCTGCAATGCAAACTGCACAACGAGAGCGTATAGTTGACCTGCTGTGCTATTGGAACTCATTCACTACTTATCTTCCCCTTGCCACCTGACCACATGCTCGCGGCCGCTCCGTAATACGAGAGCGCTTTGATTATAGTTGTGTAGTGCATGAAGATGGCATGCAATGCAAACTGCACAACGAGAGCGTATAGTTGACCTGCTGTGCTATTGGAACTCATTCACTACTTATCTTCCCCTTGCCCCCTGACCACATGCTCACCGTAATACGAGAGCGCTTTGATTATAGTTGTGTAGTGCATGAAGATGGACTGCAATGCAAACTGCACACGAGAGCGTATAGTTGACCTGCTGTGCTATTGGAACTCATTCACTACTTATCTTCCCCTTGCCTCCTGACCACATGCTCACCGTAATACGAGAGCGCTTTGATTATAGTTGTGTAGTGCATGAAGATGGCATGCAATGCAAACTGCACAACGAGAGCGTATAGTTGACCTGCTGTGCTATTGGAACTCATTCACTACTTATCTTCCCCTTGCCCCCTGACCACATGCTCCCCGTAATACGAGAGCGCTTTGATTATAGTTGTGTAGTGCATGAAGATGGCATGCAATGCAAACTGCACAACGAGAGCGTATAGTTGACCTGCTGTGCTATTGGAACTCATTCACTACTTATCTTCCCCTTGCCCTGACCACATGCTCGCGGGCCCCCGTAATACGAGAGCGCTTTGATTATAGTTGTGTAGTGCATGAAGATGGCATGCAATGCAAACTGCACAACGAGAGCGTATAGTTGACCTGCTGTGCTATTGGAACTCATTCACTACTTATCTTCCCCTTGCCCCCTGACCACATGCTCACCGTAATACGAGAGCGCTTTGATTATAGTTGTGTAGTGCATGAAGATGGCATGCAATGCAAACTGCACAACGAGAGCGTATAGTTGACTTGCTGTGCTAATGGAACTCATTCACTACTTATCTTCCCCTTGCCCCCTGACCACATGCTCACCGTAATACGAGAGCGCTTTGATTATAGTTGTGTAGTGCATGAAGATGGCCTGCAATGCAAGCTGCACAACGAGAGCGTATAGTTGACGAACCAGGCAGCCCTGTTAAGAACTATTTATTACTAGGCATTACCAACACACCTATTTTATCCCTGTTTCCCCTAACGTTAATTATGAATTAAATATTATAATTTATAAATTAAATATAAGTATAAATTAGATTTAACCAAAATAAGATATTTTATATTGCCATAACTATAAAACGCTTGCCGATAAGTTTAGAAAACAACGAAACACGTCATGAATGGGGTGTAGACTAAACATGGTGGAGTGAGAGACTTAGCTAGTACGTGGTCGCCTGTTGCTGCAGAAAGGCGGCGGAGTCCAACCCCCGCCCCCCTCCCGCCCGGAAGCAACTCGTTAGCGAACACTCTCTCCTCCTCCAATTAGCACCAACCAACTGTCCCCCACCCCCCACCACTCTCAACAAAACACCGTGTTGGAGCTGCTGTTGCAATCACACACTAGTCCGCCCCGGACTGCAGAACTACTATCCCGATATTGGTGGATTGTCGCCGTCGTTACTCAGCCGTCATTTCCCAACGTCATTCTCTACCAGGCCCACGTTATGACACCAGCACAGAGTACACAACAACACAGAGGCGAAAGAGAATTTCGCAGCCATTATAAGAACGACGTTTGCTTTCCCACTTATCGGTATCCTATTGGTTTGCACCACATTTGTAGCTTTTGCTGCGCTGAACAAACATCATTACTGGCTGCCTTTCATTTCTAACAGATGAAGGCTCTTCCGCACGATCAACTATTTATTAAATTCGACTACTTGGATTCAATTTATTGAATAAATAATCACCTCATTTGCCTTTCAATGAATTGCATTCAATAAGCATTAAAGTTTCAGTACGCGCGAAAATTTATCACAAACTTGTTAATGGAAGCAGTTTAAAAAATACTAGTAGTAAAATTTCTCAAGTATCTGCTACTCATGCACCAAACTAAAATAGTTGGTTAAGCCACAACAAATTTTCTTCATTTAATTATACATTTTCTTTCGAAGAAATATATGTCTTTATTTTCTGATAACTTTAAATAAGTACACACAACACTAATATTATGATTAGAGAACCGGGAGATTTCGCGGATTCATCTGAGGACAAGTTAAACTGCACCCACATGTAGATATGTGCTTGTGCTTACATTGGATCGCAGACTGTTAGACACGCCCCGAACGACTTTCAACCAATAACGAACCTGCAAGGAGAATAAGAACCGAATCCCGTGTAACCTGGTCTGTAGTCGAAGTAAAGCAACAGCCAATGGACTACTAATTGATGCTCGAACGCACAAAGGATTGTGGATTCCAGCTTTTTGTCGGATGAATCGGCGGAATTTCCGGGTTCCATTTATGATTAACTTCCACTAGTATTATTAGAAAAGCTGAGATCGGCGAATGAAATTTTGGATTCAAAAAAATATAGAACATTTCAAAACGAAAATCTTGAAGGAAAACAAGAAATTCAAGAAACTGAAAGAGAAAACGGCTGCGATTATGACGTTCGTATGACGTCATATAGCTAGGGGCAATTGTTTTGTGGGAGAAGTTTTCAGGGCAAGTTATGTTCCAAAACAGTTTAGTTCAGAGCCACTTTCGTGATTGGGTCATTCGAATTGTTATGCGTCTTATCTATCTGCCAGCGAATCATGGACGGTCCGTGTCGGAGAAACTTAATTCTGATTGGCTCACTCATGCAGCGTCCAGTCTTCACACAAAGAGAAGAATAGTCAAATGAAGATGGCAAGTGCGCACATAGGATATTGAAGTCTAGCCTCCGCTACTATAGCATTCCATGAATTGAAGTCTATAAAAAAATTGATCGTGTGAAAGGGCAGTTGTTCGTTGCAACGGCTAAAGCGAGATGCTTATACGTGACAAAGTGTCGAAACATGTGAACAGAATGCTGTTTTACAAGTCGGCGCAGACAATTATTACTGACGGACTTTGTTGTTCTCCTGATAAAAATGTCACACAAACAGTGGTTTCTTCTTCCTTTGAAGGCTAAGTTGTCGCCATTTGTTACTTAGTTTCGTGCTGATGACAGCTTGATTTATTTCGAGTCCAGGCGTTTGTAACAAGCTGTCGTGAAATCTTCACTGTGCTTTTCAGTTGTCGGTAGCCTAGTAAATAATACTTCGCAACAGTCTCTCTGGTCGACGCCATAATTTTGTTTCATATTACTGTAACCGAACATACTAGTCTAGAGAGATCTAGGAATCGGCTCGGTGTTAAAAGCTGCCCGAAACTCTTCACTCACTTCACTCGCAGCTCATTGGCCGTGACAACGAAACAAGTGTTGTGTAAGAACAGCACCCATCATACATTGTTTTTGTTTGTCACACTTGAAACTGTCAAGTAAGGTGGCTCTGGAGGGCTTCAGAATACAGAACACGTGTTGTCGGTGAGTGACGCCATTTTGCAGGCGCGTGGAGCTGTATCCGTTCGCCAATCAGCGCCTGATATCCTACTATCCAGCCGGCAACGCAGCCAATAGCGATCTCTTCGAAGCACGCGGGAGCCAGAGCAACTCAAGGCGCGTTCCCAGAGCCTAGCGCAGCCAATCAGAGAATGGGAGCCGCCTTCGTTAAGTTGTCTCTGTGTATTTACTTACTCGATACTACTAGTATTGTTACGGACAAAAGTTATTGTGCAGTACAGACAAAAAACTATATTACCTACAAGAACGAAATGTCTACAACTGTGTACAGAGTGTCTGAATCTGTTAAGTACTCTGCTTTCTGCAATTTAACTTGTAAAATTCAGTACAAAAATATCTTCGTAGCAATGCCTTAAAAATAATAAATGTAATTTGTGATTTAAAGGTTTTACTTTAGAAAGAAGTGAACTTTAGTTCTGTAATTCGATTCCAGTTTATTGAACAAACGAGTAAAAGTCGTGTGAAAAAAAAAAACTAAAAGAGGTGGTATCGTCGTACATGTATGACAGCCAATAAGGAAAGAAAGCCGAGGGACGTGTGTACAGTACGGTGAATCCAAGTAAACAGTCGACTTTTCCCGCGATAAACCACCACCTCAAAGTATAACCTGACCAACAGAAATTTCCCAGACAATATTTATTACAAGAAGGTCACTCACCTCAGCTGATACGGCGTCCGAGTGAACAGCTCTTCAAATGGCACACTTCACCAGCAGCTGCGAACAAAACAGGAAACACTTCAGTATTGATAAACAATGACATCAATAATATTAACAACTTAGCAAATGTACAATAAACAGATTGTCATATCTGCCAGCCGTTAAGGGGCCGCGGTGGTGTGGTGGTCAGACCACTCGCCTTCCACCTAGGCGAACCGCTAGTGGCTTTTTGCATGTGGAGGTAGCGTCGTACGATTCCGCCGGTAGGCGGGTTTTCTCGGGGATCTCTCGTTTCGCCCCGCACCTTGCATTCCGGCATTGCTCCCATACACACCTAGCTTCACTCTCATCGGCTTTCAAGACTTCGTTGTTAAAATCCCTGCACATATTTTTAACTGGCCTCTGACAGTTAAAGGATGTTCACGATAAAGTGTACACTTTTGAAATCAACCTTCGAAAAAAGTCACTGTTCCTACCTGCCTATATTTTAACGGGTGCCCTGAGTGACATGCGCCCAGTAAAGTTGGTAACGATGGATGGGAAGTAGTTCTGTATCTTAACGTCGTATAAAAATTGTTAGATAACCATTTCTGATAACTTAAATTATCTCTTTCGCTTTCTGTTTTTCTTAATGCATCGAAGTGTAAAAAATAGCAGATTTGTTAAACATTTACTTTCTAAATAATTTCACAGTTTCACTTGACCGGCGCATGAATAAAGAGATGAGGCCCTTGGCAATGTTAATCTTGCATAAAGCGGAAGAATACACAACGTGCATACAAGTAGATCTTAAGCGGGGCTTTCAAAATGCTCATTTTACCGTGAACAGCCTATAACGGCTGGACTACTGTCTGTTTAGTGGAGAGATTTGGGCGGCTCTTATCATCGAGGTCTTGAGAGCCAATGAGGGTGAAGCGAGGTGAGCATGGAGCAGCGCCGGAATGTATGTGCAATAGAAACGGGAGATCCCTCAGAAAAACCACCGACCAACGGAGTTGTCCGGCACGATTCCCACATGCGAAAATCCAGGAGCTGCCCCGCCGGGAATCGAACCCGGTTCTCCTGGTTGGGAGGCGAATAGTCTGACCGCTAAACCACCGCGGCCCCACTACTTTCTAGAGCTAATGAGAAGGCTAGGCCACAGAGTAGATACAATGACAGAAATTTCTGCAGATTTACGGAAACTGTTGCGAGGATGTAGAGTTAATTTACGGAAAGGAACTCCCTAATGACTAATAACGGAAATGAGCTCCATAAATATCAAATACGGAAGCTCTTTATATACTTATGGCTTCGATTTTGAGACACGTACAATGCAGATGATACCTGAAGTGTATGAAATTTCATCTTCACAATAATAATTCTTGTGAATTAGTAGCAGGTGAGTGGCGAAACGCTCGTGGAATGACAATTGGTTGATTATTATTCAAATTCCGCTACAGCACAAAGTATTCCGTATGCACGGTGAAACACGCACATAACGAAAATACAACAATTTTTTTTAGTAACCTCGTTTAATAAATCACAAATATATCAAGCGCTCGCAGACGACAGATAGGCATTTCGTCACTGCCACGTAAATCCATATTTACGAAATACTTTGTGTAAAAGTGTGGTAGGTGGATGGTTCGAGTTATTGATTGTTCATTTTTCGATTCGTGTTCAAATACCACTACAGGAAAAAATATTTAAACTTTTTTCTTTTTAATTTCTCTGTTATACGCAGTGAAATACATTACGAAAATAAACTATTTTTTTACCTCTGTTTGTAAACATGGAATTAAAAAAATCGCGAGCACTCTAACATGACTAGAAACGAAGCTATACATGCAGCATCTGTACTAAAGTCAGAATTCGGCCAATATGTGGCCCGTAACACTAATCATTCTATATTAATTCCCTTTGTACAACATTAGTTCTTGTAAAAGCGTAGTAGGCGAGTGAATAATGTGTTGGACTATCAAAATTTTTACCAAGTTCAAATCCCGCCACCGGACAAAATTCTTTATTTTTGTAGTAATTTTGGTACGCCCATAATTTGACACCTCCTTCAGATCTCTGGGCAAATAAACAACTTAAAACAAAATGCATACCCAATAAATGCTATCCACCCTGTGAATTCTATCCCAAATGTCAATGAAGTCGCGACATTTTCAGGTCTCTAGTGATATGTTCCATACATTACTTTGAAACCAGCATATTATATAAAAACTAATCAAACGGTAAACATACGAACACAAATGAATTGCGTATTTTACTGTCAAACAAAAAATTTCACTTCACTCATATAGACCAGGAAAATTTCATTTCATTCATATAGACCAGAAAAATTTCATTTCACTCATATAGACCAGGAACATTTCGGGAGGTAAATGTTCAGTACGCTAGACTCCGCAGTCGTGTACACTAAATCCTCAGCTGTTCATTCATTGGCTGTCAGCTGATAGCTTAGCCAGTTGAATACTTGACGAGGAATCACGCCAATCGGCGCTTGTTTCCATGCAGGTGTATTATTGGCTCAGAATCGTCCACGGTGTGTCTAGTAAACTGAGGCCCAATTGCAAAAGGGACTCAAATACACGAATGTTTGAAGTCTAGTTTGTCCTCAAGCCATTTCGCGAAATTTCCCCCCACCTCTCTCTCTCTCTCCTCTCTCTCTCTCTCTCTCTCTCTCTCTCTCTCTCTCTCTCTCTCTCTCTCTCTCTTATATATATATATATATATATATATATATATATATATATATAATCGCACTCGCAAATTGTATAACATAAACTCATGCACATATTATTATGGCACAGTATATGGCTTCACTTATTAATCAAATACAGTAGTTTTGAAATGTACAGTTGATGACAAACATTTATTGTTTCCAGCATTTTTAAAGGACTATGCACTACTGTAAAATGGCACATTTTGTTAGGTATCTATTATGTCTGTGCTTATGCTTTCTGACTGTTGATAATTGGTAGAAATGTGGAAACAGAGTGTGTCACTTACTCTTTACGGCAGTCTGAGAGCGAGTCATACTATAGACATAATAATTCCAAAATGATAGATAGAATACTTGAACACATTAATTTTATCGATATATTATTGGTGTCAAAAGCTTCAGCCTCTAATTTGCGAATTTTGGCTACACATTTCGATAAAAGCGCCACTGTACTACTTTAAACACGCGTGGGATGTTTCAACTGTCCTTGAGCTTCGAGGTCATATTTTTTATGACACCTGTAACATTCTTCTTAGCTTTACTACGTATATTATTCCCCGTCTTTGCATGTGCCATTATATACTATCCATGTACATAACCTGCTACAACTTGCAGCTGGCTGCCAGCGACCTGTTGCTTGGAACACATGAGTTTGACAGTGATTGTGGCAGTTCGCGAGGCAATCTTGGGGACGTGCTCACACGACGATGTTCAGTCGACCTCATGCTAACAGCGACCGCGGTGGTGTAGTGGGTAGACTGATTGTCTCTCACCGACTAGAAACCGGGATCGACTCCTGGGGCCGAACGAGGGACACGAGCCGTGGCTACCTGCCTTCAGAAATATTGTACAGTTGGACAATGTATATGCCGTCTTCTTACGTGTGTATAGTCGATCTGCGGCTTCTTCGCACTAATCAAACCTTGAAAAATCGTCCCTTCAGTGGTTTTTTTTTTACCCTGAATATATCACGTATCAAGAGTGATTTATACTCCTGTTAACAAAAAATACCTTGTTTTTGGCAAAACCACACGTTCACTTACATTTTATCTATAAATTATATTTCATTTATAACTGATACAAATACAAACAGAGATAATATAGGTGTGTTTGTAATGCCTAGTAAGATATAGTTCTAATGTAAAATATGATTAACCAGAGTGCGCGCGAATATAGTGTGTTGTATCTTTCGTATAATTTTCTAGACTCGGTTAAGCTTTGATTGCATGATGCGGAGGAATATCCTGGAAGTAGAACTTGGGCAAACCGTGAATCAACTATAACGTTAATCGTACTTTTCTGGCGATGTATGTAGTGAGTGTGGTGGCTTCTACATGTCGTCCAGTCGAATACATTACTACATCGGGAGCCATCGTACTGCACCTCAACAGTTAGTAGGCCGGACATGTTTTTGTAGATTCCTTGTTTGCGCGTTTATGATTATCTCAGCAAATAATATTCCCTGGGTCTCTGACTTTTTGCCAGATAAAGAAACTTCACCTAAGCCCGTACATTTTCGTCTTTATCATACTAAGTGTACGCTTAATGAAATCGTGACAATTGTAAGGAATAGCAGTTTATAGGTTCCCCGCGCTGTTTCCTTGAGAGTTAGGATATCAAGAAAACAGCACAGTCGTAGTTTAAAGTATGAACTTTCATCGCATGTAATCCGGTCCAACTGTTACATTGCCAGATTAGAGGCAGCGGTGGCGCAGTGGCTAGGGCGCTCGCCTCCCACCACGACTATCCGGGCGAGCTCACTCCCGGGCCTTCGCATGTGGGAATCGTGCTGGACGATTCCGCTTGCCGACGGGTTTTCTCGGGGTACTCCCGTTTCCCCCGCCCTTGCATTCCAGCGCCGCTCCATTCTAGGGCCTTACTTCATTTCGTGTCCGGGGATGACGGCCACCTCAGGGTCCCAGCTGGAAAGCCTGTCACTCGATGAGTGTTGCCCCGCCCTGGGTTCACTCCCCACTCGACTTTTTATTGCCAAATTTTCGCATTTAAGTTGATTTGAGTATAAATTTTGAAAACGAGATACTGCCATCAGATTTTTACATTCAACAAATTGAATAAAATAATCTTGAGTGTATTTCAAAATGTGTCACACTGCCAAATTAACTGGGATGATATCGTATGAATGTTAGTTTAAAAATTAATTTCAAAGTGAGCTACTGATGTTATTCTGAGCAGTCCAATACACCAAGAAATGTAACGAATTTCGGGATTTATTTTCCCTTCTTCAATAAATTTAAGTTTTATTTATCAGAGGTATTTCTTGCTCAATGAAATTTAATGTCTCTGAGTTATCAATACAATTGTGAATTAATCACTTCAAATATCATTTGGTCTCAAAGAGCATCAATGACAATTAATTTTCTTCATAATCTTATTTCATTTGCATGAATTTTTCACGATTTTGAAGTTTCGTGATTACGCAAATAGCAATTTTTGTAATGCTCGATTCTGATTGGCTGAACAAATCAAACATCCAAGAAAGTTTAAAACCTATCCAAATATCAACATATTGATGGAAAATACATAGTCATTCAACTTTTCCAGGAAAACATGGCTGTGATAACGACGTTTCGACCACAGTAATTGGAAGCAGCTTGACAGCGTGACAGATGCAGTCTTACAGTCTGCACGGGGAAGCGTGACAGATACAGTCTGCACGGGGAAGCGTGACAGATACAGTCTTGCAGTCTGCACGGGGAAGCGTGACAGATACAGTCTTAGTCTGCACGGGGAAGCGTGACAGGTACAGTCTTACAGTCTGCACGGGGAAGCGTGACAGATACAGGCTTACAGTCTGCACGGGGAAGCGTGACAGATACAGTCTTACAGTCTGCACGGGGAAGCGTGACAGATACAGTCTTACAGTCTGCACGGGGAAGCGTGACAGATACAGGCTTACAGTCTGCACGGGGAAGCGTGACAGATACAGTCTTACAGTCTGCACGGGGAAGCGTGACAGATACAGTCTTACAGTCTGCACGGGGAAGCGTGACAGGTACAGTCTTACAGTCTGCACGGGGAAGCGTGACAGATACAGGCTTACAGTCTGCACGGGGAAGCGTGACAGATACAGTCTTAGTCTGCACGGGGAAGCGCGACAGATACAGGCTTACAGTCTGCACGGGGAAGCGCGACTGCTCGCTGCACTGGTTCAGCGTCTTGTGCCTACGTACGGACGATCGGTCGATGTTTTTCTAACTACCCTATTACTAAGTGTTAAGTGGAATCTCTGTGGGTAGGGCGGGATCTTATTGCATCTCAGGACTAACCCCTTACGCCTACAAGGAAAGGAAATCATGCAAGGACACATGCATCGCGGCAGAGAGGGATTGGGCAGCCATGGCCTGCGATTGGGGCCATGACTACCTCCCTAAGTGTACCTATAGTTAAGAAAGGCAACTAAGAAGAGAGTGGGAAAAAAACCGTTGAAGACAACGTAAAAACCCAGTCGACAGAAAAGAATTCAAAATTATTCATGCATTAAACATGAATGCTACGGGACTCGTGCTTTATTAGTAGAGATGAAAGACTAGTAGAGAGAGGGCGCTGTATTTCGGAATCTTCAAGTGATGCTGGCTTCAGCCAGGGTGATGCAAGGATCGCCCTGGTGAGTGAGGTGGCACTATGGGACCATAGTTTCAGGTTTCCTAGTAAACCTGAAACTAGAAGAAATGGAAGTGAGCTGCTAGTGGGTGCCAGCAGAGGCAACACTCGCTGGTTTGTACATCACTGGGAAGAGACGGCATTGAGTCTGTGAAAAGAGAGGGAGGATGGATGGGTGCGCGTCCTTTTACAGTCCGTATCGCAGTCCCTCGGGTCCATGTCGGCCGCTGATTGGTGGCTGAGATGGCGGAAGAAGAGCGAGAGAGGTTGTTGACGGCGACTTCCGGATGACCGCGGCCAGTCCATGTACGGCAACTTGACGGCTGGATTCGTGGCTCGGGGCGTCGACTTCACTCCTCAGGGTCACACCACACAATAGGCGGTGGTTCAGTGGTCACAATACTCGGGGTTCTCCCGTTTCCCCCGCACATGCATTTCGACGCTGCTCCATTCCCACATCATCTCACCCTCATCGGTTCTTAAGACCTCGTTGTTAAGAGCCGCCGAAATCTCTCAACTCAACTCAACAACTATTTCTCAGTAGACATTACTAACACGCCTTATTCGCCCCGCTTTTATTCACACTAATTATAAATGTAGATATTATGATTTAGAGACCTGAGAAATTCGCGAGTTCAATTACCTGCAGGCTATAATCTACGGTCTTATGTACGTATATAAGGATGTTAACTGCACGTTGGTTATCTGCTGACACAGTGAAAGGCGCCGATTAAGCCAGGAGGTGTCAATCACCGTATGGACCAATGGCTCAATTTATATAAACACACGTATTTTGAATTCTAGCTTGTCTCAAAATTAATCCGCGAATTCTTCAGGTCTCTATTTACAATTTATAGATAAACTATAATTTAGAGTTCAGTTTAGCCAAATATAAGAGAGTTTTATGTTAATAGAAGTAGAAAACGAGTGTGACAAGTGCCATATTTAGGATGTAACCACGCACGTTACACATAGGGGTGATTTTCCAAAGGTTTGTTTCAATAAGTGAGAACTAACAGTGAGTGGAGTATATTTCGTTTATCACGTCTTCGCGTCAATAACTGGCAATGTATATATATAACCTTCCGCCCCGTCCAAAAAGAATTATTACTTGGAAATACGGGTACATTCTCCATGTTCTATATAGTCCATTCACGGTTATATCACTCTTTTCTGAAGCCCTGCTTAAGTTCTAATTCCCGTATAATCCTCCGCCTCGTGCAAACTAAGCTTATTTTAGTCTATGAAATTACACCAAGAGACAAGGCACCGAATTCTCGCGCACTCAGTTGTAAGGATACTTTACATGAGAACTATTTCTTAATAGCCGCTACCAACATTCATGTTTTCTCACTGATTTCTTCGTATTTTTTATAAATTATTTATTATAGTTTATAAATAAAATACCGGCAAAACTTCAAATTAACAAGAAATTAGATACTTTCATGTTAACAGAGGTTATAAAACGCTTATGATACATTACATATCTAGGAAATAACTAAACACGTCATACATAGAGTGACTTTTCAAAGGTCTGATTCAAAAAATGTGAAGAAACTTCGAATAGACTATAGCTAAGTTTTTCCTAAATTGCCAGTATAATTGATTTAACTTGTGAGAATTGCGTCTACAATAGAGCAAATTTTCACGCAATAGATAGGGAAGGTGGGATCTCATTTTCTATTGCATGTCAATGTGTTGGTCCACGACTTTGTAATACGTGAGGTAAGTCGAGCTTTTGTAAGCGAACAGGTGGGGAAAGTTATCGAATAGCCGTGGACTATATGAAGAGCGACCGGCTGTGGTATGCGGCCAGTATGTATGTCTACTGAGATGCAGGAGAGAGCCAAGTAACCCGGCGAGGAAGGCAGATATCTATTTCCGGCCTCACTAACAATAGACAGGCCACCCACCAACCCTACTCCTTGCGCTGTACTTCCTTCACCTACACCACATACACACTGCCTGCTACCAAGCCAGCCACACCGCCTGCTGACGAGTGTACTCTCTCTCTCTCTCTCTCTCTCTCACTCTCTCTCTTTCCTCGCCCACTCTACACTGTGCACTATCTCTCCTCAGCTCTTCGTTCCCGCTAGTGGTCTCTGTCTGCACTGTACCTCCTTCACCTACACCACATACACACTGCCTGCTACCAAGCCAGCCACACCGCCTGCTGACGAGTGTACTCTCTCTCTCTCTCTCACTCTCTCTCTTTCCTCGCCCACTCTACACTGTGCACTATCTCCTCAGCTCTTCGTTCCCGCTAGTGGTCTCTGTCTGCACTGTACCTCCTTCACCTACACCACGTACACACTGCCTGCTACCAAGCCAGCCACACCGCCTGCTGACGAGTGTACTCTCTCTCTCTCTCTCTCTCTCTCTCTCTCCTCGCCCACTCTACACTGTGCACTATCTCCTCAGCTCTTCGTTCCCCGCTAGTGGTCACTGTCTGCACTGTACTTCCTTCACCTACACCACATACACACTGCCTGCTACCAAGCCAGCCACACCGCCTGCTGACGAGTGTACTCTCTCACTCTCTCTCTCTCTCTCCTCGCCCACTATACACTGTGCACTATCTCCTCAGCTCTTCGTTCCCGCTAGTGATCTCTGTCTGCACTGTACTTCCTTCACCTACACCACATACACACTGCCTGCTACCAAGCCAGCCACACCGCCTGCTGACGAGTGAACTCTCTCTCTCTCTCTCTCTCTCTCTCTCTCTCTCTCTCTCTCTCTCTCTTTCCTCGCCCACTCTACACTGTGCACTATCTCCTCAGCTCTTCGTTCCCGCTAGTGGTCTCTGTCTGCACTGTACTTCCTTCACCTACACCACGTACACACTGCCTGCTACCAAGCCAGCCACACCGCCTGCTGACGAGTGTACTCTCTCTCTCTCTCTCTCTCTCTCCTCGCCCACTCTACACTGTGCACTATCTCTCCTCAGCTCTTCGTTCCCGCTAGTGGTCTCTGTCTGCACTGTACCTCCTTCACCTACACCACATACACACTGCCTGCTACCAAGCCAGCCACACCGCCTGCTGACGAGTGTACTCTCTCTCTCTCTCTCACTCTCTCTCTTTCCTCGCCCACTCTACACTGTGCACTATCTCCTCAGCTCTTCGTTCCCGCTAGTGGTCTCTGTCTGCACTGTACCTCCTTCACCTACACCACGTACACACTGCCTGCTACCAAGCCAGCCACACCGCCTGCTGACGAGTGTACTCTCTCTCTCTCTCTCTCTCTCTCCTCGCCCACTCTACACTGTGCACTATCTTCCTCAGCTCTTCGTTCCCGCTAGTGGTCTCTGTCTGCACTGTACTCCTTCACCTACACCACTACACACTGCCTGCTACCAAGCCAGCCACACCGCCTGCTGACGAGTGTACTCTCTCTCTCTCTCTCCTCTCTCTCTTTCCTCGCCCACTCTACACTGTGCACTATCTCCTCAGCTCTTCGTTCCCGCTAGTGGTCTCTGTCTGCACTGTACCTCCTTCACCTACACCACGTACACACTGCCTGCTACCAAGCCAGCCACACCGCCTGCTGACGAGTGTACTCTCTCTACTTCTCTCTCTCTCCTCGCCCACTCTACACTGTGCACTATCTCCTCAGCTCTTCGTTCCCCGCTAGTGGTCACTGTCTGCACTGTACTTCCTTCACCTACACCACATACACACTGCCTGCTACCAAGACCGCCACACCGCCTGCTGACGAGTGTACTCTCTCACTCTCTCTCTCTCTCTCCTCGCCCACTATACACTGTGCACTATCTCCTCAGCTCTTCGTTCCCGCTAGTGGTCTCTGTCTGCACTGTACTTCCTTCACCTACACCACGTACACACTGACTGCTACCAAGCCAGCCACACGCCTGCTGACGAGTGTACTCTCTCTCTCTCTCTCGCCTCTCTCTCTCCTCGCCCACTCTACACTGTGCACTATCTCCTCAATATTCGTTCCCCGCTAGTGATCTCTGTCTGCACTGTACTTCCTTCACCTACATCACATACACACTGCCTGCTACCAACCACCACACCGCCTGCTGACGAGTGTACTCTCTCTCTCTCTCTCTCTCTCCTCGCCCACTCTACACTGTGCACTATCTCCTCAGCTCTTCGTTCCCCGCTAGTGGTCACTGTCTGCACTGTACTTCCTTCACCTACACCACATACACACTGCCTGCTACCAAGCTAGCCACACGCCTGCTGACGAGTGTACTCTCTCACTCTCTCTCTCTCTCTCCTCGCCCACTATACACTGTGCACTATCTCCTCAGCTCTTCGTTCCCGCTAGTGGTCTCTGTCTGCACTGTACTTCCTTCACCTACACCACGTACACACTGCCTGCTACCAAGCCAGCCACACCGCCTGCTGACGAGTGTACTCTCTCTCTCTCTCTCGCTCTCTCTCTCTCCTCGCCCACTCTACACTGTGCACTATCTCCTCAGATATTCGTTCCCCGCTAGTGATCTCTGTCTGCACTGTACTTCCTTCACCTACATCACATACACACTGCCTGCTACCAAACCCACCACACCGCCTGCTGACGAGTGTACTCTCTCTCTCTCTCTCTCTCTCCTCGCCCACTCTACACTGTGCACTATCTCCTCAGCTCTTCGTTCCCCGCTAGTGGTCACTGTCTGCACTGTACTTCCTTCACCTACACCACATACACACTGCCTGCTACCAAGCCAGCCACACCGCCTGCTGACGAGTGTACTCTCTCACTCTCTCTCTCTCTCTCCTCGCCCACTATACACTGTGCACTATCTCCTCAGCTCTTCGTTCCCGCTAGTGGTCTCTGTCTGCACTGTACTTCCTTCACCTACACCACGTACACACTGGCCTGCTACCAAGCCAGCCACACCGCCTGCTGACGAGTGTACTCTCTCTCTCTCTCTCGCTCTCTCTCTCTCCTCGCCCACCTACACTGTGCACTATCTCCTCAGATATTCGTTCCCCGCTAGTGATCTCTGTCTGCACTGTACTTCCTTCACCTACATCACATACACACTGCCTGCTACCAAACCCACCACACCGCCTGCTGACGAGTGTACTCTCTCTCTCTCTCTCTCTCTCCTCGCCCACTCTACACTGTGCACTATCTCCTCAGCTCTTCGTCTCCCGCTAGTTCTCACTGTCTGCACTGTACTTCCTTCACCTACACCACATACACACTGCCTGCTACCAAGCCACCACACCGCCTGCTGACGAGTGTACTCTCTCACTCTCTCTCTCTCTCTCCTCGCCCACTATACACTGTGCACTATCTCCTCAGCTCTTCGTTCCCGCTAGTGGTCTCTGTCTGCACTGTACTTCCTTCACCTACACCACGTACACACTGGCCTGCTACCAAGCCAGCCACACCGCCAGCTGACGAGTGTACTCTCTCTCTCTCTCTCGCTCTCTCTCTCTCCTCGCCCACTCTACACTGTGCACTATCTCCTCAGATATCGTTCCCCGCTAGTGATCTCTGTCTGCACTGTACTTCCTTCACCTACACCACGTACACACTGCTGCTACCAACCCACCACACGCCTGCTGACGAGTGTACTCTCTCTCTTCTCTCTCTCCTCTCTCTCCTCTCTCTCTCTCTCCTCTCTCTCTCTCCTCTCTCTCTCTCTCTCCTCGCCCACTCTACACTGTGCACTATCTCCTCAGCTCTTCGTTCCCCGCTAGTGGTCTCTGTCTGCACTGTACTCTAGTTTAAACGTGTTGATCGGCTGTACATCATATGCTTTAACCCATTCAGTCATTGTGTCCATGATCGTGGGCACGTTGCAAATGAATGATGTTTATGATCCGTACCGTACACATGAAGGTATCAGTGCCGAACACACTGAGAGTCTACCTCGTGGCTAATCTGATATGTGGAATTCTCTACACATCTTTGCATGAATGGTTAATGCCTTCCTCATAGAGCAAGCAGCACATTGTTCATTGGCCGCGAGACAAATGCTGAAGATAATTACAGCTCATACCAGAAAACTGCGTTATTGCAAGTCCTTGACTCTGAAATTAATATATGTGAACGAACTGGTTACGTAAGGTGAAATACTTAATAATATCAAGTACGAACAAGAAACAGAAGACTTACCATCATCACAGCGAGTGGAAGGAGGATTACGTCTATGTAGAGGTAAAAGAAAAATGTGTATGTTTGTTGTGTAATGCGAGCTTAGCCGTAGGGAAGAAAGGACATGTTGAGCGACACTACAAGACTGTTCACACGCCGCTTGACAAGTCTTTCCCTCCGCATGTGTCTGTGAAAAAATACTACGTCTGTTACATGCACAACAGAAAATAATTCCATAGCAAATGAACAAAAACAAAGCAGTATTCCGAGTCTCACAGATCATCGGCCAAAATAACAAACCCGCACAAGGATGGTGAAATGAAATGATTAAAGAAGCATTTTTAGAAGCAGGTGATGATGCTCCTCGCCATTACTTTCAAATGTCAGGAGAAAGCTCTTCGCTTAAGGAGATAATCACGTCTTTTATAGTTTAAATTAAATACAAATTATAAATAACTCTCTTTTAGATAAGAGGCAGAATTTTCAGTAAATATTGAAGTTCTGCAGAGTAACAGTGGGGAAGAAAAATTGAAAAGCTCCAAACACGAAAAAGTTATAAAGAAGAACACAAGAGCTGAAATGAATGCTAGAAGAATTGAAGGAAATATGGAGAAAAATAGAAGAACAATGAGGAAGAGAAGAAAAAGAAGAAGCGGAAAGAAATGGGGAGGAGAACAAAGGAGGAAAGTAGAAGAACAACAGAAGAGAGAAAAAGAGGAGGCGAAGCAGCAAGAAAGAGAACAAGAATGACAAGATACGAAACGGATGAAAGAAGAGCGGAAGGAACTGCAGAGAAGAAAATCTAAATGAGGGAAATATGTGATTTGTGATAATATGTTGGTTGATGTCTGTGTATGTGTATGTGTAAATAAAATAAAAGGGGGAGGGCCGTAGGAGCGGAGCTCCATTCCCTCGTCCGCCGGGAAACGAAGGCCAGGGTGTCCAGAAGAGGTACTTCGATGTCCTGGACGATGCTTAGGTTGGAGCAGCACGGTGGGCGAGTGATAGGAATAAAATAACAAAATAGAATAGTCCAGATAGGGAGGGGGCTAGGAGCCTTCGGGTTCGTGGGTGGGGCCATTCGACCGTTGGGTGCCATGACAGACCGGCCGAAAGGATACCCGTCGGGGAGCTGTCTCGGTCGGGGCAGAATAGTTCACCACCTTCCTAGGAAGTGTAAATGATACTTTTGAATATAAATATAATTTGTAGCTTAAATTACGGGCGCCCAGACAAACAGCCACCCTCCCACAAAAAAAAAAAAAAAAACAAATATAACTAATATACTGTTTGTTAAATTGTAGTAGTGATGATATAATTGAACACCCTGGGTGGCTGTACTGGTAAGTAGGGTTATTTACATAAATTTAAAAATGTCTGGTTACTACAACACCGCGGTCCCTCAGAATGTACAGAGGTGAGACTGTAGCGTGTACCACTAGCCACACACGCCTGCACAATGGCGTCACTGGCCAGGAGCATGTCGGAACACAACTCGCCAATCAGCCCCTGGTGACCTACTCGCCCGTCGACAACCCAGCCAGCATGCAGTAGCCAATCAGGCCAGATCTAGAGCCACTCGCAGTCAATCATAGAATTGGTATTCCCACTTCACAGGAATAGCCACGCCGTTTCAGGAAAGTAGTTCCGTATCTCAGCGTCGAATAAAAAGTGTTGGATAACCATTTCTGCTTACTTAAATTATTTCTTTCGCTTTCTGTTTTTTTTTTAATGAATCGAAGTGTAAAAATAGTAGATTTGTCAAATAATTACTTTTCTAATAATCACACCGTTTCGCTTGATCGACACGTGAATAAAGTGATGACGCCCATGACAATGTTAATTTTACATAAGGCGGAAGAATACACAACTGACTGTAAACAGGGCTTTCAAAAGTGCTCATTTTATCGTGAATACCCTATAATAATCAGATACTCATATGGCACACTGCTATAGTCTATCGCGGTTCCTTGACACTTTTTGAATCAAGCCACTGAAAATCACCCACGAAAGAAGGGCTTTGTTGTTCCCTACATATGTCTTGTATCACCCACGTGTAAGAAGGGCTTTGTTGTTCCCTACATATGTCTTGTATCACCCACGTAAGAAGAGCTTTGTTGTTCCCTACATATGTCTTGTATCACCCACGTAAGAAGGGCTTTGTTGTTCACTAAATATGTCTTGTATCAACCACGTAAGAAGGGCTTTGTTGTTCATTACATATGTCTTGTATCACCCACGTAAGAAGGGCTTTATTGTTCCCTACATATGTCTTGTATCACACACGAAAGAAGGGCTTTGTTGTTCCCTACATATGTCCTGTATCACCCACGTAAGAAGGGCTTTGTTGTTCCCTACATATGTCTTGTATCACCCACGTAAGAAGGGCTTTGTTGTTCTCTACATATGTCTTGTATCACCCACGTAAGAAGGGCTTTGTTGTTCTCTACATATGTCTTGTATCACCCACGTAAGAAGGGCTTTGTTGTTCCCTACATATGTCTTGTATCACCCACGAAAGAAGGGCTTTGTTGTTCCCTACATATGTCTTGTATCACCCACGTGTAAGAAGGGCTTTGTTGTTCCCTACATATGTCTTGTATCACCCACGTAAGAAGGGCTTTGTTGTTCCCTACATATGTCTTGTATCACCCACGTAAGAAGGGCTTTGTTGTTCTCTACATATGTATTGTATCACAAACGTAAGAAGGGCTTTATTGTTCCCTACATATGTCTTGTATCACCCACGTAAGAAGGGCTTTGTTGTTCCCTACATATGTCTTGTATCACCCACGTAAGAAGAGCTTTGTTGTTCCCTACATATGTCTTGTATCACCCACGTAAGAAGGGCTTTGTTGTTCCCTACATATGTCTTGTATCACCCACGTAAGAAGGGCTTTGTTGTTCCCTACATATGTCTTGTATCACCCACGTAAGAAGGGCTTTATTGTTCATTACATATGTCTTGTATCACCCACGTAAGAAGGGCTTTGTTGTTCCCTACATATGTCTTGTATCACCCACGTAAGAAGGGCTTTGTTGTTCCCTACATATGTCTTGTATCACTCACGTAAGAAGAGCTTTGTTGTTCCCTACATATGTCTTGTATCACCCACGTAAGAAGGGCTTTGTTGTTCCCTACATATGTCTTGTATCACCCACGTAAGAAATGCTTTGTTGTTCCCTACATATGTCTTGTATTACCCACGTAAGAAGGGCTTTGTTGTTCCCTACATATGTCTTGTATCACCCACGTAAGAAGGGCTTTGTTGTTCCCTACATATGTCTTGTATCACCCACGTAAGAAGGGCTTTGTTGTTCCCTACATATGTCTTGTATCACCCACGTAAGAAGGGCTTTGTTGTTCCCTACATAGTCTTGTATCACCCACGGTAAGAAGGGCTTTGTTGTGCCCTACATATGTCTTGTATCACCCACGTAAGAAGGCTTTGTTGTTCCTACATATGTCTTGTATCACCCACGTAAGAAGGGCTTTGTTGTTCTTACATATGTCTTGTATCACCCACGTAAGAAGGGCTTTGTTGTTCCCTACATATGTCTTGTATCACCCACGTAAAAGGGCTTTGTTGTTCCCTACATATGTCTTGTATCACCCACGTAAGAAGGGCTTTGTTGTTCCCTACATATGTCTTGTATCACCCACGTAAGAAGGGCTTTGTTGTTCCTACATATGTCTTGTATCACCCACGTAAGAAGGGCTTTGTTGTTCCTACATATGTCTTGTATCACCCACGTAAGAAGAGCTTTGTTGTTCCTACATATGTCTTGTTCACCCACGAAAGAAGGGCTTGTGTTTCCCTACATATGTCTTGTATCACCCACGTGTAAGAAGGGCTTTGTTGTTCCCTACATATGTCTTGTATCACCCACGTAAGAAGGCTTTGTTGTTCCCTACATATGTCTTGTATCACCCACGGTAAGAAGGGCTTTGTTGTTCCCTACATATGTCTTGTATCACCCACGTAAGAAGGGCTTTGTTGTTCCCTACATATGTCTTGTATCACCCACGTAAGAAGGGCTTTGTTGTTCCCTACATATGTCTTGTATCACCCACGTAAGAAGGGCTTTGTTGTTCCCTACATATGTCTTGTACACTCACGTAAGAAGCTTTGTTGTTCCCTACATATGTCTTGTATCACCCACGTAAGAAGGGCTTTGTTGTTCCCTACATATGTCTTGTATCACCCACGTAAGAAGGGCTTTGTTGTTCCCTACATATGTCTTGTATCACCCACGTAAGAAGGGCTTTGTTGTTCCCTACATATGTCTTGTATCACCCACGTAAGAAGGGCTTTGTTGTTCCCTACATATGTCTTGTATCACCCACGTAAGAAGGGCTTTGTTGTTCCCTACATATGTCTTGTATCACCCACGTAAGAAGGGCTTTGTTGTTCCCTACATATGTCTTGTATCACCCACGTAAGAAGGGCTTTGTTGTTCCCTACATATGTCTTGTATCACCCACGGTAAGAAGGGCTTTGTTGTTCCCTACATATGTCTTGTATCACCCACGTAAGAAGGGCTTTGTTGTTCCCTACATATGTCTTGTATCACCCACGTAAGAAGGGCTTTGTTGTTCCCTACATATGTATTGTATCACCCACGTAAGAAGGGCTTTGTTGTTCCCTACATATGTCTTGTATCACCCACGTAAGAAGGGCTTTGTTGTTCCCTACATATGTCTTGTATCACCCACGTAAGAAGGGCTTTGTTGTTCTCTACATATGTCTTGTATCACCCACGTAAGAAGGGCTTTGTTGTTCCCTACATATGTCTTGTATCACCCACGGTAAGAAGGGCTTTGTTGTTCCCTACATATGTCTTGTATCACCCACGTAAGAAGGCTTTGTTGTTCCCTACATATGTCTTGTATCACCCACGTAAGAAGGGCTTTGTTGTTCCTACATATGTCTTGTATCACCCACGTAAGAAGGGCTTTGTTGTTCTCTACATATGTATTGTATCACCAACGTAAGAAGGGCTTTAGTTGTTCCCTACATATGTCTTGTATCACCCACGTAAGAAGGCTTTGTTGTTCCCTACATATGTCTTGTATCACCCACGTAAGAAGGCTTTGTTGTTCCCTACATATGTCTTGTATCACCCACGTAAGAAGGGCTTTGTTGTTCCCTACATATGTCTTGTATCACCCACGTAAGAAGGCTTTGTTGTTCCCTACATATGTCTTGTATCACCACGTAAGAAGGCTTTGTTGTTCCCTACATATGTCTTGTATCACCCACGTAAGAAGGGCTTTGTTGTTCCCTACATATGTCTTGTATCACCCACGTAAGAAGGCTTTGTTGTTCCCTACATATGTCTTGTATCACCCACGTAAGAAGGGCTTTGTTGTTCCCTACATATGTCTTGTATCACCCACGTAAGAAGGGCTTTGTTGTTCCCTACATATGTCTTGTATCACCCACGTAAGAAGGGCTTTGTTGTTCCCTACATATGTCTTGTATCACCCACGTAAGAAGGGCTTTGTTGTTCCCTACATATGTCTTGTATCACCCACGTAAGAAGGGCTTTGTTGTTCCCTACATATGTCTTGTATCACCCACGTAAGAAGGGCTTTGTTGTTCTCTACATATGTTTGTATCACCCACGTAAGAAGGGCTTTGTTGTTCCTACATATGTCTTGTATCACCCACGTAAGAAGGGCTTTGTTGTTCCCTACATATGTCTTGTATCCCCCACGTAAGAAGGGCTTTGTTGTTCCCTACATATGTCTTGTATCACACACGAAAGAAGGGCTTTGTTGTTCCCTACATATGTCTTGTATCACCCACGTAAGAAGGGCTTTGTTGTTCCCTACATATGTCTTGTATCACCCACGTAAGAAGGGCTTTGTTGTTCCCTACATATGTCTTGTATCACCCACGTAAGAAGGGCTTTGTTGTTCCCTACATATGTCTTGTATCACCCACGTAAGAAGAGCTTTGTTGTTCCCAACATATGTCTTGTATCACCCACGTAAGAAGGGCTTTGTTGTTCCCTACATATGTCTTGTATCACCCACGTAAGAAGGGCTTTGTTGTTCCCTACATATGTCTTGTATCACTCACGTAAGAAGAGCTTTGTTGTTCCCTACATATGTCTTGTATCACCCACGTAAGAAGGGCTTTGTTGTTCCCTACATATGTCTTGTATCACCCACGTAAGAAGGGCTTTGTTGTTCCCTACATATGTCTTGTATCACCCACGTAAGAAGGGCTTTGTTGTTCCCTACATATGTCTTGTATCACCCACGTAAGAAGGGCTTTGTTGTTCCCTACATATGTCTTGTATCACCCACGTAAGAAGGGCTTTGTTGTTCCCTACATATGTCTTGTATCACCCACGTAAGAAGAGCTTTGTTGTTCCCTACATATGTCTTGTATCACCCACGTAAGAAGGGCTTTGTTGTTCCCTACATATGTCTTGTATCACCCACGTAAGAAGGGCTTTGTTGTTCCCTACATATGTCTTGTATCAGCCACGTAAGAAGGGCTTTGTTGTTCCCTACATATGTCTTGTATCACTCACGTAAGAAGGGCTTTGTTGTTACCTACATATGTCTTGTATCACCCACGTAAGAAGGGCTTTGTTGTTCTCTACATATGTATTGTATCACAAACGTAAGAAGGGCTTTGTTGTTCCCTACATATGTCTTGTATCACCCACGTAAGAAGGGCTTTGTTGTTCCCTACATATGTCTTGTATCACCCACGAAAGAAGGGCTTTGTTGTTCCCTACATATGTCTTGTATCACCCACGTAAGAAGGGCTTTGTTGTTCCCTACATATGTCTTGTATCACCCACGTGTAAGAAGGGCTTTGTTGTTCTCTACATATGTATTGTATCACAAACGTAAGAAGGGCTTTGTTGTTCCCTACATATGTCTTGTATCACCCACGTAAGAAGGGCTTTGTTGTTCCCTACATATGTCTTGTATCACCCACGTAAGAAGGGCTTTGTTGTTCCCTACATATGTCTTGTATCACCCACGTAAGAAGAGCTTTGTTGTTCCCTACATATGTCTTGTATCACCCACGTGTAAGAAGGGCTTTGTTGTTTTCTACATATGTATTGTATCACAAACGTAAGAAGGGCTTTGTTGTTCCCTACATATGTCTTGTATCACCCACGTAAGAAGAGCTTTGTTGTTCCCTACATATGTCTTGTATCACCCACGTAAGAAGGGCTTTGTTGTTCCCTACATATGTCTTGTATCACCCACGTAAGAAGGGCTTTGTTGTTCCCTACATATGTCTTGTATCACCCACGTAAGAAGGGCTTTGTTTATCCCTACGTATGTCTTGTATCACAAACGTTTTGTACTTCTCTTAACATAAAATACCTTATTTTTGGTTAAATTGATCTTTTACTTATATGTTATTATAATTAATATGAAGAAAAACAGGGATAAATAGATGTGCTGGTAATATTTATTATGAAATAGTACAGATACAAGTATTATTAAACTTAGTGCGCCCGAATGAAGTACTTTCTTCCTGTGTGCAATTTTTTAGACTTGGCTAAACTTTGAAAGTACAACTTTAGTAGGGCTTCAGAAAGGCCTGAAGTAACCGTGAATGGACTATAGGCACCAGGCCTCTCAGAGTACATTACCGGTAAAAAAAAAAAAAAAAAAAAAAAAAAAAACCCCTTCCTTTGCGATTATTTACACGACTGTGTACACTCTGCCAGAACGTGTTAACAAATGTAAATATATCATAAAAGTGCGATTTGAAATATTTGTGTGTATAAAACAAGCACGAACTAAAAATAAATTCATTGTTCCCAAATGTAAACTTAACATTTCCAGTATGGAGCTCCTGGCTGTACAATGCTGACAATTTCATTTGCAGCGCTGTACAGTCAGTATGTCCATCACAACATTTGTACAGTTTGGCCTGTGAATTTTTTTAAACCTCTTTTAACTGACGTACCCATTAACATTTTGTTCTAGTCCCAGTCGTTCCAAAAGAGGAAATTTTTGGTTTGAGAAGTATTTACAAATACCTTGTAATAACATACGTAATTGAACCTACGAACATAATTTCTATTGTCCTACGGAACCCACAGGAACCAATGATGATATTTTCATGCACTAGCAACAACCAATTAATCACGAACAAGACACTGTTTGTATTGATGCTATTTTCCAACCTTGTGCAGCACAGACCACAACATTACCTATTTTGCAAAACGTAATACGTGTATGAGTATACTTGGGATAATACGTTAAGGGGTTAAACTATCAGACCCGATGCAAACAATTGTGTACATTTTGCACGTGGTCTCTGCTGCACACTGCGAGGTTCAATGGCCAATGGTCTGACCTTTGGATAAACGGTTCGCATAAGATTTTACCGGTTTAAGTCATGATTGGTTTATATTACTGTAGCCGAACATATAGCCTACAGCTCATTGGCTGTGACGACAACAGTTTTGTGTCGACTTAAGTACAGCGCACATCATAAAAATGTTTGTCTGCAACATGTGATACTGTAAATTAAAGTGGGTACGAAAGAGTTAGTAAAGAGCTCCGAATGGTTGAAGTATGAAATGCATTGCAAATATTCGGTAGATAACACATGATTAAAAGCGGTGGTATATGTTGTGATACTGTCTGAAAAACGAAAAACCTTGCGGTCCCAAAGACAAGTCTCAAGTTTTCATTTAAACTTCAAGGATTATTTTTTGCTTGGTAATGAGTGTTGTAGAACCAGTTTCAGATGCCAAATTTTTAATGCAGAAATTTTATATTTATCTGTAGGCAAGAATCATACTTATATATTCATTACTGGGACATGAAATTACAGGGTGGCCTCTTAAAGTCACCCCGAGGCAAGTCTGCGACGGAAAGATTGCCCGCTATTTGAGCGCCTTGCGCGTAGGGGCGATGAGGCAAGCGGCAAGCGAGCAATAGTAGGCCTTACGGATATAGCACAGGCACGCTAGGTTTGAGACGAGAGAGGGGGAGACAAAGCAGGTCCAGTCCTTGACTTTGACTCACCAGCCCTCCCACTATGCCTGCACAGTACTGCCCGACAAACTCAAGTGAAACCATGTCTGCACAGTACTGCCCGGCAAACTCAAGTGAAACCATGCCTGCCGAGTACTGCCCGATAAACTCAAGTGAAACCATGCCTGCACAGTACTGGCCGACAAACTCAAGTGAAACCACGGCTGATGCGCAAAACACGTGGGACCATGTCGTCGCGGCTCCTTTCATGTGGGCGTACGCATTATTTGATTGGCTGAGCGAGGCTCAGGAACGGGCATTATGTCTGATTGGCTATCACGTACTCCGAAGTGTTTCCTATTGGTTGGACCGCCGACTGGTGAGTAGATTACCAGGCGTTGGTCGGCGAACGACGTACCGAACCTAATATGTAGGGACACCCGAATTTCGCAGAAAGATTTCCACACACACTAAATTTCAATACCTACAGCCGAACCAGGTGTTTTCTTTTCCTTACTGGCGGCGTGTCTTTGCCAGAAGACATTTTCCTACTCGACTGGCCAATTAGAATTACGTAACTTCAATACCTTACGTCTGTGATTCGCGCGCACGCGCCTTAAACTAGGTCCATCCAATCACGACAGTGGATCTGAGCTAAAGTGTTATGAAGTACAACTAGTTACGAAGCCTTCTCGCGAAATTCAGGTTTCACATCCAAAATGCAACTGACCACTGACGCCATTTTGCTGGCATGTGCAGCTGGAGTTCGAGGCACAAGCGGTTGTTTGGTATCTCTGTTCGTAAGTATAGGCTATTCAAGGTAAAGTGAGCACTTATGAAAGCCTTCTTGTTGGAATAATAGTCGATAAATATATTTTATTTCAGCCTTAGACGTTTAAACTCTCGAGTACGCTGGAATATGCGCCCTGTGTTCACAACTTACACGGAACTATTTATTTAAAAAGGTTTCTAAAGGACAAAAATTGACTAAAAGGAAAAAAGTAACTAGGGCATTTAAAAAAGGGCTCACTTTGCCGTGAACAGCCTATACTTCGTATACACTATGATGCACTTATTATATTGTGAAGTAATTTCTCTCCTGGTATGCCATGCCCATTGTATACAACTGTCTACGTTGCACAGGAAGCGTATATTTGACTGGCACTGTACTCTGCAAGCCTCAGTGTCCAATGATCTACCCTGTAGCTAACTCCGTGCTACTGCGCGATGTTTTATGGCTAATTCATGTCACTGATCACCAGAACACAAAGCTTACAGTTTATTGGCTGTGGTGACGAAACAAGCTATTTGTCAGCTGAAGTACAACACACATAAAAAATGTCTTGTACGCAACATCTATTAAAAATTAACATGAGAATGAAAAGGGTTAATTATCACGTACGTCAAAGCCGCTGACGTGGAGTGGAGGTCTTGAGAGCCGATGAGGGTGAAGGCAGCTGAGTATGGAGCGGAGCGGCGTCAGAATAAAGGGCGGGTAGAACGAGAGATCTCCGAGAAAACCTGCCGACCCACGGGCGAAAGTCCCAGAGAGGCCCCGCCGGGAATCGAACCCGGTTCACCTCGGTGTGGAGCGAGCGCTCTAGCCACTACATGACCGCGGCCCCGGTGATCCAGAGTGTTTGGAGATGGACACGCGGGGCTGCGACCCGCTGTGGACGACGCACACGCTGGACGAGCAGTGGTGAGCTCGGTGCTGGAGTGTTCCGCATTCCAGGTGGGTCCTGACGCTGGAATGTGGACGGCCTGGAGCGGCTTTGGAGGAAGAGGGGGCAGGTGAACGAACCGCAGCCACTGACCAGGCGGGTCCACGGCTCTCCAAGGCTGCTGATGTGCAGGCGCTAAACTTAGACATCGCTGTTACACACCTCCGTCTATATTTCTCCACATACTTTGTCAGCACACGGGATGGAACTCGTAGTCTCATCTTCATGTTTCATAGTCGATGAACAAGACGAGCTTCATGGAGACGAGACGCGTCCATTCAAACTTATATTTCGCTTCTTCCGGCTTGACGAACAACAAACTCAGGACAGTCATTAGGCCCGAGCAGACACGAAATAATATGAATAGGCACGAATACGATATCGTTCGTGCTTTGTTTGTGATTTCATTTATCAACAGAACCTTTAATTTTGAACACTGCTGACACGGAATACAAATAAATACGCATTCCTGTAACCACGACGTAATGTAAGCGTGATATTATATGCGTATTAACTGCAAATTTATAAATAAAGTATTTCAAATTACATTGCAAATCCATAAAAAAAAAAGGTTAAAACGAATAAAGCGGCGTTAATGTAGTGCAAAATAACGAAATTGCTTTTCTCGCTTAGCAAAATGTTGCGGACGATTGTAAATGAAACTGTGGGTATGAATTATTTACACGAGAAGACAGAAAATAACTCACCAGCTATCAAGAGCATCATTTTTGAACAGAAATAGTCAAAACCAAATAAGGGGCCAATGCAATTAATATAACCTTTTACTTCAAAAGTTGACATGTATAATATATTTATATTTATAAAATTTCAATTTTTGTTTTCTATTCAACACACAATATAAAATACTGTATTTGGTTTCTTGGTACCCACATGAACACTTATTGTAAATTACTATTATATTTGGAACGAAAAACATTTTTCTTGTAAATACTTTATATTGCGTTTATCGCTATATAGTTTCACCTTTGCAATTAGTGGAGCTGAAATTGGTAACTGTGCTTGAACTCATTACTGTACAAATCAAATGGGTCTTGGACATCGCGTATGTGTATTTTTCTCCGCCTGGCATTTGGCATTTCTTCGTCAGGCATATCAACATCAATCGGATTATCGTCCACATCCATTGTAAATACAGCTCACCGAGCACAAAACACTTTAACAGGAAGCTGTTTAAGTACGTAATATCACACTTTTTTTTAGTAATACAACGCCTTTGTACTGTTTATTCTACTCTCAAACACGAGTAAACAAATGTTAATTACATCATACACATATTACATACATCCACCATTACAAAACCGCAGTGTTCTCAGGTCTCAAGTTACCTTTCCAGCAGTCTTGCTCAAGATGATCTTATTTCCCGCCTTAAGCATATCCTTACCGACTTTGAAACATGAATTTCTCGAGCTGTGACTATGCAATACTATTGTTCCTTTTCCGGGTTAGAATCGAACACATGTCTTAAGACAATATTCATGGAGACAACAGTATTGACGGTTGCCTGAGATGACCTTGAGCAATGTCTATGGCAAAATGGGATACCTAATAAGACCATCTTGACCAAGAATTGTCTTAAGATGAGACTATGAAAATCACGCACAGAGCAAAGCTTGACTCACGTTTACGACGATCACGCATAACAGACCAGACAGAGCTGACAAACCTATGGCTAGAGACTCGGGAATTTCGTCAATGTATATGTTAGGGTGGCTAGCATTATCCTCATAAAATTCCCTGGCATTTCCCTGACTTTTCCAGGCAGCCTGTTACGTTTCCTTAACCAACTTATGGGGTAAATGTTAAAGATATTTTTATGTTTTTCCTAAAATAAATTGCGAATTTTTTAATGAGTAATAATAACCTAGCTGATATTTATGGGCGTTTTCCTATGCAGAAACAAATAATTATATATTTATTTAAAAAAATACATGGGTAGGTTCAAGGATGGCAAATGTCAAAACGGTGATGCAGCAGAGGTTAAATACTAACGTTCTCATGGTCAGAAAAAAGTAAGTAAACAACAATGATACACAATGTAATGTATCAATTCCATAAGAACTGCTGAAAGTATTTAAATTATTTTTCCAATTTCGACGTATTTAAATAAAAAGTGTAATAATAGTTGGAATTAAATTTCGAATTAAACATACAACAAAATTATCTTCCTACGAAGAAGGAATAAACTAAAGTAACATTAGAATTATCTTCCTACGAAGAAGGAATAAACTAAAGTAACATTAGAATTGTCTTCCTACGAAGAAGGAATAAACTAATGTAACATTAGAATTATCTTCCTACGAAGAAGAAATAAACTAAAGTAACATTAGAATTATCTTCCTACGAAGAAGGAATAAACTAAAGTAACATTAGAATTATCTTCCTACGAAGAAGAAATAAACTAAAGTAACATTAGAATTATCTTCCTACGAAGAAGGAATAAACTAAAGTAACATTAGAATTGTCTTCCTACGAAGAAGGAATAAACTAATGTAACATTAGAATTGTCTTCCTACGAAGAAGAAATAAACTAAAGTAACATTAGAAGAATAAACTAAAGTAACATTAGAATTATCTTCCTACGAAGAAGGAATAAACTAAAGTAACATTAGAATTATCTTCCTACGAAGAAGGAATAAACTAAAGTAACATTAGAATTGTCTTCCTACGAAGAAGGAATAAACTAAAGTAACATTAGAATTATCTTCCTACGAAGAAGGAATAAACTAAAGTAACATTAGAATTATCTTCCTACGAAGAAGGAATAAACTAAAGTAACATTAGAATTATCTTCCTACGAAGAAAGAATAAACTAAAGTAACATTAGAATTGTCTTCCTACGAAGAAGAAATAAACTAAAGTAACATTAGAATTATCTTCCTACGAAGAAGGAATAAACTAAAGTAACATTAGAATTATCTTCCTACGAAGAAGGAATAAACTAAAGTAACATTAGAATTATCTTCCTACGAAGAAGGAATAAACTAAAGTAACATTAGAATTATCTTCCTACGAAGAAGAAATAAACTAAAGTAACATTAGAATTATCTTCCTACGAAGAAGGAATAAACTAAAGTAACATTAGAATTGTCTTCCTACGAAGAAGGAATAAACTAATGTAACATTAGAATTGTCTTCCTACGAAGAAGAAATAAACTAAAGTAACATTAGAATTATCTTCCTACGAAGAAGGAATAAACTAAAGTAACATTAGAATTATCTTCCTACGAAGAAGGAATAAACTAAAGTAACATTAGAATTATCTTCCTACGAAGAAGGAATAAACTAAAGTAACATTAGAATTGTCTTCCTACGAAGAAGGAATAAACTAAAGTAACATTAGAATTATCTTCCTACGAAGAAGGAATAAACTAAAGTAACATTAGAATTATCTTCCTACGAAGAAGGAATAAACTAAAGTAACATTAGAATTATCTTCCTACGAAGAAAGAATAAACTAAAGTAACATTAGAATTGTCTTCCTACGAAGAAGAAATAAACTAAAGTAACATTAGAATTATCTTCCTACGAAGAAGGAATAAACTAAAGTAACATTAGAATTATCTTCCTACGAAGAAGGAATAAACTAAAGTAACATTAGAATTTTTAAATGACATGTAGCAGTAAGAGCCAAAAACGTATTTTCTTATCAAATGCATTTTAAACTATTTTATATAAATTGCCTGACCTTAGACAAATTTCCCTGACATTTCCCTGGCTTTTCAAGAAATGTAAACTCCCCTGACTTTTTCCAGGTTTTCCCTGATGCTAGTCACCCTGATCTGAGGATAACTTGGACTGCATCCACTTGTACGCGTGTGTTTGTTCTTCTATACTTGCTGACGCGCATGTCAACAAAGTACATTTGTTTTGATTTTACTTCTACAAATGTTAACATTTTCACTTTTATTAATTTGTTATCTACACTAATTCTGTTTACGAGACTCTGATTGGCTAACATTTCGCCCTTGCAGAGTAATCTTCTATTGAAAATCGGAGACGACCAATTATGAAAACGTTAGTGGAAAACGGCCAGCAGATGGTCAGAACCTCCATACAATTATCCATACAAGCGGCTATTCAAGCTTGCATGGAATCATTCAAAGAACCTTCCAACGTAGTACATGGCCATAAGTAAATTTTTCTGTGTTAAAGTTTACCTGTTTCTTTGCAAATTGTTTACGACCACGTCGTTTCGTTCCTTATTTATTAATACCAAGACTCTAAAATAGGCGACGGACAACAAACTAAACGCTGTCATGTTTCTAATCTATTTAATTAATTAAATTGTGTTATGATTTTCAAGAAACTGTAAATTTGTTTCGTGCTTCCTCAAATGCAGTTTGTCGTAGTATGCTCATGTTACGCTCTTCAATTGTTCGCATATCGCAGACCTGCTACAGAAGTCAATACAGGATTTACAAAACAAACAACATTCTTGGCGCGTGTAAAGACCTGCGGCTGTCAGGCCATGTGTGTTTAAATATAGAACAAACCGGTTTCTGCCATCCGTTACGTGCCGCCAGCTCCAAACTGGTGCCGCGTCCACACAGCAGGTGCCTATACAGAGGCGCAACAATATCATCCGCACAGATTCACAATAAACCATTGAACAAAGCTGTTCCCATCGTGACGCGGTATAGCACATTTGTGATAAACACGCAAAATGTTCTCCTACGGCCTGTTCCAAATATTTTCACGCATTTCGAATCAGACTCTGACAAATCACTGCATGTGTGACATATTGGGTTGTTTCCTAGATATCTCACGTATCATTAGAGCTGTATGACTGCACTAACATAAGTGTCTTACCTTTTGTTAAATTGTACTTTTACACATCTTCGCTGCAGGCCTATAAATTATTTTTCATTTATGAGAAATATGATTTTTAAAAAAGAAAGATAATATGTGTGTTGGCAAAGCATAGTAAGAAATAGTTCTCGTGTAAAATATTATAAACTGAGTGCGCAAGAATGCGGCGCATTGTCCCATTGGTGTAATTTCCTAGACTTTGCATGAAGCGGGGAAATACCCTGGAAGTAAACTTCAGCAGGGCAGGCTTCAGGAAAGTTGAGAGTAACAATGAGTGGACTTTACTCTGTACTTGCTTCTAATGAGGTAGTTATAATGTTTAAGTTTGATGAGAAAAGTGTTAATTCGCTAGTAGTTGAATGTCAGTACTACGATCACCATTTCATGTCTTCACGACACACGAAGAGCGTGAAAACAGAAAACTGGAAGGAAAAAACTCTTAAGAAGTCCAAATAAATTATGCATAGTTTCCAACAAGTTGGCACAGTTAAGGAAACCAACAATCTGCTTAGATTCCAAAATAGAAATTCCAGAATGTGAACGGAACAATCTTCGAAGATGAATAAAGGCAGAAAAATAAATGCAGCTACGAGAAATGAAACTTGAAAACAGAACCAACTCATCGACAAGCAAAGACCACGAATTCGTATGTCACGGCACAGAACACGCTAGTTCATTCACTGTTACTTCCAACATTTCTGAAGACCTGCTTAAGATCTACTTTCAGGATATTCCTCCGCTCCACGAAAACAAAGCTTAACCGAGTCTAGAGAATTACACCAGACGGACAACGCACCGAATTCGTGCGCACTCAGTGTAATAATATTTTGCATAAGAACTATTTCTTACTACGCAGTCTTACCAATGCACCTATTTTTTCACTGTTTTTAGTCACATAAATTATAAATGAAATACTATAATTTATTAATGGAATAATAGTATACATTCAATTAAGCAAAAATGAGGAGGTTTTATATTTATAAAGACGAGTATAAAGACGCCTGAGATCCACGACATATAGAGGTAACAACGGAACACGTCATTCACTGAGTGGTTTATCAAACGTTTGATTCAAAATGTGAATACACCGTGAAGAGACTCTGCCATCAATACAGGACACAATTCACTTCTTTGCAGAGAAAATAATTACGAGAATGCCGGAATGAGGTACTATCAGAGAACAACGTATACTTGAGATAAGCATATGAGACGCTTCCTTCGAGATACGAGTAATTCTATCGATACCATTGATTAATGTGTTTTGAATTTTTTTTAACACACACTCAGTTGACGAGAGTTCAAAATGGCGTATTATAAAAAGATTATATATATTTTGACTTCTTTCGTTGAAAAATCGGATATCAAACGTTCTAGGCTATGTTAATTTCTAACGAAATTTCTGTCGTTAATTTAAATTCGTTGTTGCCAGTTTCGTAAGTACGCGGCTAGTCTGAAAAAATATAATCAGAGCCTGCTCTGTATCCGACGTGGCATAAGGATCAGACAACTCGATCTGCAATAACTTACTGAAGGCATAAACGCATTGCAACAGAGAGTACCTCGTTTACATTTAGCAACATTGTCTGACTCAGGAGAACGACATCCGAAACAGATTCGATTCCATGTATTTGAAAAAATATTTCACTTTATCGTCAAGAGGTCAGAAGTCAAAGCTCATCTATACTTATTTAAGAATTAGTTAGGGCCAATTTGATAATTACATTTTTAATATTACGTTACATGAAATTAGTGGTTCATAATCGGATGCGCATCCCTGAGAACTCCTGCCTCTTTCACTCCCGGATTTCCCATGTGGCAATCGTACATGAAGATGCCGCTGGTAGGCGGGTTTTCTCGGGGATCTCCCGTTTCCCCCGTTTTTGCATTGCGGCGCTGCACCATACTCACCTCGCTTTACCCTCATCGGCTCTCAGGACCTCGATGTTAAGAACCTCCTAAATCTGCCCACACACTTTACCACTCGCAGTCTTCTCTCACTATACATGTACATCGATGTGGTAAACTTCGATACCTGTGGTAAGATGGAGAGCCGAGGACGACCTGGCACACAAGACAGCTGAGGAGCGAAGTGTAGAACAGAACACGTGTGATAAGGTGGCGAGCCGAGGACGGCCTGGCACACAAGACAGCTGAGGAGCGAAGTGTAGAACAGAACACGTGTGGTAAGGTGGCGAGCCGAGGACGGCCAGACACACAAGACAGCTGAGGAGCGAAGTGTAGAACAGAACACGTGTGATAAGGTGGCGAGCCGAGGACGGCCAGGCACACAAGACAGCTGAGGAGCGAAGTGTAGAACAGAACACGTGTGATAAGGTGGCGAGCCGAGGACGGCCTGGCACACAAGACAGCTGAGGAGCGAAGTGTAGAACAGAACACGTGGGGTAAGGTGGCGAGCCGAGGACGGCCAGACACACAAGACAGCTGAGGAGCGAAGTGTAGAACAGAACAGGTGTGGTAAGGTGGCGAGCCGAGGACGGCCAGACACACAAGACAGCTGAGGAGCGAAGTGTAGAACAGAACACGTGTGATAAGGTGGCGAGCCGAGGACGGCCAGACACACAAGACAGCTGAGGAGCGAAGTGTAGAACAGAACACGTGTGGTAAGGTGGCGAGCCGAGGACGGCCTGGCACACAAGACAGCTGAGGAGCGAAGTGTAGAACAGAACACGTGTGATAAGGTGGCGAGCCGAGGACGCCATGGCACACAAGACAGCTGAGGAGCGAAGTGTAGAACAGAACACGTGTGGTAAGGTGGCGAGCCGAGGACGACCTGCCACACAAGACAGCTGAGGAGCGAAGTGTAGAACAGAACACGTGTGGTAAGGTGGCGAGCCGAGGACGGCCAGACACACAAGACAGCTGAGGAGCGAAGTGTAGAACAGAACACGTGTGATAAGGTGGCGAGCCGAGGACGGCCTGGCACACAAGACAGCTGAGGAGCGAAGTGTAGAACAGAACACGTGTGATAATATGGCGAGCCGAGGACGGCCTGGCACACAAGACAGCTGAGGAGCGAAGTGTAGAACAGAACACCTGTGGTAAGGTGGCAAGCCGAGGACGGCATGGCACACAAGACAGCTGAGGAGCGAAGTGTAGAACAGAACACGTGTGGTAAGGTGGCGAGCCGAGGACGGCCTGGCACACAAGACAGCTGAGGAGCGAAGTGTAGAACAGAACAGGTGTGGTAAGGTGGCGAGCCGAGGACGGCCTGGCACACAAGACAGCTGAGGAGCGAAGTGTAGAACAGAACACGTGTTACAAGGTGGCGAGCCGAGGACGGCCTGGCACACAAGACAGCTGAGGAGCGAAGTGTAGAACAGAACACGTGTGGTAAGGTGGTGAGCCGAGGACGACCTGCCACACAAGACAGCTGAGGAGCGAAGTGTAGAACAGAACACGTGTGGTAAGGTGGCGAGCCGAGGACGGCCTGGCACACAAGACAGCTGAGAGGCGAAGTGTAGAACAGAACACGTGTGATAAGGTGGCGAGCCGAGGACGGCCAGGCACACAAGACAGCTGAGGAGCGAAGTGTAGAACAGAACACGTGTGATAAGGTGGCGAGCCGAGGACGGCCTGGCACACAAGACAGCTGAGGAGCGAAGTGTAGAACAGAACACGTGTGATAAGGTGGCGAGCCGAGGACGGCCAGACACACAAGACAGCTGAGGAGCGAAGTGTAGAACAGAACACGTGTGATAAGGTGGCGAGCCGAGGACGGCCAGACACACAAGACAGCTGAGGAGCGAAGTGTAGAACAGAACACGTGTGTAAGGTGGCGAGCCGAGGACGGCTGGCACACAAGACAGCCTAGGAGCGAAGTGTAGAACAGAAACGTGTGGTAGGTGGGAGCCGAGGACGGCCTGGCAGACAAGACAGCTGAGGAGCGAAGTGTAGAACAGAACACGTGTGGTAAGGTGGCGAGCCGAGGACGGCCTGGCACACAAGACAGCTGAGGAGCGAAGTGTAGAACAGAACACGTGTGATAAGGTGGCGAGCCGAGGACGGCCAGACACACAAGACAGCTGAGGAGCGAAGTGTAGAACAGAACACGTGTGATAAGGTGGCGAGCCGAGGACGGCCAGGCACACAAGACAGCTGAGGAGCGAAGTGTAGAACAGAACACGTGTGATAAGGTGCGAGCCGAGGACGCCATGGCACACAAGACAGTGAGGAGCGAAGTGTAGAACAGAACAGTGTGGTAAGGTGGCGAGCCGAGGACGCCAGACACACAAGACAGCTGAGGAGCGAAGTGTAGAACAGAACACGTGTGATAAGGTGGCGAGCCAAGGACGGCCTGGCAGACAAGACAGCTGAGGAGCGAAGTGTAGAACAGAACACGTGTGGTAAGATAGCGAGCCGAGGACGGCTTGGCACACAAGACAGCTGAGGAGCGAAGTGTAGAACAGAACACGTGTGGTAAGGTGGCGAGCGAGGACGGCCAGACACACAAGACAGCTGAGGAGCGAAGTGTAGAACAGAACACGTGTGGTAAGGTGGCGAGCCGAGGACGGCCAGGCACACAAGACAGCTGAGGAGCGAAGTGTAGAACAGAACACGTGTGGTAAGGTGGCGAGCCGAGGACGGCCAGTCACACAAGACAGCTGAGGAGCGAAGTGTAGAACAGAACACGTGTGGTAAGGTGGCGAGCCGAGGACGGCCTGGCACACAAGACAGCTGAGGAGCGAAGTGTAGAACAGAACACGTGTGATAAGGTGGCGAGCCGAGGACGGCCTGGCACACAAGACAGCTGAGGAGCGAAGTGTAGAACAGAACACGTGTGGTAAGGTGGCGAGCCGAGGACGGCCAGGCACACAAGACAGCTGAGGAGCGAAGTGTAGAACAGAACACGTGTGGTAAGGTGGCGAGCCGAGGACGGCCAGACACACAAGACAGCTGAGGAGCGAAGTGTAGAACAGAACACGTGTGGTAAGGTGGCGAGCCGAGGACGGCCAGACACACAAGACAGCTGAGGAGCGAAGTGTAGAACAGAACACGTGTGATAAGGTGGCGAGCCGAGGACGGCCTGGCACACAAGACAGCTGAGGAGCGAAGTGTAGAACAGAACACGTGTGTCGCGCCTTGGGCCACATCGGATATTCAGGGAATGTCCTCGCCTACCGAGGTAAGAGATCCACGTCTTAGTTAACGAGGGATGTCATCTCGGAGTACATGCGGGCGTTGCTTCCTGAAGAAGTGGATACTGGTGGGCGCTAGCAAGGCCAAGGTCATCACCTCCCCCTACTAGCGGCTCCAGCCAACCACAGGCCGCATCCGTGCATTTAAGGCGGATTCCCACCCGCTATCTTAGATTTATCGATTTTTCGCCAAAGATTCTATTTCAGAGGGTGTATTCAAATTTCCCGTATGACATACCATAAATAACAGTTTCCCAAACGTTATCGAACTGCCAAAGGCTTCCCTACATTTATTAATTTTTAGCTGATAACTGTCGAGGCGAAATGCGAGATTATTTCTCGTGGACGATTACAAAGGCGACAACATCAACAGCAACCAAGGAATACTGACCTAACACAATGCACTAGTGTTCTGTCGTTCCAAAAAACACGATACAAAACTGTATTTCCAGAGTATGGCAAAAATTTAATAAATCCAAGATGGCGAATAGTAATCTGCCTTAAGGCGCCCGCCTACCTGTAGCTTTCTTCTGCATTTGAGACGGAGAAGCGCCAGAACCATAAGGTCGACATTGCCGCTTGTATCAAGTGCGCCATCGCCTCTATGCGAAGGGCTCTCTGAGCTGGTGTGCAGTGCAGTGTTCTCGTCGTGCTCCACTTTCAACGTGGATCCTATAATTTTACTGGTGGGATATCTGTGGCAAGGTATAGTGCAGTCCCTTCATTACTTTCGTATGCATCTGACCAGAATATTTTCATATTGCCTTCATTACTAATTACAGTGATTTTTCGCGAAAAAAAAAAAAAATTGAGCAGATGGTAGATTTCTGTACTCTGTTCACAAACAGAAATTTTTATTTTGGCATTGGTCGCCCTTTGCACGAGAAGCCGTTTCTGTTTTTAACCAAGCCAATCAGAATCCAACAACTTTGGCAGTAAACCAAAGTGATTCGCATATTAAAAGCAACATGATAACGTAGCCAATCGAGAAAGGTAAACAATCGTACAGGGTTTTTAAGTATAACTTGTTTCGCAATATTTTCGCGGAATTTCACTGCCCCTATTCATGTGCTATGAAAATCCCGCTTTAACTATTTTAGAATGTTTGGAAATGGTATGAAAGTGATCTACAAGCACAGTCGTTTCGTATATCACCACATTGGAAGAATTTTAAATATTTTCGTTTAAAAAATCCGAAATTTAAATCGCTGTTCCAGTGCCGGGTAGGTGGCAACCTCGACTTGGTATCGTTGAAGAAGAAATTTGCTACGTTAATAATATAGTTTAGGCTTTTTTTAATGTGTAAATGTAAACACAAGTGTATATTTTGTTTACAACTGTAACGTCTGATTATTTTATATCGATTTGCACTTCAACACACCTTAAGTTAACATACAAATCTATCATAAGAGCACACGCACGTTTATTTTGTAAACAAATATTATGAATATCATATGTTTCACATGTAATATTGTTATATCATGATTTTATTTTCTTAATTCTACGTAATATGTATGTACACGCAGCATCTGAAATGTTAATTTCCATTTGTGAATTGTTGTAATTTTATTTATTTTTATCGGGTTTCAAGTAATTTGTTAGTTATGTGCAAGTTGGCAACATTTAGGCGCACCTTTTTGAATGTCACGGTATTGGAAGGCACCCTGGGTTAAGCCCTGTATACTCTGTATTCACCTCTGCCGATAATGGATGGTGAGGGAATGTTCCATACTACTTCTTGAATTAAGTAAGTCACAACGGCAGCAGGCCAGTGAGGTCTATGTTCTACGTAAAATAATATAAGTGAAATGTTTAAAGGTTAATTAGTATATTAAAATCTGAGTGATAAAAGAACGGTACACGGTACTACTGTCAGAACAGGTCTACATGTAAAATAAGTGTGAGAAACTCTACATACATTTATATAAGGTACGATCCCACCTTAATGTACAGTGACCGTTACACGTACCTGAGTGTGTTTAATAAACTTTTAAAGTAAGCAGCATCATTTCCCGATCATTTTCAGTGGTCACAAAGTGTCTGAGATTTAAATAAGTATCTGATTGTTCTACCAACATAAACTGTGCTAGCCAGGAGCATTTTAAATATGTAACTATACAGCCACGTAATTTACTGTAACGGCCAAGTGTGAGAACATTAGCGACTTTTATTTTGAACTGAATTAAAATCTGTTCTGCAAAACTTAAAGTGTGTGCAACATTCAAGATGTCTAGATAATAATTGTTTATACTTTCAAATACTCTATTCACTTAATTGGCATTGGCAGCAGGCATAATGAGAGATATCTTTATAGACCTAGTCCAGCTGCTGCGTGCATATCCCTTGCATTTATAACACTACCAAGGAATGAAACTTTCAGGCAATTTACTTCTATGATATTTTTCCACATTAAATTATTGCTTAAAAATTGGAAGTCTTTCATTGCTTTACATAGTTGGTTCCTATGTCTTCCGGTGTGTTTTGTAGTGTTGTGTAGCTATGCCTGATTGTGAGCAGGGCTCCCGTCCAGGTAATTGAAATTCTGTTGGTGTAGAATACCAGCAACTTGGACGATGGTTTGCGGTATGCAAAATAACTGCCAGTTGATGTTAATTTTATTGCTATGGATTGCTCCCAGGTCGTTGCACTTTATTATGCAGTTCTGCCTGTATACATTATAGTTGACTGGAAAACCATAGCAGGGTTCACCCGTCTTCTTACAGGGGCAAATACTAATACGTGGGGCATACGTTAACTATATCTCTGTCCAAGTTCCCCCCCCCCCCCCACACAGTATTTCTTACACAACATTATGCAAATAAATACAGTAAATTTTTCCCCTGCTAGTTTACTGGCTGAAGTACTTACACAATACGAAATGAAACACCGTCGTGCAATGTACGTACAAGTCACATCGTATTGCATACCAAACAATTAGGCATATATTTTGTAACACCGTTAAATATATTGTTAGAAATATCATATCTGATTTTTTAAAACGCAATTAATAAGAGTATTTACGTTCTAGACGCTTTAAAAATTATATTTAAATACATATACTTATAGAAATGAGAGTAGGTACAGGTTATTTATTAACAGCAAAGTGAGTACTTTTTGAAGCCATCTCACTTGGAATAATAGTCAATAAATATTTCATTTATACTGTATCCTTTGTCGTTAACTTTGGAGTCCGGTGAGCTATATGCACTGTATGTATTACTTACATAGTCATTTTTTTTTAAGTGGTACTAGGATAAAAAAAATGGCTGATAGGAAAAAATGACTAGGGTTTCAAAAGTGTCACTTTACCGTGAACAGTTTATACTCTTTATGACACAGTACACAGCCATCGTATCCAAGGCGGACATAAGGGAAGAGGTTTAGGCAAGCAGCGGCCGATATAACACGCAAAAAGCTCTGCTCTTGAATGGCATCGCGACGCCCTCTGGCACTTCAGCAGTCGACGTGAAGGAGAGTGAAGAAGTGCCGGGGGGTGGGGTGGGAGGGAGGTTGTAGCAATCCCTGTTCCCTGGCAAGGAGGTTGCATCTGCGATCCTGGCAGACTTCCAGTAGCGGGTGTCTGCTAGCCGAGATAACTGTAGCAGCCAGCACACACCTAACTGTACATCGCCACAACACTGTCAAGGGGGGAGGGGGCGACTATACACGGGCGGAATAGATTATTTCCAACAATCGAATACTTGTAAACGACTGTATTTATTTTATTTCCTTATTTTGCCTCCAGTTCTTTGTGCATCGTTAATAGAAACCTGAAAATTTCGCGAATATATTGGCTTGTAGGACAGAATTAACATTCTTATGTTCAAACAATCAGATATCTACGCCTCATTGGTTATCTACTACCAGGATGGCTGGCGTTGATTGGACAAGCATTTTGTTGTTGTAAGTTTGTTGTCGACCCACAGATCTGGAGGTGTCAAATTACACGCAAGCAATTGTAAAAGTGACACATGCGTACATGTTTCTGATTTCTAGCTTGTCCCCGAAATGAATCAAAGAATTTTTCAGGTCTCTGCTTATGTGTGTCAAAACCAAAACCCTAGCTGGGGATCTGACTAGTTTCCTATGCGGTTAGAGGGGTAATGCACTAGCTTGGAGAATCTGTTTGTGCTAGGCACTGTTACAATCAAAGAAAGAGGGGTTAGAACCAGAACAAGAGGGGAACAAACAAGGATCAGGCTAGTTAGTGTCAAATTCACAGCCTTGCTTCTGTCCGGCCTCGGAGTCAAAACCTACAACTATCTATCACAACAAAACAGGTTGATGGGAATACGCTCCCCTAGCTCTCTACTCCCTTCCAAACCCCTTTCTCCCTACTGACGCGCAAATATGTGGATAACCCCCCCCCCCCCCTTCAGGGGGTGGTTACGCAAGAAAGCAGCATGCAAACGCAATGGACAATACGACACAAACTTCAACAACAAAAATAATGGAAAAAATGGACAATACAACGAAGATTGCAAAGACGAAAAACTGAATCCCTTGTTCGGAACTTTCTGTGTAGGTGTGTGTGTATATATATATATAAACATCCGCTGACGACAGCCCAACTTTGCTCATGTTCCTGCGCCTCTGTGCTGTTTTACTGTACACATAATTCCGGTATTCTGGAAGGCCCACTGCCACTGCAACGTAGTATTTGCAAAGTAATGTTCCGTTTTGCACCTGTGTGAATCGGTTACGGACATTTCAAGGCCTTGAAATAAAACAAGGTGTTGGATTCCAAAAAAAAAAAAAATATTATTTTATAATTGTACCAAACATTGTTCAACTTGTACGCATTGTATGTGATGACATTTTCCTCGAATAAAAAATTATACACCATATTTTTTGAATAATTTGATGTAGAATACAATATTTTTCTGTTTTACTACAGCGATAGTATAGGCTATTTGCGGTAGATATCATTAAAACCTTAAGACGTTAAATTCCGAGTCCGGTGGGATATATCTGCAAACTGTGTTCATTGCTTACATTGCAATATTTATTTAAAAAGGTGGTTAAGGTTAAAAAATGGCTGAAAATAAAAGTTACTAGAGTATCAAAAGTGCTCACTTTACCGTGAACAGCTTATAGTAAAATTAACTAAGTTGTACAAATGAAAAAAAAAAAAATAACGTAAAGAAACGTCGAGGGATGCTGCTTTGCATACATGTTATCGCCGAGGGATGCTGCTTTGCATACATGTTATCGCCGAGGGATGCTGCTTTGCATACATGTTATCGTCGAGGGATGCTGCTTTGCATACATGTTATCGCCGAGGGATGCTGCTTTGCATACATGTTATCGCCGAGGGATGCTGCTTTGCATACATGTTATCGCCGAGGGATGCTGCTTTGCATACATGTTATCGTCGAGGGATGCTGCTTTGCATACATGTTATCGCCGAGGGATGCTGCTTTGCATACATGTTATCGCCGAGGGATGCTGCTTTGCATACATGTTATCGCCGAGGGATGCTGCTTTGCATACATGTTATCGCCGAGGGATGCTGCTTTGCATACATGTTATCGTCGAGGGATGCTGCTTTGCATACATGTTATCGCCGAGGGATGCTGCTTTGCATACATGTTATCGCCGAGGGATGCTGCTTTGCATACATGTTATCGCCGAGGGATGCTGCTTTGCATACATGTTATCGCCGAGGGATGCTGCTTTGCATACATGTTATCGTCGAGGGATGCTGCTTTGCATACATGTTATCGCCGAGGGATGCTGCTTTGCATACATGTTATCGCCGAGGGATGCTGCTTTGCATACATGTTATCGCCGAGGGATGCTGCTTTGCATACATGTTATCGCCGAGGGATGCTGCTTTGCATACATGTTATCGCCGAGGGATGCTGCTTTGCATACATGTTATCGCAGAGGGATGCTGCTTTGCATACATGTTATCGCCGAGGGATGCTGCTTTGCATACATGTTATCGTCGAGGGATGCTGCTTTGCATACATGTTATCGTCGAGGGATGCTGCTTTGCATACATGTTATCGCCGAATAACAGTTCATGGATTTAAACATGTAAAAAATATGCGATTTTGTAATATTTAACCATTTGTTTATATAACATAGATGGTCTGTTATTTCGTGATTACGTATATGTCAAGCAGTAACCCTCGACCTTAGTTTACTTTATTTTTTTTTTTCATTTGTACAATTTAGTATAGGCTGTTCACGATAAAGAGAGCACTTTTTAAAGGACTCCCAACAGGCATTAAACACTAATAAATATGTTTTATTGCAGGCTCAGAAGTTAATTTTTGAGAGTGGTGAATGTATACACAGTACTTATCACTCGCGTGACAGTGATGATATTTAAAAATGGCTTAAATATAATAACTGGCTTAAACGAGAATTTTGGAAGGGCCTTAAAAAGTGCTCACTTTACCATGAACGGCCCATATTTCTTATTATGACTGCAGGAAAACAGAAAAATGCTGTATTTGACACCATATTATTCGAAAAATATAAAGTGTGAAAGTTTGTTGTTGAGGAAAATGGCATTGCACACAAACGCGTACAAGATGAATAATGTTTTGTACAACTATAAAGTAATTAATTTGTTGGTATCCAACAGGTGACCGCCTTAAAGCTGTAGGGCTTGCGCCAGTGACGAGGAACTACGGCGACGAAGGCGAGGTCGCAGGGGACAACGGCAGCTATCTCGACGTTATGTTACATATCGCCACGCGCCGGCAACCCGCTAAGTGGTTTATCGCGCCGGTCAGGCGCGGCGATGGATCGATATGGCCGGCTCGACGTGGGTAGGGTGGGAGGCAGACAATCGATAACAGCTGACTAGTCGAGCGACGGCTCGGATGTAGCCGACCGTGACGTCGCCTCTTCTCGCTGGCTTACCTCCTCGCCGCGTCTAGCCGACACTTGCGAGAAGTTTCCCGGAGTCCAGTAAAAGTACGGGGCAGCGAGAACGCCATCTTGAATTACTGCTTTCTACATTATTTCACTTGTTCAAGGATATTGCTTGGTTTGAATGCAATGAGAATTTGGTATTGGTATAGGGAAATACATGTCACAGGCTAGGCTTCCTCTCATTTGGAATAATAGTCAATAAATATATTTTATTGTAACCTCAAGCTGGGCTCACAATAATCCGTCGTCCATCTATCCGTTCAGTGTTACCACCCAACAACACGAACTTTCTCGCGCACAGTCAAATGTTTTTAACGTAATTTATCAAAATTTCCTTCGAAAAATCTACAAGTTATCGTCAGTTCAATTAAAAGGTAAAACGTAAAAAAATTAACAACTTCGCTGCCTTGTGTATTTAAAAAGAAAATATTCAGACATAAACAAATAACTGTTTTCCGACAGCCATGTTCAAGGAACGATATTACAAGGGTTGTGGCCCGTCCGTCGAAAGTTTAAGTTTGAGAAATATTTGACGGATTGACGAATAGAAGAAAAAAAAAGTTGCCCTGCGATTGGTTGAAGAGCACGTGACCGACGGACATACGGGCGACTGGCAGATGAAACGGATGGTTGTGAGTCCAGCTTTACGGGTTGAGTTTCATGGAATGTACACACGGTTTTTATTACTTACATGGCAAAATTTTTTAAAAAGGTGGTTAAAGGAAAAAAAATTCTGAAAGGAAAAAAAGTAACTAGGGCGTCAAAAGTGCTCATTTTACCGTGAACAGCCGATAATTAAATTAGTTTTTTTTTTACGTTCCTGTTAAAGCTATATTTAAACCACCGGGGTCTTTTTTTTTTAGCAAAAAAAAATGTGCTTCTTTGCTAACGAAACCTTTTGTAACATTAATGTATATCATGTTTCCTGGGGAGATCAGAAAACTGAATAAGTAATTGAAAAATTACTAAAACACAAATTGCTATATTTGCATCAATGCAGAGCTTGAAAGTGTCATTTCTCACACTTTGGTTTTTGTTTCGAATTTACACTTTCAACATTTATTTAAAGTAAACGAATTTCAATAACATGCATTTCCCTGTAACAAATTCTCACTGCTTACACCACAGCGCAATTATTTTGAAATTTCAACTTAACCTAGTGACTGGAAAGTTTGGCGGACTAATTTTACGACAAGCTAGACCTCAAACACATGTGTATTTCTGTCATGTTTACAATTGGATCACAGTTTAATTAGATCCGCCCACGTGAACTCTGAGCCAGTAACAGACCTGCCACGACGAATCCCGTGTCACCTGGTCTGAGGTAACACTGGCTACACACTGGGACAGCAGCCAATCACAACAAAGCTGAGACTCTAGAATACACAGCACAATGAAGACTAGCATACAGGTAGTTTAAATAGAGAACTTTTCATGTCCGTAACTATACATCTCTGACAACATACAACACGCTGTAAAATAAACTTAAATTCTGAACTCTTGCAAATAATAGTAATGAATTATTGCAGAATCCTTTAAAACTATGAATAAATGCCTTCCGTGCCCCAATTACCGGATAATACGAGTATAAGATTTGGTAACTGCACTTGGGTAACATGCAAAACGTTATAATAAGAAATATTCAGTTATTAGATTTTTAAAAAAGTTATGACACGCAGATGGGAAATTCAACATGGCTAACGCGAGCGAGCTATGAATGCGATATCGGTCCTACTTGCAACAGAGAGTCAGTCTAGTGAGAAATTCAGCCACGCCGTGTGGATAAAGCTAATTCCTGCGCAGTGTTGATACCTCGCGATATGGCAGTCGGCCGACAATAGGAGGCAACCACACGACAGTACAGCTCAGGTACTGACGACACACTTCATGTACTGTGCTGTACTGACAGCAGGAGGCAACCAGACGACAGTACAGCTCAGGTACTGACGACACACTTCATGTACTGTGCTGTACTGACAGCAGGAGGAAACCAGACGACAGTACAGCTCAGGTACTGACGACACACTTCATGTACTGTCAGCAGGAGGCAACCAGACGACAGTACATCTCAGGTACTGACGACACACTTCATGTACTGTCAGCAGGAGGCAACCAGACGACAGTACATCTCAGGTACTGACGACACACTTCATGTACTGTCAGCAGGAGGCAACCAGACGACAGTACAGCTCAGGTACTGACGATACACTTCATGTACTGTCAGCAGGAGGCAACCAGACGACAGTACATCTCAGGTACTGACGATACACTTCATGTACTGTGCTGTACTGACAGCAGGAGGCAACCAGACGACAGTACAGCTCAGGTACTGACAACACACTTCATGTACTGTGCTGTACTGACAGCAGGAGGCAACCAGACGACAGTACATCTCAGGTACTGACGATACACTTCATGTACTGTGCTGTACTGACAGCAGAAGGCAACCAGACGACAGTACATCTCAGGTACTGACGATACACTTCATGTACTGTGCTGTACTGACAGCAGGAGGCAACCAGACGACAGTACAGCTCAGGTACTGACGACACACTTCATGTACTGTGCTGTACTGACAGCAGGAGGCAACCAGACGACAGTACAGCTCAGGTACTGACGACACACTTCATGTACTGTCAGCAGGAGGCAACCAGACGACAGTACAGCTCAGGTACTGACGACACACTTCATGTACTGTCAGCAGGAGGCAACCAGACGACAGTACAGCTCAGGTACTGACGACACACTTCATGTACTGTGCTGTACTGACAGCAGGAGGCAGGAGTGTCCGAACCATCCTCACTTAAGTATCATTAGGTTTGTGATGCCGTGAAAAAAAAGGGGGGGAGTCCTGTGGGTAATTTGTCACCCCTGGTACTATGCTATACAAAGCGGCCCTTTTCAAAATCAAAATAATAATACTATGCAAGTGTTTATACGAACATGTTACCCTATATCGGTAGATTTTTTAAACAAAAAACTTTATAGTACCAGTGAAAAACACGTTAATAATCTATTAGTGGTATGTTCTCACTTTTTCAATCAAACTTTGGAAAGAGAGCCTTATGCATGAAGTGTTTGGTGGTTGGGTGTATCACAGCTGTTTGTACGTATGTTAAAATATAAATGCCTTATGTTTTTGTTAAACTAAACTTTAATTTAAATGTTATCTATGTATTATAATACTCATTCAAAGTGAGTACAAATAAAAACAAAGAGAAAATAGTTGTGTTAGTTATATGTAGTAAGAAATAGTTCTAATGCAAAGTACTGCCACACTGAGTTCGCACAGCTTTGTTTGCAAGAGGCGGAGGAACAGTCTGAAAGTACAACTCCCTCAGGCTTTCAGAAAAGTTGGAAGTAACTATCCCCCTATTTAGTGACACGCAACTTTGTCCAATAAATGTATAGTGACGTCAGAGGCTGACTTCGCGATCCTCTTCTTCACCGACAGTGCTGCTCCTACGTATGTACAGTCTGTTCTTATCAAGGTCCAACAAATGTACAACGGCCGACTACAGGGTTCGTCCAACTCATAATAAAACATAAATGCTACATCAAAGTACAGGAACTAAAACATGGCCAAAGAAATTCAAATCCATAGGTAGAAACAAAGAACAAAAAAAAAGGGGGGGGGGGCTACAACACTTGTACCAAAAAAAAGCGAAAGGAAAATGCAAACATAAAGTGTACACGTTTGCAAAAAAAAAAATAGAGAAACGAAAGTTGAAACATAAAGTGAAGTAGATACTGGGAGAAGAGCCACGGCTGGCGGGACCGGAAACGGACTGCAAGCGGAAGTGAGTCGGCTTGCAGGGCGGGTCACGGGCGTGAGAGCTCGCCGGCATTTCAAAGGAACTAGTAGAGGGTTGTGTGTGTGTGTATGTGAGGGGGCGGGGTAGGGGGGGTGGCACAGAACCTCGCCAGATGCCGCAGCACTGCGTGTGTGAACGCCAGATATTTACGTACACTTACTTCTCTCTCCCGGGTTGGCCAAATGTCATGTCTCCGACGTGCGTGCGTATTGACACAGAGTAAACAACTATACAGAGAAAAACGACGTGCCGGCTCCTTTGACATGTGACACACAGCACCCTTCTCTGGCCGTTTTCTAGTTTTTGTTTCTCGTCATTTGTATTTGACATTCTGTAAAGTTCGGTCGGGACACGACGACATTCAACTGTCTAGCACCCCATGCTGCTATTATTTTGGTGTTGTCATGATTGCATAAAACAAACAGTAATTATTCCGGGAAATGATTAAGGACAGTTTAAATTTTAAAATTTACAAAATAAAACAAACATGATGTCAAATTGATACTTAACAAAAATTGCTTCGTAATAAAATATATATTTCAAAAATATTTCAGCAACTTGGTTTGTGAAATCATTACTGTGATTAAAGTACACTGTTGTTTATTTTAATAACCTTGCATCAAATACGTATGTGTATTTAAACGTTTTAAACAGGCAAAGTTAATATGGCGGTGGTTTGGTAATTTGTATTTTGAAATCTGTCAGCTACGAAGTTAACACACCCCGAATTACAAAAATACGTCTTGGAATTTGTAGACAAAATGAGTCACGTGACCATGTTGTGAATAAATAGTGCCGATTGGAACACACCTGGCCTCACACTGGATGCACGAGTCCGTAGGAACGGGCCTTGTGTCTGATTGGCTAACGCATGCTTCGGAAGCTTCCCTATTGGTTATAATTCAAGTTGGCAAGCAGGTTATACCAAGCGCTAATTGGCGAACACGTGTAACTGATGTGTGCGGCAGGAGATCGCGGTGGAAGTAAAGTTCGAAATAGAAAATAAACTTGGCGGAAGTTTCAAGAAGGTGACGCAGGGGAGATAAGGCTGTGTCCGAATTCGCCTGAAGTACATACTTGTGCGTATCTGTATCGTAAGTGCTGTCCGAACTGCAAGTGAAGTATGCAAGTATGCAAGTATACAAGTAAACGAAGTTTTATACTTCTCGCATACTCCCGGAATATGACCCAGTATTTTGAGAAACAATTTGTAGGTTACAATTGATTTCCGACATAATTATGTGATCTAATGTTTATTAAGAGGGACATTACTACTTCGTATACATAGCATTTTGAACTGAATAAGTGATTATTGCATGTTTCACCTTAAAAAAAGGTCTAAACAGTAAATTCGTACTAGGCCTATGTTCCTAGCCCACAGAAGCTAGGACGGAAAAAAAGGAATCCAAGCTGCACTCACGTACAATAATGCAAGACAGTAAATGTTAATGTAAATCAAATTTAAATATTATTTAATACTTTATTTAACCCCTAAACCCTTCGGCAATTATCAAATTCTTAGTCGGAATACATGAACATTTAAAGTGGTTAACTGGCTAATACCTGGCACCGAAGCCAACAAGACTGCCTGTCCGAATTCATCAAGTTTGGTGCCAAGGGCAAGTGAAGTATGCAAGTACGCAAGTATATACCTGAGTTCGGACACGGCCTTGGTGTAAGTGACGTAGCTCGCGGCTGGAAGCACAGAGGCTTGGCGCTCTACACGCCATATTGGTTATACTAACCGCTCTCGTAAACATGCAAGGCGATGCAGTGCGTCGTAACGCTGCACTCAGATCTGTAACAGTGGCATTTTATCACACACGATGAAATACACTCATTAGAATACAACTGCGTAGTCTTGTTTTTCTCAAACCTGAACGGGAAAGCTCTAAATATGCGATTTTTGGCCATTTCCACGATTTTGTTCTCCTAGAATAGAATTAATATTGTAAAAACAAAACTGTACGCGATTAGGAATTCCCCCCCCCCCCCATATTTTCTGGCAAAGAGTCGTATTCCCAGGAAATATGTTAGGACTACTACAGGCTGTTCATGGTAAAACAAGTTCTTTTGAAAACCCTGCTTAAGATCTACTTCTATGCAAATTATGTCTTCTTCCGCCTTATCTAAAATTAACATTGCTACGGGGCTCAGCACTTTACTCATGCGTCGGTCAAGTGAAACTGTGATATTATTACAAAAGTAAATATTTTAATCATCTGATTGTTTTTTTCCACTTCTATGCATTAAAGTACCACGTAAAGATATGACACTACTTTCCATTCTTCGTTAGAAACTTCACTAGGCGCATTTCACTCAGTGCGTCCGTTAAAATATGTGCAGGTAGGGACAGCGACTTTTATCTGAGATTGATTACAAAAGTGCTCACTTTACCGTGAACAGTGTTTACCTCTTAAGGACACACGTGTGGAACATTAATTTATTCTGCAGACTCCAGCCGCACACGCCAACACTATGTCAGCCACCAGTTCTACCAATGCGGAGAAGCACGCGGTAGCCAATCAGACACGAGGCCCGCTTCCAGAGACTCGTGCAGCCAATCAGTGAATGGTTACGCCACACATCAAAGGAGCCGCCACACCATCTCCTCTCCGCGAACGCGTATTTACTCAGGTCGTGTTCTAATTGGCACGTTCTGTTCACACGATGGTCACGTGGCCTGTTTTGTCTACAAAATCCATGACGCATTTTTGAAATTTGCGTTTCGTCATCTTCGAAGCTGACAAATTACAGAATACTAACTGTCAAACCATCGTCATATTAGTTTCGCTTTTTTGAAACGTTAAAATACACACGTCGACTAGGTTAAAGGAATAAATAAATGTGTATTATACTCACAATATTTATTTCACTAAGCAAGTTGCTGAATTATTCTTGAAATAGGTATTTTTCTACACAAAAAGTTTTTTTAAAATAACAGTTACACATAATATTGCTTTCATTTTGTTAAATTTTAAATTTTAAAATGCCCTCGAAAAACTTTCGGGGATGATTACTGTTCATTTTAAGACTTCTATATTATTATTCTATATTTGAAGACTTCAATATTGGAATAATGACTACATCAAAATTACAGAAGCATGGCAAGCTAGACAGTTGAATGTCATATTGTTCCGACTAAACCTTAATCATTATGATAAATACGAATTACGTGAAACAAAACCGGAAACGAAAGAGAAACTAGCTTGTGACAGCGCCTTTACAACGGCACTCAATGTCAAGGCCAACCCCTGGCATCTAGACACACCCGCTCGACACACTGTGTGTGCGGGTTGCCTGTTATCGCGACCACAGTATTGTCTATAGTCCGTTCAAGGTTACTTGCTTACACGTGAAACCTTGCTGAAGTAGAATATTACACTACACAATGCACACAAAGATTAACCTAGTTTTGAAAACTGCACCAAAGGAAAACGCACAAGGTTCGTGTGCACTCCGTCTAATAATATTTTGCATGAAAACTATCTATTACAAGTACAAGTAGGCCAGTACGTCTATTTTATCCCTGTTTTTATTAATTTTAATTATAAATTAAATAATATCATTTCTAGATAAAATGATAATACATTTTAAATTTAACGAGAAATAAGGTACTTTTATGTTCTTATAATAAGACAAGTGAAATATGCTTGTGATACATGACATGTTTAGGGTACAAGCACGCACATGTTTAGGGTACAAGCAAGCACATGTTTAGGGTACAAGCAAGCACATGTATAGGGAACAAGCAAGCACATGTTTAGGGTACAAGCAAGCACATGTTTAGGGTACAAGCAAGCACATGTTTAGGGTACAAGCAAGCACATGTTTAGGGAACAAGCAAGCACATGTTTAGGGTACAAGCAAGCACATGTTTAGGGTACAAGCAAGCACATGTTTAGGGTACAAGCAAGCACATGTTTCAGATCTACAACGGTGGTTCATCGCATGCAATAACATTTCAAGTATGCTCTGCGACGGACTGTGGGCATGTCACAGTCAAGGACAACACTACTATAGCTATCAGTTTCTCTATTCCACGCTGCTTCTCTGGCCACGTCACGTGGCTCCCGCCTTTTATACACCTTTGTTTACCCTTCATTAAGTTGTGAAAAGCATTCATTATAGTCGTTTGACCAAAAAAATCTTCAGTGGTGATGACGGAGGTCGAGGGACAGTGAGAAAGAGTTTCGTTACATCGTAAAAGTACTACTAACAAACCAAATACAATAAATATGAACACAATGTTGCTGGGGTCGCGGAACCGCAGCGGCTAGATCCTCCCCTCCCACCCAGGCGAACCGGAGTCGATTCCCGGCGAAGTCGTGGGAATCGTGCCGGACGATGCCGCTGGTCGGAGGGTTTTCTCTGGCATCTCCCGTTTTCCCCGTACTTGCATTCCGGCGCTGCTCCATACCCACCTCTCGTCACCCTCATCGGCTCTCAAGAGTCCGATGTTAACATCCGGCCAGAACCCCTCCACTCCGATATTTGTAGGTGAAATTGCCGGTTATACCCGAGAACAGCTTTTTTGATTACTAAATAACTAGGGACACCCGAATTTCGCGTAAATATTTCTGTACATGCTAGACTTTAATACGATACGGGCGTACCGGAAGTCTTCTTTTGCTTATGGGCGGCGTCTTTGTGTTACGATATTTTCTTATTTGATTGGCCAATCAGAATAAGGTAACTCCACTACTGTGCGTCTGTGATTCGCGCACATATGCCTGTTATGCGTAACACACAAACCATCCAATCACAACGGTGCAGCTGAGCAAAAGTGTTGTGAAATCTTTTCGCGAAAATCGGGTGTCCCTATAAATAACAATATAAAAATAAAAAAATGGAATGATATTTACTATAATCGTTAACTGTGACATTTTTTCCTGAAAATCTCCAGCTCGAAGTATATGCACGCTATTGTACGATGCAAACATAGTGGAAGTTAAATTCGAGGATCTATACGTCTTGTAGGAACGAAGGGCATTGCGCAAATACGAGAGCCAGGAATACCACGCGCTGTTCTGTTGGTATTACTGTCTATGTTAACAGTATTTAGATAATACCTACAACCTATCAGATGACTGTCTCTATGCTAGATGGTCCTACAGCCACATTTTGTTCTCATTGCACTCGGACGGCGCACGAATCAAGTGATAGTGTTATTTTGCATATGGCGGGAAAATGCACACTGGGAATAAAAGTAAAGTGTAAGCAGGATTTATAAATGTGCTCAAGTAAACGATGAGCACCTATTGCGGGACTCGAACCACGTGAACTCTCAGACTGCCTCACCTATACCACCATGGACGTATCTCCCCCCCCCCTCCCCCATGCCCTTCCTCGAGGGAGAGCACATACATACCGGAAGAAACGCCCAGCTGAAACCCGCAAACATGAATCAAACATTTAAGAGTATGGTGTATTGCGTCATCGACATCGAGGGCATGGCACTAGCCCGACTCCAGCACAAACCAACAATTCAACATTCACTTCCGACAATACAAAGAGAAAGCTTGTCAACTGCACTGCTCTTTGTCTTCATCGCGTTGTCCTATAGAGTTCACGTTGCGAACTAATGTGTTGGCAGACACATAAATGTACAGTTCATACAAAAATTTATGTACAACGTAAAAAAAAAATAATAGCGTAAAGGACAGTAATCATTACGTCTCCAATGCCACTTGCTGTGGTACAATCCCCAGGAACGTTCCATTATTTTCATTTTAATGCTTGCTCTACTTTAAACTCCAGTAATTAGCTTAACGCGACTACAGTTATTTGGATTAGAGTTTGCCTCAACAGTGTCGCTACAGAACCTAACTGTCCATTTTCATGGGTTTTCCACACGAATTCCCAGTCTTTTTCCATACTGCGTCGAAAATTTTCCCATTCGGATCTCATTCCAAGTGGATATGAGCGTGCGTGTAGTATTCTCTGCTTGCGTGTAGTATGCTCTGCTTGCGTGTAGTATTCTCTGCTTGCGTGTAGTATTCTCTAGGCCCTACTTTACTGCAACGCACGATATGTTGCCGCAAAGAAATTTTTGATGAAATATGAACCACTACAATGTGTGTTTTCCACAAACCAAACCATTGTGCGACCTCTGTATTAACGTCAATGATAACCTTGCAGTGTAGATAAAATAGTTCAGTTGTATTCTTTGCGGTAAAGTCAGTTACTGTATTTCAACGGTTAAACCATTATGTCAATGCTTGAAGTAATTATTTATGCGATAGCTAGGCCTGTGCAGAGTTCCGTTACGAAAATGTACGAAAGAAAAATTTTTAGTACATCGTTACACTTTTTTTTTTTAGTACAAAGCACAATTTTATTCGTGTCAGAAAACAGAGTTCAAAGAACTTTTTCTTTGCTATGAAAAATAGTTATATTGCGAAAAAAATAATACTTTATAACAATATGATAAAACAAAACCAGGTTTATTTCACCTTACCTTGATGGTGTTAACCATGCCTTGATGGTGTAAACCAAACAAAGAAAAATCTTTATAAATAGGGCCAATGATTTCTCGACAATAAATCGGAGCATACAGTAGTCATCAACACAATATATACACCTCAGCTGTTGTCATACCTCCATTGGCTGCTGGTGTCGTTTCCGCATTTGACCGAGCCACTCAGGACTCCGCAAACTTCCGACAATGTGCCTTCTAGATTCGTGCGTTAACATTTCACACGGACCAGAACATGCTTCAACAAATCACAAAAGTTGGAGACTCTACCTACAGTGCTTTGAATAGTATCTTGTCTCGAGATATTTTAGCGAAATTTCACTGCCACTATTTATAACGAAATATCACTGCCCCTACTTATAACGAAAGATTTCAATACTCTGATTGTTAACGACTTCCTATGAAATTGCCTGATTTCAACAGTATTTGTTGTGTAGTTTGCCGTAATATTAGGACGCCTCGCATTGGCGACGTAATATTACGTCGGCATCACTCGAAATTAAAATTTAACTTACCCTAGTTCCAGGCGTTGTAAAACAGTATATTTGTGGTCTGACAGGTACTTACGAATTTCTTGCAATAACTTACATAATGAACGGTATGGAAATAATTGGTATTGGTCAGTGGCACTGGCATCAACCAATAATATAATTTGTCTGTGATAGCGACAGCCAATAGAATTAACCAAGAAGAACACGCTGTCTGTTTTGGCGCTAGCTCGTGACCTGTGTACAACACAGATCATGCCCCTGCAGATATAACAACACGCCTACGCGAACTCTGAGGTGTAAGTAAGCGTGGTTCTACGTAAACTACAAGCCTCTGTTCAAAACTACATAAGAAGTGCAGTAGAGTGTATGAGGGAGCAAAGTAGCTGCGCGGGACAGAGGCGGGCTCTACCGGGTTAAAGCCGCACCGCGGGCGGAAGAAAGTGGCGCGTAATTGTCTCCGGCGACCAATCAGGGAGCGCTTCACAGCTTCTTGCTTCCCGCGTCCTGTCCTCTAGACCAACCCGCGAGTGTCTCCAAGCTTCATCTCGCCATATGGATACATCACCTACACCACTGTCCGCTGTATCTCAACACGCTGCGTATCAAAACTGTGAAAAATAACCCGACTTATGACGTGCACATGACATGTACCACAAGATTTTTATTATTCTGTTCACATAAACGTATCTTCTCTTCTTATTAAATTAAACTTTTAATTAGATTTTATGCATTGTATTAAAAGGGCTTTTTTAACGTCCCTCGGTTTTATGTTGCTAAGCTTGGCAGGGGACGGCTTACAGACTAACTTATAACCTAACTTAAAGTAACGCCCGGGACTCGAACCCAGAGCCTCCCGCACCCCAGATCGGTGGCTCACCAACCGACTGCGCCACGGGAGGTCGGCGATTTTTTTGTAAATTTTAATTATGTAATTATTAATTTTGATGAGAAAAAATGAGATAGGCGTATGGTTATGGCCAGTAATAAATAGTTCTCACGCAAGATCTTATTAAACTTAGAGCACAACACAAGTGGTGCTTTGCTTCTTTGCCGTAATTTTCTAGACTCTAGCAAGCATGCGTCTCGTTTCACTTGCGACAACCCACATGATTTGAATAAGAAAATGTTCTGATGCTTAAACTGACAAACAGCTTGTTTTGTCACCACGACCAGTAAGCTGTAGGCTTTGTGCTGTGTGGCGAGTGATATGGACCAGTCATCTCCTAGAGCAACAGCCAGCACGCTTTACCAATCATTTACCCGCGGGAAATGTTCTACAACACTGAGCCTCGGGGGGAACAATACAATCTATTCGCAGTTTCTTCACACTTTTTTTGAATATAACCTTTGAAATATCACCCCATGTATGACGTGTTTGGTTATTTACTAAATACGCCATGTATCACAGCCGTTTTATACGCCTGTTAACATAAAATTTCTTATTTTTAGTTAATTTGAAGTTTTACCTACATTTTACTTATAAATTATAATATATCATTTATAATAAATATTAATAAAACAGTGAGAAAACATGTGTGTTGGTAGCGCCTAGTAAGAAATAGTTCTCATGCAAAATATTATTATAAATAAGTGCGTACGAATTCGGTGCGATGTCCCTTGGTGTAATTTACTAGACTTAATTGCGCTTAGTTTGCACGAGGCGGAGGAATATCCTGGAAATACAACCTTAGCAGGGTTTCAGAAAAGTGTGAAATAACCGTGAATGGATTATGCAAGCCATCCGGTGAGTTTTGATGCACACAACTATGTGCACTGGGTCAACGTACGGGTTAGGAAATGTCTGATAATGCGAGGCAATGTTCCTGGCGCCATGTTCTTTAACTTCAGCCTTGCTTCAAAACACTGCGAGCGTCTTCATGATAACGATTGCTCAAACAACAATTGTCTTTATGTTGTTTTCTGTATAAGACCTCCATTTATATCTGACTGTGAGAAGTCGCATAGGTTTGGCAATGCTGTGGGCTATATTCTGAAATAAACGATCTGCTTCTGAATTGTATTCTTTCCGGCTATTACGCAGTGCCTTGTGTCATATGCTACGTTAATACATTATATTTCATTGGTATTTGTTTTTCGATCAATTTCCGAATAGCACTTATAAAAAAATTTACTTTTCTCTAAGTTTTCTTATCGAGCTAGTTCGTGTTAAACATCACGTAAAAGCAGCACTAATCCGTGACAGAGTCAGTCGCCTGTATTGTGGTTACGTTAGAGGATATCACTAATCCGTGGCGGAGTCAGTCGCCTGTATTGTGGTTACGTTAGAGGATATCACTAATCCGTGACAGAGTCAGTCGCCTGTATTGTGGTTACGTTAGAGGATAGCACTAATCCGTGGCAGAGTCAGTCGCCTGTATTGTGGTTACGTTAGAGGATAGCACTAATCCGTGGCAGAGTCAGTCGCCTGTATTGTGGTTACGTTAGAGGATAGCACTAATCCGTGACAGAGTCAGTCGCCTGTATTGTGGTTACGTTAGAGGATAGCACTAATCCGTGGCGGAGTCAGTCGCCTGTATTGTGGTTACGTTAGAGGATAGCACTAATCCGTGGCAGAGTCAGTCGCCTGTATTGTGGTTACGTTAGAGGATATCACTAATCCGTGGCAGAGTCAGTCGCCTGTATTGTGGTTACGTTAGAGGATATCACTAATCCGTGGCGGAGTCAGTCGCCTGTATTGTGGTTACGTTAGAGGATATCACTAATCCGTGGCAGAGTCAGTCGCCTGTATTGTGGTTACGTTAGAGGATATCACTAATCCGTGGCGGAGTCAGTCGCCTGTATTGTGGTTACGTTAGAGGATATCACTAACGAAAAATAAAATACACTTTTCTAAAGTATTACGTTCACTATATGTGTGTGTGGAAACATAAACAATTAATATCGTATTTTTTCCTGTTCGGGGCATTTTAATGGGTTTTTTTTTTCCTTCGTGGGACATGTTTGTTTGAATTAACCTCACTATGAGGGCCACAGCCATTACAACGTTGTCCATACACACCTCATTGGCCTGTCTTTATGTAAAGACAGTCGAAGGGCATTCGAAAGACCGCCAGGACGAAATTCTGGGTTATTACTGAACCCCATTTCACATCGTAAATTTAGCTACGTAGTATCTGTCTCTATTTCGGATATAACAAAATACTCAAACTTCTAGAGATGTTGGAAGAGATGTGTTTTATGAAACGACCGGCGATCGGAAATTAATAATTGAGGTACATTTCGACGTGATTGAGAATGATGTTGAAACCATCACATTTGAATGTAATTGTAAAATTTTACAAAAAACAAAAACGGTTCAAAAGTGCGGCGTCCTTGAATACAAGATGTACAACGATATGTCGCGCACGTTCCAAGAGCCCACAAACATGCGAGCCACGTGATCTACCACCGATACAACTAGAGCTTGATTTGATGGATTTTCGATTTATAATTTTGTTTACTCACATGAAAAAGTGGTACAATGGCAGAAACATCATGAACAGCACGAGTACAATACACAACACACCAGCCAAGGTATCGGCTCTTCTGTTCTAAATGAAACCGTTGGCGTTGCAGAACGGATACAGTCTGGAAGTACCGTGACAAAAAAAAACACTGTTTACGTATGTGAGAACTAAACAAATCCCCGAAATGATAACAAGACAAGCAAAACAATTACTGAAAAAATAGTTTGATAATACGACACATTCCAAGCGCCCCCACACAGAATAGTCATGTGCAGTGAGGTCGGGAGAACGAGTAGGCACAGTTTTCGTGAAGGAATACTGGGTTCGGTATCATTCTCATTCACGTTGCAAATGTATATAAATTATTAATTTCCGACCTATGGTTATTTAATAAAACATGTCTGTTTTGGTATCTTATAACGTGCCTAGGAGTTAAAGTATTGAATCTTGCTACAGTGTGTGTAAAGACAGCAGCAGGGGTCTACCACTATTGTGCTTGCAGGAGTCGGGGCCAGTGTTACTCAATGCCTGATGGCGCTCTCTGTATGCGTGACGCGCTACACACTTAGTCCATACGTCGCGGTGTTGCCACTGCGTCCTGTCGCCACAGTTCATCCGCCGCTAATCACCACACACACACACGCACACCTACTGGCTGGGACTATGGACGCCCGGCGCTCTCAACACAAGCGAACACGTCACTGCAAACTTCCAGCCAAACTCCTCAACTGTGATGCAAGTTTTTACACATAGCAAGTGTTTGGAGTGTACATAGTGTACTGTGGACATAGCAGGACTATTGTTGGCAACCCTGCATACAGCGGAGAACTTCTGAACGCCCAGGTTGGCCAGCCTGTTTTCTCAACCAGGAAACAACAGTCAAGATGGCGTCGTAGCCTTTTTTGGTAAGGAGATCGTTCGCGTCGCAAGTTTTTCGCTTATATCGTTGCTAAACAGAGCAATCTTGTGTTAACTTCGTTATTTTGTTCGTTATTTGCATTTCTGACGCAGCAGTATGGAAATAGCAGCACACATCTGGCTGCAAATATACGAATTGTGTAGGTTGCAACTATTCTCTAGAGAACTTGAAGACGCAGACATAAAGCATACTACGCGCGAACTGCAGCCTCACACGCCAATCAGCGCCTGGTAACCTTCTTGCCAGACGGTAACACAGCCAATAGAGAGTCTCTCTCAGCACGCAGTAGCAAGTGGATGGTTCCAACAGTTTCTCGCTGCAATCGGTGAAGGGTACTCCTGCACCGAAGGGAACACCAGCCACTATATTCCACTTCTGAGTGAGTGTGTACAATACTTATCCTGCGGAGTAACCGTGTGAGTGAAGTCTCTTCTTAAGGCGCTTGCGAAAAGTCACCCGGTTAACTCGATCCATCAACTCTGGGCTAACCCTGCTCGACAGCAGGGTAACTTGGCTCTAGCAGACGACACACGTGAAATGACGCGTAAATATGTAAACATTGCAGCAACAAAAACAAAGCAACAAGCTATTATAATTGACGAGCGGTGTTTAAGGAAAAGGACAATGGAACCGAGCGTTATATGGCGAACAGACAGGAGGCGTGTTTCAAATAGCAATGGCAGAAGACGAACTTATTGCTGTAGACAGAGGTATGTAATAATTACTGATGTCGTTCATTGCCAAACAGACGCTGTAAAATAACATTTCAGCAGTACTTTCAGTTTTCAGTAACATTTTACTTCGAGTTCCCGCCATCTCAAAACACCAGAGTTACTCTTAGCGTTCAAAACAACCTGGTTAACCGCAATTGATCGGGCAAACCTGGTCACGTGACCGAGTTAACCCAGTTAACTTTACCAGGTTACTTTTCGTAAGCGCCTTTAGATGTTGGGGCCGTGGTGGCCCGGCGGATAGAACACTCGCCTCCCACCAAGACGAACCACGTTCGATTTCCGGCGGGGTTGCTCCCGGATTCTGCCCCGCAGGAATCCGGGAGCAACGATGCCGCTGGTCGGCGGGTTTTCTCAGGGATCTCCCGTTCCTCTCACCCTTTCACTCCAGCTCTGTTCCGTACTCACCTCGCTCACCCTTGTCGGCTCTCAAGACGTCGATGTCACGAGCCGTACAAATCGATCCTCTTCTTAGATGTTCGCCGTGGTCCTTGAGATGTGCGGCCTTGGCAGATGCCTTTCCCCGCCCAACGACATCTCCGTTATGAGGACCGGGACATATTTCCCAACGTCACGATCAACTGCGAACAACGTGTGAAGTGTGCCCTTTCCCCGGCACACTTGTCGAAATGTCGGCATCTGCAGCGGACGATTATATTGGGCGTGATATGAAGAAGTAACCTCGACGCGGGAACTGTGACTGTATCTACTGTGACTGTGACTGTGTCGTCACACACATGTCCTCGCTGCAGCGTTGCTAGCGTCTATTCACGATGTGAGGCGGGAACGATGTTGCGAGTGCGCGAGCGAGCTGCGCAGGAAACCCTTCTCCGTATTTCCGTATTGGAATGATTTTCCGCCAACGACACTACAGGCTATTCACGGTAAAGTGAGTACTTTGTCTCGTTGACTTTCGTTGTCACTTTGACTCACAGGTCTCGTGAGCCAATCGCATTTCAGAAGTGCACCAGCACTGCACTGCACGCCATCAGCACAATGTATCAGAGGCTTGAAGGGCGTGTGAAGGCGTTCTCGCCCCTGCCCTTAGCTACAGGATGCACCCGTGCCCTTGCCACGAACATGGACAGTGACCAAGTGACGTCACAGCAGCTACGATACCCCTCCCAGGGCATGCACCCAGGTAAAGCCCCCTCCCTGGCTGGCGAATTCGTGCACAGCCTTGGCCTTCGTCGAAATGTCTTCGCAAAAAAAAGGCGGACCTATGTTTATCTAATAAGCTTAATCCACGACAAAATCTCGTGTACGTAAAATCCGTCTGGATAGAACGTGTAAAGCAATATGTGGTACTTAGTGAATACATATACAAAAAAAACCTTGATTTTAGTGGGGTAGTGATTTATTTGCAAATAACGTAATTTAAACGTATATTTTTAACGGGTAAAGCAAAATAAAAAGTGTAGGTTTTCTTCAAAAATAATATATTCAAAAACGTGGAACGGATTATTTCTTATTGTTCTATTTTCTGCTGAAAATCTACTGGCTGAGGGCTTACGTGTACGACATGTAATAAAATAAAGCTATTTCCTTCACGTGTACGCGTCACGGATGTAAAGGGACGCCCAATTTTCGCGACAAGATTTCACGATCTGTTGTATTACAGATCCACCTTCTTGTTTGGCTAATTTACGTGAGAAATGTCTTAGACGTCTCCGGAAATCAGAGACGCACACTGTAGGTGTAACCTAATCCTAATTAGCCAGCAGTGTGATAAAACTTCCTCTTACGACGATGCGCGACCAATAGGCGTAAGAAAACTGCTTGTGTGACTATAGGGTATTGAAATATAGCACGTGCGGAAATCTTTTCGCTAATTTCTGGTGTCCCTGGATGTACCTACGCGGCATTTGCACGTTTAAAGGCTGTTCACGATAAAGTGAGCACTTTTGAAATCAACCTTAGAACAAATACACTGCTCCTACGTACATATATTTTAACGAGCGCACTGAGTGACATGAGCCCAGTAAAGTTGGTAACGATATATGAAAAGTAGTTCCATACCGTAACGTCGAATAAAACATGTCAAGTAACCATTTGTATTAACTTAAATTATTTCCTTATATTTCTGTTTATTTTTTATGCATCTAAGTGTAAAAATTAACAGATTTGTAACATATTTCGTTTTCTATTAATTTCACAGTTTCACTTGACCGACGCATTAATAAAGTGGTGAGGATCATGGCAATGTTGATTTTACATAAGGTGGAATAGTACACAACGTGCATGCAAGTAGATCTTAAGCAGGGCTTCCGAAAGTGATCATTTTACCGTGAACAGGGTATACCAAAAACCGTGTCGTAAGAATGTGTTATTTCACTTTAATACGTAGACGTTTTCCATTGCGAACCCGGCCTCGACAGCAAGTCGCCGTAGAGTGTGCAGAACAAGTCTCCGGGTCGCAACACTCACTGACTGCTGCCCCGTCAATGCCACTATCACAAACAACGTGAGGAGCATTTGAGGTTACAACACTGTTTAGATAACAAGTGGCTACTTTGTGCACATACTCTAGCCAATTCATAACGCAGTTCTTTTATTAAAATCAAATCGGAAAAAATTATTTTATTCCTATGATTGTGATTGTCCTTTGATTAACTTTTTAGTTTAAATGTGTGACGTTTCATATAAATCAGTCGAAATCGTCCCACATCTGGGTTGCCAGTTGTTATATTTCAATTAAAATTATAAGGTCGCAATTAAAATCCTCTCGTATTTTTATTCAAATGTTTCTTCTCCTCCGACAACATTAATCAAAATAAGATTTCCTTCTCAAATACGATAAAATACGTATCATTTATGTTTAATTTATAATTATTCACAGTTCAAAATATCTTGGAACAATTGTACTGAATATTAAACTCTATTTGGTTACTAATTACATCATTAAAAATTATTTGTAGGGCCTACCAGACACACGTCCATCTTTAGAGGTGTGGAGAATTATTGTCAGAAAAAAAAATTAGTTCAATTTCACTTCTGCCTTACTGATGTTGTCTCCTGTCCTCCGAGTGGCTGTCGCCTGACCATGACACATCTGTCCGCCAATCAGCAATGGCACGACGCGAGACAACCATGATAGATTAATACTGAATACTGTCTATAAACATATCCAAAATACTCACATATAATCTCTATGTCAATAAACCATTAAAATAACCAAAGATTATAACGTATTTTGTTTAACTCATATAATAAAGCATAATTTCGAAATGGTATTAAATGAAGGTACAACATAAGCAAGTATTCCGTAATCATATCTAATTAAAATTTCTCTGACCAACTCTAAACATAGCGCCTCAAAAACTGCAATGTTACAAATGTTGCGATCACGCATTTGTGGACAACGCGCTGCGTGCTGCATGATACTGGCATTTGTTTAGTCATGCGCTCTGGTTGTGTGCAGCATTTGTGGACAACGCGCTGCGTGCTGCATGATACTGGCATTTGTTTAGTCATGCGCTCTGGTTGTGTGCAGCATTTGTGGACAACGCGCTGCGTGCTACATGATACTGGAATTTGTTTAGTCATGCGCTCTGGTTGTGTGCAGCACTTGTGAACAACGCGCTGCGTGCTACGTGATACTGGCATTTGTTTAGTCATGCGCTCTGGTTGTGTGCAGCACTTGTGAACAACGCGCTGCGTGCTACGTGATACTGGCATTTGTTTAGTCATGCGCTCTGGTTGTGTGCAGCACTTGTGAACAACGCGCTGCGTGCTACGTGATACTGGCATTTGTTTAGTCATGCGCTCTGGTTGTGTGGAGCACTTGTGGACAACGCGCTACGTGCTGCATGATACTGGCATTTGTTTAGTCATGCGCTCTGGTTGTGTGCAGCACTTGTGAACAACGCGCTGCGTGCTACGTGATACTGGCATTTGTTTAGTCATGCGCTCTGGTTGTGTGCAGCACTTGTGAACAACGCGCTGCGTGCTACGTGATACTGGCATTTGTTTAGTCATGCGCTCTGGTTGTGTGCAGCATTTGTGGACAACGCGCTGCGTGCTACATGATACTGGAATTTGTTTAGTCATGCGCTCTGGTTGTGTGCAGCACTTGTGAACAACGCGCTGCGTGCTACGTGATACTGGCATTTGTTTAGTCATGCGCTCTGGTTGTGTGTCAGCACTTGTGAACAACGCGCTGCGTGCTACGTGATACTGGCATTTGTTTAGTCATGCGCTCTGGTTGTGTGGAGCACTTGTGGACAACGCGCTACGTGCTGCATGATACTGGCATTTGTTTAGTCATGCGCTCTGGTTGTGTGCAGCACTTGTGAACAACGCGCTGCGTGCTACGTGATACTGGCATTTGTTTAGTCATGCGCTCTGGTTGTGTGCAGCACTTGTGAACAACGCGCTGCGTGCTACGTGATACTGGCATTTGTTTAGTCATGCGCTCTGGTTGTGTGCAGCACTTGTGAACAACGCGCTGCGTGCTACGTGATACTGGCATTTGTTTAGTCATGCGCTCTGGTTGTGTGGAGCACTTGTGGACAACGCGCTACGTGCTGCATGATACTGGCATTTGTTTAGTCATGCGCTCTGGTTGTGTGCAGCACTTGTGAACAAAGCGCTGCGTGCTACGTGATACTGGCATTTGTTTAGTCATGGCCTCTGGTTGTGTGCAGCACTTGTGAACAACGCGCTGCGTGCTACGTGATACTGGCATTTGTTTAGTCATGCGCTCTGGTTGTGTGCAGCACTTGTGAACAACGCGCTGCGTGCTACGTGATACTGGCATTTGTTTAGTCATGCGCTCTGGTTGTGTGCAGCACTTGTGAACAACGCGCTGCGTGCTACGTGATACTGGCATTTGTTTAGTCATGCGCTCTGGTTGTGTGGAGCACTTGTGGACAACGCGCTACGTGCTGCATGATACTGGCATTTGTTTAGTCATGCGCTCTGGTTGTGTGCAGCACTTGTGAACAACGCGCTGCGTGCTACGTGATACTGGCATTTGTTTAGTCATGCGCTCTGGTTGTGTGCAGCACTTGTGAACAACGCGCTGCGTGCTACGTGATACTGGCATTTGTTTAGTCATGCGCTCTGGTTGTGTGCAGCACTTGTGAACAACGCGCTGCGTGCTACGTGATACTGGCCTTTGTTTAGTCATGCGCTCTGGTTGTGTGCAGCATTTGTGGACAACGCGCTGCGTGCTACATGATACTAGCATTTGTTTAGTCATGCTCTCTGGTTGTGTGCAGCACTTGTGAACAACGCGCTGCGTGCTACGTGATACTGGCATTTGTTTAGTCATGCGCTCTGGTTGTGTGCAGCACTTGTGGACAACGCGCTGCGTGCTACATGATACTGGCATTTGTTTAGTCATGCGCTCTGGTTGTGTGCGGCACTTGTGGACAACGCGCTACGTGCTGCATGATACTGGCATTTGTTTAGTCATGCGCTCTGGTTGTGTGCAGCACTTTTGAACAACGCGCTACGTGCTGCATGATACTGGCATTTGTTTAGTCATGCGCTCTGGTTGTGTGCAGCACTTGTGGACAACGCGCTGCGTGCTACGTGATACTGGCATTGACCATTCACGTCAAAGAGGCGCAGAGAGTTCCACAAATCATATTATCCCCAAGGAAGACGGGACACTGGTGTCTTACTGTGTACAGTACCGCTCATAAGTACCACTCGTGTACAACGTGTACACAATCGTGGATATTGTGGCTGAACTAGTTAACTCTTTAGGAAAGCCCAGATTTACTGTCATTGAAGACAAGGTTGAAGTGAGATGCCTATATTCTCCTCTACACCAATATGAGTCGTGTTGGTCTCTGTATTTCTACTTACCCTCTTCATGTTGGTCTTGTCTAAGCCGGACACGTTTACAATGTTCCGCAACGTTTACTGAGACCTGTTCATCAGCCAATGGAGTTACTTGTTGACTATGAGCGAACCAATGTGTCGTGACAGATGTACCCTGTTTCACAATACAGCGTGTTAATTTGAGAAATTATTTAAATTAACAGTTTTATCCTTATAAATTTAAAGGTTGACCAGTACTTTATTTCCCATAGAGTCCAGAGAAACAGCAAAACATTCAGAAGTGTAATGTTTGTCTTCAAGAGAAATGAAAATTTAAAATAAACGTTGCCCGAGTATATACGTGCATTCTCCTCAAAGGGTTAATAAATAAACAAACATGTTGGTTAATGTTGACCACGTGACTTTCACAGTTGTGTTCCTTTGGTGTCGGTCAGTGTTGGGAACATGCGCAGAGGACCTCGTCTTCAGTGTATGCAAGTGAGGGGGTAGAATGCTAGCAAGGAGTGTAGGTGGGAGAGGTTGGCAACACTGCAGCGGGGCACACGCCGGGGTGGAAGCCGCGATACCTCGCGGGGATCGCAGCTGGACAACCCTACAACACAACCGCGCGCTAAGACCCCAACATGGCCGCCGACTATCGATCCACGAGCCGACTGCGTCGTCTGCAGCCCGCCAGAACCTCTACCACGCACTTTTACAAGCCTCTGCAACTTTACCTCCACTGCACTCGCACTTCCCTGACTAGCGCCGTCGTGAGTGAGTGATCGAGTGAAGAGAAGTGAACTGAAACGTTTTCTGTCAAATCGTTTGCGCGTAAACACGTTTCCCGGTACATAAATGTTCCGGAAATACGGAGTTTTGTCAGAAAGGATAAAGACTATTCTCTATGTCGCTATATTTTTACTGTTATCATATTAAGTGTATTTATGGAGGAAAAAAAATCGTGAAAGTGGTCAATTTTTAAAGCTTGCCTATGAAGTTTCTTTAAGAGGTAAGAGAAAAGTACGATTATAAGCAGGTAGTTTGATCTGTGTACTTTTATTGCGTGTAATAAAACCCAACAGTTACAGATCTAGTTGACACAGTAAAGTGTTAGGACGGAAACACTGCATGCCATGTGCGTAGGAGCGATGAGGCGCTAGGCGTGCGTGTTAGTGTCGCCCGTATCGCTCCCTCGCTTCTTGACCTTGGACGCGTAGCTGCATAGTCCTCTTAACATCGAGATCTAGAGAGCCGAGGAGGGCGAAGCGAGGCATGGTGAAACGGGAGATCCCCGAGAAAACCCGCCGACCAGCGGCATCGTCCGGCGCGATTCCCACACGCGAAAATCCGAGGAGCGACCCCGCCGGGGATAGAACTCGGTTCGCTTAGGTGGGAGGCGAGTGGTCTAGCCACTACACCACCGCGGCCCCAACAGTGTGGAGAGAAGTGCCCCAACAGTGTGGTTACAACATGTTTGTGGCGATCTGTTGCCCGAGAAAATCACTGATTCTTGACGTCAGTTAGTACAAACATGTAGAAATAATTAAACCGTAGTATTCTCCAATTTTTGGGGAAAAGACTGACGACCTCCAATTTGATCTGAGTCACAACTGTCCAACTGGGCGTTCCCAAGACACATTCTTGCGCTACGCCAATCATCCTTTGCAAGTACACCAAATTACTTGCTCGCAGGAAGTACTTAAGTAATTACCATGGTCGCCATTTTTTAGTTTGCTGTGACACTTTCGTTATTAACTTTAAGCAAGTATAATTTTTCTAAAAAAAAAAGGTAATTTAATCTATGTTTTTAAATACTATGGCAGTAAATAAATAAGTAACAATAATTGTTCTTTCATTTCCTGTTGATAGCATGCGGACGTGCTAACAATAATTGAGATCTCCGTACGGCTATGTGTTTTCCCTGGGGTTTCCCACATCACTGCAGTTCTGAGAGTTGTGACCTTTCAATACTTATTGCTAGAGCCAGTGATTTTTCGCGAAAATATCTTAACCGGGCCAATTAGAATTCAACAACTTTGGCAGTGAACCAAAGTGATTCACGCAAAGAGTAACATGTTAATGTAGCCAATCGAGAAATGTAAACAACAACACAGTGTTTTGAAATATAACTTGTCCCGAAATATTTTCGCAAAATTTCACTGCTCCTACTTATTGCGATGCCCGGTGACTGATTGAATAACCGTTATTACATTCATGACACTTCGAAAATAATACTTCCTTTTTTCTCACTCACTAACAGTCACATTTATCGCAATGTACCGGATATCATCATATGTACAACCTTAATCTGATTTCAAATATCATCCCAAAACACTTTGGGCTGGGTATCATAGCCTAATTATGAATGTCGGTGGTTGGAACAGAAAAAAAGTGGTGTTAGAATAGAATCATAACGGACTCCATTTTCCATGCAGCATATTCGTATTGTTTTCGCGTAGTTGGTGCTAGTGTCGCTAGACAGAACTATGATTCTAGTAAAGACTATGGCCCTAGCCAATAGTCAAGACAAGTATGCACTTGGACAAGTAAAGTATAGGTAAGTGCTTAAAAATACATACTGGCTATTCGGATGCCGCCTGTTATCGTGCGTGTCCTTTGTGGCCGCAAATGCAGAAGTGTCATCTAGAATGATTTGGAGCTAAACGTGACAACAACTAAACTAGTATGGCTGCAACTAACGTTAACTGGTAAAACAATAATAATAATAATAATAATAATAATAATAATAATAATAATAATAATAATAATAATAATAATAATAGGAATTTTACAATTTGTTGTGATCTATGAAAACGCTTGATCAATGCCTGCTGGCGTTGATCTCACTAAAATAAATAAATAATGGATTGAGATGTGATGGTTACGATCAATTATATTCTAATTACGTTTGTTTATTAGGTGACATATTATTTCGCATAACAGAATGAAAGAAAACTGGCAAAGATGGATAACATACCTGTAATGATGCGGATACACTTTTTCACTTTCCTGAAACGTCTTTCATTGGTGTTAACGTCAAACGCAAAGACTTGAGAAATTTGACCAGCTTTTACAAAAATGGAGCTGTATACGGCCAGGGGACCGAAGCAATAAGACTGATGAATACTGAAGGTACATATTAATATAATTGCAGTCTCATATACGTGAACTGATACTGAAGTAATAGCAAGTATTGTCTATCTCCCAAAAGTGATCCAACACATGAACTATACTAATGTGACGGTGTTTGCCAACACATCCAGGACGAGGTCTTTGACTCAACTGCTTCCTGAATGAAGGTGTTTTAAGTTGGAAAATAGCTGAGAGCCCCCCCCCCCCCCCAATGATGTCAAAAAAAGGGATTTGGGTTGGTTCCAGTGAAAAGTTTAGAATATTTCGTTTCCTTGGCATTTATAAATTTTTCATTTAAATTACAATTGCTTTTCCCCCAATATTACAATATATAACTTTATATAAAAATATAATTTTTCCACTGATTACATTTAGTATAAAAAATAGTTATTTTCCCAAAGATTTACATAGTATATAAAATAAGCCTTTGCCAAAATTTCCATGATATATAAAATACGGCCTTACAAATTATTTACATGGTGCTTAACATAAAATGTCAGCAAGCCCCCCCCCCCCTTTTTTTTAAATTTCGACGGAACAGCAGTTCCTGCCCGAGTGAAAACCATGTGCTGTCCCCCCCCCCCCGAATCTGGGCGAGACACCTGTATTTATATGTTATTTGAAATCATCTAGAACATTACAAAATGATCTTCACTCCGTCGATATCTGAAGTCGCGGAAGAGCGCCCTGGTGGTACGTAACTGGCTGGCTGGCGTCACGTGGTCAAGGTGACGTACGAGGAAGGGGAATGCAGTCATAGATTTCGTGGACGGTAGCAGCCCCGCAGCGCCCATACCTGCAGACCAGCAGGCCCACCCAGCGGACGTGAGGTGTGGAGCTCGTCAAACACACCCCCGTCGCAGCGAAGGTAAGTCGTCCCAAACGGCCAACATTTTCTCAACTTCATATGGCACCGTCGGTTTGACTTTCGTTCGATGTGCAGGGATAGCCGTCACACTATGTACAGGTGAAAGTGTATGACAAGTATGTTGTAAATATGACACCCCATGGGGTATGGATGCAGGGATGTCCGTAAGGAACATAGAAAAACATGGCTGCCTGAAATCATCGTTTAATTTATTTATTCTCGTACAATCTGTATACGTTCACCGGCTTTTAACATCCTTCAGACTGTCCTCCGAGGTTGTCAACGATTCGTTGCCAGTGATGAGGCAGGCGGGAAATACCATCGGCTGTATTAGATCCGTCAATGTGTGGCACCTCTCGTCGAAATGCTGCGACAATGTGTCTTGTTTGTTACCACGCAATGGCCTCGTCACTTTGGGAATAAGGACGTAGCCACGCGGACTAAGATCGGAAGAATAGGGAGGGTGTGGGGCAACACCTCGGATCCCCAACGCCGTAAACAACGTGAAACGCTACCTGCTGTATAAGGTCTGGTGTTGTCGTGTAAGACTCTAGCTTGGCCAGCAATTCAGGACGTTTCTCTGGAAATGCCCGACGAAGGAGGCGCCACAGAAATGACAGGAAATACCGGGCATCTACAGTACAGCCCTCGCGAGAATAAATCAACTAAACGGTGATTTCAAGCAGCCAGGTATGTCTGTGTTCCTTGCCGGGCATTCCTGCATCCATACACCACGTGGTGTCCCAATTACAACCTACTTGTTGTACACGTTCGCCTGTACATAGTACATTTCCTGTGTTGGATCATTTTCGGGAGATAGACAAAAATTGCAGTACTTCTGAATCAGCCTTCGTATAAATAATATTTCTAGCTTCAAATAATTTACACGCTGGTGTTAGCATGTTAGTACGCACTTTCAAGTCTCATCGTAACTCTGACACCACTAAAAAAAAAGCGCTAAAAACAGCGCTAAAAGGTAGCTGAATCGTCACTGCTATCAGTAGAGTATTGACCCACAACCTTATTCTAACCTCTCTCTCTCTCTCTCTCTCTCTCTCTCTCTCTCTATATATATATATATATATATATATATATATATATATATATATATATATATAATGCAGACATATACACATAAACACAAACATTCCGATTTAAAGCTACTGCTAGAGTCCGAAAATTAAAACTTGTATAATCGGTTTGGGGGGGGGGGGGGTTATTTTGACAATGAAAAATGTTGTGGCCACGGAATGAACAATTTTACATCTTGAATGTCAATTATTTTGTAACCAGTTGACGGATTTCGCTATTCAATATGTTAATCTACGAGATGAAGGGAATGATAGGAAAATAAGGGGACAAACAACCTAGTCATGTACGTACGTGTATGTATGTATGTATGTATGTATGCCCCAGCTCACAAACGCAAAGACACATGCGTGGTCGGCAGCACACGCCGCCAAAGGAGGCACGTCACAATACAATAGCTTATTTTCCGAAGGCGGGAGCGGGACTTGCAATTACCTTAGCAGCAGTTCCGTGAAGCTGGCAGGTGCCTGATGACGTCACTGCACAAGGCTCGGTGCCGCGCCGGAATATTCACGGCCAGGTGGCACGTGAGTGTTTGTGAGTATAGTCTGTTCACGGTAAAGTGAGCACTTTTTTGAATCCCTTCAAACTCTTTCCTTTCATCCAATCTCCATATTCCTGCTGATTTTTAATATAAACATTGCAATGTGACTCATAAATAAAGTGTATACGTTTCACCACCTTCAGAATTGAATGCCTGAGGCTGTAATAAGACATATTTATTGGTGGTTAAAGCCTGTTGGGAGGGCCTTAAAAAAGTGCTCACTTTACCGTGAACAGCCTATACCAGGATAGACGTCCAGCAGGCGCTACTAGCCGCTGTACAACACTGTGACACGTCATAATACTGTACTGTACTGTACATCAGCCGCTTGTACCACGATCGCACACACCAGCAATACTAACCTGCAAAGCTCTCGGACCGCGGTGGTGTAGTAGGTATACTACTCGCCTCCCACCTAGGCTAACAAGGCTCGATTCCCAGCGGGATCACACCCGGATTCTCGTATGTGGGAACAGAGCTTGACGATGCCGCTGGTCGGCGGGTTTTCTCGGGGTTCCCCCGTTTCCCCTGCCCTTGCATTCCGGAGCTGCTCCATACTCGCCTCGTTCACCTTCTGTCAAGACCTCGATGCCATCCAAATCTCTCACTCCTCCACTCCACTTCAGGACGTCATTCGCCAAACAGCGCTGAACCACTTCTGTCTTCCTTGACACTTGCTGGAGGACACTACGAACCAGTAATTGCCAATGACCAAGTATAAAATTTTAATAGTATTTCATAAGATGTTCGAAATATGTTTATAAAGACCGATCTAAGTGGTGGATTATATTAATTTCTGCGAGGTTATGTTGTTGTAACTAGAATGTGATATGTAGGGACCTGCAAAATTCGCGTTATTATTTAGGGGCGGATTAGACATTATTTCCATATACCTACTTGAGAACAATCCGTGAGTTCATTGCTATAACACAGTAATTTATTTAAGTGAGCTCGTTAAAGGCGAACTTTTATTACTGGATCGAGAATCCGTCTGGGCACGCCACACGAATTGTTAGCCAATCAGAATAGTCACGTGGCCGTTCAAGGTCTTGGAGTCCAACATGGTGCCAGAGGATAATGCGAACTTTGAATTTCCCTACACATAGGCTTTTATTGGTAAGACATTAAATCTGCAGTATTTTTTTTTTAATTAGTTGTAAATAAATGAAATTATTATTAGCTCCTTAATTCAAACAAGACCTCCGTCCTTTAAAGAACCTGGCTAATCTCAGGGACACATTTGTAACAATATTGTTGTATACTGTGTATTTAGGTACTGGAGTAAAGTGTCTAGTTGTATGTTCTCTAGTTGTAACGCTACGCCGCTGTGTGACGTATTACATTGCTCACCCACATGGGCAAGTTGTCAGCTGTAGCGGGAGACTGGCCGACGCAGCTTCCCTGAATGGACCCGATCCACTGTCGCCCACGCACACTCCTGGGGGTGGGGGGGTTGTGTTGCTCCCTCCGCTCCAGCTCAGCTCACGAGGCGCGCCTGCCGCTGGAATGTGTTCTGTAGCACGTCGCCCGCCTTGCTGCACGAACAAATACTACGCGCCACATGCGTGGGATCCTACAATATCCCTCGTCACAGAGTATTTAACTATACAGAGGTGAAACTACCCTGTGTACAGTATTTATTCTGTTGATCCCCTGAGGCGGGGGAAGACAACATGGAAACAGCTGTAAACAGGACTGTCATAAAAAAAGGTGCACTCATTCGTGAGACAGTCTGTACCGCGAACTCCAGCCGCACACACTAGCCAGCAATATGGCGTCGCTTGCCAGCGTAATGTCGGAACGCATATCAACGCCTCATAAGCGCAGCCAATAGCGGGACTTTCGTAGTATGCAACAGCCAATCAGAGAATAGGTACGCCCACATCAAAGGAACCGACGCATCATTTCGCCTCTGTATAGTTATCTACTCTGTGTTCTACCCCACTGTGTCTTCTTCGAGGAGCAGCTAATCCCAAATCTTCCTATCGGGAAATACTGACCCCTTCAATAAGTTCACTGCTAATGAGACAGGTTGTCAACGACGGCGGGACAGTAGGTTCATGCAAATCGTTGAATTAAAAATGTTTGATAAACATTGTGGATACTGAAACTGTTTCGTTCACTTTCTGTTTTTTTAATGCGTGTAAGAATTAGTCAATTTGTATAAAATATTAATTTTTCTGATAATTCCACGGCCTCTTTTGAACGACGCAGAAAAGAAGTGGTGGAACCCTTGGTAATATTAATTTCACACGAGCTGGTTACTTCGCATGGTGTAGGTATACAAGTAGATCTAGGCGCGGCTCTCTAAAAGTGCTCAGTTTTCCAGAAACAGCATATAGACAAGTTTTCAAGTAAGCAAAGCTGCCATACGTGGGGTTTGATATATTACATTCCTGCACTATCACACAAATATGACAACGACGGGCACTCGTAGGCGAGATGTCCTATGAGAGCGAATGGACAGGTGTCATCGCCCTCCTCTTCAGGTGAAGAGCGCCTAAGATGGACACGCGCGGAAATGCATTGAGAAAAAAAGAAAAGAATTGGCCAGGGAAATCCCCGAGGCTATACAAGTCCAGCACGTTTCTTGCAGCAAAGAATCTGGCTCGGTACAACACGTCACAGAGTCCAGCCTGCAGCAGCGTTCTCCCAGCTGTAAAGGTACAGGGCCGCACACACTTTGTAAACTATTTCCCGCGCAGTCACACAGTTTAACATTATTATCTTTATTTTTTCTTCGATTTGTCGACGTTTCGTTTCAAATGACAATCGTAATTCCATGAACGTACGGAAAGAACTGCAATGCACGCACTGTAAGTTATGAAACTCCTGTAAATCTTAGGAACTTTCAATCGGCCTGTATTAATATTTTTTCTTTTATATATTTTATTTGAAGTGATGGTTTCAAAACAATGCTATTAGGTATACTTTTAATGGGTATAAAAAACTCTTTCATTAGCAGGACATATATACACCCCCTCCCCCCTCCATTTTCTGGTGTTTCCGTCTCTTCAGACAGTTTGTGTGAGTTTTACTATTTTAACGTACGTGAGAAAGTGGCGTCAGTGCCCTATTTGACGTACGTGAGAAAGTGACGTCAGTGCCCTATTTAACGTACGTGAGAAAATGGCGTCAGTGCCCTTTTTGACGTACGTGAGAAAGTGGCGTCAGTGCCCTATTTGACGTACGTGAGAAAGTGACGTCAGTGCCCTATCTGACGTACGTGAGAAAGTGGCGTCAGTGCCCTATTTAACGTAAGTGAGAAAGTGGCGTCAGTGCCCTATTTGACGTACGTGAGAAAGTGGCGTCAGTGACATATTTATCGTACGTGAGAAAGTGACGTCAGTGCCCTATCTGACGTACGTGAGAAAGTGGCGTCAGTGCCCTATTTGACGTATGAGCCCTAATTCATGACTACCGCTGTTGGACGCTTCTATTGTCTCGGCAATCTCCGTGGTTGTACGTATAACGTTACGTATTTTCTACTTACGTAGATAAGTTACGTGCTCCGTCATCGCGGACTCTGCTATTCGTACGTTAACGGCACGTTTGCGTTGAAGCCTGTTCATTTAAGGTAGCTTTTCACGGCTGCCGCCTGGCGAGGAGTGTGGTTGGTGTGATTGAGGCAGAAATGAAACGAAGCGCTAGAGACAAAGTTCGCCAGCACATGACATGTTACATCGCCTCTACGGGCGGAGATGTTCCCCTTCGTGCCTCCTCAACTACGCGATTTCAAACGGCGACCCTGTCATTACACTGGACGCGACACTAGCGCACTCTCTCTCTCTCTCTCTCTCTATCGCAGTCTCGTACGAATCCATTCGCATGTCTTCCAACGTGCGTGATGTCTTTAAAGTACCGTGCACGACTCGTCTGAAGTGTGATTTATTTTCGTAGATAAGAATTTTGGAAGCACCTCACAACAAATTTTAAAAAGGAGCTACGATTCTTCGGGAAGAGTTTCCACTGCCGAACATATTTCACGCTGAGACATTTCAGAAATGGGATACATTGCTCCCTGGACAGTTTTTGTAGCTGTCTGAATGAGAATCGCCTAACACTATGCTCGGAATTCCAGTAACTTTGATGTAGATAGCTCCGTTGAATATAAAACTGCCTCTCATGCCGATGACAAGTTACCAAAATAAACCTTCCCATCGTTACAGTAAAATCACAAACATAGCCGGACCCAGTGTACACAATTGTGTACATAACACAGATGAAAGTGATTTTTGGTCTACCCTGTACACAGAGAAGCGCAATGACCTGTGTAACTGATTCGTTCACAGTGTTACTATTGGTCGGTACTGCTGTAGCCGAACACGACAACTGCCGTTTATTGATGCGAGAACGAAGCGTTCCGTCAAATTATGTAAAGCACGCGTCATAAATTTCCTTGTTCGCAACACCCGAAATAATAAATTAAATTGGGTATGGAAGGGTTCAGAATACAAAGGTGAAACAGCAGCCTATTCCGCTAACTTTGACCGCACACTCCAACAAAATGGCGTCGCTGGCCAGCTACACGTCGCAACCACGTTCAGTGCCACGTGATTTACACGCCAGATGGCAGTGCTGTCAACAGGGAACCTTCCGAAACACGAGTTAGCCAATCACACAAGGCTCGTTCCCGGAGCCTCCCAAAACCAATCAAAGGAAGGCTACGTCCACATCGAAGGAATAGCCACGCCTTCTCGTCTCAGTGTACTCTCTCACTGCGTGGTACAGTACCCTCCCACTGCGAGGCACAATACCCGCTCACAACGAGGTACAATACTCGCTCACTGCGAGGTACAATACCCGCTCAATACGAGGTACAACCCCCCTCACTGCGAGGTACAATACCCGCTCACTGCGAGTTACAATACCCGCTCACTGCGAGGTAGAATACCCGCTCACTGCGAGGTACAATTCCCGCTCACTGCGAGTTACAATACCCGCTCACTGCGAGGTAGAATACCCGCTCACTGCGAGGTACAACACCCCCTCACTGCGAGGTACAATACCCGCTCACTGCGAGGTACAACACCCCCTCACTGCGAGGTACAATACTCGCTCACTGCGAGTTACAATACCCGCTCACTGCGACGTACAATACCCCCTCACTGCGAGTTACAATACCCGCTCACTGCGAGTTACAATACCCGCTCACTGCGAGGTACAACACCCCCTCACTGCGATGTACAATACTCGCTCACCACGAGGTACAATACTCGCTCACCACGAGGTACAATACTCGCTCACCACGAGGTACAATACCCGCTCACTGCGAGGTACAATACCCGCTCACAACGAGGTGCAATACTCGCTCACTACGAGGTGCAATACCCCCTCACTATGAGGTACAATACTCCCTCACTATGAGGTACAATACTCGCTCACTACGAGGTACAATACTCGCTCACTACGAGGTACAATACTGCGAAACACGTTCGCGAGCGATAGAAGGTGCAGTGAAGTGTCTTATGCCCGGTTGCATCATCATGGTTTGATACTCGATCCGAAATCGGATCTAGGATCAAAACAAAAAACTGTCGCGCCATTCGAGTTCAGAGCTGGACTGGAGATCGAGATGAAGTTCATTTCGAACCGCTGAGATTGGTGGTACGAAATCTCGATCCGAGATCAGCAGCCATCGCCGGCAAATGTAGTTTGAAAATACGCCAATAGATAGAACTACGGTCGATTGTTTTCTTGGAAAATTAAAACAACATTATACTCATTTGAATATTATATTCAGCAAAATTCGTACAACAATAATTCACTTAAAACAGATCAAACATCGCACATCTAGTTCTATCTATAGTGAGAAATACATCTACTTCCATGACGTCATATATTAAGAACCAATAGCAAAATCTGTCACATATTAACATCGATCTCTCACTTTGAAACCAAGATCGACGAACCGGAGATACAGAATCACGAAATTTCGTTGGTGCAACACTTTTACATTGGAACCAAGATCTAACTGGATCCTTGTACGGAACTAGGATCAGTTGATCTCGGATTGAGGGGGATGTTGGTGCAGCCGGGCTGCAGGCAGAGCAGACCAGGCTTGGTTCAGCGACGCAGACGAGACCCGGCCAAGTGACAAATCACCGTGAATGAGGAACAAGAGCGATACTAAAAAGCGTGAAATAACGTAATGGCCTGGCTGGCAGTCACTGCTAGACGGCTAGGGACAAGACGGCCACAGTGTGTGTCGCACATCTCTAATTTGAGGACCTACGTGACTGCGTCCATCACTGCATTATGAACTCTATGAGGTATTACACGAGTTATCAACAATTCCCCCCTCCCTCCTCCCCTTCTCGGTCCATTATCAAACTACACCCTCACCACTCGGCTACACTGTGCCGACTATTCTGAGAATACAACAACAAAGAAATTATAAAATTTGATCAGTGCTCGACCATTGGCCATAACTGAATTTAAAGTTAATTCATGTACTTCCTATATAAAGTTATTCATGTCTCTTATAGAGCAATATCCGAAAAGGGATCATTTGACATCTTATTAATTCCCCCTCCCCCACATTGATCCCAATTAAAAGTCTTGGTCTCTGTTAGGTTATCAGTTAAATTAAATTTAAAATGTGTTTCATTTGGGGGAGGGGGGAATTAATTTTGAATGAAGTTATTTAATAATTATTACTAATTTAAATCTATCTACCTTGTATGAAAATAATTTTTTTTAAGAGATATGAAATAAAATACATTTTGATATAATTAAAATGATTGAGAAACCACTGCCAAGAGAACATTACTAAAGAGGAGAAGGTGTTGGGATGATGACTGATGTGTTAGCATATAAATGGGATACTATTCTGAAACTACAGGGGAGAGTGGATAGATTTGTAACATCGAGGTGTTATGAGTGTGAGTGTGAAGCGAGGTGAGTATGGAGCAGCGCCGGAACGCAAGCGCGCCGAGGAAACTGGAGATCCCCGAGAAAACCCGCCAGCCAGCGGCATCGTCCGGCACGATTTTCACATGAGAAAGTCCGGGAGCGGCCCCGCCCGGGAATCGAACCCGGTTCGCCCAGGCGGGAGACGAGTCGTCTGCCCACCACGCCACCGCGGCCCCACATAGAACTAGACACCGTCTCGATTACCAGTGTCCGTATCGTTAAATAAACTATTTTTGACATTATTTCGACAACATTCAGTACGGATTGTAAATATACTGCAAATTTTATAACGACTAACAAAAATGTTTACGACTATCAAAAAATATCAACTGTCCTCAGAATGTTATTTTGTAAACTGGGTTAAAAATAGGGGGGGGGGGGGAATGCAAGACGTAAACCGAAGAACGTTCTTGCGGGTATAGTTTTAACGGTATTTGTTTAATTCTCCATGCGTGTACAAACACCTACATTATAATTCATCAAGAAGAATGTCCCAGCATTAAGGAGATCCGCCTAGCTGTCGCTTGCTCTGAGTGTAGTTTGAAATACACGTTTTCTCGCGAAACTAATAAACGTGCGTTTAATACGCTGACCTACATTAAGAACGCACTCTTCAGATGAGGGATGTCGCGTACTCTCAGAATGTCACGCACATTAGAAACGCCTTTTCAGAGTACTCCAACACGGCAAAAAAAAATTACTTTTTCAAAGTGCTGTATCTCGAAATATACGCGTCAGATACATACGAAAATACTGAAAGGCCCTTCACTGAACCTTCTAACAGACTTTCCACCAATAAAATAATACAGTCACCGCTGAAAGGCCCGTATGTACCACACGCAGCACGCTGAGAACACTGCACGCCACTTCAGAGCCTTGTATTTAGCGGCGATGGGACACTTGTTACGCACTGAAGTGTCGTCCTTATCGCTACCGTACTTCTCGGCCTCAAACGAGGAGATAAGCGCCAGCTAGGCGGGAACCTTAAGGTAGTTAAAAATTCTACAAGCCGCTCTCTCACTGGCCGGAACCCAGACAGGCTGGCCTTCCGCCACACACTGTCGAAATTATATCCTTGTCCCGCTGGTTTGTGGTTTCTCAGCTGCTCTTGCGGTCAGAGAGACAACCCGCTGCGATCACAACTTCCTGCCCTGGAGTGTTTACAAACTGATTTGAAAAAAAAAAAAAAAAAAAAAAGGAAAATAGCAGGCCCAAGCAAACATACACACATGGAATTTCAACCTATAATGTGTAATTTTGTTATGAGAAGTTTGGCTGTATATAATCCCGCATCACAAAAAAACGCTATTTTGAAAATCTGCTAGTTATTTCAAAACTATTTCACACATAACGTGTTCATGTAGTGAATGTTAGCTCTTTAACGGTGTGTGCACATTCCTTTGTTTCACGTGAATATAAAATATTGAGCTGTCAAGTAGCCGGCATTCCTAACGAGACTCGCCAGTGACGCCAGGCAGTTAGAAAGGAATAATGAACTACTTTCAGATCTTGGAGATGCGTTCGTGTAGCTGAATTCCTCGCAAAGAAGATCTGCAGCGTGGGATGTTATATCACGCGATTGCAACATCAATGGATGATTTTTACCCTACCTGAGAAATACTTCAAATAGCATTATTTACAGCAAAATGTTTTCAGAACGAGTACATGTCGAAACCACTAGCACCACAGAGCATAAAAATAATAGTTTCCTGAAACCTTTATAAATTGTTAAAAAATGTCCGTTCCTTGATTATTTTTCCGACTTTAAATGCCAACAAGAAATAAGTAGCCATTTTCAACAAACAGCGAAACAACAATAACGTCAACAGCAATCACCAATAGGCTACATAGATTAGAAAAATGCCCTATAGTGAAACTGCAATAATATACATACCGTCAGATTGCAGAGAAAAAAAATGATTTTCATACGGCGGGGAACACCGCCTTACGGTAGAAATGACCCGGCCATTCTGTATTTATACTTCTCCGCAAATTAATTTCCAGAGTCGCTATTTAAAAACCGGGTCTGTCATGGCGTACGGTATTGCTTAGCAGTTATTTTAAAATGTATTTTTTTTTTAAGTACAGCCAATATTGTCACATGTGTAATTACATACGGGAGACTTTTATTTATTAATTTTTACCTCGCAAGAGAAAATATCTGTTTAAGTGAATTCATACAAACTTCAAATGTCATATTAAATAGTCATATACCATACCAACACTTATTTTTAGCATTATATCCAAAAAGGTAATTAACGAAAGGAAATACAGATAAAAAAAAAAAGGTAGGAAATCAATCGACCAATGAATACGTTACCATTTGAATCAACATTCTGACTATACGTTCATCAACACGTTCCTTAAGAAGCATGGCACAATAGATTTGGCAATGTTAAGTCAAGTAGTACTGATTCCAGGCTTTCGAAAAATGCAAACTTATATTCAAAGCTAAGTCGTTTTGCCTACAGCCAGACATATGTCGGGTGGACGAAATGTGTTTATTACTTGGAGTAATTTTCACGTCTACTGAGCCAATATCGAGGTAATATTTTATCGTCATTAATAAAATAAATGGTAAATACATAAGAATGTAATGTGATAACTTGAGGAGAATGGAAAGACGAATTATAAATACCAGAGGAGCACGTTAAAGGTAAAGCAAGACGTATCTATGGACGAACAGCTTGAAGCAAAGGCAAGAAGAACTACTGGTTTGTTGTGAAGGGGAAAGGGTGCTGGAATACAAGAGGATTGGAGGGGAGGGCGTGACCTTGGAGCGGGCGGGCCAGCCAGTCACCTGGTGGAGGGGGGGACGCTGCAGGCATTGAACCGCGGTCTGTGACTCAACACGCTCCAGACATCCAGCTGCTTCACAACACGCACTCCCCGCCAAGATGGCTGCCCCAACCCTGCCCAGGGTGGCCAACTGTACAGTCACTATCACACTCCCGTTGCCAACACATATGGAAATGTGGGCCTATTAATGCGCAAAACTCACGAACAACCTTTACTCAATGTACGACTATTAGGTGGTTGGAAAAATTATTTCACTTGTAATATCATAGCAAATTATATAATTTTGTGACTTCTAGCGATCGTTGCACAGTTTCTGCACCGTTCCACCTGCCTCAATGTGCCATGGATACCTGTAGGTTTACCGAAAACGTTGATTTTCAAAATGATTTGTAAGGAGGAAGTGAAAAGTATAAAAGAATTCTAGATAATGAGTCACGCGTGTCTTATGTGTCCAATTGTAGAAATTATTTAAAATCAGCCTCAAAGATAATGTGTGCCAGTTTCCCCACTGGATGAACAGAATATAAATACTACGTAAAAGCGAGGCCGACAAGAGAACGTCAATCTTGGTGGAAATAGGTTCTCCAGGTTCGGTAATGTTCGTGTACTTCCGTACACGCACGGAGATAGTCCATGCCTGAATTCTCGGCTGTTTATCGTACTGAAGTCCTGTGAGAATTGTCGCGTCTCTAGTCGGCGTCAATATACACCAACATGGCAGAACGACATTCACCGATAAGCGTGAGTGAAGAGATTTAGGCGGCTCTTAACAGCGAGGTCCTCAGAGCCGATGAGGGTGATTGAGGTGAGTTAACCAATAAATAATCATCCCAATACCATCTGTAGTGATGTTCTCTATTAAAAAAAATATTTTAAATAACTTCCTTCAAAATCAAATACCCCCCCCCCCACCCCCCAATAAGAAAAAAAATTGATTTAATTTAATTTAACTGATTACGTAACAGAGTTCACGACTTTTAATTGGGATCAATGTGAATAACTTTATATAGGAAGTACAGTAATAAACATTAATTTAAAAAATATAATAGATTTCAGTTATGGCCAATGGCCGAGCACTGATCAAATTTATAATTTATTTGTTGTAGATTAAGGTGAGTACGGAGCAGCGCAGGAATGAAGGGACTCGGCAAACGGGAGATTCCCGAGAAAACCCGCCGACCAATGGCATCGTCCGCCACGGATCCCTGGGAGTGACTCGGCCGGTGGTTGAGCCCGATTCGCCTCGGTGAAAGGCGAGCAATCTAACCGCTCAACGACCGCGACCCCTCACCAATAAGCGCCTGGTAACTTGGGCTGTGTCCGATTTGTCAGTGTATACGTGTAAGTACGTACATTTGCGTACTAGCAGTGATGTGCACTTGTGTACTTGTGAACTATTCGGACATATCATCGCCTCTTCATGTTAGAATGGTCGCACATTCTCACGGGAAAATCAGAAACTACGTGACAACAGAAAAATGCGGTGCATGGTGTTATATATAAGTTTCGACAACTTATATGGTTATGCATAAAGAAAACACATAACCATATAAACATTTATTATTTATTTTTGTGTCATGGTTTTGTGCCTTGAAATATTATGAGTTTAAACGCTGAAACATGGTTTTACCCGGGAATGAAGACTTAATAGGAGCACTAGTGGTAGCGGATTAATAACAGAAGGGAAATGAAAGCCGGCGGAATATAGAAAGTCTTGCACCTCGCTATCCTGAGGTTATGTTTATCTGTTCAGCTTGTCTCTATTTCACAAGTATTCATACCACACCAATAACCTTGGGATGCTGCTTTATCACGTCATTGGAACATTGTAAACAAATCAGGGCAGTTGTTATGGGATTTGTTGTATTTATTAATCGTAGTATGTTAAAGGGACATTACACAGAAACTGACATTCTAGCCTCGTGCCTTGATACATACCTTACCATGTATTTGAAATACACACACTGATAACAAACGAAAGAAACATGCAATTCAATGGAGTTTTTAATACTTTGGAAATGCGGATTGAAATTGTAATATTATTTTTTGTAAGCATGCACCTTATAAATATGTTGCAGACGCCTACAAAACGCTCAGAATTTTATTCATAATTGGAAGCACATTTTTTAAACTGACAATTATTTACAAATACAACAGAACGACATTTTGTAAATACTTATTAACTTTTTAAAACTTGCAAGTTTTTTAACCACAAAACGCACACGTTAATTTCACAATCGAAATTAATATGGCCACAGCCGTAAGTATGCAAGTATGCCCAGCAAGTATGCAATTTCGAATACTTTCAAGCATAGAGCTTGTGTGTACTATACTGGGAATTCGGACAGCACAAATATGTACAAGGTGATGTCACTTCCAGGGACATGTACGCACAAGTATGCAGTTCAGGAATATTCGGAAACAGCCTTAATCACCCGTCGACAGCCCCGCCAGTAGGGAACGTATATTCCTCCACTTTGTGCAAACAAAACTTAACCGAGTCTAGACAGTTACATAAAAGGGACAGCGCACCGTATTCGTGATGGGTCCGCAGTGGAATATTACTTTGCATGAGAACTATTCCTAACTTATCATTACCAACACACCTATATTCTCCCTGTTGATCTTCTTATTAATTATAAATGCAATATATTATAATATATAGATAAAATATACGTCAAATTTCAATCTGATAAAAAAATAAGGTATTTTCATGTTAACACCAGTATAAAACGCTTGCGATATACGGCATATTTAGGAAACGACCAAATACGTCATAAATGGGGTGATTTTTCAAAGGTTTTTACTCAAAATGCGTGAACAAAACACAAATAGACTGTAGTATGTGTGCAATTATTCACAGTGTGTTTGTGCGCAGAACCACTTGAAGTGCTGAGCCTATTCGCACGCAACGAGAAGTTACATGTCCAGCACGAAGAAACGTGAGCTCAAGGGGCAGCGCTTGTGTCGCCATGTCTTCAGGTAGCACGCAACCTGAACTACACCGAGCAGCAACACAGCGAATGCACTGCCAGCTGTGCAGTTTTCTCAACTCATTCACAGCCGATTGCGAACACAGCGCATGTGGAAGTTATTTAGTGTCTACTTGCTGCGAGGCACAATCACCAGTCAATCACCTTCCATGCGTGCTACTGTTGCGTAAACCTTCTTATATAAGGACTGTTTGTTCACGGTAGAGACTACGCACTTTTCAAAGCCCTTCTTCAAATATACTTGTATGCACATTGTTTATTGTTCCGTCATATGTAAAATAAACATTGCTATGGGCCTCGACACTTCATTCACGTGTTGATTAAATGAAACTCTGAAATAAAAATTAATGCTTTATAAATTTCCTTATTTTTACATCTGAATTCATAAAAACCAGAAATAATTTTAGTATTCACATACGTTTACGCAACATTTTTGGTCCCGCTAAGACACGGGACTACTTTCTTCCGCGATTTCAAACTTTACTGGGTGCATGACAATCTCGTGTGTCTGTTGAAATATATGCACGTAAGGGCAGTGACATTTTTCCAAGGTTGGTTTTAAAATTGTCCACTCTATCGTGAACAGCCTATACTTGACTTCGTTACTGTTGGTTCATATTGCTACAGCCTGTTCACAATAAAGTGAACACTTCTGAAATTAACCTTGCAAAAAAATCTCTTCCTCTACCTGCGTACATTTTAATAGGCGCACCGAGTGGCATTCGCCCAGCAAAGTTGGTAACGATGGATGGAAAGTAGTTCCATACATTAATGTCAAATAAAAAGTGTTAGGCAACCATTTGTGATAACAAACGATTTCATTCGCTTCCTGTTTTTTTTTAATACATCGAAATGTAAAAATGAACAGATTTATAAAATATTTACTTTCCCAATAATTTCAGTTTCAGTTGACCGACGGATGAATAAAGTGATGAGGCCTATGGCAATGTTAACTTTACATATGGCGGGAGATTACTCAAAGTGCATACACGTAGATCTTTAGCAGGGCTTTCAAAAGTGCTCATTTTACCGTGACTAGCCTATATAGCCGAACACAAAATTGGTCGCGATAATGAAACACGTGGTGTGTATGCTTAAGAGGGATCGCTAGGGGGAAATGTGAATGCCTCGAGGTTGGTGTGGCTGTAAGGACGCATTGTGACGGGCCGTCGCGAGTTTGTGCTACGCATTCGGGACAAGCTGAGTTTCTCGCGGTAGGATTCTACAATACGCCAGTACGTTGAACTGTAGATGGCACTTTGTACTCTTATCCTTCTTTTGTGAAGATTGCGCAGGAAAGCGATCAAAATACATTTTAAAAAAATTGTCATTGTTTTCTTTTTTAATATTTGTAATAAGTAGGGACCTGAAAATTTCGCGACCTCATAGACTTGTAGGATAGAATTCATAGTCTTATGTAAAAAAAATCAGATACCAATGTCTCGCTGGTTGTTTACTGTCAGGGTTGATCGCGTTGATTGGGTATGCATTTTGTTGTAAGTTTGTTACTGGCCCAGAGATCTGAAGGAGGTGTCAAGTTACGGGAGAACCTATTGTGAAAGTGATACATACGTACATGTTTTTGATTTCTAGCTTGTCCCAAAATGAATCCGCTAATTACTTACGTCTCTTAGTAATAAGATGAACTTAAACTGGTGGCTGGAGACAATACATTTCTCAACTTTTCTGGCAAACGAAGTTCTTTTCCCATAACATATATTATTTGATATCCACGTATACGTTCGAACAACGATGTCATAGAAGATGTTTCAGTATACACTCCTTTTAAAAAAGTCCTTCCTTCCTTCTTTATCGCGACTCTATTCCGTGCACATTTCCTGCCACTAACATCAATCACGAACACAATTATTATTTACCGTACAATTCGAGAGAAGCGTTATAATGATACCAGAACTGTTACGAACAAAAATGTTGTTTATTGGAACTCCTAAAATTATGCAGTTATATTTGGCCGAAAAGGATAACTGCGATAGCTATTTAAGTCGGTAAATAAACGTTTCTACTAAATTTGTAAGCCAAACATATTCACGATATTAGTTACAAAGTAATCTCGACAAGTAGGATATCAAGTTTTAGGGATCCCAACGTGGCGATGGACACAAACATTCCACCGCACAAAATCACAGAATACGTACGAATACAGAGGTGGAACGGCCGCTTGTGTCACTAAATCCAGCAACACACGCGCCAGGAAAATGGCGACACTCGCCAGCAACATGTTGGGTCGCGCTGTTCGCCAATCAGCAACTGGTAACTCGCGTGCCAACCGACAATGGCTGTGGCCAATAGGAAGTCTTTCTCACCTCGCAGTAACCAAACACAAGGACCCATCACACAGCCTCACACAGCCAATCAGAGAATGGGCACGCCCACATCACATCACAGGAGTGAAGTGAGTGAAGATATGTGGGTGGCTCTTAACAGGTGAGCACGAGGCAGCGCCGGAATGCAAGGGTGGGGGAAACGGGAGATCCCCGAGAAAACCCGGCGACCAGCGGCATCGTCCCACACAATTCCCACATCCGGGAGCGACACATTCACACGCAGTCAGTGTGAGTGATAAGCTGTCGGACTTTCCCCTGCAGCAACGAGGCTTACGACGCCATTTTCCTTTTCTTTAATGACCAGACAATACAGAATTGCAGTTCCTACTGCGGAACTTGTCGTGCAGTTGGCGTTATAATCCTATCACCACCGCTGATTTATGGTCACGTGATCTGAACAGAAGACGCACCGAGATCGCGTGTTCCTTGCCGCATTTCGCTCGATAAAACACCGTCCGCCCTTTCGAGTTCTCTCGCATAGCCCTCAGCCCTGCTGGTATAATACAGAGAACTTCTTGATGGTCTAGTGGTCAGACTACTCGACCCCCCCCCTAGGCGAACCGGGTTCGAATCCCGGTGGAGTTCGCTCCCGGATTTTCGCATGTGGGCATCGTATCGGACGATGCCGCTGGTTGGCGAGTTTTCTCGGGGATCTCCCGGTTCCCCAGCCCTTGCGATGTTCCATACTCACCTCGCTTAACCTTCATCGGCTCCCGAGACATCGATGTTAAGAGCAACTCTCTCTACAGCGAACTTCTTCGACGATACTAATCCCTCGGCACAAGCCAAGGCCAAATGAAATTAACAGGAGAGCAAAGATAAACAAATGGTATCACGCGCGGGCGACATGCAATAGTGACTGGTCTTCAGGAGGCCACAGGAGGGAAAAAAACATATTCTGTGGTGGAATCTAACTCGATGCCATCTTAAAACGCGAAATGGTAAGGTAACTATTTTATGAACTTGGCTTTCTTTCATATCTGCTTATAAGTGCCGAGGCCTTTGTAACTGCTCAACAAAGTGAAGTGGAACCCCAGGGAAATAAATACGTGGAACTCATGCAGTTTTCCCTAAAGCCTCCCTTGTTTGTTCTTCAAGATGCGGCATCCACAATGTCGTGCAGGCAGTTAGGGCTAAAACTGTGCAAGCCAATCACGTGTAAACTGAATAATTATACGTGTTACCTGTTCTAGGTCATAATTAGAGACCTGGGGATGTCGCGGATTCATCTGGCAACAAGCTGGCTCAAATTCCGACAGGACGTGCCTAGACCAACTGCGATCCAATTGAAAATAAAGTCATATGCATATGTGTTTGAAGACTAGTTTGTCCTCAAATGAATTCGGGAAATTTCCGAGTCTTAGTAAACACGAACAACCAATCCATACATGACAATAGACGTCCCAGCGTAATAATAGAGGAAATTGTGTGGAATAAGAGAAAATTACGTTACAATTCTTTCTGGTTAGTCGGTGGTAGGAATATGTGCTTGTTGGTGGAACAAGACTTCCTTGTTCAAACTCCATCTATTCCACCAAGCACTCGGTCAGGTAACTGAGACTATACTGCTCAGTCGTGAAGCATGTAGATAAAATCGTAATACCTAGAGACCTGAAGAAATTCGCGGATTAATTTCGGGACAAGCTAGAAATCAAAAACATGTACGTATGTATCACTGTTACTATTGGTCCTCCCGTAACTTGACACCTCCTTCAGATCTCTGGGCCAATAACAAACTTACAACCAAATGCATTCCCAATCAACGCGATCCATCCTGACAGTAAACAACCAACGAGACATTGGTATCTGATTTTTTGAACATAAGAATGTGAATTCTATCCTACAAGTCTATAAAGTCGCGAAATTTTCAAGTCTCTAGTAATAGCACAGAGTGTACAAGTATACAGAGGCGAAATGACGTGGCGGTTGGCTTGACGAGTACGTAGGCGTATCCATGAGCTGACTGCCTGACGCTCTGGAAACAGGCTCTGTGTCTCATTTCCCATCACGTGCTTCCAAAAATTCCTTATTGGCTGGACTGCAAGCTGACAAGTAAGTTCCCAGGCGTTGATTGGCGAACACAGTTCCGGCCTGTTGCCTGGCCAGTGACGCCATTTTGCTGGCATGTGCGGTTGTAGTTGGTGGAATAAGCGGCTATTTCTCTTCTGTCTTATTATGTACTCATTGCCATAGTCTATTCGCTGTTTCTTCTACAATTGTTAAATAAAATCTTTGAAAATCACCCCATGCATGACATTTTTTGTTGTAGACCTATATGCCATGTATAGCAAGCGTTTTATACTTTTGTTTACAGAAATCTACCACCATTTTGGTTAAATTGAACATTTACTTACATTCTATCTATAAATGGTAATATTTCATTTATAATTTATATGAATTAAAAAAGAGAAAATGTACGTCTGTTGGTAATGCTTAGTAAGAAATAGATCTTATGCGAAATATTATTATAATGCGCGCGCTGGTTAAGCGTTGTTCGCATGAGGCAGAAGAATATCGTGGAAGTATAACTTCAGCAGGGCTTGAGAAAAGTCTGAAGTATAGTCCATTCACGGTTACTTCAGCCTCTTTTCTGAAGCCCTGCTAAAGTTCTACTTCCAGGATATTCCTCCGCCTCGTTCAAACTAAGCTTAACAAAGCCTGGAGAATCACACCAAAGGACAACGCACAGCATTTGAACGCACTAAGTGTAACAGTATTTTGTATTAGAACTATTTCCCACTAGGCGCTACCAACACACCTATTCTCTCCCTGATTTATATATTATTTATAAATGAAGCATTATAATTTATAGATAAAATATGAGTAACATTTCAATTCAAAAAGAAAAAAAAAAGCAAATTTTATGAACACAAGTATAAAACGCTTGTGCTACAGGGCGTATTTAGGAAATAACTAAACAAGTCATACGTGCGGAGATTTTTCAAAGGTTTGATTCAAAAAGGCGAAAGAAACCGTGAATGGACTATAGTCGTGAATGTTGCCGCTGTAGAGAGAGAAGGGTAGTTGGTTGTAGTGAAGGCGGATGGTGGCATACATGGGCTGTCGTGGACGAGGTAAGACGGCTGGGCTGGGCTGACTGGTCGTTATCACCAGGAGGAGGCACGATAAGTAAAGCCGCCATGATCCCCTCCACACACAAACACTCCCCTACATCCGCCACCTGGAGTTGAAGACGTCAGCCGCTGCTCATGCACACGACTCCCCCCCCCCCCCCCACCCACAAAACACTGTCGCAGTGTTACTAACATTGTTCTCTGTGCACAGCTCCAGCAGGTAACTTTTTATAGGCTGTCCACGTTCAAATGAGCACTTTTGAAAGCCCTGCTTAAGATCTACTTGTACACACGTTGTGCGTTCTTCCGCCGTATGTAAAATTAGCATTGTCATGAGCCTCATCACTTTATTCATGCGTCGGTCAAGTGAAATTGTAAAATTATTGGAAAGTAAATATGGTACTAATCTGCTCATTTTTACACTTCGATGCATTAAAAAAAGCAGACATCGAGACAACTAATTTAAGTTATTACAAATTGTTACCTAACACTTTTTTTCGACGTTAATATAGGGAACTACTTTCCCCTCCATCGTTACCAACTTTACTGGACACGTGTCACTCATTGCGCCCGTTAAAGTATGTGCAAGTAGGGGCAGTGACTTTTTTCTTAGGTTGATTTCAAAAGTGCTCACTTTATCGTGAACAGCCTTTACTAAAAAAACCGTCCAGCGTGTCTGATTGAGGTTGGCTTATGAATAGCATTTAAGAAAAGTTACGGTTCTAAATATGTTGTCCAGGTCCTCCATTTCTCTCTAAATATGTTGTCCAGGTCCTCCATTTCTCTCTAAAGCATGTTTTTGTGATAGTGAAAATGTCTCAAACGGGCGTTTCCAAGGTCATATTTAGGAGTGAATATTCCGGTACAAATCATTCAATGGTAGGGTCTCCGCTGAAAGTCTCATAGAGGCGCGTTATCGACGGTAAGGCTGCACGACAGTTCAGAGCCGTGCACGTAGCGGCGATGGCGCTCTTGTAGCGCGTGCCATTGTAACCCTTATAGCTCTCGCGCTTCTTGATGAACAACTATACCGACTTGAAACAGCCAGTAGTTCCGCCAACCGCCAGACCGTCACTAGCCAAGACGCAGACCAGTTAATAGGAGGCGTTTCCAAGATCCCGGCTGCCTTCTGTCTTGGCTATTGCACTTTATGGAATACTCGCTATTGGTCGGACTGCTGGCTTGTAAGTTGGTCTCCAGGAGCTGACTGGTGGACGATGTTCCGACATCTTGCTGGCCAGTGAGGCTGGAGTTCGCAATACACGCCATCATTTCAGGTCTGTATTCTTAGTTACTCTGTGTCTGTATGGCGACGCTATTCATGTCGGTTTAGAGTCCATCTGACCTACCACGAAGAGAGTCGCGACTACACAATAAACACCTCATATTGAATTAGTTGGATCTTGAATATAACATAGTCGTTATAATATTGTTACACTACTACTCAGTAACGACTCTGCATTTACCAATTCTGACCCTGTGTACAAACTGAGAACACAGCTCAAAGGAACATTATTTTCGGCTGGTAGTGTATCCTGCGAAACTCCGTGGCTATTGAACGATCTTCCCTATGGGCAGCTGATTCGTAAACCATCTTAAGAGTTCTACGTTATAAATGCCGAACAAAAAGCCTACACGTTATTGGATGTGGTAAATGCTGTATTGGTATAAGTACAGCATGCATCACAATATTACTTATACGCAACACCTGAAGCCATAAATTACAAAGTGGATTTGAAATGTGTGAGTTATCGTCGACGTCGGGGACATGTAGCTACGTGTAAAACCGACACATACACGAGTCTTGGACGGGATTCAAACCAGGGAGCTCATGGTTGTAAATGCATTACAGACCTCGGTCACGGAAGTTGCCACAACAACCAATGGAAAATGACCTCTCTGAAGTTAGCGATCGCCATCGCTCGCGTGTTACGGCAAGTATGAATTGTCTCCCTTTATCACAGAGGGGAAAAGAAAAACACGAATACTGGTGCGCAAAAAATTATTTACGGATGGGATATTGTTTACATGTATAGGCCTACTATAATTTACGGATGGAATATTGTTTACATGTATAGACCTACTATAATTTCAACAACAGGTCTATGTAAAAAAACATCCACGACTCAGCAGGTTTGCTTGGTATTAAAATGGAATCACTTTACTTAGCCTCCACAGCCTTCGTAATACTGTTTTATATCGTCTCGCAAGTTATTACACAATTTGCAAGAACAAAAACGACAGCGTGGTTAATTTTTTTTTGTAGTCGTGGGATGTTACTGGGGCACGTTCTCTTTATCTCTCTCTCTCTCTCTCTCTCTCTCTCTCACACACACACACACACAACGAAACCCCGTGAATCCCTCCCACACACAACCGTCAAATATATCAAATTATGTAAAAAATTTCCATCACATGCACCTATTACCTGTCAATATTGAACCCTCCGTTATTCGTCGACCAGAAACCCCCCCCCCCCCCCCTTCTCCATTCATCAACACACACACACACACACACACACTCACGCATGCGCCCAAACGCAGGACACCTCAAATATACAATTTTTAGAATACTTAAAAAAACAAAGTATGTTTAAAAGCAAATTTAGATAAGGAAAGAGATATAGCGTATGCATAAACGTGGTGAATGAAGCAGAAAATATGCTACCAAAAAACTGCATTAAATTGTACAAGGTTAATCTACACTACCAAACAGAAACATGAGTAAATTTCATATTGGTTTTTACTATAGCAAGATTATTTTCTTTTTTTTTGGAAAAACATTTCAAAGGCCCAAATGGTCTTTACAAAATTTAGTTAACAATTATTAAGAAAGCTGATAATTCTCACAAAATATTAACAATACCTTTTTCTAGAAACAGATATATATATAATATTGTCCCACAAGGACTCTTTGAATCATGTATATTCTTTGGTTTTCTCACCAAAATTGATTAAAACATTCACCATATTAGCCCTAAAAGTAAAATATAAGTGTTGAGCCAAAAATGTATTCAAACTAAAATAGCATATGTACGTATCTGTGCATTCCATTAATAACTCCAAAATTCTGGTAAAACTTTCTTAAAATGGCTGACTTATCCTGTATTTTCATCGTTAAATTTCCACCTGGCCATAACTTTGACAGCCACTTAAAATTTTAGCTATGGCTTCTTTTACAACAAACACAAAAAGTTTGTCTCCCAACCTGGCCATTAGCAGGTATTTTAAGGAAAGTATTCCTTATTTCGGTTGTACTGTTTATTATTCAAAAATGTAAATCCACAACAAAGTATTACAAAGTCAAAGAGAGAAAAATGTCTGGCTTCTAAGCCCTGGCAGAGACCAAGTAATCTTCCTGAACAGCCCGTTTCCAAAACGTGAAGTTATTCCATCGGCCCAAAAACGGCACAGAACTGACAACATACAAAGTGTCATCTTCATGAAAATTTAAATTATTTTTTACAACAAGAAAAATTAATGTTCCTCCTCTCATGAACTTAAGAAGTGATTCCTCATTAAGTTGTGCAGAAACACTTAAACCGCTCATTTTATCCATAAACATCCTGACTGTAACTGAAAAATTAGAGCATCGAAATGACGTCCCTGCATCTCCTGAAGGGTTTTACATTTCTTTATAACCAGTGATCAAACTGAATACCTGACCTGTCGTCTAGGGGAGACTTCCCTCGCAGTCAACCGCCGGACCCCGATGCCAGGATTTGACATCGCTTAAATACAAAATATGAGTATTGCCGCGCTATGAGGGTAGCTACAATCATCCACCAATAGCGAGCCACTGTCGCAAAATTCATTCTCCCAATTAAGGCCTATAGGGGTTACCATAATTGACAAATGTTTAAGAACCATCTAGTGGAATTATCTGTGACGTCACCTCCGTTATATTCAAACTTGCCATTCATAATTGTGCGCTGAGGCGCGTCTTTTCCGCCGCACATCGGTGAAGGAACACCGCTGAACTCTGGTGGCGGCGGCTTCAACTCCAGCCAGCTGAGATGCGCCTGTTAATATGGTAGCCGACTCTCGCGGACTGTGACCCGCCACTGTGCCAGTCCACCAAGAAAACATACATCTGTGCGGTAACTACGCCACTACGAGCCGTAATTCCACAGACGTGGGCTTCCACCATATAAACGTAAGTGTTTAGGAGTGTTAAAAGTAAGTTTGTACCATTATTTGTCTATATTCTGTAGTTTATTCCAACACACGTCTTACGATCAATACTTTTCCTGAAGCAGACAGGTGAAAACGGTATTACGTAGAAAATGGTCCGGGGGCGGACAGACAACTGCACGTGAATTTACAAGCGTACTTGTCTCCAGCTAGCTTAGTTTAGGGGTGGTTTCGGAATTTTATTTTTTAAAAAGATAAACTAGGAAAACGAAGCATCCAACATGGCGGGGGTAGGTGTCTGTACCTGCGCCTTGCAGCGTACAGTCCCGGCAAGGATGACCTCGTGTGCGCTCGGTTATGTACATAACTGTATACACTCAGTCACCAATAACCAAAGGAAAACTATGCTTGTGCCATAGGATACTTGAGTCTAGCCTGCGGTAGCTGAGCGGTTAGCCTGCTCAACTCCCACCAAGGCAAGCCGAATTCAATCCCCGGCCGGGTCACTCCCGAATCTTCACATGTGGAAATCTTGCCGAAGAAACTCGCTGTTCGACAGGTTTGCTACGATATCTCCCGCCCTTTCACTTCGGCGCTGCTCCATTACTCACCTCAATCATCTTCATCGGCTCTCAAAACTTCACTGTTAGCCGCCCAAATCTCTTCATTCACTCACGCTACCAACGTAAAAGAGAAACAAAACGCCAGACGATGCAGATGTTTCAGAACCCTCTTTTGCAATTCCACCAATTTAAAAGGGAATTTAATGAATTGTAAAATTATGTCTGCAATTTTCCAAAACTAATTTACTGCCCGGGCAAATAGAGAACTCATCCCGCGAACTTCAGCTGAACATGCGACCAAAATGTCGTAACTGGCCAGGAATATATCGGGAAAGCCATTCGCTAATCAGAGTCTGGTACCTTACTTACAGGCGGCAGGTCGGCCAATAGGGTAACTTCTGCACCACGCGTTAGCCAATCAGACGCGAGGCCCGATAAAAGAGTCTCGCGCAGACAATCGGCGAATGGGTCGCCAATATCTAAAAAAAATCGCCACGCAGATTCATTTCCGTGTTTCCCTATTCTGTGCTGGGCCTGCGTGTAGTGGATACGGACCACCAGCTGTCCGGAACCAATTTCCAACTGGATGAACGGCGACCAATCAGTACGCAAGGTCACTGCGCGTCTACATCGCAATACCATTTCCGCTCCTCCGTAGGTACCTAATGTCTGTGATAGTTCCGCTCTCCTTAGCTACCACATGCGCTGTTGCAATAAGCGGTCTTTCCTCCTCTGCCTGTAACACAACTCCTACAAGTTGTAAGTACAATTGTACGTTGTAACACGAACGTATTTGCAGCTAAAGGCTGTTCACGTTAAAGTGAGCACTTTTGAAATCAACCTTAGAAAAATGTCACTTCCCCTCTCTGCGCATATTTTAACGGGCGTACTCAGTGACATGCGCCCGGTTAAGTTGGCAACGATGGATGGAAAGTAGTTCCATATGTTAACGTCGAATAAAAAGAGTTCGATAACCATTTGTGATAATTTAAATTTTTTATTACACTTTCTGTTTTTTTTATTTGTTTTTTTTTTTTTTCCCTCCTGCGCTTTAGCGTGTAAAAATTAGCAGAGATATAAAATGGTTACTTTTATAATAATTTCAAGTTTTACTTGACCGATTCGTGAATAAAGTGATGAGGCCTACGGCAATTTTAACTTTACATAAGGTGGAAGAATACTGAACGTGCATACAACTAGATCTTAAGTAGGGCTTTCAAAAGTGCTCATTTTACCGTGAATAATCTATACCAGTACGGGACTTGTGACTACAATTGAAATTCCATTCTTGTAGACAAGTTCTGAAACACAAACTTACGAACTTGATGGCTGTGTTACAAAAATAATTCACAACTGTTACCTATTTTCCACGAGCCTAAGAGCCTATGCGGATAATGTTTACAAGTGTGTCTGTGGTTAAAATATGATGTGTTTTAAGCTAAAATACGGGCTCAAAATATTTTTTTCTGTGGTTATGGTAGCTCTGTATGATATTGTAATATGTGGATGTTTGTGCAAAACGCTGCAGGTGTAAGACAAACCTGCACGTATTTGCCAAGAAACAAGCTTGTAGCAGCCAACGACTTTGAATTTTAAGATAAATTAAGGTTAAGTAGGCATATTGTGCAGTTTGTATGCAGAACGAACACTTCAAATTGGATTATACTGGCCCGAAAACGATGACAGATATCATGACATAGTAATGCAAAAAAAAAACATCCCAAGTCTAACCTGAGCATAAAATTTTTTGCAAAAAAAGAGGCTGCCCTACGTGTCCTTCATTTGCTCTACATTTCCGTAAAAATTTTCAGTGTGCACAGTTAAATAATTCAAGGGTCAGTTAATGTCTTGTTAATTACTCATATTAGATATACCTATTTATTACTTATCAATTGTTTGTATACAATTGTCTTTAATATTTTATAGTTAAAGGCCACTTAAATTACTCTACGAGAAGCTTAAAAAAATTACACCCTCTCTTGACCCACAGTTAAATTTTAATAAAGTTTTAAATATTGTAATGGCCCCAACGTACTATAATTTGAACGACTACAATTGCTACCAATTTAAAATTACGAAGTTTAATACTTACTTCGGAGTAACCTCTACAGGTTTTTAAATATATTGGTTTTTGGCACAATGGAACTACGGGAAAGTGTATAAATAATAAACACTTTTGCTATTATTTTAACGTTGTCATTTACAAGTAGGTCTACCGTAAATTAGTTTAGTATAAACAGCTTTCTATTCATTTTAACAGTAAAATGTAACGCTATCTTCCAATTAAGAAAACTTACTACCTACAAAAAATGTTTCCTAAAGAGCCATAGGAAATATTTTAAACATTATATGTAGCACCACCGTTTTTTTTTTTTTTTGCAAACAGATTTACGTGGAGGTTATAGACTTCAATATCCCATGTGCACACTCACCGATCTTCATTTGACTATTGGCCGCTTGTATATGTGTCGACACAAGTTTGTTAAATAAGTGAGCCAATCAGAATCCAATTTCTCCTATTTGGACCGCCTGTGATTCGCGAGCCGGCGGATAAGACGCGTAACAATTCAAATGATCCATAATCACGAAAGTGGTTCTGAAGTAAAGTGCGTTGGATCACATATTATCCTGAAAGCTTTTTGCGAAAAGAAAAAAAAAAAAACAGGTGCCCCAAATTACGTGAGAAGAATCGAGGGCGAACTTCCTCGACACGAACAGGATATTTCAAGTTGTATGCGCAGGCTGTGCGAAATGTCGATATATCGATCGCGAAATAGTATTCCTGGAACATCGCAATGACGATATGGTACAAGTACGAGTATTTTCAGCCAATCATCCAATAGATACGTCAGACATCAAAGAAACCGCTGACACCATTTGGTCTCTGTGTATCTATCTACTTTTTGATACAACAGTGTGATACTAGTAGCGCCCCCAGTTTCTCGCGATAAGATTTACGCGAAGGCTCGACTCAAATGTCCTGTGGCATAAGCGCAGTTCTCATTTGTTTACTGGCCACGTGGAGACAGTTCCTTACCTGACTGGGCCAATCAGAGTGAGGTAACTCCGACACTGAGTGATTGTGATTCGCAGGCATGGCATCCAATCACGAAAATGGATCCGAGATCGAGTGTTTTGGAGTACAAGTTGCCCTGAAATTTTTTCGCGGAAAACAGACGGCCCTAGATATTAGCAATACGTGAGGTTAGCGATATCAACACACGGTCGATAGTTGCTATATAACGCTATCGATTGTCGATACTCTCTGGGAGCGATATATCGCACCGACACCAAAACGGTCAACACGTTCCGAAACTATTTTCAAAAATTGGATATAGCATTGCTGCATAGTGGTACTTAACAATACAGAGGTGAGAGAGCGGCGACACACGCCAACAAGATGGCGTCACTGGTCAGAGACATCTAGATACGTCGTTTGCCAATCAGCGCTCGGTGACTTACTCGCAAGCCGGCGGCCCAGCCAGTTGGTTCCGATAGCAAAGAAAGAGTAGGGAAATTAAGGCGGAAAGGAAAGTTTCACACCTCAACATCAACATCACACAGCGAGTGTGCAACTGAGGTTGTCTTAAGTTGGCCACGTCCATATATCATTAGAGACGATGGTTTATCGCGGGGAAAGTTGACTGTTCGCTAGCATTCAATGTAATATACACATGTCCGACAGTTTTCTTTCCTTATCGGTAGATCCACGAGTATTTCGCGAATTGAGTTGGCAGAAAGCTAGGTTGCGCTGCCCTCTATACACTCGAGACACTATCGTTTGCTTATTGGTTGCTGTGATCAAGCGAGGACTCTGTACAGGACTGTTAAACACTCACTTATACTACTGCTTCCTGCTTAAAACTGGCTCACAGTTAAACGGGGCGTGTTTAGAGAACTGTCGCCCAATCATAACAGTAGGAGAAAAGAACAAGTTTTTGGAGTCTACCTCACCTCCGACTGAATTCGAGAAATACTCGTGGCTCTACTAATTGGCTGTCATAGATGTATGAAGCTCTTACCCCATCGAACTGGGCCAATGGTGATTCTGATACTATAAGACAGAACGTTCGTGATTGGTCTACTAACAACTTAGCGGAGTCGAAACCTTGTTCATCTAATCATGAAAGAATAAACTAGTTAGAGTGTTACAGATACAGACCTGAAGAGTTCGCGAGTTCAATGACCTGCAGTCTAGATTCTACAGTCTTATGTACGAATATCCGAATATTAACTTCACATTCGCTGTCTGCTGTCACAGTGGAAGGCGCCGATTGGGCCAGCGTTCTCCAGGTGTCAAACACCGTGTGGACCAATGGCTAAAGTTATATAAACACACGTGTTTTGAATTCTAACTTGTTCCAAAATGAATCCGAGAATTCTTCAGGTCTCTAGTTATAGAATATGTTGGCTGAAAAAACTTTTTTCGCGATTGTCCATAATCTCTATATATTATATATAAATACACACGCACACATAATCTGTGGACCTGGCCCTCTACTTCCATGTTTGCGGAAATGCAAGACAAAGGTGTCGCGAAGAAACAAAGGACGAGCTGCCGCCAAAACAACAGGAATGTCATGTCTAACAGGGGATTTATATGTTAACCCATCAATCATCTTCCCAACATCCTCTCCTCTGTAGTAATGTTCTCTTGGCAGTGGTTTCTCAATCATTTCAATTATATCAAACATGTATTTTCTTCCATATCTCATTTAAAAAAATATTTTTAAGTAACTTCCTTCAAAATTGAACCCTCTCCCCCCAAATAAAACCAAATACTAATTTAATATATCTGATCATGTAACACAGTTCACGACTTTTAATTGGGATCAATGTGGGGGAGGGGGAATTAAAAAGATGTCAAACGATCCCTTTTCGGATACTGCTCTATAAGAGACATGAATAACTTTATATAGGAAGTACATGAATTAACTTTAATTCTAAAAATATAATAGAGTTGAGTTATGGCCAATGGCCGAGCACTGTTCAAATGTGTAATTTCTTTGTTGTTGTTGTTGTCTAAGAGGGGAAGGAGGTGGTTTGGTGGTCAGTAACGACAAGGGCACGAAGCCATACCAGCTACAAGCCGCTGCATCACGCCTTGCCCCTCCTTGTGACGTCACTCGTACAGTATCCTAGCGGCTTCTTCACACGTTCTGAACCAAACATGTGAAAAATCACGTGTTTGCAAACATATCACTATCCCAAGCGTTTTATACTACTGTTTACATTACAGGTATATATTTTACATTGCACTTTTATTTATATAATATTTCATAACCATGATATTTTATTTATAATTAATATGAATAAAACAAGAAAAAATATGAGTTGGCAATACGTAGTAAGAAACAATTGTAATGCCAAGTATTATTAAAAGTGAGATACTCGAGGCGAAGGAATACGCTAAAAGTAGACCTTTAGCAGGCCTTTAAAAAATGGCAATAAATTCGTAACAGAAATTTATGCACATCCTCAAGTCCCACATCACAATGCTAAAGGAATGCCGATACAAAAGAGGATTATAATGCACTTTAATTATATTTATAGATATTGAAAATAGTTAAATAATACTCGATAAATATTTGTTTGCAGAATTTTTAATTAATTACCCGTGAAAGTAGTAATTTGAAAGTTTTTTTCTTAGGTATTGCTTATAACACACACGCACACACGCACACACGCACACACGCACACACACACACACACACACACACACACACACACATATATAAAATATATATATATATATATATATATATATATATATATATATATATATATATATATATAGAAAAATCACTGCACTAAATTTAAGCGATACATGTATTGCTTTAATTTAGTGCAGTGATTTTTTAAAGACAAGATTTTAAAAAATATATCCAATAAAAATACTTGATAAAAATTTGACGAGAGTGATTGGTTAAAATTATTCATACATTTTCTTAATTGACGTTTTACTAAATTCGATCTCTCCTGAGTATGATTTAGTGTTTCTGCCTCTCGGTATATCATGATGTAAGTCCAACAAATAAAATCGCTCGAACATGTTTGGAAATATAACTAGTTAAACATCGAATATATATTTTTATGACAGCTTATATGTTTCATGTCAACAAGACAAAACTGGACTATTAAGGAATAATGTATTCCTGAGTGCCATCCACAGATGAGAATACAAAAAAAAAGTTTTGAATGACATTTCAGTCTTTAGTTCTTCCCTGCCCCTACACGCCCACAAACTAATTTTTAACTTATGACTATGATCGTTAAGAGTTGACTTACATGATGTTTTTTTTTGTTTGTGTTACTATTTTTAACCAGAGTTCTGTTTAACTCTTTCAGTCCCATTTTAATTTACGGTTTCACGCGTTGCAAACAAAAAATTGTATGATGCGTGCTGTACTTCAGTCGACACAACGCTTGTTTCGTTCGGCTACAGTTATGTGAATAAATTATATAACGCGAACTGGGTTCGAATCCCGGCCGGACCACTCGCTGATTTTCACATGTGGGAATCGTGCAGGACGATGTCGCTAGTCGGCGGGTTTTCTCGGGGATCTCCCTTTTCCTCCGCCCCTTCACTCCGGCGCTGCTCCGTGCTCACCACAATCACCCTCAACGGCTCTCAAGACGTCCCTGTTAAGAGCCACCAAAATCTCTCCACTTCGCATGAATAAATTATGACATGGGCCAGTAAAACGGTTTGCGAATCATTTACCAACAGGTAAGATCATAGGTCATTGCCTTCGCAGAGTGTAGTACAAGAACAGGTAAGATCATAGGTCATTGCCTTCGCAGAGTGTAGTACAAGAACAGGTAAGATCATAGGTCATTGCCTTCGCAGAGTGTAGTACAAGAACAGGTAATATCATAGGTCATTGCCTTCGCAGAGTGTAGTACAAGAACAGGTAAGATCATAGGTCATTGCCTTCGCAGAGTGTAGTACAAGAACAGGTAAGATCATACGTCATTGCCTTCGCAGAGTGTAGTACAAGAACAGGTAAGATCATAGGTCATTGCCTTCGCAGAGTGTAGTACAAGAACAGGTAAGATCATAGGTCATTGCCTTCGCAGAGTGTAGTACAAGAACAGGTAATATCATAGGTCATTGCCTTCGCAGAGTGTAGTACAAGTACAGGTAATATCATAGGTCATTGCCTTCGCAGAGTGTAGTACAAGTACAGGTAAGATCATAGGTCATTGCCTTCGCAGAGTGTAGTACAAGAACAGGTAATATCATAGGTCATTGCCTTCGCAGAGTGTAGTACAAGTACAGGTAATATCATAGGTCATTGCCTTCGCAGAGTGTAGTACAAGTACAGGTAATATCATAGGTCATTGCCTTCGCAGAGTGTAGTACAAGTACAGGTAAGATCATATGTCATTGCCTTCGCAGAGTGTAGTACAAGAACAGGTAAGATCATAGGTCATTGCCTTCGCAGAGTGTAGTACAAGAACAGGTAATATCATAGGTCATTGCCTTCGCAGAGTGTAGTACAAGAACAGGTAAGATCATAGGTCATTGCCTTCGCAGAGTGTAGTACAAGAACAGGTAAGATCATACGTCATTGCCTTCGCAGAGTGTAGTACAAGAACAGGTAAGATCATAGGTCATTGCCTTCGCAGAGTGTAGTACAAGAACAGGTAAGATCATACGTCATTGCCTTCGCAGAGTGTAGTACAAGAACAGGTAAGATCATAGGTCATTGCCTTCGCAGAGTGTAGTACAAGAACAGGTAATATCATAGGTCATTGCCTTCGCAGAGTGTAGTACAAGTACAGGTAATATCATAGGTCATTGCCTTCGCAGAGTGTAGTACAAGAACAGGTAAGATCATAGGTCATTGCCTTCGCAGAGTGTAGTACAAGAACAGGTAAGATCATACGTCATTGCCTTCGCAGAGTGTAGTACAAGAACAGGTAAGATCATAGGTCATTGCCTTCGCAGAGTGTAGTACAAGAACAGGTAAGATCATAGGTCATTGCCTTCGCAGAGTGTAGTACAAGACCGAAAATCACATACACGTGTGCAATGTACACAACTGTTTCTGTTTGTTACCAGGCGAAGCACCAAACACAATGAGTCGCCGGAGTGAACAAAAAAAGTGATCAAATGTCGGCTTGGTTTAATAGGGCCTAGAACAATAGAAAAGTCGTAATTGAACAAGCAAGGTATACTGAGAGCGGACAAGGTAATAATGGTGAGTGAGTTCCTAGAATGCCACGCGGGTTCCTAGAATGTCACGTGACAGCAGGTCGGCCACTGCCACCTACAACACTGCGGACCAGAGTGAATCGAGACTTCCAACAACAGTATTGTGGTTGATCTGCAGTTACAGACTGTTCACGGTAACAAGAACTCTTTTGATGCACTGGATACTTTTCTTTGTCCTTTAAACATGTTTTTTAAATAGATAATGCCATGTAAGTTATAAACATAGTGCGTATATCCTACCGAACTCGGACGCTAACGTCTCAGGCCAAAATAAAATACATGTATTGACTATTATTCCATATGAAAGGGCTTTGAAAAGTGCCACTTTACCGTGAATAGACTATACACGTACTGTGCAGTACAAGGTAAACTGGGCACTTTTACACGCGCTGCTTAAGATCTCCTTGAGTATGTTCGTCCAACATACGAGTATATAGAATTAACATTGCCAAGGGTCTTATAACTTTATTCATGCATCGGTTGGGTGAAACTGTGGAATTATTAGAAAATCAAATATTTACAAATGTGTCACTTCCTATACACATGTGCAAAGAAAATACAGAGCAAAATAAACAACTTCAGTATTCACAAATATTTAACCCAACACTTTTACTTCAACGTTAAAACATGGAACCATTTGATCTCCTTTGTTACCAACTTTACTGGCCGCACGCCAGTCAGTGAGGACGTTAAAATACATGCAGGCACGATCTGCATTAATTTTTCAAAAGTTGACTTCAAAAGTGTTTGATAAACCGCGAACAGGCTAACAGTGATGTGTTTTCCATCCACGCCGATGGGTAGGGTCGCCAAGTGCCGGACAGTAGGTCGGTCGGTCTACCTTGACAGAGCTGAAAGCCTTACATGTTTGAGACGAACGTTAAAGTTCCACGGACCTAATGCGGCCGTGGATACATTCAGTTCTCCACTAGCGCAGCGGTGGTGTGGTGGCGGGGGACGTTGGAGAACCCCGAGAAGACCCGCCGACCAGCGGCCTCGCGAAGCACGCTTTCCAAATGCGAAATTGCGGGGGTTACCCCGCCGGGAATCGACCCCGGCACACCTATGTGAGAGGTCCATGCCACCGCAGCCCCAAGTCCTCTGTGATGTTCGCTCCACCGAACAGAAATCTCACGTGCTTGATCTGATCTTAACTCTCTTATTGCACTTAGTTCAGGCTTAAATCCCAACTAATTAATAGGGGGAAAATGTTTGTTTATGGCGAGCTACAAACACTTCATAACAAATCAAAGGGTGACTAGAAAAATTATTTCATTTTTCGCAGTCGACCACGTTATACTCTGTTTACAGGCAACGCACTCAGCTACTGTGTTCAGTTTACCAGAGTATAAAATGCTAAGTAAATAAATTTATTTGATAAATTTCCTACGTAAGAGAATATATTTGAAGTTTGCCGGAGGCGTACAACATCGTCTGCCTGTATTGCCAGTTAGCGTACGTACATATACTCCTTTCATAGCGAAAATACAACAACGTAAAGTGGCCTTTTTCTATCTATTTTCACATCGAAAGAAAACTGGGCATCCTTTAAACAACGCAATTCTGAGCTGAAACCAAGTGTGAAATTAAATACGCCTGGCTTCCTGCTTACACAATTCGTCTTACGCGCCTGGGACTCCGGTAGCGAAGTTTCTTTAACAAATCTGTTAGCAACTTGGTCGCAAGTAGCAGGACAATCACGAACCCCAGCGGCCCACTCGCTCAGCGCGCGCGCTAAGCCAAGTATGCACCAGCTCAAGAGCGGAAACACGCCCATAATCAGTCGTGATGTGTCCAATTATCACTCTGAGGACAGAACAAAGCCCATCGTCGGGAATATTTAAATACCAATGCAGATTACGTAATGAAACTTAAACGACGCGCATTCTGACAATCTGTCTCTGCCGTCAACAGTGTTCTCAGTTTTACGAAATTGGTTACCTATTGAATTAGGAGGGTAATGCCTGCGAACCATCGAAAATGTTTTAGAACTGCTTCATTGTATGCGCAATGCTGCCTCAGTTTGTTCATGTCCCCTATGGCTATGACGAAAAGTTAAAATTATCACAGCTTTCCTTTTGATGTGCCGTGGCTTCGCTTCCCTGGTTTATTATATTAACCCATTCCGATCCAGTGTGGACAATATCGTGTACGCAACGCCAGTGGTGTTAATTTTTGGTCTGTTTGGTTTGTACTGCGCCCTGCGAAGATCAATGACCAATGATCTTACCTGTTGGTTAATTATTCGCAAACCGCCTTAACTGGCCTAGCTCATAATTGGTTCATATAACTATAGCCTAACACATAGCCCACAGCTCATTGGCTATTGCAACGAGCGTGTGTTTCTACAGCCGATCAGAGTCGGAGCCGAACAGTGAAGCACTCACGTGGTCTTGATACTGCTCACAGGTTCTTTTTTCTTAAATAACACCACAAAGCGAAGAAGAAAGTATGTTGTTTGTCCCAACTGATGACATTTTACGTCTTACAAATGACAGGACGAAAATGTGTTGAACGTATTGATATAGGCTATTCACGGTCAAGTAAGCACTTTTGAAGGACCTCCCATTTGGAATAATTGTAAATAAATATATTTTATTTTATTCTTAGACGTTAAATTCCGAGTGCAGTAGAATCTGCACACTGTGTTTATTTCTTACATGGCAATCTTTATTTTAAAAGGTTTTTAAAGAATAAAAAATGGCTGAACTTAAAAAAAAGTAAATAGCGCCTCAAAAGTGCTCACTTTACCGTGAACAGCCTATACAAAACTATTCAGTTACACCAACCAAGGATTGGTTTCTTAATCGTGTAAATGTAGTATAATCTCCAACCGTCCATTTCGAGAGTTCGAGAGGAGGACTGCGATTAAGGGTGCCATAAACGAACTGAGGCCATTACACACAAATTGAGGAGTCTAGCTTATTGCTAAATGAATACGAGATATTACTGGATGCCTATTCATCACAAGCAGTTAAGGGTCCCGCCTACCTGCATCGTTATTCTACTTTCTTCGTCCGAGAAGCGCGGGAGCTATAAGGGCTAGACTTGCACGCGCTACAAGAGCGAAATCGTCTCTACGCGCAGGACTCTTCTCGTCATGTGTGTAGATATGGGATCTTCCAGCGGCGAGCCTAGTTTTCGATTGGCGGAATGTCCGTAGAAAGATTCAGTGCAGGGACATTGAGTAGTTTCGGAATGTATCTCACGTGCATATTTTAAGATACGACACTGAACAATACGTTTTTAGCCATATTGGTGGAACTCAAAAACTAAAGTGCGTGACGTCATGAAAGTCTTCAACAGAACTCGTCTGAAATATGTGTTGTTTCCGTAGATAAGAGCATTGGACGCGCGTTTAATAGATTCTCAAAACGTAACTTTCCAACGCTCTGCAACACAGCTCCAGCACGCCAGCTAGATGGAGGCTTCAAGGGCGTTTGAAACAGAAAAATGTGTTCATTTTATATTTGTATTGCACGCTGCTTATATCTGACTACTTTTTACTCAGATATCTGTTTTTCAGATCACAAGGTTTATTATAAATAACATGTCAAAAGTCTAAATTTTACCATTTTTGTAGTGTACCGATAAAATGAACCAGACTTTTTCAAGGGCAACTGAAAGGCCTTGTCTTCATTAATTTTAAGGTATGCTTAGCAAAACTTATTTTACAAAAATTTTGGGGCAGCTACAAATCTCGCATATATATATACACATACATATGTATACGCGTGTGTGTGTGTGTGTGAAAAATAAAACTAATTTCCGCAACTGTTTGAAATTGCAAAAACATTTCCTTGCGCGATTTTATAGACGTCTTGAAGTAGCTCTAGGCATCTTCTTTCAGTTTGAGTTCAGTCAATTTGTGAGAAAACTATGCGCTCTGTTGCAACATTCTCGCGTCCTGTGGTGCTAATTGTAATATACTTCAACAAAATGAATAGTTTTGCCCGCCGATATAGGCAGGGTAACTTCCTAGATGTTTATTTGCAGCGCCACATTATCTAGTCAAAGATTATTTACAATATGTGTGACATTTCATTCATTTTTATTTTGTGAGCTGATCTCAGTATAGCTTGCCAGAGAGTTGTTTATTGGGAATACTGCCGTTTTCTTTTCACAAAAGGGAAATAAATTTTTATTTTAATGTTCTTGGCGTACTCCAATCTGATAAAATACGAAATATGATTCAATATGCACCTATAAATATTGTTTTCAACCGACATCTCTGCCTCTCGGTTGGTAAATAGATTTATTATACTGCTTAAAATTAGGAATTCTTTTGTACTTTGTGTCCAATTTTACCTTAGAGGTCTGAGAGAGTTATGTTATAGAATTAATCTAGCCGACATTTAATTTTATAGGCCTACGATTTGGACATATTCTACTGTTCTGATTTTAAGTAGCATTTGAAAAATACATGCATTAAATAATGCAATATAATTTGCATAAATGAAGTATTGCGAATTTAAAGTATACAGACTGACCTATGAATCCTGGTTCCCGTACAGCGCTGAATTTGCTTGCGATGAAACTACTTTCCTCGTGGTGAGCGCCCTAAACGCAGACGTGAGTGAGGTGAAGGAGAGTAATGAAGGCGGTGTGAGGAGGAGAGAGTGATGAAGGCGGTGTGAGGAGAGAGTGATGAAGGCGGTGTGAGGAGGAGAGAGTGATGAAGGCAGTGTGAGGAGAGAGTGATGAAGGCGGTGTGAGGAGGAGAGAGTGATGAAGGCAGTGTGAGGAGGAGAGAGTGATGAAGGCGGTGTGAGAAGGAGATAATGATGAAGGCGGTGCGAGGAGGAGAGAGTGATGAAGGCAGTGTGAGGAGGAGAGAGTGATGAAGGCAGTGTGAGGAGAGAGTGATGAAGGGGGTGTGAGGAGAGAGTGTTGAAGGCGGTGTGAGGAGAGAGTGTTGAAGGCAGTGTGAGGAGAGAGTGATGAAGGCGGTGTGAGGAGGAGGTGAAGTGTATGACCCCGGGTCAAGGTCACAGTTCTTGCAGTCGGTATGCGGGTCGGCTCGCCTCCAGAATGCGTGTCTTCCCCCCCCCCCCCCCCCCTCGCAACAAGTGACATCCTGTTCTCTACATCTCCACTGTTCCTATATATAGGCATTTACCTTGTAACTATCATTACACGGGGAAATGGTATTCTAACGTACACCGTGGAAAAAAAAATCTTGGTAACTTCCTACACTGCAATGGAAGTTTCTAATCTATACGTGGTATGAAAATAATACCACATACCTGACTGCAGATGTAATTCTATCAAACACACACCACAGAAAAAGAAATTAGTTTTGAAGCGCTTGAAAGAGGATAGATATTATATTATGTTAACTTTACGCAGAAATACAACATGTTTGAGAAATATTTGCGAAGTGCCTATTATTTATTTTTCGCTGGTGATAATCTGCCAGCCATTCTCTCTAACGTAACCACGAGGTAATGGACTCGACAAGGCTAGCGTTATTCCTACTACAGGTTGGGGAAATCAGTATTAAAAGTTTGGCAAAGATTTCATCCTCGCCGCTAAGTAAGAGATAATGTCGGCAAAGAACCAGATTTTCTCTATTCTCAATATTAAAAATCAGGATAGTTGTACTAGTAAAAAATCAAATATAAAATAACTTCCTAGCAAAGTAAAATCTTTCTCTTTAATTATTCACGAAACTTAAAATTTTAATTGAAATTGCCTTTTGAAACATAGCGCACCTAGCGGCAACAATTTTTCCTATGCCACACTCTCCTATAAGAAATCTCGTTTGGTTCCTAACCTGAGTAGAATAAACCTCAAGCCACGGGTTAGTGCTGCCATCTCATGAAGCTCAGAAACAACTAGGGATATCTGAAATATTTTTACCATAGAGATACGTACATTCATTTCAGAAGTGATGCTCGTAAATGTATCGAGAAGTAATTGGCATTTATAAACGAATGTTCACAATTGGCCTACTAACAAAATATGTGACAATATACGCTGAAATAAAGAAAAAATAAATAAACAAGCTGATTGTTGATTTCAGAAAACAGCCTGCAATATTGCCAAACGCACGTCTTTGTACAAAGATGTCTCTAAAGGATTGCCTTAAGAAAACAACATAAATATAGTAACGAGAAGCCATGTTTATTAGTTGTATTTATCATAAATACAATCACAGTAATTGTCTTCTTGAAGGAAGGCTAAGTTAGAGAAGAGATAGCAAGAGATGACGCGAGTCGCAACAGACTTATCCCACGTGGAAGTTCACAAGCGCCTCTTATGGCCACTGACTTACGGTGATCACACGCATTAAAAATGTTCACGATCAAGTGAGCACTTCTGAAATCAACCTTAGAGAAAAGTCACTGCCCCTGCCCGCATATATTTTAAAGGACGCACTAAGTGATATTTGCACAGTAAAGTTGTTAACGACGGAGGGAAAGTTGTTCCATATTTAAACGTCGAATGAAAACTGTTAAGTAACCATTTATAATGACTACAGATAATGGATAATCGCGAAATTTTTTCGTACCAACGTATCTTCTATAGCACTCTAGCTAGTTTATTCGTTCTTGATTGGATGAACAAGGTTTTGCCTCGGAATAAGTTGTTTGCAGACCAATCATAAACGTTCTGCCTTATAGTATCAGAGTCCTCATTGGCCCAGTGAAATGGGGCCAATGAGGACAGCCAATAAGGAAAGAAAACTGTCGGACAGGTGTACAGTATGTTGAATCCTAGCAAACAGTGAACTTTTCCTGCGATAAACCATCATCTCTAATAATGACTTAAATTATTTCTTTCGTTTCCTGTTTTTTTCTAATGCATCGAAATGTAAAAAGGAGCACAGATTTGTGAAATTTTCCTTTTCTAGTAATCTTAAGTGTCACTTGACCAACGCATGAATAAAGCGTTAATTTTACATAAGATGGAAGAATACACAACGTGGATATATAAGTAGATCTGAAGCAGGGCTTTTGAAAAGTGCTCATTTGACCGTGAACAGCCTATAGTAATAAAAACAGATGTAAGAGTGAAGTGCAGTAGTGAGCTTGGTGGTGAGGCTGAGGACGGTGTAAGACAGGAGAGATGACCTTCACCTTGGACACAGTCGAGCGCCGCTGCCTGGGGGCCGACGACCGTTGACCGCAGCCCAACACGCCTTAGAGGCGAGAGTCCCGTGGCCCGGCCACCTCAGTCATGCTGCACGCTGCCCTCTCATACACATTGTCGACAGTCGTCAAGAAGGGAAGCTGATATTTCACCTGCCACCGAGCGAGGCGGCGCAGTGGGAGGACCCGGGTTCCAATCCCGCTACCCAGTGCAACTTGCACCGTCTCTAATGACCTCGCTGTCGACGAGACGTTACCTACCTACTCTCTGCGTGGCTCAGTGACCAATCATCTTGCCTGTGGGTAAGCCATGCTACTGCGCTACATTATCATTGTTTCATAACACTGCCACTAACCACAGCTTGTTGCTTGTGTTAACGAAACCAAGTTATTCGACAGATCAAGTATTGCACGCATCAAAAAAATTATTATTTGCAACACTAGAAACTATTAATTAATGTGGGAATGAAAGGGTTGAAAGTTTGTCAAAGAGGAGATTTTCACCACTGTCGGAATGGCAACAGATGATCTCTATTTCCTATGTTAAAAAACAGGATAAATGCAACAATCATACCTCGAATATAAGATCACTTCGTAACTAAGTAAAATATTGCTGTTTTATTATTTACGTAGCTTAATCAATAAGTAAGCTTTTAAAACACTGCGCACCTAGCGGCGGAAATTCTCCCAATTACAAACTCTCCCATAAGAAATCTTGTTCTGTTCCTAACGTGAGTGGGATAAACATTATCCGTACTGAATGGTTACCTCCAATCAAAAATTATACACAAACACGTAGTGTAGCTGGCATAAAATACAGCGTAAGAAAATCTGCAATCTACAATCGGCGTAAATATTGATGAAGCTTAAGCTGTCCATTCTGAGTAGAGTACATTACGAAATAACTTGTGGATGCGAAGGAGTTTTTTATGTTCGTGTGTTGTATACGCTGATTTTTAATGTTCTGGTTAACGAATGACGTCAGTGGATGGACACATAACCTATGATTTCTGAGCCGAACTGTAAAAATGAAGTGTAGTGTAATTGGCCGATTTGTCCACGTACCTCCGCATGCTGAACGTAATGCTTTTGTATAAGTGCCTCGTATTATAGATTAATACATTCCACCGCTGTTTGATAACAGCTACTCGTAGACGCGAAACCCGCCTTACATCCGGTTCGTGCGAATCGTGCCGGACGATGCCGCTGGTCGGCGGGTTTTCTCGGGGATCTCCCGTTTCCCCCGCCCTTGCATTCCGGCAGGTAATCTGATTTGTGGAAGTTATCGCGCTTTTCGTTTATGAATGGCTGGTTGCAGAAAGTACACAACACACAAGTAGAGTGCACACTTTCATATTACACGATCCCAACAGTTGAGCTCACCAATTACCACCTTAACATACAATCCCTGGATACACTCGTTCTCGCGTTAGGTGCTGCAAAATGGTCTGTGCTGTACAAGGTCAGACGCGAGCGCCTATTTCCTGGTCAATGCTATTGGCTGCTGCCAACACAAAAATTTTGTAGGTAGAAGTTGGTCCCGCTGACCAACATGAATACTTATCATACGTTCCACCGTGTAAGTTGCAAATACTACTCAGTCTGAAAATCTCTTCTTTTGCAACACCTGGAACGAAAAATTAGTGTTACAAGCTAAGCGGTTAATGCGTGTTCCAACGAGGTTAATTAGCCAGACGCTGATTGGTGAATTGTGCTCCCACGTGATACTGACCCGTGGCGCCATCTTGCCGCCGTGTGCGGCTGCAGTTCGCGGTACAAACCGCTGTTCCGCCTCTGTATAACTTGAGACTCTCTGATAACATAGTTATTACACTACTCATAATATATGACGCTCACAGCTCTTGTAACACGTGACATTTGTGATATGACATTTTATATCTGATTAAAGGACTCGGCAGTTTCCGATTAATTATGTACGCGTCTACAGCTCTTCTTTCGTTGATGGCTTTCCTTAGAGTAAGTTTTCCTTCTCCTTTCGCTTGACTGGACCATCGGTGTTTCACATCGTTATTCGTTCGCACACAGATATGCCGTAATAATATAAGCAGCCAAATTCCACTAGCAAAAGAGGCTACGTTGTTCGGCAACTATCTCGATGGCAAGAAAGCTTTTCGAAGTAAATCACTGCCTTCGGGTTTTTGGTGGTACGCGAAACTCCGACGACACGGAGTCATTATGCTAGTTGTGTTCGAGTACACCGCCACATAAGATTGTTAACTTATGCTTGAATTCTTCTTGAAGAAGTGCGTGTAATTTCGAACACCCGAATTCGTTTCGCAATTGTTATAAAAAAAATCAACGCACATGCGAAAAATAATCACATCATTATAGGGGTGTGTGCCTACAAAAACAAATTCGTATAACAAATGGCGAAAAGAACCAAGCGGTATTGTAAAAATGTAATAAATAATCGAATAACGAAATGGGACATCGCTCGTACCCTTGGCTGAAAGTGCATTCTTCTCATTGGTTAAGTGACGTCACGACTCGGACGAACTTTTGCAAAGGGCGAACCAGCTGAGAGCACCTGAACGCAAGAGAAGAAAAGTATTGCGATTCCCTGACACGAACACCGAACAGTAGCGTGTTTGGTTTGTTGCTGCGGTCAGAGTCACAGAGTCAGTAAGAATACAGAGGCGAAACAGCACTTCAACTCCAGCCACACAGACCAGAGAAATATCATTACTGTCCACGAAAATGTGGGAATGCCGTTCACCAATCAGCGCCTGGTAACCTACTGGCCAGTCGACAGCCCCAGCCAATAGGGAACACTCCGCAGTACACTGTAGCCAATCAGAGACAAGACCCGTTCCCAGAGCCTCACGCAACCAATCAGACAGTGGGATCGCCAACATCAAAGGAACCGCCACACGCCGCCACATCGTCTCTGTGTACTTGTATAGTCGTGCAAGAGAGGCGTCGCTTACGTTTACGAAGCCCTGTTTAAGTTCTACTTCCAGGATATTCATCCGCCTTATGTAAACAAAGCTCATCCGAGTGTAGAAAATTACACCAGGGAGACAACGCACCGTATTCGTGCGCACTTAGTGTAATAATATGTTGCGTAAGAACTATTTCTCACTAGACATTACCAAGACTAATATTTTCTCACGGTGTTAATGCATATTAATTATTTACGAAATATCATAATTTATAGGAAAAATATAAATACAATTTTAATTTAACCAAAGAAAGGTACTTTAATGTTAACACAAGTATAGAATGCTTATGATACATAACGTAATTATGAAACAATAAACAGGTCACACATGGTGTGATATGTCAAACGTGTGATTGAAAAAGTATAAAGCTACTAAGAATAGACTATACCCACCAACTCTTTCTGTGGCCTGCTTTTAAACATGAAAGAAAGATTCTTATCGGCTCGTAATCTTTCTCCAGCGACAATCGGCGGGTGTAGTTAGAACAAGGCGATATCACCGAGGTAAGTCATAATCCCACTGACAATACCAATGTGGTATTATGAATGATGCAACTCCACATAGATATATCCATCTTCTTCGATTGTCACTGACGGCAAATTATCCATACGCGACACGCAGCAAGCAAGTATTACACACTAAAAGTAAACTCTGATTGTCAAAGCACGCAACGTGATTATAAAGGTCCATTTATATAATACCGTTCAAATTGACGCTGATATATCTTAAAGGAAACCCGGCCTCCCGTGGCGCAGTCGGTTGATTCGCCACCGATCTGGGGTGCGGGAGGCTCTGGGTTCGAGTCCCGGGCAAGGTATGGGTGTTAATTTAGGTTAGGTTCTAAGTTAGTCTGTAAGCCTTCCCCTGCTAAGTTTTCAAGCATAGAACCTGGGGACGTTAATAAGCACTTTACATTCCAACTCAATCTTAAAGGAAATACGTAACTGTTGTGCCAAATCAACTGGACGCCATATTAATATTAATTGAACGTCATTTCGCCGACCAATATCGAGGAACACGTGGATATTTCGCGAAGAGATATAAACATAAGCTAGATGTCAATACACTACGGACATACCAGCAGCTTCCTCTCTCTTACTGGCGGAGTTTCTTCGGGAGAAGACATTTTCTTACTTGACTGGCCAATCAGAATCCGGCAACTCTGATACTACACGTCTGTGATTCGCGGGCATACATCGAAGACGCGTGAAACCTAGATCATCCAATCAGGAAAGTGGATCTGAGCTTCACTGTTGTGAAATCCGGGTGTCTCTACCAATATCGCAGCAGATTTTATCTAGCAACGTCATATATAAACACATCATATTCGTATTTTTTTTTTCATGCACGGATATGATATACTGATATTGCTTCTGATGCAGTCATCCAGGGTCGAACTTCCTACAGCGAGTTATGTACATGGAAGCTTGACGAAGCTCGCTCGGTTATGTCTAGGAAAGGTACCTAGATTCCGGTACGGAAATTTCGTTTTTTTTTTTTTTACACTACTGTAGAGTGTAATACAAACATCACTGAAATGTTCATGTATCATGGAAATAGAAGCCAAATTTTCAACGTCACTGCAGTGTCGACGGAATAATTGCTGCAGATGTTCCTCTCTTAAAAAAAAAAAAAAAAAAGTTATATTTTGGATGTTTTATAGCGGTGTGTTAAAGCCAAGTACAGCCTCTTGAATTCCATTCTCATTTTAAAATAATGCAAATGTACTCTTACACCTTCGCAGCCATTGATCACTATTTCTAACAAACCAAATCCTGTTACCTTCTTGAAATACCTCGCCCAACATTCTGCTATCATACCGCGTCATCCTGTCATTATTTATTCTGAGGTGCTGTCAAGCAAAATCGTGAATGCCAACTAGTCTGTTATGTAATTCGCTGACATACTAAAGGGCTGCAGCTTCCTCTTCTGTAGGTCTGCCCCAAACAGCAGGCCAAACACCTAATTAACTGCAATAATTATTACATTTATCTTCATGGTGAAAAGAGAAAATTAGCAGTCTCATTAACCAATGAAGTCCCAAAGTACACAATTGTGGACACAAAACATACGAGGGTTATTAATACTACACACTGTACGTAAAGCCCCCTTTTTTTCCCACCAAAATATTGACGCCCACGCTATACTTCAACACGTTACGTGCATGATTGTTATAAGGAACTTTCGTTCCTTATTGATTGGGGGCTGCGAAATTCGCGTTATTGTTCTGGGATTCATCTTTCGAGCCCTACTTGAGAACAATCCGTGAGTTCGTTGGCAGCACAGTCGACTATTCGAGCGAGCTCATTAAAGGTGATTGGCCACTCTGCTGTTGAACTATTATTACTGGCTGGAATACGTCTGGGCGCACCGCACAAATTGTTGGCCAATTAGAGTAGTCAAGTAGTCAAATGGCTGTACAAAGTCTTGTTTGAGTCCAGCGTGGCGCCAGAGGATAACGCATAACGCGAATTTTGCATCTCTCAACTTACTTACTGACCACATTTCTTTGCGAGGACACGTTATATATGTATAATCGGACCAATCGGAATTGAATCACACTGCAAGTGAACGTCTGTGATTCGCGGGCAGAGAAACCTAATAGTGTGACAGCTGAAACCATCCAATTACAAAGAGGATCTGAACTGAAGTGTTTTGGAGTAGATAAAACTGGTGTGTGGCATCGCTTCCACAAGTGGACGAAACCATTGATAAAGGCTGTTCATGGTAAAGTGATCACTTTTGAAAGCCCTCTCATTTGGAATAATATTCAATAAATATATTTTATTCTAGCCTTAGACATTAACTTCTGAGTTAGATGGAATGTACACACTGTATTCATTACTTTCATAGCAATAGTTATTTGAGAAGGTGGTTAAAATATAAAACATAGCTGAAAAGAAAAAGTAAGTAGGACTTTAAAAAGTGCTCACTTTACCGTGAACAGCCTATACCAGCGCACACTCACTCGCGCGCGATGTCAGGGCATAACTTCCAGGATGTGGCGGTACAGTGGCGCCACACATCATCACCTTCACATACTGCTATCCCACGGCTGTTGGCACGTCAGTGAGTGTGTATGTCTCTCCAGCTACTCCGCGTAAGGGTGCAACTTGTACGAGAAGCTGTTCAGTTTGTACAGACGCTACTTACGAGTAGTATCTCCTAGCATAAAAGAGTTCTAGAGTTACACAATGTCCTATCAAAATCACGATTTAAGTATTAGCTCACTTACCGAAATGAGACTGTTCTCACATTAAATAAAATACCGAGTTTATACAATAAATGTTTTAAATCATACTATGTTTTTTTTTTTCCCCTAAGGATACTCTAAAATGAGTAAAGCCATGATCTTTCAGTTGGCGTTTTAAAATTTTCTGTAAATATTTTCGTTAACGTGTACTTCCCAAAACCACTAAAATTGTGATATTGGAATTACATAATACGAAAACTATCCGATCTGAAAAAAAAAAGTTACGCGAGGCGTGAGTAGTTATCAGTGATGCTTACAAGTTGATCGCTGTTTCTTACGAGTGCAAAATATTAATTTTTCCAATACCAGCAGTCACTCTTAAGCAAGTGAGAGCACTTTAAGTGCTTTGCCTGACTGCAGGAGCCTCAACTGCGTTCCAAAGTGTTCCGCCTAACTGCAGGCGCTTGAACTGCGTTCCAGAGTGTTCTGCCTGACTGCAGGAGCCTCAACTGCGTTCCAAAGTGTTCCGCCTAACTGCAGGCGCTTGAACTGCGTTCCAGAGTGTTCTGCCTGACTGCAGGAGCCTCAACTGCGTTCCAGAGTGTTCCGCCTGACTGCAGGCGCCTCAACTGCGTTCCAGAGTGTTCCGCCTGACTGCAGGAGCCTCAACTGCGTTCCAGAGTGTTCCGCCTGACTGCAGGCGCCTCAACTGCGTTCCAGAGTGTTCCGCCTGACTGCAGGCGCCTCAACTGCGTTCCAGAGTGTTCCGCCCTGACATGCAGAGGCCCCTCACTACTGCGTTCCAAAGTGTTCCGCCTGAACTGCAGGCGCCTCAACTGCGTTCCAAAGTGTTCCGCCTAACTGCAGGCGCTTGAACTGCGTTCCAGAGTGTTCTGCCTGACTGCAGGAGCCTCAACTGCGTTCCAGAGTGTTCCGCCTGACTGCAGGAGCCTCAACTGCGTTCCAGAGTGTTCTGCCTGACTGCAGGGCCTCAACTGCGTTCCAGAGTGTTCCGCCTGACTGCAGGCGCCTCAACTACGTTCCAAAGTGTTCCGCCTAACTGCAGGCGCTTGAACTGCGTTCCAGAGTGTTCTGCCTGACTGCAGGAGCCTCAACTGCGTTCCAGAGTGTTCCGCCTGACTGCAGGAGCCTCAACTGCGTTCCAGAGTGTTCCGCCTGACTGCAGGAGCCTCAACTGCGTTCCAGAGTGTTCCGCCTGACTGCAGGAGCCTCAACTGCGTTCCAGAGTGTTTCCGCCTGACTGCAGGCGCCTCAACTGCGTTCCAGAGTGTTTCGCCTGACTGCATGCGTCTCAACTGCGTTCCAGAGTGTTCCGCCTGACTGCAGGCGTTTGAACTGCGTTCCAGAGTGTTCCGCCTGACTGCATGCGTCTCAACTGCGTTCCAGAGTGCTCGCCTGACCTCAGGCGCTTGAACTGCGTTCCAGAGTGTTTGATATCCTGGTTTCTTCAAGAAACTGTTACACATGCCCCCTGCAGTATGTTTATCTACGGAAAGACATAATAGCCCAGACGAGGAGGGAATGGTACTTTAGTCTTACCACGCATGCTATAAATATTATAATGGAACCCTCCAATATAGTTAGAAACGGCTTTTCCAGACTGCCGTGTTTTATATCATACTAGCCTGACACGAGCCAAACTACGATATAGGCTATTCACGGTAAAATGAGCACGTTTTAAGGTCCTGATAAAATTTTCCTTTCAGCCTATTTCTGTCTTCCTGTCACTTGTTAATAAAACATTACTCTGTTACTAATAAACACAGTGTATACTGTTAACCACACTCTAATGTTGGTGTCTAACGCTGCAATAAAATATAGGCCTAATTATTGGTGTTTAATGCCTGTTTGGAGGGCCTTAAAAATGCTCACTTTATCGTGAAATAGCTTATAGTAGCCTGCATTGAACTTTGCTACAGACTTTTCATTAGTAAATATTATAGGGTGAGCGCTGAAAATAACACGGGTACACGCAGAACTACGAGGACACTGCACGGCAGTTCAGAGCCATGCCCGTAGCGGCGATGGCGCTCTTGCAGTGCGTGCCAGTATGACCCTTATAGCTGAGGCGCTTCTCGGACAAGAACGGGGTAGTAGGAGTGTTAAGGGGGTGAGATACGGCGAAGACGCAAGACGCCAGAGTGTAGTGTACGTCAAGACTGGCGGAGAAGTGTGTTTGGATGTCAGCTAGTGTGGCGCGCGTGGGGCCAAGGCGTGTCTCCAAGGTCACAGCAGTCCCTGCCCTGCCAACACACGCGTGGTCGCGTCACTGCCCGCAACTAGACACGCTTACACTTGGCGCCATTTGAATATCTACACCATTCTACATGTGGCCAGGCTGGAACAACATTCCTCCTCCGCCCAAAAACCCCGAGCTATTGCCGCCCAGCACACAGTCACATCTCTGACTTCCCTGTAGAAGCTAGTGTTTTATCGCCATTGTGTAGCCTCCTGTTCAAAGTTCGTCCCTGATTTTATACGTGTTGGCAACAAAAGTTTCTTTTCGAGGTTGCGCTGTCTCAAGAACAACATTTTAAACTATTTTAATTAGCTATTTTTTCTATGTGGTAAACATATAATTATGCAGTAAATATTTATTTGAAGGTAATTTTTATTTAATAATACCGAAATTGTGTGGGTAGTATAATTTAAGCTTTCTATATCGGAACTCAAAAAAGAAGTGTTAGTTATATTTGTGACAAAAATTATATTTCATTTTATATCTGTTAATACCGATTGATTATAATCATAATAAAAGAAAATTAAAATATATTTTCAATGATTAAGTCTCCTTGCCATGTTGTATTAACGCGCGTAACAAGCAACAGCAGATACACTCACAATGTGCTAAATAGAAATATATCTTAATAACGAAAAAGTGGAGATTTCCTGATCCTGATCCTGTATCTCACAAAATACATCTCTCCAGTGAAGTGTTATACGATCAATGTACGAATTTGTCATTTTAATATATCTAAGTTAAGAATTAGTTTTACTATTTCAATACTTGCTAATGTCTGAAAAATATTTCTTTATTCAAAAAGCAGCTCTTACGATTGATTGTGCAGCCGCCACGCTACATGTGCTGTGATTCACGATCGCCTGCAAGATACCTGAGCAGTAACGTCCAAAAATATTACTGATTATCGAAACGAACATGACATTGTCTAAAGTTACGTTAAAACGTTACTTGGTGGTAGTATTTATATTATGAACACATAAATAAATAATTGCATCAATTTTGTCTCTCCCCAACCTCCGATTGGAATAGTTAGCTCCTGGTTCATCTTAGAAAACCAGCAACTGGGAGCTAAAGTCGCTGCTAGAAGTTGATTTGTGGTACAACGAAATATAGTGCTAGCCAGCAGGTAATCTTTGATCGGGAGATTAACAGGAGGTGGTAATACAGGCCCTAAGAAAACAACTACACAGACAAAACTGAGCTGTGGTTCCCTTGACGTGAGCGTAACCATTCTCTGATTGGCTGCGCGAGGCTATGGAAAGATCAAAGGCGCTGATTGGCGAAAGGCGTTCCACCATGTTGCTACCGTGTGCGGTTGGAGTTCGCGATCAAGCGGCTAGTGGAGAAATTTGGATGGCTCTTAACAGCGTGGTCTTGAGAGCCGATGTGGGTGAAGTGAGGTAAGTATGGAGCAGCGCCGGAATACAAGGATGGGGGAGACGGGGATACCCGAGAAAACCTGCCGACTAGCGGTGTCGTCCGGCACGATTCTCATGTGCGAAAATCCGGGTGCGACCTTGCAGGGAAGCGAATCCAGCTGTCCTAGGTGGGAGGCAAGTAGTCTGCCCACCAAACCACCGCGGCCCCTAACTACTACGTAGTATAATGTCCTCTACTCCTTTGCAAGAGATTCTGCACCGGGATGTTCAGACTTAAAAATGAACACCCGATTTACGCATTTTCACTTGCAAAAATATTGGTTCTGGAGATTGAGATCCTCAACTTGGTATACAAACGCGCAACGTTTCTTAGATGCTATTCCTAAGCAGTCATCGCTCCAGCACGTTGGGCAGTTTTATAATACTCTGTCGAAGCTATGCAGGCCGTTCGGCGGCAACCTTAAAGCTCTGTACGTATTATTCAGCAAGTGCGATAAGCACCTTGACACAGTAGCACCTTCCCCTCCAATGAAGGCCTCGAACTAGTTAGCAACTTCGACACGCTGCAAGGCAAACGAGACTATCGGAAGCGATCTTGTTTAGAACAGTGTCATGTTTTACAGTCCCGAGAATTTCTACATGTACACCTAACAACGTTGTAAAAAAAATGGTAACCTTCCTAAACATTATTGGAAATATATACAGTATGCGGAAATAGTACCACGTATCAGGCTTTCAGCATTGCTACTGTACAAAGTTGGGAACTTCCCTCTACTGCTGACTCTTTCCCCAGCAACTGTAGGGACGTTTACATGCATGTGAGGGGAAATAGTACCACGTATCAGGCTTTCAGCATTGCTACTGTACAAAGTTGGGAACTTCCCTCTACTGCTGACTCTTTCCCCAGCAACTGTAGGGACGTTTACATGCATGTGAGGGGAAATAGTACCACGTATCATGCTTTCAGCATTGCTACTGTACAAAGTTGGGAACTTCCCTCTACTGCTGACTCTTTCCCCAGCAACTGTAGGGACGTTTACATGCATGTGAGGGGAAATAGTACCACGTATCAGGCTTTCAGCATTGCTACTGTACAAAGTTGGGAACTTCCCTCTACTGTTGACTCTTTCCCCAGCAACTGTAGGGACGTTTACATGCATGTGAGGGGAAATAGTACCACGTATCAGGCTTTCAGCATTGCTACTGTACAAAGTTGGGAACTTCCCTCTACTGTTGACTCTTTCCCCAGCAACTGTAGGGACGTTTACATGCATGTGAGGGGAAATATTCTACCGTTCGCGCTTTGTCACTGTGCGTATACACCGACATCGTAAATTTACAAATAACCTAATAGAGTAAAGGCTTTCATGAAAACGGTGTCCGGACAATGGCAGATTTAGCAGAATAGCAATGCTCTGCACTCTGTCCACATTTTATGGCATTCAAGAACTGTTAAAATTGCCTCACTTATATCAACTATTGCTGGAACGACATTTCAACTGTTCTCTGTATATTCCCACTTAACATCTTATAGGGTAGCATCAAATACACTTGACACACTAGTTGCATTGAGAAAAGATTATTATTGGCTGACTGTCAGCCAATGGTGTGCCAAGTTGGTAACAGGTAATACAATCTCTAATTGAGTTATTATAAAAAGACAAACATTTTTACTCGTGATTTCTAAGCCCTTTATTTACACTTTGATTTCCTTTTCCAGGTGTTGCAGAAGATGAGATTTCCTTTTCCAGGTGTTGCAGAAGATGAGATTTCCTTTTCCAGGTGTTGCAGAAGATGAGATTTCCTTTTCCAGGTGTTGCAGAAGATGTGATTTCCTTTTCCAGGTGTTGCAGAAGATGAGATTTCCTTTTCCAGGTGTTGCAGAAGATGAGATTTCCTTTTCCAGGTGTTGCAGAAGATGAGATTTTTGATCTCACCGATACTTAAGTATTCCTGTCATAACTTACACCATTGTCTCTAGGAAAACGAATTTGCTTTTCGTCTACGACACAGTCAGCAACCAATAATTACATTTTGTTTTGCTAGCAGTAGACAATAGCATTAAACTAAAATATATAATACGCTGCCTGTATTGCTGATAGCAGCAACCATAACGTTATAGATTTTGCCCGGGGACGCGGTGGCTGAGCGGTTAGTCTGCTCGCCTCCCAACAAGGCGAACCGGGTTCAACCCTGGGAATCGTACCGAACGATGCCGCTGTACAAGGTCAGAAGCTAGCAACCTAACAGACATCGTCTTTTTCCTGGTTAGTGTTACTGGTTGATGCTAGTACATAAACATCATTGGTTACTGCGGGTGCCCTACACCAATATAAATTAGTTTCATAGGTTCATTCATGTATTTTAAGAACTTGCCAGACAAAGAATCTCCTCTTTTGCAAATGCCTGGAACGAAAAATTAATGGTAAGTTAAGGGGTTAATGCACAGCGACTTGAAAAGGCATTATAAATGCGATATGGCTAGAAACCTGAAAATTTCGCGACCTCATAGACTTGTAGGATAGAATCCATAGTCTTATGTTTAAAAAAATCAGATACCAATGTCTCGCTGGTTGTTAACTGTCAGGGTTGATCGCGTTGATTGGGTATGCATTTTGTTGTAAGTTTGTTACTGGCCCAGAGATCTAAAGGAGGTGTCAAGTTACGGGAGAACCTATTGTGAAAGTGATACATACGTACATGTTTTTGATTTCTAGCTTGTCCCAAAATGAATCCGCGAATTTTTCAGGTCTCTAGCTATGGCTTACGGTTGAAGACTTTTATTTTGTGAGATGCACTGGAGTTTAATCTCTAGGCGGGTGGACCATGAAGACTTTTATTTTGTGAGATGCACTGGAGTTTAATCTCTAGGCAGGTGGACCATGAAAGCGTGGCAGTGCTAAGGTCAACGTAATAATTGAGCAAGAAATATGACGGCACGACACTGTGGATCTTGCTTCCTTCTGACCGCATGCAAGTCAAGCCACTTAGCTAGAACATGTGACACGATCTATGTTTCACGCCGTAGTTTTGTTCCCACACACCGGAGTATATTAGTTGTTAATGTTTAGGGAGTGCGCTGCCTCGAAAATGGCAGCGTCTTGTCGAATGCGGTGCACGATCTGGCACAGTTCTGTTTCTTTTCTGGGGCACGCTTCGAACTGATTCACACAACTACAGTTTATTTCTTGTTTTCTTTGTCTCTTATCGAGAGTTGCACGTTCGCAGTTTCAACAGACACCGCGCACGGTCGTACAAGCAGCGACCACTCGACATGCAGCAGTCTTCTTCCTGGCCTGATGCTGGAAGCCTGTGGGTAGAGCCACTAGTATTTCGCGAATTCATTCGGACGCGAGGTAGGCTCCAAACACTTATTCTTTTCTCCTATTGCTGTGATTGGACGACAGTTATTTAGACATTAACTTTGAGCCAGTATGAGTGAGTATTTAACAGTCCTGTACAGAGGCCTCACTTGAGCATGGCAACCAGCCTAGATTGCTGCCAACTCAATCCGCGAAATACTCGGGGCTCTACCTAAAAGAAAAGACCTGAAGAATATTCGGATTCATTTTGAGACAAGCTAGAATTCAATACACGTGTGTTTATAGAACTTTATCCTTTGGTCCACCTCCTGGCGAACGGCCATCGCCTTCCACTGTGACAGCAGACAACCAATGTGGAGTTAATATCCGTATATACGGACATAGGAATTGTTCAGGTCTACCTATGAGCAGTTAAGAGAAACTGCGACGTTCCTAGCGAAGGTTTGAGACAGGCTTGCCAACAACTTTATATAAAATTTTCTTACACCGGCTAAAATGTTTCCGTAGCGAATATGACATTTCCATGGACACTAGTTGCCACAAATATGTTCATAAATCATTATTTAAATTTAAATATACACTGTAATATTTTCGTCCATAAAAGAAGATAAACATTACTTATTATTTTTACACAGTAGTTGTTTGTTAAATGTTTCATTAAATATTGAATGTTCGAACAATTCGTGAAACTTTGCTGAACACAATTTACACTGCAAACATGTTTATGAAACACTTTACGTAGGGTACTAGAGGTATTAAACCCTTCAACAGCCCAAACAAATTTACCTGTATGTAAGTAATAATTCCCGTACTTTTAGTGTACGGACCGGACACGGATGGAAATTTCCACACAATTTGCAACGCTTGTTCGAGGATCCAGAAGTCTAATTTTAATTACTTTACGCGTCAATGATGAGCTCCGAAAGGAAAACAAGTCGACATGTGTTAACAATGCCGATGTCACGTAAAAAAACGAGAACGAAGCTCCTGTGTCGACAAACTCATAAACAGCGTCTCTGCTTACTGTCTGTTTTCGAAATGCCAACGTGTGAGAATTCCGTTGAAACTTGAAACTCTTAGGCATATATCGAGATACAGGATAATGTTGCGAGTTAAATTATCCGTCCTGTAAACACTAGAGCCTCGGTTGTTAGGTCATTGTCTGCCGCCAGGCCATATTACACGATACCAGATCCCGTAAAAGCTTGTGCAAGGTCCGCTATAGAGGCCGTTTATACCGGCTCTCGTGGGACCCTTCATGGCATTTGCAGCCTTCTGCGGACAGATTTCATAAAAGGCTTGGTAATAGGAAAGCGTAGGGCGCTCCCCGTGGCTACTACTTTCGTACCTGGCCAATCACGCCGCAGCTTCAGAGCGTAGGACGCTCCCCGTGGCTACTACTTTCGTACCTGGCCAATCACGCCGCAGCTTCAGAGCGTAGGGCGCTCCCCGTGGCTACTACTTTCGTACCTGGCCAATCACGCCGCAGCTTCAGAGCGTAGGGCGCTCCCCGTGGCTACTACTTTCGTACCTGGCCAATCACGCCGCAGCTTCAGAGCGTAGGGCGCTCCCCGTGGCTACTACTTTCGTACCTGGCCAATCACGCCGCAGCTTCAGAGCGTAGGGCGCTCCCCGTGGCTACTACTTTCGTACCTGGCCAATCACGCCGCAGCTTCAGAGCGTAGGGAGCTCCCCGTGGCTACTACTTTCGTACCTGGCCAATCACGCCGCAGCTTCAGAGCGTAGGGCGCTCCCCGTGGCTACTACGTTCGTACCTGGCCAATCACGCCGCAGCTTCAGAGCGTAGGGCGCTCCCCGTGGCTACTACGTTCGTACCTGGCCAATCACGCCGCAGCTTCAGAGCGTAGGGCGCTCCCCGTGGCTACTACTTTCGTACCTGGCCAATCACGCCGCAGCTTCAGAGCGTAGGGCGCTCCCCGTGGCTACTACTTTCGTACCTGGCCAATCACGCCGCAGCTTCAGAGCGTAGGGCGCTCCCCGTGGCTACTACTTTCGTACCTGGCCAATCACGCCGCAGCTTCAGAGCGTAGGGCGCTCCCCGTGGCTACTACTTTCGTACCTGGCCAATCACGCCGCAGCTTCAGAGCGTAGGGCGCTCCCCGTGGCTACTACTTTCGTACCTGGCCAATCACGCCGCAGCTTCAGAGCGTAGGGCGCTCCCCGTGGCTACTACTTTCGTACCTGGCCAATCACGCCGCAGCTTCAGAGCGTAGGGCGCTCCCCGTGGCTACTACTTTCGTACCTGGCCAATCACGCCGCAGCTTCAGAGCGTAGGGCGCTCCCCGTGGCTACTACTTTCGTACCTGGCCAATCACGCCGCAGCTTCAGAGCGTAGGGAGCTCCCCGTGGCTACTACTTTCGTACCTGGCCAATCACGCCGCAGCTTCAGAGCGTAGGGCGCTCCCCGTGGCTACTACGTTCGTACCTGGCCAATCACGCCGCAGCTTCAGAGCGTAGGGCGCTCCCCGTGGCTACTACGTTCGTACCTGGCCAATCACGCCGCAGCTTCAGAGCGTAGGGCGCTCCCCGTGGCTACTACTTTCGTACCTGGCCAATCACGCCGCAGCTTCAGAGCGTAGGGCGCTCCCCGTGGCTACTACTTTCGTACCTGGCCAATCACGCCGCAGCTTCAGAGCGTAGGGCGCTCCCCGTGGCTACTACTTTCGTACCTGGCCAATCACGCCGCAGCTTCAGAGCGTAGGGCGCTCCCCGTGGCTACTACTTTCGTACCTGGCCAATCACGCCGCAGCTTCAGAGCGTAGGGCGCTCCCCGTGGCTACTACGTTCGTACCTGGCCAATCACGCCGCAGCTTCAGAGCGTAGGGCGCTCCCCGTGGCTACTACTTTCGTACCTGGCCAATCACGCCGCAGCTTCAGAGCGTAGGGCGCTCCCCGTGGCTACTACTTTCGTACCTGGCCAATCACGCCGCAGCTTCAGAGCGTAGGGCGCTCCCCGTGGCTACTACTTTCGTACCTGGCCAATCACGCCGCAGCTTCAGAGCGTAGGGCGCTCCCCGTGGCTACTACTTTCGTACCTGGCCAATCACGCCGCAGCTTCAGAGCGTAGGGCGCTCCCCGTGGCTACTACTTTCGTACCTGGCCAATCACGCCGCAGCTTCAGAGCGTAGGGCGCTCCCCGTGGCTACTACTTTCGTACCTGGCCAATCACGCCGCAGCTTCAGAGCGTAGGGCGCTCCCCGTGGCTACTACGTTCGTACCTGGCCAATCACGCCGCAGCTTCAGAGCGTAGGGCGCTCCCCGTGGCTACTACGTTCGTACCTGGCCAATCACGCCGCAGCTTCAGAGCGTAGGGCGCTCCCCGTGGCTACTACTTTCGTACCTGGCCAATCACGCCGCAGCTTCAGAGTGTAGGGCGCTCCCCGTGGCTACTACTTTCGTACCTGGCCAATCACGCCGCAGCTTCAGAGCGTAGGGCGCTCCCCGTGGCTACTACTTTCGTACCTGGCCAATCACGCCGCAGCTTCAGAGCGTAGGGCGCTCCCCGTGGCTACTACTTTCGTACCTGGCCAATCACGCCGCAGCTTCAGAGCGTAGGGCGCTCCCCGTGGCTACTACTTTCGTACCTGGCCAATCACGCCGCAGCTTCAGAGCGTAGGGCGCTCCCCGTGGCTACTACTTTCGTACCTGGCCAATCACGCCGCAGCTTCAGAGCGTAGGGCGCTCCCCGTGGCTACTACTTTCGTACCTGGCCAATCACGCCGCAGCTTCAGAGCGTAGGGCGCTCCCCGTGGCTACTACGTTCGTACCTGGCCAATCACGCCGCAGCTTCAGAGCGTAGGGCGCTCCCCGTGGCTACTACTTAAAACGAGATGATGAAGAAATCGTCTTGATTATTCATTCGAGAGGTGGAAACTATTTGAAATGGATTTAAGATTCGACAAAATAAGTATAATAATGACGTTAACAACTTCTAATCGCTGTACTTCAAACAGTCCCTACACTGTGAAAACATTTTAAAATGATACATACATAACCTGTATTTAATGACAATACACTGTTGTGAGAAGTAGTAGTTTGGTTATAAATTCACGGCGCCCAAGATAACGTGTTACTTTTGGGCGTGAGTTCCGAACTCCGTCTAACACATATTTTTTTTATAAAATATTATATACGGATTAATAATTTCGTACGTAAAGAAAATGATACATTTTGCAAACGGTTAATAATTTTCGTCACCATTAAAAATAACACTCGTACTCTCATGACGTCACATCATTTTCAAGAAAATGAATGAATCTACACCAGTAAGCAATGAATTGAAGTAAAGACCAGCAATAATATAGCAATATTAAGATGTGCTAGTTGATTTTTTTAATAGGAAAATGCAAGTTACTGACTTGTAGAATATCTACGAATGGGATTTTTATTTACTACGAACCATGCGCTGCGAACCCACCGAGTGTGCCAAATGCTAGCACGCGAATTACTGTCGTGTAATATGAAGCTTCGATGGCGGCTGATATAGCGGCTGGTATACCGGCTCGTGTACCAGGCCTTACAGAAGCAAGTATGGCAGCACGCACCGTGTAATATTGGCTTTGTAGAGTGGCCTGTTTCGTCCCTGACTAGGAAGCACGCCATTCGGCGCTTGTCTCCATGCAGGTCCCTTATTGGTCCAGAGTCGTCCACGGCGTGTCTAATAAACTATTAGTAAATAGCAAAAGGAACTCAAATATATGAAAAACGGCCGACATACCTCCCTTATTTAGGCCTAATGAAATTGACGAAATGTAGTTACAAGCGAATTGAATAAAAGAATGGTTAATCTAATAATAACAGAAGCTGAAAATGCTTGTGATATATTATTTATTTCGGGAACTAAGTATGTTTTACAGGAAGGAACTTTTTCAAGGTTTGTTCAAAAAAGCTATGAAGACATCGTGAACAGTCTACTCTTGCAAACATCACAAGAGCTACAACAGAGAGCAAAATACCACGGTGTTTACGATTGGCGAAGTAGAAGAAAAAATGGGGGGGGGGGGGGTACACTTGAGATAGGGCTCGAGTTCTTTGTTGGTGAAGCGTCCTCGGCCACATCTCCCCCTAGGAAAGGCCATCATCACTTGATGGAGAGGCATCGCCCCACTCCAGCACAGCGCAGCGGCCCCGCGCAAATAGAGATCAACTGTGACTCCGGGGATCATGTAGCCACAGAGTAGATGACGCACAGAAGCGAACTGACATGTAAGCGCGACAACCGCTTATACTGTCACACGCCAGCAACATGTATAAACCAATGCTCGCTGATGAGTGTCTGGTAACTCAATTGCCAGCCAATACGGAACATTTCGCAATACACAATAACCAATTATGCACAAGGCTCGTTCCACAGCCTCGCCCAGCCGATCAGCGAATGGGTAGGACCCCATCGATGGAAACGGCACGCCATTTTATTTCTGTATACGCTCCTATTTTGTGAGGTATAACCAACAACGCATTCTACACGACCGCGCCGTCCAGTCGCGAGAGAGACGATTGGTTTTATGGTAAACGCCATAGGTGATTGGTTTTATGGTAAACGCCAAAGGTGATTGAACGTCATAGAAAGTACCATTTCTGATGACTACATCTTACGGCTCTCCAAGAGAGAAATATTTCTTTCTAGATTTTGAGGATGGTTAATGGTTTCATAACATGATGATAATGATTAACGTCCTGAAAACGCCGAAAAAATTTCAAAATACTTTCATAATTTTTTTTAGCATACATATGAGAATTATAACTTAACATTTTCAAATCTTAAACTCAAAGTTTGGTTTGAACTAAACTGTTTATTGAAGTCGCAGAAATGTAATTTTACAGTTTCTTTGAGAAACAACAACTGGTTCGCCTGAGGCAAGAATTTAACTTCCAGATGTTTTGCTTTAAATTTTGACTACATAATAATGCTGTTCGTTTAGGGATTTTTACCAAATAATATTTCATTTAAAATTCTCACAACTTAGGCAATTATTTTTAAAGTAATTCTCTCCACTGCCATAGTTGTTTGAGACTAGTGTTTCTTATCAGGGCGAAAAATGAAGTAAGCGTACATTGTTAAATATCTTTAAAATAATTTGTAACAACATGAGCAGCCTTAAGAAGCATCACTCGCGTGCAAATTACTTTGTCACCGCCTCCATGACACACTGCAAGATGTTGTTACTACAGGACGTTCACGGGAAAGTAAGCACTTTTGAAATAATAACTGTCCATAACTGCCCGTACATACTACAGTGCACGCTGGCACAGGCTTCCCGGTTCAGTTGACAGCGAATTAATTAAAATAGTTCTTAGACCTGACGTAGTGAGAGTGCGGTGTTTAAATGTATGGCAACTGAACAACGGCGAGTGGTGAAGTATTGCAAGGTAAGCTGGTGCTTGCTCAGTGCTGTACACACGCAGCGGGAACCAGTAATAATAGCGGGGCCGGGAGAAAGTGAATGTATTGCGGCCACTCACGAGAGAGCTGAGAGGCACCCATTACACGTGTTCCCTGACGTCAAATGCACTACTACGTTTAAGTGGCCGATGTGTAAACAGCATTATGTGCAGCACGTAGAGAAACACATATTACCTTGCAACACTTCCCCACATGTCACTGAAACTGCATTCTTATTAAGGTTTTTGTTTGATTCACATAAGAGAACCAATTTTCATATTATAAATATTTTTACTTTCTAAAAATTCCTTCGTTTGCATCTGGATTACGCATGAATAAAGCGAGAAGGTCAATGTTAATCTCACATATAGCGGATGGATACAACACGAAAGGGGAAGTAGATCCTACGCAGGACTTTCAAATCTCTCTTTCAAAGGTCAAAGGAGAGTATACTTGACTTACCTCTCCTCTCCTCTCCTCTCCTCTCCTGTGAGAAGCGAACGTGACGTACCGAAGACCCCTCGGCAGTACCTGCAAAATGGAACACACAATCAACATCCTCAAATGGAACACACATCAACATCCTCAGATGGAACACACAATCAACATCCTCAGATGGAACACACAATCAACATCCTCAGATGGAACACACAATCAACATCCTCAGATGGAACACACAATCAACATCCTCAAATGGAACACACAATCAACATCCTCAGATGGAACACACAATCAACATCCTTAGATGGAACACACAATCAACATCCTCAGATGTAATACACAATCAACATCCTCAGATGGAACACACAATCAACATCCTCAGATGGAACACACAATCAACATCCTGAGATGGAACACACAATCAAATCCTCAGAAAAGATGTAATAACTACGACAGTCACATGTCAGTCAACCTCTGACTTACTGCATCTTGGAAAATGAGTTCCTAACATTGTTTACCAACAAAACACTAAGCGTGATGCAAACATTCACAAATATGCACGAAAGAAGGCAGTTTTGTGCATCGCTAGGTCAGAAAACATTTACACTCTAAATCTAAATCTGTGAGAAAGTCACTGATTTAATCAGTTAACGCTGCCTAGTCAGTTTAACTGACGCATTAGTGAAAAAAGAAAGCCAGATTTCCGTCATTTTTTTGATTTAGTGACATTTTTCACTGATTGATCGACTATTTCTCAGTGATTTTCTTTTTGACTGATGGCTCAGTTAAATGTGGTATAACCAATGAAATAACACATGAAGTAATACAACCCATAAAATATACATAAGATGTGGGTTTCGTCTTTTATTAGAACCATTTTACCAGGTAAAATGGACATCTGTCGTTCCTTTCGTTTTTCACGTCTTTCATTTATTTTCCACATAATCATCATAATGCTTAATTTAGAAGTTTAAACTGGAAGAAATGTGGTGAAATGAGTGCCATCATAAGTAACATTTTTATCAACAATCGTATTGTTAACTGAGCTAACATAAAAAAGTGCGTACATTTAGTTTTACATAATTTTAATACGCATAATATAAATATTCTGCTATCCTAAGACATCATAGGCTGGATGGCTCAGATGGTAAGGTCCGGGCTGGAAGCGGGGAACTATGGGTTCAAGTCCCGAGAAACACGAGTTATATTTTCTTTACTGTTTGATATATAGACTCAGGGGCGGATCCATGATTGGGGGGGGGGGGGTGATAAAGGGGCTTGAGCCCCTCCCCCTTGAACCTGTATTTTGGACTGGATAACATTAGATGAGTGTGGAAACATATCGCATTGTTGTTTATTCAATGTCATTAGATACAAATAATTGATAAATATGAGAAGTTGGTAGTAGATAACTCGGCCCGAGGCTGGTTAGCTCCCTGCCTCACATCGGGGTCAGTGTGACTGGTGTAATGACTTGCTCACAGACTTAGAAGATGAAGAAGCAGGCGAATTAATGTCCGGGGGAACATAGAACATTTCACAGCTTTTTGACATTTCGTATGGATGGTGGTGTTGAAGATTAAAAATATTACTTCGAACAGTGCCATGATAAGTAAGACTATTCAAAATTAAAAAATTGAATGTGTTGCTGAAACAGGGCGTTAATTAACAGTAGATAGTGTAAAAAAAAAAGCAAGGTTTTTTCTTTTGTATGTGACGAAACTACAGACATCAGTACAAAAGAATAAATGACACTTTGTGCGAGGTATATCAACACAGACACTTTTGTAACAAGTGATGACTTTTATAGGATTCACAGAGCTGAGATCAGACAGGAAAAACTTGAACTGAGCTATGAAGTTCTCTACGGACATGGCCGGGAAATGTAATGGTGTTCAGGCCCTCGTTCTGAATCAACAGTCCATTGCCATGTACAAACACTGCTTCAGCCACTCTCTAAACATGTGTGTTTCAAAAGTCTGCGAGAAACTTGTCAGAATATGATGGGAATTGTTGGCAATGTCTCTGCGTTTTTATCTGCATTTGCAAAGAGGACAATGCCTTACAAAGAGGTATTACAAATTCCGACCTCACAGAAACCAAAAGAAACTAAATTGAAGTCATTGTGTCAAACTAGATGTGTTGAAAGACACAGCACTCTTATCACAATTAAGGAACTATTTATACCTATTGTAACACTGCTTGATGAGATGGTTCCGAGTCGTAAATTTGACTCGGAGACATCAACCAAAGCCTGTATGTACAGTTCTGCAATAAGAAGAGGAGACTACATAGTGGCACATGATACTGTCTTTCCCTAACATTGAAACTAAGTGAAAGGCTACAGAGTCCCAAACAAGATCCCTCAACTGCGTTGAGTATGACAACTGATGTACTGGAGGTTTTTGAAAATACCCGAAGAGGGGCAGATAGAGAGTTTGAGAGTATTTTTGAAGATGCAAGCAAAGTAGCAGAAGACACTGGACGTAAAATCGCTCTTCCAAGAACTTGCTTCCAAACAAACAAGGAAAAATATTCCTGCTTTAAATGCTGAAGAATATTTCAGGCGAATTATTTTTTTTTACCGATAATCGATCATTTAATTTCCCAGCTGAAATCTAGGTTTGCTCCTGACTTTGCTGATGTATTGTCTCTCCGAAGCCTTATACCTGCTTATCGTGAAATGTACGGCGATAATGAGGTTATTAAGGCTTCTGGTAAGTATACACATTTTTTATATGGCTCAACACTAACGTTACAAGGTCACAACCAGCAAAAAAAGTGTGATAGCAAAACAAACAAACCCGAGACAGAATGCGAGGCTTTAAAAGAGTGCTACAGTTCGTTTTTTTCCTCAAACATTGCAATTCTGCTTCAGATCTTCGGAACAACTCCAGTGACCATTAGTACAGCAAAAAGAAGCTTCTCAAGTTTAAAGCGGCTGAAGACGTACTTAAGGAGCACAATGGGACAGGTCCGACTGAATGGATTAACACTGGCCAACATTCACAAAGAACGCGACATCAATGTCCAGACTGTTATTGATACTTGTATTTTGTGAAATGAAGCAAACAAGAATGATAATGAGTAACTCGAGTGACGAAAATTATTCTTGAAAATAATGCTGCTGAACACCGACTTAATAAAGCCTAAAGCATTATTTTATTGTGATGTTATACTGATATACATAAAGCGTATTAATTTTGTCTTAGCAAATAAGTAACACTTCCATCCAGTTAATTATTAACAGCGTGACGACGAACCAGGATTCGGAATTCTCATTTAAATTGTATGCACTTCGTGGTTAATGTATTTTCACAACAAAATATTGTATCCATTCAGAGTAGTAAGTTCTACCAAGTACTTAATACTAATAAATGAAAACCGCATTGTTAACAACAAATTATTGCTTACGACAATTTTATTGCAGTTATTCTTATTATGTGCATCTTAAAGTAAAGTTAACTAAGACCATTACACCTACAGTAAAAAAAAATTGGTTAGCGTAAGACAAAATGATTCATCTCCGCCCTTCCAAATGTATTCCCCACCACCTTTGATAGATTGCTAGATACGTCAGTGTAAAGACTACAGTATTTTGCACATCATCAATAGTGACTATCGGGAATACGTTTATTTCTTGTCATGATTTGGTAAAATTTACGTAAAAACCATATTTTATTCGTCGTCGTGTCACTTACTGAAGCAGTGAAATTGTTGCACTGAAAAATTCAGTGGTTTCCCACCGATTCTAGGTGGAGACATTTTCAATTATTCTAGTAGATGATTTTGACTGCGAATCAGTGATTTTTCCAGTCTTTTGGTTTCTGCTTTCCAACTTACCAAAGTCCTGTTGGTTGGTTCACACCACAGTTCAGACATCTACTCCACTTAAGAGTATTTATACCTGGTTGGCTATCAGCTAATAGAGTGACATGTTGATTGGACGTATATAATTTCATATGTAACATTCTATATACTTAATATTGTTCATTTAACAAACCCAATTTATTTACAACGATTACTGTTGGTGGGTGGGTTGTAAAGTTCTTTTAAGATCCTCACAAACATTAAAGAGACAATGAAACTACATCAATGCGGATTTTATTTTCCAGTGGCAGAGAAATTTTGTTTCTTAGTGCAGACCGGGCTACACATACGGGCATAGTGTTCAATCAATGTGTTATTGCAATATATTGTTTCTTAGTGCAGACCGGGCTACACATACGGGCATAGTGTTCTATGTGTTATTGCACTATATTGTTTCTTAGTGCAGACCTGGCTACACATACGGGCATAGTGGTCTATGTGTTATTGCACTATATTGTTTCTTAGTGCAGACCGGGCTACACATACGGGCATAGTGTTCTATGTGTTATTGGACTATATGTTTCTTAGTGCAGACCTGGCTACACATACGGGCATAGTGTTCTATGTGTTATTGCACTATATTGTTTCTTAGTGCAGACCGGGCTACACATACGGGCATAGTGTTCAATCAATGTGTTATTGCAATATATTGTTTCTTAGTGCAGACCGGGCTACACATACGGGCATAGTGTTCTATGTGTTATTGCACTATATTGTTTCTTAGTGCAGACCGGGCTACACATACGGGCATAGTGTTCTATTTGTTATTGCACTATATTGTTTCTTAGTGCAGACCGGGCTACACATACGGGCATAGTGTTCTATGTGTTATTGCACTATATTGTTTCTTAGTGCAGACCTGGCTACACATACGGGCATAGTGTTCTATGTGTTATTGCACTATATTGTTTCTTAGTGCAGACCGGGCTACACATACGGGCATAGTGTTCTATGTGTTATTGCACTATATTGTTTCTTAGTGCAGACCTGGCTACACATACGGGCATAGTGTTCTATGTGTTATTGCAATATATTGTTTCTTAGTGCAGACCTGGCTACACATACGGGCATAGTGTTCTATGTGTTATTGCACTATATTGTTTCTTAGTGCAGACCGGGCTACACATACGGGCATAGTGTTCTATGTGTTATTGCACTATATTGTTTCTTAGTGCAGACCGGGCTACACATACGGGCATAGTGTTCTATGTGTTATTGCACTATATTGTTTCTTAGTGCAGACCGGGCTACACATACGGGCATAGTGGTCTATGTGTTATTGCACTATATTGTTTCTTAGTGCAGACCGGGCTACACATACGGGCATAGTGTTCTATGTGTTATTGCACTATATTGTTTCTTAGTGCAGACCTGGCTACACATACGGGCATAGTGTTCTATGTGTTATTGCACTATATTGTTTCTTAGTGCAGACCGGGCTACAATTACGGGCATAGTGTTCAATCAATGTGTTATTGCACTATATTGTTTCTTAGTGCAGACCGGGCTACACATACGGGCATAGTGGTCTATGTGTTATTGCACTATATTGTTTCTTAGTGCAGACCGGGCTACACATACGGGCATAGTGGTCTATGTGTTATTGCACTATATTGTTTCTTAGTGCAGACCGGGCTACACATACGGGCATAGTGGTCTATGTGTTATTGCACTATATTGTTTCTTAGTGCAGACCTGGCTACACATACGGGCATAGTGTTCTATGTGTTATTGCACTATATTGTTTCTTAGTGCAGACCTGGCTACACATACGGGCATAGTGGTCTATGTGTTATTGCACTATATTGTTTCTTAGTGCAGACCGGGCTACACATACGGGCATAGTGGTCTATGTGTTATTGCACTATATTGTTTCTTAGTGCAGACCGGGCTACACATACGGGCATAGTGGTCTATGTGTTATTGGACTATATTGTTTCTTAGTGCAGACCGGGCTACACATACGGGCATAGTGTTCTATGTGTTATTGCACTATATTGTTTCTTAGTGCAGACCTGGCTACACATACGGGCATAGTGGTCTATGTGTTATTGCACTATATTGTTTCTTAGTGCAGACCGGGCTACACATACGGGCATAGTGTTCTATGTGTTATTGGACTATATTGTTTCTTAGTGCAGACCTGGCTACACATACGGGCATAGTGTTCTATGTGTTATTGCACTATATTGTTTCTTAGTGCAGACCGGGCTACACATACGGGCATAGTGTTCAATCAATGTGTTATTGCAATATATTGTTTCTTAGTGCAGACCGGGCTACACATACGGGCATAGTGTTCTATGTGTTATTGCACTATATTGTTTCTTAGTGCAGACCGGGCTACACATACGGGCATAGTGTTCTATTTGTTATTGCACTATATTGTTTCTTAGTGCAGACCGGGCTACACATACGGGCATAGTGTTCTATGTGTTATTGCACTATATTGTTTCTTAGTGCAGACCGGCTACACATACGGCATAGTGTTCTATGTTTTATTGCACTATATTGTTCTTAGTGCAGACCGGCTACACATACGGCATAGTGTCTAGTGTTATGCACTATATTGTTTCCTTAGTGCAGACCGGCTACATAGGCATAGTGATCATGTGTTATTGCACTATATTGTTTCTTAGTGCAGACCGGGCTACACATACGGGCATAGTGTCTATGTGTTATTGCACTATATTGTTTCTTAGTGCAGACCGGCTACACATACGGCATAGTGGTCAGTGTTATTGCACTATATTGTTTCTTATGCATGACCGGCTACACATACGGGCATAGTGTCTATGTGTTATTGCACTATATTGTTTCTTAGTGCAGACCGCTACACATACGGCATAGTTTCTATGTGTTATTGCACTATATTGTTTCTTAGTGCAACCGGCTACACATACGGCATAGTGTCATGTGTTATTGCATATATTGTTTTTAGTGCAGACCGGCTACACATACGGCATAGTGTCTATGTGTTATGCACTATATTGTTTCTTATGCAGACCGGCTTACACATACGGCTAGTGTCAGTGTTATGCACTATATGTTTCTTATGCAGACCGGCTACACAACGGGCATAGTGTCTATGTGTTATTGCACTATATGTTTCTTAGTGCAGACCGGGCTACACATACGGCATAGTGTCATGTGTTATTGCACTATATTGTTTCTTAGTGCAGACCGGGCTACACATACGGCATAGTGTCTATGTGTATTGCACTATATTGTTTTTATGCAGACCGGGCTACACATACGGGCATAGTGTTCTATGTGTTATTGCACTATATTGTTTTTATGCAGACCGGCTACACATACGGGCATAGTGTCTATGTGTTATTGCACTATATTGTTTCTTAGTGCAGACCGGCTACACATACGGCAAGGGTACATGTGTTATTTGCACTATATTGTTTCTTAGTCAGACCGGCTACACATACGGCATAGTGTCTATGTTTATGCACTATGTTTTCTTAGTCGACGTACACTAGGGCATTGTGTTCTATGGTATCACTAATGTTTCTTATGCAACGGCTACACATACGGCATAGGTCTAGTTTATTGCACTATATTTTTCTTATGCAGACCGCTACACATACGCATAGTGTCATGTTATTGCACTATATGTTTCTTACAACCGGGCTACACTAGGGCATATTGTCTTTGTATTGCCTAATATGTTTTCTTATGTGCAACTGTCTAGCACGGCATAGTGTTACATGTGTTATTGCATATTGTTTCTTATGCAGACCGGGCTACACATACGCAAGTGTCTATGGTATTGACTATATGTTTTTAGTGCAACCGCTACACTACGGCTAGTGTCTATGTTTTATGCAACGTTCTAGGCAACGGCTACACATATGGCATATGATTTTTTGTGATGGCTAATTGTTTCTTAGTGCAGACTGTACACATACATGTGTTTATGTGTTATCACTAATTGTTCTAGTCAGCGTACACATTGTGCTAGTGTCATGTTGCACATATGTTTTTTATGCAACGCTAACTATGCAAGGCTCATGTGTTATTGCACTATATTGTTTCTTAGTGCAGACCGGGCTACACATAAGGGCATAGTGTTCTATGTGTTATTGCACTATATTGTTTCTTAGTGCAGACCGGCTACACATACGGGCATAGTGTTCTATGTGTTATTGCACTATATTGTTTCTTAGTGCAGACCGGCTACACATACGGGCATAGTGTTCTATGTGTTATTGCACTATATTGTTTCTTAGTGCAGACCGGGCTACACATACGGGCATAGTGTTCTAGTGTTTATTGCACTATATTGTTTCTTAGTGCAGACCGGGCTACACATACGGGCATAGTGTTCTATGTGTTATTGCACTATATTTTTCTTAGTGCAGACCGGGCTACACATACGGGCATAGTGTTCTATGTGTTATTGCACATATTGTTTCTTAGTGCAGACCGGGCTACACATACGGGCATAGTGTTCTATGTGTTATTGCACTATATTGTTTCTTAGTGCAGACCGGGCTACACATACGGGCATAGTGTTCTATGTGTTATTGCACTATATTGTTTCTTAGTGCAGACCGGGCTACACATATACGGGCATAGTGTTCTATGTGTTATTGCACTATATTGTTTCTTAGTGCAGACCGGGCTACACATACGGGCATAGTGTTCTATGTGTTATTGCACTATATTGTTTCTTAGTGCAGACCGGCTACACATACGGCATAGTGTTCTATGTGTTATTGCACTATATTGTTTCTTAGTGCAGACCGGCTACACATACGGGCATAGTGTTCTATGTGTTATTGCACTATATTGTTTCTTAGTGCAGACCTGGCTACACATACGGGCATAGTGTTCTATGTGTTATTGCACTATATTGTTTCTTAGTGCAGACCGGGCTACACATACGGCATAGTGTTCTATGTGTTATTGCACTATATTGTTTCTTAGTGCAGACCGGGCTACACATACGGGCATAGTGTCTATGTGTTATTGCACTATATTGTTTCTTAGTGCAGACCGGCTACACATACGGGCATAGTGTTCTATGTGTTATTGCACTAATTGTTTTTAGTGCAGACCTGGCTACACATACGGGCATAGTGGTCTATGTGTTATTGCACTATATTGTTTCTTAGTGCAGACCGGCTACACATACGGGCATAGTGTTCTATGTGTTATTGCACTATATTGTTTCTTAGTGCAGACCGGGCTACACATACGGCATAGTGTTCTATGTGTTATTGCACTATATTGTTTCTTAGTACAGACCGGCTTTCACATAGGGCATAGTTTATTTGTGTTAATAGGCACATATATTGTTTCTTAGTGAGACCGCTCACATACGGCATAGTGTTCTATGTGTTATTGACTATATTGTTTCTTAGTGCAGACCGGGCTACACATACGGGCATAGTGTTCATGTGTTATTGCACTATATTGTTTCTTAGTGCAGACCGGCTACACATACGGCATAGTGTTCTATGTGTTATTGCACTATATTGTTTCTTAGTGCAGACCGGCTACACATACGGGCATAGTGTTCTATGTGTTATTGCACTATATTGTTTCTTAGTGCAGACCGGCTACACATACGGGCATAGTGTTCTATGTTTATTGCACTATATTGTTTCTTAGTGCAGACCGGGCTACACATACGGCATAGTGTTCTATGTGTTATTGCACTATATTGTTTCTTAGTGCAGACCGGGCTACACATACGGCATAGTGTTCTATGTGTTATTGCACTATAGTTTTTCTTAGTGCAGACCGGCTACACATACGGGCATATGTTCTATGTGTTATTGCACTATATTGTTTCTTAGTGCAGACCGGCTACACATACGAGCATAGTGTCCATGTGTTATTGCACTATATTGTTCTTAGTGCAGACCGGGCTACACATACGGCATAGTGTTCTATGTGTTATTGCACTATATTGTTTCTTAGTGCAGACCGGGCTACACATACGGCATAGTGTTCTATGTGTTATTGCACTATATTGTTTCTTGTAGGCAGACCGGGCTACACATACGGCATAGTGTTCTATGTGTTATTGCACTATATTGTTTCTTAGTGCAGACCGGGCTACACATACGGGCATAGTGTTCTATGGTTATTGCACTATATTGTTTTCTTAGTGCAGACCGGGCTACACATACGGCATAGTGTTCTATGTGTTATTGCACTATATTGTTTCTTAGTGCAGACCTGGCTACACATACGGGCATAGTGTTCTATGTGTTATTGCACTATATTGTTTCTTAGTGCAGACCGGCTACACATACGGGCATAGTGTTCTATGTGTTATTGCACTATATTGTTTCTTAGTTTTTTTTTTTTTTTTTTTTTTTTTTTTTTTTTTTTTTTTTTTTTTTTTTTTTTTTTTTTTTTTTTTTTTTTTTTTTTTTTTTTTTTTTTTTTTTTTTTTTTTTTTTTTTTTTTTTTTTTTTTTTTTTTTTTTTTTTTTTTTTTTTTTTTTTTTTTTTTTTTTTTTTTTTTTTTTTTTTGTGTTATTGCACTATATTGTTTCTTAGTGCAGACCGGGCTACACATACGGGCATAGTGTTCTATGTGTTATTGCACTATATTGTTTCTTAGTGCAGACCGGGCTACACATACGGGCATAGTGTTCTATGTGTTATTGCACTATATTGTTTCTTAGTGCAGACCGGGCTACACATACGGGCATAGTGTTCTATGTGTTATTGCACTATATTGTTTCTTAGTGCAGACCGGGCTACACATACGGGCATAGTGTTCTATGTGTTATTGCACTATATTGTTTCTTAGTGCAGACCGGGCTACACATACGGGCATAGTGTTCTATGTGTTATTGCACTATATTGTTTCTTAGTGCAGACCGGGCTACACATACGGGCATAGTGTTCTATGTGTTATTGCACTATATTGTTTCTTAGTGCAGACCGGGCTACACATACGGGCATAGTGTTCTATGTGTTATTGCACTATATTGTTTCTTAGTGCAGACCGGGCTACACATACGGGCATAGTGTTCTATGTGTTATTGCACTATATTGTTTCTTAGTGCAGACCGGGCTACACATACGGGCATAGTGTTCTATGTGTTATTGCACTATATTGTTTCTTAGTGCAGACCGGGCTACACATACGGGCATAGTGTTCTATGTGTTATTGCACCCCCCCCCCCCCCCCCCCCCCCCCCCCCCCCCCCCCCCCCCCCCCCCCCTTTTTTTTTTTTTTTTTTTTTTTTTTTTTTTTTTTTTTTTTTTTTTTTTTTTTTTTTTTTTTTTTTTTTTTTTTTTTTTTTTTTTTTTTTTTCTATGTGTTATTGCACTATATTGTTTCTTAGTGCAGACCGGGCTACACATACGGCATAGTGTTCTATGTGTTATTGCACTATATTGTTCTTAGTGCAGACCGGGCTACACATACGGCATAGTGTTCTATGTGTTATTGCACTATATTGTTTCTTAGTGCAGACCGGCTACACATACGGGCATAGTGTTCTAATGTGTTATTGCACTAATATTTTTCTTAGTGCAGACCGGCTACACATACGGGCATAGTGTTCTATGTGTTTATTGCACTATATTGTTTCTTAGTGCAGACCGGGCTACACATACGGCATAGTGTTCTATGTGTTATTGCACTATATTGTTTCTTAGTGCAGACCGGGCTACACATACGGGCATAGTGTTCTATGTGTTATTGCACTATATTGTTTCTTAGTGCAGACCGGGCTACACATACGGCATAGTGTTCTATGTGTTATTGCACTATATTGTTTCTTAGTGCAGACCGGGCTACACATACGGGCATAGTGTTCTATGTGTTATTGCACTATATTGTTTCTTAGTGCAGACCGGGCTACACATACGGGCATAGTGTTCTATGTTTATTGCACTATATTGTTTCTTATGCAGACCTGGCTACACATACGGCATAGTGTTCTATGTGTTATTGCACTATATTGTTTTCTTAGTGCAGACCTGGCTACACATACGGCATAGTGTTCTATGTGTATTGCACTATATTGTTTTCTTAGTGCAGACCGGGCTACACATACGGGCATAGTGTTCTATGTGTTATTGCACTATATGTTTTCTTAGTGCAGACCGGCTACACATAACGGCATAGTGTTCTATGTGTTATTGCACTATATTGTTTCTTAGTGCAGACCGGGCTACACATACGGCATAGTGTTCTATTGTTATTGCACTATATTGTTTCTTAGTGCAGACCGGCTACACATACGGGCATAGTGTGTCTATGTGTTATTGCACTATATTGTTTCTTAGTGCAGACCGGGCTACACATACGGGCATAGTGGTTCTATGTGTTATTGCACTATAATTGTTTCTTAGTGCAGACCGGGCTACACATACGGGCATAGTGTCTATGTGTTATTGCACTATATTGTTTCTTAGTGCAGACCGGGCTACACATACGGGCATAGTGTTCTATGTGTTATTGCACTATATTGTTTCTTAGTGCAGACCGGGCTACACATACGGGCATAGTGGTTCTATGTGTTATTGCACTATATTGTTTCTTAGTGCAGACCGGGCTACACATACGGCATAGTGTTCTATGTGTTATTGCACTATATTGTTTCTTAGTGCAGACCGGGCTACACATACGGGCATAGTGTCTATGTGTTATTGCACTATATTGTTTCTTAGTGCAGACCTGGCTACACAATACGGGCATAGTGTTCTATGTGTTATTGCACTATATTGTTTCTTAGTGCAGACCGGGCTAACACATACGGGCATAGTGTTCTATGTGTTATTGCACTATATTGTTTCTTAGTGCAGACCGGGCTACACATACGGGCATAGTGTTCAATGTGTTATTGCACTATATTGTTTCTTGAGTGCAGACCGGGCTACACATACGGGCATAGTGTTCTATGTGTTATTGCCCACTATATTGTTTCTTAGTGCAGACCGGGCTACACATACGGGCATAGTGTTCTATGTGTTATTGCACTATATTGTTTCTTAGTGCAGACCGGGCTACACATACGGGCATAGTTTCTATGTGTTATTGCACTATATTGTTTCTTAGTGCAGACCGGGCTACACATACGGGCATAGTGTTCTATGTGTTATTGCACTATATTGTTTCTTAGTGCAGACCGGGCTACACATACGGGCATAGTGTTCTATGTGTTATTGCACTATATTGTTTCTTAGTGCAGACCTGGCTACACATACGGGCATAGTGTTCTATGTGTTATTGCACTATATTGTTTCTTAGTGCAGACCGGGCTACACATACGGGCATAGTGTTCTATGTGTTATTGCACTATAATTGTTTCTTAGTGCAGACCGGCTACACATACGGGCATAGTGTTCTATGTGTTATTGCACTATATTGTTTCTTAGTGCAGACCGGGCTACACATACGGGCATAGTGTTCTATGTGTTATTGCACTATATTGTTTCTTAGGCAGACGGGCTACACATACGGGCATAGTGTCTATGTGTTATTGCACTATATTGTTTCTTAGTGCAGACCGGGCTACACATACGGGCATAGTGTTCTATGTGTTATTGCACTATATTGTTTCTTAGTGCAGACCGGGCTACACATACGGGCATAGTGTTCTATGTGTTATTGCACTATATTGTTTCTTAGTGCAGACCGGGCTACACATACGGGCATAGTGTTCTATGTGTTATTGCACTATATTGTTTCTTAGTGCAGACCGGGCTACACATACGGGCATAGTGTTCTATGTGTTATTGCACTATATTGTTTCTTAGTGCAGACCGGGCTACACATACGGGCATAGTGTTCTATGTGTTATTGCACTATATTGTTTCTTAGTGCAGACCTGGCTACACATACGGGCATAGTGTTCTATGTGTTATTGCACTATATTGTTTCTTAGTGCAGACCGGGCTACACATACGGGCATAGTGTTCCATGTGTTATTGCACTATATTGTTTCTTAGTGCAGACCGGGCTACACATACGGGCATAGTGTTCTATGTGTTATTGCACTATATTGTTTCTTAGTGCAGACCGGGCTACACATACGGGCATAGTGTTCCATGTGTTATTGCACTATATTGTTTCTTAGTGCAGACCGGGCTACACATACGGGCATAGTGTTCTATGTGTTATTGCACTATATTGTTTCTTAGTGCAGACCGGGCTACACATACGGGCATAGTGTTCTATGTGTTATTGCACTATATTGTTTCTTAGTGCAGACCGGGCTACACATACGGGCATAGTGTTCTATGTGTTATTGCACTATATTGTTTCTTAGTGCAGACCGGGCTACACATACGGGCGTAGTGTTCCATGTGTTATTGCACTATATTGTTTCTTAGTGCAGACCGGGCTACACATACGGGCATAGTGTTCTATGTGTTATTGCACTATATTGTTTCTTAGTGCAGACCGGGCTACACATACGGGCATAGTGTTCCATGTGTTATTGCACTATATTGGTTGCCGCTCTTAAGATGGTCGCCAGTCCATGAAGCCAAATGTCGTGCAGATATACGATAGAAAAACTTTTATTCAAAAACTGCTCATCATTCGTGATTCAAATCTCTTTAGGAATAACATTTATAAAAAACAAGTTCATCGTGTTCTAGTATGCCGATTTAAATTTCTAAATTAATCTGTAGATGTAATTTTCTCTGGAGCGAAAATGACTAAAACGGACATTTTTGCAGTCATTTCCTCGCGTACACATACTCAGGGTAGCATTTTAAGGAAGACAAATCTCGCACAACCATGTCTTTCGTACAACCATGTCATAAAATTATACAGTCACTCCTGAATGTCTCGTAGAGGTGAACTACGGACAATATGACTGCACGCCGGTTAACAGGCGCGCGTAGAGGCTAAGATGAGGCGATATGGGCGTGACTGGACTTACGTACCAAGTCCTGGACAGTCAACACACGTCAAGCCAGACGGCCACCTTAAGGGCGATCGGTCTTCGCCGTCTTTAATATTTAGAATGTACATATACCGCCTCGCTGCTGTGGTTGGTTTTAGTCCTATAGTCACCCGCACGGAAAATCACTTGCTTCTTTCCAGTTGTTATTATACGCTCTTCACGGTAAAGTGAGCATTAATGCCCTTTCAAAAGGCATTAATGTCCTTTCAACAGGCATTAATCACCTATAAACACAGTTTACTTTAGCCCCAGACGTTAACTTATTATTAGTGGTGAAATGTATACACTGTGTTTATTAGCCTGATGGCAATGATTATATTAAAAAGTGACAGGAAGATAGAAATATAATAAATAGAATGATTCAGCAGGACCTTAAAAAGTGCTCACTTTACCCTGAATCGCCTACAGTTAGTCATTAATATAGACAGCGAGAACGTAGCAACTTGATAAAGCTTGGGAAGATGTTATTTCTGCTGTGTCGTGCGAAAAATGTCTGCAAATCAACTCAAATGTGAGTTATGACAAAATACGGATAGTTCCAAAATGGCAGGGGCTGACAGGACTCAACACGGGACTCGAACCCCAGGCAGTTAGCAAGGGCGTGAGACATAAGGAGCCTGCACGGTTCTCAGCCGATGACTGGACAGATAGCGTACCCGGCGCTTATGATCTCCACTTTCCAACACAACTTTCAAACACGCAGCCTACGCTCTGCTTGCCTTCACATGTGCTACTTCGTCCTCGCCTAGTTCGTTCTGTCCTTGTTACCACTCACCCTCTCATTTAGCATTGTCATTTAGTCAAAGTTGTTCACTGTAGAATGAGCCCGTTTGAAAGTCCTGCTTAAGATCTACTTGTAAGCACATTGTGTATCCTTCCGCCACACGTACAATCAACATTACCGTGGACCGGGTCACTTTATTCATGCTCCAGTAAAGGCAAACTGTGAAATTATTATAAAAGTAAGTAATTTACAAATCTCATAATCCATGCATTTATGTACATTATAAAAACAGAAAGAAAAATAAATCATTGGAGTACTGACAAATGTTAACCGAAAACTTGTAATCCAAAGTTGAGATATGGGACTACTTTCCCTCCGTCGTCACCAACTTTAATGGGCGCATGTCACTACGTGTGCTTGTTCAAATGTGTGCAGGTAGGGACAGTGGCATTTTTCAAGGGTTAATTTCAAAAGTGCTCACTTTACCGTGAACAGCCTTTACCATGCTATACGCTTTCACGGTTACCTCTTCAAACATTCATGTGGCCCTGCTTAAGTTCTACTTCCAGAATATCCCTCCACCTCATGCAAACAAAGCTTAACCGAGTCTCAAAAAACTACGCCAAATGGAGTACGCACCGCATTCGAGCTCTCAGTGTGATATTATTTTGCAAAAGGGCAATTTCTTACTAGGCATCACCAGCACACCTTTTTTCTCTTAGTTTTATACGTATTAATTATAAATGAAGTATTATTAAGTTAACTTGGGGGAAGATGCAACACGCAAGGGGTCTGATGGTCATAACTTTTAAAGACCTCTACAGAAAAATCTCACACTGTTCTATTATGATCGCAGGACACTTATTTATGTTAACAGTGGTCAACGTGTCCAATAAATGTAAATGAAAAAAGAACATCACGTGAAATATAAAGTAATGCATTACTGGCATGCTCTACCAACAGTGCGGGGAAGATGCCAGTCGATATCGGGGAAAATGCCAACACCTATAAAAATTAATTTACTTTAAAAGATATTGTGTAATCATTTCGTTCATGACCACTTCAAAGTAGTCAGTCAAATTTTTTTCGGGCACATTCCCAGCCCACCTGCGGTGGAGATACCTTGTGTCTTCCTAACTGTCAGTTCAGGATGACGTTCAAAAAACAGCTGTAGACAGTCACAGTCAGCTCATTTAGAACGAGTGGTAAAATATAAACATATGTTTCATGTAGCAATCATCCTCGGCGAAACGAAAAGCCATTTAACGAATAATTTTTAGTGTCGGTGGAAGACCAGCACCTTCTAGACATTGCAGATACTCTCGCTACGGCTCTTTCGTGATCTTTTACAAGGTGACCTTGAACAAGTAATATTCTGACACAGTAGCATTGTGTGTAGAATAAAATTTATTGAATGATTACATTACCTGCAGAATCAAGCGCTATTTATTAGGATGTCTAGTTTCAACTGTAGGATTGTGTGGAAAATGTGATACAACTTAGATTAATCTCATATAAGATTCACGCGTTTTCTATAACCTTAGAAACAGCGAGAATCTGGTGTCCCCAATAATGAATTAACCTGTTACAACATTAAGATTTTTCTTTTTGGATAATAACCTGATGACATAAGGGTTGGAAATCTTATCTTTTAGGTAAATATAATTAATTTAATTAGGGCGCACACAGCTCGTCACTCCATAAGCTGAAAGAAAGCTACATAATTACGACCACTGTATAGTTAAAGCCATTTCCTTTTTTAGCGCAAAGATCTGCAAACTTGCAGCTTGATTTTGGCAATTGGACGCGTGTATTCGTGATATGTCATTACCTTATGTGATTGGGCCAATCAGAATTAAGTTAAACTGGTATTGAAAGTCCGTGATTCACAGACATAACAGCTAAGAAGCGAAACAAATAAAATCGTCCTAACAACAATGGCGGATCTCAATTGAAGTATCTATGGTACAACTAGTAGATTTTTTTTTTTGAAAACAGATGCCCTTCACATGCGCCATCATTCGACAATTATAACTGAATTTGTGTACATCGTCCAGGAAGATGGCACGGTACATGAATAGAAGTGCCGCAGCGCGGAGTACACTTGCCCCGCGCACACCAAGTGGTGTTTGGTGAAGTGTTGCAAGGTAAGCTGGTGCTTGCTCGGTGCTGTACATCGTCTGTGCACGCAGCAGGAGCCAGTAACCACCGTGATCGTGTAGCCTAGGGAAGCTGAATGCATTCCGACCACTCACAAGCGAGCAGCAGGGTATCCGTTACACGCGCCATGTGCATACACCTGCAATATTCGCGCCATTATTTAGCGGCAGATTAAACTCCAAGTTGCAGTGCGTTTGACCAAGTTCTGCCATAGCTAGAGACCTGAAAATTTCGCGACTTGTAGGATAGAATTCACGGTCTTGTGTTCGAAAATCAGAGACTGTCAGGGTGGATCGCGTTGATTGGGTATGCATTTTGTTGTAAGTTTGTTACTGACCCAGAGATCTGAAGGAGGTGTCAAGTTACGGGAGGGCCAGTTGTAAAAGTGATACATACGTATACGCTATTCACGGTAAATTGAGCACTTTGGAAAGCCCTGCTTGAGATCTACTTGTATGAACGTTGTGTATTCTTCCGCCTTATGTAAAGTCAACGTTGCCATGGATCTCATCACTTTGTTCATACGTCGGTTAAGTGAACCTGTGGAATTATTTGAAAAGTAAATATGTTACAAATCTGCTCATTTTTACGCTTCGATACTTTATTAAAAGCAGTGAGCAAGAGAAATAATATATGTTATTAAAAACGGTTACCTAACATTTTTTATTTGACGTTGAGATATTGAACTACTTTCAATCCATCATTACCAACTTTACTGGGCGCATGCCCCTCAGTGCGCCCGTTAAAATATAATTCAGGTATGAGCAGTGACTTTTTTATATGGTTGAATTCGAAAGTGCTGACTTTCACTGGAACAGCCTTTACCGGTTTTTGATTTCTAGCTTGTCCCGAAATGAATCAGCGACATTTTCAGGTCTCCAGCCATAGGTTGGTCTAACACGCCTAGCGAGAATCTCGAGAGAATAACGCAGCTTCAGCGGTGGACTTGCCAATCTCATTAACGAAGTCAAACAGGTAGGTGACTCCACTTATAGGTTAGGGGCCGACAAAACCAATGACGGCGATCACTTATGTACAAGGCAGTGGAGACTTTATCATGTCACCGAAAATAACGTGAATTCTGCAGGTCCCTAGTGGGGTCACCTGCCGAGCTACGTTTGACTGGCGAAAGAGTAAACTAGCCCGCAGCAAGGTACAGCACACAGCTAACGCCAGCTCACCTCGCAACAATTCGCCACACACCACACTGGGAATGGAGTCACTCGACAGCAACATGGAGGAACTGTGTCCGCCAATCAGCGCCTGGTAACTTACAAGCCAACTAGCGGTCGAGGCATTAGGGAATGCTCTGGAAGCACGTGGTATCCAATGATACACACACGAGGCTTTGTTTCCAGAACATCAGGCAGCCAATCAGCTACCGTGTAGGCCCACGTCAAAGAAACCCCCCCCCCCCCACTCCACTGTGTATTTACGTGGCGGGTGACGCAAGGTAAGTTCCGTGTGATCGTTTCACGGTTACTTCAGACTTTTCTGAAGCCCTGCTAAGGTTCTACTTCCAGGATATTCCTCCACCTCGTACAAACTGAGCTTAAATAAGTTTAGAAAATTACACCCAAGGACAAGGCATAGAATTCGTGCGCACTTATTTGTAATAATATTTGGCACGAGAACTATTTCTTACTAGGCGTTAACCACGCACGTTTTCTCGCAGTTTTTATACATACTATTTAAAAATGAAACATAATAATTTATGAATAAAATAATGGGCAGACTTCGATGTAACGAAAAATAATGATTATTTTATGTTAACAGGGGTGTAAAACCCTTGTGACACATGGCATATTTAGAAAGGAACTATACACGGCATACATGGGGTAGTTTATCGGATGTGCGCGCAGTGGAGACTGGGAGAAGGCAGTGACATCACACTTACACGCCTGGCATCTGCTGTCCTCCAGTACACATGACACGGTGCAGGACCATCTGGCCACATCACGTCACATTATCCTCCTGCAAGCGAATGGCACACAAAGTGGCACTGCATCGCTCTGTGTGCTACAAGCGTACCTCAGCAGTTAAACACAACAGATGAATAGGGACAGGAAAATTTCGCGTTTTAACACCTTAACTTACACATACATTTTTCCTTCCTGATGTTGCAAAAGAGGAGATTTTTGGATCGACAAATACTTACGCATTCTATATATAGTTCATTCACGGTCACTTCCAACTTTTCTGAAACGGTGATAAGGTTCTACTTCCAGGATATTTCTCCGCCTCATGCGAACAAAGCTTAAAAAATTACGCCAGGGCCAACGTACCACATTCGTGCGCGCTCAGTGTAATAATGTTTTGCATTAGAAATATTTCTCACTAGGCATTACCAACACGCCTACTTTCTCTAATCACATTAAAAATTATTAAATATTACAATTTATTAATAAAATAAAAGTAAAAGTTCGATTTAACCACAAATAAGTAGAGCAAAGAGTATTTCGCGTATTGCGATGGCAGCAAGCTAGGCTGGGCAGCCCTCTATACACTCTAGACAATATCGTTTGCTTATTGGTTGCCATGATCAAACGAGGACTCTGTACAGGACTGTTAAACACGCACTTATACTACTACTTCCTGCTTATTACTGGCTCACAGTTAAACGGGGCGTGTCTAAATAACTGTCGTCCAATCACAGCAATATGAGAAAAGTATAAGTGTTTGGAGAATACCTCGCAACCGAATGAATTCGCGAAATACTAGTGGCTCTACAAATAAGGAATTTTTATGTTAATGCAAGTGTAACACACTTGTAAGACAAGGCATAGACGATGTGATCTTTCAAAGTTTGATTATAAAAGTGTGAAGAAACCGAGAACACGGTGTGTAATAATCGGGCTGCTGCCTTACAAGATGGTCTCCAGGAGCTGATTGGCGAACATAGTGCCGCCATATTGCTGGCCAATGAGGCCATTTTGCTGGCCAGCGTGTGTGACTGGAGTTCACAATACAAGTGGATATTTCATTTCTGTATTCTATGTTACTCTGTGGCATGGCGCGAGACATAGATCGACCCTTATAGTCCCGCATTACTTTATGCGTTCAAGTATCGGAATCCAGTAAAATAGGGTGTCTACTGGGCCCTGGAAAAAAAATTGTACTCGTAATTCCACGATATTCCAGGAGTTTATTTCACGGGTACCGTTTCGCATAAGTAACAGTTATTTACAGTACGAGTGGTCTGTGAAAACTATCCAGATATGCACGTGATCATCATTTTACATTCACTTTAATTATGGCAGCCACAAAGGATCGTATTCGGTTGGGATTGAGTAAGGAATCTATTCAAATTGCTTTGAAAACTACATGGAAACGTAGTAAACACGTATTTATTTTAGAATGATGTTACTAAGTTACATTAACTGACAGCAAAAAAAAATAAAAAATCTCCGATTTTTCTAGATTTACCCTGATTTCGAGGATAAAAATGTAATTCCCTAATACGACCAGCTGTTTCATCTCTGTATACTGCCCACTCTAGGGTTAAATTCTGCTTGGAGCGTAATCACGATATGAAATTATCCGTGCGATATACGAGCGCACCAGACATCTTCACATGCTCACGTACACTGTTAAAAAAAAATCCTTCATTTTAAGGAAAAGTGCTTGTAAAAATTTATCCAGAAGTGTCCGTAAACTCTCCGTAAAATTACGGACACATTGATTTTCAGAAACGGACTTTCCGTAAATTTCACGGAAACTCTCCGTTAATTTCCAAGTTAGTTTTCTGTACCTTCCGTTTGAGATAAAAATAGATCACGAAAATGTCTTTAATTTTCGTTATGTGGGTGTTCTACCGTGTATAAGAAATTATATTTAAAAAGTGAAAACATTTGTACTTAAGCGAGATTTGAACCCGAGTTGAAAAATTACCAGTCCACGACTATAACCATCCACCTACAATTCTCTCTTTAAAATAGTGGTATGAGTATTCCAACATCTAAAACAAAAATTCAATTTCTATTAAATTTAGTGTATTTTTTTGTTGCCAGGTGTTACAGACGCCTGATGGTATTTTTTAATGTTTGAAAGACCAGACAATACTCGCGTGGATAATCTTAACTGCCGCAGAAACGATCATTTTCTTGATACAGTGGCGAAGAAAGCTTCGTGTAGAATCGGCTTTGTTCGTCCCCGTAACTCGAAGCCAAAGGGAATACGGAGACTTCCCGTATTTTGTATTTACGGACTTAATTCCGTTTTTCGTCATTACAGATTGCCTTTCGATATATACACTGTATATTTCCGTAAAACATTCCGAAAATATACGGAAATTTCTAACAGTGTACAACCACAAAAGCAGGAGGGAATGACTACGCAATTTGCAACTTTGCTAAATGGAAAGTAGCTGGACGCAGAAGAGTTTACTGAACGTCAGGCGGGAATACTTGCGCAAACAGCCAGCCGACTGTTGGATGACATTCTCACTAGAATGTTTGAAGAGGCGCTCTTATGGAAGCCGAGATTGTCCTACCTCATTTCTAATTTTCTCTCGGCTGTGACATTCGTGTTATCTTAGATTTTTACTTTAGTCTACGAGCACACTGGGCCCGTTCCATTGGTGAAACGATTGGTCAGAGATGACCACGTGACGTCATCTTTCGTTTTGACTAACACAATTGTCGCCCGTTTACGATCATAACCGGCGGAATCCATAACGACAGCCGCGGGTTGTAGGAATGGGCTAATGTGGTTCACGAAGCGATTGAGTAGACCAGCTTTCGGCTACAAAAATCATTTCACAATTTGACACAGACACAACAAAAGACACTGATATAATGAAGAATAACGAGAAAACCAAAAAACCCGAAATCACCGCCATTTTCAATTGAACCACAGAGTAAATGCTGCTGACGATAAAGTGAGCACTAAAATCAAACTTGGAAAAAAGTCACTGCCTCAACCTGCATTTATTTGAATGTGTGTCCTGAGTGACATGCGCCCAGTAAAGTTGCTAACGATGGATGGGAAGTAGTTCTGTATCTTAACGTCGCATAAAAAGTGTTAGGTAACCAAGTGTGTTAACTAAAATTATTTCTTTCTCTTTCTGTTTTTTTTTTTATGAGAATAGAAGTGTAAAAATGAGCAAATTTGTTAAATATTTACGTTTCTAATAATTTCGCAGTTTGACTTGGCCGACGCATGAATAAAGTGACGAGGCCCATGACAATGTTAATCTTACATAAAGCGGAAGAATACACAGCGTGTATACAAGAACATCATAAGCAGGGCTTTCAAAAGTGCTCATTTTACCGTGAATAGTCTATACCTAAGAACACACGAGGTGGAAGACTAGAGCCACTTACACGGCGAACTGGGAGCCGCACACGCTGGCCGGCAAAATGGCGTTGCTGGCCCAGCAACACGGCGGAAGGCCGTCCGTCAATCAGCGCCCAGTAACCTACATGGCATTTGGCCAGTCCAGCCAAATACGGAACCTTCCACAGCACGCAGCAGCCGCTCAGAGGATGTATACGACCACTTGAAAGGAACCTCTACGTCGTTCCAAGTCTGTATAGTTATCTATTCTGCAGCGCCGCGATGGAAGTTAACCCTTTCATTCCCACGTTAATTTATGGTTTCTGGTGTTACAACCACGGAATTCTTTTATCAGTGCTGTATTGAAGCTGACAGATAACTTGTTTCGTTATCACATCCAATGAGCTGTAGGTTTTGTGCTGGGTGGTCTGTGATATTAACCAATTATAACATAGAGCAGTAGGAGGATTTACGAATCATTTACCTCCGGGGAAGATCATTGGCCACTTGAACCCCACAGAGTAGAGTGAATCTTCCTTTACAACACGCGTACAGTTGTGAACAACGGCCATGAAAGAGTTAATAATGTACAGAGTAAGGAAAAAAACTTGACAAATGTGTATGACATTGGTAAAGTATTTACCCGGAAAGGTGGCTACAAGGGTCATCATAGTATTGCTCTTTCTTTAGTTTAAAACACTTTTTAGTTTCATAAACCTGTATAGAGTAACCGCAGCGCAGCGACTAACAAACACAGGTAAATTGCTCGCGAGTGATATGCCATGCAATCCCTTGTACATGAGAACGTCAGCTGTTCGCTCATTGCCTACCGCCTTCGGGGGTAGCCAGTGTCGTCCTCGACGAGATAGTGAGCGGTTCTGTACTTGTTCCCGTGCAGGGCTCTTATTGGCCGCGAGTTGTCCACGACGCATCTCATACACTATGGGCCAATCAAGAAAGCCAAAGCGCCCAACTCAAATGCACGGATATTTGAAGGATATCTTGTCTTTACAACATTTTGCGAAATTTCCCTGTCCCTGAGAAATGAACATGTTTACAGTTTAATATATTTTATATAGCTTAATATAGTTAATATATACTTAATAAATATAATATAATATAGTTAACGTAGTACTATAGGTTAATATAGTTTACAGTTTAATATATAACCTACGCGCTTTAAAAATTCGCTGAATAACGTACTCGCAACGCGTACAGTAAGTAGTATATATGTAAAATACCCGGACTCGAATCAACCTGGGGTCAAAAGGCGTGCATCGCCCACACAAGACGACGCCGTACAGTAAGTAGCCTATATGTAAAATACCCGGACTCGCATCAACCTGGGGTCAAAAGAGGTGCATCGCCCACACAAGACGACGCCGTACAGTAAGTAGCCTATATGTAAAATACCCGGACTCGCATCAACCAGGGGTCAAAAGGCGTGCATCGCCCACACAAGACGACGCCGTACAGTAAGTAGCCTATATGTAAAATACCCGGACTCGCATCAACCTGGGGTCAAAAGAGGTGCATCGCCCACACAAGACGACGCCGTACAGTAAGTAGCCTATATGTAAAATACCCGGACTCGCATCAACCTGGGGTCAAAAGGCGTGCATCGCCCACACAAGACGACGCCGTACAGTAAGTAGCCTATATGTAAAATACCCGGACTCGCATCAACCTGAGGTCAAAAGGCGTGCATCGCCCACACAAGACGACGCCGGACCAGTACGGCAGAGAAAATTTTTTTTCCCCGACATTGCGTCGTCATTACACGACTGCTTTTCATAAAATCTCGACCAGTCGAGCAAGTGTCTATAAATGTACTGGCGATCAAGCACGTATACTCTTTACGAGAAAAGTTACATCGCAGGATAAGAAACGGCAAAGGGATATCACTAAGTGTCGAGAGATTTGAAATACCCTGCACAATCTCCGGAGCATATAGTCTCATTTACGATACAATAATTTTATTAGATGATTCTCTAGTTACTACACTTTTAAAAATTTCGGTATAACAGGATAGTGCTGGACTACAGATACACACACTGTGAGGTGATTCACTATCCAAAGTAGCCCGTAAGGGACGTAACCATCCTTTAAAAATAGATTTTCGAAATGGTTCTACCGGAAAATAATGAATCCTACATGAGATGAAAGAGCCGTTCTGTGAATAATGTTTTCTTTAACCAAGCGTTGAAACTTGCGAACAGTTGTGAGGCACTAATCATCCCTACATTGAGACACTAGGGGGTGGTATGTTATTATCCTACCACTGTGTCTTAATGTAGGGGATGATGGTACACCACAACTTTCGCAGGTTTCACGTTTTGGTTAAAGAAAACATTATTCACAGAACGGTTCTTTCATCTCATGTAGGTTTCATTATTTCCCGGTAGAATCATTTGGAAAATCTATTTTTAAATGTTGGCTACGTCCCTTACGAGTTATTGCACGACATTGTTCGTATAATGTTTTCCAAGCCACTTGGCATAGCGAATCACTTCACAGTGTGTGTACCTGTAGTTCAGGTCCACCCAGTATACAGACAATTTTACGGGAACTTGCAGTAAACGCAGTTCGTAACGACGAAATGCGGAAAGTGCGCGCATTTCCTATAGTTTCGGGAACGAACAATAAGTACTCCACGAGAAGCTTTCTTCGCCAGTGTAACCAGAAAACTATCGCTTCTGCGGCAGTGACGAATAGACGCGTCACCAAGGCACATTCTTTTGAACATTAAACTGTAGCATCTGGAGCCTGTGCGATTTAGCAACACTTCAAATACACTTACTTCAATGGAAATCGAAAGAAGTTGTTTCTGTGGCTACAATAGAAATACCAAAGTTGTATCTCAACTTGCCACAAGAAGCCCATAGCTACGTGGTTAAGGTTCCTATGTACTGAAACGTTTTCTGTGAAATTGTTGTTTGCGCGTAAACGCCTATCTGGTTAAATAAAAGTTCGGGAAATATGACTTTTCGTCAGAAAAGATGAAAACCAATTATGTATTGTTTTACTTTCGTCATATTAAGTGTATTCTTAGACGAAAAAACCAGAGAAAATGGTCAAATATAGCATTTTTGAAACTTGCCTATGCAATTTTCTCAAGTAGCAAGAGAAAAGTAATAAGATATGGACGTAGTTTAATCTGTGGGTTTTCATCGCATGTAATAAAACCCCTATGTTACAGATCTAGTTTGCACAGTACAACGTTAGGAGGGAAATACTGCACGCCCTGCGCGTAGGAGCGATGAGGCGCTAGGCGTGCGTGTTAGTATCGCCCTTATCACTCCCTCGCTTCTTGACCTTGAACACGCAGGTACATAGTCCCCTTGTAGCGAAGTCTCAAGTTTCTTGACTCTGCTTCAAATCCTGCTCAAATATAAGATAGCGTAACTTCTTTAAATATCTCTTATAAGTACAGCAGATTCACCGCAATACGGAAATTAAAGTTTTTTTATCTCCCTTCCTAAAGAAGACTGTAAATACAGAAAACTAACTAGAGGGGTTCCGTGAAATCACGGAGAATTCTGTTGAAATATACGGGAAATCTGATTTTGAAAACCAACGTGTGTGTATGCAATTTTACAGAGCGTTTTGGATACATTTTTACCAGCACTTTTCCCTAAAATAAAGGAATTTTTCTTAACATTGTTTGTTCTTCTATTATTGCACATCTGAAAAGTCTCCGAGAGTTAAACAAGTGTGTGTGTGTATATATATAATATAGATATATACACTGCGTAGATGTTATAGATGTGCGTTGCTATTTCACCTCAGAGTAGGTACTATTTAGTACTCGAGAAAGTCACCTGAAACCCCGGGAAATGTGTGCAACACAGGCACGCTGTACCCCGCCTCACATCACATCACTAGCTCATCAAGGTCGTGCACACAATTCAGACGGAACATGTACACACACAAACCACACAGCAAGTGAGGAGACAAGAGCCAACACTTCCATGTGGTGGGTGGGTGGGTGGGAGGGGTGATAGGGGCCTGGATTAATACCAACAGCAGACACGCGTTACGAAAAATAATCACCTAGTATAATAAAACAAGAATAATACTTTCTAATTATTATTTTGTGATAAACACGCTTCACTGAAGTAGTTGAGAATCTTGTTATGTTCAATGTTTAATAAAATAGCTTATTAAAAAAAATTGTTTTAAGACTATTGCCAGGTAGCATTTACAGTATGTTTACAGCTTGCATTATTCTTAAGAGGTTCCAGAACGACGTTTTGTAATTTCTTAATTAGAACCTACTTGACTAACACCATATATTTGCCGAATGTTGTTTTCGGCAGTAATTAAATATATACCTGTGCTGTTTGTGTTAGCTACGTCTTTGAAATATTCACGTTACCTTCAATTGTGACCAACAGAAAAATATAAATCTTGCACAAGCAGTGCAAAAAACGGATTAAATATTTCTAATCGTTTTAGTAAGTAACTAAATCAGCACCTGAAATATGTGTAGGTTAAATCAGTATGTTCGAGATACAAAACACTCGTAGTTTTGACTCAAAACCGATCTGTTCCATAAAATCATTCATTCTAGTTGTAAAGTGTCTATGTTGGTGTTTCCGCAGGCACTAACTTCAAATAACGCGATTGTAAGTCCTATCTAGTGTCTCCCCCCTGGCACAAACCAAACACTTTCCTGTAACCAATGATCAGAGCTAACACGAACATCGAAATAAAAACATGATAATATACACACAACCGGAATCGAGGAGCTAGTGTAGAATGAAAGAAAATGTTCTTTCTGATTTGTAGGTCATATAGGCTGTTCACGATAAAGTGAACACTTTTGAGGTCCTAGTTACTTTATCCTTTCAGCCATATATTATACTTTAACCAACTGTTTAAATACATATTGTCATGTAAGTAATAAACAATGTGTGTATATTCCACAGCAATCGGAAGTTAACGTCTAAAGCTAAAATAAAATATATTTACTATTATTCCACATGAGAGGGCTTTCGGAAGTGCTCACTTTACCGTGAACAGCCTATAGTCATACGTAGAGACCCAGAAATTTCGCGGATTCACCTGAGGACAAGTTAAACTGTATTCACTTGTAGATATGTTAGACACGCCCCGAACGACTTTCAACCAATAACGCACCTACTAGGGAAATAAGAACCGAATCCCATGTAACCTTGTCTGGAGTTAAACTGGAGCAACAGCCAATGAACTACTAACTGATGCTCGAGTGCACAAAGGATTGCGTCGCCTAGCTTGTTGCCGAGTGAATCCGCGAAATATCCGGGTCTCTAGTAATACATGTGTGTTGTGATACGTATTGCCGTGTCCAACCCTTCCAGCACGCCGTCGACGAGGCAACTCCATACATACTTGTCACACTAACCGTGATATCTACAGACAAGAGTGTGGAGCAGTAGCCTCTCCTAGGGCGACACGGACTGTAGCTGAGGGATGTGGACAACTAGCGTGAAACGTAGTGTAGGCTGCGGAAGGTTCAGCACGCCGTCGACGAGGCAACTCCATACATAATTGTCACACTAACCGTGATATCTACAGACAAGTGTGTGGAGCAGTAGCCTCTCCTAGGGCGACACGGACTGTAGCTGAGGGATGTGGACAACTAGCGTGAAACGTAGTGTAGGCTGCGGAAGGTTCAGCACGCCGTCGACTAGGCAACTCCATACATACTTGTCACACTAACTGTGATATCTACAGACAAGTGTGTGGAGCAGTAGCCTCTCCTAGGGCGACACGGACTGTAGCTGAGGGATGTGAACAACTGGCGTGAAACGTAGTGTAGGCTGCGGAAGGCTCAGCACGCCGTCGACGAGGCAACTCCATACATACTTGTCACACTAACCGTGATATCTACAGACAAGTGTGTGGAGCAGTCCTGTGTTGGCGGGAGCAAGGGCAAACTTAGCCTCTCCTAGGGCGACACGGACTGTAGCTGAGAGATGTGGACAACTAGCGTGAAACGTAGTGTAGGCTGCGGAAGGCTCAGCACGCCGTCGACGAGGCAACTCCATACATACTTGTCACACTAACTGTGATATATACAGACAAGTGTGTGGAGCAGTAGCCTCTCCCAGGGCGACACGGACTGTAGCTGAGGGATGTGGACAACTAGCGTGAAACGTAGTGTAGGCTGCGGAAGGTTCAGCACGCCGTCGACGAGGCAACTCCACACATACTTGTCACACTAACTGTGATATATACAGACAAGTGTGTGGAGCAGTAGCCTCTCCTAGGGCGACACGGACTGTAGCTGAGGGATGTGGACAACTAGCGTGAAACGTAGTGTAGGCTGCGGAAGGCTCAGCACGCCGTCGACGAGGCAACTCCATACATACTTGTCACACTAACTGTGATATCTACAGACAAGAGTGTGGAGCAGTCCTGTGTTGGCGAGAGCAAGGGCAAACTTAGCCTCTCCTAGGGCGACACGGACTGTAGCTGAGGGATGTGGACAACTAGCGTGAAACGTAGTGTAGGATGCGGAAGGCTCAGCACGCCGTCGACGAGGCAACTCCATACATACTTGTCACACTAACTGTGATATCTACAGACAAGAGTGTGGAGCAGTAGCCTCTCCTAGGGCGACACGGACGGTAGCTGAGGGATGTGGACAACTAGCGTGAAACGTAGTGTAGGCTGCGGAAGGCTCAGAACGCCGAGGGTGGGAGTGCAGTGGACTGCTTACTCCCGCTCGGGTAAACGCGACGCTATGGTATCGACCCACGCTGCATAACATCGGGGGGTCGTCGTCTATACAACACGGCCCCACCTCGTCACTGCATTATCCTCCCGCCGTCACACGTCTGTGCTTTGAACTGGGACCGCGGTGGCTCAGCGGTTGGACTGCTCGCCTCCCAAGGCAAACAAGGGTTCAATCCCTGGCCGGGTCACTCCCGGGAATAGTGTCGGACGATGCCGCTGGTTGGCGGGTGTCCTATCATCCCCCTCTAAAACAGCTCTGCTCCGTTCTCACCTCACTTCACCCTCATCGGCTCTCTAGACACAAATCTCTCCACTCCGCTCGTGTTTTAAACGCCCTGCAAGCTGGACTCCACGGTATTATGTATAGTCGAGCCTCAGCTTTCAGTCCACAGGCCGCTGCTCCAGTGTGTAGACCTCGTGGCACGGGATTCGCTGCTTGTTTCCTTGCAGGTCTGTTATTGGCTCGGAGTTTACCTGGGCGTTTTAAATAAACTGTGATCGAATTGCGAACGTATCATAAATAAATAAATGGGAAAATAATCGCCGATGGCCGCCTGTAGTATGAAATCACCCCAGCATTCCGCTGGAGCGAAAACGGGAAACAATGGAATAACCAGGCCGGCCATCGAACCCGTTTCCTTCCGAATACGAGTCCAGTGTTTTACTACTGCGTTACTCTACTCGCAAACAATTATTTGGAAACTTGTTCCCGCAACTCTTGAGGCGCTAATGTTTCACATACTCTTGTATTTACAACACACAGTTCCATGAAAACATACACGATTGTTCACGTATTGTCATGTTCATAAGAAAATTGAGGTTTATGCAGTACATGCTTGTTAAAAATTCAACTTCAAGTATAGTACAAGTATACACATTCCACAACAACGAGTTATAACATATCCTCTATTTTACCTGTAGTGCCAAAAAAAAATAATCTTTTCGACAATATCCCAGAGAATTTATTTGTAAAAATATAAATACTAATTATAGTGTAGCGTCGTCCAACGACCGGCGTTCTCTAGTATAAAAATAAAATATGTAATTAATTAATAAATATACACATTAAATAATTGCAGTTAAGGTTGCACATGAAACACCGTTTCTAAAAACAACATTATAACAAACACAACTTCTTTGAAAAGCAAAATCTATTTCCTTTCAGTTATTTTATGGAACTGGAAATCGAAACAGCGTCACGTTAAAAAACGTAATAGCGAATTCCTTTTATACAATTCGTGGCACTACAAATAACTTAACACTAAATATTGGTTTTAAATTTCAGACTTGCGATACAAAGCCAAAGTAATGTCTTTACACCTGCATTAAATAATTACAATTAATGTTCAGTAGATATTACACACGAAAAGTTTACTGTTTTAATATAAAAGTATGTATAAAATATCCGTCACCAGAAGACAAAACCAGAATTTCAGTTTCTAAATCCAAGCAAATAATATCAGTTATGTTTAACAAAATAGTAAACAGAATTTTGTTACAGATGTTGGGTAACTGAGGTGTGAAGAACCGGCTGTCCCATAACAATGTTTACGCTCCTTGTATATTAACAACAGAGAAACTAGTCAATACAAGGTGATGAAACTGTCACTGCGGAAGATAGTTTACAGTTTGACTATAAATAAAAATGAAAAGGAGAAGGGACTTCTTCAATTCCTCTCTAGAAGGAAAGTTCTCCGCATAGAATTCTTGAAAAGGGCCAATTTGAAAGACTTTGCTGATTGGAGTTTCGTTGTAACTGAAATGACAAGAACCACGTTTTCGGAAAGGTCATAAGTAGGGATGATGGTTTATCGCTGGGAAAATTGACCGTTTGTTAAGATTCAACGTACTGTACACATATGTGACAGTTTTCTTTCCTTGTTGGCTGTCCTTCATGTATGAAGGTACTACCCCATTTCACTGGGATAATAGAGATTCTGATCCTGTATGACAGAACCTCCGTGATTGGTCTGCTAACAACTTATCAGAGTCAAAACCTTGTTCATCTTATCATGAAAGAATAAACTAGTTAGTGTGTCATAGAAGATATGTTGGCTCAAACAAATTTCAAGATTTTCCATCATCTCTACTAATGATACATTGAAGAAATAACATTTTGAAAATATGAAGACTCTGGGCAGTGTGTGGATTATGATACAAACCAGAATACACACAACCAACTGTAGATAGCTGTTCCGCCTTAGAACTTCCTCCTCTTGATAGTTTGGAAACTCCCTCCCTGGTTATTCCCAAAATAAAGAAACAGCCGGATCATTAAAAGATTGGAGGAAAATTCAACAGACGCCGTCTGCCTACTCAGCGGCAGTGGTCCAGGTACAACTTTCTTTGCTCTCGCCGTGATCGTGCATGCAGCCTGGTCAGAAATGGTGTTACGGTGACAAGTGGGGCCGCGGTGGCTGAGGGGTCAGACTACTTACTACTCACCTCCCACCAAGGCGAGCTGAGTTCTATTCCAGGCAGGGATCGCTCCCGGGTTTTCTAGGGGTTCTCCCATTCCCATTCTCCGACCTATCATTCCGGCGCTGCTACATACTCACATCTATCACCCTCAGCGGCTCTCAAGACCTCGATCTTAAGAGCCGCCAATCTCTTCAATCACTCATTTCGGTTGTGAGTATTTATCTACTCTATGGTACAGGAGGCATTCGCCATAGGAAAACCCAGAAAGTACGTAGACCGAACATACTTACCGAGACATTCTATATGACTACATCTCCTCATCATTTCACCTCACGCTGAGAAATTGTCATCCTAGCACATGTGAGATCATATTGTAGGGAATGTATTAAGGGGAAGGTACACCCGCCATTATGACTTTTACGTATATTCTTCCTTAAAATAACTCCCGAGTTTCGATATTTAAAAACCGAGCTTGCCGAGGTACAGGGGCTATGTTAACTTTTTCAGACCCACTTTAACCCCTAAAATTACACATTAACTTTTCGTTCCAGGTGTTGCAAAAGAAGAGATTTTTTTTGCCTGACAAGTGCTTGCGGATTCCTTGTAACGACTTACACAATGGAACCTTGCGAAAATAATTTCTACTGGTGTATGGCACACTGCGGTGTGCTAGGAGCTTCCAACAACATTAACCTGGAAAAAGGCACAGTCAGTATGAGTGTTAGCTTCTCATCTTGTACAGCACTGGCCATGTCTTCGCCTAATTGCAACACGTATTGCGTGAACGAGTATACTCAGGATGATATGTTGAGGTGTTAATTCACAGTTTCAGGCGTTGCAAACAAAACAATTTACGATGCGTGTTGTACTCAGTCGACCCAACACTTGTTTCGTTGTCACAGCCAACGAGCTGTATATAGGTTATATGTTCGAATACAGTCATATGAACCAATTATTATAACCTAGACTAGTAAGACGGTTATAATTGGTCATTGGTAGTAGTAGTGAAATTTCGCGATAAGATTTCAACACAAGTTGTAGTTCAAAAAACTGTAGGGTAGTTTGCCTGTCTTGATTGGCTGAATTACTGTTTGACACGTGTTAACTGTATGTACACGAATCACGTAGGAGCCGTACCCATGTTGCCGAATTCTGAGTGGTCCAGTCAAATATGAAAACTCCTTCACAAGCAGACGGCAACCAATGGCAATAGACAAACTGCTGTTGGGTGCTTATAATATTGGAGTCTTCCGTGTTCTCATATTTTTTCACGAAAAGTTACTAGCTCTAGTCATTGAGCTTCTCGGTGTGCAATAGACGCCAAAAATTACCAACACATAGGTAATGTACACAACTGTGTACACTGGATCGAAAGAACGAAATCCGATTTCTTTTCCTCACGTGATTAGTTTCACAGCTGAGACTGTAATACGAGATTCTCTCATTATTTCAGAGTTTCTGTCTCTCTTGGTAAAATATGGACACAGCTGAAACCGTGCAGACGTTTGTTTTCTAGTCCGCTGTGCCATGTCAAGCTTTGGATTTTAATGTCCGAAGTGTAATTACGAAGATTTCAAAGAAAAAAATCGAAGATTGATGGGCTATCTCCACCTTAAGACGTAATGAAAGTAGACTACACTCGTACGCGAGTGGCGTTGATACTGGAGATAACCTTGAAACTTTAATTTCCAGTACACAAGTTCGCATAAATAAATAAATAGTGTATGAGATGGTAGGACGTGTCATGTAGGCTTCACAAACATAACTACTGTACGTGTAAGATAAGGTTTTCATCTAGAAGCACGTCACGGCTGTCCTTAATTACACTCAAGCTGGCGAAAACACGTGGCAAACAAATGAATGACGTTCTGAAGAAGAGAGAATGAAAATGCACACCGCATCCTTGGCAAGGTCACTTAAATATCATTGTCACACGTGCTGCCAGGATTGGGATGTTTTCGCACGTAGGTTTGCAAAGTAAATTCACTCAAGAAAGTCAATATTTTCAGTTTTCGCGTATTACAACGACTAAAAAATGTCTTTCTGATGCGGAGAACAACGTTTCTTGACGTCGCATTGTCGAAAACACGGAAACGACAGCCTCGCAAATGAGACGAAGAGCGTTATCATCACACTTAACTACGGAGTTCGTTAAATAAGCGACATTCCAGTGGCAAGCCGTCGCTTCCTGGACACAAGCAGCCAGCCCTGCATGCATGCGTGCGGCGCGCGGAAATGTTTACGTGAGCTGTCCTCGGAGAGCGGGAATGTTTACGTGAGCTAGCCTTGACTCTACAAGGAGCGGACACAGCAATCTGGGCGAGTCCGTCCATTCTCGGCAATGCACGCCGTTCCACAGCTTCACAAACAAATGTTCTATATTTTAGTTACGAATCATTAATACCTACAGATGATGGTTTATCGCGGGGAAAAGTTGACTGTTCGCTAGTATTCGACATACTGTACACATGTCCGACAGTTCTCTTTCCCTATTGGTTGCCATGCATGTATGAAACTACTACCCCATCGCACTGGGCCAATAAGGATTCTGTTGCTACAAGGCAAGACGTTCGTGATTGGTACGAGAAGTGCTTGGCCAAGTAGGAACAAACAGGTCAGAGTGTTGTCGACCTTACTGTTGGCTCAACAATTTTTCGCTATTTCCCATTGTCTCTATTAATATCTTAAACAGTATATACATACGCACATCTACATACACATTGTTCACGGTAAACTGAGCACTTTTCAAAGTCCTGCTTGAGATTTACTTGTACAGCCTATTCGTGGCATCTTCCAACTTTCCGAATCAAACGTTTGAAAATCTCTCCGTGTGTGACTAGCTATTATAGTTGTCTCCTAAATTACGTAGGGACTGCAAAAATTCGTAATTCATTTTTGGACAAGTGAAGACTTCAAATGCGTGTACATTTCTGCTATGTTTGGAACTGGAACACAGTTTATTAGACACGCCCAAGTGAACTCTGAGCCAATATAAGACCTGCTAGGAACGGAATATCGAATCCCGTGCTGTCACCTGGTCTGAGGTAGCACTGGCTACACACTGGGACAGCAGCAGCCAGTGGGCAGAAAGATCAGGCTCGAACATACATAGCATCATGGAGTCCAGCCTACAGGTCTGAGGTAGAACTGGCTACACACTGGGACAGCAGCAGCCAGTGGACAGAAAGATCAGGCTCGAACATACATAGCATCATGGAGTCCAGCCTACAGGTCTGAGGTAGAACTGGCTACACACTGGGACAGCAGCAGCCAGTGGACAGAAAGATCAGGCTCGAACATACATAGCATCGTGGAGTCCAGCCTACAGGTCTGAGGTAGAACTGGCTACACACTGGGACAGCAGCAGCCAGTGGACAGAAAGATCAGGCTCGAACATACATAGCATCGTGGAGCCCAGCCTACAGGTCTGAGGTAGAACTGGCTACACACTGGGACAGCAGCAGCCAGTGGACAGAAAGATCAGGCTCACGAACATACATAGCATCATGGAGCCCAACCTACAGGTCTGAGGTAGAACTGGCTACACACTGGGACAGCAGCAGCCAGTGGACAGAAAGATCAGGCTCACAAACATACATAGCATCGTGGAGTCCAGCCTACAGGTCTGAGGTAGAACTGGCTACACACTGGGACAGCAGCAGCCAGTGGACAGAAAGATCAGGCTCGAACATACATAGCATCGTGGAGTCCAGCCTACAAGTCTGAGGTAGAACTGGCTACACACTGGGACAGCAGCAGCCAGTGGACAGAAAGATCAGGCTCGAACATACATAGCATCGTGGAGTCCAGCCTACAGGTCTGAGGTAGAACTGGCTACACACTGGGACAGCAGCAGCCAGTGGACAGAAAGATCAGGCTCGAACATACATAGCATCGTGGAGCCCAGCCTACAGGTCTGAGGTAGAACTGGCTACACACTGGGACAGCAGCAGCCAGTGGACAGAAAGATCAGGCTCACGAACATACATAGCATCATGGAGCCCAACCTACAGGTCTGAGGTAGAACTGGCTACACACTGGGACAGCAGCAGCCAGTGGACAGAAAGATCAGGCTCACAAACATACATAGCATCGTGGAGTCCAGCCTACAGGTCTGAGGTAGAACTGGCTACACACTGGGACAGCAGCAGCCAGTGGACAGAAAGATCAGGCTCACAAACATACATAGCATTATGGAGCCCAACCTACAGGTGAGAACTTTTCCTGTCCCTATAAATATGACATATCACAAGCGTTTTGCACGTCTGTTAACATAAAAGTACCTTTTTTTTTGTTTATCTGAACTTTTACGTATATTTTATGTATCAGTTATAATGTTTAATTTACAATTAATACGAATCCAAACATAGAGCAAATATATGCGCTGGTAATGCCTAATAAGAAATAGTTATCATGCAAAATATTATTGAACTGAGTGCACGGTTCGCTGTTCCTTTGTTATAATTTTCTAGGCTTTGTTGGCACGAGTCGGAGATAAAGTCTGGAAGTAGGAATGTAGCGGTCAGGCTTCCGAACAGCTGGTAGGAACTATACGCACAATGTGTATTCTTCCGCCATTTGCCACGGCCCGGATCACGTTGTTCATGCGTCGGTCAACATGCGTTGAAAAAAAGTAAGCAAAATTAATTATTTCAACATTTAAGAATGCTTGCCTAGAGCATTTACTTCAATGTTATGACATGGAAATACTTACCCTCTCCCGTTACCAACTTTACTGGGCGCAAGTTAATCGGCGTGTCTGTTAAAATATATGAAGATATGCGCAGTGACATTTGTCAAAGGTTAATTTCAAAAGTGTTCAATTACCCGAGAACAGACTGTACACACACACACACACACACACACACACTTCCGGACTTTTACAGGTTCTCCACAACATATTTGCATTTTTCGCTGTGAACTCAGTTTGAATTAATGCCTGCTTACGACATAGACTACATAGAGGTGACGGAAAATCGCGCAGCTATTTGAGCCAACATATCTTCTATAACACTCTTAACTGGTTTGCTCTGTCAAGATTGAATAAACAAAGTTGTGACACGGCTAAGTTGTTTGCAGACCAATCACGAATGTTCTGCCATATAGTATCAGCATCCCCATTGGCCCAGTGAAATGAAATGGTAGCTTCATACATGCACGACAGCCAATAAGTAAAGAAAACTGTCGGACATGTGTACAGTATGTTGAATCCTAGCGAACAGTCAACTTTTCCCGCTATCAACCATCATCTCTGGACATACATTATTATATTTATTATATAATGGTTGGTGATGCAGTTTTATCCATGATAAACTTAAAAACATTCCTTATTTGTAACATGTATCAAGTACCACTGTATTCCCTGAGAAAAATTGCAAAAAAAAATATTACTTTTCCACTGGGATTTGTCTCAATGAAACCAGTAGTAAGCAATGTAGACATTTGGTAAAACAGATTTGGGCATGTAAATTTAATTTAAATTCAACAACAAATGGAACACAAAGTACAACTGCTACTGAATAATAATAAAACTGAAAACGAACATGCGTAAGTCATGAGCAGTTACTGAATTTATCACATATATTTTGAGTTAAAATTTTTGAGTGTAACGGGTTTTAAAAATGATTTTATAGTAAACCCATTATAACAGTGACATGCATATTGTTCAACTGACCTACGGAAATAAGAACGTTTACAACTTCACAAAGAAGTTCACGACAGAGATGGTAACAGTTTATTGACATCCATTAATGATAAATACTAACTTTACAGCTGAAAATAACTGAAAACATTTTCCGCGGGTTACTTCGCTGGAAAACAATTTCCACAATTTAAAATACAAATTAGACACTTAACGGTTTCTTAAGAAATTCTCCTTACTTCCATACACTTTACATATTTCCCAAACTTTTTCCTGGCCAACAGAATTCCCTAACTTTCCCATGTTTTCCCTATATTCCAAAAAGTGACAACCCTAACTGCTTCCAACTTTCCCGGAATCCTGCTGAAGTTGTACTTCCTGAATACGCATCCTTGCACTGCATGTAAACAATGTACACAAGCCTGCACGTTGAGAAATCCTGCTGAAGTTGTACTTCCTGAATACGCATCCTTGCACTGCATGTAAACAATGTACACAAGCCTGCACGTTGAGAAATCCTGCTGAAGTTGTACTTCCTGAATACGCATCCTTGCACTGCATGTAAACAATGTACACAAGCCTGCACGTTGAGAAATCCTGCTGAAGTTGTACTTCCTGAATACGCATCCTTGCACTGCATGTAAACAATGTACACAAGCCTGCACGTTGAGAAATCCTGCTGAAGTTGTACTTCCTGAATACGCATCCTTGCACTGCATGTAAACAATGTACACAAGCCTGCACGTTGAGAAATCCTGCTGAAGTTGTACTTCCTGAATACGCATCCTTGCACTGAGAAATCCTGCTGAAGTTGTACTTCCTGAATACGCATCCTTGCACTGCATGTAAACGATGTACACAAGCCTGCACGTTGAGAAATCGTTGTATTTGCGAGCTGGACAGGCACTGAGAAATAAATCTTTTAATGTGTTTTCAACTTTGCCCCCTGAAAAGAAATATGACATTTTAAAACGCATATTTTGAAAGGAAAAGAATTACAACGTTTTACATAAGAATTATTTCTCAATAGCTATTACCAACACCTATTTAGCATCTGTTTGGATTTCATATTGACTATGAAATAAAAATCATCCATACAAACATTTAAGTAAAAGTTTTATAGTTTTATTTTACCAAAAACATATTTCGTTATTGATAAAGTAAGTATGCGGCTCTTGTGATCTGCGATTCCGCCAGTTGTCTCTAATTTGTATTTCTTAAGTGCAAATTCACAATCATTTTTAGATATAAAAATTGCGAGTGAGAATATTTCAAGAGGTTACGGACGTGTAGCACAGCTATATCACTATAACGCCATAGCGATGGTTCGATGAACACCTGAACGGTTGATATTTGAGGGCAAAGCACCCAAGACATGTACCAATCACTGAATACCTAATATGTACACACACATAAAATGACGCAGAGTCTCTCTGTACTTAACTAAGTTTTAGTTGTTCACCTCCCCACATCAGACAACGAAACAGCGACTGACTAAACTCAGAAGTGAAAACTTAGTTGCAACCAGTAAAATAACTACTTGTTTGTAAACGACCAGATGTACCTATATTTAGTTGCCCCAACAAGATATTTAGTTGCCCCAATAAGATATTTAGTTGCCCCAACAAGATATTTAGTTGCCCCAACAAGATATTCTATCGAGTAGATACATTTTGAAAAGCAACGAAACTGATTTTGTTCATCTAACAAAATACACCCTTGACTAAACAAAGTTTTAGTTTTGCGCAAAAGAAAAATCGGCTGCCAACAAAATATTTAGTCGAATGAACCGCATATATTTGGTTGCCCTCTCATTCAACGGCCTTTGTTCGAAAATACAGATCGAGAAATTATTTGTGGTTTTTATAACAATTATGATAGCAACAGTGTCGTGTAGTGATTTTATTGATGCTTAGAAATGGTATAAAAATCCTAATAAAGCAAGATTAACAAGAAACTGAAAACTGTAACGCTTGAAATAATCAATCACGTCCGTTGTCGAGTATTTGAATTATATATCTTGAAACATTCCAATTTTGTTAGCAGTCACTCAGGCGAGCTTGATACGGCGCAGTACTCGAGCGGAAACAATATGTCTTTGAATCTCGGGCGTGCATTCGCTGTTCTTATATTATCAAAACTATTTAATGTAAGCAGAGGAAAACAATTAATGTTTATCTGCATGTGCCAACCATATGTTACAGTTACAGGCAACGAAATATCAACAAAATAATCTTGTTTCTACGACAAAATATTTCATTGGCCCTATACAATGAACTAATTTGTAGAGAAATGAGAATTTCGCGAATTCACTTACTTGCAGGATAGAACTCACAGTCTTATGTTACAAAACCAGATACAGATGTCTCGTTGGTTGTTTACTGTCAGAGTGGATGGCGTTGATTGGGTATGCCATTTGTTCTCAGTTTGTTATTGGCCCAGAGATCTGAAGGATGCAACAAATAACGTGTGAAAGAATTGGAAAAATGACACATACGTAAAGGTAAAATGAGCACTTTTTGAAGATGTTTCACCAGATATAATAATCAATTACATTTCATTGTGGCCTCGGACTTTCGGTTTTGGGTATAGTGAATGTATAAACTGTGTTTATTTACTCACATGGCAGGATTTCCATTAACAAGTGGGGGAAGGATATAAATTGGTTGAATGAAAAAAGTAACTAGGGATTCAAAAGTGCTCACTTGATTGTGAACGGCCTTTACACGTTTATTATTTCTAGCTTGCCCCGAAATGAATCCGCGAACTGTTCGGTTCCCTTGCTAATTTGGTTGCTGCAAACTTAGTTCTGTGTGTAGCGTACAATTACAACGTCCTCGTCCAGGCGGGACGGAATACGTCAAGGGACGGGTGTGTAGTTGTCCTGTAGGAAAGGGTAAACCGACGTCCAGGCGGGACGGAATACGTCAAGGGACGGGAAGGAATACGTCAAGGGACGGGTGTGTAGTTGTCCAGTAGGAAAGGGTAAACCGACGTCAAGGGGCGGGACGGAATACGTCAAGGGACGGGTGTGTAGTTGTCCAGTAGGAAAGGGTAAACCGACGTCCAGGCGGGACGGAATACGTCAAGGGACGGGTGTGTAGTTGTCCTGTAGGAAAGGGTAAACCGACGTCAAGGGGCGGGAGGGAATACGTCAAGGGACGGGTGTGTAGTTGTCCAGTAGGAAAGGGTAAACCCGACGTAAGGGGCGGGACGGAATACGTCAAGGGACGGGTGTGTAGTTGTCCAGTAGGGAAGGGTAAACCGACGTCCAGGCGGGACGGAATACGTCAAGGGACGGGAAGGAATACGTCAAGGGACGGGTGTGTAGTTGTCCAGTAGGAAAGGGTAAACCGACGTCCAGGCGGGACGGAATACGCAAGGGACGGGAAGGAATACGTCAAGGGACGGGTGTGTAGTTGTCCAGTAGGAAAGGGTAAACCGACGTCAAGGGGCGGGACGGAATACGTCAAGGGACGGGTGTGTAGTTGTCCAGTAGGGAAGGGTAAAACCGACGTCCAGGCGGGACGGAATACGTCAAGGCGGGGGCGGGACGAGGAATACGTCAAGGGACGGGTGTGTAGTTGTCCAGTAGGAAAGGGTAAACCGACGTCCAGGCGGGGCGGAATACGTCAAGGGACGGGAGGAATACGTCAAGGGACGGGTGTGTAGTTGTCCAGTAGGAAAGGGTAAACCGACGTCAGGGGGGAGGGAATACGTCAAGGGACGGGTGTGTAGTTGTCCAGTAGGAAAGGGTAAACCGACGTCAAGGGGCGGGACGGAATACGTCAAGGGACGGGTGTGTAGTTGTCCAGTAGGGAAGGGTAAACCGACGTCCGGCGGGACGGAATACGTCAAGGACGGGTGTGTAGTTGTCCAGTAGGAAAGGGTAAACCGACGTCCGGCCGGGACGGAATACGTCAAGGGACGGGTGTGTAGTTGTCCAGTAGGAAAGGGTAAACCGACGTCAAGGGCGGGACGGAATACGTCAAGGGACGGGTGTGTAGTTGTCCAGTAGGAAGGGTAAACCGACGTCCGGCCGGGACGGAATAACGCGTCAAGGGACGGGTGTGTAGTTGTCCAGTAGGAAGGGTAAACCGACGTCCAGGCGGGACGGAATACGTCAAGGGACGGGTGTGTAGTTGTCCAGTAGGAAAGGGTAAACCGCGTCGGCCGGGACGAATACGTCAAGGACGGGAGGAATACGTCAAGGGACGGGTGTGTAGTTGTCCAGTAGGAAAGGGTAAACCGACGTCCAGGCGGGAGGAATACGTCAAGGGACGGTGTGTGTAGTTGTCCAGTAGGAAAGGGTAAACCGACGTCCGGCCGGGACGGAATACGTCAAGGGACGGGTGTGTAGTTGTCCAGTAGGAAAGGGTAAACCGACGTCCAGGCGGGGGGAATACGTCAAGGGACGGGTGTGTAGTTGTCCAGTAGGGAAGGGTAAACCGACGTCCAGGCGGGACGGAATACGTCAAGGGACGGGTGTGTAGTTGTCCAGTAGGAAAGGGTAAACCGACGTCCAGGCGGGAGGAATACGTCAAGGGACGGGTGTGTAGTTGTCCAGTAGGGAAGGGTAAACCGACGTCCAGGCGGGACGGAATACGTCAAGGGAGGGTGTGTAGTTGTCCAGTAGGAAGGGTAAACCGACGTCGGCGGGACGGAATACGTCAAGGGACGGGTGTGTAGTTGTCCGTAGGAAAGGGTAAACCGACGTCCAGGCGGGATGGAATACGTCAAGGGACGGGTGTGTAGTTGTCCAGTAGGAAGGGTAAACCGACGTCCAGGCGGGACGGAATACGTCAAGGGGACGGGTGTGTAGTTGTCCAGTAGGGAAGGGTAAACCGACGTCCAGGCGGGACGGAATACGTCAAGGGACGGGTGTGTAGTTGTCCAGTAGGAAAGGGTAAACCGACGTCCGGCGGGACGGAATACGTCAGGAGGGATCGTGTTGTTGCAGTAGGAAAGGTAACCGACGTCGGCGTGTGATCTCAGGTGAGGTGGTTGTCGTAGGAAAGGTAAACCGACGTCAGGCGGGACGGAATACGTCAAGGGACGGGTGTGTAGTTGTCCAGTAGGAAAGGGTAAACCGACGTCAAGGGCGGGACGGAATACGTCAAGGGACGGGTGTGTTAGTTGTCCAGTAGGGAAGGGTAAACCGACGTCCGGCGGGACGGAATACGTCAAGGGACGGGTGTGTAGTTGTCCAGTAGGAAAGGGTAAACCGACGTCCGGCGGGACGGAATACGTCAAGGGACGGGTGTGTAGTTGTCCAGTAGGAAAGGGTAAACCGACGTCAAGGGGCGGACGGAATACGTCAAGGGACGGGTGTTGTAGTTGTCCAGTAGGGAAGGGTAAACCGACGTCCAGGCCGGGACGGAATACGTCAAGGGACGGGTGTGTAGTTGTCCAGTAGGAAGGGTAAACCGACGTCCAGGCGGGACGGAATACGTCAAGGGACGGGTGTGTAGTTGTCCAGTAGGAAAGGGTAAACCGACGTCCGGCGGGAGGAATACGTCAAGGGACGGGAAGGAATACGTCAAGGGACGGGAGGAATACGTCAAGGGACGGGTGTGTAGTTGTCCAGTAGGAAAGGGTAAACCGACGTCCAGGCGGGACGGAATACGTCAAGGGACGGGTGTGTAGTTGTCCAGTAGGAAAGGGTAAACCGACGTCAGGCCGGGACGGAATACGTCAAGGGACGGGTGTGTAGTTGTCCAGTAGGAAAGGGTAAACCGACGTCCAGGCGGGGAGGAATACGTCAAGGGACGGGTGTGTAGTTGTCCAGTAGGAAGGGTAAACCGACGTCCAGGCGGGACGGAATACGTCAAGGGACGGGTGTGTAGTTGTCCAGTAGGAAAGGGTAAACCGACGTCCAGGCGGGAGGGAATACGTCAAGGGACGGGTGTGTAGTTGTCCAGTAGGGAAGGGTAAACCGACGTCCAGGCGGGACGGAATACGTCAAGGGACGGGTGTGTAGTTGTCCAGTAGGAAAGGGTAAACCGACGTCCGGCCGGGACGGAATACGTCAAGGGACGGGTGTGTAGTTGTCCTGTAGGAAAGGGTAAACCGACGTCCAGGCGGGATGGAATACGTCAAGGGACGGGTGTGTAGTTGTCCAGTAGGGAAGGGTAAACCGACGTCCAGGCGGGACGGAATACGTCAAGGGACGGGTGTGTAGTTGTCCAGTAGGGAAGGGAAAACCGACGTCCGGGCGGGCCCGGGGTCAGTGGAAGATTGCAGTTGTGAAACACAAAGCACTTCCTTCACGACATTCCTAGAGGACTTGCACAGTGGCTCAGCGTCACGACACATCTCGCCAACTGTGTATAGTACATTCGCAGTTACTTTCCCCCGATAATTCCCCCGCTCATGCGAACTAAGCTTAGCCAAGTCTAGAAACTCACGCCAAAGGGACAGAGCGTCGCATTCGTGGGTGCTCATTCTGACACTTCAAGTCTCAATAAATATATCATATTAGGAGTTGCAACAAACAAGTATATCCTGACGACGCTTTGTCTTACACCGGGACCAATAGAAATCTATCTGTGCTCTATCGGGTGGGGGGCGGGGGGGGGGGCTGAAAAGTATTCACTGTAGGAATGATTACCATTCCGGATTTTTGTTCCGACATTCACTTCCCATATATCCTGAAAAGCGCCCACTGCCGGAATGTTTACAATTCCTGTATTTGTGTTTTTTAGTTGTCATCCACGAAAGCCTGAAACCTGTCCACTGCCTGAATGGTAACCAATCTGTATTTTTCGCATCAGCGAAGCTTGGAGTTTCCCCATAAATGATTGTCGTGTGTGGCCTATTTGCATTGAGAAATAATGTGTGTGTGTTTTGCAATTGAACATATTTTTGTATTATTTATAATATTACTGTAATATTGTGAACATATTTTCATACTTGAGTCCTGAATGGTTACCATTCAGGCAGTGGACAGTTTTCAGGATTTTATGGACGACAACTAAAAAACACAAATACAGAAATTGTAAACATTCCGACTGTGGGCACTTTTCAGGATATTTGGGGTGTGAATGTCGATACAAAAATACGGAATGGTTACCATTCCAGATTTTTCTGCGCAAGTATGGATGCAAAATTTCCGGAGTGGTAACCAATCTGAATGGATACTTTTCAGTCGCTCCTATGTAGCTGGCAGCAGTGGTTTACGAGGCTACGGAACATAGTCTCAGCAAGGAATGATGTCTGCCACACACAGGGACCTTTCTCATTGGACGGTATGTCCTGCTGTGTACAGTGCAGGCCATTCAAGCCACTTCAAATGCAACGTCCCAGATAGAGGACACTGTAAGTGAGAGGGTTTTCCATGAGAATTTTTTCCTTCTAGATGTTACTCACACGCCTATTTTCCCCTTGTTTTTATTCATATTAATTATAAATTAAATGTTATAATTTATACGTAACATATACGTACAAGTTCAACTTACCCAAATATAAAATACGTGTATGTTAAGGCAAGTATAAGACGCTTACCTATCATAATGACTTGTTTAGGGGAAAACAGCCAATCACGACATGAACAGAGTGATGTTCCAAAGGTTTGATTGGAAATACTTGAAGACACCGCAAACAGACTATATAAACGCGCAGCAGGACGGATGTTTGGAACACAGAGTAGCGTTAATAATTTCAAGTGTTACTTCTGAAATATTTTCCCACGGTAAATTGAAATTTTTATGATTTCATGTGTGAGTCTGCTCACTATTGAAGCTGAAAGAGAAGAAGTGGTTTGGCCTACAAAGTATGTAGCTATTGTCTAGGCGATAGTCAAATACGAATTCGTCGTTTTCTGATCCGGAACTATCATTATCAAAATCGCGCCCTTTTCCATTATATTTATATTAATTCGGTCAAATACGAGTCGAGAAGGAAATAATGAAAAGAAGCAACTCGCATTGCGCGACGCTACGAACGAAGGAAATCAAGTGAAAACATGGAATGGTGATATGTTACAATGGCCGTGTATACTGGTGGCAAGTTTATAGATCAGAGGCGACGAGGCAATATTTTACGACTATATGAAAAGCTGCGACATGTGAACGTATGACGGTAATTTTGCTAAAACAGAGCTGGACGATTGAGTCAAGTCCCCTAACCGTGGCAGACCTGCAACATCCTAGCTTATTTTTGAGGCACATTACGTGAATTTGTGTCGTAGCAATGATATGTCAAGACACTGTTAACACTTTCATGGAATACTGGCCACACTTGATAACAGTGCCTCACCTATAAAATATCACGCACCTATCTAGGAAATATTGCCCATTAGCTTGGTACGGTATTCAAGGAGCATACCACAAGAGAATAATTTGTTGGAAAATTAGTGTGGCCGAAAAAAATAGATTGATTATAAAACACGCGAATAATCATGTTGGAACTTTCTACTGTAACACTATTGTGTCATGCGCACGTGAGAATGAGCCACCTCTAGTATAGTCCATTCATGGTTATGTTACTTCTGACTTTTCTGCAACCCTCTTCAAGTTCTACTTTTATGATACTCCTCCGCCTCGTGCAAACAAGCTCAAAAAAGGCTAGAAAATTACACCAAAGGGATAAGGCATAGATTACATGCGGATTCAGTTTAAAAATATTTTGCATGAGAACTGTTTATTATAATAGTAGGCATCACCAACACACAAAATATTTGGTTGAATCAATTGTATGTATTTGTTTGGCCACTCATTAGATTTCCTTCGTTCGTAAATACAGCTCGAGAGTTTATTTGCATTTTTTGTGACAACTGGAATAGTAACACTGTTTGTTCATGCAAAAATTGTTTTGAGTCAACGTATCTTCTACTCTCTTAACTAGTTTGTTCTTTCATAATTGGATTAACAAGGTTTTGACTCGGCCAGACCAATCACGAACGTTCTGCCTTATAGTATCGGAGTGCTCATCGGCCCAGTGAAAAAAAAAAAAAGAACAGTCGGACATGTGAACAGCGCGTCGAATCCTAGCAAGCAGTCAACTTTAACCCTGATAAACCATCATCTCAAATATATAAACATTTTTAAAAAAAGTTCAACAGGGAACTAAAGTAAAGCCGTAAGACTTGAAATATTTATTTTCACACGTTATCGATTATTTTTAATGCATTTATTTTAAAAACTAACTGATCCCTGCAGTCGTAGCCTTGGCTGCAGTTGCAAAGGCGCAGAGCTCGGGCTCAACTGAACTCGGTTCGATTCTCGATCACGATTTTTTTATCTAAACGAACCATTTGAATGTACGTAGAACCGAACAAATATTAATTGGGGCAACCAAACAAGAACAGCAAATTAATTAGTTTGAGCCAGCTGATGACGTGAATATTTCCCAGTGTGTGTGCACAAACTGTACATCAGCATCCTACGCGAGTACTCCCACGTCATTCTCGTTACTGGCGACGAGTCTTTGTGACGAGACAGTTCCTCCTCCTCGTCTGACTGGGCCAATCACAATGAAGTTACCGCAATGCCGTACTCATCCCGTGCTTCAGTATGTTGCAGCACAGCTGGTCGTGGAATAAGGAAGCACTGCGATGTGCGATGGCGGAATATCAACTTCCTGCAAATCAGATACGTAACTCTAGGATACTATTACACGGATTACTATTTAACCGGATAAAATAAAATGTTGGCTGTAGATAATTTTGCTATACCTTTCCGGTGTATACTAGTGAGACCCTAGGGCCCGCGGTGGTGTAGTGGTTAGACTACTCGCCTCCCACCAAGGTGAACCTGATCTCGATTCCTGGCGGGGTCGCCCCGGAATTTCCGCAAGTGGGAATTGCGCCGGACGATGCCGTTGGTCGGCGGGTTTCCTCAGGGATCTCCCGGGTCCTCCATACTCAACTCGCTTCACCCTCATCGGCTCTCGAGTCCTCGATGCTAATGCTCGGTTTTGCCGCTTTCGCAGAAATTCGTCGTTGTCGGGTCATAATTTCGGATTCATAGTAATCCCCGACAATACACGACAGTAGAGAATTTACATTTTACAAATTGTTTAATATGTTTGTACGTAATTTTAATTGTGTATTATTTGCTTGTAAAGAGTCGAGAACTTATTAATAAAATGTAAAGATCAGATCTAAAATTTTTACAACATGCAGATGACACACAATTAAAATCCCGCACACAACAATTATAAACAACTCGTGAGTGGGGGAGTGACGAGATTTGGGAGGCTCTTAACAGCGAGATCTTGAGAGCCGATGAGGGTGATTGAAGTATGGAGCGGAGCCGGAATGAAGGGGCGGTGGAAACGGAAGATCACAGTGAAAACCCGCTGACCAACGGCATCGTCCGGCACGATTCCCACTTGCGAAAATCCGGTGACCCGCCATAGATTGAACACGGTTCGCCCTGGTGGGAGGCGAGCGCGCTAACCGCTCAGCCACCACGGCCCCTACAAACAACTCTTAAAATATAATCGTAAATAGTCAGTCTGAAATGATGACGTGAAGACGAAGGTATTTGTGCAGACGGGTTGGAGGTGAGCGGAATGTTTTGCGTGACTGAAGACTTGACTAGAGAGTGTGTGTAGCGAGCTGAGCAGAGCTGAATAGAGCAGGTGAGCATGCACGCACGGCAGGGTCTGACAACTGAAGACTTGACTAGAGAGTGTGTGTAGCGAGCTGAGCAGAGCTGAGTAGAGCAGGTGAGCATGCACGCACGGCAGGGTCTGACGTGACTGAAGACTTGACTAGAGAGTGTGTGTAGCGAGATGAGCAGAGCTGAGTACAGCAGGTGAGCATGCACGCACGGCAGGGTCTGACGTGACTGAAGACTTGACTAGAGAGTGTGTGCAGCGAGCTGAGTAGAGCAGGTGAGCATGCACGCACGGCAGGGTCTGACGTGACTGAAGACTTGACTAGAGAGTGTGTGCAGCGAGCTGAGCAGAGCTGAGTAGAGCAGGTGAGCATGCACGCACGGCATGGTCTGACGTGACTGAAGACTTGACTAGAGAGTGTGTGTAGCGAGCTGAGTAGAGCTGAGCAGAGCAGGTGAGCATGCACGCACGGCAGGGTCTGACGACTGAAGACTTGACTAGAGAGTGTGTGTAGCGAGCTGAGAAGAGCTGAGTAGAGCAGGTGAGCATGCACGCACGGCAGGGTCTGACGTGACTGAAGACTTGCCTAGTGAGTGTGTGTAGCGAGCTGAGCAGAGCTGAGTAGAGCAGGTGAGCATGCACGCACGGCAGGGTCTGACGACTGAAGACTTGACTAGAGAGTGTGTGTAGCGAGCTGAGCAGAGCTGAGTAGAGCAGGTGAGCATGCACGCACGGCAGGGTCTGACGTGACTGAAGACTTGCCTAGTGAGTGTGTGTAGCGAGCTGAGCAGAGCTGAGTAGAGCAGGTGAGCATGCACGCACGGCAGGGTCTGACGTGACTGAAGACTTGACTAGAGAGTGTGTGTAGCGAGCTGAGCAGAGCTGAGTAGAGCAGGTGAGCATGCACGCACGGCAGGGTCTGACGTGACTGAAGACTTGACTAGAGAGTGTGTGCAGCGAGCTGAGCAGAGCTGAGTAGAGCAGGTGAGCATGCACGCACGGCAGGGTCTGACGTGACTGAAGACTTGCCTAGTGAGTGTGTGTAGCGAGCTGAGTAGATCTGAGTAGAGCAGGTGAGCATGCACGCACGGCAGGGTCTGACGTGACTGAAGACTTGACTAGAGAGTGTGTGCAGCGAGCTGAGCAGAGCTGAGTAGAGCAGGTGAGCATGCACGCACGGCAGGGTCTGACGACTGAAGACTTGACTAGAGAGTGTGTGTAGCGAGCTGAGCAGAGCTGAGTAGAGCAGGTGAGCATGCACGCACGGCAGGGTCTGACGACTGAAGACTTGACTAGAGAGTGTGTGTAGCGAGCTGAGCAGAGCTGAGTAGAGCAGGTGAGCATGCACGCACGGCAGGGTCTGACGACTGAAGACTTGACTAGAGAGTGTGTGTAGCGAGCTGAGTAGAGCTGAGTAGAGCAGGTGAGCATGCACGCACGTCAGGGTCTGACGTGACTGAAGACTTGCCTAGTGAGTGTGTGTAGCGAGCTGAGCAGAGCTGAGTAGAGCAGGTGAGCATGCACACACGGCAGGTTCTGACGTAACTCGACACGGACGAGGAGGAGGCGCAACACAGGCAGACGTCACAAAATGCGCGGATGTGTGGCCGAGAAGACCAGCAGGCTACACGTCCTGCGATTAGATTAGCCACTTCCGGCTTACAGTCCGCCGCCATTCACTACTCACTCTTGCCAGCGCGCTCGCCCTCTACCTCACTGCACTACACATGCACATCGCACTAACAGACAAGTACAGGTCAACGTGAACGATACTTTCTCATACCTGTTACTTTCCATAGGAACTGTGCTACTGTGTCACAAGGCACGTGCCCCGGGTCACATGCTTTCGGTGATATGTTGTATCTTTAGTGGCCTGTGACAAGAGGAACATTATGGTAGTGTTTTCCTTATTTACATATCATTAGAGAGCTGCAAAATTAGCGTGATTTCTCTGCAGTAGATAAGGTGTAGTGCGCTCTAATGGCACGACCTGAAATACTCTTTTAACCAATAGTAACAGCTCAACAGTAGAGCAACCTATCGCCTGTAACACAGTTACCCGACCTTGTATCGACGCCATCGGGCAATCAAATCACGGGTCGTGATCAGATACTTATAGGGCAATGACGTCTGGTTTGTCTCAGGATAATAACGCGAATTATGCAAGTCTCTACATAAAGATAGTAAAAATCTACTTTTTGAAATGTCGCTATTTAAAAATGGGTTATTTAACTTGTACGAAACTGCGACGAATTATAAAATCATCATTTAATAGAAATCCCGCGATAGTTCCAGATGCAGTTCGCAGGCAGCAGTACGTTGGAAAGATACTGCTAGTTTTAAACATAGACTAAAGATGAGGTAGACCGCTACTCGTCTTCTGTGCATGTACCCAACATTGACCTACCCCAATCCTATACAATTGTCAAAATCATATGGCCAACAGTGATGAACGTTTATTAACTATTATATTAACAAAATACATATACCGATTTGAATTTATTCAAACTGCATTACAAATTCGCTAGCGGACGTATAATAATATCTCTAAGCATTTGTTTACAAATCAGTTTTCTAACCTAACATACAAACCACGCCATTTTCGGTAGAGGTGTTGGCGGAAGAACAGTTCAATGTTGGGACACGGAGATTGGTCGCGTGCAGCCAGCGAGGTCGGCCAGCCTCATCTTTAGTCTCTGGTTGCGATTTGTAGGCACGTGTGACATTTTCACAGGCCACCTCGAACAACACACTTCACACATGACGTCGGTACAGACCAGCTGTTTTCAAATGCCATGTTACCACGGAGATCTACGCACACAACTCCAACCTACCATGGGCCACCCACCCAGCGCCGATGTTAACTACACTTACCAAGGGAACACGTCCTCATTTTGAAGCACTTTTTACGTCCAGCTGGGTTTTTATAGGGTCGTTTGTTTTCCTGGATCTTAGTCTCCATATTTTTTGTCAACTGTTAATGGAAACACTATTTTATGTCACTAAATAATTGAAAATTGTTTGTTTGAAATACCAATCACTTTGTTAGACTATTTTTTCGACATTAATAACATTAAACGTCATGAAAAAAAGACTAATTTTGACATAAATTACCTATTAACAGAACTAATGAAATTGCAATATTCTCCCTTTTAATGAAATGTCCTCGCTTTTCAGAGCGAATGTCATTTGAACGGCTCTTTAACATCAAGGTCTTCAAAGTTGATGAGGGCGAAGTGAGGCATGGAGCGACGCCGGAATGAAAGGACGGGGGAAACGGGAGATCCCCGAGGAAACCCTCCGACCAGCGGCATCGTCTGACACGATTACCACATACGATAATCCGGGGAGCGACCCCGCCAGAAATCGAACCCGCTTCGCCTAGGTGGGAAAAAAGTAATCTAGCGAGACACTGAATCCTCGACTGCACTGACACTATATCTACACTCGCTGTACTGTGTATCACAAGCTTGCTGTAAGTGGGTGTAGTGCAGAATTTACACTGCCCCAATCATGTGTCCGTCGATCGTAACATCATAAACAATCCATCGCGTTTGTTTGGCTTATCCACACTTGCCAACAACACTCGCCAGTGTAACATTACGTTGTGGTGAAGTTCATAGAAATAACTGGCGATGTATTATTACGACAATGGCATCAAAAATGTTAAGGTAGACATATAGTAGCAACCGACTGCCTCAACATGCAGAGTTCATTAATAATTATTGCACAAGCTACACAAGTGTAATAAAAGTACGACTTATATGGCATACACAACAAGAATTAACATATTGCGTTACACTGTGAAATAATTTCCTACAGTTTACTTATTTCAAAGTTTTTGAAAATCAAATCAAATGTATATTTTTAAACCAAAATTTCGCAACTGAGCTGCTAAACAATCTTTGAAATTACAGTAACTTAATATTAGTTCCAGTTTCGTTTTTCTTTAATCATTCGACTAACCCTACATAAGTCGTGAACTTTGATAATTAGTTTAATCCTTTGATCAAGCTATGTAACTATTATGTCAACTAAGTTCATTCCACTGCTGCTTTCAGCGATTATGATTATTCCCAAGCATAAATACACTCGTATCATTTACGTGGTTTTCATGAGGCATGTAACGTATTGTTGCACGGGACGCCTGTCAGATGTATCGCAGTTCGTGAGGGCCGGTGGTATTAATAAAAATAAAAGACCTAATTTGACTTATAATTTATTCACAGTTATTATTTACAAGAATCAAATTATCTCTATCCACGATTACTCTTTTTAGTTAAAAGTGAGAGCAATATTTAATTTCTATTTCAACTCTAATTAACGTCCTTTTTAGCAGTCTCTATTTGGTTTCAGCCAATTAACTCATACTCATTATTAACACGTGTCCAGTCTATATGTTGCCATCATTTCCAATGTATTTTACACACGCATCCAGCCCAATAGTCCAGCCTGACAGCCGCACCCTTCACTGCTTGATGATCGCAGTCGCAGACTTCCCTTCCGCTGATCACTTCTCTCGCTGCTCGCCTTGTATCTCTGGGGACTCGGCCACTCATTCACTCATCAACTGCTCGGCCCGGAGGCCTGTCACACTTTTATATCTTTCGCCCTTACCATCTGGAAGGTTCAACGCACTCCGAGTCACGCTGAGAGATAAAGGTCAGTAATCCAGAACATTATTTACATAAACGCAGAAATCAATACAACCAAGCTCAGCAGCACACGTCGCAAAAAGCATTATCGTGTCGGCTCGCTTTCTGTAACAGATACGCGGTCACAGGTCTATCACTCGCCTGTTCATTCAAAACAATCCTTTAAATTGCTGCCGCCGCTTTCATATAACTGCTATCCTTCACTTCCACTCACTTGTGCGGGATGAGAATCAGCGAGTGCGTAACAGTATTGTACCGTCGAGTGATGGGAGAGTCGGATAATATTGTAATTCGAATCAGTCTCAATTACAACTATTTTTTAATCGAATAAATATTCAGAAAAAATAAACGATTGTCTTGTATATATATATATATATATATATATATATATATATATATATATATAGAGAGAGAGAGAGAGAGAGAGAGAGAGAGAGAGAGAGAGAGGCACTTCAAATGCTGTATATTTGTATAAAAAAATTTTTTTTAACCATTCTCACCAAACATTGTTCTGTTTACTCTTTATAAATTAGGCTATTTTAAAAACTGAGTGAGGTTTCGCAAATAAAATGAGACCAAAACGTTTCACAAACAGACCCTGTAGTTTTAAATACTTTTTTGTTTATTTATGATAACCTATTATTTAAATGGCCTAATTGTATAGTAGTTATGTGTTATTCAGATATTATGTACACAACATATACACTGCATTCATTTTGCGTACTTGCAAATTTGAACATAACTATTCAAAATTATATTTTATATAGTTTTAATAAATGTGAAACATGTAAATAAAATGGAAAGTTTTGTTTCGTTTAAATATAAACCGTTGGAAACAGGAATTAATTTAATTGTTTTAAAATAATCGATTAATCGATTATAATTAAATAATCGAGTAATCGATTGTTTACAAGCGATTATCCCATCACTGACCGTAACGTAACGCTTATTTGAACGTTGCAGCCTCTTCCCGTGTGCCATCGACGGTGAAACCTGCAGGTAATACATAAAAGACCGGGCCGCCTGAAAAGAGATAATGTTGCGGGTAGCAAGCAGGTAACGCCCAGCTCGTAAATACACGCGGATATAAAATATTACAGCTCGCTGGCTTTTTATAGAGCTCACACCGCCATTTGTCACGAGCGACATTTCAAACCACGCTGTAACCCCGCAAGATCTCCCTCCACACGCGAATGAAAGGTCACCTCTGCTACGCTATTTTTATTATCATCTCTCTTCTCTCGCATATTTATAGTCCATTCACGACATCTCCGCGCTTTTTTGAATCCAACTTGAGCAATCACCCGCCGCATCTTTGTCTTGTCGGATTGTTTCCTAAAAAAAAGAAAGTTACCTATCACGAGCGTTTTACACTTCCGTTAACATTAACTTGCCTTGTTTTGTTGCTAAATGTAACTTCCACTTATACGCTGTACACAAATTATTATGTTTTTTTTTTTTAATATTCAATGTACACTGACAACGGAGTGAAAAGAAGTATGTTCAAAGTGTATAGTAAGAAATATTATACAGAATGATTCTCAATTAGCCCGACAAACTTCGGGAGGTGATTCTTCATGAAAAAGTAGAAGGAAAACATATATGACACTTTATACCTAAACCGAATATTAAGGGAGGTATGCGCCCTTAAAAACGAGGTTTTAAACCGTATTTGTGCAAAATATCGGTAACGAAGTAAAACACAATGACATTTCTGGGACATTTCTCCCTTAATATTCGGTTTAGGTATAAAGTGTCATATATGTTTTCCTTTTACTGTTTCATGAAGAATCACCTCCCGAAGTTTGTCGGGCTAATTGAGAATCATCCTGTATATGTATGACATTGTGTTTGTTTGGTTACATAGTAATGCAATGTTGGAAACACTTGAGTGTGGTACACTTACAGACTTACTGGCAATTAAGACAAGCTGGAAGTTAGCCGCCTATATTCAAGACTGCATGACCATCAGTCATGTTGGGCCTTATACAACAGTCCTAGCAGTTCCCACAACACATCCATCACTGGCTGGCTGTCTTGGCAATATAACGTCTAGTTGAAAGTCTCACAACCGAATGTTCTTTCCCACGTACATTAATATACAATCCATCCTGCCCATTTGCGTCATGAACACTGCGTGATGGTGAGGTACTGTAGAGTTGCGGAGAACAGTGCGAGGACTGCCAGCGAAGTGATATGTCTCTTCGCCTGTGTCTTCAAAGAATGCGGACGTCTCGTGTCATGGCGAAAACGCGAACAACAGGTGACGCAGTTTATTTACTGTTACTGTGCAATGCGCACACCCGCGTCTATACAACTCAGCTATCTCCACAAGCTGACTTCTTACCCTTCACCAGTTGCAAGTTTCGTGACGTTGGAAATATCAGATTCCGCAGTGCGCAATTATAGTCGGCTTAACTCGTCAATTATAAAATCAATTTTAATCTGGTCCATTACAAAAACTGTTCGATGAGAACTATACCCATCCTACGTTTTACCGGGTAAAAAAAAAAACATGGCTGCGGCAAAGACGTTTGCTTGATCTCAAAACCTTCGAACTTTCTTCGAACAAGCTTGTTTGAATCAGCTTGGAGGAAAAACTTGACAGAGTCAAGAGCTGCAATGTCTATAAAAGCAAAACTATGAAGTTTGTGGAGCAAAAAAACAATTTTAGGCAAAGGGGACACGGGCGCATATCAAACTCCCCGCTGTTTCTATACTCACGCAGAAGAGACACGTGCATGCAATTATTCCAGACTGCAATACGCATACATCGGCCGTAATATCCGTACAGCACAGGCCAGTCATCCCTATCAGGATTAGGAAGATTACACAAACATTATTGCACGTGAATCGTGGCCGATCAATCACTTAGTGAGATTAAGCGCTAATAGAATGTCCTACACTCTAAGCCCAAATCAGTGATATCTATTAGTGAAATAACATTCACTGATAGTAATAAGCTACTGCCGACTGGAGAATCACGCAAATAAACTGTGGAAATTACAACTAAATGAGTGAAATTCATCCATCATAATTAGAATGAAACAGGGAAGGCGGGGACAGGGGCTCTAAGGGCTGCGTCACGTCGAAACCTCCTGCTCTGTCATTCCTCGTCAATGGCGGCCATCTTGAATTTCTCTTTCTTTCCTCGGAATTTCCCATTTTTCCACTTGCTCTATCATTCCTTCCAATCTCTTCATGCTCTTTCATTTTTCTTTTTTTTTTATCATTCCCTGGCATTCCTTCCTGTCTCTCTCTCCCACGCCTGTTCTCTCTCATTCGTTCTATGCCTTGGGGTTTTCTCATATTCCTTCCAATCTCCTTTATTTCTTCTTTCTTGCTGTTCACAGCCTCCATCTTGGATGTGTTCCCTCATCACCATCGTCTGCTGTAGGCGACCATCTTTAATTTCCGCCGCCACTCTGCTGTAGGCGGTCATCTTTGATTCCCGCGCCCGCCACCAGAGTGTGGTAAGTTATTTGTATTTACGTCCGCCATATTTTACTCCCGCGCATGTCGCCAGTCGTATGTTTGTAGGCGGCCATCGTCCATTCCCGTGCCCACCACCAGCGTGTGGGAGTTTCTACTGTTATCAGCTAGGAGCGCTGGTATCGATGAGGCAATTTTGTGTGTTGGTTGGTTCACTCGTCGCCTGCAGAGGTGCTCCAGGATCGGGGAGACGAGTTCAAGTGGTAGTCGCCAGGGGCGATGGGAATATTTTTAGTAGGTAGCTGTTTCGGAACTCAAAGAATGCTGGAGGCATGCGGTTTCGATCCAAACTCCCTTCGGTCGCCAGTACGGCGTCTATACCATACGACCACAGTCGCATTGGAAGTGTAAGGAGTAGAAATAAAGTAAATGCTACCATCGGCCTACGCACTCCCCAGACAATAAACTTGCCATCACAAAAAATAGAGGCTGTTTAATGTCCAATGTACACATAGTAAAACACTGCAGGCACCACGCATGCATGCACACGCACTTTATATGCATAAAAGTTATATATATATATATATATAGCGAGATAAAAATACAGTCATTCTAACACACGCGCACATACTTTACATATATATGTAAATGTTATATACAAAAAATGAATAGCACTTGTACTATGTATATTCCGGTTCACGTGAGTGCTGGCGATTAATTAAAACCTAATTCGAAAATGAACCCATTGAGCACTATTGCTAGTATATGGTAGGAGGCGAGCTGCGAGGCACTCTGTTAGGACGTAGGCAGTAACAAACAATAAACGTCTGGAAGTGACGTCAGCTCGTAAGGCAGCATTGCGATGGCATTAACCCTATAGTTCAAACATTTCGCACAAGAATACATATCGTTATAGGCCATTCGCGGTAAAGTGAGCACTTATGGAAACCCTCTCATTTGGAATAATAGTCAATAAATATATTTTACTTTAGCCTTAGACGTTAACTACCGAGTGCGGTGGAGCATGCATTCTGTATTTATTACTCACGTGGCAATATTTATCTCAAAAAGGTGGTTAAAGGATAAAATATGGCAGAAAGGAAAAAGTGACTAGGGTCTCAAAAGTGTTCACTTTATAGTGAACATCCTACAACAAAGAGCTACACAGTCATTTTTGCTCACTTTGACAACTCTCAACTTCAGGTTTCAATAACCGAAATTATGAATGGGCGACAAAATATCGCCTTTCATTTATGTCCTGAAAAAAAATTTTTGCATTGAAATATTTCATAGTTTTTTTATAACAGACAAAATAGGTTAAATTTAGAACCAGAGGACAACTAGGAGGCTCCTTATTATTTTACTAGTTAGATCTATAGTGAAAAAAAAAAAGGGGGGGGGTTGAGTTTACTACGAACATCGCACATTTTACTACAATTTGAAGGACAGTAATAGGAAAATCCCGAGTTAATTAATATTGAAAATGGCAAGTCCTCCGAAGAAGAGCTTACAATTCCGCCAGGAGAACAAGCCAGCGAAGACGTCAAGAAGTTTCTTCAGTATTTCAAACACGCGAGGCTTTATTAAGCGCACCACGTGGGCGATCACAGAGTTAACGAGCTGCTTCGTTACAGAAGGCCTTCTCGCCTTTGTTCCGCAGTGAGTGGGCGCGGGATCTGGGAAACCTGCACACCAGACGAGTCGCTCGAGTACCAAGAAAGAAGCAGATATCGCCGCGGGGACGCGGTCAGATTGCTCGACCAGGCTGGCGGGGTCACTCCCGGCCGGATGATGCCGCTGGAGGACGGGATTTCTCGGGGATATCCCGTTTCCCCCACCCTTACATTCCGACACAGCTCCATGCTCGCCTCATTTTACCCTCATCGGCTCTCAAGACCTCGCTGTTAAGAACCGCCCTAATCTGTCAAATCAGCAAACTCTGTACTTGCACAACACTGACCGTAATTCCATCTATTATGCAGCAATCACATAGCCCCGACGCGCACGACACGACGACTAACTACCAATGAAATACAAGATAGATCGTTGTAAGCCCGACCGATTCTGTCGTACGGCCAACAGATTGGGATTAGAAATTATTTCTATTCGTCGTGTCGTGTGGCACGACGCACAGAATGCACAACCTTGCAAAATGAAACTGTATTGCAAGCCTTCCCTACAATGGTAAATACGCAGCTTAAAAGGAAAATAAATTGAAAATTACTGTATCTAAATTTTAAAAATAATAATTTTACCTTTGTAAGCATAAGCGATACCAATTTGTCACCATTATGTACTACAAATTTCCCTCTCGTTCATCGCCGCGTGGTGTCGGTCGTGCTGTAAATTCACGTAGTCACATTGAAATGTGTCGTGGTGGCGTTTTTGGTCGTGTCGTGCTGTGTCGGTGGGGCTATGAGATTCCGGCAGAACGAGTATAACCGCGACAATACACCATCTCTTTATCTTCAGCTAGGCCTGTGCCGCGGGTGACGGGGCGCCATGTCGGGGGGGGAAATACGCGGCAGTGCTTGGCGCCGTCCAACTGAAGAGGAGAGGGGGGGGGGGGAAGCCCGGCGGAAATGCCAGCCTGGCGGGAGGTGAGTGTGGAGAGGTTGGCAGACCGCGGTCCCAGACCTGCAGACCTTGTACCCCCAACTCGGGCCGATAGTTCCGCGAACCAGGACTGGTCCCTATCCCAGCAGCACGACCTGCCACCTCCCACAAAGGAGCTTGCTGGATGGCACATGCAAAATCAAGTCTGGTGGCACATCACATCACATCACAGTGCTTTGTGCGACTAAAGTGACTACTGGCTATTCACGGTAAAGTGAGCTCATTTGCAATAATTGCCAATGAATATATTTTACTGTAGCCATAAGCGTTAACTTTTGAGTCCGGTGAAATATATATATACTGTGTTTATTATTTACTTGGCAATATTTATTTTAAAAAGTGGTGGAAGGAATAAAAAAAAATGGCTGATAGAGAAAAAGTAACTAGGGCCTCAAAAGTGCTCACTTTATCGTGAACAGCCTATAGCCAACCAGAGGCGAGACAGCAGACGATGGCGATGCGACAGTGTGCAACAAGAAAGAAGAATATAAACCGCGTATGTTCCTAAATAAAAATGGCGTGGATGTGCTAATCACTTCAGTATAATTATACTGGGTGTTATTTTAACAATCAAACACTTAATGGAGCTTGATTACTTACGTAAATACCAGTTGCCCATATTGTAAGTTGGAAACATTTGAAGAAGTACATACAACCGATGTTTATTATTTCCCTCTAGTGGTCATTATATTTATATAGCAAATTGATGAGATATTTTTTTCATTTCTCTCCTTTTCTTTAGATCCATGTGGTATAACAAAACCTCTCTAAACTAACAACACTATTTAAACAAATAAACGACACTTAAAAGCTTTCCATATTATAACGGATTTCGTTCATTTTAGTTTCTACTTACAACACTTACAAAAACACAACGACATCGCGTTATTGTAAGATTGAAGGACGAAAGGTAGAGTGCGACAGTCGCAGTGTCGTGTCGCCGACAAACTGTCGCACAATTGTAAAAAGGCCTAACTTGAATAGGAAAAACGAATCCTTAACGGCCCTGCAGTGCTACCAAACTGGCAGCCGCGAACTTCAAACGGGAAATCGACGTTAATTGAAATTCCTTCTCACTGTGACACGACTTTTTCAGAGAAATAATTGCAGAAAATTAATTTTTGAAAAAATATATATATTTATTCATTTTTTCTATTATATGTAAGTTTCAATAAAATAATTTAGAAAAATAATATTAAACGAAAAAAATCGGCTATACGTCTTAATGTAGCAATATCCCTTAGTAAATTGTACGTACATCAGTTTTTGTTTGAAATAGTTATCTTGAGAAAGAATTTCGTTTAACATTGATTCCCCATTTGAAGTTCGCGGCTGCTGGTTTGGTAGCACTGCAGGGTCGTTAACCGAAGATACCTGAAGTCAGGTTCTACCGTCTTACAACTTCGAAATTTAAATAAATGATTGCCTATTTAAACAAAGTATATACTATGCTCACATAGCACCAACATCACGAATATACGCATAAAACCGGTTGCAAAGCATTGTTTCCCCTTAATGGTCTCGACAGTACCACCAACATAACAAAGTGAAAATTTATACTTTACTCTGTGTCCTAGCATTTGCAGTCCCGTAGAACCTACCTGACTTTGCTTTGACAGACAAATGAACAGCATAAGGATCTCTCGTTATGCTCTTGAGTTATAACTATATATAGTCCGTTCACGGTTACTTCCAAGTTTTCTGAAGCCATGCTAACGATGTACTTCCATAATATGTCTCCATCTCATGCAAACAAAGCTTACACCAGAGGGCCAACGCTCTGCATTCGTGCGCACGCAGAGTAATGGAATTTTGCATACACCTGAGGCATTACCAATACACCAATTTTCTCTGTCTTTATGCTTACTAGTTAGAAATGAAATATTGCAATTTAGCCTATAGGTAAAATATACCTAAAAATTCAATTCAACAAAAAGTAAGGCACTCGTATGTTAATACAAGTATAAAACGCTTGCGATACATCACATATTTAGGAAGCAACCAAACGTGACGTATATGGGTTTTTTTCAAAGGTTTATTGAAAAGTGCAAAGAAACCGCGAGTAGACTATACCTGTATGCTCCCTGGTTCTACGCCGCACACATGCGCTTTCCCGATACAGCATTTGATTGGTTCACGTGACCTGTGACGTCATATGCTGACGGTGCAGCCGTAAGGTGAGGTGATGCCCGACTGGAGATTACCAAACTCTATCTACATCAGCATCTGAAGGCACCAACGCCGACACCAATGAGAGGCTTTGTTTATACACAGAAGAGGTAAAACGCGCGAAAACGTTAGGTTGGTACATAGCCAGTTTGATAGGCAATAGATTTGTCAAGTTGATTCCAAATGAACAGATGGAAAGTTTTCTAAGCGATACAGTGCAGCCAAGGCCATTCCTATGCAATATCGATGACAAGGAGTACGATATATGGCGAAAAAAACGTCAAAGCTGACCGCAAATGGTATTACGAAAGTGTAAACAAAAATAGCGACATGTTTTTCCAAGTGCATCCATCAGACTCAACTGTAGCATGCAAGCCTCGTCGTGATCGAGGATCTGCACGGACGGACAGCACGGTCGAAAGGCTCGGACAGACGCGTCTGCAACATTGTGGCAGGGTATTAAGGTCCCCGCCTGTCTGCCGCGCACATCAAGTGTCCCATCGCCGCTACGCGTAGGGCTGTACACTGAACTGGCGTGCAGTGTTCTAGTCGCACTGTGTGTACCTGGGACTTTCAGCGGTGACACATTTGGTTCAGTCAACGAGCATACAATTACCAGAGACGACACTCAAGGCAAAGCAGTTAACAGTTTTCTGTCAAACATTTCAATCGTGTAATTCCACCCATTTTAATAAAAAATGTGTCCAATATCCAAATTAAAAATATGTAGAATTGCATTAAAAAATAAACGGTCACTGTGAGCTGTCAAGTGTCGGTACACAACGCCAAATCGTTGCTAAAACACTTAACTAGCTCACGTCATCGACAATGCACGGCCATACGACATGGCGCTCACATCATCACTAACATCGTACAAATAAATGTGGATTTATATAAATCATCGTACTTCAGTCTATACAACTGAATGAATATAACAAAATTTTTATATATCCATAAAACGATAAGCAGTTCATTTACATTATATCAATAAATTCAAATAATTTTCCACTTTTACACTGCCGATATTGCATTGGGCAAATAAACAAAATAGAATCGGAGATAAATTAAGCGTTCCGTTTACTGCTATCCAGGGTCTAGGGGTTGGATTCAGTGTAATGCCATTGTGTAGTGCTGTATGTTTCTGAAGCGTATATCTTGAGGTAAAACGCTTCGAAAAAAGGCGTTTTGTAGACATGCGGGAGTACTTTGAAACAGTGTATCTAACATACGTGACGTCTTGAAAATACTCGACAGCCCTCATCAGAAGTGTGTGTTGTTTCCGTAGATCAGTACATTGGACGCACGTGTAATAGTTTCAATGGCAAGCGTATACTGTATGTGAAACACACAGCGACGCAGTAGAAGCGGGGCAGGTAGGCGGGAGCCTACATCTCCGTGGCAAGATACATGCATCATGTGTTACCTAGAATGCGAACCCAGGATCTCTCGCTGCCTTGCTCCACGCGATTACGAAAACCTTGGCGACCTGACCCGGTTACACGCCTGGCGCCCGGGAAACTCACCTCTGAGTCTGCCGAGATCTCTCCAGCTCCAGCAGCACGCCGGACAATCCTCCTACTTCCCTCGGCATACGACCCTCACATACGAGTTACGTGGCACGTAGCGTAAAACACGGAGGTACCCTGCCATCAAACTGCGCAGCTGTACAGCTAGGTTCGCAATTGTAAGCATAACAGTAATTGAAGAACTTAGGTCGCGTGCACAAGAGCTGGCCGTCATTATGTCGAACCTACTGATTCACAACTGCGCACGACACTTGATGTGCATGAGCGGTCCTTCTTATATTTCATTTGTCTTATTTACGCGCATGCGCCAACAACCAATCAGAACAGAATAGCAATTTTTCGAATACACAGTTTATTCACCTGTGAAAATTGAGGGATATAGTTATACTGCAGAAATGAAGAGAATTCACAGTATAAATTTACAGGAAAGACAGGTACAGGCTATTCACGGCAAAGTGAGTACTTTTTAAGGCCCTGCCAAATCTTTTCCTTCAATTAATTTATACTTTTGCGCCACTTTTTAATGTGAACATTGCAATATTACTAATAAACACATTGTATACATTTCACCACTCTCAAAAATTAACGTGTGAGACTGCAATAATATTATTTATTAGGGGTTAATGCATTTTGGGAGGGCCTTAAAAAGTGCTCACTTTAACATGAACAGCCTATAACAGTGTACTAACAGAAATTTTAAATGGATATCCGTATCTGTACGGTATCAAAACGAAATAAAGATAAGTAAATGTGTCAACTTATTAAAATCACTGTTGTCCATTCTCTCCACACTATCACGCTAAATATGTTACTATAATATGTTTAATTTATGTCAAGGCAACCAGAACATTAAAACATTATACAGAGCAACTGTAAGCAAACACGTCTCAAAATTTCACTGACTCTAATCACTGCGAAGTATTCAACCGTCAATCCATTTGCCATCATATTTCTGGCCGGGCGCCATGTTGTACACACAGTACCTACTAGAGAATACAGAGCTCCTCATACAACGAACTCAACCCTCACTCGCCTGCAAAATGGCGTCACTGCTAAGTAAAACGTTGGAACGTCGTTCGCCAATCAGCGCCTGGAAAACCTACTCGCCCGCCGGCAGCCCGGCCAATAAGAAACTTCCCGCATTATCCAGTAGCCAGTTAGACGAGAGACCCGTTCACAGAGACTCGTGTAGCCAATAAGAGGAGCTGTGTACCCAGACCTAAGGAACCGCAACGCCACTTCCTGTCTTGCGTTCTTATCTATTCTGCAGCTATGTCCTACATTCTGCGCCTACGTTTCTTGATCGTTAATCCACTACAAATCGTAGCACTTATCTTGAGGATCTTCCACAGTAGTAAACTTTCGCATTTGACTTTACATTTCCTTTTCCTTTGACGAAATCGGAGAAACACAATACAATTGTAAAGTCAAGGTTCAGGCAATTGAAAATCGGTTTTGCAATATCGGTAAAAAAAAATGTGTATCTTGTTATGTAAATCATTATAAACCACTCAAGAATATATTTTACGCATCTGTTCATGAAATAAGCTTAGGTATTAATATTAAAATTTCGTTTCAAACAACAAAATCGCCTGTTTACTTTATTCATAAGTATCAGTTAATATTAGGGCCACCTGTTTTTCGCGGAAATATCCCCCGAGAAGTTGTACTCAAGACACGTTAGTTCAGAACCAATATGGCGGTTGGGTGGTTTTAACCTGCACGCTTCTCACGTATCTGCCAACCAATCACAGTCATCCAGTGTAAGGGAGCCTTGGTTCTGATTGACTCAGTTGGGTAGAAAATGTCTTCTCACACAGATATGCAGCCAGTTGCCGAAGGAAATTTTGCAAGCTTGCACCTAAGATGTTCAAGTTCATCTTCATCAAAAATCTTTTCGCGAAAAAAATGGTCCTACCAATTATCAATTGATATATTTCCACTTCGCGTAACATTAGTTTGCCATTACTTTAATTTAGACGATCTTCGTTAAATTACCGAGATGAAAATCGCGGTATGGTAATCAACATTCACTCCTCAGAACCTCTGATAGATTAAAAAATGGCTGCTTGAATTTGACTTCACGCTGTACGCAATCTTATATTTGACAGTTCCATTATGTCATGTTACATGAGAAACAACACGATGAGAAGTAACCGTGAAGTCAAATCGTAAAGTTAAACGTCAAAGTTTTCAATTGTGTAAGGGCCTTTACCTGGAATACAGCGGCCATGTTTGAGAGAACTTTCTGGCCGAAGTCATCTCGGGTTCCGCGCTGAGCTGGCCAAGTGACGTGTTCGGCCATCGGTGTTTAACTTCCCCGACATGTTTCCACGATCGCCTTCTTGTGATAAGGAAAGGCTAGCTGCCTCTCTCTCTGTGCAGCGCGCTCAATCTTGTCGTGTCCACTCTAGTTGCCATATAATTCTCTGTGTACCCAGTCGTGTCTCTTTTCTTTTCGTTAAAAACTATACAATATTTCAATGTAAATCTTTTTTCAGGGCAGAAATGATACGAACAATTTTGGTATCTTCCAAAACACAATACGACCCAAACCAACTTCATTGACACATTCCCTCACACGACCTATTAATAGGCCTAAAAATGTCGTAAATAACAATTACGTCTGTACTCTACCACTTGAAGTGATGGTAGTACTGTCTTACTCAAATTACTATCAATTTTACCCACAAACACATTTATTAATTAACTTGATGAAAACGCAACCACTTTGATACACCACAACCTCATCTTTATGAGAACCAACACATCGCTCTGACTAGGGTGGGATCATGCGATCTGCCAGACAATCAAGGTTACCACTCATCAATATCGCTATCACTAATATAATCTCGTTCTGTAATAGGGTCAGGATTGTGATCTTCTAAAGAAGAAGGGACATCATCAGGCAAACTGCCAACGCCTGAAAGCCCAGGATCAGCAAAAACCTCATAAGCTGGGCCTTTAAACAAGTCAGTAACCCAAACTGATGACCTGCTTGACTCAGTGAACAATGAGGCCCCTTCAGATTCTTCGAAATTGTCTGTTGTTATGGCAGGGCTTCTTTCACATTCCCGGAAAAGGGCTACAGCAACCTTGTTTAAGAACAAATGTTTATATACGGGGTCCGTGTGATAGGAACCGTATTGGTTTCTTTCAATTTATTGTGTTGCAAATTTAGAATGTTGGTAATTGAAATACAAATGTGGTCCTTAAAACGTGTCAGTCAATAAGAATAATTGTAAGTAGCCCAGCCTCTGTCTTCCATATATTGTTCTGTTAAACAGGTTTTTTTTTTTTAAACTACAGCGACAATTCTGTGCTTTTTTTTTTTTTTTTTTTTTTTTTCCCCCTTTCAGATTGCTACATACTTAAACCCTTTTTCTCAATTCTGAGAGAACAGAACACACGCGAAGATATTTATACTATTTTCCATCGCCGTAGCAATGCATGCTAATTATGGCCGAGTGTAACCTTGAGGCAGTTAATATTGTTTACTATGAATTCTTATTAAGTAACTATAGAACAGAGAAGTCTAGCTTGGTAGTATTTCATAACCCGAAATTGGAGGATCTCCAAACAAAATTACGTGTGGTGGAACCATTGTCTATACATATTATACGAATGTAAGCTTTCAAATTTCTATGCTACTCTTTCACAGAGTTTGAAGCTAAATACTTCAGACTTCCTAGATTTTACACTTGTGGGTACCCCACGAAGGCGAACCGGGTTCAATCCCCGGACGGGTTACTTCCGGATTTTCGCAAGTGGGAATCGTGCCGGACGATATGGTTGGTCGGCGGATTTTCTCGGGTAGATCCTGTTTACCCGCCCTTTCATTCCGGCGCTGCTTCAACCTCACCTCAATCACCCTCGTCGGCTCTCAAGACTTCGCTGTTAAGAACCGCCCAAATATTTTCACCCACTCACTTGTGGGCACGGATGTAAAATAAATGGCGGACTGGAAATTGCTGCAAGGTCTGTAGGATGTTCGATTTCTAGCTACTGTACGGTCTGGTTCAGATTCGTGCACTGGATTTGGAAATGGGATATGTATGTTCTCGTAGGGACATATTATTCCTGTCTTCTGTTGCACAATGGACATAATTTTCTAGGTAAAGTCCAATTATAAAAATAGATATACAATGGACAAACAATTGCATTTTAAGTGGAAAATTTAATTGAGATTGGTACAGTTTGTTTACAGTTCTCAATATGTTGTTTTATTTTCCTTATTTTATGGAACTTCATGGAAAGATTAGTTTCTCTAAGGACACCTTCCCTGCTAACAACCCTGCTTTCTATACACGTAGAAAGCGAAGTCCGTCCACGACAAAGTGAGCACTTTTGAAATCAACCTTTGAAAAATATAACTATCAGTTAACAGCATATGTGCTCCGGTACACGCTGACGAGTAGACTGCCTGTCAAGTTGGCAGCAAATGAAGTAAATATAGTTTCATGCCTCGACGTGGTATTGGAAACTGTAAAGTTCAAATTTACAGCAAAAATAGTCGGTAGATTTTCGCATCATGCAAATTACAGTACAAAATTACATAATAGTACAACATTTCGGTTCCCAACAACTGTCACGTTTTCTCGTCACTGAGGCATGAATAAAGTCACTCGGCTCACGACAAAGTAAAGTTTACATATGGCGGAAGGATACCAAACTATGAGAAAGAAAGATATTACTCTGAACTTCCAGAAGTGCTCACTTTGCCGTGAACAACCTCTACCAACGACTATAGCGACTCCTATTGTCTGCCGAATGATTCCATGACTAATTGTAATACAAAACATTTTAATCCATTTACACCTCTGTGATTGGATAGTTTTAATCGTTAGGCGTCTTACCTGTCTTCCCTGAAAGACACATCCAGTGTGGGAGCAACTTAGTTATGACTGGCCCAGTCAGGTAGCAACATGTGTTTCCACAAAGCGGTGTAACCAATAGCGAGAGGTTTATTGCACGTGTGCTCGTAGGATATCGAAGACTAGCCTTTGCGCAAATCTTTTCGCGGGAAACAGTAGACCCTATAACTGACCACTTTTCGTATAATTAAAAGAATTTTTTTTATAACAAAAATCTGCAATATGTTCAGTTAAATATTTAAAATTATTTTTTCGAAGAATATCAAGTTTAAAAATAATTTACAGTGATTTTATAAATTGCGTTTACAATATAAATATAAAAACGAGACAAGCGGCCAGCCAACAGTCAAAGAAAGGCTGCAGGTGTGCACATTGGAAATTAAAGTCTAGGCTACGAGCAAATGTTTTCGCGATAAACACGTTTTACGTCCAACATTTCTCAACTCTTTCATGCCCAATGTAGACAATCGTCTCCATGTTGCACAGCCAGTTTATATTTTATCGATACCCTACAACATTGTGCTAGTCTCAGTGCCCTGGGGCTAACTGACTCGGAAACCACGACGTTATGACTGTTTCATGTCGCTGATAGGAAATAACTGAGAACGAAACTATTTCTCTGTCATCTTAAGTACAGCACATAAAAAAAATAAATTTAATTTGCAGTACCAGCAACCTAATGCGGAAATAAAGGGGTAAAACATATTGTGAACTGTTCCTGTCCTTTGCCACAGACGATTACTGTGAAGTGCTTGAGAGATATCTCAAAAAAGGTGAGCAATAACTACGCTAGATTAACGCACGAAAAGTAAAAATAATCACAGGGGACTGTGTGAAACGTCTAACGTTTAGAAATCCCAGTACAAGTCGGCGAACGGGCAAATGTCGTAGAATTATGTTTCAACTCAGTTATGGTATGAACGTTTGCAGCTAAAGAATAATACAATTCTCTGATCGCGGTTTAAAGTTTATTTCCATACGCTACCCCGGACCGGAACAGACTTTCGAAAACGAACTTTTGAAAAATCACTATAGGCATAACATGTCAACAGCGAGAGCAGCGATTTGTTGGCGACGGCTAGTAAGACATTGTTCACAGATAAATATTGTTTTAACCTAGTTTTTGATATGCCATTTGTAAATTAAACGCTGCCAATTGAAATATTTAGGTTGCCCCGATGGAAACATATTTTATTGTTATAGTTTAAAATAACAGCGCAAAATATCGTGCGTAAGCCCTAGTGACACTGTGTTTGTTTTATCGACTCCGGAAGCAACTGTCGGCTGGACGAGACTTGTCGCTCTCTCTCACTTTTTCTCTCTCCCCCTCGGGAAGTTTCGCATCGTTAAGTAACAGACAAAATTTACATGTTTAAAATGTTAGCATATTTCATAATGATTACAGCAGAATAGTGACTTTTGAATTTGTAATTTACAACTGAAAAGAGATTTAATGTTTGAACACTTATTTTAATATATTTTTATATGATGGCGGACGGATACCTTCTGATGTTGGCAGAGATGGCGAGCCATGACATGGCGTGTTGCTTTTGGCCAAACGAAGTGGAAAATATATTTACTCCGAAAAATACTTCAAATTAACACATCACGTTCGTAGACGTTTTTAAAATTACCTTGTTACGATGTTGTGATAAATCTGTTTCCACGGCAGTAAGAAATATACTGTTACGTGTGTTTCGTTAACCGCTGTGTGTGAAATGGGGTGACGTTGTTGCGTGGTGGTCGATGCGCTGACCCTGTGTGTGTGCGTGATTTCAAATATTTGATGTGCACTGTTTACGTGTTTTAACTGTGAACTTTTTTTATGACGAAGTTAATTATTTACATCCGCGTCTGTTTATTTATCACAACTTTTTACCTTTGCCCTAGGTGTTTGAAACACAGTCGTATAATGTGATTTGCCACAATCCCAACAAAATACTAAGCCCAGCCCGATAAATTGCAATAAACCTAATGAACAGTAAGTAGCAATATATAGATATATGAGCGGAATAAAAGTTATCGTAGGCTTATTTGTGTGCATGTTCATCGCTATATTTTAAGTTTGTATGACAAAAAATAAGCGACACGAGTTGTGTGTTTGAATTTAATTTGCCTTTTTCGTTTGACTGGTTGTTCCTTAGTTTTAATATTTATTCCAACTGAGGCCGTCCTTTTAAAGAAATGACCCTACACATATCAATACCAAATGTATAAATACTACAGTTCTTTACCTCGCAGTTGTAACAGTGTTAAACACAATCGCAGCAAAATATTAACGTGCATTACACGTAATGTGTTATGTCGTGGAAAACAAATATGTCAACAACGTAATATAACTGTAAGAACTATCGACAGTTCAGGCATTTTTAAAACGTCATAAAGCTGACATAAATAATGTTAAAGGCCTAAACTGTGAATATTCGTACAGAAAGGTTTTTGAATATGACAGAATTTTTTGAAAAGTTGTAAACAACACATTTGACAGGTATAAAAGTAGAAGTCAAATATCAATTTTTATGTTTAGGTGTAGCGTAAGTATACGAACGTATGTTCACACACAATGGAATGTAAACATTGACTTTGACAGATGCTACATGGCAGTCACATGGAAATGTTTGTTTACATTTGGCGGAAGGATACGGAACGGGCCTGCAAGTAGATATTTAGCAGGGATCCGAGAAAGTCTGTTCCAGTGGGGAATGGACTAATAAATGAAATTATGAAGCGACGACTATAAAAAAAAAAAAAAGAAACAGGCGAGAACATATTTAAGAATGCTACGTGGTTATGTCTGTTGTACCGCCTCAGATACAACAAATTCAACAGCCTAATTGATAAACACGTGATTATCTCGGCTACAGGACAAGAGCTTGTTAGAATGCAAATACCGAAGGCACATACCAGTGGCTTGACACACAAACAACAGAGCGGAAGTAGGTCTGCATCTCAGCGCTTCTTACCGCAGAGCGTACAAATAAATACAAGTGTAAGAGGGTAATTTTCAGCCAGCAAAAAGTACCTACATACCCTGTAATTTGTTTGGTAAACTTTCCAAATTCTAATATAAGTTTGTAACGATTACACTGTATGGAAACTAGTAATTACACATCAGGCTGCGAACACAAGAATGTTTAACACCGCTACTGAGGCCTCTTCATTATAAGTTTGTAACGATTACACTGTATGGAAACTAGTAATTACACATCAGGCTGCGAACACAAGAATGTTTAACACCGCTACTGAGGCCTCTTCATTATAAGCTGCACTTGTGAGATCCCTGCTTCAGATCTAGGCTACTCGTGACTACAGTGCGTATTCTTCTAACATACATCATGTCAAATTTACATTGCTATCTGCCTCACCACTTTATTCATGCCTTGGTCAAGTGAGAATTGTGCAATTATATTAACTTTACATACTTTTTAAATTTTGGATAGTTTTATCCATTAAAACACCGAAAACAGAAATAATTTTAGTATTCACGAATGTTTACCTATAATACTTTTAATTCAATGTTAAGGCATGGAACTATTTTCGTACCGTTAACTATAGGTTATTCGCGTTAAAATGAGAATTTTTGAAGGCCCTGCTTACGATCTACTTGTATGCGTGTTGTGCATTCTTCCGCCTTATGTAAAATTAACATTGTCATGGACCTCACCCCTTTATTCAAGCGTCGGTCTATTGAAACAGTGAAATTATTAGAAAACTAAATATTTTACAAATCTCCTAACTTTTAGTCATCGATGCATAAAAAAACAGAAAGCGAAGGAAATAATCCAAATTAACAGAAATGGTTTCCTAAAACTTTTTATTTAATCGACGTTAAGATACGGAACTATTTTCCATTCATCGTTACCAACTTTACTGGCTACATGGCACTCAAGGCGCCCGTTCAAATATATGCACGTATGGATAGTGACATTTTTTCTTAAGGTTGTTTTCAAAAGTGCTCACTTTATCGTGAACAGCTTTTACTTGACTGGGCGCAAACCAGTCAGTGCGAACGTCAAAATACATGCAGGTCGATACAGAATTACATTTTTCAAAGGTTGATTTGAAAAGTGCTCACTTTATCGTGAACAGCTTTTACTTCACTGGGCGCAAACCAGTCAGTGCGAACGTCAAAATACATGCAGGTCGATACAGAATTACATTTTTCAAAGGTCGATTTGAAAAGTGCCCAAATGACCGTGAACCATCGATACATACAAACAGAGCGGATTGTACCAACAGCCAACTAGGGAGCTTCTCTGTCACTTGGGCGTTATCTGCGCTGAGATAGTTCCGCTGATGTCATCTTTCCTGAGCGCAGACGACATTACCCATAATTCAGAGCGTGGTGGCCTAGGCGAGCAAAGTGGCTTCTCCTACAAGGCACGTACACGATTAAACTACAACTCGTGTCATACAGAACAATGGCGCATATGCTATACCACGTATTTTCAAATCACTCGAGTGATACATTACTGTATAATAACTTGATGTTTCCACATTCCGCAGTTTAAGTCTCATAATACGTATGCATTTACCCTCGTGATTAATACGAAAAAATGCCATCTTTGTGGGTTGTAACGATGGAGTCAGTTTCGTGGGCATTTGTCCATACATTATTATAAACAACATTAACGTATACGGATGATTATAATACATTTAATACACTAAGTTTTATTACATATTGCATTATCTAGTTTTCTTGCAACGTTACGAGCAATAATGTTTTACAGTTGAAAATTTCCTTTAAAAAATTTAACTGTCATAAAAAAAATCGAAATTTTTGTATGTGTAGAATTACATTGCCGTAAAATATATATTCAGTTTTGGAATGTGTAGATTTATGCTCGCATTCACGACGAACTGTTTTAGAATTGCCTTGCTACCACCATTTCGCCACTAGTTGGCAATATAAGGAGAAATAATACGTATAGTCTATTAGCTGTATCTTCACACTTTTAGATCAAACATTAGAAAATACACCCATCATTCACGTGTTTCATTGTTTTCTATATATAAATATATATGACGTATCATAAGCGTTCCTGTTAATACGAAATTATCTTATGTTGGTTAAATTAAACTTTTATCTACCCTAAATTTGATCTACGAAATGTTATATTTATATTTAATACGAATCAAAACAGAGAGACGATATGTGTGTTGGTAATGCCTATTCAGGAATAGTTCTCATGAAAAATATTATTACACTGAGTGCGCACGAATGCGGTGCGTAGTCCCTTATTCGGAGTGACTTTCTGGATTCGGTTAAGCTTTGTTTGCACGAAAAAACACTCTATTCCGGTTTGCATGGACAGAAGTCTCAATCGTGATTAATAAAACTTAAGTGTTCATTATTCCTCCCACTCGCGGCAATCTGTGTGCCTGACTTTGCACGGGAAGTGTACCTGTGGGAGAAGTCGTCAGTTGTTTAGATGACATTTGACAGGCGCATATCTAAACAACTGCTGCCAACAACAACCACAAATAACTTTCTATTGGTACCAACACTATTACACTGACACTAGTATTAGAATGTATTAGTTCCAAGGCGTAAAATCAATATTTATGTATGCCTGAAAGAATTATCCCACGCAAACTGAAGTTCTCGAATTTGAACCATCTCATCTCATCTCAGGCGAACCAAGTTTTTAACTTAGTGAAACCGTTGACACGCAACACGAACCACGCCTCGATAGACTTATTTGAGCCCCTGTTGAAATCTGGATCTGTTAGACGCTCCTTGGAAAAAACATGACATCCCAAAAAATAATTTTCATTTTTGCTGTCAGCAGCTGAGATAACTGACAGTGGTTCATAGAAGCTGCTGCTGAGCGAGTCTCTACAGAGCAGTGTCGTGGCGTCTGGGCTGGAGGCTAAACTTATTGCTGATGTACATGACAGGCAGTCTCAGATGTAGGAGACAACCGAATATGGCGGCGCCAAACAACAATTACAACCGAGATAATGTAACATTTTAGTTACCTGCCGAGGATGTGAATAGTAAAGATGATCCAGTATTGTCATGTGAAATAAATGTCTATGTTAGGATGTTGACGGTATGTAGCAAGCGAGCAGTGAAGTTGGCAACACCGGACAGGAAGTAGTTCCATGTCTTAACGCTGAATTAAAAGTATTAAGGAAACATTTGTGAGTACTGGAAATATTTCCTTCGCATTCTGTTTTTTAATGCCTATAAATAAACAATAAGCATATTTGTAGAATATCTATTTTTCTAATAATTCCACAAGTTCACATGACCGACACATGAATACTCACCAGACTCACGTCTATCTCAATTCTACATGTACTGTAACGACAGCAACAGACAGTATACCTACAAGTATAGGCTATTCACGGTAAAGTGATCACTTTCGAAAGCTCTCTCATTTTAATTGTCAGTAAATATATTTTATTTTAGCCTTAGAAGTCAACTTAAGAGTGTGGTGGAATACATACACTGTATTTATTACTTACATAGCAATATTTATTTTAAAAAGTTGGTCAAAGAATAAAAAATGGCTGAAAGGAAAAAGAAACTAGGGTTTCAAAAGTGTTCACTTTACTGTGAACATCCTGTAGATTCAAAGCAAAGCTTCGGATTGTGCTCCGTTTATCGTGAACTGCCTATACCAATTAATCTCCTAATAATCTACGAAAAGCATTAACTGCTAACGTGACAACAGACTCGTAGGACAGAGCGCGCTCCATTATTCCCACAGATGGCGCTATGGTCCAGTGCTCCGACACTCAGGCTGCTGATTGGCTGTTGACGTTCCTAAACAGCTTTTCTTTTCTGCGGACAAGTAACCCCTGTAGGACAAAGAATGTGGCCAGAAATAAGGTCGGAACCACGTGTAACCCAGGAAAGTAAATAATGGAGTAAACAAGACGGCTTCTCGTCTCGCAGTTAAGAGGAGGCCGACAGAAGATGGCGCCGGGTAGAGTAGTCCAGCGGCACGCTACTCTTGATTCTAGAGACTGTAGTTTCAGAGGCTGGTCCTTCCTCGCGTGTGCAGCAATCACAGTACTTCCTCGACCAGAGATTCAAAGAAAAGTCGCTCAATAAAATTCACAACACGCTAAATATAACATGTTTAGACGTTGGTACAACTTAAGCTGGAGACACAATAACACCACAAACACGCCACCACAGACTGATATGACGTCAGGACTCAACGGAATTTCATATTAAATTCTTTCTCGGTGTTCTCAATGCCCCGACGAAATCTGCGCGACAGGTATGTTAGTTGGCAGCTGGAAAATTCTAAAACGGCAAGTTATCCTTATAATATCCAATATTTACTTTTTAAAACTCGCAATAAAGTGAATGATTATTTTACTTTTGAGAATATTTGAATTCGTACGAGAGATAAAAAGTTTTTAGAAATAAACCGGAACCTTATTTTGGCGGCAAGTTTGTTTATTAATTACTACAGTAGAGAAATACGTACGAAATTTTGTTTTCTAATGTTGTATTTACATTGTTTGCGCAACCCGACAAGTGCGACACGACAGAAAGTAGAAATAGAATGTACTTTTATCTGGCTGTCGGGGCTGCGATATTATTTAACTGACGTCACAGTGACCTTGCTTTTCACTGGCTGCTACTCAAGTTTCGTCACGTCGGGAATGTCGTGTCGGATTCGTCGGGGTATTGTGACTCCAGCTTTACGCGACATATCCACCGACGTTTCATTCATGTTTAATTGTGCGTCTCCACGTACTGAGCTGGTAACAAACCTGCAATTCGCAAGTGTTTTAGTCACTGCACAGTGAAAACAATTTTGTACGATTTACAAACATTTCTTTGTAAACTAGTAGTTGCCACAGACTTCCTTGCAACTCTCCAAATGAAATAGGCTATAGTTTTCTAGACAACACATCACTTTATAAAACAAACAAAAATACGGCTGTACCTCCATGTTAAACAACTTGAAATCTACAATACTTACTTGGTAAAATACGGCGTTTGTATTTCACATTCCACATCGATGTCTCGTGCAATTTGCTCTTGTATTTTTACAAATATAATCTTCGAAACTAACTTCCGAGAAATTCTTTATAAAAATAAAACAGGAAATGTGTATAGTGTCTTTGGTTTATTTCTGAGCCGATATCAGCTCGTACTCTTGATTGGGCGGCCAGTGATTCGTTCTTTCTGTTGTTGCACGCCGTTTATTAGTGACTCCAAGGTCATCAAAAACCTGCGGCCCAATTACAGACACGGCTCGAGTTTGCGCGTGTTTTTAAGGCGCAACCTGTCACCGCACGAGTTCGCAACGTTATTGAGTTTCTAACCCAGAATGCACCCACCGTGTTACGCACCAATTAACAAAGTGGCGCAAAGATACAGGATAAGCGAAGGCGAAATCTCCTTAATATGCCATTAATGCAGGTATCATTAATAATACCTTCCTTCAATATGTTCACGATAGTACACAAAATCAGTAAAAAAAAAAAAAAAAAAATCATTGTTTAGAAAGTCCCGAAATAATACTATCTACAATGCGGTGATACTGATGTGCAAACTTCGTGAAGAAAAAGACACTTTCTTTTAACAAAATTTTCTAACACGAACTTACTATAAAATTAAATTCTGTTAGTATAAAGGTGTGTAAATTTTCTCAGTATACAAAGTGAAATATTAAATTTTGAGACACTTATTTCTGTGAATGTGCTGTTTTTTTTTTTATTTTACACATAATTCGAAAAACTGTTTACAACCTATATATTGTATCAACTGTTGCTGTTTCTGAAGCTAAAGTCAATACAACAACGAAACAGGCCTATATTAACCAGTTAAAATTCCGTTCTTGATGGCCCTTCATTACTGCAGTGAGCATCTACAGTTATTAGGATACAAAAATGGCCGGCGTGAAGTTGTTTACTAACTGCCACTGGCTTGCCAAGCCGAGTCCATAGGTTTATAAACAGCACACCTTCCTCTCCACGTTTTAAGGCTCGAGCACACAAAGGATTGTCGAAATGAATAAGCGACTGTCCGATACGCCCACTCCCAGGACAAGCGTGCGATGGGCTGCGCAACTCCTCCTGACTCTACTAGCAACAGTTCCGAGTCTAGGTAACGGCTAGCTAACGTCCTGCCACACTCCCAGGACAAGCGTGCGATGGGCTGCGCAACTCCTCCTGACTCTACTAGCAAAAGTTCCGAGTCTAGCTAACGTCCTGCCACACTCCCAGGACGAGCGTGCGGTGGGCTGCGCAACTCCTCCTGACTCTACTAGCAAAAGTTCCGAGTCTAGGTGACGGCTGGCTAATGTCCTGCCACACTCCCAGGACGAGCGTGCGATGGGCTGCGCAACTCCTCCTGACTCTACTAGCAACAGGTCCGAGTCTAGCTAACGTCCTACCACACTCCCAGGACGAGCGTGCGATGGGCTGCGCAACTCCTCCTGACTCTACTAGCAACAGGTCCGAGTCTAGGTGACGGCTGGCTAATGTCCTGCCACACTCCCAGGACGAGCGTGCGATGGGCTGCGCAACTCCTCCTGACTCTACTAGCAACAGGTCCGAGTCTAGCTAACGTCCTACCACACTCCCAGGACGAGCGTGCGATGGGCTGCGCAACTCCTCCTGACTCTACTAGCAACAGTTCCGAGTCTAGGTAACGGCTAGCTAACGTCCTGCCACACTCCCAGGACAAGCGTGCGATGGGCTGCGCAACTCCTCCTGACTCTACTAGCAACAGGTCCGAGTCTAGCTAACGTCCTACCACACTCCCAGGACAAGCGTGCGATGGGCTGCCCAACTCCTCCTGACTCTACTAGCAACAGTTCCGAGTCTAGGTAACGGCTAGCTAACGTCCTGCCACACTCCCAGGACAAGCGTGCGATGGGCTGCGCAACTCCTCCTGACTCTACTAGCAACAGGTCCGAGTCTAGCTAACGTCCTACCACACTCCCAGGACAAGCGTGCGATGGGCTGCCCAACTCCTCCTGACTCTACTAGCAACAGTTCCGAGTCTAGGTAACGGCTAGCTAACGTCCTGCCACACTCCCAGGACAAGCGTGCGATGGGCTGCCCAACTCCTCCTGACTCTACTAGCAACAGGTCCGAGTCTAGCTAACGTCCTACCACACTCCCAGGACAAGCGTGCGATGGGCTGCCCAACTCCTCCTGACTCTACTAGCAACAGTTCCGAGTCTAGGTAACGGCTAGCTAACGTCCTACCACACTCCCAGGACGAGCGTGCGATGGGCTGCGCAACTCCTCCTGACTCTACTAGCAACAGTTCCGAGTCTAGGTAACGGCTGGCTAACGTCCTGCCACACTCCCAGGACGAGCGTGCGATGGGCTGCCCAACTCCTCCTGACTCTACTAGCAACAGTTCCGAGTCTAGGTGACGGCTGGCTAACGTCCTGCCACACTCCCAGGACGAGCGTGCGATGGGCTGCGCAACTCCTCCTGACTCTACTAGCAACAGGTCCGAGTCTAGCTAACGTCCTACCACACTCCCAGGACAAGCGTGCGATGGGCTGCCCAACTCCTCCTGACTCTACTAGCAACAGTTCCGAGTCTAGGTAACGGCTAGCTAACGTCCTGCCACACTCCCAGGACAAGCGTGCGATGGGCTGCGCAACTCCTCCTGACTCTACTAGCAACAGGTCCGAGTCTAGCTAACGTCCTGCCACACTCCCAGGACGAGCGTGCGATGGGCTGCGCAACTCCTCCTGACTCTACTAGCAACAGTTCCGAGTCTAGGTGACGGCTGGCTAATGTCCTGCCACACTCCCAGGACGAGCGTGCGATGGGCTGCGCAACTCCTCCTGACTCTACTAGCAACAGTTCCGAGTCTAGCTAACGTCCTGCCACACTCCCAGGACAAGCGTGCGATGGGCTGCGCAACTCCTCCTGACTCTACTAGCAACAGTTCCGAGTCTAGCTAACGTCCTACCACACTCCCAGGACAAGCAAGCGATGGGCTGCCCAACTCCTCCTGACTCTACTAGCAACAGGTCCGAGTCTAGCTAACGTCCTACCACACTCCCAGGACAAGCGTGCGATGGGCTGCGCAACTCCTCCTGACTCTACTAGCAACAGGTCCGAGTCTAGCTAACGTCCTGCCACACTCCCAGGACGAGCGTGCGATGGGCTGCGCAACTCCTCCTGACTCTACTAGCAACACTTCCGAGTCTAGGTGACGGCTGGCTAACGTCCTGCCACACTCCCAGGACGAGCGTGCGATGGGCTGCGCAACCTCTCCTGACTCTACTAGCAACAGGTCCGAGTCTAGCTAACGTCCTGCCACACTCCCAGGACAAGCGTGCGATGGGCTGCGCAACTCCTCCTGACTCTACTAGCAACAGGTCCGAGTCTAGGTGACGGCTGGCTAACGTCCTGCCACACTCCCAGGACGAGCGTGCGATGGGCTGCGCAACTCCTCCTGACTCTACTAGCAACAGGTCCGAGTCTAGCTAACGTCCTGCCACACTCCCAGGACAAGCGTGCGATGGGCTGCGCAACTCCTCCTGACTCTACTAGCAACAGGTCCGAGTCTAGGTGACGGTTGGCTAACGTCCTGCCACACTCCCAGGACGAGCGTGCGATGGGCTGCGCAACTCCTCCTGACTCTACTAGCAACAGTTCCGAGTCTAGCTAACGTCCTACCACACTCCCAGGACAAGCAAGCGATGGGCTGCCCAACTCCTCCTGACTCTACTAGCAACAGGTCCGAGTCTAGCTAACGTCCTACCACACTCCCAGGACAAGCGTGCGATGGGCTGCGCAACTCCTCCTGACTCTACTAGCAACAGTTCCGAGTCTAGGTGACGGCTAGCTAACGTCCTGCCACACTCCCAGGACGAGCGTGCGGTGGGCTGCGCAACTCCTCCTGACTCTACTAGCAAAAGTTCCGAGTCTAGGTGACGGCTGGCTAATGTCCTGCCACACTCCCAGGACGAGCGTGCGATGGGCTGCGCAACTCCTCCTGACTCTACTAGCAACAGGTCCGAGTCTAGCTAACGTCCTGCCACACTCCCAGGACGAGCGTGCGATGGGCTGCGCAACTCCTCCTGACTCTACTAGCAACAGTTCTGAGTCTAGGTGACGGCTGGCTAACGTCCTGCCACACTCCCAGGACGAGCGTGCGATGGGCTGCGCAACTCCTCCTGACTCTACTAGCAACAGGTCCGAGTCTAGCTAACGTCCTGCCACACTCCCAGGACGAGCGTGCGATGGGCTGCGCAACTCCTCCTGACTCTACTAGCAACAGTTCCGAGTCTAGGTAACGGCTGGCTAACGTCCTGCCACACTCCCAGGACGAGCGTGCGATGGGCTGCGCAACTCCTCCTGACTCTACTAGCAACAGTTCCGAGTCTAGGTGACGGCTAGCTAATGTCCTGCCACACTCCCAGGACAAGCGTGCGATGGGCTGCGCAACTCCTCCTGACTCTACTAGCAACAGGTCCGAGTCTAGCTAACGTCCTACCACACTCCCAGGACAAGCGTGCGATGGGCTGCGCAACTCCTCCTGACTCTACTAGCAAAAGTTCCGAGTCTAGGTAACGGCTGGCTAACGTCCTGCCACACTCCCAGGACGAGCGTGCGATGGGCTGCGCAACTCCTCCTGACTCTACTAGCAACAGGTCCGAGTCTAGCTAACGTCCTGCCACACTCCCAGGACGAGCGTGCGATGGGCTGCGCAACTCCTCCTGACTCTACTAGCAAAAGTTCCGAGTCTAGGTAACGGCTGGCTAACGTCCTGCCACACTCCCAGGACGAGCGTGCGATGGGCTGCGCAACTCCTCCTGACTCTACTAGCAACAGGTCCGAGTCTAGCTAACGTCCTGCCACACTCCCAGGACGAGCGTGCGATGGGCTGCGCAACTCCTCCTGACTCTACTAGCAAAAGTTCCGAGTCTAGGTAACGGCTGGCTAACGTCCTGCCACACTCCCAGGACGAGCGTGCGATGGGCTGCGCAACTCCTCCTGACTCTACTAGCAAAAGTTCCGAGTCTAGGTAACGGCTGGCTAACGTCCTACCACACTCCCAGGACGAGCGTGCGATGGGCTGCGCAACTCCTCCTGACTCTACTAGCAACAGTTCCGAGTCTAGGTAACGGCTGGCTAATGTCCTGCCACACTCCCAGGACGAGCGTGCGATGGGCTGCGCAACTCCTCCTGACTCTACTAGCAAAAGTTCCGAGTCTAGGTGACGGTTGGCTAACGTCCTGCACACTCCCAGGACGAGCGTGCGATGGGCTGCGCAACTCCTCCTGACTCTACTAGCAACAGGTCCGAGTCTAGCTAACGTCCTACCACACTCCCAGGACAAGCGTGCGATGGGCTGCCCAACTCCTCCTGACTCTACTAGCAACAGTTCCGAGTCTAGGTAACGGCTGGCTAATGTCCTGCCACACTCCCAGGACGAGCGTGCGATGGGCTGCGCAACTCCTCCTGACTCTACTAGCAACAGGTCCGAGTCTAGGTGACGGCTGGCTAACGTCCTGCCACACTGCTATGAGGTCGAGTTACAGCCATACACTAAAGATGAGGCAGACCGCTTGTTTTTCTTCTGCGCAAGCCCCCAACACTGACCTACCCCAAAGCAACACTACTGTCAAGGTCACATGGTCAACAGTGATGAACGTGCTAGTTTATATCTTAATTCTCAAAAGACAAGCTCTATTATATAAAAATACAATGCTTTTACCAATTTAAATTTAATCAAACTGCATTATAAACTGGTTGGGGGAAATATAGAAGAAACATCTCAAAGTAACAGCTTACAAATCCAGTATTGACAGAAAAGCAGTTCAATATTGGCACAAGGTTATACCCTACAACTTCGTGTCTGTGCAGGTGGCTATTCTGTGTCTGAAGTGAGCTGCTGCTTTACTGACGATTTAATCAAGTGGTTCGCAGGAAATTGTCCGAGTGCGCTTGCATCGTCAAATGTCCACAAAGCAAAGCGAGGAATTGAAGGGTGGCTCCTCCTCAAGTTGTGTTGTTGCAATCAAGCAAAAAAAGTACGGCCCGCTTTGTACTTTGACTGACACGACTGTTTGCTTTTCGCAACCAGAGGGGCTAAGTGCTGTGTGACGTCAGCATCAGCCATTCATAAAACAGGGGTGCTCAAGATCGCTGATCAAATTACATCAATCACGGCGAAGAAACCGATGCAGCAATTACACGATCGCAGAAATGTTGAATGAACGGCCAGGAGTGTGGGCTGTTTGTGACTAGATGACGCGTGCACTGCAGATGTTATATTGCTAGGGTCCAAAATATGGTCTCCTCTATTATTCTTTAATATTTCTTTCCACTATCCTGTGCACTGGTCTGAAGTAGGTTACAAATTTTCACACGTCGTTGGTTCCGATGCTTGGTTGTTTGTACTGATCTTTGGCCGCTAACGGTCTAGGGTGTGGGAGGTTCTGGTTCGAATCCCAGCCAAGAAATGTGTGTTGGTTTAAGTTAGGTCGGAAGTTAGTTTGTAAACCGTCCAGCATAACACTGGGGGACGTTCATAAGCCCTTTCCAGTCCAATCCAAAAACTGATCTTTGGCAGAAGTCTTACGTGGAATTACATACGTTGAAGCACAAAATTAAAAGAAAATTATCTGAACTAACGATTTTCACATGGGTGAAATATGCATAAAATCCCACTCGGTTCACAGTTAAACAGTACACGAATACGAATACGAATTTATAATCTACCACCTTTCCACAAGAGCAAAACAAGTGGCGTAAGTACTCTGCTGAACCTGACGCGTGTGAAAGCGAAAGTGACACATTACGTCCTACTAATGTTCTTATTAGGCAGGGCCATTATAGGCTATACACAGCCCTGAACATTACTAGGGTACAAAATAATCCATTATCCAGGATTTTGCTAAAGTCTAGCTTGGCGTAGGGCGAATTTACTCTCCACTACGTTTCCGGTGTCATTCGATCCATCTTCTGATGCAGGTTTGGGTAAGGTTGGACTGTCTCCAAACCAAACCGTATTTCCTATGTCGAGTGAAAAGTGAGGAGTCACTCGAGTAATAAGTGGACCCAGAGCCGCCTTCTATGCTAGTCATATCAATAAGAGACAATTCTGCCAATTAACATGTTTCTTATGGCGTACCTTTAGTAACTTATCATTGGGCGACGGACCAGAAAATGTTTGTGGTTTCAACGGAACGGAGCAACTACTTGTTACGCTGTTACCACAGAACTCAGTCGCTCATTAGGCGAGCGAAGATGTGGAAACGGGCCTCGTGTTTGATTGGATATTGCACGCTATGGAATACTTCCTATTGATCTGGCTGCAACCTTGCAAGTTGGTCTCCTGGAGGTGATTGGTGAACGACGTTCCGCCATCTTGCTGGCGTGTGTTACTGGAGTTCGTAATACACGTCGCCATTTCGCCTCTGTATTCCTAGGTACTGTGTGCCAGGGTGGTTGAAAAATATCGATACATCGAAATTACGATATAATCGATATATAGATAAAGTCGATATATTTCCACGATATTTTATCGGAATAAATAGATATATTTTTACCATCATCGGATATAAATATTTTTAAAATATTTTCTTAACAAGCTGTGTTTTTAATACAAAACTTGAATTTAAAAAATTAGGCCTAATATGTTTCTTTTGGCAACATGCGCCAAAACAGGCGCCAGCCACAAATTTCTGCAATGTCTCGTGTCCTCAGCCAGAAACTTTAAAATATGGTCGACGTGCAATGAGTGAGACAGGTCGGTTAACGAATCCCACGTGTCGATCTGTTTGCAGGGTCATGTGAAACTGCACGTTTTTCAGACTCCGCCGGATCTCTGGTCTATTTCAAAGGAATCATCATCCAAATATATTTTTTTTAACAGCACTTACCTAGGCTTCTTCACAACACAGCAATACTGAAGGCTGTTCTGCAATTGAAATAACTAACAGATCAGACATTGATATTTATTAAATTTGTGGAGCAGTAAACTTGTGCGGAGCTGAGCCGTCTCAGGTGAGTTCTGAAGATTTGTTGTAAGTAACTCACGTTTGCACTATCCCGACGACCTGTGTTCGAAATATTCCAATTCGCCTTCAATATCTCTCCGCTTGTTCCGTTCCCTCGAACCGTGCATTGCAGTCGTGACGTCATTGTGTAGTTATTAGACTCCAAACCAAGAGAATGGATTCGCCCTCGTATGGCCCAGGCTACAGCATAAATCGCGACACAAAAAGAAAGTGCGGTTAAATACACTTTTAAAGCTGAAATAGTGATAATGGAGTCAAATTAATGCAAATGACTCCGCTGGTACTCAATACCAGATAACGAGAAGTGAATATATTAGCGGATTCATTTCGGGACAAGCTAGAAATCAAAAACATTAACGTTTGACGTCACTTTTACAATTGATCCGCGCGTTATTTGACACCTGCTTCAGATCTCTGGGCCAATAACAAATTTATAACAAAATGCATGCCCAACCAATGTAATGCACCCTGACAGTACACAACCAATGAGACGTTGATATTCTATTGTCTGAACATAGGAATGCGAATTATAACCTGCATGAATTCGTGAAATTTTCAACTCTCAACAGATAACTGATTAGCTAATACGATGGCTAAAGAATTCCACTAACAAGTCACTTCGTTTCCAGTTCATCTGACAGAATTTCAATTAATGTTATTGTACTGAGATCACTTATTAAATAAGTGATCTCAGAGTGCTTAGAGTGCATGTTTCAGTGTGGCAGTTGGAGATCATAAAAACAGCAAAATGAAATAGTGTGTTCGGAGTAAAGACATATTGCAACAAAAGGGATGTGGGGAATCGTTGATAACGAAGAGAGAGCAAAGACAAGTGAACAAGACCACATTGCCGTTCATCCAAACTCAGCTACAGCAATCTACCGTTTTTAACCATCGAATAATTTCTCTTATCACACCGCCATAAAAACGTGATAACACAAGGAGAACCCACAAAATATCAGACATCTTTGTTACAAGGTGTAGGCTACTCAATAATCACAAGGTGCCATGCCTGCAAAATCAGAATCACGTCATGCTTTATCAAGAATTATTCAGCATGTATTCGTAAGTTTCGGGGCAATTTACCTGATTGTTCTCTGTCAAAGAATTCCTAAATTATTTTCAATTCAGGCTTCAAGTTTCTTTGCACGTAAATCTTTTACTTTTTTCTGATGAAATTATTAATTTTATTATTACTCCCTGCCGCTTAATGTCATTATGCTCGTGGCAGTTGCGTTCCATCAAGTACAATAACTTATCAAATATTCATGTCAGTGTAGGACTCAGTCATCAAACTTTTCTGCGCTCATTTTATTGTATTTTAGATTGAGGCCATCTGAAATTGTTGCCACTGTTCGGTTTGCAAATGGTCATAAATTAGCCCAATTTGTCTGATTTCAAAAATTTTATTCGGTTGTCTCCAACTCATTCTGGGCCTTTGGGAGCACACCATGATGAATTTACCACAGTGAAAAAGGCAAATAATGATATTAGTTTTCATGTTACAACACAAGCAGGAAACTTCAATATTTGCAGAGAATACAAGCACAAAATTCCCTGAAAACACTACCTGTTTGAAATGTCAAGTGATTTCCTCCTGTTGTAATTATCCATCGTTGTGGAAACTTACAAGCAGATACATGCCTTCACGTTTAAGACATATACGAACATCAAATGTGCTTAGATTTTTTCTAATGTCAATTTTTATCTTACTGTCAATTGCGCCCATTTACAGCTCGATAAATGGGACATGCTCACAGTCTACAATTCTGAAGTGCTTATGTATAATCACACAAGCGACAAGACTTCAAACTTCTATTCCTTCGCAGGAGAAATATAACTGTTGTTCAAAAAGTGGTTTTCGCACACAGGCCGTTTTATTAGTTACTTAATGGTCAAGTATTTGCTGGTGAAATAATTGGTATTTAAGTGTTTACGTTTTTTATGTATGCTGTTAAACTTACTACATAATAATTCACCAAATCCTAAATCATCGCCACATTTATTTGAACCCACGCGCCGTAGAAAACTAGAGAGATGGCTTCGTAAATACATAGTTTTATGCATTTACAAAATCGAATACATATAAGACGGAAATAAATTAATGCCAACACGAATCTAATTCAATTAACACACTGTGGACTGTGGTACGTTTCAATGTCAATATAAGCAAGCAATGCTTACTTACCGTATATAAAAAGTTTCTTCGTATAAATTTAAGTATGTAACAAAGTTAAAAATAGATCTGAAGGAATTACCAGTGTGTTCTAATCGACACTTAGTAATTTAGTATGGTTAAGTTGGAACTATATGAATGAACAGAAAAATAACAGGCAGGCCAGAAGAGAAAACGCCTTCACGTCGCTATCAAGACAATTAGAAATGAATGGCGTGGAAATGTTCCACAGAGGCTCATATCGAGGCCTATTAGAGTAGGAGAATTAGAGCGAATACACACTCTACCTGCCGGCAAGTTTCTCCATCGCGTGCGTGCACACGTGGAAAGCGAAGGCTATTTTCCGGCTGCTGGGCCTCCATTAATTGTACAAATCAACAGCTTCCGGCGCCACCTCTCTCAATGAATGAATGAATGAAAGTTATCATACGCGGCCAACATAGAAACAGAATACACTTCGCCCAAGCCCTGTTCTAATTCACAGTTCGAATATTTTGAGTTCTGGGCACTTAGGACACTGAATTCGTGCGAATTTTATCAGTGTTACAAAAATCAACTCAAGAACTATTATCCTGATTATTTCTTCTTAAATTTATTTATTTATCTGCCAATGGACGGATAACAAATAAAGTAATTTACTGACGTTCTTAAGGCAAGACGTAGATAAATAGAGAAAAGTGTTAAGAACAAATTAAACATGCAATCGTTAAAATATGTATTTTAATCTTGTCTGTGACAATTTGCTATAATTAACATTTTTAAAATAGTTTCATAACATATTCGGTTTGAATTATATTGTTATTCAGTTAACTTATAGGCCTATACCATTGCCATCATTTTTAACGTGTGGCACTCGAAACGGTATTTTTAATTGCTGATCCTACCTTTCGACTAACAGGTAATTAGACTACTAGACATTTCACTAATCAGTAACAAAATCGTGTTATCAGTGTAACACAATCAACATATATTTATGAAAACTACTGTAACTATAGTTTTTTTTCTGATATAACTGTAAAATGTTTTAGAATTTTTCGAAGTAGGGTAGTAACTTCAATTTAAATTTTGCCATATTTGAATAAAATTAGAAAAAAAACACACGGATATTTATGTTTATGTTTAGAGACTAGATGGAGATTTTTGGACATTCGCCATTCACCCCCATTGTGGTATTCACTCAAAGATCACATTTCGGTTTATTGTCTGTAAGGTTTATTCTAATCGCACATGTATCGAATTTTTTCTATTATCTTAGTTAATAAACAAAATAACTGCAATAATCATAAATCAAATATAGAAAAAATTCTTGGCTGAATTAAATTTTTAACTTTTATTATTCATGTAGCTTAAAGTCTTAATTAAAATTTGGAACACTTGCGCCTACCTAGCGGCGGAAATTCGCCCTACCGAAACTCTCCTAAAGAAAACTAGTTTTGCAGTGTTGGCTACACTATTCACTGATAACAATCGACTGACGCCGGGTCGGAACATGTAACTGAAGGCTGCGTACACTTCAAGCGTACTGCAAAATAGACCGCAGCGCTGGAAATAGTTATCAATTAGTTATTATTCGTTCAAAAGGGAGGAAATATTCTCTCCCTGGTTAGAAGTGTACATAAGAATGCAGAAGTTGGCGGGGGAAAATCTAGAAGAGGGTAAATTCCCTGCCTTGGCCCCCTTCAGTTCACGATCAAAGCTAAACAGCGTTTTCGAACGTGATTCACGCGCAGCCTGGGTGTGCACTCGACCGCGGTGGGGCGACTGCACATTGCCAGGGTCTGACGCGTAAAGGTCACAGGGTCGATTTTCAAACGGCATTCTCCAATCGACTGCACTGGGTGCGCCTTGAAAACTACCAGGAAGGTGTGACTACTTATCACGTGACTGCCCTAAGAGTGTTTGTTTCCCGGCCATGCTCGCACTCGAGCTGACTCATTCACTCCAGAGACAGTACGTGTGCACTTTCTCAGTGCACTCCAGTTACACAGTTGAAACATGAGAACTCACAGTATTCAGTCTGGAGTATGTCACACTTGACCAGAACACACTACAGCAGTAGTTGGACTTACCCTCAATATAATATGGTTTGGGGGGGGGGGGATTTATTCCGATTCGGTACTTCGTAAATACATATTATACACAAGTTGTCATTTGCGACCTGCTGTTGATATTCTTGCTCGCGTATGTTTCAAGTTAACAGAAAAGATAATAACCTGTTATCTTGTTGCAGTTCCGGCAAAATTTACTCTTCATGCAAATGGAGGGGAACAACTGTCTGAAATAATTAACCAAAGAAATGAAACTCGCATACATATGTATACTTTGTGACTTTCATTTTCGCTGTTTGAAGCATGTCACGACTAGAAACGAGGGTATTTTCGCAAGTACGAGCGGCGATCGGCTATTCGTGGTAGTGAGCACTTTTTTAAGGCCCTGCTCATTTTTTCTTTCAGCTACTTTCTATCTTCCCGCCACTTTTTAATATTAACAGCGCCGTGTGACTAGTAAACAGAGTAGTGCATACATTTCACTTCTCTCGGAAGTTGACGTCTCAGGCTGCAATAAAATATAATAATTGTTTAATGCCTTTGAGAGAGGGGGTCTTAAAATGGGCTCACTGTGCCTTGAATAGCCTGCACTTTCCTGCTGCTACAGTGACTGGCGGGCCAGTCGTACCTGGGCTGAGGGACTACATGTAGGGACAGGCCCAGCGAACCACTTATAACCTAACTCACGAAGACACCGGCCGATGACGAACGATCGCATCTACAGTGTATACAGAAACGCCCGTATGTCTACTGGCAACACAGAGGATGACATTATAACATTCCACATATAACAAGCCTAGACCAGTTGTTGCCAACATATATTTGAAACATAAAATGAACTCCACCAGAAATTCAGACAAGACGCTACCTATGTCAGTAAATAAGATCTAAGAACACGACTTTATGTCAGAAAATGTAAAAACCAATTATCTACTTTTATAATATTATGTGTAGTCAAAGAGCGAAAAAAATCATGGAATGGTAACACGTAATCGAAGTTTAAGGGTGAGGAATGTACAATACAACTATACTTCTATTTAAAATATGTGTAACATGTCTAATATGCACAGCAAAGCGTAAGGACGGAACAGCTACAAGTCAGTTCGCGTAGGAGCGACGGGGCACTGGTCGGACATGGTAATGTCGCCCTTATCGCTCCCTCGCGTCTGGGCCCTGAACAACATTGTTTAGGGGGGGGGGAGGGGTGCAGCGTTAGAGAGGGCACTCACCAGGGTTGTCCACGAACAGGGGTGTGGGTCCTTGTCACAGGCACTTGCCGCACACGAATAAAAAACACGCGCACACACGAGCGCCACCGCAGGACAGCGCCAAATTACGACCCCACACTACGAACGCCCGCTAGAGCCCTCGCACACAGACTGGCTCTGCGCCGGCCGCCGTGGCGGGAGTACTACCCGCGCCGCTAGCGCTGCGGTCTCCCTCGGAGACGGCGGTGGGTCCGGGAACTACTACCCCCCCCCCCCTCCCCCTCGCCGTAACCCCCTCCACGTCATCCTCAGGGTACGTGACTCACTCTCCAGCCGCTCGTTAGCCGGCCAGTAGGGGAGGCACGCTGAGAGAGAGGCAAATGTTCTCCTCGTTCCAAGTTCTCGGTTTAATGAAATCTGTCGGAGGAAGGTGTGGTGTGCATGCGTGCTCCCACAGCGCTATGGCCAGTGACGTCACCTCACTCTTCGCAAGGTCGTGCTGCAAAGTAGCATGACGGCGTATTCTTGCCGTGTTCGCATCGTGGAGTGGATGTGTGGTTAACGGCCATATAGGCCGTTCACGGTAAAGTGAGAACTTTTTAAGGCCCTCCCGAAATGCATTAACCACTGATAAATATGTTTTATTACAGTTTTAAGACGTTTACGTTTGAGAGTATTCACTTGTATACGCGGTGTGTATTAGTCGTATTGCACTGTTCATATTAATAACAGGCGGAAAAATATAAATTGACTCGAAGGAAAATTTTAACAGAGCCTTAAAAAGTGATCACTTTACCGTGAACGGCCTATATGGCCGTATTTCCAACAATTGGCTGTTCACGGTAAAATGAGCACTTTTAAAAGCCCAGCTTAAGATCTATTTGTATGCACGTTGTGTATTCTTCCGCCTTATGTAAAATAAACTTCGACATACGCCTCATCACTTTATTAATACTCCAGTCTTATGAATCTCTGGAATTATTAAGAAAGTAAATATTTTACAAATACGGTGATTTTTTCACTTCGCTGCATTAAAAAAAAAGAAATCATTTTAAGTTATCATTTTAAGTTACCTAACACTTTTTTTTTCCCGACGTTAAGATATGGAACACTTTCCACCCGTCGTAACCAACTTTACTAGGTGAGTGTCACTCAGTGCACCCATGCAAATATATGCATGCAGGGGCAGTAATATCTTTCCGAGATTCGTTTCTGAAGTGCTCACTTGCAAGCCCCTAGCAAGTCTGCATATTGCTCACCGCCATTTCTAATCATTGCCGAAGCTCAGAGCGGGGGGTGTGCTCGGGTCCTTGTGAGGGCCCTTATACCACCCAGACGGTATCTCTCTGCGGGCTGAGGAAGTTTCCCTCACCAGACCGCAAAGAACACATAGCCCAGAGGTCAGGACGCCCTGCATGTCCCGGCGCAACAATGGCAGGCGCTCTCTCATCATTGCCGAAGCTCAGAGCGGGGGTGTGCTCGGGCCCTTATACACCCAGACGGTATCTCTCTGCGGGCTGAGGAAGTTTCCCTCACTAGACCGCAAAGAACACATAGAACAGAGGTCAGGACGCCCTGCATGTCCCGGCGCAACAATGGCAGGCGCTCTCTCATCATTGCCGAAGCTCAGAGCGGGGGTGTGCTAGGGCCCTTATACCACCCAGACGGTATCTCTCTGCGGGCTGAGGAAGTTTCCCTCACCAGACCGCAAAGAACACATAGCCCAGAGGTCAGGACGCCCTGCATGTCCCGGCGCAACTATATTGCTCACCAGAGATGGTTTAGGCGCGAGTGTACTTCTGCTGCACTTCTTCCCCACCACCCCTACATATGTACCCCACCCCCCTTCTTCGTGACCAAACCAAGGCTATGTGCTGTCTTTGTTACAGTCGAGATATGCGTGTGCCGGCCAGCTGAGTCATTGCGTCAAGTGGATCAGCCACTACAGTAGTGATCGGCCATTAACTGAAAAAATACTTGGGGCTGTGTTATTTATTTTCACCGAAAGCCATATACCAGATATCTAATGCTTTCTCGTTACAAACTCAACCATGTAAAAATTAGAGCACTTCCAAAAACTGTAACGATTATTTACTATTATCACGTTAGTAATGGTAGACAGTGTACACTTCTGTTTCAACTTTACCGAGGTGCATTCTTCCAGTTGCATGTCCTCATTTGAACAATGGCAGACATCAAAGAAATTCATTTTATAAATTATTATTTAATTTTCATTATTTAATCACTTTAAATTATTTTTATCACTTTACATTATTTAATTTACTAAAATTTTACTATCGACGCTTATTTTTATTATTTATTATTTACTAACGTTTTATTATATAATTATTACAAATCTGTTGTTAAATATTTATAGCAAATAGAATCACGAGCATATGTACACACACACACACACGCACACACACACACACACATACATATATATATATAAAATTTGCATTTTCACTTCTGATCCATATCATTTAGAAATAAAATAATATTAAGTAATTAATAATCTCTTACTGCATCGATATTTCTTTGTCTTGCATATTAGACATACAACACAACTAAACTTACTTCAGAAATATTAATACTAACCACATGCACTTCGAAGTCTCATTTCTCAGTCGACTCAGACATTATGTTTCTCCGCCATGTATGCTTTCATTTTCTCCCAAACTTCATTCGCAATCTTTACCCGTTTATTCCTTTTACGCGGATAAGATCACCGTGTTTTATCACGATTTTTTTCACACATTTTCACAAACGAAATTGTGCTGTTGCCTTTATTATATATATATATATATATATATATAATTTTAGTTTATCGCTAACTTCCAGTGTCAAAACTTGTTAATTATGAGCCAGTATCTACACTTTACTCTAGGTTTACCCTCAGACACAGACAAGATGATTCCGATTTAGAGTAACTGCTTTCCACGAAGCGTTGCATTGCATTTGTGTTACAAGCAATGAAAGGAACTAAAAAATTTCCTCTACAGATTACGGTTAAAACGTTTTGTTAAATCAATGTTAACAGTTTCTCTCGAATGAACCAATACAAATTTACGAAAAGGCTGACACCTATTTTCAACAAAATTCAGAATGCCAATACTCGCTCACCTGTTTGTAAATGGCACTCATACTGAATCAGAATGTTCTACACACCATACAGATTGCATTAGATGCAATTTGATTGGGAAAAATATATCTAGGAGCAAAGCCTAGTATGCTGCAGAATTAGGGAAATTGAGACTTTTGAGTGTTATATTTTGAAAACCACAGTGATTGGAACACTAATAACTGCATTAGGGTGGAGTACTAGTTAAAAAAGTAATTCAAGTAGTTCAGCTATTACCTGCTATAGTCCATCACACGCTTAGATTGCAGTACACGGCTTATGGCGACCACTGTTGCCAGATTGCTTCAGCTTTGTCACGTAACTAGCAAGCTGAGAAACAAATGGGCGATGAAGGAAACGGCCTGATTAAGATAATTTTTAACTGTTTACCTCCTTGCCAACTCGTAAAGGAATCCAATCCTGCGAGGCAAAGCTAAGCCGCTCCTTTGAAACGGAATCCAATGAGAAACCCTATCATTGTGATTGGACGGCGTGGCTTGCAAAGTAGATAGTTTTCTTTTTCGAAGTTACAAAAAAATTACTTATCAGGCAACAGCGGCCGCAGGAATAAGGACAGCTTTAACGACAGAAATCGTGCATTGGAACGAGAGAGTGAATATCCATTACACCACACACACACACACACACACACTGCAATCTAAGAGTGAGACGCTCTATAGATAGCAGAGTGTCTGCCAGGATTGTAGACGCGCTATGGTGCATTGGAACGAGAGAGTGAATATCCATTACTCCACACACACACACACTGCAATCTAAGAGTGAGACGTTTTATAGATAGCAGAGTGTCTGCCAAGATTGTAGACGCGCTATGGTGCATTGGAACGAGAGAGTGAATATCCATTACACCACACACACACTGCAATATAAGAGTGAGACGTTTTATAGATAGCAGAGTGTCTGCCAGGATTGTAGACGCGCTATGGTGCATTGGAACGAGAGAGTGAATATCCATTACTCCACACACACACACACTGCAATCTAAGAGTGAGACGCCCTATAGATAGCAGAGTGTCTGCCAGGATTGTAGACGCGCAATGGTGCAGTGGAACGAGAGAGTGAATATCCATTACACCACACACACTGCAATCTAAGAGTGAGACGCTCTATAGATAGTAGAGTGTCTGCCAGGATTGTAGACGCGCTATGGTGCATTGGAACGAGAGAGTGAATATCCATTACACCACACACACTGCAATCTAAGAGTGAGACGCCCTATAGATAGCAGAGTGTCTGCCAGGATTGTAGAAGCGCTATGGTGCAGTGGAACGAGAGAGTGAATATCCATTACACCACACACACTGCAATCTAAGAGTGAGACGCTCTATAGATAGTAGAGTGTCTGCCAGGATTGTAGACGCGCTATGGTGCATTGGAACGAGAGAGTGAATATCCATTACACCCACACACACACACTGCAATCTAAGAGTGAGACGCTCTATAGATAGCAGAGTGTCTGCCAGGATTGTAGACGCGCTATGGTGCATTGGAACGAGAGAGTGAATATCCATTACACCACACACACACTGCAATCTAAGAGTGAGACGCTTGATAGATAGCAGAGTGTCTGCCAGGATTGTAGACGCGCTATGGTGCATTGGAACGAGAGAGTGAATATCCATTACACCACACACACACTGCAATCTAAGAGTGAGACGCTTGATAGATAGCAGAGTGTCTGCCAGGATTGTAGACGCGCTATGGTGCATTGGAACGAGAGAGTGAATATCCATTACACCACACACACACACTGCAATCTAAGAGTGAGACGCTCTATAGATAGCAGAGTGTCTGCCAGGATTGTAGACGCGCTATGGTGCATTGGAACGAGAGAGTGAATATCCATTACACCACACCACACACACTGCAATCTAAGAGTGAGACGCTCTATAGATAGCAGAGTGTCTGCCAGGATTGTAGACGCGCTATGGTGCATTGGAACGAGAGAGTGAATATCCATTACACCACACACACACTGCAATCTAAGAGTGAGACGCTTGATAGATGGCAGAGTGTCTGCCAGGATTGTAGACGCGCTATGGTGCATTGGAACGAGAGAGTGAATATCCATTACACCACACACACACTGCAATCTAAGAGTGAGACGCTTGATAGATAGCAGAGTGTCTGCCAGGATTGTAGACGCGCTATGGTGCATTGGAACGAGAGAGTGAATATCCATTACACCACACACACACTGCAATCTAAGAGTGAGACGCGCTATAGATAGCAGAGTGTCTGGCAGGATTGTAGACGCGCTATGGTGCATTGGAACGAGAGAGTGAATATCCATTACACCACACACACACTGCAATCTAAGAGTGAGACGCTCTATAGATAGAAGAGTGTCTGCCAGGATTGTAGACGCGCTATGGTGCATTGGAACGAGAGAGTGAATATCCATTACACCACACACACACACACTGCAATCTAAGAGTGAGACGCTCTATAGATAGCAGAGTGTCTGCCAGGATTGTGGACGAGCTATGGTGCATTGGAACGAGAGAGTGAATATCCATTACACCACACACACTGCAATCTAAGAGTGAGACGCTCTATAGATAGCAGAGTGTCTGCCAGGATTGTAGACGCGCTATGGTGCATTGGAACGAGAGAGTGAATATCCATTACACCACACACACACACACTGCAATCTAAGAGTGGGACGCTTTATAAATAGCAGAATGTCTGCCAGGATTGTAGACGCGCTATGGTGCATTGGAACGAGAGAGTGAATATCCATTACACCACACACACACTGCAATCTAAGAGTGAGACGCTTGATAGATAGCAGAGTGTCTGCCAGGATTGTAGACGCGCTATGGTGCATTGGAACGAGAGAGTGAATATCCATTACACCACACACACTGCAATCTAAGAGTGAAACGCTCTATAGATTGTAGAGTGTCTGCCAGGATTGTGGACGAGCTATGGTGCATTGGAACGAGAGAGTGAATATCCATTACACCACACACACACTGCAATCTAAGAGTGAGACGCTCTATAGATAGTAGAGTGTCTGCCAGGATTGTAGACGCGCTATGGTGCATTGGAACGAGAGAGTGAATATCCATTACACCACACACACACACACATGCAATCTAAGAGTGAGACGCTCTATAGATAGCAGAGTGTCTGCCAGGATTGTGGACGAGCTATGGTGCATTGGAACGAGAGAGTGAATATCCATTACACCACACACACTGCAATCTAAGAGTGAGACGCTCTATAGATAGCAGAGTGTCTGCCAGGATTGTAGACGCGCTATGGTGCATTGGAACGAGAGAGTGAATATCCATTACACCACACACACACACACTGCAATCTAAGAGTGGGACGCTTTATAAATAGCAGAATGTCTGCCAGGATTGTAGACGCGCTATGGTGCATTGGAACGAGAGAGTGAATATCCATTACACCACACACACACTGCAATCTAAGAGTGAGACGCTTGATAGATAGCAGAGTGTCTGCCAGGATTGTAGACGCGCTATAGTGCATTGGAACGAGAGAGTGAATATCCATTACACCACACACACACTGCAATCTAAGAGTGAGACGCCCTATAGATAGCAGAGTGTCTGCCAGGATTGTAGACGCGCTATGGTGCATTGGAACGAGACAGTGAATATCCATTACACCAAACACACACTGCAATCTAAGAGTGAGACGCTCTATAGATAGTAGAGTGTCTGCCAGGATTGTAGACGCGCTATGGTGCATTGGAACGAGAGAGTAAATATCCATTACACCACACACACTGCAATCTAAGAGTGAGACGCTCTATAGATAGCAGAGTGTCTGCCAGGATTGTAGACGCGCTATGGTGCATTGGAACGAGAGAGTGAATATCCATTACACCACACACACTGCAATCTAAGAGTGAGACGCTCTATAGATAGCAGAGTGTCTGCCAGGATTGTAGACGCGCTATGGTGCATTGGAACGAGAGAGTGAATATCCATTACACCACACACACACACACTGCAATCTAAGAGTGAGACGCTCTATAGATAGCAGAGTGTCTGCCATGATTGTAGACAGCGCTATGGTGCATTGGAACGAGAGAGTGAATATCCATTACACCACACACACACTGCAATCTAAGAGTGAGACGCTCTATAGATAGCAGAGTGTCTGCCAGGATTGTAGACGCGCTATGGTGCATTGGAACGAGAGAGTGAATATCCATTACACCACACACACACTGCAATCTAAGAGTGAGACGCTCTATAGATAGCAGAGTGTCTGCCAGGATTGTAGACGCGCTATGGTGCATTGGAACGAGAGAGTGAATATCCATTACACCACACACACTGCAATCTAAGAGTGAGACGCTCTATAGATAGCAGAGTGTCTGCCAGGATTGTAGAACGCGCTATGGTGCATTGGAACGAGAGAGTGAATATCCATTACACCACACACACACTGCAATCTAAGAGTGAGACGCTCTATAGATACAGAGTGTCTGCCAGGATTGTAGACGCGCTATGGTGCATTGGAACGAGAGAGTGAATATCCATTACACCACACACACACTGCAATCTAAGAGTGAGACGCTCTATAGATAGCAGAGTGTCTGCCAGGATTGTAGACGCGCTATGGTGCATTGGAACGAGAGAGTGAATATCCATTACACCACACACACCGCAAGATTCAAACAACGCTCTAAATAGCATGGTGTGCCAGATTGTAGACGCGCTTGGTATTTGGAACAAGAGTGAATATCCATTTAACACAAAACTGCTAATCTCAAGATAACGCATGATACAGAGTGCTGCCAGAGTGAACCACGCATAAGTGCATTGACGAGATGAATATCCATTACACCACACACACACTTTTCCATCTAAGAGTGAAGGAAGCTCAATAGGACAGAGAGTGCTGGGGCCCAAATGAACACGCTAGGTGCATTGGAACAAGAGTGAACCTACACACACAACGCAATCTAAGAGTGAGACGCTCCTATGAGATAGGAGTGTCTGCCAGGATGTAACGCCATGGTGCATCGGCGGAACAATGATTAGATGGATCAAGAACTTCCTGCCTGTTCTAAACTCCGGTCTACGAGATGTAATAATTCACACACAACACACGTCAATCATGCGGAAAATGCCTCATCTATTAGATCATCTTTTAACCCTAGCATGAAACCTCTCTCCATAATCTTTCCTTCCGGCTGGTCCACGAGAATAATTTATTATCCACCACTGCTTAAAGTGACAGTAAATAGCAGCATTGGCCATGCTAGGCATTCACACGCAGTTATGCGATTCTGGTGACCTCTGATGGATGAGTGAACACAGCTTTTGTATCAACTTCTGCCTGCAATGGTGATGAGTATCATTCCAAAAACTCAAGTCTGGAAATGCCTTCACTATTTTCATTTAAAAATCTTTCCCCTAAATACTTTTTTTCCTTCCACCATTCCACTCAATGCTACCTCGTGTAATGCTCGAGGGATGAGATTTAAAGACTGCCATTTTGACGCCAGTAACTGTACGGAGCATTGTGCCAATGCTTGGACCAGTGTTACAGCCAGTCAAAAACTACTGGAAGTTTCCATCCTACCGAATCTCTCAACTTCCAGCTCTGCATTCCCACACTGACCCTCCACATATGTTTCTGCACTATCTCACGAGAATCCCATTCCAGAAATCTATCTCTACTATAAAATAGGCCGTAAGCCGCGCTAAGGGTGCGCATGCACTGCCTAGTAAAATGGTGGTCAAGCATACAGGATGTCAACCTTTTTGTAGCGGTAGTCAAAAGTCGGGACGCTTCCACCTACCGAATGCTCATACCTCCATAACACTGTTCCCCTCCAATGTCATTCCAGTGCAGGGTTTCTCTCGACATGCTGACACGGCCATCTGGATGGTAACTGTCCTAGCAAAATGGCAGCTGACCGTAATGTTCTAGAGGACCCCACTGACTACGAAAATGTAGGCATTGGTACTGACAGTAAAATGGCGACACTGTATAGCAAAATAGTTGCCAGTGCATAACTTCCTGCTTTGTCAACCCATGTCTCTCCCGACATAGTTAGCTGTAAGGCAATTTGAGATGCAACTACCAAAAATCATAACTTAGGCATCACCCATGACAAAGAAAAAAAGAAAAGACCAAAGGGTCAAGTAGAATCTATGTCTACTTATAAGCACAGTTGGCTGTAATTTCCGAACAGTTTGATGTACAGCTACCAGTTTCATAACATATGCACTACCCCTGACGACGAGAAGGGTCGTAGGGCCAAGAAGACTCTATGTCTACTAATAAGCATAGTTGGCCATAATTTCCGAACCGTTTAAGATATAGTTGTCAAATTTATAACATAGGCATCACCCACGATGATAAGTGTCGTAGGGTCAAGTATACCCTACATATATTTATAAGCATAGTTGGCCATTATTTCAGAACAATTTGAAATACAACTGTCAAGTTCATAACATATGCATCACCCAGGATTACAAGAAAGGTCGTATGTTCAAGTAAACTCTACATCTACTTATAAGCATAGTTGACTGTAATTTCTGAACCATTTAAGATATAGTTATAAAATTCATAACCCATGACGACGACGAGGGTCACAGGGTCAAGTATACCCTATGCCTACTTATAAGCATAGTTGACTGTAATTTCTGAACCATTTGAGATACAACTACCAAAATCGTATTATAGACATCCCCCGGATAACGAAAAGAGATGACCTCAGGACTCGCCTAAGCCACTCGACAGACATTGCGTGCTAGGAGATTACATGGGCCTACACACTCGACATGCAGGAGGAGGTGCGGATATCGTTCCGGCTTCCCTTAGGTTACCAGTACGATGCCTTGAACACTGTTGCATGAGACACATGAGGAGATGAAATAGTGTACTGGCCTATGCACCCAAAAGACAGTGCATGGTTAAAATACCTGCATTGGCCTACACACCCGCCAGACTTGTAATCGCGAGACTCGCCTACGATGTTGGAGAATCGCACAGACCTATACACCCACTTCGCCTAAGCCGAGGGCGCATTCGACAGGTTAGAACGATGTGGGCTACATGCCGATGCAAACAGAAAACACATTGTATAGGAAAAAACAATTATACATACTTACCAACCATCACAAGCGCAGGGGTGCTAGACAAGACCAGATCAGCATAAGAAAACGACATAATTACAAAAAAAAAAAAACGAAATCATAAAGCCATCACCCACGACACTAGCAGTGGCCAACCATCGTTGCATGATCCGTGAGGCAGCCTAAGCAGTCGAATGGGCGGCACAGAACACTAGCCGAGAGAGAGAGAGAGAGAGAGTTGTGTCAGAGCTCCAGATCAGCCAAGTCACACACTTGCTAACCAGCATCTGGTGCTGCGACATGACCTGACCGTCCTTACGAACAGACTGAAATGAAACAATTTCCAAGAGAGAGACGACACCGAGGCAAGCAGCATTTACCAACCTATGTGCAAGTATCGAGTTATATTAGGTGAAAATAAGTACCATTGTGAAGTGTGAGGGAACACTAAGGCAACACATCGATACAAAGGAAAAATTGTTATAATTACTTATCAAGCAGTACAAGCGCAGGGTGTTAAACGATGCTAGACAAAACCAGGCCGCCCTGGTCAGAACGACCTCTGTACAAACCATAATCATCACATGCAGCCACCACTAGCAGCGGAACACACATCTGACCTGCATTCCATGTACCGAGCCTTCAATGTCAGTAATAACAGACAGTCATACTCTGTTCTCCGTGTACCGAACCTGAACTTACAGAGAGTGGTACTATATCTCCAGCCAACACTCGTGTACCAAAAACCTTCAAGGCATGTACTTAGAGAGTGTCTCTGCGCACTCGTGTACCGAGCCTACAGTCTCCGACCTTCCATGTCCGTACTTACAAGCAGTCACACTCGTGTACCGAGTCTGTAATTATATGCAGAAATACTCTGTCTGGCCTTCACTGCTCGTACTTTCACATATGCCTCCCATCACTGGAGCTAAAGACCATGCACGGCCTACACACGTATGGATCGTCATGTACTACACCTTCAGTGCGAAGGACAGCAGTGGCTGACGTGACTATCCTGGGGCAGAAGTTCTGTCTGTATGAACCTTGTGAAACTGGCCAGATGCAAAAAACCCGTCTAACCCCCCACTTGTAAGTCTGTGGTCGACCGACAGCGCGCAAGTCGAACGTTCGTACTAGTCGAGCGAGAGATACCAGTCCAGTGCATGTTCCTTTACGAGAGGGTACCTAGTGCCAGAACCGTCAGTACATACGAAAAACAACATGCATTAGTCCTGCAAGATATATATATATATACATGACATTTATAATGCTAGAAGCTCTTTACGAAAAGAATTACGTGTGAAAAGTAAGGAGGTATCGCAATACACACATACATACATACATTTCAACTAACTATGTACTCTGCTTTTGTAAGATGCAGAGCAGAGGTTAGCCTTAACTGGTGTAGCAGTGAAGAGCTGTAGGCAGTGACCGTACACCGAGAGAAAATCGAACAAAATAATAGTTTGTATAGGGCCAAATATATATTTAGTTGATCTAACAAAATAATTTTTGAGCAAACAAAATTTGAAAAACAACAGCTTTACATTTATATTTAAAAAAAACATGTTTGAATAAACAAAATCTCTGTGTTGGGCCAAAAAAAAAAAAATTATTTCTCAACTAAATAATGTTTTGAATTAACTGTACATATTTGTTTGGCCACTCATTTGACTCTCTTAGTTCGAAAATCGGGAGTTTGTTTGTATTTTTTGTGACGATTAGGATAGTAACCGTGTTTTTTGGTGCATCTATTGATGCTTAGCAATCCTATAAACGCATTAATAAAATAATGCAACAAGAAACTGACAAGTAAAGCTGTAAAACTAGAAACTATTATTTTTTTTTACACGCTGCCCAATATTTCCAATTTATCTTTTTTTTTTAAAGCCTTTTGTCGTTATTGGTTGTCACTTTAGCTGAGGTTACTAAGGCGTATCGCTCGGACGCAGGTGATCTAGGTTCGAAACTCGCTCGAACTTGTAGAAATGTTTTATATCGGCCCAAACTGTTTAATGTACGTGTAGCCAAGCAAATCTTCAGTTGCACCAAACAAATATTACAGTTTGGAGCAACCAAATGAGAAGAACAAAATTATTTGGTTTCAGCAACGAAATATTTAATTGCCTCCACACAAACAAATAATTGGTGTGCACCAAACAAATCTTATTTTATTCAACAAAACCTTTTTCTCAGTGTAGAAGAGCTGCGCTCGTGCGATAGCTAAACGGATTACTGACAATAGCGCAATGTTTTTTAAACACATACATTCTAAATAGTTGAAATCGTGCGCAAATAAACATTTCAAATTTCATAGCTTTACTTGTTAGTTTCTTGTTGAACTTGTTTTATTCCATTACTAAGCATTAATAAATGCACTAACAAACACTGTTACTACCCTGTCACAAGAAATACGAACACGTGCATTCTCGAGTGGTATTTTCGAACGAAGGCAATCAAATGAGTGCACAGTATACATTACTGACCAAGAAAGCAACTTGATGCCTACGAGTATTACATCATCACCGCCACCCCTTCAAAATAAGATATCATAGGTTCAACTTCGTTGCTTTTCCAGTTGTGATTACTCAACAAAATATTTTGTTGGGTCAAGTGAATATGTTTTGGCCCTGTACAAATAAATATTTTGTTGACTATTCTCTCAGTGTAAACAAATGGATGTTAATTGATTAAAACATATCTCAAACACGCTTTAAATACAAGCTTATAAATTATTGACATTTAAATGAGCACAAGTCCTGCTTAGGATCCAATTTATATTTTCATTTTGTATAATTCCGCTATACGTAAGATTAAGATCGTCATGGACTGTCTCACTTCATTCATGCCTCACCCAGCGGAGACTGTATGGCATTTCTTATGAAAGTAAATGTGTTCATAAAACTCACATTCGTGCTCTTGTATGTATAGAAGACTAAAAAAAATTTCATCAGCACTCATGCATTTACACAACACATACTCGATACGTCGAATCATAGCAGTATTTTATCAATTTGCTGCCAACTTAACGGCGAAAAGGCACGCCAGTGCACACATGTAATTATGGGCAGTGATTTTTTGTGAGGTTGATTCCAAAAGTGCTCACTTTATCGTGAACAACATATATCACAGAAGATACCTAAAAACCGATCTTAAGACAGACCTAAATTTAAAAAAAAAAAAACCCTTAAAAGAAACCTCAGACCTGTGTAGCTCATCAAGCATACCTCAACATACCTCAGGTTTTAAACACACCTCAAAACAGACTGCATACATTAGTTAAAGTATATCTCAAAAACTCGTAATAACATGAATAAAAACATGCCTAAATCATAAGATAAACGAAGTCATCAAACATGCATCAAATATGCCTTCTGCATGGAGTTGTAAAATTAAATTTTTTTTTCGAAGTCAGTCCAAACACACTGATATGTTTCCTATTTAACAAGAATCTTGGTCGAGCCAGGATACTGACAATAGGCGTAAAGACAACGGTGTTCTAGTTCATCCAATTATAAGCTTATCCTCAGGCTCGAAGCAACAGATCTCTATCTTAACGAACTCTAATTGAAGGTCGCTTTCAAGTAATTGCAGCTTGATGACTCCACTGGAGTATCTAACGACTTCTGTTAGTCTTCTGTGAACAAGCACAAACGCCAGTTCCTTCAAGCAAGCACTCCATTTTCGGACGCCCTGCCCTGCCAGGTGTAGCCAACTTAGCTGTTTTACTACTAGAACTTGTGCTTTGGGCCCTTCTGTCCGATGGTAGGTATTTTCTTTTTTAGTGGCTGGCAGTATTTTTATTGAGTAAACAACTTCAAGCTTTATTGTGAATAAAAATATATATTTAGCAGCTAGGGCATTTTCTAGCTAGTTTTACTATTTACTTCCTCAATTTTTTAGCGCCTTAATGTGACACAGCAACAGTATAATTGCGACTATGGAGCAATTGAGCCGCTTGTGTACTTTGCTATTCTCTCTTAGGTCACGTGCCATGCGTACTGCTTACCCATCATCCTTTCTATTCAGTAGAAAAATACTTGGATCGTAAACATTCAGTAGAAAAATACTTGGATCGTAAACATTCAGTAGAAGAATACTTGGATCGTAAACATTCAGTAGAAAAATACTTGGATCGTAAACATTCAGTAGAAAAATACTTGGATCGTAAACAATCAGTAGAAGGATACTTGGATCGTAAACATTACAAACTATGTGAAAACATTCTACATACAACTTGTCTCCTTTTCCTTCTAATTTTTCCTTTCCATCAATGTAATGAAGAATTGTTCCTGGGCACTGGTAATCTACAACGGATAAAAGTTCAAATTACATTATTTATTTATTTACACGTATAACCAGACTTGAAAACGTATTATAAGATATGGTCATTTTGTAACCTTATGAGATTTGAATGACTTGTCCAATAACGAGGTACTTTATGTATGGAAATCATATCAAATGGATGCAACAAAACAAACAAACAAACGAACAAACATCGCTGGGCAGTCGGCACTGTGCGTCTATCGTCCGCAAACAATGGATTGCAAAATTTTTAATAAACGCACCGTTTTAAAGTTTGTTATCAGTTTCAAGGGTATCTCGATGTGAAGTATATATATATAGATAACGAAATGCCGAAACAACATTACAAGCAGAAGTTTCGGGATTCTTGACTCTAAGAGCACAGGATAGCAGTAAGGAAGGTTTATAAAGTGAAAAATGCCACGTATTCATTTCTAACTATTTCACCAGCATATCTAGGTAATGCGTTGCGATTATTAAAAGGCGGGGGGGGGGGGGAGATTCCAGAGGAGATACGCAACACTGGCACTGTAATAAACTAAGCTTTCAGGTTCAACTTCTTTTTCCCGTGGCTAACCTGCAGCCGAAGATTTTCGGTCGAATTTATATGTAAAAAATTCTGTATGGTGTCATTTTTAAAAACTTCACTTCACGAAAACTTAAATTAGCAGGAAACAAAACGAGCTCGCGTTGTGTGTGACTCCGAGTCGTAATGACATCTGACTGGACAAGACGACGCGCAGAGCTGCAGTCTCATTGATGTCACTGGAACACCGTTCAATTGTTTTTGAGCTGCACCTGCTTACAAACAGCATTCAAGTTCCCACCTGCCTGAGGCTTGAACTGCTTTATAAAGGATGTTAGAAATTCGCTTTCTTCTGCGAAACTGTTAAACGTTCGCCCAATGTGCTGATCCACGAAAACAACACACTGTTCAGTAGAGGAATGTTGAGTGCTTACAAGAAGCCACTAAACGTCAAGTTTTCTACAAAATATCATAATTAATATAAACTATAAAACATCAATATGTTCCTTCAATTTTACGACTATCAAATAACAAAGAGACCAAATTAAATACATAAATACTAAAAAACTCGCGAATAATAAATGTTGATATAGTTAGAAACTTTTATTGCCTGGGAATTAAAATCGTGATAGGAAGCGAAATATTTCTGCATAAGCAGAGGCTGGAAAATTTGGCGAATTAATTAAATTAATTTTTGTACATATCTGTAACGTTTGCAATCGAGTGAGGGTTTGTTTGGAACGCCCATGTGAACTCTAAGCCAATAGCAGACATGTAAGAAAACAATCACATAATCCCGCGCTACATGTGGTCTGAGGTAGAACTGGCTACACACTGGGGCAGCAGACAATCACCAGAGTCCCGTGTCATGTGGCCTGAGGTAGAACTGGCTACACACTGGGGCAGCAGACAATCACCAGAGTCCCGTGTCATGTGGCCTGAGGTAGGACTGGCTACACACTGGAGCAGCAGACAATCACCAGAGTCCCGTGTCTTGTGGCCTGAGGTAGAACTGGCTACACACTGGGGCTGCAGACAATCACCAGAGTCCCGTGTCATGTGGTCTGAGTTAGAACTGGCTACACACTGGGGCTGCAGACAATCACCAGAGTCCCGTGTCATGTGGTCTGAGGTAGAACTGGCTACACACTGGAGCAGCAGACAATCACCAGAGTCCCATGCCATGTGGTCTGAGGTAGAACTCGCTACACACTGGGGCAGCAGACAATCACCAGAGTCCCGTGTCATGTGGCCTGAGGTAGAACTGGCTACACACTGGGGCTGCAGACAATTACCAGAGTCCGTGTCATGTGGTCTGAGTTAGAACTGGCTACACACTGGAGCAGCAGACAATCACCAGAGTCCCATGCCATGTGGTCTGAGGTAGAACTCGCTACACACTGGGGCAGCAGACAATCACCAGAGTCCCGTGTCATGTGGTCTGAGGTAGAACTGGCTACACACTGGGGCAGCAGACAATCACCAGAGTCCGTGTCATGTGGCCTGAGGTAGAACTGGCTACACACTGGGGCAGCAGACAATCACCAGAGTTCCGTGTCTTGTGGTCTGAGGTAGAACTAGCTACACACTGGGGCTGCAGACAATCACCAGAGTCCCGTGTCATGTGGTCTGAGGTAGAACTGGCTACACACTGGGGCAGCAGACAATCACCAGAGTCCCGTGTCTTGTGGTCTGAGGTAGAACTCGCTACACTCTGGAGCAGCAGACAATCACCAGAGTCCCGTGTCATGTGGTCTGAGGTAGAACTGGCTACACACTGGGGCAGCAGACAATCACCAGAGTCCCGTGTCATGTGGTCTGAGGTAGAACTGGCTACACACTGGGGCAGCAGACAATCACCAGAGTCCCGTGTCATGTGGTCTGAGGTAGGACTGGCTACACACTGGGGCAGCAGACAATCACCAGAGTCCCGTGTCATGTGGCCTGAGTAGGACTGGCTACACACTGGAGCAGCAGACAATCACCAGAGTCCCGTGTCATGTGGTCTGAGATAGGACTGGCTACACCACTGGGGCTGCAGACAATCACCAGAGTCCCGTGTCATGTGGTCTGAGGTAGAACTGGCTACACACTGGGGCAGCAGACAATCACCAGAGTCCCGTGTCATGTGGCCTGAGGTAGAACTGGCTACACACTGGGGCAGCAGACAATCACCAGAGTCCCGTGTCATGTGGCCTGAGGTAGAACTGGCTACACACTGGGGCAGCAGACAATCACCAGAGTCCCGTGTCATGTGGCCTGAGGTAGAACTGGTACACACTGGGGCAGCAGACAATCACCAGAGTCCCGTGTCATGTGGCCTGAGGTAGGAACTGGCTACACACTGGGGCAGCAGACAATCACCAGAGTCCCGTGTCATGTGGCCTGAGGTAGGACTGGCTACACACTGGGGCAGCAGACAATCACCAGAGTCCCGTGTCATGTGGCCTGAGGTAGAACTGGCTACACACTGGGGCAGCAGACAATCACCAGAGTCCCGTGTCATTGGTCTGAGGTAGAACTGGCTACACACTGGGGCAGCAGACAATCACCAGAGTCCCGTGTCATGTGGCCTGAGGTAGAACTGGCTACACACTGGGCAGCAGACAATCACCAGAGTCCCGTGTCATGTGGCCTGAGGTAGAACTGGCTACACACTGGGCAGCAGACAATCACCAGAGTCCCGTGTCATGTGGTCTGAGGTAGAACTGGCTACACACTGGGGCAGCAGACAATCACCAGAGTCCCGTGTCTTGTGGTCTGAGGTAGAACTGGCTACACACTGGGGCAGCAGACAATCACCAGAGTCCCGTGTCATGTGGCCTGAGGTAGAACTGGCTACACACTGGGGCAGCAGACAATCACCAGAGTCCCGTGTCATGTGGTCTGAGGTAAAATGGCTACACACTGGGGCAGCAGACAATCACCAGAGTCCCGTGTCATGTGGCCTGAGGTAGAACTGGCTACACACTGGGCAGCAGACAATCACCAGAGTCCCGTGTCATGTGCCTGAGGTAGAACTGGCTACACACTGGGCAGCAGACAATCACCAGAGTCCGTGTCATGTGGTCCTGAGGTAGGACTGGCTACACACTGGGCAGCAGACAATCACCAGAGTCCCGTGTCTGTGGCTGAGGTAGAACTGGCTACACACTGGGCAGCAGACAATCACCAGAGTCCCGTGTCATGTGGCCTGAGGTAGAACTGGCTACACACTGGGGCAGCAGACAATCACCAGAGTCCCGTGTCATGTGGCTGAGGTAGAACTGGCTACACACTGGGGCAGCAGACAATCACCAGAGTCCCGTGTCTGTGGTCTGAGGTAGAACTGGCTACACACTGGAGCAGCAGACAATCACCAGAGTCCCGTGTCATGTGGTCTGAGGTAGAACTGGCTACACACTGGGGCAGCAGACAATCACCAGAGTCCCGTGTCATGTGGTCTGAGGTAGAACTGGCTACACACTGGGGCAGCAGACAATCACCAGAGTCCCGTGTCATGTGGTCTGAGGTAGAACTGGCTACACACTGGGGCAGCAGACAATCACCAGAGTCCGTGTCATGTGGCCTGAGGTAGAACTGGCTACACACTGGGCAGCAGACAATCACCAGAGTCCGTGTCATGTGGTCTGAGATAGAACTGGCTACACACTGGGGCAGCAGACAATCACCAGAGTCCCGTGTCATGTGGTCTGAGGTAGAACTGGCTACACACTGGGCAGCAGACAATCACCAGAGTCCGTGTCATGTGGCCTGAGGTAGAACTGGCTACACACTGGGGCAGCAGACAATCACCAGAGTCCCGTGTCATGTGGCCTGAGGTAGAACTGGCTACACACTGGGGCAGCAGACAATCACCAGAGTCCCGTGTCATGTGGTCTGAGGTAGAACTGGCTACACACTGGGCAGCAGACAATCACCAGAGTCCCGTGTCATGTGGCTGAGGTAGAACTGGCTACACACTGGGCAGCAGACAATCACCAGAGTCCCGTGTCTTGTGGCTGAGGTAGAACTGGTACACACTGGGGCAGCAGACAATCACCAGAGTCCCGTGTCATGTGGCCTGAGGTAGAACTGGCTACACACTGGGCAGCAGACAATCACCAGAGTCCCGTGTCATGTGGTCTGAGGTAGAACTGGCTACACACTGGGCAGCAGACAATCACCAGAGTCCCGTGTCATGTGGTCTGAGGTAGAACTGGCTACACACTGGGGCAGCAGACAATCACCAGAGTCCCGTGTCATGTGGCCTGAGGTAGAACTGGCTACACACTGGGGCAGCAGACAATCACCAGAGTCCGTGTCATGTGGCCTGAGGTAGAACTGGCTACACACTGGGGCAGCAGACAATCACCAGAGTCCCGTGTCATGTGGTCTGAGGTAGAACTGGCTACACACTGGGGCAGCAGACAATCACCAGAGTCCCGTGTCATGTGGTCTGAGGTAGACTGGCTACACACTGGGGCAGCAGACAATCACCAGAGTCCCGTGTCATGTGGCTGAGGTAGAACTGGCTATACACACTGGGGCAGCAGACAATCACCAGAGTCCCGTGTCTTGTGGCCTGAGGTAGAACTGGCTACACACTGGGCAGCAGACAATCACCAGAGTCCCGTGTCATGTGGCCTGAGGTAGGACTGGCTACACACTGGAGCAGCAGACAATCACCAGAGTCCCGTGTCATGTGGTCCTGAGGTAGAACTGGCTAACACTGGGGCAGCAGACAATCACCAGAGTCCCGTGTCATTGTGGTCTGAGGTAGAACTGGCTACACACTGGGGCAGCAGACAATCACCAGAGTCCCGTGTCATGTGGTCTGAGGTAGAACTGGCTACACACTGGGGCAGCAGACAATCACCAGAGTCCGTGTCATGTGGCCTGAGGTAGAACTGGCTACACACTGGGGCAGCAGACAATCACCAGAGTCCAGTGTCATGTGGCCTGAGGTAGAACTGGCTACACACTGGGGCAGCAGACAATCACCAGAGTCCCGTGTCATGTGGTCTGAGGTAGAACTGGCTACACACTGGGGCAGCAGACAATTACCAGAGTCCCGTGTCTTGTGGTCTGAGGTAGAACTGGCTACACACTGGGGCAGCAGACAATCACCAGAGTCCCGTGTCATGTGGCTGAGGTAGAACTGGCTACACACTGGGGCAGCAGACAATCACCAGAGTCCCGTGTCATGTGGTCTGAGGTAGAACTGGCTACACACTGGGCAGCAGACAATCACCAGAGTCCCGTGTCATGTGGCCTGAGGTAGAACTGGCTACACACTGGGCAGCAGACAATCACCAGAGTCCAGTGTCATGTGGCTGAGGTAGAACTGGCTACATCATGGGCAGCAGACAATCACCAGAGTCCCGTGTCATGTGGTCTGAGGTAGAACTGGCTACACACTGGGGCAGCAGTACAATCACCAGAGTCCCGTGTCTTGTGGTCTGAGGTAGAACTGGCTACACACTGGGGCAGCAGACAATCACCAGAGTCCCGTGTCATGTGGCCTGAGGTAGAACTGGCTACACACTGGGGCAGCAGACAATCACCAGAGTCCCGTGTCATGTGGTCTGAGGTAGAACTGGCTACACACTGGAGCAGCAGACAATCACCAGAGTCCCGTGTCATGTGGCCTGAGGTAGGACTGGCTACACACTGGAGCAGCAGTCAATCACCAGAGTCCCGTGCCATGTGGTCTGAGGTAGAACTGGCTACACACTGGGGCAGCAGACAATCACCAGAGTCCCGTGTCATGTGGCCTGAGGTAGAACTGGCTACACACTGGGGCAGCAGACAATCACCAGAGTCCCGTGTCATGTGGTCTGAGATAGGACTGGCTACACACTGGAGCAGCAGACAATCACCAGAGTCCCGTGTCATGTGGTCTGAGGTAGAACTGGCTATACACTGGGGCAGCAGACAATCACCAGAGTCCCGTGTCTTGTGGTCTGAGGTAGAACTGGCTACACACTGGGGCAGCAGACAATCACCAGAGTCCCGTGTCATGTGGTCTGAGGTAGAACTGGCTACACACTGGGGCAGCAGACAATCACCAGAGTCCCGTGTCATGTGGCCTGAGGTAGAACTGGCTACACACTGGAGCAGCAGACAATCACCAGAGTCCCGTGTCATGTGGTCTGAGGTAGAACTGGCTACACACTGGGGCAGCAGACAATCACCAGAGTCCCGTGTCATGTGGCCTGAGGTAGAACTGGCTACACACTGGGGCAGCAGACAATCACCAGAGTCAAGTGTCATGTGGCCTGAGGTAGAACTGGCTACACACTGGGGCAGCAGACAATTACCAGAGTCCCGTGCCATGTGGTCTGAGGTAGAACTGGCTACACACTGGGGCAGGAGACAATTACCAAAGTCCCGTGTCTTGTGGTCTGAGGTAGAACTGGCTACACACTGGGGCAGCAGACAATCACCAGAGTCCCGTGTCATGTGGCCTGAGGTAGAACTGGCTACACACTGGGGCAGCAGACAATCACCAGAGTCCCGTGTCATGTGGTCTGAGGTAGAACTGGCTACACACTGGGGCAGCAGACAATCACCAGAGTCCCGTGTCATGTGGCCTGAGGTAGAACTGGCTACACACTGGAGCAGCAGACAATCACCAGAGTCCCATGTCATGTGGCCTGAGGTAGAACTGGCTACACACTGGAGCAGCAGACAATCACCAGAGTCCCGTGTCATGTGGCCTGAGGTAGGACTGGCTACACACTGGGGCAGCAGACAATCACCAGAGTCCCGTGTCATGTGGCCTGAGGTAGAAGTGGCTACACACTGGGGCAGCAGACAATCACCAGAGTCCCGTGTCTTGTGGTCTGAGGTAGAACTGGCTACACACTGGAGCAGCAGACAATCACCAGAGTCCCGTGTCATGTGGCCTGAGGTAGAACTGGCTACACACTGGGGCAGCAGACAATCACCAGAGTCCCGTGTCTTGTGGTCTGAGGTAGAACTGGCTACACACTGGGGCAGCAGACAATCACCAGAGTCCCGTGTCATGTGGTCTGAGATAGGATTGGCTACACACTGGGGCAGCAGACAATCACCAGAGTCCCGTGTCATGTGGTCTGAGGTAGAACTGGCTACACACTGGGGCAGCAGACAATCAACACAAAGCCGGGGCTCGAACATACATAGCAGAGTACAGTCTAGAATAAAAGTCGTTTTAAACGCGGGTTATCACTGTCCGTATGCTTGCGGCTTACCTCCCGCCAAGGCGAACCGGGTTCAATCTCCGGCCGGATCATTTCATTTTCGCAAGTGTGAATCGTGCCTGACGATGCCGTTGGTTGGCGTGTTTTCTCGGGGATCTCCCGTTTCCCCCGCCCCTTCATTCCGGCGCCGCTCCACATTCACTTCAATTACCCTCATCGGCTCTGAACACCTCGCTTTTAAGAGCCGCCCAAATATCTTCACCTTATGCTTGCAACGTGAAGTGGAGTTGTCATGACAAGTTGACGTCGCTTGCAGGTGCCAGGTAATTAACGAAGTTTTCACTAACGAAGGTTGAGCGCCGCGTTCCTCGGAGGTGCGAGGTGCTTGACCTTCAAGAAAGACGCGTCAAGGAAGCTATAAAGATAAGCAGTAAGCAAGCCTGGCTATAAAACTGTGTGTATAATGCGACCGATGTACGCCAGCTGTCGCGCAGCGGGCCCATGTGGCGCCTTACGTGACTACTGAGCTCGACGCCCACATCTGATGTTTTCAAAGAAACTGGCTAAGAGAGGTTTTGGCGGCAGTTGTCACATGGCTCTCGTTCTAAGCAGCTGTGTTTATAAAATAACACCAATAGAATATTTAAAGGGAATTATTTTCTCAGGATAGAATTGAAAGTCAATATTTTGTTGCCCATTAAATAATTTAGTTATTGGAACATAAATGTGGTTTTTTTTAAGTGCCAAATTTGGCAAAAATCACTGTCTGATTACAATATTTATCCTTCTACGTTGCAGCGGTTTAAAGTTTAGCGACAATGCAGTATATTTTCTGAACATATTGCTGTACTAAAACTCTATATATTCACCGCTTAAATAGTAAGGAAGCAGAACAAATGCGAAGCGTGTTTATGTTATTGTCAATCGTACCATTGCAAAGTTTGTTTTACCTTGAAGAGCGTCATATTGTTTACTAGGACTTCTCTTAAGGCGCTCGTCTACCTGGAGGGCGAACTAGTTTGCATCGTGTTTGTGATACACGTTCTTAAAGTAATATATTTAGGATATGCACAGCCATTATAATAGCATGTACAATTATTGCGGGCTTTGGCATTTAGAACATATAATTTTGTTTATAAATTTGATATTTGTTTGAATAAAAGATACAGATTAAAAAAAATTTTTTTTAACCGTTTGGTTTTTGAAGTTATTTTCTTTCATAGATCTATTATTTTCCAGGCTGATATATCGTATGGACCAAAAACGATTTAATATGCAAAACATTTGGGTAAAAATGTGCCCTCTTGAACGTCCTGATGCTGTTGCCACGATCACAGAACACTCCAAGAACACAGAGTTGAGTCAAGCAACCCTCTTACATCGCGAACTACAGCCGCACAACACTGGCCAGCAACATGGCGCAGTGGTGTTCGCCAATCAGAGGCTGGTACAGTCCATTCATGGTTACGTCAAACTTTTCTGGAGCACTGCAGAAGTTCTACTTCCAGGATATTCCTCCGCCTCATTCTAAATACAGCTTAACAAAGTCTAGGAAAACACACCATAGGGACAAAGCACCACATTTGTTGATAACAATTAGTTTAATAATATCTTGCATTAGAACGTTTTATTTGTCCTTGAAAGGGTCAACCCTATCCTAGTAGACAAACTACTGGAGTTACAAGGTTGCCACCTTTATCTATTCGAAAATTCCCTGACATAAATTCCCCTACATAAACTGCTAAGAAAACTGAATAAGCACTTTGCCCACAGTCATAAAAACCATTTTTTATTGTTTTGGCAGTGGTGCACAATTGATGACAGAATTCCAAATATAGCATGCATACCACAGAATTCGCTGACGTTTACCAAACATATTTGCAATTCCCTTACATTTCTCTTATTTCCCAGACATTTTTCAAATTCCCTGACATTTGCCTGTTTTCTAGACCTGTGGAAACCCTGAGTTAGGAGGCAGGTTCTAGGTGCGCGACAGATCCTACGCCTGTACGCTCTACAAACAGCATTTGTCTGTAGGAGGAACATACATCAGTCGGCCAAGTGAGGCTTCGGAGGTCCAAGCCAGTGTTTGTAGACTTCTCTCCCCCCCCCCCCCCCCATTTTTCCAATTAATCTATGAATAAACCCGTGTTAGGGACATGGCAGATCGGCTGCAGCCTTGCTATAGAGCGTCTCACTCTTAGATTGCAGTGTGTGTGGTGTAATGGATATTACTCTCTCGTTCCAATGCAACATAGCGTGTCTACAATCCTGGCAGACACTCTGCTATCAATAGAGCGTCTAACTCTTAGATTGCAGTGTGTGTGTGTGTGTGTGTGTGGTGTAATGGATATTCACGCTCTCGTTTCAAAGCACGATTTCTGTCGTTAAAGCTGTCCTTATTCCTGCGGCCGCTGTTGCCAGATAAGTAATTTTTTTGTAACTTCGAAAAAGAAAACTCTCTACTTTAAATGCCGCGCCGTCCAATCACAATGATAGGGTTTCTCATAGGTTTCATTTTCAAAAGAGCGGCTTAGCTTTGCGTCGCAGGATTGTATTCCCTTACGAGTTGGCAGGGAGATAAACAGATAAAAATTATCTTAATCAGGCCGTTTCCTTCACTGGCCATTTGTTTCTCAGCTTGCCAGTTACGTGACAAAGTTGAAGCAATCTGGCAACAGTGACCGCCATAAGCCCTGTACTGCAATCTAAGCGTGAGACGGAGTATAGTTGGTCTCCAGGAGTTGATGGTGAACGACGTCCCACTATATTGATTTCTCGTTTGGCTGGAGTTGGCAACACACACAGCCTGCGTCCTGTCACCCCGTACTAACAGTGACCGCCATAAGCCCTGTACTGCAATCTAAGCGTGAGACGGAGTATAGTTGGTCTCCAAGAGTTGATGGTGAACGACGTCCCACTATATTGGTGTCTCGTGTGGCTGGAGTTGGCAACACACACAGCCTGCGTCCTGTCACCCCGTACTAACAGTAACCGCCATAAGCCCTGTACTGCAATCTAAGCGTGAGACGGAGTATAGTTGGTCTCCAGGAGTTGATGGTGAACGACGTCCCACTATATTGGTTTCACGTGTGGCTGGAGTTGGCAACACACACAGCCTGCGTCCTGTCACCCCGTACTAACAGTGACCGCCATAAGCCCTGTACTGCAATCTAAGCGTGAGACGGAGTATAGTTGGTCTCCAGGAGTTGATGGTGAACGACGTCCAACTATATTGGTGTCTCGTGTGGCTGGAGTTGGCGACACACACAGCCTGCGTCCTGTCACCCCGTACTAACAGTGACCGCCATAAGCCCTGTACTGCAATCTAAGCGTGAGACGGAGTATAGTTGGTCTCCAGGAGTTGATGGTGAACGACGTCCCACTATATTGATTTCTCGTTTGGCTGGAGTTGGCAACACACACAGCCTGCGTCCTGTCACCCCGTACTAACAGTGACCGCCATAAGCCCTGTACTGCAATCTAAGCGTGAGACGGAGTATAGTTGGTCTCCAGGAGTTGATGTTGAACGACGTCCCATATATTGGTGTCTCGTGTGCTGGAGTTGGCAACAAACACAGCCTGCGTCCTGTCACCCCGTACTAGCAGTGACCGCCATAAGCCCTGTACTGCAATCTAAGCGTGAGAGGGAGTATAGTTGGTCTCCAGAGTTGATGGTGAACGACGTCCCACTATATTGGTGTCTCGTGTGGTGGAGTTGGCAACACACACAGCCTGCGTCCTGTCACCCCGTACTAACAATGACCGCCATAAGCCCTGTACTGCAATCTAAGCGTGAGACGGAGTATAGTTGGTCTCCAGGAGTTGATGGTGAACGACGTCCACTATATTGGTGTCTCGTGTGGTTGGAGTTGGCAACACACACAGCCTGCGTCCTGTCACCCCGTACTAACAGTGACCGCCATAAGCCCTGTACTGCAATCTAAGCGTGAGACGGAGTATAGTTGGTCTCCAGGAGTTGATGGTGAACGACGTTCCACTATATTGGTGTCCGTGTGGCTGGAGTTGGCAACACACACAGCCTGCGTCCTGTCACCCCGTACTAACAGTGACCGCCATAAGCCCTGTACTGCAATCTAAGCGTGAGACGGAGTATAGTTGGTCTCCAGGAGTTGATGGTGAACGACGTCCCACTATATTGGTGTCTGTGTGGCTGGAGTTGGCAAAACACACAGCCTGCGTCCTGTCACCCCGTACTAACAGTGACCGCCATAAGCCCTGTACTGCAATCTAAGCGTGAGACGGAGTATAGTTGGTCTCCAGGAGTTGATGGTGAACGACGTCCCATTATATTGGTGTCTCGTGTTGCTGGAGTTGGCAACAAACAAGCCTGCGTCCTGTCACCCCGTACTAGCAGTGACCGCCATAAGCCCTGTACTGCAATCTAAGCGTGAGACGGAGTATAGTTGGTCTCCAGGAGTTGATGGTGAACGACGTCCCACTATATTGGTGTCTCGTGTGGTTGGAGTTGGCAACACACACAGCCTGCGTCCTGTCACCCCGTACTACAGTGACCGCCATAAGCCCTGTACTGCAATCTAAGCGTGAGACGGAGTATAGTTGGTCTCCAGGAGTTGATGGTGAACGACGTCCCACTATATTGGTGTCTTTGTGTGGTTGGAGTTGGCAAACACACACAGCCTGCGTCCTGTCACCCCGTACTAACAGTGACCGCCATAAGCCCTGTACTGCAATCTAAGCGTGAGACGGAGTATAGTTGGTCTCCAGGAGTTGATGGTGAACGACGTCCCACTATATTGGTGTGCGTGTGGCTGGAGTTGGCAAAACACACAGCCTGCGTCCTGTCACCCCGTACTAACAGTGACCGCCATAAGCCCTGTACTGAATCTAAGCGTGAGACGGAGTATAGTTGGTCTCCAGGAGTTGATGGTGAACGACGTCCCACTATATTGGTGTCTCGTGTGGCTGGAGTTGGCAACAACACACAGCCTGCGTCCTGTCACCCCGTACTAACAGTGACCGCCATAAGCCCTGTACTGCAATCTAAGCGTGAGACGGAGTATAGTTGGTCTCCAGGAGTTGATGGTGAACGACGTCCCACTATATTGGATGTCTCGTGTGGCTGGAGTTGGCAACACACACAGCCTGCGTCCTGTCACCCCGTACTAACAGTGACCGCCATAAGCCCTGTACTGCAATCTAAGCGTGAGACGGAGTATAGTTGGTCTCCAGGAGTTGATGTGAACGACCGTCCCACTATATTGGTGTCTCGTGTGGTGGAGTTGGCAACACACACAGCCTGCGTCCTGTCACCCCGTACTAACAGTGACCGCCATAAGCCCTGTACTGCAATCTAAGCGTGAGACGGAGTATAGTTGGTCTCCAGGAGTTGATGGTGAACGACGTCCCACTATATTGGTGCTTCGTGTGGCTGGAGTTGGCAACACACACAGCCTGCGTCCTGCACCCCGTACTAACAGTGACCGCCATAAGCCCTGTACTGCAATCTAAGCGTGAGACGGAGTATAGTTGGTCTCCAGGAGTTGATGGTGAACGTACGTCCCACTATATTGGTGTCTTGTGTGGCTGGAGTTGGCAAACACACACAGCCTGCGTCCTGTCACCCCGTACTAACAGTGACCGCCATAAGCCCTGTACTGCAATCTAAGCGTGAGACGGAGTATAGTTGGTCTCCAGGAGTTGATGGTGAACGACGTCCCATTATATTGGTGTCTCGTGTTTGGGTTGGAGTTGGCAACAAACACAGCCTGCGTCCTGTCACCCCGTACTAGCAGTGACCGCCATAAGCCCTGTACTGCAATCTAAGCGTGAGACGGGAGTATAGTTGGTCTCCAGGATTGATGGTGAACGACGTCCCACTATATTGGTGTCTCGTGTGGTTGGAGTTGGCAACACACACAGCCTGCGTCCTGTCACCCCGTACTAACAGGTAACCGCCATAAGCCCTGTACTGCAATCTAAGCGTGAGACGGAGTATAGTTGGTCTCCAGGAGTTGATGGTGAACGACGTACCCACTATATTGGTGTCTCGTGTGGCTGGAGTTGGCAACACACACAGCCTGCGTCCTGTCACCCCGTACTACAGTGACCGCCATAAGCCCTGTACTGCAATCTAAGCGTGAGACGGAGTATAGTTGGTCTCCAGGAGTTGATGGTGAACGACGTCCCACTATATTGGTGTTCGGTGTGGCTGGAGTTGGCAACACACATAGCCTGCGTCCTGTCACCCCGTACTAACAGTGACCGCCATAAGCCGTGTACTGTAATCTAAGCGTGAAACGGAGTATAGTTGGTCTCCAGGAGTTGATGGTGAACGACGTCCCACTATATTGGTGTCTCGTGTGGCTGGAGTTGGCAACACACACAGCCTGCGTCCTGTCACCCCGTACTAACAGTGACCGCCATAAGCCCTGTACTGCAATCTAAGCGTGAGACGGAGTATAGTTGGTCTCCAGGAGTTGATGGTGAACGACGTCCAACTATATTGGTGTCTCGTATGGTTGGAGTTGGCAACACACACAGCCTGCGTCCTGTCACACCGTACTAACAGTGACCGCCATAAACCCTGTACTGCAATCTAAGTGTGAGACGGAGTATAGTTGGTCTCCAAGAGTTGATGGTGAACGACGTCCAACTATATTGGTGTCTCGTGTGGCTGGAGTTGGCAACACACACAGCCTGCGTCCTGTCACTCCGTACTAACAGTGACCGCCATAAGCCTGTACTGCAATCTAAGCGTGAGACGGAGTATAGTTGGTCTCCAGGAGTTGATGGTGAACGACGTCCCACTATATTGGTGTCTCGTGTGTCTGGAGTTGGCAACACACACAACCTGCGTCCTGTCACCCCGTACTAACAGTGACCGCCATAAGCCCTGTACTGCAATCTAAGCGTGAGACGGAGTATAGTTGGTCTCCAGGAGTTGAATTTGAACGACGTCCCACTATATTGGTGTTCTCGTATGGTTGGAGTTGGCAACACACACAGCCTGCGTCCTGTCACCCCGTACTAACAGTGACCGCCATAAGCCCTGTACTACAATCTAAGCGTGAGACGGAGTATAGTTGGTCTCCAGGAGTGATGTGGGGGTGGGTGGGTGGAACGCCGTCGTCCCCACTATAGTGCGGTGCTGCTCGGTTGTGGTCTGGAGTCTGGCAACACGCACAGTACTGCTGTCCTGTCAGCCCCGTCACCACCTCTACTCAACAGTGACCGCCATAAGCCCTGTACTGCAATCTAAGCGTGAGACGGAGTATAGTTGGTCTCCAGGAGTCGATGGTGAACGACGTTACACTATATTGGTGTCTCGTGTGGCTGGAGTTGGCAACACACACAGCCTGCGTCCTGTCACCCCGTCTACTAACAGTGACCGCCATAAGCCCTGTACTGCAATCTAAGCGTGGACGGAGTATAGTTGGTCTCCAGGAGTTGATGGTGAACGACGTCCCACTATATTGGTGTCTCGTGTGGCTGGAGAGTTGGACACACACACAGCCTGCGTCCTGTCACCCCGTACTAACAGTGACCGCCATAAGCCCTGTACTGCAATCTAAGCGTGAGACGGAGTATAGTTGGTCTCCAGGAGTTGATGGTGAACGACGTCCAACTATATTGGTGTCTCGTGTGGCTGGAGTTGGCGACACACACACAGCCTGCGTCCTGTCACCCGTACTAACAGTGACCGCCATAAGCCCTGTACTGCAATCTAAGCGTGAGACGGAGTATAGTTGGTCTCCAGGAGTTGATGGTGAACGACGTCCCACTATATTGGTGTCTCGTGTGGCTGGAGTTGGCAACACACACAGCCTGCGTCCTGTCACCCCGTACTAACAGTGACCGCCATAAGCCCTGTACTGCAATCTAAGCGTGAGACGGAGTATAGTTGGTCTCCAGGAGTTGATGGTGAACGACGTCCAACTATATTGGTGTCTCGTATGGTTGGGGTTGGCACCACACACAGCCTGCGTCCTGTCACCCGTACTAACAGTGACCGCCATAAACCCTGTACTGCAATCTAAGTGTGAGACGGAGTATAGTTGGTCTCCAAGAGTTGATGGTGAACGACGTCCAACTATATTGGTGTCTCGTGTGGCTGGAGTTGGCAACACACACAGCCTGCGTCCTGTCACCCTCGTACTAACAGTGACCGCCATAAGCCCTGTACTGCAATCTAAGCGTGAGACGGAGTATAGTTGGTCTCCAGGAGTTGATGGTGAACGACGTCCCACTATATTGGTGTCTCGTGTGTCTGGAGTTGGCAACACACACAACCTGCGTCCTGTCACCCCGTACTAACAGTGACCGCCATAAGCCCTGTACTGCAATCTAAGCGTGAGACGGAGTATAGTTGGTCTCCAGGAGTTGATGGTGAACGACGTACCACTATATTGGTGTCTCGTGTGGCTGGAGTTGGCAACACACACAGGCTGCGTCCTGTCACCCCGTACTAGCAGTGACCGCCATAAGCCCTGTACTGCAATCTAAGCGTGAGACGGAGTATAGTTGGTCTCCAGGAGTTGATGGTGAACGACGTCCCACTATATTGGTGTCTCGTGTGGCTGGAGTTGGCAACACACATAGCCTGCGTCCTGTCACCCCGTACTAACAGTGACCGCCATAAGCCGTGTACTGCAATCTAAGCGTGAAACGGAGTATAGTTGGTCTCCAGGAGTTGATGGTGAACGACGTCCCACTATATTGGTGTCTCGTGTGGCTGGAGTTGGCAACACACACAGCATGCGTCCTGTCACCCGTACTAGCAGTGACCGCCATAAGCCCTTTACTGCAATCTAAGCGTGAGACGGAGTATAGTTGGTCTCCAGGAGTTGATGGTGAACGATGTCCCACTATATTGGTGTCTCGTGTGGTTGGAGTTGGCAACACACACAGCCTGCGTCTGTCACCCCGTACTAACAGTGACCGCCATAAGCCCTGTACTGCAATCTAAGCGTGAGACGGAGTATAGTTGGTCTCCAGGAGTTGATGGTGAACGACGTCCCACTATATTGGTGTCGCGTGTGGCTGGAGTTGGCAACACACACAGCCTGCGTCCTGTCACCCGTACTAACAGTGACCGCCATAAGCCCTGTACTGCAATCTAAGCGTGAGACGGAGTATAGTTGGTCTCCAGGAGTTGATGGTGAACGACGTCCCACTATATTGGTGTCTTGTGTGGCTGGAGTTGGCAACACACACAGCCTGCGTCCTGTCACCCCGTACTAACAGTGACCGCCATAAGCCCTGTACTGCAATCTAAGCGTGAGACGGAGTATAGTTGGTCTCCAGGAGTTGATGGAGAACGACGTCCCACTATATTGCTGTCTTGTGTGGCTGGAGTTGGCAACACACACAGCCTGCGTCCTGTACCCCGTACTAACAGTGACCGCCATAAGCCCTGTACTGCAATCTAAGCGTGAGACGGAGTATAGTTGGTCTACAGGAGTTGATGGTGAACGACGTCCACTATATTGGTGTCTCGTGTGGCTGGAGTTGGCAACACACACAGCCTGCGTCCAGTCACCCCGTACTAGCAGTGACCGCCATAAGCCTGTACTGCAGTCTAAGCGTGAGACGGAGTATAGTTGGTCTCCAGGAGTTGATGGTGAACGACGTCCCACTATATTGGTGTCTCGTGTGGCTGGAGTTGGCAACACACACAACTTGCGTCCTGTCACCCCGTACTAGCAGTGACCGCCATAAGCCCTGTACTGCAATCTAAGCGTGAGACGGAGTATAGTTGGTCTCCAGGAGTTGATGGTGAACGACGTCCACTATATTGGTGTCTTGTGTGGCTGGAGTTGGCAAAACACACAGCTGCGTCCTGTCACCCGTACTAACAGTGACCGCCATAAGCCCTGTACTGCAATCTAAGCGTGAGACGGAGTATAGTTGGTCTCCAGGAGTTGATGGTGAACGACGTCCCATTATATTGGTGTCTCGTGTGGCTGGAGTTGGCAACAACACAGCCTGCGTCCTGTCACCCGTACTAAACAGTGACCGCCATAAGCCCTGTACTGCAATCTAAGCGTGAGACGGAGTATAGTTGGTCTCCAGGAGTTGATGGTGAACGACGTCCCACTATATTGGTGTCTCGTGTGGTTGGAGTTGGCAACACACACAAGCCTGCGTCCTGTCACCCCGTACTAACAGTGACCGCCATAAGCCCTGTACTGCAATCTAAGCGTGAGACGGAGTATAGTTGGTCTCCAGGAGTTGATGGTGAACGACGTCCCACTATATTGGTGTCCGTGTGGCTGGAGTTGGCAACACACACAGCCTGCGTCCTGTCACCCGTACTAACAGTGACCGCCATAAGCCTGTACTGCAATCTAAGCGTGAGACGGAGTATAGTTGGTCTCCAGGAGTTGATGGTGAACGACGTCCCACTATATTGGTGTCTCGTGTGGTTGGAGTTGGCAACACACACAGCCTGCGTCCTGTCACCCCGTACTAACAGTGACCGCCATAAGCCCTGTACTGCAATCTAAGCGTGAGACGGAGTATAGTTGGTCTCCAGGAGTTGATGGTGAACGACGTCCCATTATATTGGTGTCCGTGTGGCTGGAGTTGGCAACACACACACCTGCGTCCTGTCACCCGTACTACAGTGACCGCCATAAGCCTGTACTGCAATCTAAGCGTGAGACGGAGTATAGTTGGTCTCCAGGAGTTGATGGTGAACGACGTCCCACTATATTGGTGTCTCGTGTGGCTGGAGTTGGCAAACACACACAGCATGCGTCCTGTCACCCCGTACTAACAGTGACCGCCATAAGCCCTGTACTGCAATCTAAGCGTGAGACGGAGTATAGTTGGTCTCCAGGAGTTGATGGTGAACGACGTACCACTATATTGGTGTCTCGTGTGGCTGGAGTTGGCAAACACACACAGCCTGCGTCCTGTCACCCCGTACTAGCAGTGACCGCCATAAGCCCTGTACTGCAATCTAAGCGTGAGACGGAGTATAGTTGGTCTCCAGGAGTTGATGGTGAACGACGTCCCACTATATTGGTGTCTCGTGTGCTGGAGTTGGCAACACACACAGCTGCGTCCTGTCACCCCGTACTAACAGTGACCGCCATAAGCCCTGTACTGCAAACTAAGCGTGAGACGGAGTATAGTTGGTCTCCAGGAGTTGATGGTGAACGACGTCCCACTATATTGGTGTCTCGTGTGGCTGGAGTTGGCAAAACACACAGCTGCGTCCTGTCACCCCGTACTAGCAGTGACCGCCATAAGCCCTTTACTGCAATCTAAGCGTGAGACGGAGTATAGTTGGTCTCCAGGAGTTGATGGTGAACGATGTCCCACTATATTGGTGTCTCGTGTGGTTGGAGTTGGCAACACACACAGCCTGCGTCCTGTCACCCCGTACTAACAGTGACCGCCATAAGCCCTGTACTGCAATCTAAGCGTGAGACGGAGTATAGTTGGTCTCCAGGAGTTTGATGGTGAACGACGTCCCACTATATTGGTGTCGCGTGTGGCTGGAGTTGGCAACACACACAGCCTGCGTCCTGTCACCCCGTACTAACAGTGACCGCCATAAGCCCTGTACTGCAATCTAAGCGTGAGACGGAGTATAGTTGGTCTCCAGGAGTTGATGGTGAACGACGTCCCACTATATTGGTGTCTGTGTGGCTGGAGTTGGCAAACACACACAGCCTGCGTCCTGTCACCCCGTACTAACAGTGACCGCCATAAGCCCTGTACTGCAATCTAAGCGTGAGACGGAGTATAGTTGGTCTCCAGGAGTTGATGGAGAACGACGTCCCACTATATTGCTGTCTTGTGTGGCTGGAGTTGGCAACACACACAGCCTGCGTCCTGTCACCCCGTACTAACAGTGACCGCCATAAGCCCTGTACTGCAATCTAAGCGGTGAGACGGAGTATAGTTGGTCTACAGGAGTTGATGGTGAACGACGTCCCACTATATTGGTGTCTCGTGTGGCTGGAGTTGGCAACACACACAGCCTGCGTCCAGTCCACCCCGTACTAACAGTGACCGCCATAAGCCCTGTACTGCAATCTAAGCGTGAGACGGAGTATAGTTGGTCTCCAGGAGTTGATGGTGAACGACGTCCCACTATATTGGTGTCGCGTGTGGCTGGAGTTGGCAACACACACAGACCTGCGTCCTGTCACCCCGTACTAACAGTGACCGCCATAAGCCCTGTACTGCAATCTAAGCGTGAGACGGAGTATAGTTGGTCTCCAGGAGTTGATGGTGAACGACGTCCCACTATATTGGTGTCTCGTGTGGCTGGAGTTGGCAAACACACACAGCATGCGTCCTGTCACCCCGTACTAACAGTGACCGCCATAAGCCCTGTACTGCAAACTAAGCGTGAGACGGAGTATAGTTGGTCTCCAGGAGTTGATGGTGAACGACGTCCCACTATATTGGTGTCTCGTGTGGCTGGAGTTGGCAAACACACAGCCTGCGTCCTGTCACCCCGTACTAACAGTGACCGCCATAAGCCCTGTACTGCAATCTAAGCGTGAGACGGAGTATAGTGGTCTCCAGGAGTTGATGGTGAACGACGTCCCACTATATTGGTGTCTCGTGTGGCTGGAGTTGGCAACACACACAGCCTGCGTCCTGTCACCCGTACTAACAGTGACCGCCATAAGCCCTGTACTGCAATCTAAGCGTGAGACGGAGTATAGTTGGTCTCCAGGAGTTGATGGTGAACGACGTCCCACTATATTGGTGTCTCTGTGGCTGGAGTTGGCAACACACACAGCCTGCGTCCTGTCACCCCGTACTAACAGTGACCGCCATAAGCCCTGTACTGCAATCTAAGCGTGAGACGGAGTATAGTTGGTCTACAGGAGTTGATGGTGAACGACGTCCCACTATATTGGTGTCTCGTGTGGCTGGAGTTGGCAACACACACAGCCTGCGTCCTGTCACCCCGTACTAACAGTGACCGCCATAAGCCCTGTACTGCAATCTAAGCGTGAGACGGAGTATAGTTGGTCTCCAGGAGTTGATGGTGAACGACGTCCAACTATATTGGTGTCTCGTGTGGCTGGAGTTGGCAACACACACAGCCTGCGTCCTGTCACCCCGTACTAACAGCTTCGCGTCCTTGCACTTCATTCGCGAAGTGATGTTTTTAATAAAGAAGCAGCAGGACGCGGACGAGCTGGCGGAAGTCGTGCAGGCGAGTGACAGATCGCACATTGAGTGCTAGGTCGGCCTGGGCCACGGCGATAGATCGAGTCTGACGTGTGACACTGTGGCGACACGTCAAGCCTCGGTCGACCTTGGGAGGACGATCGCACGTGCGCGATCGGTCGATAGTAGAGCGCTACGACGACTGTGGAGACGTCATCGGGAGACCCTTGACGTTGTCTCCGTAAGCTTCCACAAGGACGGTCGTGCACAGTGCAGGGAGATGTTGCCCGCCTCTTGCCTCTTCGTGGTAAACTGAGAAGAGTGAAGAGATTTGGGCGGCTCTTAACAACGAGGTCTTGATAGCCGATGAGAATGAAGTGAGGTGAGTATGGAGCAGCGCCGGAATGGAAGGGTGGGAGAAACGGGAGAACCCCGAGAAAACACGGCGAGCAGCGGCAACTTCCGGCACGATTCCCACATGCGAAAACCCAGGGGGCGACTCAGTACTGAATCGACCCCGGTTCGCTTTGATAGGAGGCTGGTAGTCTATCCTCTACACCACCGCGGCTCCTTCGGCTAATAGAGCAATTTCGAAATCCCTGCTTAGCATCTACATGTGTGAACATTGTGTGTTATTACATCATATGTAGCATTAACAATGCCATGGGCTCGATCACTGTATTCAAGTGTCGGTCATGTGAAACTGCATGCAGAATTATTAGCCAAGTAATTTTTATTATAATTCCTCTCTCGAAATTCAGTGGGCTATACTCAGTTCGTTAAGGATGGAAGTATTTATTAAATAAAAGAGTTAATTTTATTTACAACTACAAACAAAATTCTCTCGACTCGACATCTCACAATATATTGATATCACTTACTGTTTACAATTAATTACTTCAATTAATACAATATATAATTACCTCAAAGAAATCAATGACTTTAAATAATTAAAAGTCAGTCCCAACAAATAGTGTTTCAAAGTCGATTCAATTGTTTTACAAATAATGTGTCCATATTTGACAGTTCCAATATTTACAACAAAAATCCGTATTACACGTTCATTCAGTGACACTTTAGTTTTGTCCATGTCTCACCAGTTCGCTATGTTCTAGAGTTCTCCGAGAGCCCTCACGCACAGTAGCCTTTACTCGCCGGGTTTCACGCCCTCTCGTCCATTCACACCACGAATACCTCATCCGCCGCCGCCTAGTAGTCTCCCGTCATCGTCCGTCCTCTTCACCGATGTCCTGGTTACCGCACTCATCCGTAAGACTTCTAACCAGACTGCTGGCCCCTGGACCGCTGCAGTATTTATAGGGTCGTAGGCCGTCATCCAGAAATTTCGCTAACTCCCGCGGTGTTGCGCCGGGTGTCCTACTTCCCAGAATATTCTTGTGCCTCCTCTATGTTTGTCGGCTCCTCGGCAGGGGAGGAGGAGGGGCCGTGACGCCAGGCAGGTCTCGCCGCCGTCAATAGTTCCCTGGCTTCCCCAGGAGGAGGGGGTGACAACGAGGCGGCAAGCGTGTCATACTGGTGGAGGGGGGTGAGGTAGGCCACCCCGGGCCAAGCATAACGGGAGCTCGCTGCCGTTGCCAGTTGAAGCACGTAACAATATTCTCTCATTCTTTGAGAAAGCGACAAAAATAATTTCAGTATTCATAAATGTTTACCTGACACTTTTAGCTCAACGATGCGATATGAAACGACTTTCTCTCCGTTGTTGCCTGGGGCCTTGGTGGTGCAGTGGTCAGACTAATTGTCTCCCATCTAGGCCGGTTCGGGATCGATTCCCGGCTGAGTCGCTCCCGGATTCTTGCACGTGCTGGACGATGCCACTGGTCGGTGTGTTTCCTCGGGGTTCTCCCATTTCTCAGACCCTTCCATTCCTGCGCTGATCCATACTCACCTCAGTAGTAGGGGCGTGCCAGTTTCACACCGCCTTGGATTACTTGGAATTAAATGATGGATTATCGACTTCATTGAAAGGGTTAATCCCCAATCCGATCTTAACCCAATCAAAAATCAAAAATGTTAAATTAAGTTAAAAGGGTTAAGTTTATTGAAAGGGTTAAATTGATTGAAAGAGGTAAATTTTTAATCGAATCACATTTTTTAAAATTTGTGTATGGGTATACTTTATTTTATTTCTTTTTGGGTGGGGGAGGGGGTAGCAGAAGCTCTGTACAATGTTGACGCTGTGGTGTCCTGGAGGCGACAGACCAGGGTGGTGGGTTGCAATGAGTTATATAGGTGTTGAGTTGAGTGCAAGAGTGGGCTAAGTACAAATTCCCTTATTTTTTCACATTGTAATATGCTCGTAGGGATATTTGTGGTAGGTAGGTGATTTTTATGAATATATTTAACACACCAGAGAATTTCAGAGTGTTTAAATGAGTTCTATGTATTAATAAATTACACATATAGAATCGCTAATTCCAAACAACTAAGAACTAAGTAAATTATAAGTACACTTACATGAGTCTTAAACATAATGTGAGCCTCGAGGTTAGAAGTATAATTTACACGAGAAAGAATTTTTACTACGTGAATAACATCTGATGTCGACAAATGCAAACTCACTGAACGAAATCCAGCTAGCCAGTATGAAATTATGCAAGGTAGAGGTATTACCCGAAATATATTTCAAATGAATTCTACATATGAATGAATGACACGAGAGACAAGTATAATGAATAACAAATTTTACTGTCTTTAAACAAAATTCAGCTAGTCAGTATGAATAAATAACACGTTAACAAGTTTACATGTTCAAATTACACGATTCAGCCTGGTGAATGATATCTTACGGCAAAAAAAAAAACACTGAATACGATTTAAACTGTACACAATAGAGTACATCTATTCTGATAAGTAAAATATTTAACAATATACAATAAAGTAATTAACAATAGAAAATCTTACCCAAATGATATTAAAATAAGTCTGTTCGATAAATGAATGAGTAGCACTTACTTCGAGTTGTGAGTAGATTGTGTACTGCAGCCGATAGACATCTGTGTTTAAATTATGGTAAATACTCGCAAATCAAGGAAAATTACTTTTCAATGTTTATGAAATTCACTGCACTTGTTAACACAAACTCTATTTTTAAACTGCTAGGAATTTTCGTAGACCGAGCTCAGAAACGTGATTTGAAAATCTTATCGCAATATTGACTTAACAAACGAAAATTAATATTTTCCTGTAAATTTAAAGAAATATTTCACACTATAGTTTATGAATACTGTGAACGAGATCTGAACCCCATAGCAAATAATATCGCTTAACGAAAATCGTGGCTAGCAGTAGAGATGGTCGCCAGTCCATAGTTGCGCTAACCCGCGATTGTAGCCTCATCGTCCGCCAAGTGTCTAGAGCTGCGGTGAAGATGGGAGAGAGATAGTTCTGGTGAGGCACATGTCTGTCTAGCCCAAGCGTTCATGAGCAACTGAAGATGGCAGCGACTGGATACAGGGGTGCAGATGGCTCCCGAGGTCCCTGTACCCCGACCCCACCTCCCACCCCTCCACAGACTGCTACCCCATGCTGCCTGCGATTGTCAATTTATGTCGACTATGTAACAAGATGGCGTCACATGCCCAGTTGTGTTCAGATCAGGAGGGCCCTGCCTATTACTCCTCAGAACCGGCCAGAGTCCAGGATGACAGCCCCCCCTACACCCCTTTCACATCCAAGCTGTGTCTGTGAGGTTTTGCGGGTCATTCACCAGTTTGCCCGCGATTGTAATTTTTCGCAACTGAGGCACGATGGTGACTACTGCCTACTTGTGCTCAGATCGGGGGCTGTTTGCTTGTAGCCACCCCTCCCAACACTACCCTGCATCCCTCGCTCTCAGAACCAGCCCAAGTCCTGAGGAATGTGCCCCTGTCCACTCACCATTCCCACCCCTATTCCCAAAGGTGACTTGCCTTGAAATTCTACTTTTCTGAAGAGCTCCGCTATCAATGGAACCTGGTGGTTGCAAAAACCTGTTTTACACACACCAGATTCAGCTCTGATAATGCTTTATCGTATTTATTTCGTGAGTTGGCACCCCTGCAGTATCTGTTTCATGGCTATGCACCCCTCCTCTGCTACAGTATTCAGGATGGGTTTTTATAGTGTAGACTTCCCTGTTTCGGCTCGACTGCCCGTTGTCCTCTGAATGCAAACCTGAGAGATTTCGCTTAATTCGCTGTCATTCGAACCTTATGCAACAGGTTGACTACATGAACCACAAAATGGAAAAAAAAAAATAATGGAAGTCCCTGAAATCAAGTTCCCAATATAAGTCCCGAGATAATCCTCAGATTTAACATTCCAACATCAACTTTGAACTATAATCCAGGAAACTTTTGAAATAAAAAAACTATACAGAAATACAAGACTTATACTATTCACTCGTTAAAACATTGTGACGAAAACACAAGAGCACAAATATATTCAGTTTCAATTTGCATTTATTCAGTTTTCCATTTACTCAGACCACAGATTTTACCAACGGTTATTAATTTTAAAGACATTTAAAAGGGTAAGCCTGGCACCCAATGGCCGTCAAAGCAGGATGCGCCAATGAAACAGTTATATTACACATTCTTGCAAACTGACAGAAATTTAGACCAAGCAAATGCATACTCTTTCAAAAGATACAAGAAACAAGATAAGCGAGTATTCGAATTCGTTCAAGCCTTCAAAACTAAATAAATTATCACAGCAAAATTGATATATTCAAAATATATTGAAATATAAATACTTGATCTCAAACAGCCAAACTTGAACATTTTAAAAGAAAGTTGAGTGAGCTGGGGCGCAATAACATTTCCAAAGCTTATCTGAACTAAAAACAATACCTACACACAACATTAAAAAACACTCTATTTAAAACTCCTTAAAGCAGTTCTAGCACCGATGATTCCAAACGTAAAGGCACTCACATATGGGTTATTAATTATTTAAATCTTTCAACATAGTGCAAGTCGATGTGGTCCCAATTTAATGCCATGAAGTTTTCAGGCGACAAGCAGCTAGTAATTTACATTACTTCAACAAGTAAACAATTTTAAAGCAAAGGAACTATGGGTACCTCATTCTACAAGTTACTCCAAACTTAATTTTGAAAAAATACCAAGGAAATGCCAAACAGAATTTAGTATGCAAGTAAAATAGCACTCACAAAACTCTAACTCGATTTATCATGAATTCGCTACAACATGTCATGAACCCACCTCTTCGTGTGACTCATTGTGCATTGCAGCAGACATTTCAGCTCACTCAAATACTAGCGAGGTTTAGGCTTTTGAAGAGAGTTCATAGTGGACCAACGAGCAGAAATACCAGAGAGATATTCTCGCTGAGCTGACCTGAGTAGAAGAAGGACGAGCTTTGCTCAAAGGCAAGCCTCGTCTAGCCAAAAAAATATATCAACCAATCACATCACTGTTGCTCGCTCATGCACAGAAGGGGAAGGGGTAGCTAAGAAGTAGGTGGGAAAACAGGAGGGGAGAAGAAACCAAGGCAATCATAGGTGGAGCAGCAGTTCAAAATCTTTACACCAGATCAGCACACTCTATAATGCTGGTGGTGCAAGCACAAGCTGCATAACAGAACTGTTTTTTCACAAGTAATCAAAAAAGACATAATTTATTCACTTTTTTAGAAATATATTTACTATCAATTCGACGTATATGTATTCATATAGTAGAGAAAAAAAGCCCATCTCTTTTAACAACGAGATCTCGGGAGCCAATGAGGGGAAATGAGGCGAGAAGTGCCAGGTCGCGTGCGTGAGACTATGGGGAAATGAGAGAGATCTCTGATAAAAACCCTTATGTCAACAGCAACATCTAAAACGACATCCATACATTGTCAATAATTTGTTTTATATGGTGTGACCTTCCCCGGGGAGTCGAGAATGCTAACCGCTCAACCAACATGTTCCCTCTCTTTTTATGTCTAACAAAACAACTTTCCAACAGCAAGATATATTCCATGTAATATAAAATGTATATGTTTAAATTTATTTAATACTTTTAACAGTTTCCGACATGAGTTTAACGAAACAGTATGAATACAGGCAAAAATCATGTTTTTCAGAGTTGTATCTTGAAGAGTCGTAATTTGTGTATATGTACAATTAAGTATTTAGATTGTTTGCTTGCCTAAATTCGGTGCAGACATAAAAGTTTTAGCTGGAGAAACTATCTTGTAGGCAAAAAGGGTCAGAGGTCTTAACTACCTGCCTCTGTAAAGGTATTCGGGGCTCGCTTTCAATATGTTCCCCTGGGATGTCACAAAAGTTGACCAGCAGGATGTTTTGTTTCCTACTCCAACCTTCAACCTGAATAGCCGGAATGGACGAAGGTTTGTACCTGTTGGCTCATTCCTTTGGAAAATCTCATTCATTCATTCAGCTATGTTTGATTTTCCCCATATATATATATTTTTTTTTTGTAATTTCCCCTCAGCCCTTCGAAGTTATTTTTTTTTTAAATCAAGTTTTAATTTTAATGATTGTAAGTTTTTAAGTCAAGAAAATTACATCTTTTTCATGGAAGCAAGGAAAAAGTTAATAAATTTTAATTTTAATATAATTCATCAGCTTACCAATACTGATAAACACCCACTCATAGCAATGAAACAAAAGAATTGTTTTCGCATCACTCATTATACATAATATGCTATTGAAAAAAGTTAGTGACCTGTGTAATTAACAAATAACAAGTCACACAATTTGTTTTTAACACAAAAGAAAATGTTTTTATTTTAAAAAATCGTAATAAGTTTCAAGATAGAATTAGTCATCGAAGCATCAAACATATTACATCACAAACTTTAAATAAAATACATTTATTTTTGCTGTTGCCTTCTGAAAAACTTCACAACTTAAAATTGATACTTCATGTTACATCACAATCTTAAACGAAATACAAACATTGTTTACCACTGACTTCTGAAAAACGTCGCATACCAAAATTGTTAATGTATATTACATCACAAATTATGAAATAAATACAACAATTTTTTGTTCATCATGTTAACATTTTCATGTACAAGCCAAATAGGCTTTTTAACCAAAACTCAATCTTACATCATTAAAACTGTTAAAAATAATCACACCAAATCTTGGTACAACTTCAAAAATATTCAACTACTCTCATTTACATGTACAAGCCAAACAGCCTTTCTAACCATTACACTATCAAAATGTTTTAGAGTGAAAAAATTTACATCATTATATGACTGAAATAAAATAAAGTTTATTAATAAACTTTCTAACATGAATAAATTAATATTCTTTCAACTTTTAAACAAATTGTTAAACTTTTATAGCATTTGAATGATTGTTCTTTAAACTTTTAACAAAATCGTCAAGACTTGAAAGAAATTTTTTACAAACTGAATTATTGGTCTTTGAAATTGTAAAACAAGTCTTTGGAATCGATAAACTTTGCATCAAACTGAATGATTGGTCATTAAAATAGTAAAACAAGTCTTTGGAACAGATAAACATTTTATTAAATTGAATGCTTGGTCTTTGAAATAGAATGATTGGTCTTTGAAATTGAACGATTGGTCTTTGAAATTATAAAACAAGTATTTGGAATTGATAAACTTTTTATCAAATTGAATTATTGGTCTTTAAAATCGTTACAACTGAATGAAATTTCTTTAAAAATCGTTACAACTTTATATTTTCTATTATTAAACTGTGAAAACTTTTCACTCTATTACAAGTAAAAAAATTACAATATTTTTTAATAATAATAAAAAAAGTGAAATTATACCGCAGAAGGAATCATTCATCACTGAAAATGTGAATTTTCAATACAATTTATGCCTAGGGTTAATAATACTCAGGTTAATTTGCATTTCTTAACTGGAATAAGAACTAGTGGCGATGGAGGCGATTGAGGTAAAGGAGAAAATAATTTATCTGACAGTGTTTCAGGTGACAATATTTCAATATATGTCTGTCTGACTTGGGGCCGGTGATACAACAAATTTAAATTTAAAAAACTCGTCTAATTCCTGCAACAAATTATCTTCGGTAAATACATCATTCGGAGGGACGTTTAGAGAGGGAGACGTTAAATCTAATGGTTTACAACATAAGCAAATCTTGGGTGTTGGCAGTCGTTGCTCACCTGTATTTCTTCTTCTTAAGCCTAACAAAGCATCAAACTCTGTAGGTGGGAGCACCGTGGCGGACGGTGCTGCAAACTTAGAAGATGTGAACACGGTGGCTGGCGGCGCCGGGGACACTCTCTTAGACATGGGCTCCGTGTTAGGCGGTGCTGCAAACTTAGAAGATGTGAACACAGTGGCTGACGGCGCCGGGGACACTCTCTTAGACATGGGCTCCGTGTTAGGCGGTGCTGCAAACTTAGAAGATGTGAACACGGTGGCTGACGGCGCCGGGGACACTCTCTTAGACATGGGCTCCGTGTTAGGCGGTTCTGCAAACTTAGAAGATGTGAACACAGTGGCTGACGGCGCCGGGGACACTCTCTTAGACATGGGCTCCGTGTTAGGCGGTGCTGCAAACTTAGAAGATGTGAACACGGTGGCTGACGGCGCCGGGGACACTCTCTTAGACATGGACTCCGTGTTAGGCGGTGCTGCAAACTTAGAAGATGTGAACACAGTGGCTGACGGCGCTGTGGACACTCTCTTAGACATGGGCTACGTGTTAGGCTGTGCTGCAAACTTAGAAGATGTGAACACAGTGGCTGACGGCGCCGGGGACACTCTCTTAGACATGGGCTCCGTGTTAGGCGGTGCTGCAAACTTAGAAGATGTGAACACAGTGGCTGACGGCGCCGGGGACACTCTCTTAGACATGGGCTCCGTGTTAGGCGGTGCTGCAAACTTAGAAGATGTGAACACGGTGGCTGACGGCGCCGGGGACACTCTCTTAGACATGGGCTACGTGTTAGGCGGTGCTGCAAACTTAGAAGATGTGAACACGGTGGCTGACGGCGCCGGGGACACTCTCTTAGACATGGGCTCCGTGTTAGGCGGTGCTGCAAACTTAGAAGATGTGAACACAGTGGCTGACGGCGCTGTGGACACTCTCTTAGACATGGGCTCCGTGTTAGGCGGTGCTGCAAACTTAGAAGATGTGAACACAGTGGCTGACGGCGCCGGGGACACTCTCTTAGACATGGGCTCCGTGTTAGGCGGTGCTGCAAACTTAGAAGATGTGAACACAGTGGCTGACGGCGCCGGGGACACTCTCTTAGACATGGGCTCCGTGTTAGGCGGTGCTGCAAACTTAGAAGATGTGAACACAGTGGCTGACGGCGCCGGGGACACTCTCTTAGACATGGGCTCCGTGTTAGGCGGTGCTGCAAACTTAGAAGATGTGAACACGGTGGCTGACGGCGCCGGGGACACTCTCTTAGACATGGGCTCCGTGTTAGGCGGTGCTGCAAACTTAGAAGATGTGAACACGGTGGCTGACGGCGCCGGGGACACTCTCTTAGACATGGGCTCCGTGTTAGGCGGTGCTGCAAACTTAGAAGATGTGAACACAGTGGCTGACGGCGCCGGGGACACTCTCTTAGACATGGGCTCCGTGTTAGGCGGTGCTGCAAACTTAGAAGATGTGAACAGAGTGGCTGACGGCGCCGGGGACACTCACTTAGACATGGGCTCCGTGTTAGGCGGTGCTGCAAACTTAGAAGATGTGAACACGGTGGCTGACGGCGCCGGGGACACTCTCTTAGACATGGGCTCCGTGTTAGGCGGTGCTGCAAACTTAGAAGATGTGAACACAGTGGCTGACGGCGCCGGGGACACTCTCTTAGACATGGGCTCCGTGTTAGGCGGTGCTGCAAACTTAGAAGATGTGAACACAGTGGCTGACGGCGCCGGGGACACTCTCTTAGACATGGGCTCCGTGTTAGGCGGTGCTGCAAACTTAGAAGATGTGAACACAGTGGCTGACGGCGCCGGGGACACTCTCTTAGACATGGGCTCCGTGTTAGGCGGTGCTGCAAACTTAGAAGATGTGAACACAGTGGCTGACGGCGCTGTGGACACTCTCTTAGACATGGGCTCCGTGTTAGGCGGTGCTGCAAACTTAGAAGATGTGAACACAGTGGCTGACGGCGCCTTGGACACTCTCTTAGACATGGGCTCCGTGTTAGGCGGTGCTGCAAACTTAGAAGATGTGAACACAGTGGCTGACGGCGCCGGGGACACTCTCTTAGACATGGGCTCCGTGTTAGGTGGTGCTGCAAACTTAGAAGATGTGGACACCATGACTGATGGTGTTGTGGAAGCTCTCTTAGATGGGGATAATGATGCCATCACTGGTTGCAACGTGAAGGTAAACTCCTCTTCCTCTAAACAAGTTAAGAAACCGCTTACTAAAGCATCCGAACCGTTGATTAGTCTATTGAAATACTCCCAGTCCAAATCGTCCAGCTATTTGTTAACATCTTGCGTAGATAAGCCATGAAAGTAATATTCATACAAGCGCGACATTGCAAAATGAACCGAACTGATAAACAACTTCAAAATGTGGAAGGGCCAAAGAGGCAGAAGCCCTATTCATAAAAATTTCGAATTTTCAGGTAAAACACTCGAGAAGCCTGATTTCTCCCATCCAACCAGAAGTCAGAAGTTTAAACACCCATTCCCCTCTCTTCCCACACCCCCGACCATCAAATATCTTCAAGCAGCACCCCCAACCTCGGTGTGGTGTCTTGCTTGAAGAAATGAATAATATTTATTTATCAGTAAAATAACTTCTGAATCATAAGTAATAAATAAAGTTTAATTAATAATCCATTAAAACAATTATAAATGTATTAGAGATCAGCTTATTTGATGAAATGATATATAAGTTATAGAAAAAAAGAAAGTAATATTATTCATAGAAAAAGCATGCTAGAATCCCTTTTTAAGCTTCTCTAAGATTACTTTAATATTGTAAAGGAAATATTTTCGTATTCACAATATATCTTACCTAAATCTAGAGACGTGATATGTTCTAAGTTTATAAAAAATGTTCCCGTTTTCTTAATTCGTATACTGTTAATCATATTTACGCCAACCATATACGGAAATTTTTCCGTTAATGTATCCTATCATGATTTTAATATTATAAACAAATTATATTTTTAAAGATATTAAAAAAAAACTTTTTGTAAAGCTTGGTGAGTATGGAGGAGTAAAACTTGTATATTAGTTTATTTTTAATGTATGCCTTGTGTATATTTTTTTTCCTGCATAATGGAGCTTGCAAAGTGAATATTAATTTTTACCAAGTAGAAGACACAATATTTTGCTCGAGAGTTTTCAAACAGCTAGTAAGATGTTTTAACCTTTGCTATTCTTAATGGTTAAAATCGTTGACCTGAACTACCCTCTCTGCCAGGGACGATGGGGATGTCCTTGGCTGGATCCTTCATGAAAAGCTTGGCGCCTCGTTTGTCTCCAGGGTATAAGAAAACTAAAATGCGTTCTGCGGGCGTTTGTTGGATTCAGGCTGGCAACCTCTGAAATCTTGGTTTCTGTAGTTGGTAGTATGAAAAAAAAAGCATTGAAATTTAACATTGAGGTTTATGACACTGGACAGGAAGTGGTCACACTCCTAAGAATTCAGATCTCTAAATGTAACAGTTCTTTTCACATTTTGAGATATTGGCAAACACTATAGGTATAAGATTTCGAAGCGAGTATAAAATTACTAAGTTAATAACGTTTAATCAGAAAAATTTCACATGATTCATTTAATTTTAAACATCTTTAAAAATTATCATATCTACCTTTTTCACATGTACGACCAAATTTATATTTTATTAATTACATATTTCGTTCATTATTCATTTTATGTTTATACGCGTAGTGTCATACATGCCTTATCCAGGACTCGAACCTAGAAACTGCCCGATATCGTATGTTAGTTACTTATTTATAAAAAGTGATTAGACTATTCACTTACAGAACTTATCTCTCAAAAGTATCTGGGGAGAAAATATTTTTCCTAGCAAAACAAGTCCACTTTTAATAAGGAATAGGTTAAATAAATTTTAAGAAAGGGAATCATTTTACATAATATTTATTTACAAAATATATGCAAATACAGAGTGATCCAAAATTTTATGTACAACATTTTAACACAAGCAAGTACAGATTGCTCCAAAACATATGAAACAATTATTTCAATTAGACAAACACAAGCTGTTTCAAAAAAAGTTTCTAAAACTATTTCTTTCTGAAACAAAGTCAAAATGGTTTACTCCAACATGCTAATAACTTGCTGATATTCAATTTACATTTTGATTTCTGAATACATGAGCATATGATTTTGTTGTCTTGTTGATCCATCTTTACGAAGTAGTGGATTACATACAAATACTTTTTATACTAAATTGCACTCATTACTTCTCTCATCCCATATCATGGTATATAGCTTAACATGATGTTATTTAGCTTTAAAACAATCTTCGTCTACGCATGATACGACATTTGGTGTTTATCGACATAATAACTTCTAGTTCCTGGGAGATTTGGTTATTACATTTTTGCCTGACATTAAAGTTAAAGTAGGTTATTACATAACTAATGTGAGTCAATGATTGTTTGGATTATTGATAAAATATTTTCGAAATGGTTATTCTAATACTGATTTAAAGAAATATAAAGAACTTATTCATCTCCTGAACGAATGCTTACATTCGTTCAGGAGAAAATCATCCGAAAATACATTTAATAGGAGATATTGTCGGAAGTGGAATATATAAAGATGAAACTGACAACCATTTTTCACCTGTATATTGGAACATTCCTAATGAATTGGTCGATAGATTAAATCTTCTCATCGCTTCGAAAGTGTCTGGGAATAAGTCACATGCGAACAAAATTGTTTCTATTATTTAAGAGTTAACGAAAGACGGATATATTACAAATGAAATTTAGTAAGATTACTCAAGAGCTTCACGTTCCTGCAAGGATAAGATATCCTAGAAGAAGAGTTATAACTCATGGTTTAAATGATATCTTTCAAGCCGATTTCTGTGAAATGGCATTGCTTTCAAAATACAATAAGGGATACAAGTATATTTTAACCATAAATTTGAAATATGGTTGGGGTATACCTTTGAAAAACAAAACTAGGAAACAGGTTACCGATGCAATGAAGATAGTTTTGAAAGAGATAACCCAAATTTGCTCCAAACTGACAGAGGAACCGTATTTTTTCTGCACCGTTCCGGGAACTAATGGCTGAATATGGTATTAATACCTACACAATGTATTAGGAGCTTAAAGCCAGTGTTGTGGAACATTACAACAAATCGATTAAGCAGTCAATATATAAACATTTCACATCAAAGGGGACTTACAAATGGGTTTGACTGCTTGCCTGAAATAGTTAAATTTTGTTATTCTAGAAAGATGGCTCCCGAAGAAGTTACGGATAATAGTTTAATGATATCTATTTATAATAATGTTAAAGTCATCGATGAGAGAAAACAGAAGTTCTAAGTTGGGGGATTTATACGTATCCCGATGCAGAAAGAGGTCTTTGAGAACAAATTTGAGATGAATTGGTCATTGAAATACTTACTAAAATTATTTCAATTAGAAAAACACAACCCAGAATGTATTACATAGAAACATACGAGGTAGAACCAATAAAAAAAGGATTTTACAAACATGAACTATAAAAAGTCAGTTCTCCAAATAAATATTTGGTTGATAAAATCATTGAACGGAAGAAAGATATGTCGTTGATTCCTTGGAGATGATTCTCATAAGTACATGACTCCTGGGTTAAGAATCTGGACCTTAAAAGAATATAATACAATGTTTGTAAAAATTTCTAATACTAAATAAAAGATTTTAAATTGTATTTTATGTGTTATTTGATTTAATAAACCTCTGGACGGGGAATGGATATAGAATTTATTGTGTAATCAATCCTCTTTTTGATTGGATTATCGTTTCATTGGATTAACACTGAAGCGATAATCCAGTGTGATTAAATCCTTGTAATTGTGATGTCATTCACACTTAGGCGATAATATGTTACATTTGATATGTAATTCAATTGGTAATTGTAATTGATTGGTTTAGTTTGAAATTCGCATTTAGGTGTTAATTGGGTGTATTTGGTACATATTGTAATTCATTGTGTTTTGGTGTTATTACGTTGCAATAGATTCCTTTTAAATGTGATATATTTGGTTGTTTCTGATAAAAATTTCGTGGAATTTTACAGCTTAAAGACATTTGAGATGTGATTTGTTTAATTCGTTGTTGCAATTTCCTGGAATTGAAATATTTTTTTCACTGAATTTTTCAACTTAAACGGATTTGGGATGTGATACCATTTTAAAGTTGTTTAGAATGTATTGGTGGCGTGATATATTTCTTGGAAAATGTCTATCGTTTTCCGGAATCCGTTTCTCGAATTAGATTTCTGGGTTTCATAATGGTTTGTGGTATGTTATATTTCTTTGTTTGTAACGATACAGTTCCTGGAAATTGATTATTTTTAAGAGAGTAAAAATAGTATTCCCCAAGTTAAATTTTAATACGAAAATTGTTAAAAATTTTATAAGAAAGTTTAACGGTGCAAAAGATTTCTTCAGTATAAAATGCATAAATGTTTTTGGCTGTGTAAATGATTTCTACGGTGTACACTACTTTTATGGTGTAAGATTCAAAAATTAAAAAAAAAGGGCATTTCAGATGTAATTTTTTTACCCTATTAGTTTACAAATGGTTTACAAACTGGGCTTAAAATTCAATGCAATGTTGTAAACGCAGACTGCTTGCTCCAAATGTAAAACGTTTTTGAAAGGCAGGCGAGAAGAGGCAGGTCCCAGGATAAGATGAATTGAAAGGGAACGCGTGCTATAGAGAGGGCGACGTGCATAGATGAGTGCAGTTGTTGGGGAGGCTGGGAAGGAGGGGAAGTGTCCAGTCTCCCTCCCACTGTCGCATGCGCGGAGGTCAGCACCAAGCTCTGTGTGTGAAGGGAAGATTTTCCGGTGGATGTAAGCAGGCGGTAGTTGTCGGGTGGACACAGGAGGGGTAGAACGGCCAGATGTTGGCACACGCAGGTGCTAGCAGCAGCTTAGTGTACTAGTTTCCCCATTCCCTCGTCTGCTCCACGCTATGCACATCTCCTGCCTCATCGGCTCTCGAGACCTAAATTTCACCCACTCTCGCCCACACTCAATTCTCGGCTAACCACTAGCTGGTATTTTCCACGAGGTTTTAGAATAACTCGTTCCCCAATATTTTGTAAAAACATGTCGCACTGTTGAAAACTACATGACACTTTTTTAATTAATAAATTATTTGTTTACAAAAAATTTGAAAGTAATTATTACTTAACATAGAATAATAAACTTTAGCGAGATTATATTATATTTTCATATATGATAGTACTCTCTAAAAAATTCTGGACTAAGAAAATTACACATGAAATACGTATTTTTTGTCTGGTAGACGAATAAATATATGTCTTGTTTCAGTAGTTACAAAAACAGATCGGTTTTAACGAGTGAATGGAATAAGTCTCGTATTTCTATGTGATTTTACAAATCATAGTTTACTTGATTCAAATATACACTTGTTGTTGGAATGTTAAATCTCAGGATTATCTCGGGGATTAAAGAAACTTTATTTCAGCGATATAAAATTTCGTTGGCTTGAGTTGTGAAATTTTTAATTCGCTGGGGCTATGCCAAGATCTTACATGGCCTCAAGCCAGCAGAACACGTGCTCTAGCCTCACAGTGAAGGGCGGTGCCTGGGGTGCATAGCGGTGGCCTTGGGGCAGAACTCGCTTTTCGCACAAAGACAGCTTCTGGGGTAGGGTTAGGAGGGGTTCGTGGACAGGGGCACGTTCCTTAGGACTCGGGCTGGTTCTGTGGATAAGCGGTGTAGGGTAGGGGTGGGAGGAGTGGTTACAAACAAACAGCCCCCGATCTGAGCGGAAGAAAGGCAATAGCCATCATCTTGCCTCAATTGCGAAAAATGGGTAGACTGGTGAATGACCTCCAGGACCTCACAGACACGACTTGGCGAGGAGGAGGGTGTAGGGGGTGTCTGGCATCCTGGACTCTGGCTAGTTCTGAGGGGTGGCAGGCAGGGCCCTCCCTATCTGAATGCAACTAGGCAGTTGACGGTATATTGTTTCATTGCCGAAAAAAAATTGACTATCGCAGGCAGCACGGGGTAGCAGTCTGTGGAGGGGTGGGAGGTGGGGTCGGGGTACAGGGACCTCGGGAGCCATCTGCACCCCTGTATCCAGTCGCTGCCATCTTCAGTTGCTCATGAACGCTTGGGCTAGACAGACATGTGCCTCACCAGAACTATCTCTCTCCCATCTTCACCGCAGCTCTAGACACTTGGCAGACGATGAGGCTACAATCGCGGGTTAGCGCAACTATGGACTGGCGACCATCTCTACTGCTAGCCACGATTTTCGTTAAGCGATATTATTTGCTATGGGGTTCAGATCTCGTTCACAGTATTCATAAACTATAGTGTGAAATATTTCTTTAAATTTACAGGAAAATATTAATTTTCGTTTGTTAAGTCAATATTGCGATAAGATTTTCAAATCACGTTTCTGAGCTCGGTCTACGAAAATTCCTAGCAGTTTAAAAATACCATCTGTATTAACAAGTGCAGTGAATTTCATATAAAAAAAATTCCTTCATTTACTAATTTTTACCGTACTTTAAACACAGTTGTATATTGGCTGCGCTAGACATATCTACTCACAGCTCCACGTAAGTCCTACTCATTCATACACCGAATGGACTTATTGTAATATCATTTGGGGTAAGATTTTCTATTGTTAATTACTTTATTGTAGATCGATATTTTACTTATCAGAATAGATGTACGCTATTGTGTATAGTTTAAATCGTATTCAGAGTTTTTTTGATGTCGTAAAATATCATTCGCCAGGCTGAATCGTGTAATTTGAACATGTAAACTTGTTAACGTGTTATTTATTCATACTGATTAGCTGGATTTTCTTTTAAGACAGTAAAATGTGGTTGTTCATTATACTTGTCTCTCGTGTCATTCATTCATATGTAGAACTCATAAAAAATATATTTCGGATAATACCTCTACCTTGCGTAATTTCATACTGGCTAGCTGGATTTCGTTCAGTGAGTTTGCATTTGTCGACATCAGATGTTATTCACGTAGTAAAAATTCTCTCTCATGTAAATTATAAATCTAAGCCCGAGGCTCACATTATGTTTAAGACTTATGCAAAAGCACTTATTATTCACGTAGTTGTTTGAAATTAGCGATTCGATGTGTGTAATTTATTAATACGTAGAACTCATTTAAACACTCTGAAATTCTCTGGTGTGTTAAGTATATTCATAAAAATCACCTATCTACCACAAATATCCCTACAAACACATTACAATGAGAAAAATAATGAGATTTGCACTTAGCCCACTCTTGCACTCAACTCAACACCTATATAACCCATTGCAACCCACCACCCTGGTCTGTCAACACAAGAGTGTTGACTTCGCCTTCGACTAAGGAGGGTGCGTCTCTGCTTCTTCTGGGTGTATACGACTAATAGCTTCGCGGCACACACCCTGTACACTGTGATCGGCCTGGAAACAGGTCATCTTGAGCCTAGCCCCTAGTGGGTCAGCGGTCACAGTGTATAGCACCGATCTAGGTACTTTTCTAACAACAATTTCTCGCAATTTGCAAACAACACCACATCGAGAGTCGCTCCACAAAGAGCCTACCCCTCCCCCACCACCCTCTCGGGTCATGGCGGCGGGCGGGGAACCGACTGAGCCGTCGTGGATGACGGGAACTGGCCCGTACTCCTTACAGTACCTCCGGGAAAACAAGCGATTTTTAGAACTGGCAAAGAGACGACCTTAATCACCAAACCGTTCACGACATTTTTCCTCATGGCATCCCCGACCATATTGACATACTCCTGGCTACTCTTACGGAACCAACGACGCCAACAATCATCACACCAACTTCCTCCCGACCGACAACATCGGCCGCAGGAAATGAAACATTTGAAATGGAAACCGACTTCCAGATAGTAAAACGAAAAGGGGACAGAACAACCACGCAGGAGAACAAGCGGCTCCATTCTGTGTCGTCTGAGACTCATTCAAACACCATTCCTACACAAAATAGGTTTTCCCCGCTTAAGGAGGTAACAGAAAAAACCTCAGCAGTTAACCATCCCGGCTCTTCAAGCATCTCCGCCCACAAAACACAAACGGCTGCACGACAAACACGACAGAAAAAAAAAACCAGTACAGATTAGTGGTTCCTGACGCCACAAAATACAACTTACGTGTTCAGAAACTACGAGCTATTAGTAGGGACGGGTTCTCCCTTCTCCCCACAGCTCGCGGAACGCAAATCCTGACTAAAAACTTTGATTTTTTCACAGCTGCTCGCACAATGCTAGAAGCGAACTACATCCATTACTTTACTTTCTGTCAAGCTTCCGAGCTCCCACAGAAAGTCGTTTTTGACCTCCACACCACAACCGACATTGCGGACATCAAGACAGACCTGGAATGTGCCGGATACTCAATCCAGCACATTTATCAATTTTAAAAACGCATCACAGACCAAACAGACTCCACCAAATTCACGTTGGAGCCACAACGTTTTTTCTGTGTCACGGCGGCACAGAACACTTCTATCCCTCCTCTGCACTCTGTCACGAGAATAAATGTGACAATAGTTCATCCCCGACAATACCAGAAACGGCCGACAGACGTGGCACAATGCCGCAACTGTCTCGCTTTAGGACACACCAAAAATCACTGTTCCATGCCGCCAAAATGCCCTCACTGCGCCGGCCCTCACCCCGAGAGTGCTTGCAAAACAAACGAAACCAACTCCAAGCCGACATGCAGTAACTGCGCAGGCGAACACACAGCTCTCTCAAAAGCCTGCCCCAAGTTCCTGGACTTGGTGCAGAAAAGAACTACTGCTGCTGCTGCTGCGAAAATCGCTCCAAAAACTGCAAAACAACCTCCTGCCCCGTCCAGGTTTACAGTCAGGACATTACAGCCCGGCAAAACGTATTCGCAGGCACTCTCTGCGTCTATTCACAAACCAGCTCCCACTCTTGACACCCCTGCAATGCCAAATACACAACCTCAGTCCCGCCCTCGCCAGCGAAATTCGCCAGGAGAGATGCGAGGCGTAATGCAGGATTTCCATGAACTCATGGAATTCCTTAGAGCATGCGACTTCGCCTCGTTCATGGCTCATTTCCACCCCTACATACTAAAACTCCGCAACATCACAGAGAAACAAGAGAGAACCTGGCTACTTCTCGAAGCCATGGCGTCATTTGCGGCCCCCTAGCCCGTCAACTAGACTCCCATATGCCAATTTCCCCTACTCTGTACTGGAGCGACTCCGAAACACTTTACATTTACATTAATCACTATGACGAGCGAAATTATCGCGTATATTTTCTAGTCGTACACAACTGAGCATTTTAAGTTTTGCAGCACCAATTATTTATTTAAGACGATTTAATAACTTTAATTACAACGCTTTTAATTTATTTAAATTTTTCCGTGTCAAATAAAAGCTGTTGACGGTAAATTAACGACCATGCTGCCATCTCTCGAGCAACTTCATATGCTCCGCCCCACCAAGTTCTCTCGGCCAATCAGAGCCCTCTGGCCTATATTACTGTTTAACTTCACTAACGCGACGTGTTTTCAAAGCTCTGCTTTCGAACTTTACAAGTCTAAATAATTATCAATACGGAATATTGTTCAAAACAATATTAAAAATATAAATTCACGCCTTCAGCGCAATTATACCCTCCCGATTTCATAGAAATAAGGCCCCGAAACTGGCCGGAGTTTTCCGATCGGTCCACGTTTAACAAAACTAGTTGGCGCTAGCATCGCGCCAGCCATATCGCTCTCGGACTTCCCCGAGTTAACATGTTTTACTTAACTTTTAGCCGCTCGTCACGGTACATTCAGACATGCATTCACACACCAATCAGATTATTTAATTGTATTTAACATATAAGATATGAAGTAATTACTGAAACTGAAACAACTACACTGATTTAAATTTTCGCGAAACTTAAATTCACCACTTCAATATACATATAATTAATTTAATTATATAAACCCTTGCCACTCCAGTCATGGGAAAACTACTTATATCGATAATTTAACTTCATTTGGCTAATAACCTCCGCTTTTTATACCAAACTGCCGCTAGCTCTCTCACAGGGAGCTCGTGACAGTACTTCACAAGTCCTGAACTTTAAAATTCCGCGCTGATAAATTCAATTAACTTCACCACTCTCTTTTATCCCGTACAGGCAGGGAAAAAGAGAGTAAAATTCAGCTGTGGAAACAGCTCCCAGGCGCTACCCTGGGAATCCTGTACAAGAATGCTAGCTTTTTGCAGCTTAAAATATGTTTGATGGATGCGGAGGGGGGAGGGGGTTAGCTTCTCCTGGCCTCCGCAAGCTAACTGACAACCAACTGGGTGGCCAAGGTCCCTCACAAGGGACCGATCTACCCCCGCGCTGAGGGAGTAGCGTCCCAGTGATGTAAAATGGCGGTGGCCCTGGTCTGTCGCCTCCAGGACACCACAGCGTCAACATTGTACAGAGCTCCTGCTACCCCCTCCCCCCACCCAAAAAGAAAGAAATAAAACAAAATATACCAATACACAAAAAAATTGATCCGATAAAAATCCACCCTTTCAAGAAATTTAACCCCTCAGTTAAATTTAACCCTTCCAATAAAATCTATAATACATCAAGTAATCCCAATTAATCCAAGGTGGCTGAAACCGGCACGGCCATACTACTCACCTTGCTTCACCCTCATCGGCTCTCAATATCGCGATGTTAGCCGCCCAAATCTCTCCTCTTCACTCTACTGCAAAGTAATATTACGATAGCAACACTCAAGTATAAGTTACTCAAATTAGCAAGCTGGATTGTATATTATTCTACATAGGAAAGAACATATTATTGGTCCACTTTCAACTCGGCATTGTACTGGATAACCAACCGGTAATGAATGAACTCTGTACAGTGATAGTAGGTGTGTCGGGTGTTGTTTTAACCAATAGGACAGTTGTACATAGGAATACTGTACAGAGATTAACAGAACTAACGGTTAGGGACTGGAAAATTTCACGTTTTAGGCGACTTGTAGTGTAGTCTCCACTGAACTATGTATTGTCGAGTGTCAGCTTTGTGTTCAATAAGTGCTTGTTTCATAGCAGGGCTGTTATTGGCTCAGTGTTCATCTGGGCATCCTTAATAAACTGTACTCCAATTGCAAACATGACATTTGTGATCCAGTCTGTCCTCAAGCGAATTAGCGAAATTGTCCCGTTCCTACGGCGATGATCAACCGGTCATGAATATAGCCAACTCACTTATCGCTTGTCTTATTCTCAGCAAATCTCCAGCGCAGACAACGTGTTAATAGCTTGGATGTTATACGAGTTATTTGCCGTTTTAAGAAATTCCCATCATTAAGTTACAACACTTATGAGACAACATTTCCACGGTACTATGAACACTGAGCAAAATACCACATGCAATTTCGTCGTGAGGTGATGTGTCGAGCTCTTAGTGTTGCTGTGACTGGAGCACAAAGTGGAAATGTCAGGTCGCTAGGGACAGCCACTAGCATTCAAGGCACATGTAGTCTCTGGAGCCTGGCCTGGAGTGAGGTACGTTACCCTGGCTCGACGCTCTCAGATCTCATCAGTTCAGCGACTCCCTGTTCCCTGGGACAACTCGTGTCACGTGGCGGACAAAGCAGGAAGTACAGGCGAGGGACCCCGACGGCATTTCAACGAAAATACCCGATCTGCGCGCCCAACGCCCTCTGTGATTTTCTACTACGTGGGTGTGTCTCTCATCGGTCTATTCCTTTCAGTCTCTCTTATGAACTGCCCAAGGTGAAGTAAGCTCTTTTGAAATCAACATTTGAAAAAAAAAATTACTGTGTTACTGCGTGCATTCCAACTTACGCACCGACTGGAATATGTTCTGTAAAGTTAGCAAAGTGGTAGGAAAAATATTTCCATGTACCGACGTCCTGTTAAAAGTGTGGCATTTAAATTTATGATGATAAATTTATTGAATTTAATTTATGTTTGTTTCATACTCAGAAGAGGACGAATTTGTTTATAGTAGGATATATTTTTGCTTTTCTTAAGATTTCACAGTTATATTTTGACTAGCGCATTAACAATGTGATGTGGTCCATGGCAATGATGAATTGACATGTGGCGGAAGGATTAAAAACTTGGGGAGAAAAGTAGATCCGAAGACGGGATTTCAAAATTGCTCACTTTACTCCGAACATCCTTGAGAAAGTTACGCCACAGAACAGTCAACACATTCAGACCCAGTGTACACAATTATGCACACGAAGAACAGGAAGATTTACAGTGCAATACTTAGTGCCTAGTCATCTTTCCCGTAAGAGGCCGCGGTGATTTAGTGGTTAGACTACTCGCCTACCACCGAGAAGAGCCGGTTTCCATTCCCGGCGGGATCGTTTCCTAATCGTACTGTACGATTTTCTCGGGGATCTCCCGTCCTTTCGTTCACGCCTTGCTCCATACTCACCTTGCTTCCTCCCCATCGCCTCTCAAGTCTTCGACGTTAAGAGATGCCCAAATCTCTCCACTCACTCGCTCTAACTTATGAATACAGGCTGTTCATGGTAAAATGAGCACTTTTGAAAGTCCTGCTTAAGATATACTTGTATGCACATTGTGTATTCTTGCGCCTTATGCACAATTAACATTGCCATGGGCATCGTCACTTAATTCATGTGTCGGTCTAGTGCAACTGTGAAATTATTACAAAAGAAAATGTTTCGCAAATCTGCCCATTTTTTCACTCCGATGCATTAAAAAAACAGAAAGTGAAAAAAAAAAAAAAAAAAAAAAAAAAAATTTAGGATCACAAATGGTTACCTGACACTTTTTATTCGATGTTAAGATATGGAACTACTTTCCATTCATCGTTACCAACTTTACTGGGCGCATGTGACAGTTCGCCCGTTAAAATATATGCAGGTAGGGGTAGTGACTTTTTTATAAGATTGATTTCAAAAGTGCTCAATTTATCGTGAATAGAATTTAGTTCTTATTTCTACAGGTGTTCACGAAGCCTACATCTTACCGGAGGAAACAATTGCGGTGTCAGTTTTAGGTACAGCACGCATCATATATTTGCTGTTTGTAACACCTCAAACTGTAAATTAAATCGGAATTGAAAGTATACATAAGTTAAAGGGTGAGACGGGTTCTTTAGTGGGCGTAGACATTCTCTGACTGGCCAAACGAGGCTCTGGGGAAGGGCCTTGTGTCTGATTGGCTAGCACGTACCCCTGTAGGCTGGCCTGCCAGTTGGCAAGTAAGTTACGAGGCACTGATTGGCGAACATAGTTCTGACAAGTTGTGTGCCAGCCAGGCGTATGCGGCGTGAGTTCGTAGAATAAGCGGCTGCTGTGCCATCTATGCACTCTTAACCCTTTCAGACCCTCTTTAAATAACGGTTTAAGGTGTTGCAAACAAAACAGTTTATGTTGCGTACTGTACTCAAGTCCACACAACACTTATTCCGTTGTCACAGCTGCAGTAATATGAATCAATGAAGGCCTAGACCAATACGAGAGTTTGAGAACATTAACCCACAGGTACGATCATTGGTAGAGCCCCTGAGTATTTCGCGAATTCATTCATGGACAAATTAAACTTAAAACATTTAATATTTCCTCCTGCTATAGTGATTGGACGGAAGTTGTTTGGGCACGCCTCGTTTAACTGCGAGCCAGTAATAAGCAGGAATCAGTAGTGTGAGTCTGAGTTGAACTGTCCTCACTTGATGGCAGCCACCAATGAGAAAACGACAATGTTCGCAATGTGCAGATAACTGTGAAGTCTAGCTTGCTACCAAGGCAACGCGAGAAACATTCAGGGCTCTAATAATTGGTGATTTGAGCTTTGCAGTGTACAGTACAGACATAGAGTCACTTACACGTGCGGATTGTACACAACTGTATACACTCGCTTCAAGTTGCTTACTTGGAGGAAGAATTAGCCCTTTAACTAAGGCATAGATGCTTAATTTCAGGTACTGCTGAAAGCTACTCTGTCTGAAATTTGTTCGCTATAACAACTTACACAATGGAAGCTATCGGAAGAATTTCTGTTTAGTAATCACACGAAGAAAACTCAAAATAACAATTGGGAGAGCGAGCATCATCTGACACGTACCTAACTTGTCTGTAAGAGCTCGTTTCTGATACGAGCACTGCACAACCAACAAAATAACAATTGGGAGTGCAAGCATCATCTGACACGTACCTAACTTGTCTGTAAGAGCTCGTTTCTGATACTTGCACTGCACAACTAACAAAATAACAATTGGGAGTGGAAGCATCATCTGACACGTACCTAACTTGTCTGTAAGAGCTCGTTTCTGATACGTCCACTGCACAACCAACAAAATAACAATTGGGAGTGGAAGCATCATCTGACACGTACCTAACTTGTCTGAAAGAGCTCGTTTCTGATACGTCCACTGCACAACCAACAAAATATCAATTGGGAGTGCAAGCATCATCTGACACGTACCTAACTTGTCTGTAAGAGCTCGTTTCTGATACGTGCACTGATCAACCAACAAAATAACAATTGGGAGTGCGAGCATCATCTGACACGTACCTAACTTGTCTGTAAGAGCTCGTTTCTGATACGTGCACTGCACAACCAAATTTTTTAATGTGGGAAGAATGTAAAATTTACTTCAATAAATATCGTAATGAATATAATTTTTAATCATAGTGGGTTTATTGTTATTCCGGTAAATAATGTATATCATAGAATAAAACCACCTATAATAGCAAAAACAGCTCCTATGGATAATACGTAGTGGAAGTGAGCTGCAACTGATTAATTTGATGACAGTCTGAACTTAAATCACTCGTACTTTTTGTGGCAATTTTATAACTGAGGACTGACCCACGTTTAATTTGGCCTTCATTGGAGAAAACTACATCAGAAAATACATGTGAGGTACACTATAACAGAACCAATAAAAATCGGTTAAGAGTAAAATGACTTATTACAGCCGTACAGCTGACGATGAAATGACACTCGTGTTACTTTACACAAGACAGTTAATTATTTCCTCAAGGCCGATTGAATCCGTGATTTTTCCATTGATCGCTCCATGAAAACGTACATCTTATAGACGCGTGTATTGAGGACAGGGGAAGTACAATCACGTGGCGCAATAAGACTTTTTTATTTGGGACGATCGTGTGGGTATACTGGAGTATCGTCACAAACCTCTGTGAACAATGGTGGAGGAACTTACGACATTCTGTTCCGTTGCCTTACATACCCCCGCACTCGTGCTCGGAACGGAAATAATAAAACGGCGCCAAAAAAAAAAAAGCACTGAGTGAAGTTGAAAAAGCCGGGCAAATAAGTATGTGAATCTTGGTTTGCGGAGACATCTAGGAAAAAATACTTGCCAAGCTAGTGAACACATGTCCACACGTTCCCTATAAGTAAGACGTCTTCTGGAAGATCATCGCAGTAATTAGGCGAAGGCCATATCGAGTAGATAAAGAGTTAGTAGCTACCAGCGCGCTAGGAGAGCTGTTGCAAGGCGTGTTAGTGCATGGTGACAGCTGTACATAAATACTGTCTATTCGCGGCGTCTTCACACTCTTTGAATCAAAACTTTGAAAAATCACACCACATATGACATGTTTGATCGTTTCCTAAATATACCGTCTATCGGAAACATTTTATACTTCTGTTGACAAAAAAGTGTCATATATTTGATTATTAAACATTTAATTATTTTTTGTTGACATGAAATTATCATATTTTTGTTAAATTGAACGGTTTCTTATAGTTAGAGACCTGAAAATGTCACCACTTCATAAACTTGTTTACTGTCAGGGTTGATCGCGTTGATTGGGTATGCATTTGGTTGTAAGTTTGTTATTGGCCCAGAGATCTGAAGGAGGTGTCAAGTTACGGGAGAACCTATTGTGAAAGTGATACATACGTACATGTTTTTGATTTCTAGCTTGTCCCGAAATGAATCCGCGAATTTTTCAGGTCTCTACTTATAGTGCACCGCCGGTCTGAGGCGTAGGAGGTTCTGGGTTCGAATCCTCGGTAAGGCATAGATGTTAGTTTAAATAAGTTAGTTCATAGTCCGTCCCGTGATAATGCTTCAGGCATAACACAGGGGGACGTTAACACGCCCTTTCCAATTACAGTTAATTTGTTTATTATATTTTATATACATACTTTTATTTTACTCGTAATCAACATGAATAAAAACAGAAACCAAATATGTATGTTGGTAATGCCTAGAAAGACATAGTTATCATCCAGAATGTATGATAAACTAAGTGCGTTGTCCTTTTGGCTTGATTTCCTAATACTTAACTAAGCTTTGTTTGCACGAGGCGGAGGAATATCCTGAAAGTAGACCCTAATCCGGGTTTCAGAAAGCTGGACGTATCCGTGAATGTACTACACTTACTACGCGGCCAATAACAACAAAGTAACTCCGACACTGAACATCCGTGAAGAGTGTGTCGACAACCTAGATAAAGAACAGGCAACTACACAGAAGTCAAGTCACGTGGTGGCTGCGCGAGGCTCTGGGAACAAGTCCTGGCTCAGAAGTTGGCCTATTGGCTGGGTTAACTGCCGGCTATCAGGCGCTGATTGGCGGCCCGACATGTTTCTGGCCAGTGATGCCATATTGTTGAAGTGCTGTGCTGCTGTACCGTACTGCCCGCGCAAGTGCAGTGGACCTGCAGTCATCTTTCAGTCGAGCGTTGTTGAGAGAAATTATCATTTTTTTTTCGAAAATGTTAGCCGCAAAAATAATATCAATCAAATGTGCTCGAGATTCGCTGTCGTAATTTTTTGGTTTCCAGTAGAAAATATCAGCAGGTCACACGAAATACATGAAGTTTTCGCTTTGCAAAAAGTTATTATCCCTTTGTGTATAGCACAGATTTACTGGTATGAAAGGACACGATTGAAGTGAGCTGCCTATATTCTCCACTACAGCAATATCAGTAGGGGCATCTGTTTTTCGCAAAAAGATTTCAGGATAAGTTATGTTCCTACGCACTTTTGCTCAGAACCACTTTCGCTATTGGATAATTTGAATTGTTACGCGTCTTATCTGTCGGCCCGCGAATCACGGATAGTTCGTATCAGAGTATCTTAGTTCTGATTGGCTCACTTATGTACCAGACTGTCTTCACAAAAAGACCGGCGGCCAATAGTCAAATGAAGACAGCAAATGTGCATGTAGGATACTGAAGTCTAGCCAGAGTGTTAATCTTTTCGCGAAAAACAGGTGGCCCTAAATATCAAGTGTGTTGTTCTCTGTGTTTCTTCTGGCCATAGTCATAGGTCCTGGCTACACCAGACATTCCTGTACTCTATAACGTTTATATCGCTCCAATAGAGTCGAGTGTTCACCATCTCCAATAATTAGGGACCTAAAGAATTCGTGGATTCATTTTAAGACAAGCTAGAATTCAAAATACGTGCGTCTATATAACTTTAGCCATTGGTCCACACAGTGTTTGACAGCTCCTGGAGAACGGTGTCCAATTGCTGCCTTCCACTGTGACAGCAGACAACCGATATGCAGTTGATATCGGCATATTGTAACATAAGACGTTACAGTCTAGCCTGTGGGTCATTGAACTCGCGAATTTTTCAGGTTTCTACCAATAATGTGTCGCGACAGAGGTAACAGGACTGTACAATCCACCATGTTCATTTGAGAAGGGGCAGCGGAGACTGAGCATTTTGACTGGTAACCTCCCACCATGGCGAAACCGAGCCACTCCCGAATTTCCGCAAGTGGGAATCGTGCAGGACGATGCCTCTGGTCGGCGGGTTTTCTCAGGTATCTCCTGTTTCCCCCACCCTTGCATTCCAGCGCGGATCCATTTCCCCCTAATTTCACCCTCATCGTTCATGCAATACTTCAATATCCTTCGTCCACAATCCCAACATCCTTTGTTTATTGGCCGCGCGTATACGTGATGAGATATGTTCTTATTTGACTGGGCCATAGAGTACAACTGATGTTGAAATGTTTTCGCGAAAAACAAGTGCTTCTACTCAGGAGGAACCGGATGCTAAAGTCTGTTCACGATAAAGTGAGCACTTTTGAAATAAACCTTAGAAAAAAGGCACTGCTCCTACCTGCATATATTTGAAAGGGCGCACTGAGTGACATGCGCCCAGTAAAGTTGGCAACGATGGAAGGAAAGTAGTTCCATATCTTAACATCGATTAAAAAGTGTTAGGTAATCATTTGTGATAACTTAAATTATTTATTTTCCTTCCTGCTCTTTTAATGTATCGAAGTGTGAAAAAAATTAGCATATTTTTTCAATATTTACTTTTTTAATAATTTCACAGTTTCGCTTAACCGACGGCATGAATAAAGTGATGAGGCCCGTGGCAATGTTAATTTTACATAAGGTGGAAGAGTACACAACATGCACACAAACAGATCTTATGCAGGGCTTTCAAAAGTGCTCAGTTTACTGTGAACAGACTATACGTGGGACATGAAAGACATGTTTGCAATGGGCGGGAAGAGAGACGTAGTTTATGACATGGAGAAGCAAAAGAGAAATTTTAGAGAGTTTGTATGACCAGCTCTATCTACAGATCATCGATCAAGAAGCAACCACGAAGTTAGGGGAGGAGGCGGATAACACTAGCTTCTGATTTTCATTCTACTACTTCGTATTATTGAAAAGAAAACCTTTTCAAACGCCTTGAGAGGTATTAGTATCTGTAGTGCATCCATGGTTTCGTCCGACTTTTCTGAAGCTCTGGCCAAATTTCACTTTCAGCATATTCCTCCGCTTCATGCAAACAAATCTTATTTCAGACTAGAAAACTTTAACAAAGGGAGAATGCACCATCATTGGGCGTAGCCAGTTTAATAATATTTTGCACGAGAACTATTTGTTATTCAGCATTACCAATATACGTATTTATTCCCTCATTTATTATAGATTAACTATAAATAAAACATATATATATATATATATCTTACCAATCAATTATATATATATATGGGAGTTGAATTTAACCAAAAATAAAATACGTTTGTGTTAACGCGAGTATAAAAAACTTCTGATACAGTGCAAATTTAGAAAACAACCATACACATCATACGTAAGATGATTTTTCCAAGTTCCGATCCAAACAGTGGCAAGACGCTACGAATATCAATACTTACTTTCCTCGCAGTACATTCGTACAAGGTGAACAGTTTGTATGGGATTACACAACAGAAAGCCAACGTTTACATTGTAATTTAACAGTCTTGTATACGGCGGAATAGAGGCAATGAAATTGTAATCTATGCTAGCGCCCCCTCCCCCTTCTTCCTCCCCCCCTCTCTCTAGCGTTAGATCAGGGCGAATACAAACCAACTTTAGAAGACGCAGTGAACTAGAAATGCTCACTTTGTTACGTCGATGGCAGTGAGGATGACCTCGCTAAGTGTAATTTTTCATTTCAATTGTGACTGGCCAATATTTTCTGGGCAATATTATCGACGAGTCGCTTATTCACTGTTATTTCACATCACAAATACGTTTGAGCAAATATAAACTAAAATCCCGAAGGTGAAACACTATAACCAGTTTCTAAGCTTATACTCATGAAAATACACATGACACTCGAATAAACATTGGCGAAGGTCGCTCTTACAACGAAGACTTGGCTACCACTATCAAATTATAAACATGCAAATCAAACCTGTTATTATACAATATACAAACAGAGAAACTACGTGATTGTATATTGGATAATTGCGCCATGGGAACATAGTATATACTTTGTTGCAATATGCAATAGTTTTTCTAAGTGCCTCGACTTTGGTTATCTTCTGTTAAATATTAACCCATTCTCCCATTCTAGTTACGAAGGCCTGGGACAGACTAGTGATGGGGATAGATACTTGATGTTGATAATCGATTAATCGATTATAATTAAATAATCGTAAGTAATCAATGTTGATTCTGATAATATAAACCATAATTGATTATAAAAATTATCGTTACTGCAAAGTTAATTTTTGTAAAATAATATTGGAATGAAGACAGTTAGCTTATACTTTGAGTTCCGATATCTCTTGGGCACTTAAAACAGTAACTTAATTCATTTGTTACAAAATCATGCTTAATTTACTTCTCTTTAAAAATATTTCTTTATGTTTTTGATATCATGATGCCACGTTTTCAAAAATTCATCAATGAATCCACCAGTGGTTAATACACCGGTGTAAACCGGTTGAGGCATTTTTCGAACATCAGGTTGATTTTCAGCAGTGTTTTCGTCTGCTTCAGACACACATTAATACCATATCACTCAAATTTAAAGTTTTCATCGCTCATTTCTAAAACTCGACGTCCGTATTATTTTGGTACATTTTGAAATACTTGAAAATTATGAGTTGTGGGTGCGTTAACTTTTATTTTTCAAAAGAAGCATTCGAAAATTCATCGGATGATGTTTTTGTGCATATCCAGCAGATCCACCGAATCATCAGGCCGGTTGAACTTGTTCAACCGGACTCAACTGAAAGAGTAATTTTCGAATGTCCGGTGTACATTGGTGGATGCACCGGTGAATTTTCTTATACGCAGATTTGCGAAGAAAAGTGTCATGGCGCTGCTCCAGTGTATTTGCCATGATAATTATTTTTAAATTTTTGTATAACAATAAACAATCAACAACAGATGGGCGTATTGCGTGTTCGTTTGTGTTGAACTTTGTATCCAAAACTCTGCAAAATGTAATATACTGAATACTTCCGTCGAATAATCGGTTTATAAACGATTATTCTTCGATTGATCGATTAAGGTAAATATGAAGAATCGATTAATCAATGCTACAAAATACTCGGTTTGCTCCATCAGTAGGGCAGATTGAGAAGTCATGAGTGGAAGGCGGCGAGTTGTTGGTGGGCGACCCCAGCACGCAGTTCCAAGAAGGAAGATGGGGATGCTGTGCCAGGGGTTGGTCTTCAGACAACAAAGGCAGTCTCTTAGTGCACTCTGACGGGTCAGCACGAGCCTAGAGTCAACAGTCTGCGCTACTTCCGCTCTGCAGCCCACTGGGTCGACCTGCTCGTACACATGTACAGGGAAATGGCACTTGCTTCTTATATGCTCATTAAAGTGATAGTGTCCCTTCAATTCTAATTTTTTATTTACAAATCTTCATAATAAAACTTTAGGGCCAGACAACAAAAATCGAAGCTTGATACGGCACAGATGACTTAGCCCATCCAAGCCCAGTGTACAGTGCCCGGCAGACATCTGGGCGCGCGAGCTCCGTAATCCTGTCTTGAGGAGTATCCAGTACTGGCTGTGCAACAACCATCATGCGCCGGCCGTATACGAGCAGGGTAGAAAACATTCGCTTCACAGTCCGAGACACAAAGTTTAACAATTTAGCATTATAACAATAACATGCCTTCTTAAGCACGCAAATAACGATCCGTACTGTAACATAGTTTAAAATAAACCACATAAACTTACAAAAAGAGCCACATAAATATTTACTAAATGTTGTATGTACAGTATATAGACTCGTTTAATGGGATTCAATAAAATATATTTATTCAGCATTTTGTCTTTCTTTTTTAGTTTATAACGAATATAAGTGTGCGTCAACAATACGCTGAGATAATAAATGTAGTGAATCTCCAGAAAGTGTGTAACGAATTATAAGGCGTGCAGAAAAACACATATGATTTCCAGCTAAACTACAATACCAAAGTATCTATAAAATAAAATATATAAATATGAATAATCATGAAAAATGGCATTAGATATAATAATAATATGTAATATATATAGGCTGCTCATGGTAAAGTGATAACTTTTTGAAAGACCTCTCATGTGGAATAATAATCAATAAATAATTATATTTTAGCCTTACACGATATCTTCCGAGTATGTTTGAATATACACACTGTGTTTATTATTTACATTGCAATATTTATTTTAAATTGTACTTAAACGATAACAAATGGCTGGAAGGAATAAGTAACTAGGAGCTCAGAAGTGCTCACTTTACTGTGAACAACCTTTAACAATGTTTACAAAGTATTGCTGTTGACTGAATATATTCTACAATTATCCTAACAGATGGCTTGGCCATTGATGTCAGCTCACTGGTGCATACTGGGAAAATCTGCTGTTTTTGCACAAACTAGCTCATCCGCCATAAGTTTGGTCTATCGAAATGCACAAATTATCCCCTCCTCCCCTCTGCTGGAGAAGCCGACAAATGTAGAGGCAGCGCAAAATATTCTGAGAAAAAGGACATTCGGTGCAACGCGGGATTTAGCGAATTTCTGGGCGATGTATTAGGATCCTATAAATACAAGCCACAGCTGGACTGCCGGCAGTCTGGGTAGAAGCCTTGTAGCGGAGTTCGGTAATCAAGCGACCGGGGGGGGGGGGGGGCGTACGAGTGTTTGTGGTGAGAATGGACGAGAGGACAGGAACCCGACAAGTGAAGCCTACTGTGCGTGAGGGCGCTCGGAGAACTCTAGATCATTGCGGACTGGCAGGATCTGGACTAAACTGAGTTGGGGCTGAATGACATGTGATACGGGCTTTATTGTAAATATTGGAACTGTCAAATACGGATATATAATTTGTAAAATACTTGAGTATGTTTTGATACACTGTCTATTGGGACTGATTTCTAATTATTTAATTACGCTAATTTCTTTGAGGTGATTGTAAATTGTATTGACTGCAGTCATTAAGTGAAAGCAAGTGATATCAATTTACTATGTGATGTTGAGTCGAGAGAATTTTGTTTGTAGTTATTGTAAATAAAATTAGGAAATTATAACTAACTCTTTTATTTAATTAAGACCTTCATCTCTTAACGAACTTGGTTTAGCCCACTGGCTTTCAGATATGGTAACAGTATAATAGTAATTAGAAATGGAAGAGTATTAAGCTTTCACACAAACAACAGCAGCGTAAATAACGTATTTAAAAAAAACCCCATCATTGGTCGCGTATGAGCAATTCTGTCGCACTAATATATATATGGTGCTATTTTTACAGAAGGGGTGTAGCTCACAAATTTCATAAGATAACAGGCAACCTCATTGCCAGGAACGATGCAGGCAAGCTGGTGGCCAGGAATGATGCATCATTTACCTTAAGACAGGGCGATGTTTACTGATGTGCAGTGTGTGAGCATTTTTTCATTGGGCGACCATTCACGTTCATTAAAACTGGAGCAGATGGACATTAATATTATTACTGTTACTGATAGTGATACAGTTAAAGATGAAGTAGGCAAATAAATACATACATATTGTTCATGCAAACATTGAACTTTACACCGCAAAAGAACGTAATACTTCCAATTGTGGACATGTTTTAGGCCCCTAAGTACCTACAAGCACATCATAATGTGAAAGGCGAATAGATAAGATATAAAAAAAAGTAGGCCAAATATCTTCTACAAACACTGTCTCGATTCCATTATAATGCCGGTGTGTAAACATGTTCCATATGCAAATGCTTAAGCAGTTATTTAAAATGCCCCTCCCCCTCCCGCGAGGAGACTTGCACAGTCAACTGCCGATCACTGTACACACCTGTGTGCAATACACACGTGTAGGCAGTGTTTGGTGTGTAGGCCTACTACACACTGCGAAGCTCAATGACCAATCAATGATCTCACCTGTCAGCTGTCTAGGTCATCACTGGTTCATATCACTGTAGTCGAACATATTGCCTATATTGTTTTGTCGATTTAAATGCGTGATGAATTGTATATTCTTTTGTTTGCAACACGCGAAAGCGAAAGTTGAAGTTGGGTCTGAAAGGGTCAGTAAAATTGTTGAAGTTTGGCACGATATCAGTTATATCCATATTTTCTCATGTGGTACCGAAATGGCCAAACAATGAGCGAACCTTTGATTACAGTTTCAAATTTGAAACCGATCACTCGAGATAAAGAAGTTTAATTTCGAAATAACTGTTAAGATATTGTCTGTGCCCTGACAAGCTCGGTTATTAAATTATGAATATGGAAATACGGTTATGGAGGAATAGACGTTAAATTCCAGATGGCGGGGGATGTCTCCTCCATAAAATCGTCAGTTTTTATGAACATTTGCCTAATTCAATTTGCCTGGGTCAGGCAAGGAAATGACTTCTTATGAACCCGGTATATGTTTTCAGCTTCATTTTTTCGTGATTAACCTGCAGCAGAAGTTTATCAGTCGAATTTAGATACAAACCTTTGTGGATTGGAGTTGAAGTGGAGAGATTTGGGCGGCTCGTAACATAGAGGTCTTGAGAGCCGATGAGGGTGAACTGAGGTGAGTATGAAGCAGCGGGAGAAACGGGAGATCTCCGAGAAAACTCGCCGACCATCGGCATCGTCCGGCACGATTTCCACTTGTGAAAATCCGCGAGTCGCCTGGCTGAATCCGGTTTGCCTTGATGGGAGGCAAGCAGTTTAACCGCTCAGCCACCGCGGCCCCGTTAAGGGGCTAAGACATAGACTCATGGTCCTTGTAACAGGACCAAACTTTACCACGCCTATACTTTTTACAATAACCTTTTGAGACGAGTATGGGGAGAACTTTTGTTTGTCGAGGAGAGAGCGTCCTCAGAACTGCTGGGGCAGTAGTCTACGGAAGCATGATGATTAAGGGTGCTGTTACAGGATATTCACCGTAAAGTGAGCACTTTTGAAAGCCCTCTCATTTTGAATAATAGTCAATAAATTAATTTTATTTTTGCCTTAGACGTTAATTTCTGAGTACGGTGGAATGTACACAGCCTATATATGGTGTATTTATAAGAGGGTAACACGTGTTGTATATTTTTATACTTGTTTTGTTCAGGTATCTTGGCAACGTTGTGCTATTGATCTACATGTGATGTTTTTTTTTCTTTCAAATAATGACGTAGTTCTCTTATATAATTCTAAGTTATTTGGTAGATTAGTATCTCGACCTCCGGTCTGTAAATGACCTCGTTCGTGTAGAAACATTCCGTTTCTTGTATATAACGACAGTAGAGTACACTTCCCGTTCGTAGCGGTCATATCTGCCCTTCTCCTAGAGCTGGGCACTTGGTAAGTCTGCACTTCTGCCCGCGATATCTCACGGCAACACCACGCGGCCCTCGGACAACCACGTTCCGTCTTCCGAAACAACATTTCCGCCATGCCGGATTCTTTGAGACTGAAAAAAAAAAACACTCCACTCACTGTTCGCTGTTTCGAAAGTCTTTTATTCACATTGAGTGTAAGTCCGGGTAGTATTTTCAAATGAAAAGGAAATAGAAATTCACGAGAAAATTAAACCACAAACATGCACATCTCGCTTAAAAAAAAAAAAAAATGCATACTTACTCATCAACTAACTATAGTGATCACTCAATATTTTGTTTTACTCGTTCAGCCGCCGGGTCCATGACAAAGAAAAGGTTGCACATGAAGGATATTTATGGTTAGCACTGTACATAACAATGAGTCAGCGTATGTTGAGCGTCATCCTAGTAAGAAATCTGATTTGTTGAGGTTTCTGCATCGCTCATCTGTGATTGGTTAATGGTGACGTCAACAGTACGTTGTACACTGGTTGCGAGAATCGTACTCGACGTAAGTACAGCACACTTCATAAAGTGAAACGTTTGCAACACTTGAGCTTGTAAATTAATTCGGGACTGGAAGGTGTAAATGTAACAAGTTCAGTCGCACATTCATTTCTAAGTTCAAGTGTTGCAATCATGTAATTTTTTGGAATGCGCTGTACTTGTGTGCAGCACTCGTCTTGCAACTAGTGGACAACGTGATGCAAGCTCGATGATGTCGGGATTAAAGGCTGTTCACGATAAAGTGAGCACTTTAAAAATGAACCTTAGAAAAAAGTCACTGCCCCTGCATGCATATATTTTAATGGACGGACTGAGTGATATACACCCAGCAAAGTTTGTAACGATGGAGGGGAAGTAGTTCCACATCTTAACGACGAATAAAAAATGTTACGTAACCATTTGTGATAACTCAAAATTGTTTCTTTCTCTTTCTGTTTTTTTTAATCCATCGAAGTGTTCAAATGAGCAGATTTGTAAAGTGCTTACTTTCTCAGTAATTTCACAGTTTCATTTCATCGACGCATGAATAAAGTGATGAGGCCCATAGCAATGTTAATTTTACACAAGGTGGATTAATACGCAACGTGCGTACAAGTATATCTTAGTGCTCATTTTACAGTGAACAGCCTATAGCCATTCATGTCAGAGAGATGTAAGAAATGCCACAAATCATATTATCCACGAGGAAGACTGGACACTGGGGCCTCAATCTGTACAGTCATTCATGCACAATATGTCGACAGAGTACTGCGACTGAACTGGCCAAGTAAAGTCAGGTAATGAATCTTCTCGGCAGTTGTGAGTTTCTCTAGTACGACATCCGTACACGTGTTCTAGACTTACAGCGCTACTCATCACCGCAATACACATGTTCTAGACTTACAGCGCTACTCATCACCGCAATACAATTTCTACAAAAATATTACAAAATTATTGAACATTATTTTTTTGCGCTCACGCGTTATCGTGCGTCTGCGATTTACTATCCTAGTCCGATGTTCTAATTTCGTTGTCTATTTGGTGTAGCGATGAGATTAAAAGTAAACCATTTCGTAAGAAATAAAAGGGACGAAAGGAGGAAAAAGACGGGAGAAATAAGGGGTCAGCAAATGTAGAAATATCAATTAGTATTGGAGGTAATATTTTTTACGTCGCCAACTCCTGTGCCAAGCGCTTTGTTGTGGAATATATATGTAGTTGATGTAGCAATGACAGCTTACCACTGTTCCGAGTTACAACTCGCTACACTGGTTGGTTTGGTATTAATCACATAGTGTATTTGTAGAAATAACTACTCTAATAAACATTTTTACTAGAAATATTTTTTATATATTTTCTGACGCAGTACGTTCTATCAAAGTATAATTTATTGTTACTAGCGGTCGAACAAAAATTGTAATTATAATTAGTGCTATCTGATACACTCCTGAGTTCTCGTCTCCGGGTCCTTTAAAGAACTGGTGCTGGATATCATTCCGCAGTTCCTCTTACACTTATTTGCTCCAAGCCAACAAATGTTCCTGCAGTTTGTCTTCCTTTGCTCCGCGCGCCATCGTCGAACAATATAGTCACACAATAGATAACAATACAGAAGTGAAACAACCACTTGTAGAGCGTACTCCAACTCCATACGCCAGCAAAATGGCGTCACTTGCCAGCAACAATTCTGAACGCCATTCACCAAGCAGCGCATAGTTTGTTTATATTTCATCTATAAAGTATAATATTTAATTTATCATTAATATGAATAATACAGTGAGAAAAATGGTGTGTAGGTTGGTAATACCTAGTAATAAATAGTTCTTCTGTAAAATGAGTGCGGACAAATATGGTGAGTTGGCCCTTGGTGTAATTTTCTGGATTCGGTTAAGCTTTGTTTGCATGAGGCGGAGGAATATATTGAAAGTGTAATTTCAGCAGTGCTTCAGAAAAGTTGGAAGTAACTATGTATGTACTATGTTACCCACCTGGACCAGTAAGTGTTAAATTACTCCGACGTTATACGTGGCCAGACAGCCAAGAATCGTCGCTTCAAGAAAGTGCATCTGAACTAAAGTATTTTTAAGTCACAACTTGTGGAAATTTTTCGCGGAAAACAGGTGCAATGAATTATGACGAGATGAGGGTTTATGAGGTACAAACAACTTACGTGGGAAATAGCTGAATCGCGGGCAGTACACTTTCAAACAGAACAAAAATTTATTTCACGTAGGTTTACTGTTCGGTCGTCCTTGGGCGGGTTACCGGCACATTTCACTGTGTCCATTTTTGTTTGTGGCTATACTCCTCTGAGTGTACTGAGCGTGATAAATACAAACTTGTGTGTTGCAGGGACCGCTTCGCTGTTGACATTCCTATCACGTTGAGCGCCGAGAATTGCGAATAACAACCGCAGAAGCCGGACAATTGCATTTCTTTTCACGAAGCACTATGGTCCCGGAGGTTTATCCTAATCGCTTTATGGTTTACTAATCCACTGAAAGCGCCGACGTTAACCCAACAGAAAAGTCTTTCGGAATGGGCAGGTAGTCGTTTGCGGGCCAGACCTCGCAACCAACAGACAAACGTGAACTGTACACCATGCTACAGGAAGAACTGGAACAAATACTACTACCTGAGCACCAGCTGCCTCGCATGTTTAACACGCTCATTATAGATAGAGCCACGAGTATTTCACGGATATATTTGGTAGCGAGCTAGTCCTCTATACACGTTAGACACTGTCGTTTGCTTATTGGTTGCTAGGATCAAGTGAGGCCTTTGTACAAGGCTGTTCACAGCTCACTCACATTGCTGCTTCCTACTTGTTATTCGCTCACAGTTCAACGGGGCGTGTCTAAACAACTGTTGTCCAATCGCAATAGTTGGAAAAAAGAACGAGTTTTTTAAGTCTACCTCTCCACCAAATGAAGGCTTGCGTAAGCCTTTTTTTGTTTGCTGCGCCACACACACACACACACACACGTACACATACATATATTCACGCACAAGCACAGCGTTCATACACAGTAAAAAATAGACGTACTTGTTCCAAGCAGTTCTCTGTACAGGTACTAGTTGCCAAATATTTTCTCTCAACTCTACAACTGAAGCGTTGTATATTTATAACAAAGTATTTTATAATGCATATAAAATTGATTATGTGGCACAATATTTATAGTAACATTGAACTCTACAATACCTGCTTGTTGAAATTCAACATTAGTTTCACATATTCAACACTAAGATTTTGTGAACTTTACTCTTAATTGTGTAGTGTTAGAAAAATAACTTTGGCAGTTCGTTCCAAAAGAATTCCTCATAGAAATACATCAAATTATTTATAGTGTACAATACTTACTCATCAGGCTGGTCAGTCTTGTCTTCCAACACAGACATCTGCATGAAATAAGGCACGATATCACACAGGCAGCTGGTATATCCACAGCTTTAGTTAGTTACCCTCTTCCAGAACATCGTTACAGGAAGGGAAATTAATACACATGCCCATTTGTGTGTATATGTACTGTTCTTGTACCACACTGCACATTCTAATTTGGCGCTTGTCCGCCATCTTGGAGAGAAGACAGTCTGAGCAGACATGGCGACGGTGATTCGGTAAGCGAATCTTGCTCGCGTACTTTCGTCAGTAGCAGAATATGTTGCTCGTAGTTGCTTAGTGGCACACTCGCCATTGTCAGAAACGCTCTGCATTTCGGTGGTAAATACTTAGCTGATAAATGGAATGTGACATCGTTCCTAACACTCAAAATCCACGTTAGGTTTCTAGAATCACCATTGCCCATTCGTAACATGAATAATGGTTTTTAGTTGAGAAAGTCACGCAGTGTTCCGCGGGTCACATATGGATATGTATTTTTTTTACACCTTGCGACTGGAAGCTGGTCCAGCTGAAAGCCAACAAACGTTTGTACGTGTTAGCGGGTTCTTCTGATGATCCCAACATGCAGAACTTGTTTCAGCTAATGCGCACTTGAAGACTACTTACTTCTCCAGCAATCTCCAAGGCTGGAGGCTGCAGTTCCAGAGTACATACCTTCCCCTCCCCTCAAACAAGAGCAAGTCTCCAATATTGCCAGGACAGTGGTTCATCCCCTAAATGTTTTTTTTTTTTAAACTCCCACAGTGGAGAAATCACTCTCTCAATGGTAAGTGGTATTTCTGGTGGTTTTCGGCAGCAGAGTCGGTGGGATTGATTTTTTGAATCTGGTGGTTTTAGAAGGAGTTATTTGTTTCTTTTATTGACTTGCAGTGTTGCTGTGCTATGGATATATGCTAAGAAATGCCTGTCTGCTCCACAGTTTCCACTGAATATTATCTACGGCGTGATATACCCGGTCGTCTAATGCCTGGCACCAACAATTTTCCCTGCATAGAAAACTAGGTTTTTACCCGCCTACACCAGAAAATTGACAAGACGTCTGTCCCTGCCTTGTGTGATATTCTTCATCGCTGCTCGGCTGTGCTGGCTGGCCTGGGGCGAACACGGGGATCGCCCGGCGCAGTTGGCTACCGACGATGGTTCACTTCGAGGTCCGATGGGGACCGACGCATTAACATCGACCACGAGTTCACCTGCATGATCACGACATCCGTTTGCAGAATGAAGACTAACCCTATCTCCAGTCATGTGGGGCTTTGTGACGTCACTGTTTCCTTATTGGCTCAGTTAGTGGGCCAATCCTAGATGATGCGATGTGGCCGGAAACGTTGGAGTGTAGTTCTGGAGCAATCTATACCCTTCCTTTCCACAATGCGGAAGGAGTTTATAAACTCTGGCTGTGGCCGAGGACGAGATGAATATGTTCCCATATGTGGTCATGGACACACGAATATAATATACGTATGTTCAAGACCCTTCAGGTCTTTAGAAAAGAAATTATGTCTGTTTTCATCTTTCCTCACATTGGAGTGAAATTTTGAAAATTACCTTACAGAGAGAATTTTCCGCTCACTACTGTAGCGAAAGTATTGTGGGATTTTAGATGAAAGCTCGTATTTTGGAGCGGAAATTTAATGGGGGCATAGATCGTGACTATTATGATTGAATACCCGTGTAACAGGAATGTTGTACAAACTTTTGTATGTATGCTCCATTTAGAGTGGAGATTCAACAATTGTAAATATTTTTATGTAAAACTTAAATGTATTACAATTACGAAAAATACATTAATATATGTAACGTACAAAAAAGGCCTTTCTTTCTTTCCCGTAGGGTGCACATGTCCTTTGGCACGGTTAATATTAATTTTATACCCGAAATAACATCTTTCCTTGAAAAAGGGAAAATCTTTGTGAATAGTAGTTCTCTCAGTAAAGAGAATATGAGGATAATTATTGTGAATGTATTTGAAGGTTGCCAGCAGTTTGCTGGTGTTGACATTGCATGAGATAATCGAGATACTTGGCCCTGTTTGGCCAAGGAAGTGAAAGGAGGGTTTTCTCGGGGTCGCAGACGTAACAAAGTTCCTGACAATTGGATATCTGACCAATTATAATTTCTTAATTTATTTACAATGATATAAGAACACACACAACTGCCTACCATTACTATTAACACTTAATTTTTATGCCAATCTCGATTACAAATAGTATCCTTTAATTATACCTCCAAGCTGCAGTCACTTAACCGTTGCTTATTAGTTCCACATATGCAATTAAAATGTCCATTGCTGTTCCTTTACATCATTCCATACGTCTGTCAATTACGCATCAAGTTCTGTTTTCATTCACTCTGTCTAGCTCTCCAGATCGTCTCACACTGCAGTGCATTATTTTTCTGAAATTTACAGTGACTTTTGAAAAATGTAGTGTTTTTTTTTTTTAATTGTATCTAATGGGCAGGGACCCAACAATTTAGCGAATTCATTTACTTGTACGTTAGAATTCACATTATTATGATCAAACAATCAGATACCTACATCTCATTAGTAGAGATGATGGAAAATCGCGAAAAAATTTTGAGCCGACATATCTTTTATAACACTTTAACTAGTTTATTCTTTCATATTTGGATGCACAAGGTTTTGACTCGGCCGAGTTGTTTGCAGATCAATCACGAACGTTCTGTCTTATAGCATCAGAATCCTCATTATCACAGTGAAATGGGGCATTAGCTTCGTACATGGATGGCAGTCAATAAGGAACAAGACTGTTGGACATGTGTGCCGTACGTTGAACTCTTAGCAAACGGTCAACATTTCCCGTGATAAACCATCATCTCTACTTATTAGTCGTCTTTTGCCAGGTCGGATACCGTTGATTGGGAATGCATTCTGTTGTCAGTTTTTTATTGGCTCAGAGATCTGAAGGAGGTGTCAAATATCTAGAACTAGTGATTTTTTGAGAGAAAAAAAAATTGTACATTGTAGACGTCAATACGATAAGTACTCAACAGCAATTTGTCGTTTTCGTATTTGACCTGGCCACTGAGAATTCGGCAACAGCGGCACGGCTCCTACGTGATTCGTGTGCAGACAGTAAACGTGTGTCAAAAAAGTAATTCCGCCAATCAACATAGGTAAACAACCTTACAGTGTTTTGAAGTATAAAATATCTTGAAATCTTTTCGCGAAATTTCACTACAAATAACGCGTGGACCAATTGCAAAAGTGACACATAAGTACATGTTTTTGATTACTAGCATGTCCCGAAATGAATCCCCGAATTGTTTCATGTATCCACTAATGGGAAATGAAACTTAAAATCTGGCAACACTGCACGGCTCAGCCACAGAGTAAATAAATAAGAGATCGTGAGGCTGTTCCTCGGATGTGGGTGTGTCCAGTCATCACATATAGGCTGTGTTAGGCTCTGGGAACATGCCTTGTGTCTGATTGGCTACTACGTGCTGCGAAACACTCCCTATTGGCTGGGCTGCCGGCAGGCGAGTAAGTTGCCAAGCGCACATAGGCTAACTGCATTCCGACATGCTGCAAGCCAGTGACGTCATCTCGCTGCTCGAGGTCGCAGTACAAGCGGCTGTCTCACAGCTGTACTCCGTACTCTATGGTGGAGCGGAACTTGGTACGAAATGGCAGTCTTTACTCATCAAGAAATATCGCGTAGAAATAAGAACTCCGCTCAGGTGAATCGGCGCAGCGAAGCCGGAGCAACGTGGAGTGGAGGGAGCTGGCTCTTGACATCGGGGTCTTGAGAGGCAATGAGGGTGGGACTAGGTGAGTGTGGAGCGACATCAGAACGCAAGTGCGGGGGGAACGGGATATCCCCGAGAAAACCCGCCGACCAGCGGCATCATCCCGCACGATTCTCCTGGAACCGAACCCGTTTCTCCTTAGTGGGAGGCAAGTGGTATAACCACTACACAAACGCGGCCCCACCAGAGCAACATAAGCTGCTGGTGACGGCCTCACTACCGCCATCAGTCGCGGATGATATATCGCACATCACTCCCTCACAGACGTTATCGAAGCCACTCAGCTCGTGATTTATTGCCCTTCATCAGCGCCCTCCTCCCACCACCTTAGCTGGCGAAACTGCTGAGACACACAATAGCGGCGTTGCTCCGCGTGAGCTAGCCAAGAGTGTGTGGAGGACATTGCAATAATATTGTAACGAGCCTGATTTCTCGCCTCGCGCACGAAGTTCCTTTACTGGCAGGTCGGCGCCGTGAGAGGGCTGATCCCCTCGCCATTCAACTATCAAGCAGGCGGTCAACCCATCCCCCGCCCGTCTCCTCACTGGCGTTACAGGCACTCCCCCTCCCTTCTTTCCGGGGAAGCCCGGGAATGATTGACAGCGGCGAGACCTGTCTGACGTCACAGAACCTCCTCCTACTCCTGCTGAGGAGACGACAAACCTAGAAGAGGAGAAAGAATATTCTGGGAATTAGGACACTCGGGGCAACTCGGGATTCAGCGAAACTTCTGGTTGATGGCCTACATCCCAGCGGCCAGCAGTCTTTGTCGAAGGCTATCTAGCTGAGTGCGGGTGCGAAGTTAACTTCAGTTTGTGAGTGGTGTGAATGGACGAGAGGGCGTGAAACCTGACGAATGAAGTCTATTGTACGCGAGGGCTCTCGCAGAACTCTAGAACATTGCGAACTGGCGGGACATGGACTAAACTTAGATGGGACTTATAGCATCAGAATCCTCATTATCACAGTGAAATGGGGCATTAGCTTCGCACATGGATGGCAGTCAATAAGGAAAGAAGACTGTTGGACATGTTATACGGTTTTTATTATAGATATTGGAACTTTTAAATTTGGAAAATTATTTATAATATAATTAAATAGATTGATACATTTATATTGGAACTGATTTTCAATTCTAATTTCATTAATTTTTTTGATATAATTATAAATTGTATTAATTGAAGTAATTAATTGTAAACAGTAAGAGACATCAATTTATTGTGAGATGTTGAGTTGAGAGAATTTTATTTGTATTTGTTGTAAATAAAATTAGGGAATTTTAATTAACTCTTTTATTTGATTAAGACCTCTATCCCTTAATGATCTTGGTTTAGCCCACTGCATTTCGAGAGAGAAATGGTAACAATATGATATCGAGCGGCGTGTGGCTAAGAAAATATTGAATGACAGGAAAGCAATAATCTTATCAAAGTTTTGTTATAAATTGCGCTGCCGAACATTCTTCCACCTGGTGCCATGATCAACCATTTGTGACTCGCATGCTGTTGACCTTCAGCAGATAGAATCTCCGCGTTTATCTGCAGAATTTTCTGGTTAGCTGCCCCAGTTTCTCTCAGCGTGACTCGGGGTGCGGCGAACTTTCCAGGTCAAGGTCAGCGATTATAAAAGCGCATCGGGCCTCCTAGCTGGGAGTGGAGTAGAGCAGAGAGTTTATAAGAGCCGTGCGTCGGGGTGGTTGTGTGACGTTAAGCGATAGACGACGAGCTAGAAAAGCAACGAGTAGCGAGAGGAAATTCTGCGACTGCGAGCATTAGCTCAGTGAAGAGTGCGACTAGCAGGATGGACTTTTGGACTTTTGGATGTCAACAGACAGACTGAACATGTGTTAATGATGAGTATGAGTTAATTGACTATAGCCAAACAGAAACATAAAAAGTACGTTAGTTTGCGTGGAAATAGACAAATGTTGGGCTCACCGAAAAATAAAAAAGAGTGTTAAAGGCTGCTCACGATAAAGTGAGCACTTTTGAAATCACATTAGGAAAAAGTCACTGCCGCGTGCCTGCATATATTTGAACGGGCGCACTTAGTGACATAAGCCCAGTAAATTTGGTAACAATGGGTGGAAAAATTTATATGTATTAACGTAGAATTTAAAAAATGTTAGCTAATCATTTGTGATGAGTTAAATTATTTCTTTCGTTTTCTGTTTATTTTATGGATCGACGTATAAGAATGAGCAGATTTGTAAAATATTTACTTTTATAGTAATTTCACAGTTTCGCTTGACCGACGCATGAATAAAGCGATGAGGCCCATGGCAATGTTAATTTTACATTAGGCGGAAGACTACACCACGTGTACACAAGTAGATTTTAAGCAGGGCTTTCAGAAGTGCTCATTTTACTTTGAACAGCCTAGTGAAGATAGATAATTTAATGCTATAATTAATAACATCTAATTCAGATATGTTTATATTATTAAGACCTCCATTCCTCACGAACTCCGAATCACCCCTCATGCGTCTTGTAACAATACATAGTTGAAGCAGCCGCTTACACTGAGAACTACAGTCAGACAACATGGCGGACTGCCGTTCGCAACTCTGCTAACTTACCCGCCAGCCGGTAGACGATTCAGTAGGGAACGTTTCGCAGCACGCGGTAGCCAATCACACGCGAGGTCCGTTCCCGGAGACTCGCACAGCCAATTAGAGTACGGGTACGTCCGCGCCAAAGAAACGCCATTTTCGTCTGTGTACTCGTCTACTCTGTGGCCAGTTCACTGAGTGGCTGGGACTGGCAACGACTCTATGGAAGTCAACCGACACTTCCTCAGAATCACGTGCCGTCGTCACAGAATAGGTACCACTACAGAGAAACGCCATTTTCGTCTGTGTACTCGTCTACTCTGTGGCCAGTTCACTGAGTGGCTGGGACTGGCAACGACTCTATGGAAGTCAACCTACACTTCCTCAGAATCACGTGCCGTCGCCACAGAATAGGTACCACTACAGAGAAACGCCATTTTCGTCTGTGTACTCGTCTACTCTGTGGCCAGTTCACTGAGTGGCTGGGACTGGCAACGACTCTATGGAAGTCAACCTACACTTCCTCAGAATCACGTGCCGTCGTCACAGAATAGGTACCACGACAGAGAAACGCCATTTTCGTCTGTGTACTCGTCTACTCTGTGGCCAGTTCACTGAGTGGCTGGGACTGGCAACGACTCTATGGAAGTCAACCTACACTTCCTCAGAATCACGTGCCGTCGTCACAGAATAGGTACCACGACAGAGAAACGCCATTTTCGTCTGTGTACTCGTCTACTCTGTGGCCAGTTCACTGAGTGACTGGGACTGGCAACGACTCTATGGAAGTCAACCGACGCTTCCTCAGAATCACGTGCCGTCGTCACAGAATAGGTACCACTACAGAGAAACGGAACAGCGTGGTGGTTCATTCGATGTAAGCGAAATCCCTCGCTCATTGGTCGCGCGAAGCCGTGGAAACGGGCACGTTATGGAATACGTCCTATCGGTTATGGAATACTTCCTACTGCTCGAGCTGCCGTCTGCTAGTTGGTCTCCAGGAGCTGATTGATGAACGACGTTCCGCCATCTTGCTGGTGTGTGTGATTGGAGTTGACGATACACGCCATCACTTCACCTCTGTATTCTAAAGTACTCTATACCATCGCGATGTTCAAATCCAGCAGACGTTTCAAAACAGAACACTCCGCGATTGCGCTGCAAGCCAGGCTACACGTGGCGGTGACGAAAGGGAAAGCAAACAAATCGAGTGACGAGTTAGAATATTGTATTACGAAGACGTCGGCCGCCATTATCGTGAGTGCTGTCGTGTCGCCACAACGAGACATTTTCTCTTTAATGACGGACGCAGCTTTAAGAAATTGCAGATGACGTTCCTCGGCGGCAAGCACGACGGAAGCCAAAACATCTGAGCACGCGTGCAAAGAGTGCGTGTCTCGCTGGTATCTAGATTACTTCACCGCCATTACACGCTAGCCTGAGCAGAACGAGGCAACGTGGCAACAGTGCCGAACATCTGCCAGTTTTGTGCGCTCAGCCACGCGTGCGGAGTTGCCACATCTACGACTCACGGAACGCTGGGAAATAAAGAGGAGAAATGAAATTTCCGCTCTAGGCCTGTAGTCTGATAGCGTGCGAATGTTCGCATGAAACCAGTAAACGAGCTTTCAAAATGCTATCTACGAAAACCAAACAAACTTCAGACTCGTCGTGTACGGTATTTTAAAGACACCACACACTGGAGTGGAGTGGAAATATTTGGGTGGCTCTCAACATCGAGGTTAGAGACCCTATGAGGGTGAAACGAGGCGAGTGTGGAGCAGCGTCGGAATGCAAGGGCGTGGGGAAACGGGACATCCCCGAGAAAACCCGCCGACCAGAGGTATCTTCCTGCACGATTCCGACGTGAGAAAATCCGGGAGTGACTCCGCCGTGAATCGAACCCGGTTCGCCAATATGGGAGGCGAGCAGGCTAACCACTACACCACCGCGGCTCCCTGCACACTGAAAATATTGTTTTAACGATTTCCAAAATGAATGGGAAAGGGTTTTCAGACTGCTGTTTCTCAAAATATACAAACCGGATTCATGCGGGACTGCGATATAGAAGTGCATTGGACTTTTCTGCAGTGTTGCAGCACCGTCTCTTGAAGTCCCGTAGTTGCAGCGGTATAGTCCAAGTGGGGTAAATTTTGACAGTTCTAGAAAAGTAGCGCGGCCACAGTGTATCCTTCCACCACAGCTGTTTTGTCACTGAAGAAAGAGAAGTCTGTAAACAAATGTTTGAGTCCAATGCACACTTGCATTTTCCTCTTTCCTCGTGTTTCCTGTCATGGCAGACACTGAGAGACTGACGTTAGCTAACTTCCGTCCAGTAATCAATGTAGGGTACAAGTTGCCATTCTAACTTGTTTGCAATTGCAAAGTTTAGTTTTATTAGCTTTTGTTTATTTTATTTCGAGAGAAAATAAACGAAACAGTGAGTGGAATTGGGGGGGGGGGGGGTTAGTTTAACGTCTTTCGTGAGACGGCGTTGTTTTGATGTTCTTACATGTTGTTAGCATTTTGAGTTGTATATTCTTTTGATGGAGCAGTGGAAAATTTTGCTTGTATGGAAATAACATTCATCAAGTTATTGTAACTTCGAAAATGTTAAGTTCAATGAAAAAATAACAAAACACGATGTATGCGTCGTTGTTAGAATTCGCACATAAGCAGAAATACACACACACACACACACACACACACTTTGTCCGAAATTAACCTTGCACTTGTTGAAATCACAATACTTACAGATAAATAATCAAATAATATTTACTCACTAAAAGTATTGAAAGTGCTGTTTTTTCAGGCACTGTTTGTAAAATTCACAACACTTTGAAAATGTGTTTTACTATGGAGATCCTTACAAGTTTACTTCACTAAAATCATGTTTGCTCGTCACTAGCATTAAAAAATTTATTTTCGGAATCATTCAGTAAAATCAACACTGCTAACGTTTCCTGAAACCAACAAACTTAAACTTAGAACGGCTCTTAAGGAAAATGGCGGCACGAGCAGTTTTACGAAGCTGTAAACATGTGCTGATTAATATCACATTTCACTCATGAAAACGTACTACAACGGTACCTAAAACCAACTATGCTTAAAGAAAGCAAATAAAAAATAATTAACTACTTATTAAATATTTCGACAACACCGAAAGATACTTGTATCAACACAATGAGAAAACTCACAAGCATATCTGCGTGCACCGGGGTGGAAACTAGAAACATTAACATGGCTAGCCATTGGCTAGAAACGTTTACTGTTCGTATGTGTCGACATACTCTGTCATAAATATTTAATATTGCTTTAAACCATATTTTAAACCACAAATGTTGTAAGTATAATTAAAATGTTAAATTACAACTTTTAGTTCTGAGTACTATTTTCTTCCCAAGCCGTCCTCAAAATTGCCAGCTTAACAACATGCATCCCGCAGCAGTTCATCAGCTGATACAATACTGTACAAACGAGAGAATTTGCTGTTTACGTAGTGTGTAGGTTTGTCACATTTTCTGTCAGACTGTACCCCACATGAAATGGACAATACTACGGGAACACTGCACGCGAGTCCTCAACTTTGCCCGTAGAGGCGATATCGCTGTACATACGCCGGCCATTGTCGCCCGTAGCGCTTCATTAATTTTTGCCTCACGCACACACACAGGCACACCTCACTAGACGGCCGCCTTAAGGCTCTTAAAGAGCCGAACACTTTTCTTTATGTATTTGAAGATATTTAATGGTTTAATGACAAATCTATGCGAACTTGATAAAATTGTCAAACAATTTGACAAATATCATTTATGCTGTTTGCTTAGCGTAAATATTAGAATTTTGACTTAATTCATTGAAACAATTATTTTTAACACAGAAGTTTGGATTTAGATGAAGCGTTTTTTCCAAGTCAGAGGAGTGGCAAGTTAATTTTTTCTAATACGACGGTTGCCGTAAGAGTTTAACTTTTAGCTGTTTCGTGTCTAAACTTTATCTCAAAGGTTAAAATAAAAGTATGGGCGTAGCTCAGAACAAATTTCCAAGAAATATTTCTAGTGACATTCAAGTGACATGAACAATTATTTCGAGCTCTATCTTAACCTTTTAGCTAAGTCCAATGCTGAGATTTGTACGGAAATGTATACATATGTTAAATTCTTATAGGTCGTATTGGTCATTTAAGGAAAGGCTTCTTTCTCCGTTGTTTTTATAAGTACAACACATATTTAAAAAATATTCAAAGTTCAAGAAAGGTGGCGGGTGCAGTCAGTTCATCTGGTGGCATATTCGAACTAGAGCAGACGAAAACAAGATAGCTGCCCACAAAGAGTGACCAGCTAGTGAGGTAGTTCAACCGAGAAAAATCCACACTACGAAAAAAAAATTGTATTATGAAAAAATGAAGAAAATGTTCTTAGAGGGGCACGAAAGTTCCGCATCTGGGCTGGGCGTGTAATGTGACAGCTCGCGAGTAACCGGATGTCAGAACCTCTTTTCTCATTAGAACAAAGTTCAGCTCTCGGAGTTGGAAGGGAAAATGCACACTAATAGGCGAGTGTCTGAATTCCGTATGGCGACGAGCAAGGGGGGAGACACTAGATAAGGCTTACAATCGCGTTATTTGATGTAAGTGCCTGCGGTAACACCAAAATAGACACTGTACAACTTTAATTAATGTTTCATGGAACAGATCGGTTCTGAGTCAAAACTATGAGTGTTTTGTATCTCAAACATACAGATTTAACCTACATATATTTTAGGTGTTGATTTAATACCTTACTAAGTATTAGAAATATTTAATCGGTTTTTTTTTGCAATGTTTGTGCAAGATTAATTCTATTATGTTGGTCACATTTGGAGGTAACGTGAATATTTCAAAGACAGAGCCAACACAAACAGCACAGGTATATACTTAATTATTACCGAAAACAACATTCGGCAACTAAATGGTATTAGTCAAGTAGGTTCTAATTAAGCAATATTAAAACTTCGTTCTAGAGCCTCTCAAGAATAATGCAAGCTTTAAACATACTGTAAATGCTACCTGGCAATAGTCTTAAAACAATTTTTTTAATAAGCTATTTTATTAAACATTGAACATAACGAGATTCTCAACTACTTCAATGAAGCGTGTTTATCACAAAATAATTATTAAAAACTATTATTCTTGTTTTATTATACTAGGTGATTATTTTTCGTAATACGTGTCTGCTGTTGGTATTAATCCAGGCACCTACCACCCACCCACCCACCTACCACTCCTGAAAAACACTTCAAAATAAGAAGATTGTTACAACATGGAAGTGTTGGCTCTTGTGTCCTTGCTCTGTGGCTAGGACCAGCCGTTTTTACAGGCTAAACTGCAGTATTGTATGTGTACATGTGCAGCCTTGCCACAGAATGTTTGAGAATACGGAGGTGGAACTGCGCACACACTAGCCAGCAAGATGTCGCCAATCAGCGCCCGGTAGCCCATGCTCGCCAGCCTGCAGTCAGGAACCTCTCGCAGGGTGGCCCAGTAGCCAATCAGACACGATGCCCGTACCACAACCTCGTACAGCCAATCAGACCACACCAGAGGCAGGAGGGAAGGTTGGGCGAGCTCGTTACACGCTGACCTCACGTCAGAATCTATTCCACTTGCGTGTTTTACTAAGACTGCAGACTTACTTTGGCTACCGACCAAGTGTCAGTGTGACAAATTGTTTTCTTACACGTCTGAGTTATTTTGGATCAAAGGCCTTTACAAGACTGAAATATTTAGCATTTCACTTCACGATAAGACTTTATGCTTGCTTACCGACACGTTGTATCCTACGCAGTTTGATACAATGGAACTGTCACAGGCAAAGTCAAGCACTCTTGATATTACACTTTCGAAAAACTGAAACTTAAAGTCAAAGTCAAGCAGCCATTTTGCCAAGATTCCTTCGGAGGTTATGACGAAATAATATATGTTAACTGTGTGGCTGTATGGTCTAGATCACAGAATTACAAATGAATATAATGCATAAAACATATTAATCAATACTTATAATAATAAAGTAAACATTTCAGTTTTTTTTTAACTTAATGGTAATATAAATACTTAATCTTACTTTTAAATTGCAGCTACGTAAAATGCATTCCTAAGTGATTACATAGCAATATACACATTTTGAAGAAGACTGCAGCACAGATTTTTAATTGTCTGCACTCTGACTTTACAATATTGTATTGTGTATCGGTGGTTTCGTCAAAGGAAGGGAACTGTAAAGTCAAATGCTAAAGTTTTCTGCTGTATAAGGGTCTAAGTCGTTCCGACACTGCACGTGCGTGGTTGCGGGCAGGCATCTGAGGAACGTTAACAGTATAAAAAAAAAAACCATTCCATTGCAAAAGTGAATTGTGCTGGAGTACAGCTGATCGTGGCATATCTTCATGAGAAACTCGTGTCCTTGAGTACGGGCCTAGACGAACAGGGAACTGGTCTCGAGTGGAGACACATCCACAACTTTGTTCACACGCAAACATGTCTTAGAAGAAGAGATCTATACATCCACAGCTTTTTTCACAAGCAAACACGTCTTGGAAGAAGAGATCTATACATCCACAAACTTTGTTCACACGCAAACACGTCTAGGAAGAAGAGATCTATACATCCACAGCTTTGTTCACACGCAAATACGTCTTAGAAGAAGAGATCTATACATCCACAGCTTTGTTCACACGCAAACACGTCTTGGAAGAAGAGATCTATACATCCACAGCTTTGTTCACACGCAAACACGTATTGGAAGAAGAGATCTATACATCCACAGCTTTGTTCACAAGCAAACACGTCTTGGAAGAAGAGATCTATACATCCACAGCTTTGTTCACAAGCAAACACGTCTTGGAAGAAGAGATCTATACATCCACAACTTTGTTCACACGCAAACACGTCTTGGAAGAAGAGATCTATACATCCACAGCTTTGTTCACACGCAAACACGTCTTGGAAGAAGAGATCTATACATCCACAACTTTGTTCACACGCAAACACGTCTTGGAAGAAGAGATCTATACATCCACAACTTTGTTCACACGCAAACACGTCTTGGAAGAAGAGATCTATACATCCACAACTTTGTTCACACGCAAACACGTCTTGGAAGAAGAGATCTATACATCCACAGCTTTGTTCACACGCAAACACGTCTTGGAAGAAGAGATCTATACATCCACAACTTTGTTCACACGCAAACACGTCTTGGAAGAAGAGATCTATACATCCACAACTTTGTTCACACGCAAACACGTCTTGGAAGAAGAGATCTATACATCCACAACTTTGTTCACACGCAAACACGTCTTGGAAGAAGAGATCTATACATCCACAGCTTTGTTCACACGCAAACACGTATTGGAAGAAGAGATCTATACATCCACAGCTTTGTTCACAAGCAAACAAGTCTTGGAAGAAGAGATCTATACATCCACATAAGTGATTCTTGAGAGTGGGGTGAACCCCGCGCTTTTTTTGTGAAATAATTGTTTGCGCGAATGCGCGTATCTCGGTGAATAAATGTTCTGTAAATACGAATTTTTGTCAGAAAAGACAAATAACTTTTATCTATGACTCTATTTTTTTTTTTTTTTTTAATTTTGTCATATTAAGTGTATTCTTGAAGAAAAAATTGACGAAAATGGTCAAATATCGCATTTTTAAAGCTTGCCTATGCAGTTTCCTTAAGAGGGTAGTTTCCTTAATTATTTTTCTCATATCTCAATGTTTCTGCTTTTTAGCCTGATTAGATTCACAATAACTAGATAGTTGAATGTTAAAAATTGCACTTATCAGCTCTTAAACTAATTTTTAACGGTTTATAAAAAAATATTATGCTGATTTTTTTTCAACTTAAACATAAATTTAATGCATGTTTTGTCAAGAATTTTAGTCATCTGTAAACTGTGATACTGTGTTCTTTGCCGTACTTAAGTCATTTTTTTTTTAAATTTCGTCTAGAATAATTCAAAAATTCGCTATTTCCATACCCCTTGAATCGTAGGATTGATCGCTTTTCTAAAAGTAGCGGCTGCAAAGTAATGGAAAAAGATTACAAATAAACCTTGTGCATTTCATAACATATTTGATCATCGAGCTCAAATAACATATAACGGGAATACGACTGAGAAACTATTAGTTGTCAAATAATTCCCGAGTAGTGGCGCACTCCTCGTCAGTGTATCTCGTCGTGGAACTACGTGGGCTCGCAGAGAACGGCCTCGGGGGGGGGGGGGGGGGGGGGGTGAGGTGTGGCGGGTAGGGCCACCTCCGGGTTCAGAGCCAGGCAGCTTGCTACCTTCCTACCAGACAGTTCTCGGAACCGGCCAACGCTCCAAAAATTTTCTTTTCAAATTCCCAAATGCATTGAACTATGCCTATTAACTGGTTAAACTAATGCCGGCATTTGGAGTAGTGTTTTGATCTGTATTACATGTCGTAATCTTGTGTTTTCTTTTCCCAAGATAATTCGAATAATTGTAAGATGAGTGTCCAGCGTGTAAATAAACAATATTGTAAAGCGATGTGTTGTTTAGCTATCATCTCAAACAAAGCTGTTGACACAGACATCTAATACATGTTATAAATTAATGAATACGTTGTTTTTATTGCTGTGCTGAATATCAATTAACAGACAAAAGTAAGTTTTATAAGTCGTCTAGAGTAACTGTTTTTTTTTTTTTTTTAAAGGTATTCAGTATGCAAAACGAAAAAATATAAAAAAAAAAAAACTTAGGCCTAAAAAAAATTTAATCAGAAAATGTGTGATAAAGCAGCCAGCGCGTGTAAAATAGTTGATAATGGTGATAAATAGTTTGCGCATATTTCAGCAGACATTTTCTTTTGTTTTCGAAACAATGCACCTTTGTGATATGTGGTATATGATAATGCCTTAGTTTACGAACATTGTTGCAATATTAGTGTAACAAAATACAACGGATACGACCATTTCGACCACAGAGGGGAAAAAACAATGCATCGCATCTGTGTCTACATATACATTCATTCAATGATAAGGACACCAGGAAAGTCGAGTGGCTGTACGATATCTCTATCGCGTAAACTAACCTTCCTCGTGTAAAGGTGGTCGTAGTTCACGTCACATGGTCTGTGACACTTCTAATGCATATTTTGCTAATAGGTCGTGCACCTATTCGCGAAGCAGCAAAGTATAAGAAACTCTTTATTGAAGGGAAAAAATGGGAAACTACAATTTAAAAAATCGCACAAGTATTGAGACACAAGTATTACAGGAGCAGTTTCACATAGCTGACAGGAACTTGTGTGATGTAGTAATATATTGTGATAGTGGGATTACGACGAATTCTGGAGAGATAATATGTTCCTCAAGCTGCTTAGATTTGATACAGAATGCTTGTTAGCGGAATTGGCAGACAGTCGGCTAAGCAGAAGGATGCGTGTACGAGAGCCACTATACATACTGGAGACACAAGAAAGAGGCAAAGAAAAGAAACAAGTAGGAAATAAAAATGTTACATTGTAAAACATTTTTATTAGGTCGCCTGGCTTAGAAATGCAATTAATACCATAGACTGAAAAATTGATATTTCTGTAAATAAAAATCGTCTTAGTCACTCGTTAATAATTAATGTTTTTGTAGGTAATGTCAAATATGGAAATATGTATTTCGCATTAAAATTAGTTAAGGAACGATATAACTATATTGTTTGATATGTATGTTTTTTAAATCGTGGTGACTGTTATAAAGCATTTGTATGTATTTCGTATAAAGCATTAAATTATGGGTTTGCATGTTATTAAAATAAAGCAACTTATATCTTATGGCATAAAAAATAACAGGCGAGTTTATTTCTTATAACAACAAAGTGGAAAGAAAAATTTTCATCGCAGTAGTGATGATAAATGGCGTGTGACCGGAAAGAGAGAAAAATTTACTTTGTTCACAACATTTTACAAATGTCACACAATTGGCTAAACGCTTTTGGTAGCTCTGCTCTGTTTAATTTCAAGACCCAATGTGCAGCCTTCCAAACCAAAGGTAACTAAGTCTCACCGACAAATCGCTTACAGTTTACTGTTTATATAGTTTGTGCAAAAACTGGGTGGCAACCCCTATCTTCATGATGACGGGAGATAATATTACCAACCCCATTTTCATAGGTGTAATATCTCCGTTCTACAATTGACCTATTTGTTGCTTAATTGCGAGTAATTCCTGATTTTTTACTCAATTCTTTCACAGCCATGGTTTTTAGGGGTGCGTAGCTACCTTAAAAATCACATTAAGGGAAAAGTTGTACAGACATTTTCGTCTTATTTTATCATCTAGAGTAACTTGCCCAAGTTCGTCGGTGTTTTTCGGAAACACGTCGTATATCAAACGCCTCTCTTCTTTTTATTTGCTAATTTAAAGAAAAAATATTATTGTAAAAAGTTTTATAAGGAAGAGCAAATTATTTTAAGAATTTCTTGGATTTTTAATTTAATACTTCATGTTTTACCTTTACATTCGAAATGTTGAGAAATGGAGTACAACAAAATAGCATAATTGCATTCTTAACAGATGAATGTAGTTGTATTCCAATTAAAACCTTACAAATTACTAAACGCGAAATAATTCCAAACCCACTGGAACACGGTCTCACTCACCTATATAACCAATACATGTAGTAATGTGACAAATTATGGTTTTAATTTTGGTTACCGCTTCCCAAATTAATTTAATAGCACGAGTTACTTCTGGCTGTAGTCTTACAACATATATAGATTAAACTTCGCTGGAGGAAATGGGATTACCGCGAGAGAACGCACGAACAACGGCAAAATCCGCCAGGTGTTCCACATGCGGAAATCTGCCATGCCCTTGGATCGCCCTGGTGGGAGGCAAGCGATCCGACTTCTACAATATGTGTCCCCACAAACGAAAAGTTAACATGTTATGAAACTGTTGTAAATTAAAATTACTTATTTCCCGAACACATATTACATTCTACATTATTTAAAAGTAGTAAACTGTATATATTAATGATTATATATTTTTGTATATAATCGTAGATAATAACCAGACATAATATAACGTTATGAAACACAAACTATCCAGGCCGACCAATAGTTCAATTCAAATTGCAGTCCCTAATACCTTTGCAGTATATGCAGAATGGTATGTTGATCATAATCAAATCCCCATTCTGATAAAACAATCATATTACACATTTTAGCCAGTGCAGAGCATGTGAAAAAAAAAAATTAGAAACTTGCTGATTTTCTATAGGATAATTATTTTAAAGCGAGAGATCCATGGAGCAAACGTTTATGCTGAATAATGATCAAACGTAAATATCAATGTCAGATATAATTTTTCTTTTTCACTTTGTAGGCCTACTACTGCCATAAAATAACGTCGAATCAAATTGAATATAACATTTAGGCCTACTTCAATGTTTTAAGTTTTACCACAAATTATTAATTTGTGAGGTGTACTGTAATTAGTTATGCCTTATTATTAAAAATTATTTCTTATGAGACAGTTCAGGAAGGAAGCAAATACATGCCCAAAGAATTCATGGCCAATACCCGTTGTTTCCTGTAGCTACAGTTTCTGATAACTGGTAGGTCAGGAAGAAACGTGAACGTCATCGTCGACAAGCTTTTTCTATGAACCATCGTGCTGTGTGTCACTGCCGGAGGGTAAGCACTTACCTCCACCCCCTCCCCCTTCCCTTCTTCTTTTTTCATCAGTGGTCACAGACTAGTTGCTGGTGGCTAACCGACTGGTCCGTGTTTCTTAGAAGCGAGTGACGTGCTTTCCATGAATGGCGATTGTGTTTTGTTTTCAAAACGTGTGGTTGCTGTCGCCATCTCTCGTCGAAAAGCTGAAATAACAGGAGAATGTTCAAGCGTCGTCTCAGATGTCAGTCAACAGGTGCGACACTTGCCAAATCTACCTGCCAGCCGCCAGGGAAACAAGCGCCTTAAGCGACTAGAGAAACCTACGAAGATACGGGCGTAGTTTGATCCGTGGTCTTTCATCTGCGACGCCTTAGCTACAGCAGGGCGTGGCAACAAGAGCATTCAAACTGGCCCAGCATCACAAACAAAATATTTTTAACATTGGACAAACTCAAAACAATCCCTTCAAGACAAGGTGTAAAGAGCATACCCCAAACACCCAACAGCAAAACACATGAAAACTGTAACTTTCTTTTATTTGATAAATATTTCGTTTCTTTTCATTGTACAAAAAATATATATATAATTTCTCTGCAAACAATATTAAAGTTAAGCACAAAATGCTATATAAAGCGTAATACTGATATTTTAGAGTATCTTCTGGCAAATTATGTCTAAAATTCTCTTAATTTCCTCGCAGTCTTAAAATAACAATTTCTGTTAAACAAGCAAAATCAAGACTTAAAAACATGCTCTTTTTCTAAATTTTCTTTTTTTCCACATACAATAAAATAATGAAAGTTTAATTTTATGGATTTTCCCTGCAATTGGGGAAAAAAAAAAATCATACGATTTCTGGCTAAACACATAGAGCCATAAAATACTAGAAAATCTCAAAATACAATAATTATTTATTTTCTTCCTAAGTGGAAATAACAATGACCAATATTACGTTAGGACGGAAACACTGCACGCTGTGCACGTAGGAGCGATGAGGCGCTAGGTGTGCGTGTTAATGTCGCCCGTATCACTCCCTCGCTTCTTGACCTTGGACGCGGGGTTCCCACGGGGTCCATCATACTCTTTAATGATCTAACATTTCGCGTTATGGTCTTGGGTGTGAATTCATTGAAATAGGCTCTGGAAGGGCGCTTGTGATTTTGCGCCACTTGTATCAACACGACATTATTGCACGTTGACAGAGGAAAATAAGGGAATTTTAGATGATTGCTCAGCAAAGTTTGTAAGTTCGCCCCCTTTAACTCGGATCTCCGGATAACCCAGATTGATTTAGGGGTAACAAATAAATAACAGTATAATACGTTATAAAATTACGAAGGTTAAGAAGCCTTGCCAAAGAGAGGTACAACATACAAATAAATATTTCAGAAATTAAATACACATTTTGTGCAAGAATTTACAGCCATAATAATTACTTTTACTACCACGCACAATCGTAGTGTACAGCGAGTTATTTGCCGAGACTGTACATGATGATTCACGCCACGCGGCGTATATGAAAGTACTGGGCATATATTGTCTTCAATTAATCTCTCTTACATTCTCCGGTTAATATGGGTTTTGGTTTTCCCGGATCGGCTCCGGTCCCAATTTATCCGACTTAACTAAGTTCTACTGAATTACGTATAACCAAGTTTTCAGAAGTACATTACTTTTTTGAGGTTGAAGTACATTATTTTTTTGAGGTTAAAACCTAAAATTCTTAGGCTATTAGTACAGCCACTGACTTTTTGGGAACAAATCAGAGCAGACATGTAAAGAATTTTTGAAAGTACTGCAAAATAAGAAAACAATGTAAACATTAATGGCCATGATGAAAGAGGTTAGTATGTAGTGTTAAGAAACCATTTATAAATAATATTTTAAAATGTTGATCGCGAGACGGTAAAATCCAGTGTTCACATCCGCATTAGCGGAAGTTGATCATGCACCCGGATAGCTGCTGGAGACCTGGGTTTCAAAGTGCAACACAGTACTGGAAAAGGCTCTTCACGATAAAGTGAGCACTTTTGAAATCAACCTTAGAAAAAAGTCACTGCCCCTGCCCCCTGCCCCCTGCCTGCATATATTTTGATGGGCGCATTGAGTGTCATTCGCCCAGTGTAGTTGGCAACGATGGAGGGAGAGTAGTTCCATATCTTAACGTGGAATAAAAATTGTAAGGTAACCATTTTTGACAACTTAAATTATTTCCTTCGCTTTCTGGTTTTTGTTAATACATCGAAGTGTAAAAATGAGCAGATTTGTAGAATATTTACTTTTCTAATAATCCCGCAGGTTTACTCGACCGGCGCATGAATAAAGTGACGAGGCCCCTGGCAATGTGCGGAAGTGTACACAACATTAAAACAAGTACAGGGCCGAAGCCAGGAAAGTGTCGTCGAACAAGTTAGGAACAGTGTAATTCCCAGGCAGCAGTGGGCGATATCCAGTGAGCGGCGGGGCCTCCTCTTCTGGAGACTTGGCAACGCATCTCTTCGTGCTTGCTATTGACATTATGTTTATTCAGGGGAAGTTAATGCAATATTCACTTCCTTTACCACTGGGCCCGTTATACACGTACAGAAAACTCGAATTAAATTAAAATAAAAACAAATTCACACACCAATGAATCTAAAAGTGCCGACTAATTAATAACATGGTGTGACACTACGTTAATATAGTTATATTAATGAATAAATGTAACCATAAGTATGACATCGATTTAAAAGTATTATAAATTTTTCAACATGACGTTACGGTGGAATATAAATACAGTAATAACATCAGTGAATTAAGGAAATAAGAACATCTCAACTCAAAGCCACACTATTGACAATGATTGCAGTAAAACCTTTCGTTAACAAATCCTACGCGGCAAGTAGCTTTAGTCAACTTCAAACATTCTGTTAGCGAATACTAAGCTGTTAGTGTCCAACGTTGAACGATTAATCGCCCAGGATTTAAACATTTCGCTATAATATGATAATGTGGAATAAAGATAATAAGATAACGACTTAACGTAAAGTGAAGTGAACTGACGAGATTTGGGCGGCTTTTAACAGCGAGGTCTTGAGAGCGGATGAGGGTGAAGCGAGGTGAGTATGGAGCGGCGCCGGAATGAAAGTGCAGGAGAAACTGGAGATCGCGAAAACCCGCCGACCAGCGGCATCGTCTGGCACGATTCCCACTTAATCCTAGAGTGATGTCGCCGGGGATTGAACCCGGTTTGCCTTGTTGGGAGGCGAGTAGTCTAACCACTACATCATCACCGCGGTCCCGTCAATGAAAGCAGCCACACTGAAATGCTTTAAGTAGGTCACATCCTGTTAATTTTTTAATGTTTCAGAATGCACGCATAGCGAGAACTCACCATAATCTGTAAGGCTTCCGCCGCCTACTTGCAACTTTTGAGACGGAGAAGCGCGGGAGCCATAAGGGTGACATTGCCACGTACATCAAGCGTGCCATCGCCGCTACGCGCGAGGCTCACAACTAGCACAGTATAGTTTTCTAGTCGCACTGCGGGTGTTTATGGGAGTTTCAGCATTTTGGAGTAGGCCTACTCAAAAATGCTGTTTGTAATGTACGTGAGTTCTTGAAAGCACTCGACAGCTCTAGCCTGGATTGTGTGTTCTTTTCTTAGATCAGCATTCCGGACGTACAATTCGTAGTTTCTTGAAGGGGGAGGGGGGGGGGAGGCGTATTTCAAACTGCGTGCAGCGCAGTTGTAGTAGTAGCTCGACATGCGGGAACTATAAGGTCGACTCTTGCTCATTCAACCCTCGTCTCACCGCCTCTGCGCGGAACATAGCCCTTCCGACGGTGCCTCAGCCTCTACGTGACTTCAAGCGCTGAGCCTGCATCTATATGGACGCAGTACAGATAAAAGGCACGATGCGTGTCTGGAGACCACTCGAAAGTTTCTCTATAGAAAATTTAACAGCTAACACTTATTCTGAATACACCCGATTTAGCCCCACCAAGGCGATCCGGGTTCAGTCCCCGGCCGGATCACCGGATTTTCGCATGTAGGAATCGTGCCGAACGATGCAATTGGTCGGCGGGTTTTCTCGGGGATCTTCCGTTTCCCCCGCCCCCTCATTTCCAGCGCTGCTCCATACTCACTTCTATCACACTCATCGGCTCTGAAGACCTCGCTGTTAAGAGCCGCCCAAATATCTTCATTCTTCACACATTTTAGCCATTTTCACGGCCAGAAGAACAACTGAGGCTTTGAAATGAAAACTTGAACCATGCATTAGCCCGTGAAACTATTCTTAAATGCTTTTCGTGTTCAGACATCACTGCAAAATAGTTAACCGTTTATGAATCACGCTTGTTTTCTATCAAAACTCTGGAACTCACTTCATGCACTAGCCAGGCTCGTTTATACGGATCGTGTTTAAGTGCATAACTTGTGTGAAGTTTACAACACTTACTTGTCAAAATGCAACACTACTCATCACTCACTAACATGGCATTTGCTCTAATTTATTTGCGGTGCTACAAAAATTTCTTTGTCAATTAGTGTCAAAGAATTCCCTGCAAAAAAAAAAAAAATCTGCAGTGGGGCAAAATAATTCCCTCCTGAACTTCAACATCTTGTAATACACACAGCGGAGAAACACAGCGAGTTAACTATTGCAATTTTTCAGTTCAGTAGTCCATTGCCAACATATTTTGTGCACGGATAGTGAGCTTATCAATGGTCAATAAATCTTACATTGTCAACTGTTTGTCAGCTTATAGGCCTACACGGGCACTTACATAGAACATTTCGAATCCACATTGTATAGTTAATTAGAGTGCTGGTATTCACATACATGATATTGAAGTAAGTTTTAAGACATGCGCCGAGTAGAGAGAAACCTGACGAGCACTCCATCAATCATATTTTTATTACGCTGTAAGGCAATGAACAGTTTATATTTCAAAAGCGGCAGAGGGTTTGAACTCTCACATTATGTGTTGACTTATTCTCTCGTCACGATTGGTAGCCGCTGTGAGTGTTTTATTTCTGGATGTTGATTGTGTATAAGGACCGCTAGTTTAAATATCACGGGCATTCTCTTACCACTTACCAGCATCCGACCTTGAACGCGGCCATTAGCGTTGTCTTGGTGATGGGGGGGGGGGGGGGGTAGGTTGCAGGTTTGCGGTTGTAACCTCGCCTTTGCCCTTCAGGTTGTCAACAATTAGTGGTAAAGTTATTAATAATACTTTACTTGTGATAAAAATAATATACAATTGCTGTTCACTATAGTACAATTTATTAAAATGTAAATTAATTTCCTTTTATAATTTTTTTTTTTTAATTTTTTTAATTTTTTGAGTTTTACAAAACTCAACTCGTAACATTGAGAATGAAGCTTCCTGATTTATGAAAATATTGGTTCACTTGAAATTTTGTAGTTGTAACGATGAATTTTGACCACTTAGAAAAGACTTAGTCTTAAATTAGGTTTCTTCTCGCCTCATCTTCCTTCATAAAAGTACAAGTGCATATATCTTTTACATAAATAGTAAAAATTAACGATAACAGGTGTTTCCCGAAAAATCAAAATATCTGAATGAGCGTTTTGAAAAATTCTACGATAATTTGTAGGGCTTACAACGACAGGTTGGAGGATACTCACATACGTGCGCGTGTTAAAATTATTAAAAAACATTCGCTTAAATTCTCTGAATTTATAACGATATATTGGGCAACCTCTCTCTTCCCCCCGCCTCCCGGCTCTCACACACACACACACACTCTCTCTCTCTCTCTCTCTCTCTATATATATATATGTATACAGTATATCTATATACGCATATATATATGTTTTGGAAACAAATAACTTGTATGATATTTCACATGAGGAGATCTTAAGGATCCACCATTTTCTATTATCTCACGTGTTCTGTTTAAAAATATATATATTTTTGTGTTATATAAAACTACTCAAAACCCGAACTAAACCGGTTCCGCAGTTTCTGAGGAAAAATTAATGAGCTGATTTTTTTTCATATAGCACTGGCTTCAAAATGGAGAATAAAGATATGTGAAACTTGATATTTTCTTTGGATGTTGCCGAAATACCAAGTTGGATTTAAATCGATCCAGTGGTAGCAAATACACAGTATATCATGCTGAAATTTTAAAAGAATTTTGAAAACGATTCTCTGAGCCATCAAAACGCTTTACGCAAAAGATGTACTCTTCAGATCTTTGTTTCTTATCATATATCTACATCAAATGCATTTTACTTGAGATTGATTTGAAGAACTCTTAACATAGTACACTGAGATTCTGGCTATCGCAATACAAGTATTGAGGAATATTATATCTACTTCAGCGAACATTTTTTAATTTAACACAGACTAAACTGCTGACAAAAATTACAAAATTAAAAAGTATATTTTTGACCAAAACTTAATTTTATGATTAAAATATCAGTCGAACACTTCCCCGCGCTCCATTAGCACGTCATTTCCTTCCAGAAACTTCAGTCGGATGTTTAAATCACAAAACTTAATAACATTGTTTTTTTTTTTTTTAATTTATTTACTCTCATATCTTTATCCATAGATTAACTAATGACATGCATTCCTGTGCTTCAGTTATATATAGGCATACTGCGAAATTTAAAAACAGTGCAATGCCATGCGTATGGTTTTATAAAGGTTGCGACAAAGAAGTCTAAAAAAAAAGAAAAAACGGTGATTCTCGGGATTTCTGTTGGCTCTGGCTGCATTCTGTCGCAAGTGAGCAAGAAACGGGTAGTATATTCACGTAATGCGGTCTTGAGTATTTAAGGATCCTACATGGTCATAATTGCAACTGCTTCATGCTCGAAGATGGTTCGAGACTCTGATCACGCACGAAGTCGGTATGAACGTGGTTCGGAGACCATGTCAGCCACGAGGTCTCGTCGCCTTTACCGTCTACGAGGTTGTAACGTAAAACCAATCACGCAGCAGTTAAATCCTCAGTTGGTCTCTTTTCCTCGTATGTGCAATTCACGGTAAAATGAGCACTTTTGAAAGCCCTTCTTACGATCTACTTGCATACATGTTGTGTTTTCTTGCGCATTGTGTGAGATTAACATTGTCATGGGCCTCATCACTTTATTCATGCTTCGGTCAAGTGAAACTATGAATTTGTTAGAAAAGTGAATTATTTACAAATATGCTCATTTTTACACTTCGATAGATTAAAAAAAAAAAAACTGAAAGCGAAAAAATTTATTTATATTACCAGAAATGGTTATCTAGCACTTTTTATTCGACGTTAAAATACGGAACTACTTCCCAGCCATCGTTACCAACTTGACTGAGCGCATGTCACTCAAGGCGCCAGTTACAATATATGCAGGTAGGGACAGTGACTTTTTCTTAAGTTGATTTCAAAAGTGCTCACTTTATCCTGAACAGCCTTGACTAAATAGCATTGATCTTGAAAAAAAGGCAAGTTGAAAACAATGTAGCCGATTTTACAGCGAGGGCTGAAAAGATCTATTTTTCCCTTCCAAGTAATACAAATAGTTTTTCAGTTGAAACTCTCAGTATGAACAGCCACCGAGAAATGTCACTCTTATCCTGTATGACGGAAATATTGAAGGTAAACGCAGTGTTCTCGCCCTCATTGCTCCGCTCGGGAGTTAGGCCACTGCTGTTCCGCTTCTGCATCGTGGAGGCACGTTCGTGCGCCTCGTGCACCAGACCCAGCGATTTATGCGGGAACTGAATCACGAACCGGTTCACGCACGCCCCGCTGGAGATCTGTCTCCCGACACGAGTCATCTTCTGCACGTGTGCGTGCATTGTTTGTTCAACCATCGTCCCATGAAGCAGGCTTCATGAGTCACCAGGGGAAGTGTTGTATACGGGAAACCCCTGGTGTTAACTGACTCTCGAATGCAGATCTATGTGGCCGTGAAATCAGTTTCATCCACGGCGTGAGAGTCATAATTCTCTTCTAAACCTCCTATCGATGACCCTTGTGTTTAGTTTGTTTTAAAGGTCGTAAATTGTAGTAGATAATAATCATAATCTAGACAAGGTAAATATCCATCAGTTCCGGCTACCACATTCCCAACTTGACAAACTTAAATTCTCCTGCTTTGTGATCGTGTGTTAACGTCATTAAAATAGTTTTTAGTATGTCTTTTGTCAACCTCAAAATTATATCTTTCATTATTTTATGCCTGGGGGCAGTGAAATTTCGCGAAAAGATTTCAAGACAAGTTGTAGTTCAAAAAACTGTAGGGTAGTTTACCTATATTGATTGGCTGAATTACTGTTTGACACGTGTAACTGTCTGTACACGAATCACGCAGGAGCCGTACCCATGTTGCCGAATTCTGAGTGGCCAGGTCAAATATGAAAACTCCTTCTCAAGCAGACAGCAACCAATGCCAATATACAAACTGCTGGTGGGTGCTTATAATATTGGAGTCTTCCGTGTTCTTATAGTACTGAAGTCTACCGTGTACTTATAGTACTGAAGTCTACCGTGTACTTATAGTACTGAAGTATACCGTGTACTTATAGTACTGAAGCCTACCGTGTACTCATAGTACTGAAGTCTACCGTGTATTTATAGTACTGAAGTCTACCGTGTACTTATAGTACTGAAGTCTACCGTGTACTTATAGTACTGAAGTCTACCGTGTACTTATAGTACTGAAGTATACTTGTACTCATAGTACTGAAGTCTACCGTGTACTTATAGTACTGAAGCTTACCGTGTACTCATAGTACTGAAGTCTACCGTGAACTTATAGTACTGAAGTCTACGGTGTACTTATAGTACTGAAGTCTACAGTGTACTCATAGTACTGAAGTATACCATGTACTTATAGTACTGAAGTCTACCGTGTACTTATAGTACTGAAGTCTACCGTGTACTTATAGTACTGGAGCCTACCTTGTACTCATATATTTTTCGCGAAAAGTCACCAGCTCTATATGCCTTCAGGTGTTTTGTCGGCCCATCCCTCCCTAAGTAACATAAGGAATCTGAACAACGAATTAATATCCAGGCGGAATGAGAAACGTTAGATACAGAAGCTAATTCCTCAGATCATGTTCACAATTTACTTCAATGTCTCTTGTATGCTTCAATTCTGTGATCGTGCCCCCATGTCCGGCGGACTCACCGCTTAACAGTCCTTTCCTCCGCGTCTGTCTATGGCAGGCCTACATTCCATGTCCGCGTGTGTCTCGGGTCGTTGTATTGGATGTACAGTGTTTCGTTAATATAACCACTCCTGATAATAATCTTCGTTCTTTCATTAAGTACGTACGCAAGTTCCTTGGTGACCTGGCACACTCGAGGCACTTCACTTCTATGGCTGGTGCTCTTACCGAAGTTCAATGTGTATGTAGGAAACAATGACTTAAGGCCTTTACACAATTGCAAACTTTAACATTTGACTTTACGTTTGCTATCCGACATGTTGTTTCTTATGGAGCTTGACACAATGGAGCTGTCAAAAGGTAAAGTCAAGCACTCTTGACTTTACGATTTCGAAAAGTTGAAATTGAAAGTCAAAGTCAAGCAGCCATTTGTCCGAGAATCTAACAGAGGTTATGTGGGAAGTGCGTTATTTTATTGCAGGGCGATTTTAATCTCGGTATATTAAACAAAGCTCGTCTTAAATTAAATAAATGGCAAACGAATATAATGTGAAGAGGATATATATGACCTGACATATTTTTATAACGTATACAAATGAGTTCTTGTTCTGAAATATATTTTTGATATAAGTTTTAAGCCTATTAAAAAAAAGTACGTAAAATGTATTCCTGGATACTATCAAAAATTATTTTCATAGCAAAATACACATTTGTACGAAGCTCGCAGAACCGACGTTAAAATGTCTGAACTCTGACTTTACAATTGTATTGTATATTAGTGGTTTCATGTAAAGTCAAATACTAAAGTTTTCTATTGTGTATTCTATCTTTGACATAATAACACGTGTGTGTTGTGAGGGGGCCGCATGTGGCTGATGATTCACCACCGCCCTGAGTCCTCGTGTCACCCGTCATATAGATGAGCTGGCGCCCTAACGGCGAATATTCAGTTTCGCTGGACACAAGAACATTTATCATAAAATTGCGCGTCATGTGCAAGGATCTGTCTCTAATCCGCCCCCCCCCCCCTCGCTCGCTCTAGGCGGAACCACGTCAACATATTCTCGTTAGATTTCGTGTCGCTCGAGTGTAACTGATTAATGGTGGATTACTAAGCAGCATTTAAATTTAGAGAAACTGATTAGTGAATTGTGGAATACCTGCAAATAGGCAACATTCAACTCCTCCGGGTATGCAGTGGCGTGAAACATGCGCCCATGTGATTCATGCGCCTAAGAATGTTCCGCAGAACTTACTCTTATTTTTTCTACCTGTATATTTTTCCTTTAGGTTAGCATGTTAATTCCTTACAAGGACTAATGATAACAAACTGCTCAACATTTTCTTGGCGTAGCTTTTGTCTTGGATGCATGTAATCCACTTTATAAAAGACTATTTATTACACCGTAGGGATAATGTACGAATTGTGATTGTCTGGACATGATGCGGAGGAATATCCTCAAAGAAGGACTTTGGCGGGGTTTCAGAAGATTTGAAAATAACCGTGAATTGACTTAATAGGTTCGGAGTCCAACTCAAGTGAGCAGGTTTTGCTTCGAATGAAATGCAAGAAAATGCCCATTTTTAATTCCGCCAACGGCAAAAATGTATAAATAACATCGTAGTAAAAGTTTAATTTAACCAGAAGTAAGATACACTAAAGTTAACATAAGTGCAAAACACTAGTGGTACGTTATATATTTAGGAAACAACCAAACACATCATATACACGGGATAATTTTTCTAAGGTTTGACTCTAAAGTGTGAAAACACTGCGTACAGCCTATAATTAAGGCATCATAAACTTACAAAAAATTATGTTTTAGCAGACTACTGTGTGCAGGTAAACATTTGGTTCAAGTTAACATAAATGTAGATCTTCCAATATTACATAAAATACTGGAAGAAAATGCTGGCATACTTAGGGCAATATGTTATTACTTTCTCACTATGGGCGATTTCCTTTCAAAACACAGATGAAACGTATTTCTCAAAATGCCATATTTTGCTTTCATCTTCCGGAACGCGGGCCCAGTTACAACGGAAAACCTCATTTCTAAACAATTACGAGATATTTTCATTCAAAATAGCATTACAATAGAATTTGAGAATTTAGATAAGTTTATTCTTTCATGTTATGGGCAAAATGAAAGTAGATATGTGATTGAATTACTTAAAATATCAAACGATTAAACAGAGTTTTATGTACCTACAGTTTTTTTTTCATTACGTATCCAGACTAAAATATATGCATGACGTAATTTACGCTTTAAGGATTATTTTGCAACGAAAATAATAGTAAGACCAGTAATACAGAACCCCAAGAAAAATTATAGTATGACCAGTAATACAGAACCCTAAGAAAAATTATAGTATGACCAGTAATACAGAACCCTAAGAAAAATTTGATTAACTAATTTGCCGTAGAAATAAAGGCGAATCTGAATTTAATTCGTTTAAGGAGATCGAAAATAACAGTTTTTAAGAGTTACAAGAAACAACTCTAGATAGGCGAGCAACTAATTCGTGATTTGTTGTGAGTATCTCTAAGTTTAACACATATTACCAGTTTGGATTTCAAAGAAATATAATAAACGACACAATAAATTGCGCATCGGAAATTCCTGTAATGAAATAGATCTAAATTAAATCATTAGTTTGTCAAAGGAACATTTCAAGACATTATTATATAAGATAAGGACAGAAACCCACATTGAATTCCCATGTACGTAATATCTACTCTCTGTTCATACATTCTAGTCACGTGGCGTTGAAAACGACCCAACTAACCAGGTCTTCTCACTAAATGAGCTGTTAGATAAAGAGATAAGACCAGGAAATTCCCAACCCAAGAATGATCATATCTTTTAAAATAGGTACTTAGCGCCTTTCCTTCCTTTATTTAGGCTGACACATAAAGATAAAAAAACGTATATCGAAAATCGTAGAACTTAATGCTACTACGAAATGAAAACGTTATTACATACTGTGTTACATGATATAATTCAGAGTGATTTTAAAATTATTGTTTGGGTCCTCTTCAAGATGTAATGCTAGACAATAACGAAATTTGTCTCACTCGCCATCCCTTGTATATCCCCATCTTATTGTCACAAACATCCTGTGCCAATAGTCAGGCTTGGATACGTCCTTGGCACTAGTCAGTCACACCTCTGTCGTTCCCTTGGCATCAGTCCGTGACACTTCTGTCGTGTCCTTGACAGATGATCGTGACACCTCTGTCATGCCCTGACCACCAGTCTGTAACATCTCTGTCGCGTCATTGACCCCAGCCCGTGACACCTCTGTCGCATCCTTGACACCAGTCCGTGACACCACTGTCGCGTGCTTGACACCACTGTCGCGTGCTTGACACCACTGTCGTGTCCTTGACACCATAAAAAGACACCTCTCTCGGGCCTTTGACACCAGTCCGTAAGACTTCTGTCGCGTCCTTGACACCAGTCCGTGACACCTCTGTCGCGGCCTTGATACTAGCCCGTGTCACCTCTCTCGCACCATTGATAATAGACCACGGCACCTCTGTCGTTCCCTTGACATCAGTCCGTGATACCTCTGTGGGGCACTTGTCACCAGTGCGTGACACGTCCTGCCCTTGATATCATTCCGTCGTACCTATGTTGAGTCCTTTACACCAGTCCGTCACACCTATGTCCCATCCTTGACACCAGTCCTTAAAACCTCTAACGGGCCCTTGACACCAGTCCGCGACAATTTTGTCGTGCCCTTGAAATCAGTCACTGCGACCTATGTCATGCACTTGATATCTGTCCGTGACACCACTGTCGTGCTCTTGACACAATTTCGTGACAACTCTGTCACGTCCTTGATATCAGTCCATGACACCTCTGTCGCATCCTAGCCGTCAGCCTGTGACACTTCTGTTGCATCCTTGACAACATTCTGTGACACTTCTGTGGTATAATTGACATCAGTCCGTGACACATCTGTCGCGCCCTTTACACAAGTCCGTGACTCAATTTCCGTGGCCTTGACATCAGTCCGTGACACCTCTTTTGTGTCCTTGCTACCAGTTCATGACACCTCTTTTGTGCCCTTGACACCAGACCGTGACACCTCTCTCGCGTCCTTAACATCAGTTCATTACACCTCTTTTCATTCTTGACACCAGTCCCTGATACCTTAGTTGTGCCCTTGACACCATTCTGTGACACCTCTCTCGCATCCTTGAGACCAGTCTGTGACACCACTGTTGTGCTCTTGACACCAGTCCATGACAATTCAGTAATGCCCTTGATATCAGTCCATGACACCTCTGTCGCGCCCTCGACACCAGTCGGTGATACATCTTTCGCGCCCTTGATACTAGTCTGTGACACCTCTGTCGCATCCTTAACATCTGTTTGTAACACCTCTCTCTGACCCTTGACAACAGTCCATGACAATCCTGTAATGCCCTTGATATAAGTCCGTTACACCTCTGTCATGCCCTCTACACCAGTACGTGACACCTCTGTCATGCCCTTGCTACCGGTTTGTGACACCTTTGTCGTGCCCTTGATATCAGTACATGATAACTCTTAGTGATCTTGATATCAGTACATGACAGGCCTGTCGCCCCCTTGACATTAGTCCGTGACTCCTCCATCGTGATGTTGACAACAGTCCTTGAAACCTCTAGTGTATCCTTGACATCAATACGTGACACATCTGTCGCACCCTCAACATCAGTCTGTGACAACTCTGTAGCGCCCTTGAGACCAGTTCGTGACACATCTGTCGCGATCTTGACACCAGACCGTGACACCTCTTTTGCATCCTTGTCATCACTTCGTGATACCTTTGTCGCGCTCTTGACACCAGTCCGTGACACCTTTGTCGTGCCTTTGACATACGTCTGTGACACCCCTGTCGTACCCTTGATATCAGTCCTTGACATCTCTGTCGCATCATTGACATCAGTCCGTGACACATCTGTCGCGCCCTTTACACAAGTCCGTGACATCTCCGTCGCACAACTTTGTACAGAGTGTTTGAATGGTTTTAAAGTATTATGTTTACCATCTATGCAGGCCCGGAGTTAAGAAATATCCGTTTAAATTTATGAAACAAAATTCAATGGAACTTAAAAACATATTAAGCAAAAGTGGCAAGACTTCTTCACGAGCAAATTTTCCTTGAGAAATGTTACGTAGATTATTTTTATTTTTTTGGAATCGGTTGTGTGTAAAACCGATGCATTGAAAAGGGATTTCTGTAAAGTTTATTCTCCATTTGAACACTCTGCCTGCAGGATTAGTATGCAGAAACCTTGACGTGGAGAGTGGAGTGTCTTGAGAATCGATGAGGGCGAAGTGAGGTGAGTAAGAAGCAACGCCGGAATGCAAGGGCAGGGAAATCGGCATAGTCCGTAATGATTCCCACGTACGACAATCCGGGAGGGACTCCGCAGGTAATCGAGTCCGGCTGCCTATTGGAGGGAGTCGGGCGCTCTATACGCTGCGCCGCAATGGATTAACTCAAGGGTCTTAAGAACGTACTCGCTCGAGAATACAACCGGCGCTCATCCAGGAGAAGCGGCGTTCTCTTTTCGTCCCAGCGAAGGTAGCCACAACTGGAGCGTGTAAACAGTCTGTTCCGTGTGATTTAGCAGTGACAATAGGCCCCATTCAACGTCTTTGGGGACACGCCCCCAAGATTGGTACAACCATTGAGCGAAGTGAGCACGTGCTTGGGTGGGATTGGACTTGGGATTTGGGCTTCTCTTAACATCGAGGTCTTGAGAACCGATGGGGGTAAAGCGAGGTGAGTGTGGAGCAGCAAGGGAAACGGGAGATCCCCGAGAAACTCCACCGACAGCGGCATCGTCCGGCCTTGGTTAGAGGCACGTGCTTGTGGCGTCAGGGGTTTGGAAGGAGGAGGGGAGGGGGGACACCACAGAAATGCTTCGTTGTCGGATTTACTTCTTTAATCAATTCTCAGTTGAACTCGAGGAGCAGTTTCACTCATGTGTGCGTCACGAGTTGAGTGAAATAAAAATCGTAAAATCAACATTCACTCATTTTGAACTTTATGATTTTTCGCGCAAAATAGAAGCACACAATATACTTTAATGTTGTATATATATATATATATATATATATATATATATATATATATATATATATATATATATATATATATATATATGTATAAACAGCTCAGATCTTGTCGTGCCTCCATTGGCTGCTGGTGTCGTTTCCGCATTTGAACAAGCCACTCAGGAATCTATAACTGCGACATTGAACCTTCGTGATTGGTGCGCTAACAGTCAACACGGACCAGAACTTGGTTCAGCCAATCAAAAAACATGGGCTTCCCTACAGTGCTTCGAACTATCTTGTCTAGAAGTCTTTTCGCGAAATATCACCGCCCGTAATAATCGTAGAAGACGACGTCAACTGCTTTTCCAGATGCAGACATTTGCTCTTGTATTTTTAAATATTAACGGCCATAAATTGCTTAGCTAAGAGTTAATTTTCTCAATTGAATTATATTAAAATCCGTACAGAGCAACTGCGCAACCAGGCAGATTAGATACATTATCTCTACTAATTGTAGAAGTCCATGTGTTATGTAAGATTAGTTGTGAGGATTTGATCAGTGACTTTGCAATTTCAAATAGTAGGTGAAAACTTTTCAAATTGGAACAAATTAAATGGAAGCATACAAAAATTAACCATTTTTTTCTATCTTAGGGCTACAGTTTTCTTAAAAAAATACAATTTTTTTTCGTTTTAATGTTTACAGTTTGAATTGTCTGTGCTAAGGAACTATTAAGTCTTTATCAGGCCTTGCACGCCCTAAGGAACGTATGAGAACTGCACATAGTACAAGCTCCAACCGGAAAGTGATATGCAACAGGAAATGTTTTGCTTTTCTGTCAAACGTGCTGGCTGCTGCAACTTTAGAAAGAAATAACAGCTCAGAATAAATTTAAATTTACATTTGTTTATTCTGAATGCCCGCCCTAATTTACGTCGGTATCGCTATTGCATGATAAGCTCATGCTGACAATATTCGTTATTTCGGTAGGAGCTGGCATTCAGATAAGTTATCGTCACAGGCGAAGTTTGTGCTTGATCTGCCGCTAAGAAGCCTTCAGAAAGCGAGATTCCTGGTTCAAGTTCCGGGTAAGCAGTACATGTGTGACAAATATTGTAAGTAAGTGTGCTTGGTTTAGTATATAAGCCATCACTTCTACATAACGCCCAGGAAAAAAGAACTATTAAAATGACTTCCTATTTGAGTGGGGTGGGTGTAAACCACCCACGCTGTAGATTAACGTTTATCATTGTCCCGTTGTTGTACTGAGTGTATCAAATAACCATAAGAACACAATTCTCAGAAATATGGGCTCCTACAATTTTTCGGACTCGAAAAGCAATATTTTAACGATGAGGAAGATCGTACAGACTTATGTTTAAAGTTAATAAATCAGAAGTGTTTGCGACTTAAAAAAAAACTTTAAATAAGAGAAATAGCAACTAAAAATAAATCAGTCGTTAAGCGAGTAATAATCTTTAGTTTTAAGGTCTACTATCCGAAATGAATATCAACATTTTTCATCGGTGGTTAGTAAAAAATTAGTCACTTTCTCTGAGATGATGAACTTCAGGATAGTAAATACTAAGACCATTCGCCACGGTGTGTTCAGTATTTTTTATGAGCCCTCAGTGGGTCCTCACACTATCGCCGTTAATTTATACTTATACAGTAACCAAATGCGCAAACTCACATGAAACGTAGATTTGAAATGGATGCGTAATGAAAACACAAGAGTGTCTCACAAATGAACCAAAGTAATTTTGGAGAGTGTTTGGGTGAAAGACAATCTCGAATGCGTTACGGATGTCTAGGGCAATCCGAATCCTGTACGGTGTAGTAGGGAGACACTTGTAAATATTTGGCACTTCTAGGCCACAATGACTAGCGCGCAAGGCTGTTCAAGAGGAGTCAATAATTATTTCCAGAATATTAATCAATGTAAATAATTTTCCATTGTGATACGAAATAATGGGCGTTAAAAAATACGAAAAACAGAGGGCGAAAAATATTAAAATGCATTATTTAAAAAATGCGTATATAATTCTCAATATTGAACAAAATTAATACGTTAGGCTACAGTTCAAACTGAAAGAGTGAACCTCAATTAGGGAGTTACAAATAGAAGCAACACCACGCGAGGATATATCACAGTCTCCCATTCGATTATCACATCAACCAAACTCCCCTCCTACCATTACGCTACCCGAAGGCTCAAACGTACAGTATATAATTATTATTCATGTCACTGGAATACCACAATTTTTTAAAAATGTGTTAAGTGGGCTGTCCCTCATAATGGCTAAAAGTTAAAACTTTACCTCAGGCGAACCAAGCCAAATGTTAAAATAACTTTAAAATTCGTGCGAAAAATAATTTAAAATAAATTTTTTTATATTTACGCTAAAAAATGTGACGAAAAATACTTTAAAAATTTAATTGGAATTTTTATTATGTTAATAGTGATACACCACGAAATCATAAAATTTCCTAAAAACGAAGAACAAATTTGGGTCTTAAATGGTTTTTAGATGGTTCACTTGGAGTTCCTTTCACAATAAACAATTTTTTTGGTTCTTCTAGGAAAAACATGGAAGCTACCTGTCGAAAAATGTTCCATTAGGTTATTCACGAAAATGTTGCAGATTTTCAAAAGTTAGTTGAGAATGTATACAATTATAATATAATTAAATGTTTTATTGTAAAGTGCTTATTAACGTCCCTTGGTGTTATATCTGAAGGATTGTCAGGGGAAGGCCTACAAACTAACTTATAACCTAACTTAAACAAACACCCATGCCTTACCTAGGATTCGAACCCAGAACTTGCCACACCCCAAACCAGCGACGCTACTGGAGATCAACAGTATAATTTAATAATACTTTTTATAAACAATAACCATATTTTGCATCCTACCTCGCCACATTATTTTGAATTTTAGCAATAATTAGCAATGGCTATGAACAGATCGAATTGATTCATACAGCGATGTAATATGTTTTAATTAGGTTTATAAAATGTCCAAGGCGAGCATGTATTACAGACCTATTTGGATCAAATTTCTCTACTTGTTTTCAAATGTTTTAATTTTAAATTTACTGCAATAGGCCTACGGGCGGTCAGATTTGCTGCCGTGATCAGAAAAATGTCTTTCTCGCGTATATGAAACATCAAGGTGTCATATCCCGAGCGGATGGTATGTACCTTCACACTTCAACTCTTCATGGGTAAGTGGAATGATTAAAGGCAATAACCTAACGACTGTATGAAGTACTATTCATATTTACTATTCCTTTCTCGTATATACTATATTAACCATCTTTACAGAGAACGTCTTGCAACTTGCAATACATACTAGTACATCGTGACCATACTGGTCTCATGTCATGTCAGATGCTCGGCTAAACCTCGAATGTTGCATACTTCTCATCTCTAGCTCTTCAGCTCGACATCTAAAAACTGCCCCTTCCGCTATTGACTAGCTCCTCTCCTCTCCATCCTTCCTAGACCAGTTCTTATATTCACTGTGCACAACGATTCCCTCCAGAACAACTTATTTTTCTCTTACTTCGCAATACAAATGTATCATCCACTTTCTGGAAGGAATTGTTTGATCACTGTATGATTCCTCGGTAACAAATCGTCCTCTCAAGCAAACTCATGTGACGTACTATTTGATGTGACGTCACCGCTCACGTTCGGCTGTAGAAACAACTTGTTGTTCCACAAACCTTGGTGCTTCACGAGCATCTGACTTGACTCATGCTTACAAGTTCCCAACACGACCAAACACTGAAAGAATATGCTTTACTACTTTTTTCTAAAATGGAATTTTACAATATAAAAATATTAATATTTACACTTTTACTTAATGACTAGTACACTCACAGAAAAGGGGACTAGCTTAAATTTAAGCATTTCTGTTTACATATAGGAAATTTGGTTATTTGGCACGTAACAGCTGATAAGTCAGTGAACTCCTATTAGTTCCTTAGGTTGTCAATTATTCTCATAAAAATACAGGAATGTGACTGGACCTGCTTATTGTCTCTAAACCATCTGCGTATTTAATATGTGCTCTAAGCCGTCTCCTTATAGAAACATATCGGCGGATCATATCTGATACCGTCTTCAACATTTCCTACGTATATTATAATTTTTACTCCCTAACTTCTTTGTACTCACGCTCATCTACCAACTAGGCATTAGCAGGGATGCCAACTAGTGCACAAGCAACAATGGAAATTAAAATAAGCTAACAAACCGTTTTGATGATAGTATAGAATGTTATAGTAGCGCCGCCGGCCTAAGAACGAACATGCCTCCGCTTACCCTAGTGAAAGAGAGAGGCTGATCGACTTGTAAAGCACCAAGCACAGGTAGCTGGCAGGCACCCCCTCCCACCTGCCGTACTACACTCGTACAGTTGTTTCCTTTCCCAGGGAGAAGCAGCCCGACATTGACAGAGATCACAAGTCTCCGTCTACCCTAGTGAAAGAGAGAGGCTGAACGACTTGTAAAGCACCAAGCACAGGTAGCTGGCAGGCACTCCCTCCCACCTGCCGTACTACACTCGTACAGTTGCTTCCTTTCCCAGGGAGAAGCAGCCCGACATTGACAGAGATCACAAGTCTCCGTCTACCCTAGTGAAAGAGAGAGGCTGAACGACTTGTAAAGCACCAAGCACAGGTAGCTGGCAGGTACTCCCTCCCACCTGCCGTACTACACTCGTACAGTTGCTTCCTTTCCCAGGGAGAAGCAGCCCGACATTGACAGAGATCACAAGTCTCCGTCTACCCTAGTGAAAGAGAGAGGCTGAACGACTTGTAAAGCACCAAGCACAGGTAGCTGGCAGGTACTCCCTCCCACCTGCCGTACTACACTCGTACAGTTGCTTCCTTTCCCAGGGAGAAGCAGCCCGACATTGACAGAGATTACAAGTCCTGAGTTAGAGCTGCGCTACTGTAGTTGCTACTGCCTTGAAAACACTTTACAGAAGTTGGTTTCTGTAGCTGAACAGTAAAATAAATTTCACTCCTAGCAGCATATATCCGGTAATGACGCCTCAAACCTTTACGGTCAGTACATTTTTTATCTCAGTGATAAAATTACCACAGAATAGACAAATATATTTTATCACCACTTATATTTTATTTGCTGTGTTCATATTAATTTGAAAAAATGCCTGTGTCATTACGCAACTCCAGGAAAGTAAATATTTTACCAGAAGTGCAGTTATTGGAGTTTTTATGACCATACTTCGAATATTAGCTGTTAGTTAAATTTCTGGTGCTACTCAAATTAAATATTGCAAATTATAATGATTATATAAATTGTAATAAATTTTTGAATTTGCTGATTCAATATTCTTTAACGGATTAACATTCTTTATACCGATTCTGCATTTCCTGGTCTATATGGTTGGTGTAATTTCCCCCACGCAGTTTTACAATACAGGCAATCATGTGCTCTACATACCGCCGGATTTATTAAAGTTTTTTGGAATACGTAAGTCATTCTTGATAGCACAATAATACACTAAAAAAAAATGCGGAATGGCGGATCGTGGGGGGGGGGGGAGGGTACACAAACAAAACATTTCTTCCTGTGTTTTTTTAAGCTTATACCACTTCAGCGGATGTAAGAAGGTGTGATTTAAGAAATACTACTAGCATAATATTTAAAACAGAAATAGCACATTTATAAAAAAATAGGTTTTCTCAGCACTTGATTTTGGCTGTACAAACGAATAAAATTGCAGAAGCACACAAAAAAGGGAGATTTAATTCATATAAAGAATGCTTACTATAAAAGGAAGAAACTAAAATAGCTTTCTCGTTTTTTAGTACATATCACCATGGAGCTCTGACATTAGCGTAGTTAGAATTAAAATCGCAAGCAACAAACCCAGTTACTTTATATTCAGTCCCTCTTACAGAAGTTATCAAATAAACTGGTCAGCTGTGTTTAACGTCACGCCAACAGCGAGACCATTTGACATGGGAACAAGTGTCTCGATCAAGATCGGGACAGGAAGTGCGCGCCGCAAAGGATAGTAGTGTTTTGAGCACTCTCAATGAAAATGTTTTGACATGATTGTTTCCATTTATCTCTAAGCCAATATTGTCGCAAATAGAACATATTAAAGTCAGTCCAAGTGGTTTATCCTCATAAAATGGCTGCTCTGCTGAAAGAATAAATGCAAGCTAGCATGTGCATCACTGCTCGCATTGACAGTTGTATTAGTGACAGCTGAACCAGTGACAGTTGTACATGTGACAGTTGTACCAGTGACAGTTGTATCAGTGACAGTTGTACTAGTGACAGTTGAACCAGTGACAGTTGTACTAGTGACAGTTGTAACAGGGACATTTGTACCAGTAACAGTAGTACCAGTGACAGTTGTAAAAGGGACAGAAGGGACAGATGTATTAGTGACAGTTGTACCAGTGACTGTTGTAACAGTGACATATTTACCGACAGTGGTACCAGTGACAGTTGAACCAGTGACAGTTGTACTAGGGATAGTTGTATCAGTGACAGTTGAACCAGTGACAGTTGTACCAGTGACAGTTGTAACAGGGACAGTTGTACCAGTAACAGTAGTACCAGTGACAGTTGTAAAAGGGACAGAAGGGACAGATGTATCAGTGACAGTTGTACCAGTGACTGTTGTAACAGTGACAGATTTACCAACGACAGTGGTACCAGTGACAGTTGAACCAGTGACAGTTGTACTAGGGATAGTTGTATCAGTGACAGTTATACCAGTGACAGTCGTACCAGTGACAGTTATACCAGTGGCTGTTGTACCAGCGACAGTTGTACCAGTGACAATTGTACCAGTGACAGTTGTATCAGTTACAGTTGTACCAGTGACAATTGCACCAGTGACAGTTGCAACAGTGACAGTTGTACCAGCTACAGTTGTACCAGTGGCAGTTGTATCAGTGGCAGTTGTATCAGTGACTGTAGTACCAGATACAGATGTATCAGTGACAGTTGTACCAGTGACAGTTGTATCAGTGACAGTTGTACCAGTGACAGTTGTACCAGTGAAAGTTGTACCAGTGACAGTTGTACGAGTGACTTTTGTACCAATGATAGTTGTAACAGTGATGGGTGCTGCAGACACATAGTAGATAACAAAGAGACTAAGTGGTTTGGCGGGTTCTAAAATGTGGGCGTGCGTACACATTTCTGATTGGTTGCCCGAGGTTCTCAAAACAGGCCTTGTGTCTGATTGGCTACCACGTGCTTCGAAAGATTCCCTATTTTCTGGGCTGCAAGCTGACAATAAGGCGCTGATTGGCGAACATACCGCCGAAATGTTGCTGGCGTGTGTGGCTGGAGTTGGCGGAAAATGTGGTTGTTCCACCTCTGTATTGTTAACTACTCTGTGTTGGGAACATGTACAGAAGACGAAACTCTGCCTGCCTAATACCTATGGTGTGAACAGCCTAAAGTCAGATTGGAGTGACGTCAGAAAAACACAGTTAACCGAAGTGGTTTGCAGAACAAGAAAATTACATCACGTTCGCACTACTTTAAAATTCGGCTACATGCATACAGAATCAACCAAAAACCATCCACATTTTGCAGAGAAGGTGTAGTGTTGGCTTCGTATTTAGTTTTATTTAAAGTTAACGGACTAGAACGAAGATTTTTTTAAATCTACTTACCAACAAAAGAATTAAGTGCTGGAAAAACTTTTTCTGACATATTGATGCGGGTGTCATTTGTTTATATTATCAAGTAGCAAAAATATCGAAACTTAAAAAAAAAATTAAAATCTTAGTAATTTTTAATATTGGAATTGGAACAAATTTTAAAATGAAAGCATTTTATTACAGAAAGAAAGTGTAAAATATCATACCACATGTATTCACAGTTGCAAATTTTTACTAAAATATTCCATAAAAATTGTGTGGCAAGAATAATTCTACAAATCATCGATACTTCAAACAGGAATAAAGAGAAGAAAGTCGAATACATATATATATACATATATACACACACACGCATAATTTAAAAATAGATCATGTGATTTACAGTACACACGTTGCCATAAACATTAGCAAACTCTTAAACATAATTTTGAAATTTGAAAGTGTGTAAATAGTGTAAGAGATGGGGGAAATTGAAATGTTTAATGTTTCGAACGATGATCAATATATTTACACTGTATGAGGGCCTTGCTATAACTCCTCATGTGGTGTGTATGAACAGCTGATGTAATGAGACAGACGTGTGATGCTTGCTGGGAGTGATGAGCCAGGTATAGACGTGCTAATGAGATACTTTAGACAGCCTTACGGACTGGTGAGAGAGACGCTACCTAATATAACTACAAGAACGATGGGCGATGGAGCTCAGCTTCCAAATGAAGTCACTGGCCATCAATGTGTCGTGACGACATTTGCCAATCAGCGCCCGGTAACCTACTTGCTACGCGGTAGCCCGGCCAATAGAGAATCCTTAGCAGCTCTCAGCAGCCAATCAGATACAAATCCCGTTCCCAGAGCCTAGCACTGATTAATAAATTTGGAATTCCTCGGCTGGGTCACCGGATTTTCGCAAGTGGGATTCGTGCCGGACGATGCCGTTGGTCAGTGGGTTTTCTCGGGGATCTCCCGTTTCCCCTGCCCCTTCTTTCAGGCGCTGCTCCATACTCACTTCAATCACACTCATCGGCTCTCAAGACCTCGCTGTTAAGAGTCTCCCAAATCTCTTTACTAACCCAATTTGGAACGCAGTTCGATTAAATTCAAATTATTGACATTATTTTATTAATATAAAAGTGTTTGCCATTTAAAAATTAAGATATAAACAAACATGTTCACCACTGTTGACCACGTGACTTTCACAGGTGTGTTGCTTCGGGTTAGGTGAATGTTGGGTGCATGCTCAGAATACGAATAATCGATCTACTTCATCTTTATTCTGTGGCATGTGCATTACTAGTCGCTTCCATGTCCACCATCCAGTGAAGTCTGCTTGCCACACTTTAGCACCTACTTACACCAGAGCCATATACAGACACCTAGCACACGCAGAACTACTATACTGGCAATGTTCTCGTGTTCTGGCACGGTTGCTTGTACAGTACATAATCACGCCCGTTTTCAGTGACGTCAGTGGAGAGTAGCATGTACTGCTGTGGACTGGCGATATGCGCTCTTCAACAACAAATCACTGTTTCTTTGTTGAAAATGCGAGGCCACCAATACCAGAGTCACAGCATACGTAAGTTCACACAGCTGAGCGAAGTAGAGATATTCAAGCAGCTCTTAATATCCAGGTCTAGAGAGCCGATGAGGTGAGTATTGAGTCACCCCTTGGCGCTCCACATCAGGGGACAAGAAAAACAACCGAGTGCTTTCCAACACAAGGAATACCCCAGCTGCTGGTCCGCAACATAAGGAATACCCCAGCTGCTGGTCCGCAACATAAGGAATACCCCAGCTGCTGGTCAGCAACATAAGCACCAAGGTGCTCCAGAGGAGGATCTGAAACAAAGTATCTCCACTCCCTCGTGCAATCCTTCAGTGTGGAAATATATAACCATTCCCAAAATAATTACTAAACATCTAACTCCACTCTCTTACCTTGTTCTCCATTCAGGTACACTGTTGTGGGTTTATTTTAATTCACATAAAAAAACACACTAGAGCTCTCGCCAATAAATAAGTTAAAACATGAATGTGCACTTACAAGAAAAACAACACACTAGAGCTCTCGCCAATAAATAAGTTAAAACATGAATGTGCACTTACAAGAAAAACAACACACTAGAGCTCTCGCCAATAAATAAGTTAAAACATGAATGTGCACTTACAAGAAAAACAACACACTAGAGCTCTCGCCAATAAATAAGTTAAAACATGAATGTGCACTTACAAGAAAAACAACACACTAGAGCTCTCGCCAGTAAATAAGTTAAAACATGAATGTGCACTTACAAGAAAAACAACACACTAGAGCTCTCGCCAATAAATAAGTTAAAACATGAATGTGCACTTACAAGAAAAACAACACACTAGAGCTCTCGCCAGTAAATAAGTTAAAACATGAATGTGCACTTACAAGAAAAACAACACACAAGAGCTCTCGCCAGTAAATAAGTTAAAACATGAATGTGCACTTACAAGAAAAAAAACACACTAGAGCTCTCGCCAATAAATAAGTTAAAACATGAATGTGCACTTACAAGAAAAACAACACACTAGAGCTCTCGCCAGTAAATAAGTTAAAACATGAATGTGCACTTAGAAGAAAAACAACACACTAGAGCTCTCGCCAATAAATAAGTTAAAACATGAATGTGCACTTACAAGAAAAACAACACACTAGAGCTCTCGCCAATAAATAAGTTAAAACATGAATGTGCACTTACAAGAAAAACAACACACTAGAGCTCTCGCCAATAAATAAGTTAAAACATGAATGTGCACTTACAAGAAAAACAACACACTAGAGCTCTCGCCAATAAATAAGTTAAAACATGAATGTGCACTTACAAGAAAAACAACACACAAGAGCTCTCGCCAGTAAATAATTTAAAACATGAATGTGCACTTACAAGAAAAACAACACACTAGAGCTCTCGCAAATAAATAAGTTAAAACATGAATGTGCACTTACAAGAAAAACAACACACTAGAGCTCTCGCCAATAAATAAGTTAAAACATGAATGTGCACTTACAAGAAAAACAACACACTAGAGCTCTCGCCAATAAATAAGTTAAAACATGAATGTGCACTTACAAGAAAAACAACACACTAGAGCTCTCGCCAGTAAATAAGTTAAAACATGAATGTGCACTTACAAGAAAAACAACACACTAGAGCTCTCGCCAGTAAATAAGTCAAAACATGAATACGCACTTACAAGAAAAACAACACACTAGAGCTCTCGCCAGTAAATAAGTTATAACATGAATGTGCACTTACAAGAAAAGGAAGCAGTTATTACTTAATTTGGTTTTTTTAAAAATAAAAAAATTTGTTATCAGGTTTGGGTTTTTATTTCACCCTCTTTTTTTACCACACGCACAATGAGAAGAGATAAAATATACATTATATTTAAACAAAACAATAATTGGTGTTATGAGTATTACAGTTTCTCCAAAATAGTTACAGTTTCTCCAAACTAGTTACAGTTAACAGACCACCTTTATTATTTTTTCATATTGCTATTTATTTATTTTTAACAACTTAGGGTGCACCCGACATTTACCACTTTAGCTACAGCATCCTCGCTTTCTCCTTTATTTAATTTAGGACCAACAAGCTTAAAACTTGTAAATAGAAAATTCTTATGGTTGTCCACGCCATTTCATACCAAGGCATATAACAATGTAAGTATTACATTTCTTTAACATGTTGTTTTCAAGGATATTTGAGTCCAGAATAAAACATGGTCCAGCAAGTTGAAGGCAGCCACTGCCGTAGTGTCATGCAGTAGTCAAAAAGTCACATGCAATAATAACATGTTTCTGACCAAGCGATGGAAAGACGGTGGCCGAGGAGTCGACATACAACTGTTGCTTAGATCATAGCATGGGCCGATGTCCCATCACTGGAACAGCACAAGGCAGAGATCACATCACCAACATGGCGGCTAGGTCGTGTTGCCGAGGAACCGCACTGGACAACATTACAAGGGAAACACAGTAAATGAGCACCGATAACGCAACAAACAATTACCACAACCACTTACCGAGAGGCAAGTACAAATAACTCACTTAGGCGGTGAAGTATGGCAGTAATAACCAAAGTAATAACCGTAGAAGACTGGATCAGCACATTCCTTCACGTACGACAGTGACTGTACGATGTTCCAAACTCGCGACATGACCAGTCGATAATTATCGAAAAGTCATATCGCAGAGTTAACTGCATCTTGTGGAAGTAATAACCGTAGAAGACTGGATCAGCACATTCCTTCACGTACGACAGTGACTGTACGATGTTCCAAACTCGCGACATGACCAGTCGATAATTATCGAAAAGCCATATCTCAGAATTAAATACACTAGAAAATTACACATTGTGTTTAAACATAGTTAACGCAACGACAAAACAAATAAAATGTTTGACATTAAATAAATTACAATAAAGGTAGCAAACAAGCGGAACACATTACAGGCAGGGAAATCAAAAGTTTGACACAAATATTCTACGTTATTACGTTACTAGTGCTGACACCAATCCTAGCGGCGGACAGACACAATCATAGAGACACTAAATAAAGTTGTTAATATAATAACAACGTGTTACGATACTGACAGGTTTTTTTAGCACTGTTTATGGCAAATGAACATGAACTATATTATCCAGTATGGTTCAGAATTAACACAAAGTGTATAGTAACATTAAGAAAAGACAATAAAATACAATGTACACACTTAATACAACGGTAAAATGAGTGATTTGAGCAAATTGCTAAAATGAACATAACGACAGTATTCGTCATATGTTACAGGTGCTGCCCTCTGAAGTGAGAAGCAGCAGATAAATTAATACGTAATATAGTATATTATGACTTTACTAATTGGCAAACAAGAGTGAATTGAAAACAATATATTATCGTCAGCAATAAAGGTTATAAATGCCAATAACCTTAACACACAATTTTTTTTGGTTTGCACAATTAAATAACAAAAAATTAATTTTTTTACATTAACACAAATGTGGTGTTCCGACTGGAAACAAGTAACGATCATAAAGAAAGAAGAAAATGAAACGAGCTTTGCAAAAACGTGTATTGCTAAAAAAGCAATAAGAAAAGGAATTAGGTTAGGAGAGATCATGCCGTAGCATGGCTCAGTATGGAGCAGCGCCGGAATGCAAAGACGGGTGAAACAGGAGATTCCCGAGAAAACCCACTGACCAGCGGCATCGTCCGGCACTATGCGAAGATTCGGAAGCAAACACGCTGGGAATCGAACCCGGTTCGCCAAAGTGGGAGGCGAGTAGCCTAACCACTACACCACCGCGGTCCAGTTCACAGAGATAGCATGGATTGGCGGCTCCTTTGATGTGCACGTAGCCCTATTGGCTGCGCGACACTGCGTGCTGCGAAAGATGCCGTATTGGCTGAGCTGCTCACCTGAGAGAGAGAGAGAGAGAGAGAGAGAGAGAGAGAGAGAGAGAGAGAGAGAGAGAGAGAGAGAGAGAGAGAGAGAGCAGAGGGAGTGAAGTCTGCGACTGCGAGTATTGCTACAGTGAAGGGTGGGAACGACGAGCGGGACTACTGAACTGGATACGTAGGTTTATAGGATGTTCGCGGTAAAGTGAGCACTTTTGAAAACCCTGCTTGAGATCTACTTGTATACACGTTGCGTATTCTTCCGCCTTATGTAAAATTAACATTTGCCAAGAGCCTCATCACCTTTATTGATCCGTCGGTCGAGTGAACCTGTGAATTTATTGGAAAAGTAAATATTGTACGAATGTGCTGATTGTTACAATTCGATGCATTACAAAAAATAGAAAGCGAGAGAACTAATTTAAGTTTTCACACGCATTGTTAACTAACACTTTTTATTCAACGTTATTATATGGGACTACTTTCCCCTCCATCGTTACCAACTTTACTGGACACATGTTACTCATTGCACCCGTTAAAATATATGCAGGTAGGGGCAGTGACTTTTTCTAAGGTTGATTTCAAAAGTGCTCACTTTATCGTGAACAGCCTTTACAAACATTTAGAATGATGACAATAGACAGATTGAATATGTGTAAAAATCGAGTGTGAATTAAGTGTCAGTAACCACTATAGAGATTATAATAAGGACTTTAATTAGAATTGTGCTAGTCATTAAATATTTCGCTAACTGAGATAAACAAGGGTAATTAATAGTGAAGATAGATAGAAAATGTTAAGTAATACTTGTGTGAATAAATTTAGAATCAAACTTAGTTGCTTTATTTTTATGAAGACCTCCACCCTATACGAACTAGGATACTCCCTTCTGGCGTTCTTGTTACAATATCTCGACATCCTGCAGTTTCATGTAGTAAATTTCCTATGAGTACCTTCGAGCTACTTTTCAGCAAGACTAACGTTTCTGGTCACCTTATTTGTCTCCCACACAGTAAAAATTGCTGTGCTTGTTGCAAATATATTCTCTGTAAACTACTTGCCAAATATTTACTTGCAATTCCACAAATGAAATACTGAGCACTGACAACACATTATTTTAGAAAACATACAAAAACATTTTTTATATATCTCAATATTTCTAATAAACACTTGTTAGTTAAAATTCAATATTAATTTTACACGTTCCACAATAAGGATTTGTGAAATATTCTCTAATGTATTTGTGGTGTAACAAAAATATCTTTGCCGATCAGTTTCCAAGGCATTTCTTGTGTAAATAAAACAAATTTTATAGTACTTGGACTATTGAACTAACTGTATGGGATGCCAGCTTTCTCCACTTCGAAGAGTGTGTGATATGTCATAACAAGTGTGGGGGAATATAAAACAATATAACGGTCAGTGTTTGTTTCAGTCCATGGTCAATCGTTCAGACAGACTATCCAGCTACAAGGTGGTGCTACAAGGTACCAAATTAGTCCCTCCTTCTGTATCACAAGTGCTCATTGCTCAAATATCTCTCGAGTTAAATTTTTCGGCACCCAAATTTTATGACAGTGAGTGTAGTTAGTATTTCAATCGAGTTCATAGAAAATGTAGGGAATTGTGTGTTAATATTTTTGGTGAAAGCAACGTCTGCCGTACTTTTAATTTGGCTTGGCACTGGCCTCGTTTCTAACGTATTGTTACGCGCTCGCTGCATCGCATCCCGTACGAGTGAGTGGAAGTGAAGGACAGCAGTTATATGATAGGGGCAGCAGAAAGTCAATGGAATGTTTTGAATGAACAAGAGAGCGATAGGTCGGTGGCCGCGTATCTGTTACAGAAAGCGAACCGACACGATAATCCTTTTTGCGGCGTCTGCTGCTGACTCTGGTTGTATGGATATCTGCGTTTATCTAAAGAATACTCTGGATTACTGACCTCCTTCTCTCAGCGTGACTCGGGCTGCGTTGAACCTTCCAGATGGTCAGGGCGAACGATATCAAAGTGTGACAGGCCTCCGAGACGAGGAATTAATGAGCGAATGAGTGACTGAGTTCCGAGCGATAGAATACGAGCGGCGAGAGAAGTGTTCAGTGGAATGGAAGTTTGCGACTGCGAGTATCAAGCAGTGAAGAGTGCAGCTGGCAGACTGGACTATTGGCCTGGGTTCGTGAGGTAATGACATTAAAAATGATGGCAACAGATAATAATGAGTATGAGTTAATTGACTTTAACCAAACAGCGACAATTAAGCGGAATTTTAATTTGAGAATATTGCTCTCGCTGTTAAATAAAAAATAATAATAATAGAAACAGATGACTTAATGCTGTAAATAATAGCTGTATGGATAATTTAGAAATCAAATTTAGTTCTTATATTTATATTAAATCTTGCATCCCTCAAGAACTCAGATACGTCCCTCAGGTGTCCACGTAACATTAAAATGATGGAAATATTTTTGCTCGGCATTTGCAATCCAAGTAGGTCTCTTTGTGTATAAAATATGGGAAAGGTTGGCGTATGAGGTAATCCATGAGTATGAATTATGGCGCCAGTTTCAGATCTGTTGTCTTCTTCGTTCATAGTGCCTGCTTCCCCCCCCCCCCCCTTGGTTTCGCGTGGTCTTTACCTTCGAGTTCCAGAAAGTGACAAGCCTTATTACAAAAGCAGGAAACACGGAGATCGAGTCTCTGATAACAAGCACATAAACCATTGTCAACTGCGTTATGGGTGTGTTTGTTGAGTCTTCTTTTGATAGCGGAAGTGCATTAACTGGGATGAAATTGCGCATCCCTGTCTGCGTCAGCAGATCTTCAAGTGTATCAACTTCCAGGATGTATGTTGTATACTTCACGCGCAGTTACTATTAATAGAGGTTTATTATTCTTAACTTATTGTTTTTTATTCATTTCAGATCTGATTTAACGTATGATTGTAGGCGCTGCTGTACTATTAAGCCAACACAACATTGTCTACGGTATCACAACAATTGAGCTCTGGGCTTTGTGCTCTCCTGTCATAGTACAGAACGTTGACACGGCTGTCACTGTTTATGACACGACTGTGTTCACTGGCTATTGAGTGCTTCAACTCTGGCACAGTCATTAATTCACAGATGTCTCTTCATTTATGCAGGAATGCCGGAGGTGAGTTATAAAACAAGACACAGATATACAGCAAACTTGAATGCAGACTATTCGCGGTTGCTTCGCATTTTTTAATCAAACCTTTGAAAAATCATCCTATGTATTTGGTGGTTTCCTAAATGTTTCATGTACAGTATCTACCAAAAAGTAATTGGACATCCGTGAAGATAGGTAATTCAGTACGTCAGTTGACTTGTGTTTCACGGCCTTCGGCGTAGGACCGCTGGTGTTTGTCCGTGGTAGTATGAACGCAGCAGAGGCCTATTGTAACATTCTGGATGATGAAATGCTCCCAACATTGTGGCGTTCTTAAGGAATAGACCCGTCTTACTTCCAGGATGACAGTGCCAGGTGCCATGTTTCAAGGGCAGTGGTACGCCGACAACAATGTTCGCCGATTGGACTGGCCCGCCCAGAGCCCCGACCTCAACCCTATAGCACATCTTTGGGACGAATTGGATCGCCGGGTGAGGGCTCGTCAGGCGCGGCCAAAATCCATTGCCCAACTCATGGAATGGTTGCAAGAGGAATGGCGACGAATCCCCGTGGATGTCCTGCAAACACTCGTAGAGAGCATGCCAGACAGGGTGGCTGCTGTTATAGCCACAAGAGGTGACCCTACGAGATTCTAACTGGGTGACAACCACCGACCAAACATTGTGGACAGGTGCCCAACTACTTTTTGGCAGATAGTGTATTACAAGCGTCCTATATTTCTTTTAATATAAAATTGTCTTATTTTAAATTAAACTGATCATTTATTAATTTTTATCTGTAAATAGTAATTTTTCGTTTGTAATTGATATGAATAAATACAGGGAGGAAATAGGAGTTTTGGAAATGGCTAATAGGAAATATTTCTCATGCAAAATATTGTTACAGTAAACTGAGTGCGCGTGAATGCCGTACATTGTCCCTTTATTGTGTAATTACTTATACTGAGTTAAGCTTTGTTTGCAACGAGGCGTACACTGTGTACACTGTGAATCTGAAACAGTGAGAATTGCATTGTTTCAATAAGTTAAACGTATCTGACTGATACAACAGTCACTTCAGTGAATTTGACTGATGAACCAGTGAAAAAATGCCATATTTCCTTCACTGATTGATTCAATGACATTTCCCACTGGTTCGTCACGTCATTCTTTCCACTGTTTTCTAAGTAGTAAGTTTTCGACTGATGAACCAATAAAACACCACATCAACTTGTTCCGTCTCTAATTATTCTTTACTGATTTATCAGTGAAACTGCGAGTAAAAATGGCCGTTAAACAATGTGTATCAAATGAAGTAACAACGAGTAAACGAGCAAATTCATACACATAATACTTTCTTAGATGTGTTTCGTCTTTCAAAATGCCATTTTACGACGTAATATTAACACACAGCCTTTCATTCCTTTTTTACGTCTTTCATTTCGTTTCCATGTAATCGGCGCAGCGCTCTGTTTGGAGGTTTAAACTGCATTTAATTTGGCGAAGAGAGTTCACTCATATATACCATTCGTTTTAATAATCCTAACGGTACCAATTGAACCAAAATAGAAAAGTATGAGCATACAAATTCAAACTACATGATTTCGCCGCGATTGTGTAACACATACATTTTCCTATTATAATAATAACTTGGCTTGGTAGCTCAGACGTCAAGGCAACGGCCTAGAACATGATTTCAAACAATTCTACCTGCCACCGAGCCACTGCAGTCGGCCGGCACTTATTCAATCAGTGAAATTCTTTCATGTCACTAATACAATCAGTGAAATTTTTTCACTGAAACAATCAGTGGTTTCCCACTGATTCTAAGTGGAGCCATTTTCCGAATATAGAGTGTAGAACTTTAGCAGGGCTTCAGAAAAGTTCGAAGTAATGGAACATTTAGATTTTATCAATCTTTAACGAAATTCATAATCAGCGGGGATTACCTGTATAAAAAGTTATCTGTGTATTTATTGTTTATTAAACATAACATAATCGATCCCTCGACTTGTATCGGCGATGAGTCCCGCGCACTAATACTGACTGAAAAGAAGTGAAATATAGTTAACAGAGTATCGACTCACTTTACTATCCCTATTTAGAAACACATGTTTATAGATAACAAACCTTTGACAAGCCTGTGCGTGTTGAACGAGCAGTTCCATAAATCAAACAGCCGTATCAAGAACAAATTATCCGCAGAGGCGAAAGTTGGTATAGAACACTATCATGGGAGAAGATTAGTCTGGCTGTGACTGGATGAATACAATCGCTATAGTTCTTCGCGGTTACTTCAAACTGTGGGACTGAGGAGTCTAGCTTACAGGTGATTTAACTTACGGAATATCTCTGTCCCTCGCCATCTCGAAAATGGCTCTAAGCTCAAGTGCTTCTGAGGATAGCTGATCGTGGAATCATTTCGTTAAAAGACAGCTGCCCTTATTCACCACAGAACATAAACTCGTCCTCAGTTTATGTCATAAATGTGGGAAGGCGGAACATACCAAGATTGCAACTTGACTTCAAATACTTGAAATGTTCACCGAAAAACGTATTCAGAGGCGGACTGGACGGCTAGCGGCAACACCAGAAACATTTAGGTTTTTTTTGTGGCTAAAAGGGGGGAGGGGACGGTGCTATAAGGTCCAGGACATAAAATAACCCCAAAATTGGTTTGGAATATAAATTTAAATAGTACTTCTTTAAGTTTATGTAGGGATATCTGGAAATAAATATAAAGTTAAAGTTTAAAATGTAGTCAGATTTAACTTATCCGTTTGTTGTTAATTTTTTTCCTTTTCTTGTGACAGAAACGTAATGGAAAATGTCATCTAAAGAATGGCGGGTGAGAACAACACGGAGGCGATGTTATCATCTAAAGGTCGAGGTTAAGGACAAATAAAAATGGTGGCAATAATTTCCCTTAACTGTTAAAGTCAAGGATAAACCCAAGATGGCGGACGAATACACACCTTCCTGCACTTGTCCTAGAAGCTACCCAATCTATCTACTAAAGCCATCCTTACACGATACCCATTTCTGCTACCATCTGTTATACCCATGGACACAACAGAAGGTATAAAAGTTTCTGTAGCAGGCGAGAGCAAAGCATCAATCAGTTCATACTCACAAGTTACCTAAAATGCTAACATAATATTGTAAATTGCAGTCAAAAAACAACTCGCAAATGGCAGATATTCCGCAGTTAGCAGGGGTAAAAATGCAATCAAATATTGTATGTAGATGCTTTGTGCTACATCCAAAAAGTAAGAAGATTATTTTTTTTTAAAGACTGCATTAATTTGATTTTTTTTGTGTAAGAGTACTGGAATATTAATATACGGAAAATAATATTTGTAACGACACTGCTAATGTATATTTAAAAAAAAGTAGTGTATTCAGATTTATTTACAACGAACGTTTACGCGACTAATTAAAACAGGATTTAAATATTTATCTGTAACAGGCATAATAATAAATCATGTGCTTTCCATAACTAAACAGGTGTATACGGTTAGGAGACTAAACGATGCTAATAATAAAGCTTTCATGTGTATGAGTTAACATCACTCATGCTACACAGATCAAATTGTGTTTTTGCACTGCTCGTTTGTAGGCTGTGTGCGTAGCTCATAAAGTAACGACATTTTTTAGTTATTTTATTTGATACATCATTATTGTTTATAATTTATAATTTTGTTAGGAAACGTTTATTTCTAGAATTTCTTTGTATAAAAGCAATAATATGCGAATAACTGCACAGTGCAATCGGCTCCCTGTGTTTTTTATTATTTAGCTTTGATTTGTATTGTGTGTTTGTATTATTGCTTTTAGACAAATATATTCTAGAAATAAACGTTTTCTAGCAATAACTTAAATTGTAAAGTTCAATAATATTATCACATAAAATAACTAAAAACAATTTTGTTATACCGCGGAGATTTGAACTCTGAAACCGAAAAGTATGCGGCGCGTACCCTAGCACACTAACTGTCTATATGCGCCGTGTAAAAGGTCGTTCTATATAGAGGAGAAAAGTCCATAGTTATTGCTTATCTTCAAAGTCGTGTTTATTGTTTTATTATGACCGTGGGAGTTAATTAAAACTTTCCCGTCACTTCCGCGTACATTAAGTTTCATTTCGTACACACACCTCGAGCTTGTTACTTGAGAGTTCGCCATCTTGTCTGTAGCAGTTCCGTGGGTATAACCGGAGTCAGACCTCCGGAAGAGGCTGGATGGTAACCTACACGGGCGCAGAAACGCTAGCACGAAAAACTGGTACGGAAATGGGCGTCTAGATTCCAGAGGCGCCGCCCGTGGTAGTATTTCCAGCAGAACAAACACTGGCCTGCCAGTCCCTGGTTCACACTCGGCTCAGACGCCCACTCCTCAACAACAAGCATAGTCTGTTTAAGATGCTGAGGGCAGTTGTTGTTCGCCTTGCCAGGGACTGTGAGCGCCGACGTGTCATCTCGTCAGGACAGTTCACTGGCGCGGGCCATTGTGTGTAGCTGCGCCTCTGTATGTGCGTCTGTGCTGAGGTGAAGTGCCTTGAAACGGGGGGGGGGGGGGGGGGGGGGGTATACGTGCCGGAACGCTGTCGCCTGGTTTCGCATGTGCCAATAATCCTCACGTACTTGTCCTTGGCCCGCCTCACCCGCGCTACCGAGAACAATTGTTACACCTCCTCCCTCCCCCACCCCCCTTCGCCACCCTCAACACCGCTAGTGATTAGGTGTCTCCTCGGACCGCAGTTACAAAGTAGCAGAGATCACAGAGGCTGATCCTAGACGCACCGACAAACTGTTCTCACTTGGACACAACTAGAATACAAATAAGAAAGTCCCAGAGTAATCAATATCCCCGCAGTTTAGCAGGTCATTTCGCGGCCACCTTTTTTTTTTTTTTTTTTTTTTTTGCGAAAAAATTCCACGACTATTTGTTCTCGAAACCTCTTCCATAATTAAACGATACGATTTGTAACTGTTACGCGCGGTATGCGTGACCGCTAATCACGGGCGTTCACTATCGGTTTAACTTCACCGTGATTGGTCCAGTCCGGTTAAGGACATGTATTTTCGCACAAAGTAAAGCTGCAAGTGCACACATAGAGAAAAACTTCCTGCACCTGTAACAAACAGATGTTACGAAACTACTTTCAATTATTCTCTTGTTACTGTACAGCAGAAATATCGTGTGTTTACAACACATTATTGTACAATTTTGTTTAAGTATCTCGCTTATAATAATCTACCTACAACATTTGTTCGATAAAACTCGATATTAAATTGATTATAATTTATTTGATGAGTTACAAAACTTTTCTGTGACAACTTGTATGAAAAGATTTCCTTGTACAAATACTTTTCAAAATGTTCCCCTAGGTAGCAGGGTCCTTGAGTGGTTTTGCATGTATATGACGCGTGTATTTTGAGATGCGGTGCTTTGAAAAAACAGTTTTAGCTCATTTGGAGTATTCTGAAATAAATGGTGTTTCTAATTAGAAATCAGTCTTAAGTGTGTGTTATTTTCGGAGGTCATCAGATTGGATGCACGTTTAATAGTTTCGTGGGAAAACATGTATTTGAAACACTCTGCAACGCAGTTCATGTTCCTTGTAGGCTATTCTTGGTTCCTTCTACTCTTTTCCTTTTACACACTGCACTTCATCATTTCCTAGGCGGCAGCAGGTGCAAACACTTCCAGTGACATTGGTCGGCTAGTCTGCTCACAGTCACATTATGACTGCGACGAATATTTGGGAATTATTGATCTAGAACGTAGTGATTGTATTAAAATTATTAGTAGCTTCATTTAATACTTGATAATATTTGCATACCCTGAGAGCATTTATAAAGATAAAGTAACTAGTGCTGTGCAGTGTTGTCCATTTAAATACTTACAGAAATCTAAAAAACAATTCGAAACTTTAACATCTGAGTTCAGAAAGGATTTAATTCTATTAACTAGAGTAATAGGGGCGGGCCGGTTTCATTTCACTTTTGATTAATCGGATCAACCCTTTGATATTAAAAGGGTAAATCCTTCATCCGACCTTAATCCGATGAAAAATTATTAATCCGATTTTAATCTGATCAATTTTTTCGGTAATCCTTAATCCGATCATAATCCGACCGATTTTTTTTAAATTCTGATTGGATAAAATGTAATGAGACTTTGCTACATTGATGCAATTAATTTAATATAATTAATCAATTGAAAATTGTTGCGTGATGAGTGTATAGTTTGTTGTACTTTATTTTCTTTTTTTCTTTATGGGTGGCATTAGGGAGCGGCTCTGGTATGTCCTCACCCTTGGAGCTCTGGCACTCAATGAGGTGTGACGTGTTGGGGACAGGGTATATATATATATATACCCTGTATATAAATATATATATATACCCTGTATATATATATGCTGAGTTTTGTGCAAGAGTGGGATAAGTGGTAAATTTTTTTGGGTATTATGGGAGATATTGCTCGTAGACGGTGTTGGGAGATAGGCTACTTTAAAAGATAGTATTTACGTCGTGTATTATTCCGAAAACAATTAAAACAGTGATGATGTTAAACACGAGAGAAATAAATGGAAATACAAATTTCAAACGAACACAACTACATGAATAACATGGTGTCGACATGGGCTAACTCACTAAACGATCACAACTTCGTGTATGAAATTAATTAACGATCTACAACGAAGCAAAAATGTCCCTATAAATATATCAATTAAATGGCTAATGAACACAATTACAAGGTATTTGATAAATTACACTACTTGATGCCTCCGAGTCCTACACGTACCTTACATGATTCTACAACAGGCCCATCAGCCTGTGACACTGGTGTAGAACTTCTGAAACGGTATCCACATGTTAAAATAAATTTATTTATTAACATCCGTAAAAAATAAAACTTTTAACAGTCAATGATTTTAATATACGTCCATTCGTTTGGGAGTTCGCTGCAGCACTGCATTGGATATACCACTTATGTCGAGGTATAAGCAAAACAATGTGTTGAGAGCAAACATAAACTGCGTGTGTGCCGGCGTAAGTTTGATTATAGACTGAGCTGAAAAACTGGGAAATGAACGGAAATTGATGCGAATATTAATCACGTGACAAATGGATAAAAATTATGTTTACCATGCACGTACTAATATATAAATTACACTACTTGAATTTAAAAACACGTAATGAAATTGTGCAAGCACCTCTCCCAAAACACGTCTGTCCAGCTGCGAGGTCAGCAAAGCAATGACTGCAGTGTATGGCGTGCAGAGACTTATAAGTGTGGCCGACGTCTGTCAAGCTGGGAGAGTCAGTCAATGATGAGACATGGAGATTGCAGCCAAGAAGAAATTACAGCAAATACTCTGAATATGACTCACTAAACAATTTATACACTTCTCATATGCATTCTGAGTTATATCTAGAAGAAAAGGTCTCCCTATCAAGATACTATTAACGACGAACAATAAAATCACGTCTTGCTGAATATTTCGCATGGAAAAAAAAACTTACCCAGATTTTTTACACAAATTTCACTATTGTAAGAATACTTCACTTTGAACACAAATTTCTTTTGAATCATAGGGAGATTCGGAAGGCATGAAGAAGTCCTTAAACCTACAAAGCATAATCCTGTAACATTTTATATAAATGTAGAATATATTTTATGAAACACTATTGAATGGCTAATTACACATATTAAAATTTACACTCATGAACGTGTAAAGTTTTCAAAATATATCAAAAAAGGGAAGCAACTAGATATTGCATTCAAATTGTGGGCTTTGCAGACATTTCCAATGCTACTATCATCACAAAAAGTAATTTGGAATGTGAAATCAAGTTTTTCGCCTGGGAAACCATGATTTGTGGTTATTTGTTTTCAAACAAATCGACAAAACAATTTAAAAGCTGATAGATCAGTTTTCGATCATTGTGATATGAATAATATTAAACTGCATCTAAACAGTCAAGCTTATCCCATATATGGGTTTAAATATGAACTTTGCCAATGGGGAATTCCTTATTTGCTATGGTACGCACTCAAAGTTCCAGGAAATGTATTATAAGAAAATGAGCTCCCCTATCCTAGAACCCGAATCATTTAAAACCAGAGGAACATTATTTGTATTTGATACAAGCAAACAAGACAACACAATTACCGATCGCGTAATTGATTCACGAATGGAAATTATTGCAAATACACCAATTCCAGCAAATACACAAGCTTATGTGTTGAAAATTCATGATAGATTGGTGAATTACAATGTAAGAGATAAGCTGGTGAAGATAATGACTTGAGTCAGTAGACGACGAACCACATTTCCGACGAGATGTTTTGCAATGCACAAGGATTTCAATCTCCAGATAAATTTATCATTAAAGAATTAGCTATTACCGATATGGAAGAACATACAACTGTTTTCACCTTCAAAGCACCGTTTGACTGGAAATATCTAACTCCTAAATACAATAAAACTAATAGATGGTTTACCAACCATCAGCACAGTTTAAAATGGGAAAGTGGGTATATGGATTATGAGAATATTGAATATATTTGCAAACATTACCTAAATAATTGTGAAATATATATAGTTGGACTCTACCAAAAATGCATTTTAGAAAGTGTATGGAATGGGAAAGTAACACATATTCAAAAAGAATACAATTGCCCATCGTTCAATCAATGATGTAAAACACACAGTTCTAATTCAACATTCTTTTCTGCAGAGGAAAACTCTAAATTAATGCTAACTTGGGCAATGATGTCTGACTGGGGAGAAACTGATTATAATGATTCTCCTCCTGAATCACCCATAGATATTATTCGAGTGATATTGATCTCTGTGGGATGAGAGAACTAATGAGTGAAATTAAGTATAAAAAGTATTTTATTGTACGTAATCCAATATTTCTTAAAAATGTATCAACAGAACAGTGATACACCTGTTCATGCATACAGAAATCGAAGTGTAAATTGAATATCAGCATGTTATTTGCATGTTGGAGTAAACCATTTAGCGAATGTGTCGGAAATAAATAGTTTTAGTATCTTCGTAAACATGTCTTTCTTCCACCCAACTGGTATTTATGTCTCTGTAACCCCTGGACATTCAAGTGTTAATTACTCTTGTTCGTCTAACGGAATGCTCTGCCATTTTGGAGAGATGTGTGTTGGGCTGTTTCATTAAAAAAATATCCATTATCCTTATAGAGGGAGAGTAATTTATTGATTTAATATCTTGTCCGGATATGAAAAAATGTCCTGTATACCATATGTGTCCGAATACAAGTCCGCCAGCGAGTATCGAAGAAGTGTATTCACCCTTTTATGAAACTTTTCTTGATTTACCAGAATGTATAATACTACACACACCCGAATACACAAAAAAATGATAACAATCAAACAGATGAAAATACTATAAGTACTGCCAAGAAGAGAATGAAAAATATATGATGCAGCAAAAAATGTTTTTGTAAATACCCAGTAATGAGAAAATATATTCTGAAAGCAAAATGTAAGCAAAATGTGACAAAATAAATAGTTTGAAATTTTTTTTGTGTCTTACTGACTTTATGAATACATGAGTTGTAATATTCCCATACTCTGACAATCAAATATTATGTAAATTTTGTTTGCATGCATTTAACAATAAAATCTAAATGTGTTTACACATAAAGGTTCGTGTGCGGGATATTGATTAAATAAACCTTTAGTAATTTGAAAACGACTTAATACATAAAACTCTGTAAACATTATATAATTCAGATGTATTATGTTTAAAACGAATTATGTAATTGAATTGCTTCCTGGAATTGCCTATAAAAGATGCCTTGCAGTTTCATTCTAGTCTTGGAATAGTATGGAAGCAATGATGTCTCTGATGTGTTGCTTCTGCAGTAAAGAATTTACAGCTTCGTGAAACTTACAACGACATGAAAGACCAAATTGTGGAATGAAACCTTCAAGAAAGCAGTTTCAGTGTGATTTCTGTCAGAGACAATTTACATGGAGTGATAATTTTATGAGACCTTATAAATTTTGCAGCACTGATTCACCTCCTCCTCCTCTGCACCTAACTCCGCAGTCAGCTCCACAATCTGTCCCACACATGGTCCACCTACTGCAAAACACTTAACATTTCCAGCTCCACCCACTGAATTACCTCGACAAATTCGATATGTTAATTCAGGGTTGAAAAGTAATTCGATTTCTGACTCTCCAGCTTAAGTGAAAAGTTCATTGTCCAATCTCAGATACAAGATACTGGCTAGTGCGTTCGCCGGCATGCTAACTGATGTACGGATAGTTAACAATAGGCTTAAAGTGACACAGACTTTTTTTGTTGTGGAAACACCAGGAAGCTGCAGATCAGGGCTCTCGACCTCAGCTATGGGTGGTGCGTCTCGTCGTAGGGCCAGGTAATTGTAGAATTCCTTTAACAGATTTAACTAAAACATCACCCCAGACTATTAGAGTATCTGTTACCATAGCGGGTAAGTACTTGAAATCCCTCATGGTGGAGGAAGACATTATGGAAACATTCTATTTCCAATGTAATTCCCTCCCTACCTTATCCAATGTCGGTGATTTTATGACAATAACATAGTACCTTACTTAACAACCAGACTTCCAGAATTTAGTGCTTGTGGAAGCGGGTGGACTTTACAACTGATATCAAAAATGGATGTGAATATCTCCCAATACAGAACAGTCACCACTGGTGGTAAATACACAAAGTAATTCAAGTTTATTAGCGATAAGAAGGCTTGTAATCCGGCATAGCTTCATTACTCGTCTCGCTTCACTCTCATCGGCTCTCAAGACCCCCATTTTCGAGAGCCATCTAAATTTCTTCACTCGCTACAATGCACAAATAAATATTTTTGCTACAAGGTTTTAATACAATTGGAAATCCGTAAATTTCCTATTCCACGAAACCCAGAATGTGTGTCGAGCTTCTGAACTGCGAGCCTTGCCTCATGTCAGTAAGATGTGTATGTCAAATTTCCTCCACAAAATTTGCACTTCTTGTATTTCAGCGCTTCATTCAGTAGGCTGTCTAATTTATTTCCACAACACTACACTCAGTACCATAATAAATTGAGCTCTGCTATATGCAATACTGCCAATGAGGTAGTTAAATGACACAATAGCCTCTACAAGTCAATTAAACTGCCAGCCATATGAAGAGTGATCCAATCATCTGACAGATAGTGTCATAAAATAACTAATCTGAAATTCTAACAGCCAGTGAGCCAACGCCTCATCTAGAATCCACTGTGAATAAGAACTTCTGACAGATTTAAGGGTAACGAGTTCGTCTTCTTGCGACATCAACCAAATGTTATCAACCTGGTTCCCAGAAAAGAAGATTGAGTGTTTTTGTATATAAATAAATACTTTTTAAGAAGAATGTGTTTTTGTTTATGTAAATAAATATTTTAAGAATAATGTGATTTTTGTATATATAAATAAATAGTGTGTTTGTTGGGAAAATGGGATATATGAAGAGCGTATTTCAAAGTAAATGTTTGTTTCATTTATCTCCAAACTGTAGATCTGTAAGTTTATGAAACATATACCTTAAAGAAAGGGTTAGTCAATGTTTTCACAAAAAAAAAAGCTATATTTTATTACTTTATCCACCAGAGGTCATAGCTTTGCAGTTTGTTTGTGTGAAGAACTTTAATTTATTTGTGGGTGTTACCTAGTCTATGTGTGTTCACTACGAGGATTTTTTTTTAAAAGCTTTATCTGCAATACATTTTCGACAGAGTTTTTGTTAGAATTATTTCGGATTGATAAACTGAATTTGTGTTAACTAACTTAGTATTGATTTCATCATTGTTCTTTGACGAAGTTGCAGGGACCCAAATACCCCCTAGAGTTATTCATTTTGTGACAAATTTGTATGCAATTATTCATTCCAATCATTTGTCTAGATTGTGATTAGGTATTATTTGTACATGTTCTCACAAATTATGTGCAATCATTATTAAATAGCTGGGAATTGTTAAAATATATTTATTTGCAGCAAATATTCAAAACGGTTTAAATTTTTGCTTGCAAACTTTTTTCAAACATCCCTGACATGAAGGTTTGAAGACTGCAGAACAGCTCCAGGTATGGCGAGTCAAGGGAAGTGGTGGGCGGGGGGAATGAGTACTCCCCCCACACAAGCGGACAGGGCAGAGTGTCAGGAGAGTTCAAAATGCATGTGTAGAGCATAGTTTTGCAAACAGCTCACCGGTACAGGTAATTTAAAATTTCTCTGTCCGAGGGAAGGTAGATAGACAAGTAGATAGCCCTTGATTTTGTCAAAGATGCCTTCTGGGCTGGGGTAGAGGGAGGGGAGGGAGTCGGGGAGGGGGTGTGTACTGCCCTCCGTGGACAGGGCAGAGGTCCTTCTATACGAAAATGTGCTCTGGGCCGGAGGGGGTGCGTGACCTTGGATATAAACTCTCTTTTGGGACAAAAACACGTTCTGGAGTAGAGGTGGTGTGGGAGGGGGAAGGGGACAGGGGGCTGCAGGCAGGACCGATGTGGATACTTCTCGCTGACCACCGCCATGTTAGTTTGGCAAAAAGCATTGTCATGGATACACGTGCTACTGAACACCACTGGGCACGGCACACTGGCGGGTTTCTGTGTGACGATCGAAGGGTCGGCAGTCAGCGGGCTTCGGAGTCCCTAGGTCCTAGACATATCATACACCTAACTGTTAGCCACGATTCTCGTTAAGCAATAGTGTTTGCTCCTGGTTTCAGATATTGTTTTAATATAACATTTTTTATAACTTCTCAATTTATTGGGAATTTTTTTTTTTTACATGTGTTAAACTGATATGGTGTGTTTATCGTGTCAAGCACTTTTCTGTGATTGGTCTACTTCATAGGATTTTCAACTAACGTTTTGTAAACTAGTGCTGTGAATTTCACCAACTTAATGGAATTGTCTAGGACATTCGTTATTTTAAATAATTTTTTTAAAATGAATTTTGTGATTTTCATAAAATATATTCTATGTTTCTATAAAGTGCTACACGATTACACTTTGCAGGGTTAAGAACTTCTTTACACCATCCAATTCTCCCTATGCTTCAACAGAAATTTGTGTTAAAAGTGAATTATTCATACAATAGTGAAATTTGCATGAAAAATCTGGGTAAGTTTATTTTAAATTTGATATGAAATATTCAGGAAGACATGATTAAATTGTTTGTCGATAATAGTAGCTTGGTAGAGAGACCTTTTCTCGATATAATTCAGAATACATATGAGTAGTGTGTAAATCATAGAGTGAGTTGTATTCAGAGTATTTGCCGTATTTTCAACTCGGCCGCAAGCTCTGTGTCTCATTCATTTACTAATCTCTCAGCTGGATAGGCATAGGCCGCACTTATAAATCTCTGCACACCATACACTGCAGTTGTTGCTTCACTGAGCTCGCAGCTAGACAGACATGTTTTGGGAGAGGTGCTTGTGCGATTTCATTACCTGTTTTTTAATTCAAGTATTGTATTTTATATATTAGTACATCCTTGGTAAACATAATTTTTATCCATTTGTCACATAAATCGTATTCACATCTCTTTCTGTTCATTCCCCAGTTTTTCAGCTGAGTCTATAATCAAACTTACCCCGAAAAACACGCAGGTTCTGTTTGCTCTCAACACCTCATTCAACTTATAACCCGTCGTCAGTGCTGCAGCAACCTCATAAGCGAATGGACGAATATTAAAATCACTGACTGTAAAACATTTTATTTTTTTACACATGTTAGTAAATAAATTAATTTTAACATGTGGATTCCATTTCAGAAGTTCCTCGCCAGTCTCACAGGCAGATTGACATTTTTTAAAATCATGTAAGGTATGTGTAGAACTCAGAGGCACCAATTAGTGTAATTCTTCAAATACCTTGTAATTGTGTTCATTGGCCATTTGATTAATATTTTGATAGGGACATTTTTGCTTCATTGTAGATCTTTAATTAATTTTATACACTTAGTTGTGATTATTTAGTGAGTTAGCACTTGTCAAAACCACGTTATGCAAATAATTGTGTTCGTTTGAAATATGCATTTCAAATAATTCTCTCGTGTTTAACATCACTGCTTTAATTGTATTCTGAATAATACATGACGTAAATACTATCTTTCAAATTCCCTTATTTGCCAACATCATCTACGAGCAATATCCTCCTCCATACGAAAAGTACCACGTATGCCACTGTTGCACAAAACTCAGCGTGCACACATATATATGTATATACACCCCCTCTCCCCAACTCTCTACACCTCACCTCAAGTCAAGGTCCAGTGCTCCAAGGGCGAGGACATACCAGAGATGCTCCCCACACCCCATCCAAAAAGGAAGAAAGAAAATAAAGTACAACAAACTATGTACTTATCACAAATAACAATTTTCGATTGACTAATTAAATTAATTGCAACAATCAATCAAAGTTTCATTACATTTTATCCGATAAAAATTTAGAAAAATCATCTATGGGATTAATATCGGATTGAGGATTAACGACCAATTTTTGGTCGGATTAAAATATGATTAACAATTTTTCATCGGATTAAGATCGGATGAAGGATTAACGAAACAAATTTGATCGGGTTAAATCGGATTAACAATTTTTCATCGGATTAAAGACTAGCCCTTTTGATATCAAAGGGTTAAGCCAACAAATCAAAAGTGAAATGAAACTGGCCCGTCCCTACTACTATACGGAGACCTAAAAAATTTGTGGATTCATTTCGGGACAAGCTGCAAATCAAAAACATGTACTTATGTGCCACTTTTTTTATAATTGGTCCGTGCGTTATTTGACACCTCATTCAGATCCCTGGGCCAATATCAAATAAAAAACAAAATGCATGCCCAATCAATGCCATCCGTCCTGACAGTAAACAACCAATGAGACGTTGACATGTGATGGTTTGAACAGAAGAATGTGAATTGTACCATATAAGTAAATGATTTAGCGAAATTTTCAGGTCTCTATCAATAACGAAGTAACTGGTTAGTGAGGCACGATCGCTGTGGATTCCCCGCCAGCTGCGAATAATTTTCGTCACGATATTTTCCAGGATGGGAGATGATTTGTAGTCGCGCTGCTGCGCCTACCTCCGCGTGACAGAACGCCATTCATGCACTTTGAGAAGACATGCAGCCACAGCACGTCCGCCTGCCAGACATTCCTGGGAAGAAATTTGAGACAAAATGTATCATTCCAAAATGTAAAACAAAATACACTACACGAGTAGATAAGTAAAGTTCAAATGAGAAAATAATCTTGTCGCAGTTTCGTGGGAGGGAAGGTAGGGGAGGAAGTGTAGGGAAAGCAGTAAAGTGGCGGCAATGTAGGGGTGGCAGTTCAGGGTGCCAAGGGAAGGGGAACAGTGTTGGGCAGGCCGTTGTAGGGGAGGCTTTGTAAGAGAGGCAGTGTAGGGGAGGGCTCTTCCGATAACTCGCCGCTGGAGGGAGAGAAAACAGGCAACCCTGTAGACGCTATACGCACAAAACTGATAAAGGCTGTTCACTGTAAAGTGAGCACTTATGAGGCCATAGTTACTTTTTCCTTTCAGCCATTTTTATCCTTTAACCACCTTTCAAATATATATTGCCATGTGAGTAATAAACAAAGTGCACATATTCCACCACACACTGAAGTTAACGTCCAAGGGTAAAATAAAATAAATTTATTAACTATTATTCCAAATGAAAGGGCTTTCAAAAGTGCTCAGTTTACCGTGAATAGCCTACAGCATCACTCTCTTTTACTGTATTGAAGCAGCGACTTGTCAAATATGCGCTAGTGCTTGGCAACAGCAAAGACTACTTACAGAGGCGGAACGGCGCTTATTCCGCTACCTCCAGTCGCACACGCCAACAAACTGGCGTTGCTGGCTAGCAACATGTGTGAACTGTGTTGGCCAATCAGTGAATGGTAACTTACTCAACCATTCCCAGAGCTCCCCCGCAGCCAATCAGAGAATGGGTGCGCTCACATGGCAATAGTTGAATCCTGTACGATTTGCATTCTTTAGCCAGGCATCATTTGCTCGTTGGTTTCTGCCAAAAAGAAATAATTCAGACTGCAATTTAAAGCCTAAAATAGTCAAATTTACTTCCACTTAAAGAAAAAAGTAAGCGTTTCCCGCTGGACGTGAGGGACAAGTTAACTAGTTTTACAATGGCTGAATCCACGTATGCATCGGTAGAAAACTAAAAAATTCGCGGATTCATTTCGGGACAAGCTAGAAATGAAAAACATGTACGTATGTATCACTTTTATTATTGGTCCTCCCGTAACTTGACACCTCCTTCAGATCTCTGGGCCAATAACAAACTTACAACCAAATGCATTCCCAATCAACGCGATCAACCCTGACAGTAAACAACCAACGAGACATTGGTATCTGATATTTTGAACATAAGACTGTGAATTCTATCCTACAAGTCTATGAAGTCGCGGAATTTTCAGGTCTCTATCTATCGGTGATATCCAGTGAATTTCGATAAGTTCATTATCTATTACGAAGTGACATCAATTCAATCGACTGATTTGTCAGTCAGTAGCTGTGTCTTAACTAACTTTCAGCGACACATAGTTACATATTGACGTAATTTCCGGAGTACATACTTGGTTAGCTCAATACAATGAGAGGTGTACATTATTCGAGCAGAGCCTTTTAGCGTTCGTCTGACGAACTGAGTTTCGATAACTAATGTAATGTTCATATAACCTCGTTACCAGCCACTAAGTAACATCATAATTTACACGCCACTATCAGTCAGTTAGGAATCACGGTACGCAATTTTTAAAAAGTTAGGTTAAAAATATTTAAGACGTATTTATTTTTATTAGTATCACCCGCAGGCCCATTTGATATTTGAAACATTTTTTTTGCCATGTGTATAAGTCGCTTTAAAGCTTGTAAGTGAAACTATATAAGTAGAACAGATTTACAATACGGGATGTTAAACGAAAATGTGTACCTACTTTCACCCAGAAAATATTTTTTAGGAAGCTGTCTGTTCCCATAAAGTCCTAAATTAAAATATCTTTTTTTTTTTTTGCATGTGTATAGCCTACCTGGCAAATGTGGATTTCTCGAAAACGGTTCAACTGAGTGTTCCTTTCCAAGAAGACGACATTTTTTGTTAATTTACATGTGCTGATTCATAAGACGTTTTAAAAATCTCGCACATATATGGGTTACAAAGTTTTGTCCAAAAATATAAAGATGCCAATCGCCATTTTCACCGTGAAGGGGTGTGATCTTTGCCAACCGCGTATTCAGAGGTGTAAGATCTTCATTCTACAAGACACAATCTACTGATTTGTTGTCAGTTGCAAGTAGTTTCTGATTTTTAAACAAAAAGTATTTTTAAATTCGATTTTTGGCCTCTCGAACTTCGTTAGTTACCACCTTACGAGAAAAATGATGTAAAGGTTTCCTGTTACCGCAACACACGGACCTTAACGGTTTAGCAAGTCAGCAAATTACATTTTGAAAGCGTGTGTTGGCAATACTAGTGCAAAGGCTGCATGTGTTGATGAGGAAGGTCAAGGCAATTATAGGCTGTTCACGTTAAAATGAGCACTTTTCAAAGCCCTGCTTAAGATCCACTTGTATGCACATTGTGAATTCTTCCTCCTAATATAAAATTAACATTGCCATGGGCCTCATCACTTTATTCATGCGTTGGTCAAGTGAAACTGTGAAATTATTAGAATAGTAAATATTTTACAAATCTGCTCATTTTTACACTTCGATGTATTAAAAGATACAGAAAGCGAGAAAAATATTTTACGTTATCACAAATGGTTGCCCAGCACTTTTTGTTCGATGTTAAAATGTGGAACTACTTCCCCCTCCATCATTACCAACTTACTGGACATATATCACTCAGTGCGCCCGTTAAAATATAAACAGGTAGGGGCAGTGAAATTTTTTTCTAATGTTGATTTCAAAAGTGCTCACTTTATAATGAACAGCTTGTTAGAAAGAAGATAAGACAGAAAACTTCAGCTTTGCGACTTACTTGTCTCAAGTTGACGTCTGTCAGCGCATAATTGGTGACTCAGTAGTGAGTGACACGTGACGAGCAGACGGGATTGGCTGTCCTTCTAGAAAAATGGTTGGCGAGCGTGCTGTGGCGAGCAAGAGCTTGGCCGCAGAGTATACAAGTGCACAGAGGCGGAGTGGCACGGCGGTTCCTCTGATATGCATCTAACCCACTCTCTGATTGGCTGCGTGAGGCTCCGGGAACGGGCATCGCGCGTGATTGACTTCTGCGCGCTGCGAAAGGTTCCATCTTGGCAGGGCTGATTGGCGAACGTATCTCCAGCGCGTTGCTGGTAAGAGACGCCATATTGCTGGCCAGTGTGCGAGACTGCAGTTCGCGGTGCAAGTAGCCACTTCTCCTCTACACACACAATATTCCTGGTAAACTGAGCACTTATGAAAGACCTGCTTAAGGGGCTTCCCTAGTAAGGAAATCAGTTTAATTTCAAACATTTGCAATTAATCTAATTTCCCAAAAACCATAAAATATATTTAGACGTAATTTTTTTTTTTCAGAACAAAGATGTAAGTCCGTTCTTTGCGTTTTGTGTGTTAATTTAAGTAAATTCAAAAATGTTTATTAAAAACTAGGGAAATCGACACATATCGCGGTGTTTAAATATTTGTGCACGTAATACCTTCCAACGAAAAAGAGAGTTTTAAATTATAATGACAAAGCGGCATATTTTCTAAACAGATTGGTGTATTCAAACCCTATGGTCACGGCTTAACATTGTGAGTAAACAGAATACCAGGGACGCATGTTTACTACGTTTTCGACGCCCGGACATGCTGCAGTTGGCTCGCCTGACAGGAGGAGTGGGGATAGCGCTGTACCTGAACGCGGAGGGAGGGACAGTAGGGGAAGTTGCAGGTCGAGGTCTCTCCTTGCTCTTCACAACCTCACTGCCTGAGGGATGAAGCACCGAACGCACGGGATATTCAGGCTTAGCTTCAGCTTTTACAAGGAAAGACTGGCCGGGAGTCTAACAAACTCTCGTCCAGTCTATAACTTAACCTGCTTTTTTCTAAATCAACTTAATTCAAGGGACAAAAAGGCTGTTACCTCCGTCCACGAACCTGTGCTGGCTGGGGGGGGGGGGGGACTACATTGGGAACCAGGGTTTGCTGGGAGTACTCGGCTTCCCTTTAAGAAATATAGCATTCGCCTAAAATATTTTGAAGGCTGAGGGAGGGGGGTAGCTTCTCCTTTCTCCTGCATTGCACACGAGAACCGCCTGGGTGGTGAAGGGGCCTGACTACCCCCTCTCTGAACTTCGGCAGTGATTAGAACTGGCGGACTACACCAGATACCAGTGTTGAAGAATCGACTCTACATTTACTCAACCACTTTGCACAGCGTAGTTTTTAAGTTCACACGCCAAGTGTGCGTGAAAAACGCTACATTTTAATACCGCTCACACAGCTCGGCTCTATTAAGTGCCGTTGTATTTTCACGACTATTAACGAGAATGAAAGTCAGCGCTTAATTTACATAGATATCAGCAGTTAGCTTTTACAACATAACATACTGAACACCACCATGTCTTAACGAATTCGCCCATGCATTTAGAAACATGGAAACTTATTCTTGTATAAATCTGAGAGCATTACTGTTGACGTGTGTGGGATACATCTTAATTGAAATCTATATTAATTTTATGCGGATAAGATAACCATTGTATGGGGAACTGTAAAGGGCCATGTTGAAGGACTGCATTGACATTTTCCTGCAACTGAAAACGGAAAATATCTAAAAAAAAAAATTACCCGATGCAGCCGGTAGGTGCCGAATCTCCAATCATTGTATGATAGAAATAATATTTATCGACAAAATTAGTTATCCTGACACGTGGACTAAAACTGGGTACTGTGACCTTAACAATCTGTGCAATGCCGTTCAAAAACACGAGCGTTCTGAAGTTCGCATAAATTCGTTTTCGCCTCTTAAAGAATTTGGTACAAATAGAGTTGATTTTGGTCTAGATAGATTCAAACAATTAAGCACACGACGACATAACGCAAGAAGTTAAAAGAAACAGAGAAATTTGGGAGCGTTTGATTGATGTTGTTTGTTTCTTGGGTGTGCAGGAACTGCCTTTCCGTGGTAATGATGAGATAAAAGATTCAGGAAATCGTGGTAATTATGTTGAGTTACTTGCTTTGATTGCAACTTATGATCCAGTATTGTCGCAGCACCTTGAGATGTTTAAAAAATGTGTAGCATTTTTAATACCTGAATCCTGTCTTTCACAGATAATAATATGTTTTTACACGTACTAGGTCATTAAATTTTATACATATGTATTTAATAAAAATAAATATAGTATGCCATATTTTCAGAAACTTGCTTTTAATTCAAGTTCAGCAACTAACATTACTTGTTAAAAATTATATGTAGTGTATTTGTAGATATTTGAACATTAAATTTACTTTCAGAATTTTTCTTTCCACTGAAGTTAGCAGTAAGCTTTCGCATGTACTTGTGTAAGTTTCAAGTTATATTGTGAGAAGTATTGCACTGAAGGTCTGAACACTGATAAGATGTAGAATAAGGAGGTTTCACAGTTTATATTGATATATTTGTTGAGAGTATTATTTCCATGTGTCATTTTAGGCATGCGCTCTTTTTAATGAAGTTGTAATATATTGTTGACGAGGATCCAGCGTGTGACATGTGCACAGATATTGTGCGGGAATATCGTGATTATTATTTATCATTAGTTTATTGTCATTTCGTAGATGTTATTTGGATATTGATTTGTTGGTTTTGTGAATTAGCAACCATTATATTGACCGAGTGCCTTGTCAGGCCTCTATGTTATATTGACCGAGTGCCTTGTCAGGCCTCTATGTTATATTGACCGAGTGCCTTGTCAGGCCTCTATGTTATAATAATGCATACGAAATGGAGTTGTACATTTTTCATTAAACTTTTCTGGTAATATAGTAACTGATTTTATTAAAATCAATTATTATTTCCAAACCCACAACAACCATATTTTCGATTATCATAATTATTTTGCTAACATTTTACATGACTACTTTTGTACAGTCCGTTTATTCCAGTGTCTACGAATGTACTATTGGGTGTTCATTTTTGTTATCAGCTAGGCCAAACATAATCGGAATTTACTCTATTTGAAATAGGATTTATTTCGTCCAGAGCACATCTCTTTCAACCTAACATGTGAATTGTTTGAGCGATGAATATTGCAAGTGGCGTGACTGTTTCATCGCATTGCCTCAAGCCTCGTCAATACAAACCGCGTGTGATAGCGGTGGATGGGTTGCTGTGTTTACGAGGGAAAGTGTGCCAGACCAGAATGGCAGGTAGTAGCCGTGTTGGTTTCATGTCGCTGCTCTGGACTCGAGTGGAATGCTAGCTCGCATTCTTCCTTCTCTTGTCTGCGCAGCCATCTCCACTCCGCGCCCTTGGAAGGCTCACAGTGGGAGACAGAACACGCCCTTTCCACACGGAAAACATGTGCTCGGTAGCCCTTCAGGGGTTCCCACAGTACTAGGGAAGGCCCTTAAGATCTACTCGTATGCTATTCTCACACCATTAAACATTGCCATACTGATCACTGCATTAGTACGCCGGTCCAGTGAAACAGTGAAATTGTTAAGCCGGCTTCACACGATGCAAGATGCATTTCGCGCAAGATTTTGTATGAAATCTTTTGTACGAGGATGTCAACTAAATTTCGTACGAAACGAGTTCACTCGCAGATAGATGATATGAATACTGTCTCGTATCAAAATTAGTTGATAACCCTGGTGAGTACCAAACAGCCAAGGTATTATAATATGAAGTTGCTAACTTCAACAAGGTATTAGTTTCAAAGCTAACTCACCAAAATATAATAGTTTTTATTTTATTCTCAGCGAACTGTCTAAACTCCAACCCACGCTTTGAAGTTATTTACCAGCAACTTTTCATTTCCCTGTAGTCCTCTTCGCACACCTCAGATTACGATTTTATATTACTCTGTGGTTGGTTTTACAACAGGTCACGTGACCAGCATACAAGGACCAATAGGATCGCAACTTGCATCGCCTTGCTTCTCATTTCGTGCAAGATGTGCCTCGCACACAAACTTGTGCAAGAAATTCTCGTGCAAGGTCGGCATCTCGCGCAAGTCTGGCGCTCATCTTGAATTGCGTGAGCCTACTTTAGGAGAGTAAATATTTTTCAAATTTGCTGATTCTTTCACTTATATGAATGATATAAATTGTATGCACAAGAAATTATTTTAGTATTCACACTCTTGATTCAATGTTGAGACATTGAACAACAATCCTCTATGTCGTCACAAACACTAACTTTAATTAGCGCACGCGTCACCGCGCACAGTACATGCGGAAAGGGCCAGCGGCATCTTTCGAAAGTTCACTTCGGAAATGGAAATGCTTGTTTAATCGCAAACTACTTCAACTCCGTAGCAATACAGAGAAGAACAATGTGCGTACACTGCGGAATCTCTGCACGTTTCACTAACTATTCGTGAACAGCACTAGCTAACAACAGTTACAACCAATCTGCTTATGTGATAACTGACACTAATAATTTATACTATATGGATGCTGATATGTTAATACATCCTGAAGAATGCTTACCTTTCATTGGCGCCTGATGTCGCAGCTAAATTTTAGCGTACAAATTATATAAATATGTAAAATTGCATTAATTTATTATTATTATATAATAAAATAATTAAAAATTATATAAAATCAATAGCAGGCACCTTCATATGTGTGCGACTAGCACCCTGCCAGGTATTGCACAACTTCGTTTCTTTATTTTGACGCTTTACGTAAGTTATATGTAGGGACAGGAAAATGTTGCGTTTTAAACGACCTGTTTGCTAGACTCTACTCTGCTGTATATTGTCGAGTGTCAGCTTTGTGTCCACTGTATGCTGCTGTCCCAGTGTGTAGTCAGTCCTACATCAGACCTGTATGCTAGACTCTACTCTGCTGTATATTGTCGAGTGTCAGCTTTGTGTCCACTGGCTGCTGCTGTCCCAGTGTGTAGTCAGTCCTACCTCAGACCTGTATGCTAGACTCTACTCTGCTGTATATTGTCGAGTGTCAGCTTTGTGTCCACTGGCTGCTGCTGTCCCAGTGTGTAGCCAGTCCTACCTCAGACCTGTATGCTAGACTCTACTCTGCTGTATATTATCGAGTGTCAGCTTTGTGTCCACTGGCTGCTGCTGTCCCAGTGTGTAGCCAGTCCTACCTCAGACCTGTATGCTAGACTCTACTCTGCTGTATATTGTCAAGTGACAGCTTTGTGTCCACTGTATGCTGCTGTCCCAGTGTGTAGCCAGTACTACCTCAGGCCTGCATGCTAGACTCTACTCTGCTGTATATTGTCGAGTGTCAGCTTTGTGTCCACTGTATGCTGCTGTCACAGTGTGTAGTCAGTCCTACCTCAGACCTGTATGCTAGACTCTACTCTGCTGTATATTGTCGAGTGTCAGCTTTGTGTCCACTGTATGCTGCTGTCCCAGTGTGTAGTCAGTCCTACCTCAGACCTGTATGCTAGACTCTACTCTGCTGTATATTGTCGAGTGTCAGCTTTGTGTCCACTGGCTGCTGCTGTCCCAGTGTGTAGCCAGTACTACCTCAGACCTGTATGCTAGACTCTACTCTGCTGTATATTGTCAAGTGACAGCTTTGTGTCCACTGTATGCTGCTGTCCCAGTGTGTAGTCAGTCCTACCTCAGACCTGTATGCTAGACTCTACTCTGCTGTATATTGTCAAGTGACAGCTTTGTGTCCACTGTATGCTGCTGTCCCAGTGTGTAGCCAGTACTACCTCAGGCCTGCATGCTAGACTCTACTCTGCTGTATATTGTCAAGTGACAGCTTTGTGTCCACTGTATGCTGCTGTCCCAGTGTGTAGTCAGTCCTACCTCAGACCTGTATGCTAGACTCTACTCTGCTGTATATTGTCGAGTGTCAGCTTTGTGTCCACTGTATGCTGCTGTCCCAGTGTGTAGTCAGTCCTACTCAGACTGTATGCTAGACTCTACTCTGCTGTATATTGTCGAGTGTCAGCTTTGTGTCCACTGTATGCTGCTGTCCCAGTGTGTAGCAGTCCTACCTCAGACCTGTATGCTAGACTCTACTCTGCTGTATATTGTCGAGTGTCAGCTTTGTGTCCACTGTAGCTGCTGTCCCAGTGTGTAGCAGTTACCTCAGACCTGTATGCTAGACTCTACTCTGCTGTATATTGTCGAGTGTCAGCTTTGTGTCCACTGTGCTGCTCCCAGTGTGTAGCCAGTCCTACCTCAGACCTGTATGCTAGACTCTACTCTGCTGTATATTGTCGAGTGTCAGCTTTGTGTCCACTGTATGCTGCTGTCCCAGTGTGTAGCCAGTCCTACCTCAGACCTGATGCTAGACTCTACTCTGCTGTATTGTCGAGTGTCAGCTTTGTGTCCACTGTATGCTGCTGTCCCAGTGTGTAGCCAGTCTACCTCAGACCTGTATGCTAGACTCTACTCTGCTGTATATTGTCGAGTGTCAGCTTTGTGTCCACTGTGCTGCTGTCCCAGTGTGTAGCAGTCTACCTCAGACCTGTATGCTAGACTCTACTCTGCTGTATATTGTCGAGTGTCAGCTTTGTGTCCACTGGCTGCTGCTGTCCCAGTGTGTAGCAGTCCTACTCAGACCTGTATGCTAGACTCTACTCTGCTGTATATTGTCGAGTGTCAGCTTTGTGTCCACTGTGCTGCTGTCCCAGTGTGTAGCCAGTCCTACCTCAGACCTGTATGCTAGACTCTACTCTGCTGTATATTGTCGAGTGTCAGCTTTGTGTCCACTGGCTGCTGCTGTCCCAGTGTGTAGCCAGTCCTACCTCAGACCTGTATGCTAGACTCTACTCTGCTGTATATTGTCGAGTGTCAGCTTTGTGTCCACTGTATGCTGCTGTCCCAGTGTGTAGCAGTCCTACCTCAGCCTGATGCTAGACTCTACTCTGCTGTATATTGTCGAGTGTCAGCTTTGTGTCCACTGGCTGCTGCTGTCCCAGTGTGTAGCCAGTACTACCTCAGCCTGATGCTAGACTCTACTCTGCTGTATATTGTCGGTGTCAGCTTTGTGTCCACTGTGCTGCTGTCCCAGTGTGTAGCCAGTCCTACCTCAGACCTGTATGCTAGACTCTACTCTGCTGTATATTGTCGAGTGTCAGCTTTGTGTCCACTGTATGCTGCTGTCCCAGTGTGTAGCCAGTCTACCTAGCCTGTATGCTAGACTCTACTCTGCTGTATATTGTCGAGTGTCAGCTTTGTGTCCACTGTGCTGCTGTCCCAGTGTGTAGCCAGTCTACCTCAGGCCTGATGCTAGACTCTACTCTGCTGTATATTGTCGAGTGTCAGCTTTGTGTCCACTGTTGCTGCTGTCCCAGTGTGTAGCAGTCCTACTCAGACCTGTATGCTAGACTCTACTCTGCTGTATATTGTCGAGTGTCAGCTTTGTGTCCACTGTAGCTGCTGTCCCAGTGTGTAGCAGTCCTACCTCAGACCTGTTGCTAGACTCTACTCTGCTGTATATTTCGGTGTCAGCTTTGTGTCCATGGCTGCTGCTGTCCCAGTGTGTAGCCAGTCCTACTCAGACCTGTATGCTAGACTCTACTCTGCTGTATATTGTCGAGTGTCAGCTTTGTGTCCACTGCTGCTGCTGTCCAGTGTGTAGCCAGTCCTACTCAGACCTGTATGCTAGACTCTACTCTGCTGTATATTGTCGAGTGTCACTTTGTGTCCACTGTGCTGCTGTCCCAGTGTGTAGCAGTCCTACCTCAGCCTGTATGCTAGACTCTACTCTGCTGTATATTGTCGAGTGTCAGCTTTGTGTCCACTGGCTGCTGCTGTCCCAGTGTGTAGCCAGTCACCTCAGCCTGATGCTAGCTCTACTCTGCTGTATATTGTCGAGTGTCAGCTTTGTGTCCACTGTTGCTGCTGTCGTGTGTAGCTCTAATCAACCTGTTGCTGCTTTGCTGATATGTCGATTCAGCTTTGTGTCCTGATGCCTGTCCATGTGCAGTACTACTCAGCCTGATGCTAGACTCTACTCTGCTGTATATTGTCGAGTGTCAGCTTGTGTCCACTGTATGCTGCTGTCCCAGTGTGTAGCAGTACTTACTCAGCTGTTGTAGACTCTACTCTGCTGTATATTGTCAGTGTCAGCTTTGTGTCCACTGGCTGCTGCTGTCCAGTGTGTAGCAGACTACCTCAGACCTGTATGTAGACTCTACTCTGCTGTATATTGTCGAGTGTCAGCTTTGTGTCCACTGTGCTGCTGTCCCAGTGTGTAGTCAGTCCTACTCAGACCTGTATGCTAGACTCTACTCTGCTGTATATTGTCGAGTGTCAGCTTTGTGTCCATGGCTGCTGCTGTCCAGTGTGTAGCCAGTCTACTCAGACCTGTATGCTAGACTCTACTCTGCTGTATATTGTCGAGTGTCAGCTTTGTGTCCACTGTATGCTGCTGTCCCAGTGTGTAGAGTCTACCTCAGACTGATGCTAGACTCTACTTGCTGTATATTGTCGAGTGTCGCTTTGTGTCCACTGGCTGTGCTGTCCCAGTGTGTAGCCAGTCTACCTCAGACCTGTCATGCTAGACTCACTCTGCTGTATATTGTCGAGTGTCTGCTTGTGGTCCACTGTATGCTGCTGTCCCAGTGTGTAGCCAGTCCACCTCAGACCTGTATGCTAGACTCTACTCTGCTGTATATTGTCGAGTGTCAGCTTTGTGTCCACTGGTGCTGCTGTCCAGTGTGTAGCCAGTCCTACCTCAGACCTGTATGCTAGACTCTACTCTGCTGTATATTGTCGAGTGTCAGCTTTGTGTCCACTGTATGCTGCTGTCCCAGTGTGTAGCCAGTCCTACCTCAGACCTGTATGCTAGACTCTACTCTGCTGTATATTGTCGAGTGTCAGCTTTGTGTCCACTGTATGCTGCTGTCCCAGTGTGTAGCCAGTACTACCTCAGACCTGTATGCTAGACTCTACTCTGCTGTATATTGTCGAGTGTCAGCTTTGTGTCCACTGTATGCTGCTGTCCCAGTGTGTAGCTAGTACTACCTCAGGCCTGCATGCTAGACTCTACTCTGCTGTATATTGTCGAGTGTCAGCTTTGTGTCCACTGGCTGCTGCTGTCCCAGTGTGTAGCCAGTACTACCTCAGGCCTTCATGCTAGACTCTACTCTGCTGTATATTGTCGAGTGTCAGCTTTGTGTCCACTGTATGCTGCTGTCCCAGTGTGTAGCCAGTCCTACATCAGACCTGTATGCTAGACTCTACTCTGCTGTATATTGTCGAGTGTCAGCTTTGTGTCCACTGGCTGCTGCTGTCCCAGTGTGTAGCCAGTCCTACATCAGACCTGTATGCTAGACTCTACTCTGCTGTATATTGTCGAGTGTCATCTTTGTGTCCACTGTATGCTGCTGTCCCAGTGTGTAGCCAGTCCTACATCAGACCTGTATGCTAGACTCTACTCTGCTGTATATTGTCGAGTGTCAGCTTTGTGTCCACTGTATGCTGCTGTCCCAGTGTGTAGCCAGTCCTACCTCAGACCTGTATGCTAGACTCTACTCTGCTGTATATTATCGAGTGTCAGCTTTGTGTCCACTGGCTGCTGCTGTCCCAGTGTGTAGCCAGTCCTACCTCAGACCTGTATGCTAGACTCTACTCTGCTGTATATTATCGAGTGTCAGCTTTGTGTCCACTGGCTGCTGCTGTCCCAGTGTGTAGCCAGTCCTACATCAGACCTGTATGCTAGACTCTACTCTGCTGTATATTGTCGAGTGTCAGCTTTGTGTCCACTGTATGCTGCTGTCCCAGTGTGTAGCCAGTACTACCTCAGGCCTGCATGCTAGACTCTACTCTGCTGTATATTGTCGAGTGTCAGCTTTGTGTCCACTGGCTGCTGCTGTCCCAGTGTGTAGCCAGTCCTACCTCAGACCTGTATGCTAGACTCTACTCTGCTGTATATTATCGAGTGTCAGCTTTGTGTCCACTGGCTGCTGCTGTCCCAGTGTGTAGCCAGTCCTACATCAGACCTGTATGCTAGACTCTACTCTGCTGTATATTGTCGAGTGTCAGCTTTGTGTCCACTGTATGCTGCTGTCCCAGTGTGTAGCCAGTACTACCTCAGGCCTGCATGCTAGACTCTACTCTGCTGTATATTGTCGAGTGTCAGCTTTGTGTCCACTGGCTGCTGCTGTCCCAGTGTGTAGTCAGTCCTACCTCAGACCAGATGGTAGCATGCGATTAGGTGCTTGTTTCTTTGCAGGTCTTATATTGGCTCGGAGTTCACTTGGGCGCGTCTAGTAAACTGTGAGCCAATTACAAACATAACAGAAATGTACACTCGTTTGCAGTCTAACTTGTCCTAAAATGAATTCGCGAATTTTTTCCAGGCCATTGTGTATGGATACGGCAGGATAATAACGCTATAATAATTTTCCTGTTAATTTTAAGAAACTGTTTACTACTCCATCCTTCAAACCAATTACGATAATATGTAGAGAAATTACACTGAACAATAAGGGCGGATACTCTATTACACTTTATTCCGGTTCTTAGTGTGTTACATTCTATATTTCCTGTCACATTTTTACTGAACTCTCATCAGTTCCACCCGCATACCAATTAACTGCACAGTGGAATCATTTTCGACTCTAGATGGTGTTGACATGTTTATCAACTTCAATTTTTTTGATAGGGGCAGCGGTGGTTGAGCGGTTAGCCTGCTCGCCTTCCGCCAAGGTGAAGTTGTTTGAATCCCCAGCTGGGTCACTCCTGAATTTTCGCAAGAGGGAAACGTGACGGACGATAGCGCTGGTCGGCGGTTTTTCTCGAGAATCTCCCGCTTCCTCCAATCTTTAACTCCGGCGCTGCTCCATACTCACCACAATCACCCTCATCGGTTCTCAAGACTTGGCTGTTAAGAGCAGCCCAAATCTCTTCAAAACTTAAAACATTATGTTCAAATGTAACCCTGGGGGAAATAAATCTGCAACTCAAAACAAAATTTTCCATGCTTGTAGTGTCATTGTTGCGTTAATTCTTGTCAGCATATGAAAATAATTGGACAGCATTTCGACGGTAATCGTGAACAAAAAATATTTTAATAACAATTGAAGTGCACAATAGAGCTTGCATTACCTGTTACGTAGAAAAGGATGTTTTATCGAGAGACTATCAGCTCGGCATTACATTGGCTGGCAGTCAGCCTGTAATAAACTTCTTTCAGAGCAGTAAGCGCGTAGAGAGTGAGGCGAGTATTGAGCGGCGCCGGAACTCAACCGGCAGGGGGAAACCGGAGATAGCCGAGAAAACCCGCCGACCAGCGGCATCGTCCGCCACGATTCCCACGTGCCAAGACCTGGGGAGCGACTCGGCCTTGAATCGAACCCGGTTCGCCTTGGCGGGAGGCGAGTAGTCTATACCCTACACCACCGCGGCCCCCTAGTAAGCGTGACAAATCTGGTGTGTACCAGCAGGACTCTGCGGGGGCTGCAGACGGCGTTTGTCAAGGGCCAAGACTTAAAAAAATAGTATTTTTTAATTAAAATCAATAATAAAGTATTCACGGTTACCTCATACATTTATGAAACTCTGCTAACATTCTACTCCCAGGATATTCCTCCGCCACGAAGTCTGGAAAATTACACCAAAGGGACAACGCACTGTATTCGTGCGCACTCAGTGTAATAATATTTCGCTAGGAACTACTTCTTACTAGGCATTACCAACACACATGTTTTCTCACTGTTTTAATTCATATCAATTATAAATAAAATATTATGATTTATGGATAAAATATAAATAAAATTCTAACTTAAACAAAACTAAGATAATTTTATGAACACAATTATAAAATGCTTGCAACACACAGAATATTTAGAAAACAGAAAATAAATAAATAAAACACAACATACGTGGTGTGATATTTCAAAGGTTTGATAAAAATAAAGGCTGAATAAACCGCTATAGTGCTGAAAAATTCTTACTAACTTATTGTGGCTTACAAAAAACTTTTATAATACACATACACTTTTATATTATTAATTTTAGCGCCCTAAATTTCATTGTTTATAAGTTTAAACACACATATCGGATGACACAAACCCTAAAAATACTGCACCATACATATTTGAAAATAATAATAACACTTGTCTTTACTTACAGTATTAATTTAACAACAGAAGTCACAATTTTAGAACGAATTTACTATGTTTTCTGAGAAAATGGCCTGTACAGCAGATTATTAGTGGTTTATATGACTGGTTCTGCCGCCCATGGGGTGGCGGTGAGGAAAAAAGCAGAGACCAAGAGAAATGTTATTCCCATAAAGATGGATATAGTGACAATTCTTCTAGCTAGTTTTGAATGTCAGTAAACGTAGTGTAGTGTAGTGTGCAAAGTGTTAATGTAGTCTAGCTTTATCATTTCAGTTTCTGAAGATTTTGAGCACTACAATTCTTGGAATACACTGCACTGCACACACAACAGAGCGTATCGTTAGAAAATTTCCTACTTGATAAATAACTGTGACTGCTTAGTTCACGCTTACATTAGTTGCAATTATGATGGTTTATTTATATTAGCTTCAGTGAGAGAAATCCGAAATGCTGTTAAATGCAACTGACAGTTACAAGAACCAGGAATAAAAACAAATCAGATAAACAAATAACATGAAATAGAGCCCTACAAGCAAAATTATATGAAATAGAGCCCCACAAACAAAATAATATTAAATAGAGCCCAACAAACAAAATAATATGAAACAGACCCCAACAAGCAAAATAATATGAAATAGAGTACAACAAACAAAATAATATGAAATAGAGCCCCACAAACAAAATAATATGAAATAGAGCCCAACAAACAAAATATCATGAAATAGAGTCCAACAAACAAAATTATATCAAATAGAACCCTTCAAACAAAAAAAAATGCAACACAACCCAACAAACAAACTAATATGAAACACAACCCAACCAAAAAATAATATGAAATAGAGCCCAACAAACAAAATAATATGAAATAGAGTCCAACAAACAAAATAATATGAAATAGAGCCCCACAAACAAAATAATATGAAATAGAGCCCAACAAACAAAATATCATGAAATAGAGTCCAACAAACAAAATTATATCAAATAGAACCCTTCAAACAAAAAAATGCAACACAACCCAACAAACAAACTAATATGAAACACAACCCAACAAACAAAATAATATGAAATAGAGCCCAACAAACAAAATCATATGAATAGAGCACTACAAACAAATTTTTTAAGGAAATCCGGTGAGCGCATACAGCCCACAGGTTTATCGCTGTAGCAAATACAAGGAAAATAACGGGTATAAAATGTCCAGTCACACGAACCATGAAGCTTCTTTTCTATCTCCCTCCACAGAAAAAAAGCAGATAATAAGGCTGAAAAAAAAAAAACCTTTGCCAGGGGTCGTCCTTCCCGAAATAAATTTCTGAATTCGTCTGAGAGCAGGGGCTTATCGTTTACGCTCGCCATCAATCATCACAGCCGGGTTTTATGGCGTGGTTCCTGTAGCTTCCCCCCATGTATAAGAAGGATGTTACTCCAAACAAAGCAACTGACAGAAATAACTCCCAGAAACTCCCGCTTCACAGAGGAGGAACTCTAATGTAGCTCAAGTACAATGTAAATATATTTTGTACTTTTATAAGAAAAATGCTTGAAAGCCTAGTTGCCAAGAAAATCATTAGTAGAACTACGAACAGCTTTCTTGTTTTATCTGCCAGACATACACACACACACACACACACATACACACACACACACACACACACACACACACACATATATATATATATATATATATATATATATATATATATATATATATTATATATATATATATATATATATATATATATATATATATATATATATATAATATATATATATATATATAACCAATTATAGGTACTTCCATAGTTAAGAAGTGGACAACTATTTTTTTTCTTCTAAAAAACAAATGTGATTAATTAATTACAAAAAATAAGGAAAAAATTATTTCCAAATTTAATCCACGAATAAAAAAAAATCTACATCTTGCCAGCACGGTGAATAGAACCAACGCCCCTTGGAGAATTATTCCTCTTCCTTTACCATAAGACAGATTCTAATAAATAATTTGAAAATAATTTTAGTACTGAATTATCAGAAAATACCTACATAGTATCAGTTAAGTTATTCGGTTAAGAACGTATTTATTTAATTTCAACAGTTCTGTACAGATGTGAAGCATTAACATCAACAGTTATTGTGTAGCACTGTCACGAGTCATTAAAACTGTCGTCATTTTATTGCCATTTTTTGAGCTGTGTTTTGCGTTATCCAGACTTGCAATACATTAAATTTACACCACCAATAGTTTTTACACAAACAGCTATATACAGTTCGACGTTGTCGAATGTCAGCCATTTTGTTTGAAGCTGTGGTACGGGTAGGTATTGTACAAACATCTCTTGAGGTTTATTGCAAACACGGCTCTTGTAGTATTACAAGCTAGTTTTCTCGGGGGTCTCCCGTTTCCCCCCGCCCTTTCATTCCGGCGCTGCTCCATTCTCACCTCACTTCACCATCATCCGCTCTCAAGGCTTCGCTGTTAAGAGCTGCCCAAATCTCTTCACACACTTTGCACTGTTACAAACATATTAAAAATTATAAACAATTTCTCAGTAGATATAAAAATACATTATACATACGTAAGGACGGTGATATTTCACGAAAAGATTTCGAGACAAGATACAGTTCGAAGCACTGTAGGGAAGCCCATGTTTTTTGATTGGCTGAACCAAGTTCTGGTCCGTGTTGACTGTTAGCGCACCAATCACGAAGGTTCAATGTCGCAGTTATAGATTCCTGAGTGGCTTGTTCAAATGCGGAAACGACACCAGCAGCCAATGGAGGCACGACAACATCTGGGCTGTTTATATATTATATTAAAGTATACTGTGTGCTCCGATTTTTACGTGACAAATCGCTGGCCCTACATATACATAGATACGTATAACGTACGCAAAGTGCTAAACCCAATCTTACTGGAAGGAACAAGTAAAATAGGATCCTAAAATCGGCCCGTTCGTGGTGACTTGCAACATTTCGGAAACCCTGCTCAAGTTCTACTTTCAGGGTATTCCTCCGCCTCATGCATACAAAACTTAGCTACGTATAGAAAATCTCACCAAAGTGACAACGCATAATATTTTTGCGCATTCATGCTATTAATAATTCTCATGAGAACTATTTAATAGTAGGCATTCCCAACTCACCAATTCTCTCCCTTGTTTGATACCTGTTAGTTGCATGTGAAATATTGTAATATAGAGATAGGCTAATAGGACGATTTTTTCAAAGGTTTGTTGTAAACAATGCAAAGATAATGACAACAGACTATAGCAGCGAATTATGAAATTGCATGTGACTGGTGGCTAATAGTTTTATACGCAAAAATTCAACTAGTCCTCTTAGGAGATGATTTTTTTTTTTTTTTTGCTAAGCATTAGTAAGACTATAATTAAATCTAGTGATTTTTCGCAAAAAGAGTGAGCAGAATAGAAATGGAGAATTGGGTTCAAGGGCGTGGGGGCGCGGAGCGTATGAACTGTTCGTGCTCTGTCATTCCGGTTGACCGGCGGCCTTATTATCCGCCATGTTGGATGTCGGTGACGTTGACCTTGACCCCCATTACCATTACTTTTGATTACCTTGGACCCAAAAACTCGCTAAATTGTTTTAAATATTCCCCAATAAATATAAAAATTGCTAAAAACCATTTTAAAAATATAAAAAATTAAAGTATCTAATGTTTTGGCTTACAGGGGACGAGGGACTATAACCGACCAGCCACAATGTTATGACGTCACCCAACCACCATATTGGACCCAGGTAACCATAACCTTGACACATGACCTTGATCCTATAAACGTGACATTTGATAACCATAAAACAAAAACTGGAAAATTTTTTTTTTTTAAATGTAATAAATTCATAAAAATCAGGCAGTAAATTACATTACTGATTACTACCACTATCTTGGATTCAGGTAACCTTGACCTTTGACCTTAACCTGGTGATCTTTGACCTTGAACCCAAAAATTTGTCAAAATCCTAAATATTTCCTAACACTTTATAAAAAACTAATAAAAAATATAAGAAAGTTTTTTAGAATTATTTATAAAACTTACATTTCCAGAGGTCTCGCACAGCACCACGTCCAGCAGACAATTGACCCCTACCCCTCCAATCAATCACATCGTATTAACATTCTCCTCCCCCACCCATTCACCCTTGCTCATTCTGTTGATGTACTCCGCCCGCCATATTGTAATTTTCGTTTGTAATTTGTTTACATTTTCAACACTTAGGTTGTACTGATCACTCCGACTAACATGTTAGAACTGAATAACCTCCACTTTGAGCTCACATATGTATCTTTACCCTGTGCACATAATATTGAAGCCAAAAATTAATTGTAAAATATTTTTAAAAATTACAAATTTAAAAAAAAAATATTTAAATAATTAATTTAAGGCTTGTTTTTTTCTCAATCTTTCGATCGATCTAGCATTCTTTCCATCAGTGAGCACCGCAATCATCACCACAATCTTTCACACTTTCTGTGAATATGTCAATATTTTCATCAATCTGTCAATCTTCCCGTCAATCTTTCACAATCTTTCTATCAATATTTACAACTATTTTTCGCAATCTTTCAATCAATCATTAATCCATATGCAATCCATAGATTTGCCGTATGTCTCTATTCATACATATTAAAAAAAATTTCCCCATCTGTCTTCAAGATTTGTACATATATCGACAGAATTAATATTTTGTATGCAGACAACTATCCCGACGCTCCGCCCCCCCCCCCCTTCCAAAACTCCAATTTCTTTTCTTCGTGATCGTGCAGAGTAACACTTTCAAATAATTCGCAAGAAATGGAACGACCTCAGTGTTTTGAAATCAAATTTGTCTGGATCTTCCCGAATTTCACTACCCTAACCATAACTTTGCTTTGCTAGCGTATGTCCGGGAAAAAAATCTATATTCAGGAATTATATGAGTTGATCACTAAGGACAAACTTCACAGCATTAGTGACTCGATTTAGATCGAAGTTATCAATGTGTTTAGACTAGTTGCACAGATTGGAAAATTATATCGACGTATAACTCAAAAGTTTGCGTCTTTTAATTATGAAGTAGTTTTGTGACGTCTACAAACAGAATTTAAAAAATTCGGCTTCAAAAAAAAAAAAAAAGCAATTTAATAAGAGACATTTCATTCAAGGTTCGTTTAAAATGTTAAACATTAAAGTCCAAAAGGGTGTTTAGTACGCTCTGTTCAGTTATAATGCTCGAGGCAAAAGGAGCTCAAGGGTATTCGTCGCGACAAGTTCTGTGGAAAGTTTGCACGAGTTCTTCGAAAAACTCACAATACGCAAGAATTTCTCTTCTTTCGTACACTAGAACAGCAGTCTTACACTTTACTCTATATTCATAGACACACCTCCTTCAGATACTTCGAATATACTACAAAACTCGTAACATTATGATGTATTTTGAATGCAAGTCAAGTTCAATTTGCTAAAGAGGAAAGCACAGATAAACGGTTATATCAAGTGTATAGTGACGTAATCTTTACTGTTTCAGTAGGATACTACGTGAAAAATAAAACAAATATTTTTTTGTATAGTCCAAAATAGTTTAGTTGCCCTACAAATAATTGCCGAGTAACAAATTTTGATAAGCAACAAATTAATTTTGTTCGTCTAACAAATATATGTTGGAGTTCACGAGATCTCCTTTCAAAAAAATAATATTAAAACTCTAACTAGAATACTGTTTGAATCATACTCTATATTTGTTAGCCCCCTCTTTCAGATACCTTTCGAAAACTACAGCGCGTAAAGTTTGTTGTATTATTTTGAATTAGGAAGTAAGTTTTGTTATGCATTAATGATGGAACAATCGATAAACGGCATTAACTAAAACAATCTTTATAGAAACTGTTCAAGATAAACGAGGTAAAACTTAAATATTTTTTTGTACAGTTGTCCAAATTGCATATATGTTTTAGCTTGCCGCTTACAAATTTGTCACGTACCTTTTGATTACTAAGCGACCTTCGCTCGGACGCAGGAGATCTGCGTTCGAAACTCGGTCGAACTTGTAAAACTGTTTTATATCGGCCCAAACTGTTTAATGTACGCGCAGTCAATCAAATCTTTATTTGTACCAACCAAATCTTACAGTTTGGGACAGCCAAATGAGAACAACAAAACAATTTGGACTCAGCAACAAAATATTTCATTACCCCTATACAAACAAATGATTTGGTAGCACCAAACAAATATTGTTTGATTCAACAAAACCTTTTCCTCAATGTATTGTAGCACTAGCACTCCACTACTCTATATTCATCACGTTCATATATGCTTTTCTCGGTGTTTTCAAGTTCACGACCATGTCTAGGCACGCCGTAAGCAAACTGCAGCCGCACGTCATTGGCCAGCAAGATGGCGTCGCTGGCCAATGACGTGTCTGAACATAGTTAGCCAATCAGCGCCTGGCATCAGCTGGCAGCCCAGCCAACATTAAAGGGACCGTCACGTCACTTCGTCACTGGGTACTTGATCTTCTCTTTGTCATAGGCCGACGTCGAGATCAACTGTATTCGTGCGGATCTATGTACATGAGGTATAGGCTGTTCACGGCAAAATGAGCACTTTTGAAAGTACTCGTGCTTAAGATCTACTTGTATGCACGTTGTTTGTTCTTCTGCCTTATGTAAAATGAACATCGCCACGGGACTCATGATTTTATTCATGCGTCGGTCAATTGAAACTGAAATTACTGGAAAAGTAAATATTGTACAAATCTGCTCATTTTTACACTTCGATGGATCAAAAATACAGAAAGCGAGAGAAATGATTTAATTGATCACAAATTGGTAACCTAACACTTTTCGTTAATATATGGAACTACTTTTCCCTCCACCATTACCAACTTTACTGGTCACATGTCACTCAGTGCGCCCGTTAAAATATACGCATGCAGGGCAGTGACATTTTTCTAAGGTTGATTTCCAAAGTGCTCACTTTATAGTGAACCGCCTTTAATCACGGAGATCTAACATTGTAGGCCGTGGTAGCGCAGTAGACAGACAACTCACCTTCCACCCAGGCGAACTGGTTTCGATTTCCGGCGGTGTCGCTCCCGGATTTTCGCACGTGGGAATCATGCTGGACGATGCCTCAGCCCGGAGAGTTTTCTCGGGGATCTCCCTTTCCATTCACTGTAACATGCAAGTAGCCATGTTGAACTACCGCATAAGCTACATAGTAAAATAGGAGTTACCACCCCACTGAAAAGAAGGGTCGTTGTACATCGTTACATAAATTATCATCAAGGAATATGAATTACCATTGCAAGACGTAAAAACAAGTCCTCTTGATAAGAAAATCTCCGACGAATAGTTTGCGAGAAAACAGATCTCCAAGATATTAAATACCACCTAATGCTTATGATGCATTTACTATGTTGGAAGTCTATTTACTCGCAAACCATTCGTCGGAGGTTCTCTTACCAAGACGACATTTTTTACGTCTTGCAATGGTAATTCATAGGCCGTGATCACAATTTACGTAACGATGTACGAAGACCATTTCTTCACTATTTGAATGTGTGGCAAACCCCATTTTACTATGTAGGGTATGCGGTAGGTCAACATGGACACTTGCATGTTACTATGTAGGGTATGCGGTAGGTCAACATGGACACTTGCATGTTACTGTGTAGGGTATGCGGTAGGTTAACATGGGTACTTGCATGTTACTATGTAGGGTATGCGGTAGGTCAACATGGGCACTTGCATGTTACTATGTAGGGTATGCGGTAGGTTAACATGGGTACTTGCATGTTACTATGTAGGGTATGCAGTAGGTCAACATGGGTACTTGCATGTTACTGTGTAGGGTATGCGGTAGGTCAACATGGACACTTGCATGTTACTATGTAGGGTATGCGGTAGGTCAACATGGGTACTTGCATGTTACTATGTAGGGTATGCGGTAGGTCAACATGGGCACTTGCATGTTACTATGTAGGGTATGCGGTAGGTTAACATGGGTACTTGCATGTTACTATGTAGGGTATGCAGTAGGTCAACATGGGTACTTGCATGTTACTGTGTAGGGTATGCGGTAGGTCAACATGGGTACTTGCATGTTACTATGTAGGGTATGCGGTAGGTTAACATGGGTACTTGCATGTTACTGTGTAAGGTATGCGGTAGGTCAACATGGGTACTTGCATGTTACTATGTAGGGTATGCGGTAGGTTAACATGGGTACTTGCATGTTACTGTGTAAGGTATGCGGTAGGTCAACATGGGTACTTGCATGTTACTATGTATGGTATGCGGTAGGTCAACATGGACACTTGCATGTTACTATGTAGGGTATGCGGTAGGTCAACGTGGGTACTTGCATGTTACTGTGTAAGGTATGCGGTAGGTCAACATGGGTACTTGCATGTTACTATGTAGGGTATGCGGTAGGTTAACATGGGTACTTGCATGTTACTGTGTAAGGTATGCGGTAGGTCAACATGGGTACTTGCATGTTACTATGTATGGTATGCGGTAGGTCAACATGGACACTTGCATGTTACTATGTAGGGTATGCGGTAGGTCAACGTGGGTACTTGCATGTTACTGTGTAAGGTATGCGGTAGGTCAACATGGGTACTTGCATGTTACTATGTAGGGTATGCGGTAGGTTAACATGGGTACTTGCACGTTACAGTGAATGAATTGTTTGGAATGCCTACAGAAATTCATTCCTTCATATCACATGGTATCAGTGTAATTAAATAAAGTTCATAATTGCAACCCCTTCTTCACAAGGGTTTGCTGCCCTTAAAAATGGTTTCCTGGCGTTCGTTGTGTCCAACATTTTCCAAATGAAATTTTGCGAGGAAAGTCCTCTCGCCGTTTGTCGCAGAGCAGATGACTCAACCTGTATATATTATATATATATATAGTATATATATATACATACATACATACATATATAAGCTAACACAGGAGGTTTTAAAAAAAACATATTATCTTTGATGTCTTTACTGTGGAGAACAGGTGAGGATTTTATAAATCGTTTTTTAAACCAAATGCAACAAAATCTACATGTAGGCATGATAACAGCTCATTATTTCATCCCAGCAAGTCGTTTGGAAAGTAATGAAGGTTTATGTCATAATCCCAAAGGAATGATGAAAGTGATCTTTTCCAGTTGTCGTGAGTGATTGATACTACGAAAAACAGCACAGTCGATACCTTTATATTCACACCCGCCATAAATAAGAAGGGAACTGTAAATTGCGACCATAAAGGTAATTTATTTAATACTCGAGAACTGTTGAATTGTTAAACTCAGCTCCATTCTTCATTAGTGAATGAGAAATTACATGGAGTGTGTCAATTAACCTACGAGAGTGAGCAAAATCACTATTTTTGTAGTGCTGTGGTATGTCGTTCGCATTTGAAACCGACAAGAAATTATGCAAAGTGAGGTATTTTATTTGTAAATGTTTCAGAGAATAGAATTTCATCAGGACAATAAAAATGAAACATACTGAGGTGATTGATAATGACATTGCTAATTATCAAGATATTTATCGACAAGCAAACTCATTGGAAAGTGATAGCGAAGGCATGTTTCAGAATTATGTTATTTATTGCTGATAATAAAATATCACCGTAACATTACGTTTAGTATAAACAGAATTACAACAGTATTTTAATTTTATTTTGTAGCTGATAGATTTTAGAGCTTACAGTTTTCAGGATCCCATCAGCCACAAAATAGTTTCTTGATTACACAAAGGAACGGAGAGCAACAGCCGAGCTCTTGTTTCGTCGTTTTGGTGAAAACAAAGACGACGGCTGCACGCTATGTAAATAAACTTGGCGCACATTAACCTCACTTCACCCACTTTCATGTTAACGTACGTGGCTTAACCACACTACAAAGTACACACAATCAGGCGTATGTCTTCTAGACACACACCAACACTAATTAATGCCACCCATGACGTCGTAGCTCCCTAACCTATCACTCGGCACATTACCGCCGACAGTTCGCGCCGAGGTGACGTCGGCGCGTGAAGTACACTCATGAGCAGTTGAATTAGAGACACCTCTCGCCGTGATGACGACGGTGATGGTGGATGGCATAGACCCCACAAGGCCACGACCACTGCGCAGTCGCCCTCAATTGCTCGGAGCAGGATCAACAGTACGAACATTCCTCTTGACAACATCCTAGATGTGTTCGATATATTTGAGGTCGGGTGATCTCGGGGGCCAAGCAAGCAACCACAAGTACGTGGAGTTATCATTCAGAAACTCGGTTGCTATTCGGGAGCGGTGTGATGGTACATTGTCTTGCTGTAAATACAGGTCTCCTGCAGGATCTGTAGGTGAATAAACAGGTGTACATGATCTGCCAGCAGGTCCTTGTATCGTTCACCGGAGAGGGACAATGGGCATGTACACCAGGGAACCTCTAGTGGGGCGGCGGCTTACGTACCTCATAGCTGACTTGGAGAGTGATCTTCTGTACTGCGGTCTGTCTATCCGCTGTTAAAGCTGTTCATGTTAAAGTGAACACTTTAGAAATGAACCTTATAGGAATATAATTTCCCCTGCCTGCATATATTTTAACGTGCGCGCTGAATGACATTCGTCCAGTAAAGTTGGTAACGGTGGCTGGATAGTAATTCCATATTTTAATGTAAAAAAAAAAGTGTTAGGTAACCGTTTGTGATAACTTAAAATTTATTCCTTTCGCTTTCTGTTTTTTAACTCATCGAAGTGTAAAAATAAGCAGATCTTTAAAGAATTTACTTTATTTATAATTTCACAGTTTCGCTTAACTGACGCATGAATAAAGTGATGAGGCCCATAGTAATATTCATTTTCCAATAGACGGATGAATACACAACCTGTATACAAGTAGATCATAAGCAGGGCTTTTAAAAGTGCTCATTTTACCGTGAACAGTCTATACCAACCGAGTAAGTCGACGGTGAGCCCTGTCACCAATACGTTGTACACCAGAGCGTTTGTCCCTAGCTGTGTACGGTGGCTCTACTCTGTGAATTCTTGACACGGCGGTCCTTGGAAACCACAGTGCCTTAACAACTTCGGAGATGGAGTGCCTCATACGCCTGGCCCCAACGATCTGGCCATGATCAAATACGTTGAGATCTTGCTTCTTCCCCATTCTGTGCTCTCGTCTATCACTCAGACGGTCAGTTTAAGGTCTGAAGATATCCCGGTTGTGAGTGGCTGGGCGCTATTACATTCGACGGGGCGGCCATGGCGTCATTTCGCCCCTCGCTGCAGGGTTTCTCTAATTCAACTGTCCATGAGTGTATTTGTACTAGAGAGCACTAGCAGTTGATGTGCGAGACTGGCTGTAAGTAGAGAGGCGTAGCAGACGAGGTGATGTGATTGCAGCGAAGCATCGCTACAAAGTCACTGCACACACATCACATTGTAGGGATGCCAGGGGACCAGAGTGATTGCGGACAGAGGAGTGCACTGTGTTTGGCGAACAATGTAGCATTTTTATAGTTCCCAATGTAAACTGTGGTCGCGTCATTTAATACCTGAACTTAGTATGCAGCCATAGCGATTTTAGCTACAGCAATATGCCACGATTTTTGCAGTATAAAATGTTTTTATCACGTTAACAGACGAAAGAAAGAAAAAATTCCTAAACAACGAAATTTAGATCGTTAGAAGTAAAAACTTTTACATAGGGAAAATCTCTCGAATATTCCGCCAATTTCTAGCAGTCTTTTGGAAAAGTGGTCTGCAGTTTCTCTGACTCGGAGTTCGGAGACAGAGCACTTCAGGATGAGGAGGCGAGACAGCCTCGTTTATTCCTCTCCTATTGTACACGCTGGCCAGCAAAATGGCGACACTGGCCAGTAGCATGTCGGCACTCCATCCGCCAATCAGCACCGGGTAACTTATTTGCCAGATTGTGGTACAGCCAATAAGGAATATTTCGGAGCACGCGGTAGCCATTCGGACACGAGGGATGTTTCCAGAACCTCGGGAAGTCAGTCAGCTAATGCGCACGCCCACATCAAATAAACTGCAACGCCATTCCGTCTCTGTGTGTTTATCTACTCTGTGGCTCCGTCATATGCATCGTAATGAATGTTTTCTTGGGTCGGAAGATTGGGAAGGGAGGGGGGTGACTAGTGTAATAGCTGGTGTACATTACTTGACTGGCTGCACAAGGGAAATGACATTGATCGTATGGCGACTTTGTATTTAGCCAGGTAAATAGCTGCGTCAGTAAAATTTGATTTTTGTAATTGATTTAAAGCGTGTTTTATGAAAGATATTAACATATATTCACAGAACAATAGATTTAATTGTAAAGAAGTTCTTGCAAAAATCACACGAAGAAGCATTAAGTATTGCCTTAAAAGATTCAGCCCATCGTACAGAAATCGTGTGCATTAACGAACAGGGAAGTTATATGCGGCCGTTACCGTACATTGTAAGGCTTAAAGTCTAGTGATATTTCCCGTCCGTAAATTATTCGTATGCCATTAACGGAAAGTGAATTTTTCAAACGTTAATTTCGAAAGTGCGCATTTCGCCATCAACGGACTCTGTCACCGAGCGTAGAGACTACAGCTAATTGATTGCGATGAAGAGACAAGTTGTGTGTAAGCTCGAGTGCAGCACTCGTATAAAATTTTCATGTTTGCAGCACCTGAAACCAAAAATTAACGTGGGTCGAGAAGGGTTGAAATTGATGTTAAGTCTTTGGAATTCTGCGGTAAAAACTCTTTTTTTTTAAATATGAAAATAGTAATCTCAGACAGTAGTGTAATTAATTTCGAGACTCCTAGATACTTTCACTTGACCGCTTAACAAATTATCTCGAGTATACTTCTTCACATCCGACATTTTGCACACTCTAAACTCGAATCAGTAGGAAACCACTGACTCGCAGTGGAATCCAACTTCTCTAATCAGTGAAAATGGCTCCACTTAGAATCAGTGGAAAACCATTAATTGCTTTAGTGAAAAAAATGTCACTGATTGAATTAGTGACGAGAAGTAATTTCACTGAGTGACGACCGATTGCAGTGGCGAATTATATATTGCTTTTATTGAATGTATACAAATAATTACGCGAAATAAACATATTTACGATAGTTAACTATTTATATTGTGCAATTTAACATAATAAAAAAAAAGTGTAAAAATTTTCGCAGGTGGCTGGCATTGATTGAATTCGCGCACCCTACGATTCTAGGCCGGAGGAAAATATATGTCTTATAGTCCCGATATGAAATCGTGTAGTTTGAAGATATATGTCCACACTTTTCGGGTTTGGTTTCATTGATACCGTTAGGACTGATAAAAACGTATAATATATATGAGTGCACTTTCTTCAACACATTAAATACAATTTAAACCTGCAAACAGAGCGCTGTGACGATTACATGGAATCGAAATGAGAGACGTAAAAACGGAATGAAAGGCTGTGTGTTCATATTACCTCGTAAAATGGCATTTTGAAAGACGAAACACATTTCAGAAAGTATTTTGTAATAGTTTTATTCGTTTATTCGCTGTTACTTCACTTGATACACGTCGTTTAACGGGCATTTTTTTAACGATGTTCGGCGGCCATGTTTACACGCAGTTTCACTGATACATCAGTCAAAAATAATTATAGACGGAGCAAGTTGCTCAGATGTTTCACTGGTTCATCAGTCAAATTCACTGAAGAGACTGTTGTATCAGTCAGATACGTTTGACTGATTGAAACAGTGAAATTCTCACTGATTCAGATTTAGAGTGTGGATCCACTGAAACCCTTAGTATTCTTAAGTTTGAGTCAGTCGTCATAAGAAATTCGCAAGTAATTTTCACCCCATAAATGTCCTCTTTTGCAACACGCGAGATGAAAAATTGGCGTGTGCGTTAAGGGGATATCACCACTGAGTGTTCCGGAAAGGTCGACTTGCTGGCAAGTGCAAACATTAATAACTGTTCCATTGGCGCTGACAAAAATTGATGGACCATCAGAGCTTCAAAAACTCGCCAATGTAACAGAAGTCGGCCTTCACTAATGAGTGACTGTTCGAGGTCTGTGGAGGAAAAAAATCACTCTTAAGACTACTGGCACTGCCAGACAACTTTCCATCTTCGCTGGGCAGCGAGCAACACTGCTTGGCAATTTCGCCCCCAGAAGCAACTGAGAGAAAATATATATTTTATTTCATACTTTTCTAAATCTAACTTGATGCGCTCGCCTCTAAATTAACTATATAGTCTATTCACAGTATCTTCACACCTTCTCTAATCAAACTTAAAACAAAAAAAAAAGCTTATAGGTATATGGCGTGATTTGTTATTTCCTAAATATGAAATATACCGAAACCATTTTATACTTGTGATATTATTTTTGGTTAAATTGAAAATGTACATATATTATATTTATAAATATTAACATTATGTTTATAATCAATATGATTAAATACCGGGGAGAAAATAAGTGTGTTGGTAGTGTTCAGTAAAAATTAATTCTCATGCAAAATAGCCTACTATTACTCTGAGTGCGCACGCATAGAGTGCGTGGTCCCTTCGGTGTACTTCTCTAGACTTGTTAGGAGAGGGATGGACACCTGCGCTTATTATGAAATAGTTGTTTGCGCGAATACGCGTATCTAGGTAAATAAATTTTCTGCAAATACGACTTTTTGTCAGAAAAGATAAAAAAAAAAAAACTATTATCTATGCCCCTATTTTTTTACTCTTGCCATATTAAGTGTATCCTTGTGGAAAATAATTCGTGAAAATGGTCACATATCGCATTTCGAAAGCTTGTCTATGTAGTTTCATTCAGAGGCAAGAGAAAAGTACAAACATTTGGGCGTAGTTTAATCTGTGGTCTTTCATAGCGTGTAAATAAAGCCCCTATGTTACAGATCTAGTTTGCACAGTACAGCGTGAGGACGGAAACGCTGCACGTCTTGACCGTAGGAGCGATGAGGCACTAGGCGTGCATGTTAGTATCGCCCTTATCACTACCTCGCTTCTTGACCTTGGATGCGGGGTTCCCACGGGTGTCCATCCCATTCTTAAACTTAGTTTGCGCGAGGCGGAGGAATATCCCGGAAGCATAATTTAAGCAAAGCTTCAGAAAAGTCGCAAGGAACAATGAATGGACTATAGTATGTGGCCTGGAGGTTGGTTTGCGCGAATGAGGCTCAATATTAATGGAACGCTAAAGATTAGTTCACTCGGTTACTTCCGATATTTCTCAAGCTCTGGTTATATTATAGTTCCAGGATATTCCTCCGTCTCATGCAAAATAAGCTAATCCCAGTCTACAAAATGACACCAGAGGGACAGCGCACCGCATTCGTACGTACGCAGTATAATAATATTTTGCATAAGAACTATTTCCTAATAGGCCTTACCAATACGCCTATTTTATATTAATCATAAATGTAAAATTCCCCTTTATCCAAAAATAAGACAAACTAACGTGAACACAAGTACACAAAACTCTTGTGATACATAACATAGTGTTACAATTTCTCTCTAGAAATTAAGTGGGCTATACCAAGTTCGTTAAGGGATGGAGGTCTTAATCAAATAAAATAATTAATTATAATTTCCTTATTTTATTACAGCAGAATTCTCTGAACTCAAAATCTCACAATAAATTGATATCACTTACTGTTCACAACTAATTACTCCAATTTAATACAATTTATAATTACCATAAAGAAGTCAATAAAATAAAATAATAAAATATCAGTCCCAATATACAGTGTATCAACTTATTAAAATATTCTATGTATGTGTCCAAACTGACAGTTCGAATATTTACAATAAAATCAGCATTACACTTCCATTCAGTTCCACCTCAGTTCAGTCCATGTCCCGCCAGTCGCAATTTTCTAGAGTCCTCCATGCGCCCTCACGCACAGTAGACTTCACTTGTCGGTTTCACGCCCTCTCGTCCAGTCAAGCCACGAACTTCTCACTCGCCGTCGTCCCGCGATCTCCAGTCGTCGTCCAAACTTCACTTCGCTCGCGCACACTCGGCCAGACGGCCTCCATCAGAGACTGCCGGCCGCTGGGTTGCGGCAGTATATATAGTGTCTTAGGACGCCAGCCAGTCTCACCAGAACATTCTTGCGTCGTCGCTAAACGTATCGGAAACTCTAGCAGGCGAGAGGAGGTCTGTGACGCTAGCAAGTCTCGCCACTGTCGACATACACGGGATTCCCAGAAGGGGGATCAGGAGGCCACTAGCGCATCGTTCCAGGAAGAGGAGAGGGCGAGGCGGGTCTCCGATTACAGCGCGGGGCAGCTGAGTCGGCGCCAGCTGCAGCACGTAATAATAGTTAGGAAACAGCTAAACATGTTATACAAGGCGTTTTAAATACAAAAAAAGTGCGAAGAAGTGGGGAATAAACAGTAAGAAACGTTTAGTGGCCAAAGACAAGTTTTAACTTCTCATTTCAACCCCAAGGGTTATTTTTGGGAGTGGAAATACGTAGCAACTTTAGCGTTGTCTTTCGACACGCATCGTACTTACCATACAAATATAGGGTCACCTCTTAAAGCCATGTTCAAGGTAGTCTGCGACGAAAAGACTACACCCCAGTGGAGTGCCTTGCACGTAGAGGCGATAAGGCCAGTGACGAACGAGCAAGAGTGGGCATTACAGCTCATGCGTTGCCAAACGCAGCAAAGTGTTTAGAAGAAGAGGGAAGGCGACAGTAAGACCTCTGCGGGTTCAAGGGCGGCCGCGATGACTGACATTTACTGCGAGGCACTTTCTTGTTTGCAGTTTCGAAGAGCATTCTGCTGGCGCTAGTTTGAAACTAGGTTACGTAACGTTCAACAGCCGCCCACCATATATCTCCGAGAGCCCTCGTGATGCAACGAGATGGGGGAAAGGACAGGCAAACAACTTTAACAGGGGATTCGCTCAGGCGAAGGTAATTGTGACGCAACCAACCATTGCCCGCTCATTACGTTGCGAAACACGGTTCGAAGGGACCGCACTTGGCGGTTTAACACGCGAGAAAAGGCGGTTTAGGAACGGGGCTGACATTTAACACAAGCTGCACTTCCCGTGTCCGTGATCGAGGTAATGTCGCACGTGAAGTATGTTTGTGGTTAAGGCTGTTCACGGTAAACTGAGCACTGTTGATAGCCCTGTTTAATATCTACGTGTATACACGTTGAGTATTCTTCCGTCTTCTGTGGAATTAATTTTGCAGTGGGCCTCCTCACTTTCTTCATGCGTCAGTTAAATAAAACCTTGGAAATGTCTAGGAAAGTAAATACGTATTTTACAAATCTGCTAATTCTTACGCTTAAATGCTTTAAAAAAAAATAGAAAACAATGGAAATAATTATGGCATTCACAAACATTTGCCTAACACTTTTAATTAAATGTTGAGTGAAGGGACTACTTTCCCTCCGTCTTTGCCAACTGTACTGGGACTCTTGTCAGTCAGTGTGCCCATGTAAGTAGGAGCAGTGCCCATGTAAGTAGGAGCAGTGCCCATGTAAGTAGGAGAAGTGCCAATGTAAGTAGGAGCAGTGCCCATGTAAGTAGGAGCAGTGCCCATGTAAGTAGGAGCAGTGCCAATGTAAGTAGGAGCAGTGCCCATGTAAGTAGGAGCAGTGCCCATGTAAGTAGGAGCAGTGCCAATGTAAGTAGGAGCAGTGCCCATGTAAGTAGGAGCAGTGCCCATGTAAGTAGGAGCAGTGCCATTCTTCAAATGTTGATTTTAAAATTGCTCTAATAGCCGTGAACAGATTTTAGAAACGCACACAGCAAGAAATCAATAACCGGTATTTTAAGTCGTTTTCGTGGTTAGAGATCCGAACTATTGAAGTGTCTGCACCTCTCGTATGTGACTGGTTAAAGACCTGAAAGTTCGCGAAATCACTGATTCGAGTAGGGAGATATAGCCGATTCTAGAACAAGCAGTGGATGGTGGAGGAGCTGGAAAACCATCTGCCATTTTGGATGACGTCACCACCCCTATGAAATCACTACCCCTATGATGTCACCCCCTGATGTTACATCTATTGATGTTTAGAATTCTCCACTTCATGCGCTGTCATTCTACCTTTAATGCTCTATCATTCCATCTTGTTTCTTCACGCTCTGTCATTCCATCTTAACTCTTTGTTAGTCCATCTTGCTACGTCATGCTCTGTAATTCCTTCTTGTCTCTCATTCCTGCTTTCCTCTCTCCATCTCCCACCTGTTACATCTCGCTGTCGCCTTATTCGTCTGTCATCTACATAGTTCTGTCGCGACCTTTGTTCGCCTGCTGCCTGCTAGGGGTGCTGATATCGATTATATTGTTTATATCTACCATATTGCGCCACCCTATTACTTATAGTGTTGCATGTGCATCTTTCACATTCGTTCGACCTCGCCAACTTGGATGTCGAAGGGCAGCCATCTTGTTTTGTCTGCTAGTTCTGTCGTCGCCAGCTAGAGTGTGCCAGTAGCATCCTCCATCTTGGATGTCACCCACTAGAGTGTATATCTGTTGTCGGCCATCTTTACTGTCATTTACTGGTGTATAAGTCGATGAAGTCACAACAGGGGTGCACATGCGATTAATCGAACGCCTTATTGGTTTTGGAGTTTAAGTCGCCGAGAGACACTCAGGAGTGTTGTGGTAGCATCAAATTAGAAGGGCTAATAATATTATTAAATATTTAGTTTTTGCGATTGAGGAATTACCAATCACTCCCTCCCTGCCTTGAGTGCAGCGATAATTCTTTGTATATTGTATATTGTGTTGTATGTGTAATGATGAATAAAAACATTTTGTAAAAACCACCCTATAGCTTGTAATTTGATTGTAACTATATTGTAGTATATATTTAGAATATGCAAGTAACAGTATAAAATATTTCTTTACTAATTTTTTTCTTGCATGATAAATTATATATAACGTTTGTATTATTAGTATTAATAATGCCTCATGGCATCTTTGTATTGTATTGTCAATGGGCAAACATTAATTCAATTTATAAAACATGGCAGTGTGCCCTAACTCTCACTATCAACAAGCAGACGTGAAAGACACTCATCAAACCAGTGGCAGTGATTAATATTCTCCGGCAAAGACCTGTGCTCATTCAAATACAGTGCTTTCACAATTTCTACATGCTTAACGGACATTTTGCACTCCTGCGTGAGTGCTAAACTTATGTGTAAGTACAGTGATTCATGAGAGTCTATGAACTTTCGCCGACAGGCGCAGGGCTACCAACTACCACGCATAAACTTTCCGTACTATCCGCCACAGGCGTTCGTATCTATAAGTATTCAGTTTTTATATGTAATCGATTGCTTTATCTTAAAATCAAGGTTTCATTGCATAGTATAAGTATTGTGTAAATGTATTTCAGAGTTCTATCGCACATCCTTAGGCGTAAGTAAAAACCACCATTAGGTACTTGGTGTAGGTGTAACTTAAATGTCAAAATGTGTTAAATCAGCGTAAACTGTGAGTCAATACTTAGCAATAGTCAGTAACGAAGGCTTATTACACATTTTCCAAATGTACGCACTAGAAAATAACCAGTGTAGAAAAGCACGCTTAGCGCTGCTCACATCACAGCCTATTGTAGAGAGTTGAGCATGCTTCTGTCTGGTGCCGCCAACTGCTAAATCTTAATTCTCTGTCGCGCTGTCTCGTACGTTACCACTTGCTGTAGACTTACACGTGCATTACCAACTACTGACAAAACATTGCTTGTTACTTTGGTTGTTTACAACAAACATGGCACATAGTATTCTGCAATAACTCGCATATTTCAGCCATCCGGCTTGTGCCGTATAAAGAGTAATTTTTCTGGCATGTTGTCAAGTGTTCACTCAAAGAGCGCTCATTCCAACCTCCCTTCTACCTGTGCCCGCTGGGGATTTCTTTTTAAGAGTTATTAAATGTGACCTTGGACATCTCCCCCCTCCCCCCCCAACGTTTCGCTTACAACATGTTTAAGACTTGCATTTTAACACCATGGCTAGCCAATCACCTTTATATCTTTGTCATGTATTTGAAACTACCCTTTCTTGCCTCTCTCCACGAACACATACTTATATTTTAATTTTGTTTTTGTGATGGTGGCTTCTACCAGGAATTATGCCCTCGATCCTGCAGTAAGTCCTCCGTGTATGCCACCTACCGTTAGGTTCTTCATTGCCTGAGCTCCTCGGCCCCGTCAGATAGGATGTATCTCAAGATACTTGTGCCTCTCACTCACCACCACCACTACATCTGCATCCTCCTACGTCTTTTCACAGCTGGGGTGGCTGTGTTATTTCGACCGGGGGGGGGGGGAAGGTGTAGCGACAATCTGGTGTAACTACACCACCTAAGATCGCATGGGATATATCTTGTGGGTGGCCGCAGTTGTTTGTATAAGATGAACTACTTAGGCTTAGGCCGGCTATGAAAGCGTCCCTGTATGGCCCAGAAGGCACCAGGTCTCGGAGAAGTATAGTTGTGAGTGATTGAGGCTGAAGCAGAAGGCATCAGACAACCACAGGCCTAGAGGAGCTCTGAGGTTTATCTTCTCTCTACACTTCGGGTGAGCATAATCGTGTTTCCGGTAGGGCGTCATAACTGGTATCGAGCCATTGTCCACTCCTCCACTTAAAATAATAATCACGGCAAGGCTAAGGACTAGCTGCGGCTAGTTAGATTGTATTAAGTTCTTGTGATATTAACCTAAATGTATTACGATTCTATTGTTGTGTGAGTAAATGTATCTTGTTGTTATAGCTAAAGTTTGTTATATTAAATTATAACATTTTTATAATGATCTTCCTTATTTATCTACCATTGTGAGCTCCCCCCGTGATACCACTTACCACCTCTTACAAGTTAAGGTATTTAATAAGATATTGAATAGCAATTACAGAAATTAGAGTACAATTGACTATAGGAGGAACGACAAGTGTTGCAATGAGAATGTGATTTCATTAAAACAGAATCAGTGCTACAAAATTCTGTGTATTTCTTCAAAATATCACTCCGAGTAAACTGCATCCAACAGAGTTTAACACTGAGATGACATACTTGATTTTTCATTCTGCAGGTATTTGCTTCATGTTGCTGCATTCAAATTGCACAAAGCTGTAAACACTTTACCACAGAAGTGACAGCGGAGGTGCGTCATTAGTATTACCGTTCGAAGAATGATATTGACTCAAAAAGTATATAAATAATTTAATTTATATAATTTGCAATCAGAACGTGGTGTTCCTCATCGAGATGTGCGGGCTGGCCGACGATAGCTCATGTCTACACCACTTCGTATTTCGGGACTTCACCATGCTAGACGCGTTTTCGCGTAATATGAGTACGCAAGTTAAGTATTGTAAAGAACGTAGTTGCTGTTATGCCGGGGGTATATTTTCCTTTTTAGTAGTTTTTTGTTTTTTCGGTTTTTTGTGTATATGGATTTTTGTAGGGAAGTGTTTCTTCACTGTTTTGATCGTGTAAATTTTCAATATGGTATTTTATGGGAATGTTTGTAAGAGGTGGATTATTCCTTTTTTTTTCTCTTTGGTGTGCTGTAGGAATGGTCTCCTGGACTACGATTTGCCAAAAGAATTTTAATGCCAAGTAGTTAAGTGGATATTTTATGGCGTGGCTTTATGCTCATGGTTAAGTGTAATGAGGATTTTTGCTCCTTGCCTATGGTAATCTTGAAATTAGTATTCCATGTTGGTGGGGCCTCGCAGTGCGGAATCCTAAGTCGAGCAGAGCAGATATACTGCCCATCGGCTCCTCGCTGGCTGTCGAAGGGGACAGCATACTGATGAGTCTTCATAACCCTGGTGGCTGAGCATTCTCAGGTGGCGAATAGCTGGTCAGGTGGAATAAACCACTGAAGTCGGTACGGTGATCTTTTACCAGCACTCTTACAACATTGTAAATTTTTTCTCCTATTATTTACTTATTTAGCTTCTTAAAATGTAATCTCCAGTATACTCGTTCTCGTTTGACATGTTGCAGAAGAGGTGAAGTCTTGCTCGGTACTGTATAGGTCCAGAAGGTAGCACGGATGCTGGCATTGCCTTTCCCTGGACAATGTTTTTGATATCCGACTGCTGGCGCACAATAACTGTTCCATGATTGGTGTTTTATTGTGCAATTGATCTACAAAATATAAGGTATTTTAAGAAATCCGTATGTACTTCTCACACCAAAAATTTCCCCATTTGCAACACCTGAAAAAATTATGTATGTGTTAATTGTTTCAAAATTAAAAAAAAAAAAAAATTCAATAAGAGTCTTTTTTAAATCAAAATTTAAGCGTTTTCCCATAGTAAATGCTATAAAATGCACGATTAAAAAGCATTATCAATTAAGTTTATTATAATAACCACTCTGGTTCTAACCAATTAAGGTTTGTAATAACGTTTACAAATATTTTTAACAATGATTTCAATTCAGCCACGACATGTCATAATGTTTATAACCGAAATAGAGGTGCATAAAATGAATAATTAAAAATATTTTTTTTAACACTAGGCTCGGGCATCCAAACCAGTCTGCTGGAAAGAACGTTTATTATCAGCACCACACTGCACAATACGCGACCAGGACATCTAACAGAACCTGAGCAGAGAGAGGATGCCAAAATAAAAAAAGCCGACCTTCTATGGAAAATAACGGTGATAATGGTCGCTATTGCAACGTAACATGTTGCAAGATGGGCTGGCTTTTGCTCAAGCCTGTATCGGGTTTTTACAAGTTAACTCTTCCGTGCAATAACTACATGTAGAGAAGCTCGCATGTTGCGTGTGTCGCGAACTCCGTACAGAAAAGTTGCAAATACAGAAGTGGAATAAAGTGGCGGTGTCATCCATGTGGGTGCACCCATTCGCTGATTGGCGCTATGGGAAAGGGCATAGTGTCTCATTGGCTACTGCGAGCTGAGGAATATTCCGCACTTACTGCGCTGCCGGCTGGCGAGTTCGTTACTCGACATGGATTGGTGAAGGACACTCCGACATATTTATGGCTAGCGTGTAGCGACACAAGCGGCTGCTTCACCTCTGTATTGTTACCTGCTCTGCTCTCTCACCCCGTCAAAACTGTCAGGTGGGGAACATATGGTGAAGCCGTCTCACACTTGCTGTCTGGAGACTGTAGAGAGTCTTGTCGTCGCCCAGGCAGGCCTGTCGACCTCACCAACAGAGCTGGTCACTCTGGTCAAGGAATGCTTCTGGCGTAGGGGCGAAAGATTCGTAGAATCTGACGCCCTTCAGGATGCCATCCGTACAAACGGGAGGCGTACTTTTGATTACAGTAAGCCTTTCAATGGGTATACTGTGGACAGGTACTAGTCCTTCTTCTCGGAGGGCATCCTACCACCAGTTTGGTCACGCCACACAGAAGTGACACGTCCCTCCTTCGGGAGGGGCCAGGCCGGGTGGTGGAAGGAACTGGGAGGAAAGTTCGATAAGATGGAAATATTTCGAACAGGAAGGAGCAAACTAGGAACAGAAGTCATGAATTCCTTCCCATAGAGCCTCCAACCACCCGGCCAGTAGCAAATACACCGGATAAGACTTACCTGAATATCACGACATGCCGAGCAAAGCTCAGGCAAACTTTTACTGAACTGGACAAAGTTGTACGTACATGTTTGAGTTTTATCAAGATTGGACAATGGCAAAGCGGAATAGTGCGCAGCGATGGTTCTGTATGAGCCTGTGTGTGCATGAGTGCCAATACGGAATGAAGTTTTGGGTTTAGAAACAAGCTCCTTGCGTCAGGGGGCGAGGTGGAGGGGGATGTTACTGGTTACCGGACATCCCCCGAAACTTAGCCAGTCACAACCCAGACGCACTGAGCCGAGATGGCAGTTATGGGTATACCGTCATGCTTAAATTCAACTCGAGAAAGGATTAGCGCTGTCGCGAATAGTAATTAGTGTGTGAGTGTGAAGTTTAGTAGTAGTGTTCTTTTCAATTTTCGGACAGCATGGCGATTTCAAAATTGCAAAGTTCCCGGTGGTTACCTGAGATCAAAAGAGCCGATTTAGCTTTTTGTTTGTGGGGGCTAAAGTAGCTTGGATAGAAAGTAGCGCTCCAGGTATGACCTCTCCAAACCTCCCCACCTGGAGGGGAGGTTTGGAGATGCCAGAGCCGGTTCCACAGGGAACTTTGTCTGCGCACAACCAGTCTCCGTGTCCCGACATTGAACTGCTTTTCTACCAACACGACTATCGTGGAAGACGTGGGTAAGATGTGAAGTTTGAATACTGTTTAAGTAAACAAGTGCTTTCAGTGTTTCTATACATCCGCTAACCAACTTTTTGTTCAATTAGGTTAGGTTCAAACTGGTAAAAGTATTTGATTAATGTATAAGTATTGCCATAGGCCTGATCAATTTATTCATCCGCCGGTCAAGTGAAACTATGAAATTATTAGAAAAGTAGGCTGAGCGGTTAGCCTGCTCGCCTCCCACCAAGGCGATCCGGGTTCAATCCCCGGCCGGGTCACTCCGGATTTTCGCATGTGGGAATCGTGCCAGACGATGCCGTTGGTCGGCGGTTTTTCTCGGGGTTCTCCCGTTTCCCCCGCACCTTCATTCCGGTGCCGTTACATACTCACCTCAATGACCCTCATCAGCTCTCCAGATCTCGTTGTTAAGAGCCGCCCAAATCTCTTCACTCACTATTAGAAAAGTAAATATTTTACGAATGTGCTAATTTATTCACTTGTATACATTAAGAACTGACGGCACAATATATAATTTCTATATTAACAAATATTTGCGTCTAACACTTGTCGTCTGTCGTTGCCAACCTTACTGGGCGCATGTCAGTCAGTAAGCCTGTTGAAATGTATGCATGTAGGGGCAGTAATATTTTTCAAAGTTTGATTTCAAAGCTACTCACTTAACCGCGAAGGGCCTTTAAGATCTCGGACTGCAAGGCGACTTAAACCCGTTCTGACCCGAGTTAACTTACTAGCTAAAGTGTTGCAATCGTTTAAACTTTTGGTATGAACTGTACTTGTGTCGATCTTTTTTTCCCGCAGCTAGTGGAAAACGTGCGTCGTGTTTGTTAATGTCTTTTAAAAATTAAGATGTAAACAAACATGTTCATCATTGTTGACCACGCGACTTTGACAGTCGTGCTGGTTCGGGGTGTGTCAATGTTGGATACATGCGCGGGATGCGAAGAATTGGTTTACCTAATCTTTAGTCTACGATGAAATCAGGTAAACGGCCTCCCAACAGTGGTAAATTTCATCCGCCAGTCAGCGCTTAGCACCCAACACAGCACAATATCAAAACTCTACACAACAAGGTAGATCACATCATACATGTTGCGGTTTCCAGACCAGTACATAAGCAAACAGCTTGCTGCTTCTGCATACAAATTTGTCCTTTAAAACATTTGACTTTCAAATCTACAACTCAACTGACTGCAATGAATTCAAACCTTCGTACTTCACTCGACTAGCAACAGGTCACGATATTACACATTCCTGCTGCTTGCTTTCCTGTGTTGCCAACCACTCTAGAACTTGTATGCAAATTAGCTATGAATTAAAGATAGGTTAGACTGAGTTTTGATTTTTGCGCTTGTTCTCAGCTCTGGTTAACAAGTAACATGCAGAACTGTCACTAGGTGATATAGCCGCCTCTGGTACAAACTTTATCGGTGTGAGCCGCGAGGCTCACGGCTGCCATCTTGGATGACGTCACCATCTCGGATAAAGCAATTTACGCCTGCCATATTGCCAGCCAGTATGCCACCATATTGAATTACATTTTTCATGCTCTGTCATTCTGGCTAAATTTCCTGCTCTGTCATTCCACCTTGATTTTCATGCTCTATCATTCCACCTTGGCACCCACCAACTTTGATTATATTTTTCTTGCTCTATCATTCTACCTTGACATCTAGGACAAGCGGTGGCGGTGTGCGGCTCGCAGTGTGTGGCTCACGGCTCCATCGTTCGCCTTGAGATCCGCCATCCACTTCATGCACTATCATTCCACCTTCACATCCGCCATCCAGGATTCCATTTCTTCTTGCTCTATCATTCTACCTTGACATCTAGGACAAGCGGTGGCGGTGTGCGGCTCGCAGTGTGTGGCTCACGGCTCCATCGTTCGCCTTGAGATCCGCCATCCACTTCATGCACTATCATTCCACCTTCACATCCGCCATCCAGGATTCCATTTCTTCTTGCTCTATCATTCTACCTTGACATCTAGGACAAGCGGTGGCGGTGTGCGGTTCGCAGTGTGTGGCTCACGGCTCCATCGTTCGCCTTGAGATCCGCCATCCACTTCATGCACTATCATTCCACCTTCACATCCACCATCCAGGATTCCATTTCTTCTTGCTCTATCATTCTACCTTGACATCTAGGACAAGCGGTGGCGGTGTGCGGTTCGCAGTGTGTGGCTCACGGCTCCATCGTTCGCCTTGAGATCCGCCATCCACTTCATGCTCTATCATTCCACCTTCGCATCCGCCATCCAGGATTCCATTTCTTCATGCTCTATCATTATGCCTTAACATCGGCCATATTGGATTCCATTTATTTAGTCACATTCGTTCCACCTCATGCTCTATCGTTCTGCCTCGGCAACTGCCATCTTGGATTTAATTTCTTCACTAGGACAAACGGAGCCGGAACAAGGGTTGAGGGCTTCTATCCGCCATATTGGAATATGTCATTTCCAGCCTTCATCGACATGTGGATAAGTGAGATATTAAATGACGTCCATCCCAACAGTCATCATTAGGAATATATATTTAATTACTGGCTGACATCTTGGCTTAAGGGTATGATAGGCGGATTGATCGTGATTTATTTAATATATTTGAATAAAAAGTATCACATGAGGAGGGATTATTAGCATCAATATCATTTGCATGTGCATACCTAACATAGACAATCAAAGGTATACAAGTGCAAATCCAATCATGATTTATTTAATATATTTGTTCTTCAGTGCATGGTACCACATATGAGATGTTTAAGATTATTAGCATCATATGATTCAATATCATTTGCATGTGCATACCTCCACATAGATAATTCAAAGGTATACAAGTGCAAAGCCGATCATGATTTATTTAATATATTTGTTCTTTACTGCATGGTATAACATATGAAATGTTTAATATTATTTGCATCATATGATTCAATATAATTTGCATGTGCATACCTCCACATAGACCATCATACAAGTGCAAAGCTGGTCGCAGTTTAATATCTCTGTTAAAAAGACATCTCAGATGAGAAAACATATTTTTAAGCATATATGTGATTATTAGCATATTTCTATTCGGTTATTTGCATGTACATACCTCCACAAAGACCATTAAAGGCATACAAGTGCAAAAATATTGAAATCATGGAGCAATATTTACATACACACACCAAAAAATTTTTCTATTGGTTGGCACATTACTCACAGTTAAGCCTGCGGGCGACATCAATGATGAAATAATGTCTCACAAATACTCAAATTAAAAAAAGAAAATAATTTCTTTTACATATTTACAATTAAACTTCAGGAGGCAGAATGACATCGCACAGACGTCACACACTTGCACGCAGGCTTCGCACCTCCTCTAGAAGAACAGCATAGTTTCTATCACAAAGGTTACGATCATTATGTGTTGCTTCTGACATTTCCTCCAGGAAGAGTCGAACCTCGGCATGCAGGTCACACAGAGTTACATCCTCTTCCTCTTCATCCACACCATCCAGGTCCTCGAGACGTCCTGCTGACACTATTGAGACTGGTGTGTCCTCAGTCCAAGGCACCGGAGTCAGTACTCGATCTGGTGGTAGGAAAACCTCTGCTGGAGAAGGCGGGGGAGATGAAGCTGTTGCAGGAGGCGGCGTCCCTGCGATGTCCTCCCTCGAAGACGAGGGTGGCGTCCATCGTCGGTGTCGCTTGCGATCAGGTGATCTGCTGCGCTCCCTCTCACGATAAAAACATGCTGGAATGAGTTGTGGAGCAGGAGGTATACATCTCCTCGGCGTTGTCTCTTCGTCGTAGACCCTGCTGGAGACTGGTACCTGCCTCAGGTATTGCTCGAAGTTCTGGTTGTCTTATTCCAGATGGCACGGCATGTGTCCACTTGCTTCTGCATCACAAAGAAGAATGAGGAGTGGCCCCTGGTAGAGGGAGTGTGTGAGCAGACAGCAAGGCGAGCAGGTTACAGCATGTGTGTGTGCGTCACAAGGACCAGGCGGTTAGACAACGATGTAGACAGCCTGCACGTCTCGGGGCAAGCTGCGCGGATGAGACATTGGACGAGAGAGGCGCCAGGAAGGCGGGCCAGCCCCCAGCAGGTCGTGAAGGGCCTTCCAGTCATCCTTGCCTGCCTTCCACCACTACGAGTATCTCAGGAGCTGTAGGAAACTTTCTGCCTGTTTGTAGAGTAATGGATTTTTTAAAAATCCTAAGGAAGTACAATTTAAAAAATATACATATATGTTCATTTATGTATACAGACATGCAGAAAAAATTATATACGTATATATCTGACCTTCATACATAAATGTGAATTATTATTTATCGATAATTGATGATTTGGGAATCCAGCTATCATGCCTGCAATTGTAGCTGAGCCACCTCACCAATGCGTTATTTCCTTTGCGCTTCAACACTTTCTCGACAAAATATGTGCTTGGATAGTTGTAGAAACCTCCTCTGATAGGTCTTCTTTCCATGTCCCCGAGATAGAATGTCCTTGGTTCGTAATGTCGAATCTTGACAATCTTCTATATTTCAATGCTCCAGTATGGAGTGTAACCTTTATAAAATGTGCCCTTCACTCGTGATATTCTGACATAATCTCCGATCTTCGCCTTAAGCTTGCGAGTGTCCTCATTCTCGAATATTATTAAGTTGTCCCTGACATCCACAGGTCTCATTTTAGTGGTCCGATGTACTGTGTGATTATAGTTCGATACCAGATGAGGCAACATGTCCAGCCATTTGTAACTTCCTTGCGATGAGAATTTTTTTCACATTTCATTCTTCAAAGTCCGATTAAAGTGTTCCACCATGTTCGCTTTCATACCACTATGTGTACAGTAGTGGTTTATGCTATGTTTAGCCATCAGGGTCCAAAATGCAGTATTGTAGAATTCTTTTCCGAGGTCCGTATGTAAATTTCTAGGCGGCCCTTTGTCTTGCAAAACAAAGTTCATTTCATTTGACATATCTCTCACATTTTTAGTCTTTACGGGCACTGCCCAATCATACTTGCTGTAACAATCAATGGCAGTCAATAGATATTTGAATCCCTTATTCTCATGTGCATAAGGTGTCATTTTCACAAGCTCTGCTTGATACTAGTCATGCAGACCAAACACTAACACTTTGTGGTGTGGATAAATTCGTCTTGTAGGATTGTGCAACTCACTGGCAATATTTACAATACTCATTATTCTATGTATCTGTCTTTACGCTATTCTTCGATGATGTTAAGTATTTCCTTAGCATGAGAATTATTCCCAGCAGATGGTATCTGTTGACAATTTTATGAACATCGTTACAATAAATGTACTCTGGACGCCGACCATTTCTATTTTTTTACTTAGATAGAGACCAGAACCAACTGCATCTCCAACATCGGGAAACATCTGTGAAATAATGTCAAATTTCGGATGAGTTTCATCCTTATATTCTTTGCTGCCAGGATCGTTGTCCTTCAAGTGTGCACTAATATGTTTCAGCAGTCGTTTATACTGCAGCAAAGCACTGCGAGAGTATCCGACAGGGCTTTGTTTAAACTGTAGTTTATAATCTCCTGTAGCCGAACGGACCACGACATTTTTCCAACTCGCACATCCTCATTTGGCAGGAAAAATATTTGTTGATTCCCCAAGAACCCTTTTTTATTTTGTTTGTATACACCATATGTTCTATCATTATTTGTAGACGTATATGATCTCAAATAATTATTAAGTGAAGGACTTAGTTTCTCCTTCTGTTCTTTTCTTCAGATACATATAGACAGTTGCAGGTCATCTTCATCTATAGTAGTACGTTTAAGTTTCTTCTGAGACTTGGGTTCGATGACCAGTTCGGTCTTCACTGCTACGGCTGTGACCAGTTCGGTCTCCACTGCTACGGCTGTGACCAGTTCGGTCTTCACTGCTACGGCTGTGACCAGTTCGTTCTCCACTGCTACGGCTGTGACCAGTTCGGTCTCCACTGCTACGGCTGTGACCAGTTCGGTCTCCACTGCTACGGCTGTGACCAGTTCGGTCTTCACTGCTACGGCTGTGACCAGTTCGGTCTTCACTGCTACGGCTGTGACCAGTTCGGTCTCCACTGCTACGGCTGTGACCAGTTCGGTCTCCACTGCTACGGCTGTGACCAGTTCGGTCTCCACTGCTACGGCTGTGACCAGTTCGGTCTTCACTGCTACGGCTGTGACCAGTTCGGTCTCCACTGCTACGGCTGTGACCAGTTCGGTCTCCACTGCTACGGCTGTGACCAGTTCGGTCTCCACTGCTACGGGTGTGACCAGTTCGGTCTCCACTGCTACGGCTGTGACCAGTTCGGTCTTCACTGCTACGGCTGTGACCAGTTCGGTCTCCACTGCTACGGCTGTGACCAGTTCGGTCTCCACTGCTACGGGTGTGACCAGTTCGGTCTTCACTGCTACGGCTGATGGGCGTGATAGTGCAGGTTTCATATTGTTGAGTCACTCGGTAATAGGTTTAAAGGCTTCTTCATTAGCCATGCCACATTCCATTTTGACATGGTTGCCTAACAAATATTTTGCACAAATGTTCTTAATCACTTTGTGTAAGTCGCTGACGACATCAGACATCATACTGAATGCAGACTATTTATGTTCCGAGTTTATATACTCTTCTTGCGAGGTAGCGAGTTCGGAACTGAAGTCATAAGGTTTTCGATATTATCTATAGTATATTCTAATGTTATTAGATGAGGTAATATCTTATTCAGAACATCATCACTGCTAGTCTTAAATAGGTCTTCTATTCTTCCGAGTGTTCTGTCGATCAATGTTTCCACATCAGTAGGGATAACCCCGAGTTTAACAGCCGTATCATTTATGCTAGCCATCACAGCATTACATGTTCTTTCCAGTACACTCTGTTAAAAAGTAATCGAGTCGGCATTCAGGGACTCGAAATGAGCCTTGTTAACTGCATCTTTGTCTTCTTTGTGATCAGCGATATTTCTAAGTCTCTTCCCCTCCACACTGCAGTTTCCATCATCAGTAGGTGTTAAACAGCTTTCCATATTTCGTTTCAGGCCGTTATGACCAAATTTAGAAATGATGTAGCTCATCTCTCACTGATGATAAACTGATCAAATCCTCGTCTGTACCGCCCTTAAAGTAGGTGAAAATCCTTGACAATAACCAGGAAACCATATGGATCTCTCTAACAAAATGCACACACGTTCTTAAATTTTTCAAAGGTCATGCCTCTATTAACATGATCAGAATAAACATGGCGCAAGTTTAAATCATTCATACCAAACAAAACCAACATGTTTGCATTGTCCTGTAGTAATTGTTTTGGTATGCAGGAATACGCTGGACAAAGGTAAAACGAATCCACTTCTACATGTCTACCCATGCAGAAATATTCTTGAATGCACGACTGTTTCACACAAGCCACATCGTCGAGAATAAATACGGAATTTGGTAAAGCTTCAGTCGATGGCACAACAGCTTCATTGTCGCCGCATAGAAAATAACATACTCTTTCCACAGCCCATAGAATCATTCTAAGTCTATGGTACTTTGGCTGTTGTAGAGATTTCGAATACAAGTACACGTTCTCGAGCCATAGACCATTGAGGTCCTCCAGCAAACTTAGTATCACATGTGTTTCCCCCCCAACCTGATAGTCCTGCGATGATACACCTTGCCGTATTCGGAAACAAAATTCCATGCCTCGATTCCTGAGAGATGCTTTCTTCTTCAGCAGGAATACTTATGGGAAGAGTAACATCCTGCTTGACTATATGTATGTTGGCACTACTATCATGTGTAGAATGCAGATACGAATGCGGAGCATGCGGAGATGATTGTGGAGTGTGCAGAGACAGATGTGGAGTTGATTGCAGTGCACGAGGCTGTGATTGCACTAGCACAGTGCTACATGTTTTAGAATGCCTTCTCAAAATATCCCTCCGAGTAAATTCTCGTTGGCAGGATTCGTACAGAAATCTCAAACTCGAAGTTTTCATTCTGAAGGTAGTTATTCATGTCGCAGCACATTGCGCACGGCTGTAAACACTTTACCGCAGAAGCGACAGCAGAGGTGCATCATTAGTACTTGATGTCCGTACTGTTCAAAGTATAGAATGATACTGGCTCAAATGTATAAAAATTATTGCTTTTATATAATTTGCGATCAGTACATTGTGATGCCTCGTAGAGGTAAGATCGGACATGAACTAGTGAACATGCTCATCAACAATTTACCTTTTGAAGCACATATTCCCAGATACAAGTTTTGTGGACCAGGTACGAATCTTGCGAAATGTTTAGCATGTGGTGATATTGGTGTGAACGATCTTGAATCACTTGAATTATATTGTGAATGATGCAGGAACTCAACCAGAAGAAAAATAAAAGGAAGACACGAGGGAAAGGATGCAAAGGGAAGAAGAAAGGAGATTTCCTGTTTTTTCTCCTACCAGGACTTGCAGCACTAAGTGGTTTGATTGGCGGAGTAAGCGGAATTGCACATGCAGTAAATGCATCGAAAAACCAAGGCAAACAATTGCCAGAAGCTCTGTGACACAACAAGTAAATGAAAGCTATTGCACAAGGAGCAAAGAACGGCAAAGGACTGTTTCTAAGGCTGTACCCTACAGGAGGTGGAAAAAGAACCAGACAAAGCAAAGGAAAGAAGCGATCCTAAATTACCTAACCGGCTGCTTACTAGCCTGGACTTGAGGAAATCTGCAAAAAAATTACAAACACCATATTTCCGAGGAGTGTACATGCGTGACGACCTACCACAAAAACCTAAGGGAAATGAATGTGGAATCATAAATTTAGGCAATAGCTCTGGACCGGGCATACATTGGGTAGCTTACAGAAAAAATGGAAACAGTACTGAATACTATAACAGCTTTGGAAACCTACGTCGTATTTTCATGGCATGGAACTAAATTACAATTACTTCACAGAGCAGTTACCAAGCCAGTGGAATTGCCATCACCTATGTCTTCGCTTCTTGGCTGAGCATTTAACAAAATAACAGATACATTCATGTATTGAGATCAGTCGTGTCTGTAACTTTGATGTTGACGGGCAATAGCTCGGAACTACGCTCTGTACATTTTCCAGCACTAGTCTTGGAAGGATCGCAGTCTGTGGCACTTGTCGATTTCCAAACCTATTTCTCTGTGCCAAATGTTGACAGCTCAAACTGCAAGTTTCGCTATGTTAAAAATAATGTTGTGGAAGAAGTAAACTTACCTACAGGTTCATACGAGATCGATGACATTGCATCATACCTCAAGAAAGCATTGCAGCCAGACATAATGTTTTTACTACGAGGACACTAAACACCCTGAAAAGTGAGATACGCAATGCCAATTAATGTTGTAAGAGTGAACTGCAATCTAGTAAGAGGCTGATATCTCAATGGGAAACCGAACCATACATTACACGAATTTGCAGCAATGTTCCGCCCGACTTCAACTAGTAGAGGTTCCGAAATCTCTTATTTATGCACCGATCGTATCGAAGAGGGTGCAGGAAATTATCGGTCATATAGTTGACCAGGAAGACAATTTGATAAATTTTCGAGACGAAGAAATAACACTACGTCTACATTTGAAGAAAGATGGGTTGGAATTCTAAGAAGAAATATATAAAAGCAGGTCTCGATGTAAAGCCGAATGTCAGTATGACGAGAGCCGTCAGTGTGTTAACACACAAGAATATCACGTTCTTGAAGAGTCTTGGTTTCAGAGTCAGCAAGAATGGAGACAGAAATACAGAATATAGACGAGCCCATCAGCTACAAAGATGAGATCACAAAGACTGAATTTCATACGTATTCACCATATCTACCTGGACCCTTCATGCTATCCTTCGAGGTTCGAATACCTGTACAAAACCAAGATATTTACACACTGCCGTGCAACTCATACTTGAGATGTCGAGGTACCCTTACGAAGCCTGGAGACGATGTACCTGCAACCACCAAGATAATTAGAAATGGTGTACTTCACATGATTAATAAAATATCTTATGAACTTAATAGTGTGGAACTCGATCAGGCAAGAAATGTAGGCATTGCTACCACGATGAGGAATTACCTCTCTGTTACAAGAAACCAACTACAAAATGACTGGATGTGGAATCGAACCAGATAATAAAGTGCCAGTGTACCAAGGTGGAAGATTTGAAATATGTGTACTCTCTACATTGCTGGAATTCGCCGAGGACGACAAACATATTACAGTGAATTCCAAACAAGAGCTAGTAATGTTGCTGGCAAACACGCAAACTAATGCTATTGTAGATACTGCACAAAATCCTGAAGTTGTAATACTATTGCTGCATTCCATAGAATGGTTTCTACCCCACGTGCAAGTAAAAATGGGAAAGCGAATCAAACTGCTGAAATCTGTCGAAAATGGAAGAAATTTCGATGTGGCATCTCGTTCATGGAGCTTGAAAACATACCCTAGCCTCACACAGTCTCAAAATGTAAACTGGAATTCTAAATTAAGTTTTTCTACGGAAAAACCGAGATATATAATTCCAGCTTTTCAAACAGGAAGACAAAATGCTATTGTTTCAGATCGCTCAAAGTTCGAACACATCAAGATAAAGAATGCTGAACTGTTTTCGAACTCTGAAAGTTTTCCCTGTGTGGGCCTATATACTGACTTTATTAAGGGATCTTATATGTTGGCATATCAAATGTTTGCCGATTTTCAAAGATTGTATTATGGTCACGAAGCTTCGACGACACTGGAACCAAACAAGTTCATGAACAGTGCACCGCTCCTGGTATTCGACGTCAGTAAACAAGATGACCGCATAAACACAGGAGTGATTGACTGCAGAATTGAAATGATGGCTATGGATAACATACCTGTCAACACTCAAGCCTATGCTCTCATAATCAATGATCGTCTGGCAACATACAATGCAAGAGATAAAGTGTTAAAATTCTGTCATACGTCACAAACTCAGTTCAGTTGTCTACCGACCTCCATCATGTTCGCTAACGTGCAGGGTTTCACATCTCCAATGGGATTCATCATAAAGGAAATTTTCATTGCATACTCTGATGGCAGCACATACTCACGCAAGTTCCTACTTCCATTTCCGCATCGCCTGCTAGACTATAAACACAATAATACGAATAAATGGCTTACAAATCATTTCCATGGACTGCACTGGGAAGATGGCGATGTGTAATATGAGAAAATGAATAGCGTACTTATGGAAATTATAGATGATGATGACGTAGTCTTTGTGGCTGGCCCTGAGCAGAAGAGTTGGCTGAATATTTACTGCAATGACAAAATAAAAACTACCGACTTGCAAACAGAGTACAACTGCCCGTCTCTGGGAAAAAATAACACTGATGTATACCGGCCACAGCTGTGACTCAGAACTCTACAAATCTGAACAAGGCTGGGCCTGTCCTCATGAGAATGCTTTGCTGCTGCAGGTGTGGAGCATTGGCATGTGATGATGCCAATGCTGCGTGTGTATAAAGGAGGAGAGCCTCGAAACATTATTATCTGCCAGTCTTCATTCTCTCGCCAGTGCTTCAACAGCTAAGTTGCTCTTTGTCCACCATCGACACCCCATCATTATGTATGTGACTTTCAATCCACTGGACATTTGTAAATACGAAGATGTGACCATTGGCTACAGTAAAGTGAGTTTAAAGCCAGCTGGCTTGTGCGAGCAAATTGAGTTGTGTAATGGCATCGAACACTAGATACTGTATAACGAAGAAGAGTGTATGTCATTAGTTCCAGTGCTTTGCAGTACCAATCGTGTGCTGTCAATTGCCTTCGTCCAGACACCAAACTACCTGCATCTACGACTTCGCTCATGACTCAAGCAAACGAAGAACAGTTGCTGCAAAAATTGTTTCAACAGAGCATCAGCTATGTGCTACGCAGACCTAACAGTGATAACATTACAAGATTGACAGAGTACTGCAATGGAGATCAACACATCACCATCATGAATCGAGGTCGCACTACGTGGATTTCTATGTCCTCACCACTGACGTGCGAAGTATATTTAGCAACTTCCCTCTGCACTGGACAGTCATTAAGCATCATTCGTCCGCGGCAAGTTGTTCGACAAGCGTGAGTGTGTGCTTTTCCGGATGGATAAAGTGGACAGGTATGAACGATATTTCATTGGTTACAGAAGAGTGATATTCAAACCAGTATGTGAGTTCGAGCAAGTACAAGTATGAGATAGTACGAATCCTATGTGGGGCTATTATGACTTTTACAGTGGTTTCCCCACTCAAACTTTGTAATGCAATGATCTAAATAGATGTGCTGTTTTCACACTGAGAGAAAATCAAACAAGATAAGCAAAAACCAAGTGAAAATATTAAAAATGAGCAAATTCCATTTAGAAAAGTGATTTTTTATTTGATCAAAAATTCGTAAAAATTTGCAACGACTCAACTATAAGTCAAAAAAATTGCTTTAAAATATCGAAACAATTTCTTATTTCTGTAAAATCGTTTACATTATCAATTTAATAAAATTTAAAATTTGTATATCTTCAGTGAAATTTTCTTTCAAATAATCATAAGTTAAATTTCGTTTGCTAATTAAAACAACATTACAAATTGTACACAGCCTCAACAGCTTTTTTTTAAATCCACGCTAATTTTTATATTTGTTTAATCTTTAACTACTGCTGTTTTTCTATATAGGCAGTCAATAATATATAAAGGTCTTCGTTCCCAAAATTAATAATAGTTGATATCGCCATGATAGTTTGTAGTTGGCTTATAATAAAGTTCATTATTTCTGTATATAGTATCTAATTTTGCTCTAGAATTTCTAAAATCATTAAAAGCTAGAAATATTTTAAAACAAAAATCATTTTCGATATCTAGATTCCAATTTTCTTTTGGAGAAATTTCAATTCTTCCATTTTTAACAAAAATATTTCTCACATTTCAGTGATCAAACATTGAAGCATGCACATATTGCTCAGCGCGATTTTTTCTGTTAGTTTGGAAACCCACAATTACAAAATTGGTCATATCAAATTGCAAATTATTAAACTGACCTTTTATATCAGAATTAAAAACAGTTGACCCAGCAGGAACTTGTTTTTCTAAAAATTGCAAATACTTAAAACCAATATGAATTTTAGGATTTTTACATATTTTTTCTTTAATTGAAATAGATGTGTTAGATTCGTATTCAACAGTAGGCCACAACAGCATAGTCTCTAGTTTGATAAACAAATAAACAATTGTTATCTGATGAATTTCGGAAAAAAGTGATTTTATAACCAGCTTTCCAGTAAATTTCATTATTATTGCGAATAAAGCCAAGAAAATATCTTAATCGATACATTGTTTCATTCATTTTATCACTACGAACAATTTTTACTCGATATTTATTATCGACACCAGTAGACTGTAAATAGTTTTGTTCACTTGGTGTTCATAGCAAAATATTCATCATTTTTGAAATTATTTCTGGAATATCAACAGCCTCAATAATCTGTCCAAGTTTTGAAATTTCGACTCTAGAATACTGAAATGGAAAAAAATTAGAGCATACATCAATATTATCTAATTTTTCGTATTTTGCCTGATCTCCAGTTTTATCTCTTTTTAGTAGGCTATATTATTCCAAAAAATAAACACCGTTTGGAAAAGAAAAGCAATCTCCTATGGGAATATCAAACTAGATTCTATTATTTTAAATATTCAAATTCCCCCTCGTGTAATCAGGTGAGGGAAAAGTTTGTCTCTCAAAACTCTCAAAGCCTTATAACTCATTTATAAGTAAAAAAATTATATATAAATTGCAGAATCAAAAGGAGTTCATCGAGTGAAATTGCTCATCGAGTAGTATAGAAATTATAAAAAGAACCATGAGGTATATTAGGAAGGAAAAAAAAAAAAACAAAAAAAAAGATCTACCATTAATTCGTGAATTACAAAATATTGGCAAAAATGTAAAACAAGTAAGTGAAGAAAATATATATAAATTTAATAACAGCACTAGTACCTGTTGCTGCGAAAAATTTAGATTATCCACCAACTCCAGAAGAAACATATTTCGGAAGAGAATTATTTGTAGAACAAGAATCTCCTAATTTGGAAGAGCAAATGAGAATGGTACCATTGGAAAATTTACCACCTATAGCAGGTGTTTCTACTATAAATATCGGAAAAGAAATTTCTGAAAAAATTGCTTTTAAAACACTATATGTTTTACGACCAAAAAATGGTAATTTATAGATTGGAGATACAGAAGTAATTATAAATAATGATAAACTATCTGTTAATGGTAAAGAATATGCATTAACAGAAAGCCTTTCTAATTTATTAATAGACATGTATTTTGCATTCCGAAAACATAAACCTATTAATCAAATAAATCCGAATCAACGTTGGAAGTACAAGAATGAAATTAAATCATTTTATGATCAAATTTATGCACAGCATATAAAAGCGCTGTCAAAATCAGCACCAAATACACCAGAAAGAATTATTTCCCAAAAAACTCCTATATCTGGTGAAGGTATAAATAAAATATAATAATTTGCCGAAAGAATATATTTGGATGGACAATGTTAGAAAATTAACTGACAGATTATTAGTTATTCACGGTGAAGAAAATGCTGGAAATAAAAATGTTTACGATGAAAAAGTAAACATTATGAATATGCTAAACAATAGATTTCTGAACAATAGATTTTCTGATTTTGTTGTGAATAACCAGAGAGGAATTCCATATCTAATAAGCGTTTTAAATGCTATTCCTCACTCATTTTGGAATTCTGAACACCATGCAAAGGTGTGATATATTGGGCATTAAATAATTTAAATTTGCCCTAAATGCATTTGCCAGGTTATAATTACTGTGGACTATTTACAAAATTAAATGAAAGATTAGAAAGAGGAGATGCAGGTATAAATAAATTAGATGAAGCCTGCAAATATCATGATATTGCTTATAGAGATCATAATGATTTAGACTCTAGACATGAAGCTGATAAACATTTACAAAAAGAAACAAAATAAATTATGCGAGATAAAGATACTCCAATTAAAAAAAAATTGCTTCTGCTGCTGGGGCCTCAACAATGTTTACAAAAAGAAAATCAGGATTGGACATTAAAATGTATTAAACTATTAATTTTTTTTCTTATATAAATTAAGATAACAAATATTACTTTCGATATACCTTATGAGGAATTAAAAAATTCCGGTATAGATGAATTTTTTACAGGAGATCAAATTGAAAAAAATAAATGAAAAAAGTAAAAAAATTGCAAGAGGGGAAAATTTTCAAATTAATTTTACTATTTCCAACAGTTAAAAAAATGGCTAAAGAAAAAACTGGCAATGGTTTACATCATGGAGGAATTATTTCCATTGCACTCGCCGCTTTAGGAGCAGCTGTTGCAATTTATAGTGCTGTTGAACAAACTAGCAATAATAAAAAAACGATTAGAAGAACAACAGAGATATAATATGGAAATGGAAAATAAAGCTGGAAGTGGTGTAATTGCCAAAAATAGTGGAAGGCAAAAAAAATTTGAAAGTATACCCACTATCCAATGTCGATATTGAAAAATATGTAAAAAAAAATTAAATATTAAATATTTAAGTAATGTTTATATGATTGACGAATTAGCGAAAAATATCCACAAAACTGAATGTACTGTGGTTAATATTGACATATTGTCTAATCCTGGCAATTATTGGGTCAGCTATTTTAAAGAAAATAATAATGTTTATTATTGGGTCTGCTATTTTAAAGAAAATAATAATGTTTATCATTGGGTCTGCTATTTTAAAGAAAATAATAATGTTTATTATTGGGTCTGCTATTTTAAAGAAAATAATGTTTATTATTTTGACTCATTTGGAGGCAATATTCTACTAATTTTTCTAATTATTTTAAAAACCATAATGTTTATTACAATGATGATCGATTTCAGAATTTTAATTCTGTTATCTGTGGACATTTATGTTTAATAGTATTATATATTTTTTCGAGAAATTTTAAGTTTCGTGATATAATTTCTATGTTATTAAATGAGAGATATATTTGGGAAACCATTAATCGAATTTTTAAATTAAAACTTTGATAATATTGCAGAAGATTTAAAAAAATATATAGATTTAAAATGCAATTCGAGAGTTTCTTCTTTGCAAAGTGCACCTTAAGAGGTATATAAAACATAAAAATGTTCTTTTAGAAATAGGTCTGATGAATAATTTTTATAGCATCAGGTGTCGGTGTTTTGCCGACACTTAATTCGCCATATGACTTTTAATATTTTGTTCTTACTCATAGCACCTCTTATTAATAAAATTATAAATTTTGTTACCCATATGGCAAAGTATCTATTTTATTTTATAGTATAATTCTCTTGTTATCACAAGGACTCTCAGCTATTTTATTAACTTCTACTGTATATATATATATATAGTGTTTCTCACTCCTTATCAAATTCATTGTTCTATATTGAATTTTCTCATCAATCACACATTTCTTATAGTCATCAGAATTCATTATACTGTTGACTACATATTTTTTCACACCTTTGGATTTTTGTTTTCTTTATCGCCAAATCTGTATGCATACATTTTTGCTCTAAAACCGACAAATTCTTTCGTTATTTTATCTTTACACTCATTTTTCATTTTACCTCTAATTTATTTATTTATTTGTGGCATGTTATATATATTATCTTTTGGATAATCACTTGTATTAAATTTATCTAACATCGACTTAATGTCTTCATAAATATCATCCATTTTAATGTTATAAATGTATGAATTGGTATCTTGATAACACAACTCAGTTTTATCATCATTTTTGGCGTCATAATTTTATAGTGGAGATCATACATTAATTCTTTCAAAATATCCTAAATGTCCATGCCCACATAAACAGGCTTATTAAATTTTACATTTGCTTTATTCGCATGTAGAGCATCAAGATTCTCATTAAATAAAGTGCTCCTTTTGAAATTTCGTTTTGATATTAATTTTTCACATTTTTCTGCATCTGGTATTAATCTTGTGTCTACTCTGTTTCTTATATTTTCCATAGTTTTACCAAACACAGAATTATTCATCAGTTTATAAAGGTCATTTTCAAATTCATATTTTGCATTAGTCCTCATTATTGTGTTGAAATCCATGTACTTCTTTAACCAATCAGATTGATTAAATTTCAATATTCTGTGTATTTTTGCAAGCTTCAGTTCATTACTTAGGCACTGTTTTAAATTACGATGATTAATTGCATATTTTTCTTTAATTTAGATTGATTTGTTTTTGGAACTACCTTATTTTCGGGCAAAATGGTAAATCATTATGTAAATTATGTAGTTCTTGTGGGTATTCTAAATCTACTTCTATTTATATAGCCATACTCAGAATCGTCTTTTAAATTTAATATTTTTTCACTCCAGTAATGTAAATCATATGATGCATAGTACACCCACTCGAAACCCCCATATGGTAAATATTGAGACATTGCCCAGCTATATAAATTATTCGCATCGGGATAAGCTAAATAATTTGATTCTTGATTTGAGTTAAAATCTTTAAAATATTTGTTATTTGCTTTAATATATTTTTTACAAAATTTTTAAATACCACCTCTCATCCTTTTTTCAATCATTAAAATCATATCATAGTTATGTAATAAATCTAGCCATTGTTTAGTCATTTCTAACATTACATCCCACGATAAACCTGGTGCTGTAAAATACCATGCAGAGTCTAGACCATAAGAATTTATATATGTGTTTTTAAACTTTGCGAACATTTATGCTAACAATAGTACATCAATTTTTAAATATAAATTATGGGCTTCTCTATAAGATTTTTTATATTAAATTGGTTCCATAAATTTTTGGCATGTTCGCATTCATCATCAGATATACAATTTTCGTTTAATTTGTTATAAAATTCACTCTTTGGTGGAAGTTCAGTTTCATCAAATTTCTTCGAACTATCCATATAATCATATGGGTAAACACCTTTTTAAAAACTTAATCAACTTAATCTTCTGGAAAATGTTTTTGCGTGATTCACTTAATCTTTACTTAAATTAGACGATAATTTATCTTAACTACTAGCCATAAATTTGTATGTGTCGATAAATTTCATTTTTAAATTTTCTGTGATTTTCCTAAAAGTTAGAAACTTTTCTTCATTATTTGCAATTAAATCGATATATTTTCATCATATGCTAGCTCTTTAATAGATAAGTGAGCAACATAACCAGCTAAGTTATGAATACAAACCGGTACAAAATTTGGTAATTTTAATTTAAATTACAATTATTCGTAATTAAATAAACATACAGAAGACTGCTCTAAAAATGAAGCAGTAAAAATTCAGTTACTTTCGAAAGGAGAGCAAAACTTTTTGTGACTCATCCGCCTGCAGCTCACAACACAAGGACGCGAAATTTATATTTGTAAATGGTGCTTCACATACTTTGATAACCAACCTCGTGTATCAGGACTCACGGGCGAAGAAGCTTTATGAGATCACCAGAGGTACTGTTCCACCCATGCACCAGTACGAGCCGAGATGCCCAAGCCCGAGAAGAATGGTTAGCCACCGGTCTTGAAGTTTATAAACTACCAGAATGGTGATAGAGTACCAATAGTAGCTTACTGTGATTTTGAAGCTATATTGAAACCCGTGTATACATGTGAGCCTAACCCAACAATGCATGTACATATAAATACCAAAAACATGAAGCATGCAGTTACTGCATTTATGTGTCATTGACGCCGATATTGTTCCTTCGCACTTGATTTCAGGCCTACCTGCATAACCAATTATCTACAGAGGTATCAATGCAGAGAAACATTTGATGGATGATATTGTCGACATTGCCAATAAAGTGAAGGCTATATGCGAAACATTTTTACCAATGGCTCCTGTGACACAACCTACCATCCGATAAGTTCAAGAATACTGCAAAATTTTTCACTCCTGAAGAAATGAGTCTCATCAGGCGCAAGGGTGTATACCCATATGACTATTTAGATTCCTGGGCGAAACTCGAAGGGGTGCAGCTGCGGAATAAGAATAAATTTTACAATCGATTAACTGACCCTGACATCTCCGATGAAGACTATGCTCATGCACAGACTGTCTGGGACAAATTCCAATGTAAATTTCTTGGAGAATACTCTGATATATACCTCAAGACAGACATGGTCATCCTGAGCAATGTATTTGAAAATTTCAGAGAGCTTTGCTTGGAAACATACGCGCTAGACTGTGTACATATCTAAGTGCACTTGGATTTTCTTTTAATGCGATGCTGCGGGTGACAAAGGTGGAATTAGAGCTACTGACTGATTACAACTAGTACATACTCTTCGAGGGAGCAATCCGCGGTGTCGTGGCTCAACGTATGAAAAGGAGATGCAAAGTAAACAACAAGCACCTGCCTGAAATGTTTGACTCCTCACAGCCATCAGTCTATTTACAATCTCTATGGAAAAGCAGTCTCGCTCCCACTCCCGAAATGTGACTTCCGATGGTGCGACACAGACACCGTTGTGATGAATGTGGCTGATGACTCTAATACAGGATATATTTTAGAGGCAGGTGTAGAATACCCGACCTCCCTGCACGAATATCATAAGGATTTGCCTTTCCCACCAGTCAACGAGTGTCCTCCAGGCTCAAAACAGAAGCAACTAGTTACAATGCTGGAAACCAAGACTCGCTATGTTGTTCACTATCGAAACTTGAAGCAGGCCTTGGTGCATGGACTAAAACTGGGAAAATACATCGTGTTCTGTAGTTCGCCCAAACTGCCTGGTTGAAACCCTACAAATACCAAGAAACAACAAGCTGTTCGCAATGACTTTGAACGAGATCTCTTCGAGCTAGCGAATAAATCCACCTTTGGGAAGCTTATGGAGAATAAGCGAAAGAGACGAAAGATGGAATTGCTATGCGATGAGCGACACATCAAGAAGGCGATTGTGAAAACATAAGATAAGGACAGAACTATTTACAGCGAATCAGTCATGCTGGCGAAACTGGACAAAGAAGACATTACGCTGGTTTTGCTGTTGTGGATTTATCGAAGACGGTGATGTATGAATTTCACTACAGTGTCATGAAGATGAAGTACTATAACAACAACCTTCACCTCGCTTACATAGACACGGATCCATTCGTCTGCTAAGTAGCAACAGATGACTTTTATCACGACTTGGCCAGTGATCCTGTGTTCCTGGACGAATTTGATACCATCTGTTACCTCACCTCTCACCCTTGCTACTCATCTACCAACAAGAAAGTCGTTGGTAAATTTAAAGATTAGTGCAATGGACTGTTGATGAGCGATTTTGTTGTAGTGCGAGTTAAATTTTATTCTTACAAATGTGGTGGTGGCAAAGAAGGGCTAAAGTTGTACAAAAGTGTGTTGTGAAAAAGAAGATTACTTTTGAAGATTACCTCACTGTTCCGGAGAAACAAATTTGTTAGTTTAGTAGTACACTGTTGTAACACTGCTGGCACTACGTCATTGTAGCGTTGCCGGTCCCAAGCCTCAATAAAATGGGGAGGACAACAGAAGATATATAAAAATTATTTTATATGTACATTGGAAAATAGCTGACTCCTCAGTGCTGACTCCTCAGTACTGACTCCTCACTGCAGACCCTGCAGCTGACCCCTCAATGCAAACTCCTCACCATAAACTTCTAACCATAGACTCCTCACTGTAGACTCCAACACTGCAGACTCCTCATCTAAGATGTCTTTTTAGCAGATATATTAAATAACTCGCGATTGGCTTTGCACTTGTGTACTTTCGATGGTCTATGTGTAGGTATGCACATGCAAATTATATTGATGCTATTAATCCCTTCTCATATGTGATACCTTTTGAACAAATATATTAAATAAATCACGATCGATCCCCCCAGCATACTGTTAAGCCAAGATGGTGGCCAGTAATTAAATATATATTTGTAATGATGAATGTTGGGATTGATATTATTTAATATCTCACTTCTCCACGTGTCGATGAATGCTGTAAATGACATAAACCATGATGGCAGTCAGAAACCCTGAACCCTTGCTCCAGCTCCATTTGTCCTAGTGAAGAAATGAAATCCAAGATGGCAGTTGTCAAGGCAGAATGATAGAGCATGAGATGAAATGAATGTGAGTAAAAATGAAATCCAAGATGGTGGATGTCAAGACATAATGAGAGAGCATGAAGAAATTGAATCAAAGATGGTGGCCATGAACCCTCAACCCTCACTCTGGCTCCGCCGGATGTCAAGGCAGAATGATAGAGCATTAAGAAATTTAATCCTGGATGGTGGATGTCAAGGTGGAATGATAGAGCCTTGAAGTTGATGGCGGATGTCAAGGCGAACGACGGAGCTGCGAGCCACACACTGCGAGCAGCACACCACCACTGTTTGTCCTAGATGTCAAGGCGCAATGATAGAGCATGGAAAAAATTGAATCAGAGATGGTGGGTGCCAAGGTGGGATGACAGAGCATGAAAAATCTAGGTGGCATGACAGAGCAGGACAATCTAGATGTAATGACATAGCAGGAAAAACTAGGTGGAATGACAGAGCATGACAAATTTAGGCAGAATGACACAACAGGAATAATGGAATTCAATATGGCGGCGTACTGGTTGGCAAGATGGTGGACGAAACGACATCGTCCAAGATTGTGACGTCATCCAATATGGCGGTGGTGCCATCATCTAATATGGCGGTCTCGCGCCTCACACCGAGACCGTTTGCACCAGAATCGGCTATATCCCCCTACTATTGTCAAAACCTTGTGTTCAAGCAAATGAAGTGCAGAATGTTTACATTCAATTTTCCAACATAATCTTGCTTTTATAAAAACTATAATTGTCAACCCATTAGGTATGTATATCCTAGTTTTATTAAAACTTGGTCAGAGAAAGTGGACTAGTATTTAAAAAAACTTCTTTGTGTAAAAAGTGTTCTGGTCTTAGCCGAAGCCTCGTTGTTTTCACAATTTTGAAAGCAAAATTTGAAATTGGGAAAATGTTTTAAGGCGCAGCTGTCAAGTGCAATCTATCAGTTTTCCTTCAATGACATTAACATTTAATTGTCTTACAACACTGATGCGATGATAATTTAATTTTGGAATAGTTAATCATATCGAGGCTAGACTAATTGAACAGGCATGCGGACTTACGAGAGGATAAAAAAAATAATAATTTGAAAAAATGAAACACAAACGGATGGGATTTTCAAGGAATGAAAGTACATATACACTTAAATTACTAATAGCACAAAACATACATGAATTCCTCTACTTCAGTTCTCACTATCGCATGTCTTCGTCAGAACAAATGTATAGTTTTGTGGATGCTCAAACATAAATAATAGGACGAGTAGTGAGTCTATTTTCATATTCACACATTAAAACATTTCGCTTGCCATTTACTAAATTCAAATTTTAAAATGAGAGGACTCAAATTTTGTGATAAAGAAGATATAGTTACTGAACTAGGAAAATTAAATGAGTAAAAATCTAGATTATAATACACGCATCTGAGCTACACCTTCAAAGAAAAATACATTATTTTAAAATTATTCAAACCATAAATACTATGCCACATACAAATTTTAACATCTTTACTCACTCCTGAATAAGCATGATTCTCGGAAAGTGAATAAATTTTACTGCAGAGTTAATTAAAAACAAAATATTACCAAAACCATGAAGTTAGCATCAGTAGCGGTAAGAGGTGAGAAATTTTTATTAAAGTTGGCACAATTTGGCCTCGGGATGCAAACGCCCAAAATTGTTAATTTAATACAATTAGTTTTCCTTTCACCATTATATTCAATTTAAGAGTATTTCAATTTCCAAACTGCATTGGTAGAGCAAAACAATATTTAAAACGGCCAAAGTTCATGTTACCGTACCAGAAAGTCACATCAGCGAGATCAGAATCTTGATGTTACCTCGTCTGTGTTGGACCAAACATCGCGAAGAAACCCCGAGCATCTCTAAGAACATATGGAAAAAATTAATTCCTACATGTCTGTCTTAGATTAACAATCCCATAGCACAATTTTAAACATATTAAGTTCAAATCTGCCGCTAAGGCAGACACACTAAAACTGTCTACAGAACACACTACATACAAATGTTCACATTTAATCACATTTAACTTGAACTGACCTTAAATATTAATTTGACTATTATAGTGGCATCAAAGACCTATTAAAAACACATAATCAAAGAGTACCATCCAAAATAAAAACTGACCATAATGTAAACAAACGAGCAGGTACGAGGCTAAAGAAAAAAAAAATACTGCTAGTTTCTAAACAAAACAGTATTTTTGATGAAACCGCTACAACATATTACTTCGTAATAATTTAAATTTTGTGTTATAATCGTTGTTCCTGAATGGCATTAAATAATTTGTGTTAGTCGAACTCTAGTAATACCGTATAACCAGCATCTCTAGTTCCATACATTCGACTTTCATAAACTTTCTAATGGACACATTATTTGTGGAAGTATAGGACTAGACGGTCTATGTTACACTGCAGTAAGGACATTATCCTATCGCAGGTAGTTTACTTCCCAGTCCTGTATAAACACTACATGTTGCTGTCCACTGACGCCATTTTGTTGGCGTGTGCAGAGGAGTTCACGCTATATAAGCGGCTGTTTCACCTCTGTATACTTAAGTATTCCATGACTGAGAGTTGTCGCCATATGTTCGCCAATCAGCGCCTGCTAAACTACTTGCCAACCGATAGTCTAACCATAGGCTACCGTTCGTAGTATGAATAAACCAGTCAGCACCCAAGAGTCTCACGCAGCCAATCACAGACTAGACACGCCCACATCAAAGAAACCACAGCACCATTTCGTCTCTGTGTTATCTTCTCTGTGCTCATACCTATACACACTGGACAATGGCAATGCAACTGAGACTCTGCTTAACTGCACGAAGACCAGACGCTATCTCAATATTACAGTATCAGGATTCTCATTGGTCGAGTGAAATGCCAAAGTAGCTTCACACACGCACGGTAACTAATACCGGGATGGAAACTGTTGGGCATGTGTGCAGTTCGTCTCTGTGTTATCTTCTCTGTACTCATACCTATACACACTGGACAATGGCAATGCAACTGAGACTCTGCTTAACTGCACGAAGACCAGACGCTATCTCAATATTACAGTATCAGGATTCTCATTGGTCGAGTGAAATGCCAAAGTAGCTTCACACACGCACGGTAACTAATACCGGGATGGAAACTGTTGGGCATGTGTGCAGTTCGTCTCTGTGTTATCTTCTCTGTGCTCATACCTATACACACTGGACAATGACAATGCAACTGAGACTCTGCTTAACTGCACGAAGACCAGACGCTATCTCAATATTACAGTATCAGGATTCTCATTGGTCGAGTGAAATGCCAAAGTAGCTTCACACACGCACGGTAACTAATACCGGGATGGAAACTGTTGGGCATGTGTGCAGTTCGTTGAATCCTAGCAAACATAGTCAAATTCTCCTGCGATTCTCTGGGATTCGAACCCAGGACCCTTCGCTCTACCCAACTATGCATCGGAGGTCAGCAACACTAAACAAATAATTAGAAGCATATGCGAAAATATTTCAGGACAAATTGTGTTCCCAAACACTTTAGTTCAGAACCACTTTGGTGATTGGATCATTTGAATTACTAAGCGCCTTATCTGTCGGTCCGTGAATCACGGACGGTCAGTATCGAAGAGACTTAATTTTGATTGGCTCACTTATGTAAGAGACTGTCTTCCCCTATGAAAAGCGGCCACTAGCCACAGAAAGACTGCAAGTGTGCACATAGGATATTGAAGTATGTAGCCTGCGCGTAAATATTGTCCCGAAAAACAGGCGGCCATACTAATAATTTGAGACCTGAAAAATTGGCGGATTCATCTCGGGACAACCTGGAGATCAAAAAATGTTCGCATGTGTCACTTTTACAATTGGTCCGCGCGTAATTTGACACCTCCTTCAGATCTCTGGGCCTATAACAAACTGACAACAAAATGCATGCTCACTGTGGGTAAATGATTCACGAGTGATCTTACTCGTTTAGGTCGTAATTAGTTCATATTACTGTAGCCGGAACAGAGAGAGGTGGCGCAGTGGTAACACAATGGACTCGCATTCAGGAGGACCCGGGTTCGATTCCTGGTCCAGCCATCCTGAAATCACTCCAGGCGAATGCTGGGATGGGTCCCTAACAAAGACCATGGCCGATTCCTTCCCCAGTCCTTACTTAATCCCTGTGCAACTTGCACCGTCTCTAATGACCTCGCTGTCGACGAGACGTTAAGTCCAACTATACCTACCTACTGTAGCCGAACATCTAGCCTACAGCTCATTGGCAGTTGCAGCGAAACAAGTTGTTGTGTCAACTTAAGTACAGCACGCATCATACAATTTCTTGTTTGCAACACCTTAAACTGTACATTAAAGTGGGCCTGACAGGGCAATTAACCCCTGCAAGATGATTGTACGGCGAATGCGCAAGGCAGGAGGCTTGCAGAAGTAGTTTTCTCAGTAGTTCCGAGCAGCGAGGGCTATGTGAGTAGCGAGGGCTATGTGAGCAGCGAGGGCTATGTGAGCAGCGAGGGCTATGTGAGCAGCGAGGGCTATGGGAGCAGCGAGGGCTATGTGAGCAGCGAGGGCTATGCGAGTAGCGAGGGCTATGCGAGTAGCGAGGGCTATGCGAGTAGCGAGGGCTATGCGAGTAGCGAGGGCCATGTGAGTAGCGAGGGCTATGTGAGCAGCGAGGGCTATGCGAGTAGCGAGGGCTATGTGAGTAGCGAGGGCCATGTGAGTAGCGAGGGCTATGTGAGCAGCGAGGGCTATGCGAGTAGCGAGGGCTATGCGAGTAGCGAGGGCCATGTGAGTAGCGAGGGCTATGTGAGCAGCGAGGGCTATGCGAGTAGCGAGGGGTATGTGAGCAGCGAGGGCTATGCGAGTAGCGAGGGCTATGTGAGTAGCGAGGGCTATGCGAGTAGCGAGGGCCATGTGAGTAGCGAGGGCTATGTGAGCAGCGAGGGCTATGTGAGCAGCGAGGGCTATGCGAGTAGCGAGGGGTATGTGAGCAGCGAGTTCTATGCGAGTAGCGAGGGCTATGTGAGCAGCGAGGGCTATGTGAGTAGCGAGGGGTATGTGAGCAGCGAGGGCTATGCGAGTAGCGAGGGGTATGTGAGCAGCGAGGGCTATGTGAGCAGCGAGGGGTATGTGAGCAGCGAGGGCTATGTGAGCAGCGAGGGCTATGCGAGTAGCGAGGGCTATGTGAGTAGCGAGGGGTATGTGAGCAGCGAGGGCTATGCGAGATAGCGAGGGGTATGTGAGCAGCGAGGGCTATGTGAGCAGCGAGGGGTATGTGAGCAGCGAGGGGTATGCGAGTAGCGAGGGCTATGTGAGCAGCGAGGGCCATGTGAGTAGCGAGGGCTATGCGAGTAGCGAGGGCTATGTGAGCAGCGAGGGCTATGCGAGTAGCGAGGGCTATGTGAGCAGCGAGGGCTATGCGAGTAGCGAGGGGTATGTGAGCAGCGAGGGCTATGCGAGTAGCGAGTGCTATGTGAGCAGCGAGGGCTATGTGAGCAGCGAGGGCTATGTGAGCAGCGAGGGCTATGCGAGAAGCGAGGGCTATGTGAGTAGCGAGGGGTATGTGAGCAGCGAGGGCTATGCGAGTAGCGAGGGGTATGTGAGCAGCGAGGGCTATGTGAGCAGCGAGGGGTATGCGAGTAGCGAGGGCTATGTGAGCAGCGAGGGCTATGTGAGCAGCGAGGGCTATGTGAGTAAGCGAGGGTATGTGAGCAGCGAGGGCTATGTGAGCAGCGAGGGCTATGTGAGCAGCGAGGGCTATGCGAAGTAGCGAGGGCTATGTGAGCAGCGAGGGCTATGTGAGCAGCGAGGGCTATGTGAGCAGCGAGGGCTATGCGAGTAGCGAGGGGTATGTGAGCAGCGAGGGCTATGCGAGTAGCGAGGGCTATGTGAGCAGCGAGGGCCATGTGGAGTAGGCGAGGGCTATGCGAGTAGCGAGGGCTATGTGAGCAGCGAGGGCTATGCGAGTAGCGAGGGGTATGTGAGCAGCGAGGTCTATGCGAGTAGCGAGGGCTATGTGGAGCAGGCTGAGGGGCTAGTGAGAGCAGCTAGGAGGGGCTAGTGTGAGCAGCGAGGGCTATGCAGAGCAGTAGGCGAGGGCTATGTGAGCAGCGAGGGGTATGTGAGCAGCGAGGGCTATGCGAGTAGCGAGGGGTATGTGAGCAGCGAGGGCTATGTGAGGCAGCGAGGGGTATGTGAGCAGCGAGGGGTATGGCGAGTAGCGAGGGCTATGTGAGCAGCGAGGGCTATGTGAGCAGCGAGGGCTATGTGAGTAGCGAGGGCTATGTGAGCAGCGAGGGCTATGTGAGCAGCGAGGGCTATGTGAGCAGCGAGGGCTATGCGAGTAGCGAGGGCTATGTGAGCAGCGAGGGCTATGCGAGTAGCGAGGGGTATGTGAGCAGCGAGGGCTATGCGAGTAGCGAGGGTTATGTGAGCAGCGAGGGCTATGCGAGTAGCGAGGGGTATGCGAGTAGCGAGGGCTATGTGAGCAGCGAGGGCTATGTGAGCAGCGAGGGCTATGTGAGCAGCGAGGGCTATGCGAGTAGCGAGGGCTATGCGAGTAGCGAGGACTATGTGAATAGCGAGTTGAAAGTCGAAGGGAGGTGGTGTGGAAATTGTTACCGCACACAAGACCGTTATTGCTTCAACACGCTGCTGGCCGGGCTTTGTTTGTGCTAATGGGAGCCTTGAGGCCGGCCTTCGCGCACATACAAAAAATAAACACCTATACACGAACGTGTTTCAAATAGAGCGCCGTCTTCAAGAACCTTGATTTTCGACGTAGTGTAATCAAACACCGAAGAGATTTGCTTTGAGAACACAGACGATGTAGAAGCAATGGTGTCCAACGGTTTTTTTTTTTTGCAAAGGGCCACAATCCTTATTGCGAAATTGTCGCGGGCCGCAAGCATACAAGTCGGAATAACCTCAAATGCATATATAGAATAATAATACGTATGATACAGTTTCCATTAATAGGACGCAAAATTATGTCACATTAAATATACAAATTACAACAAATTTCATACATATAGAAAGAAATTAATACTTCATCAATATATGGAATATTGTTTTTTTGCAAATAAGCCCGCGTACTACATGACAAACACATGACACATATTAATTACCTAAAGAAAATAAATTTTCTATTTATATAATATTAATTTCTGTTTTGTGTATTGATATTTTATTAAAGTGATTAATTAATTTTAAGATGTTATGTTAAGCCTTGTGACATGTGGCAACGCGACTCTGAAAACCACACTGACTTTATTTATAAATAGGGGCCGTGGTGTCCTAGCGGTTAGCACGCTGCCTCCCACCAAGGCAAACCGGGTTCAATCCCGGCCGGGTCACCGGATTTTTCCATTTGATAACTGTGCCGGACGATGCTGCTGGTCGGCGGATTTTCTTGGGGATCTCCCGTTTCCCCCGCCCTTTCATTCCGGTGCTGCTCCATAGTTACCTCAGTCACCCTCATTGGCTCTCAAGACCACGCTGTTAGGAGCTGTCCAAATCTCTTCGCTCACTTTACTTATAAATCAGAACGAATATAAATAATGTTAACTGAATTAGTAAAATCATTTAATTTCTGTTTTTTTTTTTTCGCACTAAGAAAATAGGTAATTATTTATTTCGATTGTTTATAAGGGGATTACCGCCTTCTCAATTTCAAGTTTACTAAAGGCATTCTAGCTACACCCGCATTACTTTACTTTTTATACAGTCTCCATATTAGGATTATCTTGCTATAGGCTATTCACGGTAAAGTGAGCACTTTTAAAAGCCCTCCCATTCCACACAAAAGTCAATAAATATATTTTATTTTAGTCTTAGACGTTAATTTTTGAGTGCGGTGGAATATACGCATTGTGTTTATTACTTACGTGACAATATTTATTAGAAAAAAGGTAGTGAAATGATTAAACACGGCTGAAACAAATAAGTAACTAGGGCCTCAGAAGTGCTCAGTTTATCGTGAACAGCCTATACCTGTTGCTAATACATATTCGACATGTAGAGGGTGGAGGCCTAATGTGATTATGGTTGACGTAAAATATAATTTTTTAGCATGCGCTCGATAGTAAAGATTTGCTTATGGGCCGAGTAATCTGGTTTTCGCGGAGGGGTCCTACGCCAACTAGTTGTACTCGAAAACACGCGAGCTTGGATACTTTTTGGTGATTGGCACGCCTGGCTGGCCTTGAACTGCGTTGCAGAGTTTGAAACACACGTTCTCCCACGAAGCTGCACTGGTGAAAAATGGAAAATGAATACTCGGACGCGATGGTCCCACATGAATGAAGGTTTTATAGAATAACAAACTGTATATGATAATGATAAGAGTATCGTACACCTATGGACAGATACTACAGAATGTCTTGAACAACAATGTCAATATCTTGTGTAGCCTTCTTTAGCGACGATGCAGTCCTGTAGTCGTGTGTAGTTACTGTCATTAAGGTGTTGGAAGTTATCTTAGGGAATAGTGTTCCACGCTAATTCCACCTGTTGTTGCAAGTGATGGAGGTTTGTTGCCGGTATTGCAGACTGCACCAAACGCCGTCCCATCATGTCCCACACACGTTAAATAGGGGACATGTTGGGTGATCGTACTGGCCAGGGGAGTTGACGAACACCTTTGAGAGTGTGTTGGGTAACACGAGACGTGTGTGCACGGGTATCGTCCTGATGGAAGATGTTCTGGATGTAGCCATCACTGTTAAGTGTTCCCTCAACAATGAAACCAGAGGCGTACGGACATTGTAGGCTATAGTTCCCCAGGACACGATGCCAGGAGTTGGTCCTGTATGCCGCTGCCGTCCGGAACCAGGTTGTTGAACCACCGGCACCACCAATGATGCACAGCAGACACTTCACATCCTACATGTTGAGCAATTCTTCGGAAGATCCATACAGTCGCCCTCAGGCCCACAATACGACCTAGTTCAAACTCTGTTAATTGCACGAAGTTTGGTCGTCTGTGCATGGTCGCCTATGCCGTCGTGGTATGTCTTCAATGCTTAGTACACACAGGCTACTCTTTCACAGAGTCAACTACAGTTGTATTGGGTTCAGAGTTGTTATGCCTGGTGCGCGGTTCCTACTCTGTCCACGAAGTTTGGTCGTCTGTGCATGGTCGCCTATGCCGTCGTGGTATGTCTTCAATGCTTAGTACACACAGGCTACTCTTTCACAGAGTCAACTACAGTTGTATTGAGTTCAGAGTTGTTATGCCTGGTGCGCGGTTCCTACTCTGTCCACGGCACAGCACTGTTAGTCATTGCATGCACTGATCTCTAGAATCTCTAGAATTTTCCACCAGCGCGTTGTTACACGCGTCTAGTGTGCGATCTAGGAAAATAACACACACTTCATACATACGAGGGCTATTTACTGCATTGAAGATGCCATGCACATTAGAAACAGCATTCCAGAGCACTCCAACTTAGTTAAATACCATTTTTAAATGATGTATCTCGAATATACACGTCAGGGGCATATCATAACACTGAATTGAACCTCCTCACTGAGTAGAGTCACCACTTATAGTCCATTGATAGTAGCAGCTCAACGAGACCACAGCACGCCAGTTCAGAGCCTTGCGCTTAGCGGCGATGGCGCACTTGATGAGCGTGGCAGGGTCACCCTTATGGCTGCTGTTCTTTCCGGCCAAAGAATCGGGAACGTTAGTTGTTAGGCGTCTTAGCCACTCTGCACTCGAACTATGGAAAGACATGCTGTCAGTAGCCAAAGTAAAATAGGTGCTCATTAGTACTCTGTTTCAAAAACTAGAGCCAGTTAAATAAAAACATTATTTTATGTCGTAAATTGGTAAGTGTTAAGCCGATTCCCAGCCATTTTGGTACACGAAAGATTGTGTAGCTGCCCACCTTATTCATATGATTCTAATTATGTAAACGTAAAATTTCGAAATAGCAGCCTTATAAAAATGTTGTTAATGCATTTTATCGGTCGAACCAATATCGACCATTATCGACTTATTTCAACCACACATATTACATTGCCAGTAACTATTTCTAAAGTTAATTACTCTATTTCATAGCCAGTTTTCTCAGCCATTTTGTAAGTTAGTAACACTTGAACAATTAAAAGTTTTACATTATATCTCGGGAACTTTTCAACCGACTGCTACCCAAGTTGGCATTTAAGTATCGTTATTGAATGCGACTGTACTATCTTCTTGTTTCCAAAGTAATGGTTTTTAAATATTTTAGGCCAGTTATGTCATATGTACACAACACAGAAATCTATTTCAAGCAAACGTGATACTAGGACAATGCATTTTGCGCTAATTAAATACATTAATATACAATTGTTTGTTTGCCATTGTGTACGATATCACTACCTGAGGAAATACATCAGACCTTGGTAACTACTCAACCGGTTCTGTTATGGAAGACATTATGAGAACTTATGTGGTTTTTTATAGTTTGAAATCTGTCCAAAACAACGTTCTCATAAATATTTTAGTTTAAAGTACTATATCTCCGAAATCACACAACCAATTTCAACCAAATTTGGTATACTAGTTATACTTGTACCAGGCATTAAATTCTGCAATTCATATCTTCTTTGTTCGCCATTTCAATGATAACGCCACTCGAAAAAAGAATATTATTTGTGACACACCGCCGAGTCTGATGATGTTTGTCTGCATCGCATCGCACAACCTCAGTACGAACTGTCATCTAGTGTGTTTATTTAGATAGGATACTTGACACGCATTGACTGCTCCATGATTAATTAATATTCTGTGTAGCGAAATATATAATGAAATATAGTGCTTGGTTGGGTAGCTCTTATGTTTTATTATAGAACTAGCTCTTCAAAAGGATAGTGAATTGATGATTCGTCTGTTATTTGTTTGATTTTCATGAGTGATGCTTAAAAACTGTTATTTATGTTGAATGCAAGAAGTGGAGAAGTGGGCTACGAGAGATTATAAGTTATTCAATATATAATTTTATCGCTAATTTATCCAGGAGCAAATTTCTCAAACAAACTAAATATGTACAAAATCTTACTAACTTTAATATTGGTTATAGCTTTGTTATTCCTACTTTTGCACTGTGTTCCACGAACCCGGAGTAAGGTGTGTACTTAAAAAGATTTCATAATTAAGTTCATTAATCAAGTACGACAATAATATAATACTCGTTATATTGACAATGTCTTCGTGAGGTCTAAATACCGTCGAACTTTGTCCTCATATTTGAGAATCCCAACAAACAAGCAGACAAATATTACCATGACAGCGCGTCTGGACGAAGGAATTGTCAGAGGATAAGGTTGCAACTAGTAGCCTTGTTTTTCTTGGTGTAACGTGATGTATCACTCGAATGATTACACTCAGCTAAATATAACTTGATACGCTCGCAAATCTTAATGTGCGCACGATATAGAATAACTAATAACTTCGTAAATATGTCATGGCGAGAGAAAGCGTCGTCTGGCAAATTAATTTCACCACCATTTTCATCCGTGTCCCACTACATTTCGCCTGTAAGCAGCGCTATAGAAGACCGCCTTCAATTTTATAAACCAGTCACTTATTTTTTAACATTTAGGACATTATGCCCGTGCATAACCCAGGCTGAAGTAAAAAAGGGAAAATTCATCCGTCACTGAAAATTAAATTCTCGTGTTTGTAGTTTGATTGTTTCGTAAATAGTTGCAGGATGTTATAGGCCGTTCCCGTTAAAGTGAGCACTTTTGAAGACCTAGTTACTTTTTTTCTTTTCAGCCATTTTTAATCCTTCAACCACCTTTTTAAAATAAATATTGCCATGTAAGTAATAAACATAGTGTACATATTCCACCGTAGTCGGAAGTTAACGCCCAAAGCTAAAATAAAATATATTTATTGACTATTATTCGAAATGAGATGACTTTCAAAAGTGCTCAGTTTTCCGTGAATAGCCTATAGAGGAAATTTCTAGTGTTTCAACAAAAATCGTAGAGACTAGAAATAATAGTAGTTGTATAAAAACTGGAGTGAGCAACATGTATTGCATTATAGGCCGTTCACGATAAAGTGAGAACTTTTGAAGCCCTAGTTACTTTTTTCTTTCAATCAATTTATATCCTTCCTCCACTTGTTATTGTAAACCCTGCCAGGTGAGTAACAAACACAGTTTATACATTCACTATACCCAAAACCGAAAGTCCGAGGTCACAATGAAATGTATTTATTGGTTATTATGTCTGATGAAACAGCTTCAAAAAGTGCTCACTTTACCATGAATGGCCTATACCTGCATATTATAACGGGAAAACTGACTGGCTTGCACCAAGTGAAGTTGGTAACTATGAAGAAACAGTAGTTGCACGCCTTAACGGCGAATTACTGTAGTGCTAGGTAAACATTTGTTATTACTGAAATTATTTCTTTGCTTTCTGCTTTTTCAATCCATATTACAGTAAGAATTAGCCAATTTGTGAAATATTTAGGCCTACTGCCTTAATTAATTGACAAGTTCACAAGACCGACGCATGAATAAAGTGATCGAGCACGTGTCAATGCTAATTATACTGTACATACATAATGGGAAAAACACAATGTGAATACAAGTTGATCTTAAGCAGGGCTTTCAAGAGCGTTCAGTGTACCGCGTGTGTTCCTTTGACAGTCGCCTGAACGCGCCCTGAACGTCAGTAATAAACAAGAAGCTAAGTCGTGACTTTATCTCGTACAACCAAGTCACGGCCCCCATCGTGGTTGCGAGTGAACGGTTGTAGTCCGAACATGTACAGAACAGAGTGAGCGAAAAGGGAGATCCCCGAGAAAACCCGCCGACCAGCGGCGTCGTCCGGCACGATTCCCTCGTGCGAAAGTCCGGGAGGGAAGTGAACCCGGTTTGTTTGGGTGGGAGGCTAGTAGTCTGACCGCTACACCACATCGTGTAAAGTCTTAGGCAGCTGCCAGCAGAATTCGAGCGATTATCGCACATCTTCTTATTGTGAACATATGACACTCATTCATATAATGTTTTATAGTTATAAATATTCCACAATATAAAGAAATATTTTTCTGGTAAACACTTTATTCGAAGTTTTTAACATATTCATATTTATAGAAATAATACCACATTCATGGTGTAAATATGGGAATACTTAGCATCGCTACTATATTCTGTATAGCTGAGGATGTGTCCGAATTCGCCTGAAGTACATACTTGTGCGTATCTGTCCCCGGAAATGACATCGTAAGTACTGTCCGAACTGCGAGTGAAGTATGCAAGTATGCAAGTATACAAGTAAACGAAGTTGTATACTTTCGCATACTTTCGGAATATGTGCCGCCATTTTGAGAAGCAATTGGTAGGTTACAATTGATTTCCGACATAATTATGTGATCTAATGTTTATTAAGAGGGACATTACTACTTCGTAGACATAGCATTTTGAACTGAATAAGTGATTATCGCATGTTTCACCTTAAAAAAAAGTCTAAGCAGTAAATTCGTATTAGGCCTATGTTCCTAACCCACAGAAGCTAGGACGGAAAAAAAGCAATCCAAGCTGCACTTACATACAATAATGCAAGACAGTAAATGTTAATGTAAATCCAATTTAAATATTATTTAATACTTTATGTAACCCCCAAAACCTTCGGCAATTATCAAATTCTTAGTCGGAATACATGAACATTTAAAGTGGTTAACTGGCTAATACCTGGCACCGAAGTCAACAAGACTGCCTGTCCGAATTCATCAAGTTTGGTGCCAAGGGTAAGTGAAGTATGCAAGTATGCAAGTACGCAAGTATATACCTGAGTTCGGACACGGCCTTACAACTTTCATATGTGATTTACTGTTTCCTGAGCAAATTAACGAACTCTTACCATATACGTATGGGATAAAAAAATACCATACGTTATTTCGCACTATACGTTTACACTGACATGGTAAATTTACTAATAATTTCTTAGAGAAAGTACCTTTAAGACTACAGAAACCTGATGTGTCCTGAATTGTTTACAATACGCACAAATTCATTTCATCGTAGCTTCAGTACTCCACCATGTTTGAAGTTTGTGCTATCAAAAAATTACAATTACACGTCGTACCTCCGGAATTACAATTACACGTCGTACCTCCGGAATTACACTACCGACCAACGTTTGACATGGAAGAAAATCCTTCCAACTAAATGTTTTTTAAATGCAAGATCCAGCTTCCTAAACACTTGAAACCCTCACATCAAACTTACTGGCAGGTACTTGTGCAGAGGAAAGATGTTAATTAGTTCCGTGGGTACATACTTGTTATTTCATACGCTTTCAAATATTATGTACAATTGTCATACATTTTAAAATTTGCAACAATATCCCTGTAGTAAACTGGCAAAATTTTGTGTGACTAGTTTCCTTATACATTTTTTGTGAGTGTAGATATAATTTTTTAATGTGTGCAAGCAACATTATACTACGAGAAAAATAATTGTGCAGAAATGTAACTCCAGTTGCAAACCAAATCAAATTCCTTGATTTTCCAGAAAATAGGAAAACATTAGTTAGTCAACAACTACCAAGGGGCGTAAATGGAGCAGAAGAAACCGTATACAAAATTAGGAAAGAAATCGGGAACAAGACCCAGTTTTTCTAAACATCCGTCCAATCAGAAGGCTTGTATCGAAGGGAGGGCTAAGCCATTTTGCCTCAGCGTACTTGTATATTCTGTTCGTGTCAAGTGCCCATGTTAATAGCTCATACGTGTTTTATCCATCGCATGATTGTCTCTTCTTTAGGTTAGTAATAAAGAGCTTGATGGCTCAAATGTTGCGTACGTATTATTTATACGATGCAAGTGCTAAACTCCATGGAAATTGTTTATTTATCTGCAGTTATAGACCAATGTAGTCAATTCACGGTTACTTCAGACTTTTCACCAAGAATCAACAAGGCCCCGGGCTTATATAGTCAATATTTGGGAGTTAGTCCCTTTCCTAACAGGAGTACTTCAAATGACAGCCAATGAGCGTGCAGAGGACATCCTGCCATCATCTACACAGTTTAAAATTTCTGTGTAAACACCACTTCCGGCGGAGCTGACGCCAGAGTCCAGCGCGCTACGTGTCCCAAATGCCATGCTCCAAATCGTCGCTACCGCAGCGCTCCTAGCGGCGAGTACGGTAACCGTGCTGGCTGACATACTCAGTCTTGAGGTAGCTCATGTCTTTGCTGCCCTCTGCCACCGCCGGTCGACATCTTGCCACAGCAAGATACCATCGCAGAACTTCATGGGCTCAGCCAGTGGACACAAGGTAGCGATTTATTGTTCAACACACGTAATTGTAGAAACACATGTAGATTTCATATAGATTTGCACGTTGATTTTGTAGGAATCTTCGATGATATGTTGAGTGTAGCTGAGTTAGGCTCAACAAGGCTGGGCGAGGAACGGCGACATGTCGTGCAAGTAGAAAATGGGGGGGATGCTCACAATTTGTGACACCCGTCTCAATATTTAATATGAAAAGTAGAATAGTGATATGTCAAAATAAGTATGTTTATCATTCTGAAGTTTTACACGGATAATAATATTTTGTCAGGGGGGATGTAATTAAAATATTTATAACTGGCGGGTGGTTTTCTTGGCCGGTAGGGTACATACATGAAAATAATTGTGGCATGAGCTTCTGTTGAGTTCACATCGATGGCTAGGATATGCCTTCGTGATGTCCAGGTCTTCTGTATGCATGATACACCGGCATTAGTTATTCAACTAAGGTAAACCTCTTCTCTTTATGTTTTAGGATAACTCATATCTGAGTACATACGCATTTGAAATGTGTATGTTACGATTCTTCCATACACGACATTACATAGTTCATACATTTAATTTTTTTATATAAATAAAAATGGGGGCGTAATGGGAGTGAGATACGTCGCTGCAGTTATAAGGTAGCAATAATATAAGGACTCAGCAAGTCCGAGTCCTCTAGCCTCTCTCACTTCAACCCCAAGCACATAACCTACACGAGGCGCCCCTGTTAAGCCAAGCAACCCAGTGGAAGGTTCGGGTATTCAACCCCATCGGGAAGTTGGGTCGATTTTCAAAAGTGCTCACCTTATCGTGAACAGCCTTTATCAAGATGTCACGCACATTAGAAACACCATTTTGGAGCATTCCCAAATGCCTACAAACGGTTTATTGAAAGCGCACACTGGCCAGCAAAATGGCGTCGCTAGCCAGCAACACGTTGGAATGCCGTCCGCCAATCAGCGAATGGTTACTCACCTGTCTGCCGGTCGGTGGCCCAACCAACTGGCATCTTTCGCAATCGACAGTACTCCATCCACATAGTAGATCACAAAACCATTAACTGTGCAGTGCCACGTGAGTGAGCTGATTACACAGTGTTCCATGAAGTACTCCTGATTACCTGACCAGAGTTAAGCAATATTGTTTGAGGTTACTAATTGAACAAGAACCTTGCACCGCGCCTGTTATTACAAGGTAAGCAGCTGAGAACTCGGCTCGATAAATACGTGGTAATATCAGTTTATTACACTTGTTAGATTACACGTGGAAGCTTGGTAGTAATAACCTGCGGTGTTCCTACAAAAAGTAACGAGAAATGGTTTTAACATAGACTAATTTCTTTTAAACCAGCAACCTTGTAATATTTCGACGCTAGTTATTCTAAAATGATTCCGCAGAGAGGATGGGGCGCGGAAGAATAACTTCTTGATTCAGTCCTGTTATAGTTACTGTGTACTGGGATTTGAAAGTAGCATTTGGACGTTCTCGCTCTTCCTCTCCCAGCAGTGGTTAAAAATAAATACTATCCAAAGGAAGAAGCTGTAAATGGTTTTGTGAGTATGGTTCGCTGTTATCGTATTGGCAATTTACATGTTACACTCTCTTGAAATGAATCTGTAAGCTCTCAGTCAATGCTGATTGAAGCAACCGGCAGTGCTTCACTCCTAGAGGGTTGGTCCTCTATGTGCTTGAAGTGTTACGAGCAGTCTCTGGTAAACAATGTTACATGCCTCAAGATCACATCCGGCCATAAGGAAGCTGCGATGGCGATGTAAAATAATATGAACCAGCTTCACGTGTCTTCTCTTTGCTCACAATTTTGAACGGTGACTGTACGACTTGAATACATCGATCTGTTCATAAAAGACACAGCATTATTGCTATATTTTAAGACACTGTTTTACACAAGAACAATTATCGTAGACAGTGCTACTTGCATAGTTTTTCGCTGACTTTTGGCACTTTCCAACGCCCTCATTTATGTTTCAATAACTAAAAATATGAATTGGCAACAAAAAGCTTTCGTTTTCGTCCAGAAAAAAAATTACATTGAAATTTTTCATAGTATTTTTAATTATAATAATACACGACCGCTTACAATCAGACCCATATGACAACGCCGGGGTAATGAAGCGAGAGCGCGATAGTTACACGGGGTCAACATACTGTAGATGGCAGATGGGGCATGTTACACAAGCGCCAGTCTTGTCAAGGAATCATGCTTGAGTGATTGACGTCCGCAGGTGTGCAAAGAGCTGCTAGTCTTCCTACTTCTTGCCCCGTTTGACTGCAGCTCCGAGAACGTTATCCTGTTTCAGTTTCGTCACTTTTCCTTTCACCCATGCAGATACCGGACCAGCGAGTCAAACAGTGGAGATGAGAGATTGAGCGGCCCTTAACATCGAGGTCTTGAGAGCAGATGAGAGCGAAGCGAGATGGGTATGGAGCAGCGCCGGAATGTAAGAGTGGGAGAAACGGGAGATCCCCGAGAAAACCCGCCGGCGAGCGGTATCGTCCGGCAAGATTCCCATATGCGAAAAGTTGTGAGCGACCCAGCAGAGGTATCGAACCCAGTTCGCCGATGTTCGTTCTGTGTTATACTGCTTAAAGAAAAACAAAAAAATTACGTAATTAGAAGTAATATAAAATAAATTGTGCGTGACTAAACCGCATCATCACTGACAAACCACTGGACCAATTGAGACCATATTCACACCATATGTTTCTGAGGTGGCGAGTAAGTTATTTAGTTATGTTTCATTCCGATAGGTGACGCTGGAGTTTAACTTCTATATTTATGGGCCGATTTTGCTCATACTTGCAGGAAATGTTTGTTGATCTAAAAGCAATGAGAAAGCACAATAGAACGTGAAAGAGGCGGAACAACGTTGGCCGGGATCAGTTAGTTAGAAATATAATATGAAACAAATATTGTACGATAACCGAAACTATTATTCTGTCACCTTACGAGTAGAAAACCAGAAATATCGCCCAAAGCTCAGAAACTTCAATGTGTTTAGCCAGAGACGACAGCTGATATGGAATCTACCACATGGAATAGGAGAGGTCCAGCCTTTGCATGAAGTACGCGACCACACGACACGTAGACTAAAGAAGAGGTACGTCTATTTTCGTCTAGGCCGTGGTGGTGTAGCGGTTAGACTACTCTCCTCCCGGCTAGGGGTACTGGGTTCGATTTCTGGCGACATCGCTCCCGGATTTTGGCACATGGGAATCTTGCTGGACGAGGTTTTCTCAGAGATATCCCGTTTTCCCCGCTCGTGCCGTAGGATTCTGAATATATGTAATATTTTGTTCCAATATTACTATATTACAAACCATATACGATCATCTATCAGCAAATTACGCGCTCTGTGCTCGGCGATATATTGCGATATTTTTGAAAGCAGAAATGCAGAAATATCTGTATGTACAGCAAGCCGCAGGCAAGCAACTAAATTAATTCGGATCCATTTCTGTGTACAGGCCTGCAGCTACAAAGGTCCTTCCTTAATTATAGACGGCACAGTCAATAAGTTAGTGGACTGGCTCCCCGAGTGTAGGAACATAACGTAACACTGTATTCTCTCTCAGAGATGTACATCGTCCCTTACAATAGTCACTGCTGGCTTCTATACACGTCTGCCAACTATTGGAAACACTGCTAACAGATCTTGGCAGGAACACCCTATTCAGCTTTTCTTGTGGCAGTGATCATCTCTTCGGCCGAATGAGATTTACGCCCATGCAGCTGTGCTTTCAAGCGGGGAGAGAGAAAGAAATGACGTGGTGCGAGATCAGGTCAGTTGGAGGGTGAGGCAACTCGGTGACCTGTTGCCTTGCCAGCTTCTCAGAGCGATGTGCAGGTGCGACGTCGTGTTTCAACAGCCAGTTCTTCCTAAAACACAACTCAGGAGGCTTACGACGAACTGTGTTGCGTATATGGCGAAGAACCTCCACGTATCGGCTCTTCACTACAGTCGCTCCTCCTTGTGGAATGAATTCCACTTGAACAACTCTCCACACATCACTTCGCTTACTGACTTGTCTTGTCGCCGTTCTTTCCGTCGCAGCGGTGATGGCGATCTTCGGATGACTGACGCGTTTCAGTTGCGGATTGTACACAGAAAACGTGTTGAGAAACGTTCCGTCGTCGTCAGCACAGCTGATCAGCTCGCCGCAAATGTTCGTGCCATCGTCACGTTGGTATTACGTCACGGGATGCGTGGTACACCGAGCTGTGCAGCACGCGACATGTTCAGGTCATCCGACACAATTAGCTGGCACGTTCCGTGGTCAATCCATACTACTGCTCCTGTTGCTGCGATGACGTCAACCGTGTAAGCACAGTAAGTACAGTAAGCACAGTTAGCACGCACCAACATTGCAACTTCTTCGACCCTGCAGTCAGTTCGGCTCGTTCGTGTCCCGCCAGTAATAAACAATCCTGTAATCGGAATTGCAGGTAGCAGCAACTGAACATTTCGTCAGGTTATCACAATCGTAGTTCTCGTGGAAACGTTCAACGGGGGACGTTAAAAAGTCTTTTATAATCCAATACAACAGTCATCCCCCAAGGGAGGGTTTCAGAAAGAGGAGACGTAAAATCATAGGCGACATGACTTTTCCCCCTCCAAATAGTCATATTGACATAAAAATGCCTTGTAAATGTTTTCTAGCTGAAATGAAATATCAGAATAATTTTAAGTACTGATTTTGTTTGGTTAATTTCATATTTTTCCCCAAAATTATGATGAAAGAATGCCCTCGACCCGTACCACGAACCTGAAGTATAGACTATCTGCACGATAGCGAAATAATCTCTCTCTCTCTCTCTTTCTCTCTCTCCTAACCTTTTTTTCTTTCACAACCCGAAAGCCTAGATCTGCCCTTGGAGTGTCAAATTTTACTGTGTTCCTTTAACGATGATAATAAATAACGAGAATTATTTATTTTCTGCCTAGCCTGTTAGCAGAGGAAATGAAGTTTGTGTGGTCACTGGGCTGGGAAGCAATACCCGTCAGCTTGGAGGACAGCCGACGGAGTGACAAGCTGTAAAGGGAATACGCACTCCAGGGACACTGCCCCTCCCTGGAGACTGTGGTCCATCGCGACGGATAGCTACCAAAGTCCGTCAGCGACGAGACTCCTTATTGGCCGGCCATCGATCTGCGAGCACCAATCCGCTTACCGGCAACACCACATCGCATACTTCATCACGTGACTGAGACTTTCGTCTCACATCCTCATGAATCAGCAGGGCAACTTCAATGTATGCAGTTGTTATGTCTGAATCTCAATTAAAGCTCCATCTTACATGGCTATTGAAATGAGTCGCAGTGTTTGAAATATTCGTTTTTCTACGAAACTATTAAATGTGCGTCCAACGAGCTACTCTACGAAAAGAAGACACACTGTTGACTGCTATAAGCCGTTCACAATCAAATGAGCACTTCTGAAAGCCCTGCTTAAGCTCTACTTGTATGCACGTTGTCTATCCTTCTGCTTTAAGTAAAACTAACACTAGCCTGGGACTCATCACTTTGTTCATGCGTATTCAGGTGGAACTGTGCAATTATTAGAAAAGGAAATTTGTTACCACTCTGGTTATTTTTACTCTCCGATGCATAAAAAAAAAACAGACAGCGAAAGAAATAATTTTTGTTATCACAAATTGTAATTCCGGAGGTACGACGTGTAATTGTAATTCCGGAGGTACGACGTGTAATTGTAATTCCGGAGGTACGACGTGTAACTGTAATTCCGGAGGAACGACGTGTAATTGTAATTCCGGAGGTACGACGTGTAATTGTAATTCCGGAGGTACGACGTGTAATTGTAATTCCGGAGGTACGACGTGTAATTGATATTCCGGAGGAACGACGTGTAATTGTAATTCCGGAGGAACGACGTGTAATTGTAATTCCGGAGGTACGACGTTCACAGTTAAAATATTGTTTTAGCCTAGTTTTTGGTACGCCATTTGTAAATTAAACGTCGCCTATTGATATAAGTTTGAAGTAGCACTCAAGGAAACATATTTCACTGTTAGAGTTAAAAAATATCAGCGCAAATTACGGTTTTTTTTTTTGTTTGAAGAAGAGGCTTGAATTGGCTGGGCGAAGTTTTTCTCTCTCTCTCTCTCTCTCTCTCTCTCTCTCTCTCTCTCTTTCTCTCTCTCTCTCTCAGGAAGTTTTGCAGCACTATTAGCAAAGCAAAATTATACGTGTTTTCAATTTTATCATATTTCGTACTGATGAAAGCAAAAATGTGACTTTTTAATTTGTAATTTACAAGTGAAACGACATATTAGTGTTTGAAAACTTATTTTATACTATGTATATTTTGATGTGAGGGCAGGATGGTTACAAATCCGAAGTTGGTAGACGTGGCGACTTGCGTCAGGACATTGCGTGTTGCTGAACGAAATATTAATTTCTATTCTTGTGAAAAATACCTAAAATTACCACATCGCGTTTGTACACTTTGTGTTTTTTGAACCCATCAAGGCAAGTTACGATGTCGTGATATATATGTTTTTCAACGGCAGGAATAAATAAGTAGTGTAGCGTGCGTTGTGGCAGCTGTGTGTGAAGGAGCGCTGTTGCCTTTACATGACGGCACGCCTCTGTGTGTGTGTGTGTGGGTGTGTGTGTGTGTGTGTGTGTGTGCGTGTGTGCCATTGCAAATAGTGGACGTGCGAAATTTACATGTTTTAACAGTGAACTCAGTTTATCACGTCTTTGCAACATTGCCCTAGGTGATTGAAACACATTTGTTTAATGTGCTTACATTTCTGTGATATGAATGTTTGCCACAATCACAAACAAAATAATAATACCAGCCATATCATTTTAAATAAGTATTGAAATAAACTTAGATAACAGTATGCACCAATTCACAGAAATATGAGCAGCATAAAAGTTACGGTAGGTCTATATGTGTGCATGTTTATCACTACCTTTTAAGTTTGTCGCTGCTACATACAAAAAAATAAGCGACAATAATCGCGTGCTTGAATTTACTGTGTCTTTTCGTTGGACTGGTTGTTCCTTCATTTTAATATTTATTACTACTGAGGCTGTCCACGAAATAACCAAAAACATATAAATAACAAAAGGTTAAATACTACAGTTCTCTTCCGCCGCAGTTGGAACAGGGTTAAACACAGTTGTAGCAAAATATTACCATATGTGAACATTCGTAAGAAATGGCTTTTAAATATAACAGAATTATCCTGAACAGCTGAAAATAGTAAACGAAGCATTTCACAGTTAAGATGTAAAAGTCACTTGGCAGTTTTTGTGTTTACATGTAGCGGAAGGATACGTAATCGATAACCAAAAGTATAACTTTAGCAGAGCTTCAGAGAGTGTGAAGTAACTGTGAATTGCATATAAAGGCTGTTCACGATAAAATAAGCACTTGAAATCAACCTTAGGAAAAAGTCACTGCTCCTGCCTTCATACATTTTAACTGGCGAACTGAGTGACATGTGCCCAGTAAAGTTGGTAACGATGGCTGGGAAGTAGTTACATATCCTAACGTCGAATAAAAAGTGTTAGGTAATCATTTGTGATAAATAATATTATTCCTTTCGCTTTATGTTTCTTTAATGCATAGAAGTGCAAAAATTGAGCTAATTTTAAAAATATTTACTTTTTAATGACTTCACAGTTTCCCTTGACCGACGGATGAATAAAGTGATGAGGCCCGTGGCAATGTTAATCGTACATTAGGAGGAAGAATACACAACGTGCATACAAGTAGATCTTAAGGAGGGCTTTAAAAAGTGCTTATTTTACTGTGAATAGCCTATGGTAGACAGAGTGGGGGGGAGGGGGGTCTCTTCTTGTTCAACGGGCTGTACCAGTTTCGCACGCGCGCGCTAAGGCAAACGAGGTGGCTCGGCACGGCCCGGCTGGACGCTTGTAACACTTTCACGGCCTGGCAGGGCGGGCGGGCAGGTTCCTCTCGTCGCGCCTGCGCAATGTCGGCCGCTCCTGTTAGTGGCGCGGCGCGTCCTTGCCAAGGACGACCGACATAGTTACCACACTGCCCTCCCCCCCCCCCCCGGCTCGACAAGCCTTACATGGACCCGCCCCCATCACACGTGACGTCAGTGGAGGCCGCAAACACACACAATCGGTGCATTCCACTAACGGTTACTTCAAGCTCCTCTGAAGTGAGTGAGTGGAGAGATTTGGCAGGTTGTTAAGGTGACAGCCAGAGCAGGTCGCCGAACTGTGTGCAAAGCTACAGTAGAAGAAAATGTATAGGCCGTTCACGGTAAAGTGAGCACTTTTTAAGCCCCCCCCCCCCCGGCCCCACAACAGGAATAATAGCCAATAAATGTGTTTCATTGTAGCCCGAGGAGATACCTTTGAAAGTGGTGAAATATATACACTGAATTTATTAGTTATATGACAATTTTTATACCAACAAGTGGCGGAAAGACCAAAAATTGACAGAAAAGCAAAATTGAGACCTGCAAAATTCGCGGATTCGTTTCGGGACAAGCTACAAATCAAAAACATGTACGTATGTGCCACTTTTATCATTTGTCCGCAAGTGATTTCACACCTCCTTCATAGCTCTGGGCCAGTAACAAATTAAAAACAAAATGCATGCCCAATCAACTCCATCCGTCCTGACAGTAAACAACCAATGAGACGTTGATATATGATGGTTTGAACATAAGACTGTGAATTTTAACATATAAGTAAATGATTTCACGAAATTTTCAGGTTTTTAGACATTACGCGTAAGTTTCCCAGTTCCTCCATTTCTCTCCAAAGAAAGTAATTGTGATAGTGAAAATGGCTCAAACGGGTATTTTCACGGTCATTTTTAGGCATGGACATTCCGGTGCAAAACATTAAAAATGGGATAGGGACATGCATCAAATATTAATTTTTTTATTACGTCATAAAATTGTAGGGTCTCCGCTTAAAGTCTCATAGAGGTGAGTTATCGACAGCAAGAATGCACGCCAGCTCAGTGCTTTGCGCGTAGAGGCGATGAGAGAGTTGATGCGCATGTCTCGGTCGCCCCTAGCGCTTCTACGCTCTTAGGCCTCACACGTGCAAGGTTCCTTCAATTAGGTGACCACCTAACAGCGAGGTCTTGAGAGCCGATGAGGGTGCTTGAGGTGAGTATGGGGCAGCGCCGGAATGCAGGGGAGGGGGAAGGGATATCCCCGAGAAAACCCAACGGCATCGCCTGGCACGATTGCCACATGTGAAAGTCCGGGAGTGGCCCGGCCGGGGATTGAACCCGGTTCGCCGTGGTGAGAGGCGAGCAGACTAGCAGCTCAGCCAACGCGGCCCCTGTGGCCATTGACGCTATTTTGCTGGAGTTCTCGGTATAACATTTTGTTTCGCCTCATGTATAGGCTGTTCACGGTAAAGTGAGCACTTTCGAGGCCCTAGTTACTGTTTTGTTGCAGCCATATTTTAACCTAATGGCATGTAAGTAATGAACACAGAGTGTATAATCCACCGCACTCGGCAGTAAAACGTCTAAGGATGCAATTATATATATTTATTGACTATTATTCCAAATAAGAGGACTTTCAAAAGTGCTGACTTGATCGTGAATAGCCTATATACTTACGTACTCCGAGCCAAAGAATAGTATAGAATACAGAGGTGAACCAGCCGCTGATACACCGCGAACTTCACCTGCACACGGCAGCAAAATGGCGTCACCGGACCAGCCAACGGGAAAGCTTTCGCAAAATGCAGTAGCCAATCAAACACAAGGCCCGTTCACAGAGACTCTCGCAGCCAATCACAGAATGCGTACGCCTGCTTCAAAGGAACCAGCTCGTTATTTCGTTTCTTGGTGTATAGCTATAGTTTGTTCGTGCCTTGGTCGAGACACAGAGTAGATAAACACACAGAGACAAAATGGCGTGGCGATTTCTTTGGCGTAGCAGTCCCCATTCACCGATTGGCTGTGCGAGTATCTGGAAACGATCCTCGTATATGATTGGCCACCGCATGCTTCGAATGATTCCCTATTGGCTGGACTGCAAGCCGGCTAGTAAGTTACCAGGCGCTGATCGTCAAACATAGTTGCGACATGTTGCTGACTAGAGGCGCCATTTTGCAGGCCTGTGCGGTTGGAGCTCGCGTGGTGTAAGGTGCTGTTTCGCCTCTGTGTAATGAAGCACAAAGTAAGTGAGATAAAGAGACGAAGCTCAATGCTATTTTGGTGGGTCGTTATTTTCCTCTATGTTTGGGCTGTTAGGTAAAATTTGCTTCCAACCGTACAACTATAACACATAATTATTTCAATTTTCAGACAGAAGTTTCAGTTATTGTTAATAATAATATGGTAAAAATGTTATAATTAAATGCTGCATTTACAAACGGTAAGATGGAACTAAATGTGTGTTTAACAATTGATGGTAGAGAGTACATAGGTTGGCTACTCCGTTAACTGCATAATCGTTTATTAAGGTGCTTATTGTAAATATTTCTTTCTTTTAAAAATGCATTGTCGCTGTTATAAATAACTCTTTTGACATTTATTCTTAGGCAATCAGTATTTGAAAATTCAATAAAGCTCAATTGTACCAATTCCTGCAATCGGTTATAAATATCAACTCCACCTTCTCCAGCAACGAACACAACGGAAACAAAACAAGTGAACAACTCAACGCTCAGGCGCTGACAGTGCATGCCCACATAAAAATTATATATTTTATGAACGATAATGTGAAAAATAAAATAAAATTTACTTGTGAAGTAAGTATATTAAAAAATGAAATTATATTGTTTATGAAATATACAGCTCTCTTTATTAAAGAGCATTATTTTAATATTTTTCAAGAGCTGGCGAGGTCATTCTGCCTAATAATTTAGTGACCCATGAAGTCCCTATAGAGCTTCGACCCCCCTGTACTGAAGGACTCTGTGGTCGAGTCATGTGTCACTAGTTGCGCACCTCCGCCGTTCGCAGCGCTGCGTTCGCTCGTCTCGAGCACATCTTGTTGCCACCCCCACACGCTCTTACCGTTGCGCCAAGTGGCTCGCAGATTCATCAGCGAGCTGCAATCCAATTTGCCACGTGCCGCGGTTGAACTCGAGAAGACGCGAGCGTTAAGGCGGATTCACGCGTGTACAGGTAATATCGAACACACGCGGCAGACATCACCAACAGCCAATCAGAGAACTGTTGGAATTTATTTTTAAACATATTTATTATTAACGATATTAACGAAGACCTGGGTTTGGCTTGTAGTGGGACGCGCTGTGTATTTGTTTGTCATACGCACAAAACTTAGAGAATTAATACACATTGCCGGGAAATGTCATCACCCTAACAGGGCAGAGGTAACGAACGATAATTCGCCTCCTGGCAGGTGATCGAAGAAATCAAACAAAGATTTAAACAATGGGTACGCGGAATATTCAGAATGTCTAGTGAAGAGTGATTTCATAGGCGCTGACTGATTTGCGTAAATTATTTTGGTGGTTTTTAGGGGAGGAGGGGGACAGGTTCATCAATTTAGATTCAATACCAAATATGACAAAGGTAATGTAAGTAGTAGAGTAGTTTACTCACACTATTAACTAAAATCTCGGCATCCTTCCTCATTACAGGTTGTGCTAGTTAATGATTTATTTATGAAGCGGCTGTCAGTATTTTAGAATGGGCGAACTCCCTCTTGAAAATTATTGGGAGGGAGAAGGGGAGCCATCCGAAACATTTGGGATCCCTTATTTTTGCACCTATGTGTAATAAGTGGCAGTGAAATGTCGTCAGCTCGCTCTCTATCTAGTCGGCATGATCTGCGAAGGGAGTGTGAACCTACCTTGAGAAGTGTGCGTCCCGCTGTAGCCACTGACATCTCCTTGCAGACATTACGACACACTCCTCTGCCTTGTCATTAAACACGCATCACGTGTCGTCTGCACTGCAGTAGCTGCCGGCAGCTGATATTACTACTCAACAACAATCCTACACATTCCAACCAAACAGTACATCATCACCAACACTACAACTATCATGACACGCTCCGACCTTGTTCACGTGTTTTATAGCGACATGTCAAGTCAGGCCACACAAACTGAGCGATGCCTATTTTCCTCGAAAACATTTCAGGGCAAGTTGCGTTCAAAAACATGTCAGTTCAGAACTACGTTGGTGATTGGATCATTTGAATTGTTACGTAACATGGACGGTCAGTATCGGGGAAACTTAATTCTGATTGGCTCACTCATATGCAGACTGTCTTAACACAAAGACAAGCGGCCAATGGTCAAATGAAGACTGCAAGTGTGCACATAGGATATTGAAGTCTAGCCTCCCCGTAAATATTTTCACTATAAACAGGTGGCCTTACTGATTCTACGATTGCAGATAGATTCTACAAGACTAATTAACCGCTGCAACAAGCGTGCATTCATGATTTTATGCATTACGATTGGTTTTTGTATTGCTATTCCATGACACTGCCCAACATTTCCCAGCCAATCTCTAATTTGCAATGTTTTTTTCTAATGACAAACAGTTTTGTTCACGAGGAACTTTTTCTCGGTGTATTTCTCTTCAAATTCACAGCCGTCGACTGCTACAAACATGTTTCTTGGCAAGCACGTGTACTGCTATCTTACGCCTGTGGCTATTTCTTCGTTATTAACAAACATCTACATATGACAGTAATATTGAGAACTGCCATAACCACATACATGTATCTTATCCCTACTTAAAGCTGAAATATATGTTAGATTTTCATTCCACGTGCACTTGTTAACAATGTCTACCTACGGTTTTAGACTTGCAGAAAATAGACAACAATTGTGTTTTGTTTTTGTAACACGACTTACAGGGGTGTAAGTTCGTGTTGCAGAACGCATCTACAAGGATGGGACTCCATTGGTTGTCACAAGTCCCACAGTGGTAGATACAGGTTTGCTCGTATTACAGAAAATGTGTCAAATTGTACTTACAACTTGTAGGATTTGTGTTATTTTTTGTAGAAATCATTTGCTTTATTTAATTTGTACGTTAAAAACACTGCAACATTTTTACTTTGACATGCCATATTGCCAAAAACCATGAGATATAAGAATTTATTTCCCTTGTGGCGAAGGTATTTAACCATACAATATGAGCCCAAGTTAGAAAGTACTTTTGTTCCTAGAGCGCCGAGAGATAGATTAAATAGAGAGAGAGAGAGAGAGAGAGAGAGAGAGAGAGAGAGAGAGAGAGAGAGAGAGCGAGAGCACAAGGAAAGTAAATGTACGGGTCTGTCTGTACCGGGGAAGCAGAGCAGTATCTGTGACGTAACCAAACAGCAAGGACGACCTGCAGTTTGAGTAGGGCATCTGTAGTAATCATCATCTCCACTTGATGCTCCGCGAGCCGTAGTTGTGAAACATCCGCCTAGGCGGCGCTCCACAACACTCGTAACTTCTCATTAGAAAGCAGTTATACCATATCGAGCAGAAGTGAACGGACTGTGCCGTTAGAACCGCATCCTCTTCGCGTTTATTATTTTTGTTCTGAAGAACTAAAAATCTAAGTATAATCATCTTACTAATCAAATATTGGTACGTTAATTTCACACTGCGCAGTTAATTTTCCAAATAAATATTATAATATTTGTTTCGGAGTGAAAATGAAAATATTTTATTTTTACACTGCGCTAATACGTAAGGAACGCTTTAAGATGACAGTTTCTCGTTAGCTGAAACAACACAGATTACTGCAACCGTTTAACCGGCTCCTAAACTGCGTTACGTTGTATTTGAAATACAAGCTTTGCCATGACACTGGTAAACGTGCATCTTGTGTGTTGATCTGCGAAACTAACACACACTTCATATGAGGTCTGTTTAGTGTTTTCAAAACTTCACGTACATTGAAAACACTATTCCAGGGCACTCCAGCGCATACGAGTGTGGTACGGTAGGTGGGAGGAAGTGCCTGCCAGCTACCTGTGCTTGGTGCTTAGCAAGTCGATCAGCTTCTCTCTTTCACTATGGTAGGCGGAGACTTGAGGGCTGTTACAATGTCGGGACGCTTCTCCTAGCAAAAGGAAATAACTGTACGAGTGTGGTACGGTAGGTGGGAGGAAGTGCCTGCCAGCTACCTGTGCTTGGTGCTTAGCAAGTCGATCAGCTTCTCCCTTTCACTATGGTAGGCGGAGACTTGAGGGCTGTTACAATGTCGGGCCGCCTCTTACAACTAGCTGCAAAAAACCTCGAGTACAGCACATTTTTATCTTATTTCTAAAAAAATATCTAATAAGTGATTTGATGGTAATCGGTCAATTAGTTCGTGATGTATGATGTAGGCAAAGCAATAAATACTGTTGTTGAAACAATTTTCCAAAATTATGGACGATTGAATATTTTAACCAGCACTTGTGACTTATGAGCACAGAAAGTACTTGAGCGCACAGAGAGTGAAATTAATTTTTTAACTGGGACCAGAGATTGACATAAAACTCTAAAAATAAATCACCAATCTGAAAACGAGAGACTACTTTATTAAAACTATAGCAGACCTAATTCCTGATTGGAGTGCGTGACCCTCTGACGTCACAGTCCCAACGCCCAATGCACATGTCCGAAGATCATCCCCAACTGTAACTTTCATCTGCGGACGTATCTTGGGTGTTAGCTGAAGAAATTTGTTTGTTTTATTTACACATTAGCACGCGCAGAGGACAAAGATATATAATGCTGTATCACGTGTGTAACGGTGGAGTCGCAGAAATATACACAGTGCCGCACGCATACGGCTGGAACAATATTTATAAAATATGAAAGAAATTGCGTGAAATCCTATATCCAAACGGCGCCGAATGTAATGGTCTCAGGTGCCAGTATCAATGTCGAATGTCAGTTGTGGACACAAGCTGTTGTTAACTAGGCTATCCACCTGTTGCAATGAGGCTGCAGAGCACGCAAGCATACAGCAAGTACAGCTGGCTTACAAGCCAGTATAATGGCGTCACAGACAAGCAAAATATATCAAGTCTGTTCACGATAAAGTGAGCACTTTTGTAATCAACGTTAGAAAATAGTCACTGCTCCCACCTGCATGTATTTTAACGGGCGCACTGAGTGACATTCGCTCAGTGTAGTTGGCAACGTTGTAGGGAAAATAGTTCCATATTTTAACGTCGAATAAAAAGTGTTATACAACCATTTGTAATAACTTAGATTATTTATTTCGCTTTCTGTTTTCTTAATGCAGCAAAGTGTAAAAACGAGCATATTTGTAAAATATTTACTTTTCTAATAATTGCACACCTTCACTCGACCCACGCATGAATACATTGATAAGGCCCGTGTCAGTGTTAATTTTACATAAGGCGGAAGAATACACAATGGCTATACAAGTAGATCTCAAGCAAGGCTTTCAAAAGTGCTCATGTTATTTTCATCAGCCTATAGGAACAATACCGTGGCAGGCCAATCAGCGCCTGGCAACGTACTCACCAGCCTGCAGTCTAGCCAGTAGGGAACCTCCCTCGTTATGCGATTTACACCTGAGTCTGTGAGAATTTCACTGTTTAAATTATTTAGCAGGACCTAACTGATTCAGCAGTCACTTCAGTGAATTTAACAAATGAATTAATGAACAAAAAAAAAACAATTTTTCTTCACCTGTTGACTCGGAATGACATTTTCCACTGATCCATCAACCATTTTATTCACTGTTTTTCAGTGATTTGTTTTTTAAATGATGGATCAGTTAAACAACGTGTATCAAATGAAACAACAATACATTCTTATAAAACCAATTAAAATTACTTTCTAAAATGCGAGTTTCGTCTTTCATAGTACCATTTTACGAGGTAACATGAACATCGAGTCTTTCATTCCGTTTAAACTGCATCAAATGTGATGAAGGAGTCCGTTCATAAGTACTATTTGCTTTGACAATCATATCGTTTCCAATTCAACTTAAAACAAAAAGGAAGAACATACAAATTAAAACTGCATACTTTCGATAAAAAAACAACAGTATTTAATTCGCTGCATGTAGCTGACTCTCACTTATTTAATCAGTGAAATTATTTTGCTGAAACAACCAATGGTTTTTCACTGATTCGAAGTGTAGACATTTTCACTGATTCGAGTAGTTGAAGTTTACTGCAAATCAGTGGTTTTGGACTGATTCGAATATATAGGACGCAGTAACTACAGTAACGCCGCTGTAACTTGAGACTTGAGGGCTGTTACAATGTCGGGCCGCTTCTCCTAGCAAAAGGAAATAACTGTACGAGTGTGGTATGGCAGGTGCGAGGGAGTGCCTGCCAGCTACCTGTGCTTGGTGCTTAGCAAGTCGATCAGCTTCTCTCTTTCACTATGGTAGGCGGAGACATGAGGACTGTTACAATGTCGGGCCGCTTCTCCTAGCAAAAGGAAATAACTGTACGAGTGTGGTACGGTAGGTGGGAGGAAGTGCCTGCCAGCTACCTGTGCTTGGTGCTTAGCAAGTCGATCAGCTTCTCTCTTTCACTATGGTAGGCGGAGACTTGAGGGCTGTTACAATGTCGGGCCGCTTCTCCTAGCAAAAGGAAATAACTGTACGAGTGTGGTACGGTAGGTGGGAGGAAGTGCCTGCCAGCTACCTGTGCTTGGTGCTTAGCAAGTCGATCAGCTTCTCCCTTTCACTATGGTAGGCGGAGACTTGAGGGCTGTTACAATGTCGGGCCGCTTCTCCTAGCAAAAGGAAATAACTGTACGAGTGTGGTACGGTAGGTGGGAGGAAGTGCCTGCCAGCTACCTGTGCTTGGTGCTTAGCAAGTCGATCAGCTTCTCCCTTTCACTATGGTAGGCGGAGACTTGAGGGCTGTTACAATGTCGGGCCGCTTCTCCTAGCAAAAGGAAATAACTGTACGAGTGTGGTACGGCAGGTGCGAGGTAGTGTCTGCCAGCTACCTGTGCTTGGTGCTTAGCAAGTCGATCAGCTTCTCTCTTTCACTATGGTAGGCGGAGAATTGAGGGCTGTTACAATGTCGGGCCGCTTCTCCTAGCAAAAGGAAATAACTGTACGAGTGTGGTACGGTAGGTGCAAGGGAGTGCCTGCCAGCTACCTGTGCTTGGTGCTTAGCAAGTCGATCAGTTTCTCTCTTTCACTATGGTAGGCGGAGACATGAAGGCTGTTACAATGTCGGACCGCTTCTCCTAGCAAAAGGAAATAACTGTACGAGTGTGGTACGGCAGGTGGGAGGGAGTACCTGCCAGCTACCTGTGCTTGGTGCTTAGCAAGTCGATCAGCTTCTCTCTTTCACTATGGTAGGCGGAGACTTGAGGGCTGTTACAATGTCGGGCCGCTTCTCCTAGCAAAAGGAAATAACTGTACGAGTGTGGTACGGTAGGTGCAAGGGAGTGCCTGCCAGCTACCTGTGCTTGGTGCTTAGCAAGTCGATCAGCTTCTCTCTTTCACTATGGTAGGCGGAGACATGAAGGCTGTTACAATGTCGGACCGCTTCTCCTAGCAAAAGGAAATAACTGTACGAGTGTGGTACGGCAGGTGGGAGGGAGTACCTGCCAGCTACCTGTGCTTGGTGCTTAGCAAGTCGATCAGCTTCTCTCTTTCACTATGGTAGGCGGAGACTTGAGGGCTGTTACAATGTCGGGCCGCTTCTCCTAGCAAAAGGAAATAACTGTACGAGTGTGGTACGGCACACGGGCTGTTGTTTTCCTTGTTGCACCATGTCGTGCAACGTGATGGCGGAGATGTGTTTTCTTTACTAAATCAGTGAGAAGGAAAAGATGCGCTATCGTCCTATGGCGTCTGTTACTCGCACAATGCTCGAAGCGAATTACATTCACTATTTCACTTTTTGCCAAACTTCCGAGCTCCCAGAAAAAGTAATCTTTGATCTCCACCCCACAACTGAAATAGCTGACATCAAGGCAGATCTGGAATGCGCCGGTTACACAATCCAGCACATCAACCAGTTTAAAAAAAGAATCCCAGACCACACAGACCCGAACAAGTTCACGTTGGAGCAGCAATGATTTTTCTGTGTTACGGCGGCACAGAACACTGCTCTCCCTCCTCTGCTCACAGTCACAAGGATAAACATGACAATTGTGCATCCACGACAATATCAGAAACGGCCGACAGATGTGACACAATGCCGTAATTGTCTGGCCCTAGGCCACACAAGAAACCATTGTTCAATGCCAACAAAATGCCCACACTGCACCGGCCCTCACCCCGAGAGTGCCTGCAACATGAATGAAATAAATTCCAAGCCAACATGCAGCAATTGCGCAGGCGACCACACAGCCCTTTCAAAAGCCTACCCCAAGTTCCTGGAGTTGGTGCAGAAGAGAACTGTTGCTGCAAAAGTCAAACCGACCACAGTAAAACAATCTCCTGCCCCGTCCAGGTTCATGGTCAGAACAATACAACCAGGCAAGTCATATTCGCAGGCACTCTCTGCACCTACTCACAAAACAGCTCCCACACTTGACACCCCAGTAACAACAAACACACCACCTCAATCCCGCCCTCGCCAGCGAAATTCGCCAGGAGAGATACGAGGCGCTATGCAGGATTTCCATGTATTCATGGAATTCCTTAGAGCATGCGACTTTGCCTCGCTCATGGCACATTTCCACCCCTACATCCTCAAACTCCGCAGTGTCACAAAACAACAAGAGAGAAACTGGCTACTCCTCGAAGCCATGGCGTCATTTGCGGCCCCCTAGCCCGTCAACTAGACCCACAAAAACCACTGTCCCCTACTCTGTACTGGAGCGACTCCGAAACACATAACATAAATATTAATCACTATGACGAGCGACAAAATCGCGAATATTTTCTAGTCACAACCAACTGATTGCAGCACTAAGTTTTGCATTGTTAAACAGAATTTTTTCTGTCCTCAGCAAAAACTGTAATTGCATTTCAAAAATTAATTGATATTACTGGCCACCTAGATACTTCATACTTCTTAAAATTTAATAAATTTACTTTAAAATATTTTGATTATTGCAGTGAACAGCACCTGATTTTTCAGTTAAATATACAGCCTTTTAAATGGCCAGAAACTAACATTTTAAGTTTTGCAGTACTAATTATATATTTAAAACGATTTAATAACCTTAATTACATCTTTTAATAGACTTTAATTTTTCCGTGTCAAATAAAAGCTGTTGACGGTAAAATAACGACCATGCTGCCATCTCTTGAGCAACTTCGTAAGCCCCGCCCCACCAAGTTCTCTCGGCCAATCAGAGCCCTCTAACCAATATTACAGCCTTGCTTCACTCAAGCGACGCGTTTTCAAGGCTCTGCTTTCGAATTTTACAAGTCTGAATAATAAACAAAACGGAATATTGTTCAAAACTACTTTAAATATATTAATACACGCCTTCAGCGCAAACATGCAGCCCGAATTCATCGAAATTAAGACCCGAAACTGGCCGGAATTTTCCGATCGGTCCGGGACAAAAATCTTCCACTTTTAACAAAACAATTTGGTGCCAGCATCGCGCCAGCCATATCGCTCTCGGACATCCACGAGTTAACATGTTTTACATGACTTACTATCCTTTCAGTCGCTCGTCACAGTACATTCAGACATGCATTTACTCACAAATTAGCTTATTTAACGTTTTTTAACAATAACTCACTAGGTATGAAGTAAAATACTGAAACAACTACACTGCATTAAATTCTCGCACAACTTAAATTCAACACTACAATACACAAATAATTAATTTAATTATAATAATCCTTGCCACTCCAGTCATGGGAAAGTTACTTATATTGATAATTTAACTTCATTTGGCTAATAACCTCCGCTTTTTACACCAAACTGCCGCTAGCTCTCTCACAGGGAGCTCGTGACAGTACTTCACAAGTCCTGAACTTTAAAATTCCGCGCTGATAAAATCAATTTACTTCGCCGCTCTCTTTTATCCCGTACAGGTAGGGAAAAAGAGAGTAAAATACAGCTATGGAAACAGTTCCCAGGCGCTACCCTGGGAATCCTGAAAAACAATGTTTGTTCTGCAGAATTAAGTATTTTTGATGGATGTGGAGGGGGGAGGGGGTTAGCTTCTCCTGGCCTCCACAAGCTAACTGATAACTGTCTGGGTGGCCAAGGTCCCTCATAAGGGATCAATCCACCCCCGGGCTGAGGGAGTAGCGTCCCAGTGATGTAAAACCTGCGGAGTGAGGTCTCGAACCGATAGTGCGTTTAGAATAGCTATTTGGGCACATTTTGCTCCCGATCGTTTCAAACGGCCTTTCCCGATCGGCAGGAAGCTGACTGTCGAGATCTGCCGATGGATTTTTCCAGAAACTTAGAATAAACCCCCCCCCCCCCCACCCCTGGCTGTGGGCCAGCGACCACGATGTCACATGCGCGCACACATGCCCACGGCGCCTACAGACGTCCACTGTTGCCAACTGGCAATGTTAAATACCGCCAGCCGTGCAGATCGACAATCCTCCCTCGTCTAAGATGCCAATTACAGTTGTCGGCAGAGCATCAGTTCTGTACTCGAGCTATATAAACAAGCCACCGCACTTGCTTCCCCGTCAATACCCGAGGCGGTTTCATTTTGCTTACATCTCGGAAGTTCCTTCAAATATGTCAAACCTATAATAACTTATATTACCAACGTTGAATTAAACTGAAATTTTACCAAGCCTGTTGCTGAGTCCGCATTCCAAACAACGTATTCTTAGAGAATAATTCCTTGTTTAAATACAAATAGGGTTTGAAGATAAACTCTGATTACATTTCCCTGCTCAATACACGGGTTTTCGTTTTTCCAGCGAAATCGTTTGCTACCTATGAGCTTATTTTTGTCTAACTGAGCTTATTTTTAGTCTAACAAAGAATAAAATAAACAAAAATATCACCTTTGTATATTCTTGCCACTTTGCTCAGTTTGTAAGCATTTTGAACATCAGCGAAACGTAAACGAAAAACGCTGCGGAAATATATTTATTTTCTTTCGCTTGCACTTCGCTACTTGTGTCGTTGTTTAAATCATTCTAAATGTAATAAAGATACGCCTAGAACCATCGGTGAACTATTCAATAATTTGTCTAAGCCATGCTTGGTGAAATAGAGATGCCCAGATAACAACCTACAAACCTTGGTTGACCACTCACATGAACCGTGGAATCGTGACGTTTGTTTACCATATTGTAATAAATGTCCAATGCGACAACCACTCTTGCCAGCATGTCCTGGATGAGTTCTCGGATTGTGGGGCGTGTGAGGGGGAAGTGAGCTTGCATTCGACACGTCTATGTGAAGGGGATGGCTCTGATGCTTCCTCTGTGTGCCCAGAGATGGCAGTCGTAGCGTCCGTCCGTCCGTCCGTCGTACAACGAGCGGAGCGTAGTTAGTCTGCTCAACTCTATATTCGCGCATCGCTTTGCACACGAGTGTGTCACATTCGGCATTATGTTTTATTCATCAAGGTTCTCGGCCATCGAACCCTGAGTTCTGCAAGCTGAACAGCGCCCTTATGCACTACACGGTATATATTACTATGGGCCGTTTACAGTAAACTGCACATTTGAAATCCCTGTCTTAAGGTCTTCATGTATGCACATTGTGTATTCTTCAGCCGTATGTGAAATTAACATTACTATATGCTGTTCACGGCAAAATAAGCACTTTTGAAAGACCTGCTTATCATCCATCTACTTGTATGCATGTTGTGTATTCTTCCACCTTATGAAAAATTAATACTGTCATGAGCCTCATAACTTTATTCATGCCTTGGCCAAGTGAAACTGTGAAATTGTTAGAGAAGTAAATATTTTAAAAATTTGCCTATTCTTACACTGACGCATAAAAAAAAAACAAAGTGAAAGAAATATCATACGTTGTCACAAATGGTTACCTAACACTTTCTATTCTATGTTAAGATATGGAACTTCTTTCCATTCATCGTTACCAACTTTACAGTGCGCGCATGTCACCCAATGCGCCCGTTTAGTGACTTTGTTCTAAGGTTGATTTCAAAAGTGCTCACTTTAACGTGAACAGCCTTTAAGGGATTGATCGCTTTATTCATACGTCGGCCATGTGAAACCGTGATACTATTAAGAAAGTATGTATTTCATTAATGTGCAATGTCTTATATGCATTGAAATTTCATAAATTATAATAAATTATTTCAGTATTCACAAATGTTTGGTGCAGCGGGCTACCTGCCTCCCAACAAGGCGAACTGGGTTCGATTCCCGGCTGTGGGAGTTGTGCCGGACCATGTCGCTGGCCGGCGGGTTTTCGTGGGGATCTCCCGCGCTGCTCCATACTCCCCTCGCTTCACACCCATCGGCTCTCAAGACCCCGATGTTAAGAGCAGCCCAAATATCGCCACTCTCTCCTTCACAAATGTTTACCTCAAACTTTTAATACAGCACGAATACGTGGAACTTTTTCTTCCACCGTCGTTTTCATTCAGTTTGCCCGTTAAAAGATAATATGTAGGTAGATACAATGACATTTTTCAAAGATTGATTTCAAAAGTGCTAAATTAACGATGATCAGCTCCAAACCCTAGTCCGCACTCAGCTACGTATGTTCTAACAAAAATGCCTGTTTGCTTCAATAAAGAACTGAATACAATGCTAGTTTAGCATTATTACTCCAAGGCATTTCCTTTGCCGACATTTCACACAGATGCACGCTATGACAGAAGTTAACCTTACACTCGTTGCATTTACGATATAGACAAATATTATTCATGCACTACAAAATAATTAAAAGTGCGGCTTTTCCAGGCCACGTGCAGTCAATAATTATAGTAGCGTTTTACAGATACATGATTTACAAAACACGCACACTTACTGTTTTGTAAACTTCACAACCTATTGAACACATGTTTTTCTATGGTATTCCTTGCACGTTTACTTCACTGAAAATCACTTTTGTTCGTTGCTAGCATTAAATAAATTATTTGCAGAATCATTCAGTAAACTAATAAAGGTAACTACGTCAATTATGTTCCTCGCTCAATGCGGACGGCGTTAAGGTAAAGGTAGCACGAACACAATTTTCGACGCCGTAAACATGTGCCGATTAATATTACACATTTCACTCAAGAAAACACATTGCGACAAACTATGCTTGAAGAAAGCAAATAAAATAATAATTAACTGCCGATTAATTATTCCGACAACACCAACAGGACGCTCGTATAAACACATAACCTCTCGGCCATTGCTACACTTACGAAATTAACTCACGATATAGCAATGTAACTCCACACTCCCGAACATGTGTGGATACAATTAGATGCATATAATAATGTTCCACATGTATTGTAACCTTTTTTATGTTATATATTACGTTTAAGAAGTACGAAATCATGAGATGTATGCCAGTTTGCAATAAATACGGCTACCACATTTTCTCACCCGCCATGTTACATTTCTACTTCGCGATCGGGACTCGACTTTCGACAACATATAGCTGGCGAGTACTCTCGATCGTTTTGTCACGAGAATCTAGAAGTCATCTTTAACTTAGAATACCAAACACCGGAAATATGGCGTAAATCGTTATTTCACGATCGAGAGCTCCGTTTCGACAAACTTAGAATAAACGTCCAGGTGTGACAACCTAGCGGCGACCTCATGTAGACAACCGCATCATAAATCCCAGCATTTCTCACTGAATGTAAAGAGCGCTACTGGAGAAACGGATCGATTCGAGACTTTATCCACATTTCAACGTGGGTGCTACTTTGAAACCAGACCCGACACATGGGGTACCAGAACAGAGACGGCGATGTAGCTGTTGCAGGGTGATAGTTCGATCGCGTATGCGCAGGCGTGGGTGGGGGCCCGCGCCAGCGCTTACTGCTGTAAATCTCGCCGCTCCGATGTACTAGCTGTAGCGCTCACATCGCTTCTCTTCTTCTAGAAATGTCGACTTAAGGGGCGTGGGACATAAATTAACACCAAACACGTAAATTGATGTTTGCTAGATTTTGAAAGCCAACATAGAAAAAAGGAAAAATAGCAATCCTAGATAATAGGTTTTGCCAACTTAACGACCAAGTATTTTGCAGTGTTACTGTATCAATTTCACATAATGTCTTGCGCCACGAAAACACACAAAAATTGACGGCTCCAGAAATATCTCGGCAGAATAACATCACTCAAGTAAAATATTTGCTCTCGTAGTTAGTAAAAGCTATTCAGTATGGTTGCCCTTTCTTTGTTTTCTCTATCGACTTCCATAAAATTTGTAAAATACGATAAACCTCAATAGCATTAATTTATGTCCCATGCCCTCTTAACACTTTTAGCCCCGAATTAATTTACGCGCTCGAGTGTCGCATCGTTAAGTTTCTTAATGTGCCCTGTATTCGAGTTGAGAATGCTTATCCCAACCAATGAACGGCATGGTGGTTGTTCGTTGATGTCCGCATCAACCATTCACAAACGAGAAGAGCAGGTACTTCAACAAATCGTATCACTCTGAAGTGAGACGTTCAAAAACACAGGCCACTGATCGCTTGTCGTGTACAGCACGACAATAAATATGCTTCGTGTGCAACATGTCTTCTATCGTGGACACGGTAGTCGAATGGATTAAGCAATAATAATAGTCAAGTATAAATTCGTTGTTTTTATTTCATCGCGTAAGAAACACCAAAGGAAATATTTCCCGCTAACGCACACGTGTTCATGGCTTGACACAGCTACATCCCAAATTTCTTATCAGTTTCTTTGGCCCGAATGAGTAGCTCGGTAGGTCTAGTCACTTCCTTGTTTTTTTTTTTTTTTTTTTTTTTCCCCCGGCGATCCCCCAAATCCCGCTAAGCCATCATGAGTACCTTCACAGTTCTGTGTGCCCTCCGGCATGCTTGTTAGTAGCTAAGTTGGTTGGAGAATGGGATGCGTCTCAGGGCCTTAGGTCGGGTTTAATTAATAGAATTGGGCGCATGCATCGCGGCTGAGCAGGACTATAGTGCCATAGCCGCAATTGTAGCCATGGACACATCCCGAAAGAAGAAGGGTCTAGTAAGGTTATATAAAACCAGGCAAAGCGGAGAGGGCCTGGAGGAAACTACGCGACAGTCGCGGAGGATAGAAATAATTCCTTTTATTGGATTAGGGCTGGAGAAAGTAGGGTAGTTGTTAGATCGCGAAGATAGACTTTGCGAGGTTAATGAGGGTGATATGAAATGTGTCGAGCCGCTGCTGGGATGTATCTAGGGTCGTACCGCAGTAGCACGGCCCTGGAGGCGGCGGGGGACAGAACTGCGCCACTCGTCCAATCACTTCCTTGTGATTGTATTTGTCGTCCTTCCTTCTCTTCCTCTCTCTTCCTCCTAGCAATCCTTATCACGTTCGCAGATCACGTTGACAAGAAGCTCCAAACAAGAGTGTTTCAACCTCCTCGTACGCGATCATTTCCTGCAGGTTTATACAAACTATATTTTCTTCAAAACTTTTCAAAAATTTGCTGCCAGATCTGAAATAGTTCCGGATGGTTATTTTAAATTATAATTGTTTAATTATACACACTGTCACACGTAATTATCGAAATTTTGACTAACGAAAAAAAACAGGATTATTCACGAGGACTGACGCCACTCACAGGGCTTATTACTTAAGTCATTTTGAGCAAATTATGTTGTATAAATGTAGGTACTATTCCCAATAATTACAGAGTATATTAAACAATTGGGAAGATAATAGAATAACCCTTTCACAAATAAAATAATGCATTATTTTCAGTCTTTATGTTTACAGTTCAGGATGAAACACCATACCTGCGTATTCTTCTGTTGTAAAAGTGCGTGGCATTGTAACACATGTACTACATCTCACAACCAAAGGTTTTAAATCATTTTTTTATATTCTTACCATGTTTATAATTTTTTTTTTCCAGTCATTGTCCCAGTGTTTTCATGTCGTTAGTTTATTCACTCCATTTTGCAGCTTATAAATTGGCTGGTGTGTTGTGTCATTGTAACTTTTGTATTATGTTGTTCTGCTGCCATTGTTTTTGTACTTTTCGTGCAAATAAAACATATTACAAGTCTATCAGATGCGCAGGAACGTGCCGCCTTCACGCAGAGCACAGTGAAATAGCCAATCATATGTCACAATGTCCAAGGTCACGCGCTCATCACTGCAAATGTCAAACATGCCTCGCCCTGTTCGCTGTGATGATGCCTTTCCAATGTTCGTAAATATAGCGAACAGGCCACACAATCATATATGTCATAATCAGCTCCAAATGATTTAAGTTAACAAGCCGTGTAAGTGGCGGTTATTCCTTGAGATCACACTGCACACTTTTGGCTTATTTCTCGTAAAGAATCTCTTAGATAAATCAACACTCACCGTCTTGACTCATGTTGTACAGTAAATGTTCATGTCGCATGTCAGACAGGCAGATTTATACATTTTATAGATATTTTTGTCACGGAATGTTAGACGTCTTGGAGTTTGATGTAACTACTCCAATGCATTAAATGTTAAAATTAAAAAGATGACTATATAAAATATCAGAAACTGAATTGATACTCCATTAGTTAAAAATGCTTTAAGTTTTGAAAAATTAATACCACATCAAAATCATGATCATTATTCAATTTTAACCTATTGACGTAGACATTAATTTTTAGTTTCAGATGCCGCGAAAGATGATTTTCGAATCTATGAGAAGTGTTTCAATAAATTCATGGCATAATAAGAAACCAATTATAAAATTGTTGTGTCAGCAGAAGCCAATAGCATTGCTCAGGGAAAGGTAATGTTCGTATTGGTGCAGGCTTGTACATCACCGAATATGACAGCACCCTTCTGCAACATGTCAGGCGTGAACGAGTGCGCTCGGAATGATACGTTTAAGGGTTAATTACAATTAATTGGCAATTCATAACAGACAGTACCTCCAAGAGAGCAACAACTAGGATTATGATAACCGAACAGGACATTACATGGCGGACGTCATCCTCGTTGAACTGCCTGCGTGTTGAAGGGGCCGCGGTGGCTGAGCGATTAGCACGCTCGCCTCCCATCAAGGCGAACCGGGCTCGATCCCCGGCCGGGCCACAGGACCTTCGCAAGTGGGGATCATGCCCGAACGATGCAGTTGGTCGCCGGGTCTTCTCGGGGAGCTCCCGCCTCCAAAGCCCCTCCATTCCGGAGCCGCTCCATATTCGCTTCAATCACCCTCATCGGCTCTCAAGACCTCGCTGTTAAGAGCCGGCCAAATCTCTTCACTCATCTCTTCACTCGTAGGTTGATTACAAAATCGGTTAGTTAAGCAGGATTTACAACTACCCGTCGTCCGTCCGTCAGTCACGTAACCAACAGCCAATCAGAAGTGGCCATCAATTCTGTCCGTCCGTCCGTCGAAACCTCGGCAAGCTTCAACTTTTGACCGACGAACGGATGAAATTACAGCCTTCTAAACTTGCACGTTTTGGTAACTCGTTCATCCCGAGTTCTTTACAAGGCTGTGAGTGCGCGCAGTGCTTTGTTTTGGCTGTCTTTTGTTTTCATATGTTTGTTTATATAACTATAAAATGAAATTAAGTTACTTTTCCCCTAAATATTTATTGATGTTTACGTTTGGAAACACCAGCTCTTTTTGTGCAACAGTAAAGATAGTAAAATAATGCTTTATGTAATATTTAAAAATAATTTTACTGCGATTAATTTCCGTTACGTACGTATATAGTTGTTTTAGATTCTTAGAAATACAATACTGCAAAATATTTTCACTCTTTATGGAAAATTGTTTCCTATTCTTAAATAGTTTTGTTTTTATTAGTTTGCAGCAATGAAAGTGCGAAGTTTGGTTGTAAATCGCTCGGCTGGGAGACGGAAGAACGTATGACGTACGGACGCGACGGGCTGTCGTAAGTCAGTCCTGCCTTACTCGTGAGCAGTGTATAGCGAGATCCTCGCCCTATGGGCTCAGGGGGCGACGTCCCTGCAGACTGGGAGAGTGGCGCCAGTAGCCGGCGCCAGTGTTGGTGAGGGTGTACGTGAGTGAGTGGCGTGGGCCGTGAGAATACGGTGCCTATGGTCGCTAGCGCGGAACCATCGTCTGCTTGTGTCTTTGGTATTCTGGTCCGGTGCCCTGCCCTGCCCTGCCCTGTCCTGGCGCCAGCTGCGCTGCGTGGCCGCTCCAGCTCCAGTTCCAGCTGCTCCTCGGGTCCCGCAATCCTGGAGACTGTCTCTCTCAAGTACACGTCGCTCAACGAAAACAGCAAGCACTCCACATGATGGCTGTCGAGTACTTTGAAAACGCCATGATAAAGGCTGTTCATGATTAAGTGAGCACTTTTGTAATCAATCTTAGAAAAAGCCACTGCCCCTGCCTGCAGATGTTATGACGGGCACACTGAGTGACATGCGCTCAGTAAAGTTGGTAACGATGGATTGAAAAAAGTTCCATATATTAATGCCGAATTAAATGGGTTTTTGTTACCATTTGTGATAAAGTAAATAATTAAATTAGCTTTGTGTTTTTTTTATGTATCGAAGTGTAAAAAAAAATCTGATTTGTGAAATATTTACTTTGCTAATAATTTCAAAGTTTCACTTGACCAACGCACGAATGAAGTGATGGGACCTATGACAATGTTAATGTTACATAAGGCGGAAGAATACACAACGTGTACATAAGTATTTTAAGCAGGGCATCCAAAAGCGCTCATTTTATCGTGAACAACTTGTAATGAGAAACATCATTTCATGTACTCCAAAAACGCTAAAATCGGCTTTATCAAAGCGTTGTATCTTAAAATATACGCGTCACACACATACATACAACACTACTCCAGGGCCCTGCGCTGAAGTTTCGTACAGACTCCTCACCAATAACATAGCAGGGTCGCCGCTTAATGTCCTATATGTACGTACACGCATGTCATTTGAGAGCCTCGCGCTTAGAGAGGCGATGGCGCACTCGAAGCGCGTGGCAGCATCGTCCTTATTGCTTCTCGGCCTCAAACGCCGTAGAGTGTGCGTGCTAGCAGTAGCCAGCCACACTCTGAGTTCCAGAAATATGAACATTCGCAAACAAGCTAAACGATGAAGGAACTTCGTTTCTACATGTAGGTACGCGATTCTTATTTTAATACCCCCGTCTTTAACACTACCCTGTGTGAGCCAATTATACCGCCATCAGCCCCGCCTGCGAATAAACTTCCAACTAAGGCGTATAACTCTGTTGTGTACTTTAAGTAATTATTAAATAAATATATTCTTGTTGCAGCTTTCCAGCAGACCGACAAAATCGCCGCGCTAGTTCAACAATATATCATCTCAAAAATTTAAATTCTTGAGACACTGGACTTTCAGCTGCAGGATCACAAAAGTGAGAGAATATGTGTGTTAATATACTTTTATGTTTTAACAATAATCCTTTGTAATATATCATTTGTAAAAATGTAAATAACAATACATGTACATTTTTTTTTTGTAATTTTAAATATTAAAAAATGTCTCCAAAACATTCACATTCACTTTTTCAAAATCATTTTTCAAGCAAAACAACTGTAATTTATTGATGTAGCTATATTGCATAGACAATACTTTAAAAATCTGACTATCCTTATGTATAACTCAAAATATAAAAAATTTGACAACTCTTTAAGGTTGCCAACAGTCCCGTATTGTACGGGATTTCCCGTAACCTGAGGTTTAAAAAAATTATCCCTCATGGACACAGGATGGGACGTTACATATTCCGTATCTCACAATGCTTCTAAAACCAAGTGAATATTAATAAAACAGAGCCAGATTTACCACCTCCAAATTTACTGACACGTTTACTCCAACGTTCTCAAACAACGGCGAGGCCGCGGTGGCTGAGCGGTTAGCCTGCTCGCCTCCCACCAGGGCGGACCGGGTTCAATCCTCGGCCGCGTCACTACCGGATTTTCGCAAGTGGTGGGAATCGTGCCGGACGATACCACTGGTCGGCGGGTTTTCTCGGGGGTCTCCTGTTTCCCCCGCCCTTTCATTCCGGCGCTGCCCCATTCTCACCTCAATCACCCTCATCGGCTCTTAAGACCTCGTTGTTAAGAGCCGCCCAAGTCTCTTCGCTCAATCACTCACTAATACAACGGCCAGGTATAGTTACAATTGTCGCCAACAGATGGCATTCGTTAAGAAGTGCGTTGGTGGCAGCAGCGCGCTCTACTTGTCGAAATGTGTACAGTATTTTTAGTTACAGTTCAGTGCATGTCGGTGCCATCTGGAAGCCGAGTAGATCAGAAATTAAAATCACACTGAATTATGACTATACTTTCAACTATTATTTGTTTCTATATCTTTAGAGACTGATATATAATATTCACTTTTAGGCATTAGAGATAGTATGAAACTATTCCAGCGGCTGCCATGACTGATTGAACCTACTGAATGCCATTAATATAATTAATTAACAGATTTTTAATTTTTTCCAAATCCATTCCAGATTTTGCATATTCACAATTTCATTTCCAGATTTTTTTTTAAATCCATGTTCATCCCCCTTGTTAATATAAAATCTAGCGGAAGAATAAGCATATCGACCCTCATTTTCCAAGCTTAAAAATTGTTAGGTGAGCGGGTCCCCTTAATTCAAGCGAAGCGATAGGATTTGAAATTTTTCTTTCTTGTAACAATTTTCAGGCGTCGTGTCGAGTGTTGAGTTATCTGCATGGGCGCAAATAGCGCGGGGGGGGGGGGTGGTAGGTGGTAAATGCCCCCCCCCCCGCCCGTAATAAAAAAAGAACCTCCCCTCAGACTTACATGTAACTGTCCTACAAATGTTTTAAAACTGAAATTAAATAACAAATATAGAAATGTTTGTAATAGTGGTTTCATTTGATTAACTTGATATTGTTTGCGGTTCATGGTAGAGTGAGGACTTTTTAAGGCCCTTTCAAAAGGCATTCACAACTAATAAATAGATTTTATTGCAGCTCCAGATATCAACTTTTGTTAGTCGTGAAATGCATACACTGTGTTTGTTAGTTTGATGGCAAGTGACAGGAAGATAGAAATCTAATGAAATGAAAAATTCAGCAGGGCCTTAAAAAGTGCTTACTTTACTGTGAATGGCCTATAAAAGTGTGTTCTTCCCTAGGACAGAACGTTAGTCTACATCCGCTCCTCTCAAGTATCGCTTATGGAAACATTTAGAAAAGTTTTACTGTTGAACCATCACAACGATGTATTGCAGTAATGAGTGTGTAGTAGAAGGCGTAGTCTGTGTGGTCTCCCCGCGTGTCCGGAGCTTGGACGGCGAAGCAGGCATGCGTGTCCGATGTCCGATGTCCGATGTCCGATGTGCTTCACTGACGCCACGCGCAAGCCACTGACCTGACGTCAAGTTGTTCCAGTCGTCAGTTCGCCGTTGCTCAGCGGACACGTGACTTAGCTCACTCCACGGCTTACACTGCAACAAATCAGTCAGCTGTAAGCAGTACGCTTCAGAAATATAACTAACCAATAACTACCCTACTGCGCCAGATTCAGCCAATAGAAACACGTCTTACACACGCGTTATTTCAAATCAAAATAGACGAAGGCTGTTCACCATAAAGTGAGCACTTTCGTAACCAACCTTTGAAAAATGTCACTGTCCCTACCTACCATATATCCTAGCGGGGACATATAACCGACATGTGCCCAGTAAAGTTGGTAGCGACGAAGGGGATGTAATTACACTATTTAACGCTGAATTCTAAGTAATAGGGATACATATCTAAATATTACAATTAATGCTTTGGTTTTTTTTGTATGCATCTAAGCGTAGAAATGAGAAAATCTGTAAAACATTAACGTTTCCAATAAATTCACAGCTTCACTTGAGCGATGGATGAATAACGTGTGGCAAAGTTAACTGCACATTCGCTGGAGGAACACGCAGTGGGCATGCAAGTTGATCTTAAGGGGGCGTGGGACATAAATTAACACCAAACACGTAAATTGATGTTTACTGATTTTTGAAAGCCAACATAGAAAAAAGTAAAATTGGTAATCCTAGATAATAGGTTTTGCCAACTTAACGACCAAGTATTTTGTTAGTATTACTGTATAACTTTAGTATAATATCTGCTCCACGAAAACACACAAAAATTGACGGCGTCAGAAATATCTCGGCAGAAATATCTCCTGTGCCCTCTTAAGCACCACTTTCAAAATTGCTCAGGTTACCTCGAACAGCCTATATATGGCCAGGGACACCCGAATTTCTCGAAAATATCTCCACACACGCTATATTTCAATACCCTGCAGTCGCACCAGCTGTGTTATTCTCCTTACTGGCGGCTTGTCTTTGTGTGAAGAGAGTACGTTACCCGAGTGAGCCAATCAGAACTACGTTTCTCCGATACTGACTGTCCGTGATTTGCTGGTCGATGGATAAGGCACTTAACAATTCAAATGATCCAGTCCCGAAAGTTGTTCTCAACTAAAGTGTTTTTGAATACAACTTGTCCTGAAATATTATCGCGATAAACAGCTGCCCTAGTTATGAAGTACAACTGGCCGCGAAATAATTACGTGATATTCCGGTTTCCCTATCTATATATAGTTCTATGCAACAGTGTTTTTCCAATCAGCAATTGTTCTTAGTATTAGACGAATATCAATACATTTTTAATGATAGTTATTTGAAAGCAAAATTGAAGTATGCTGAAGCGCCAGTCTGGTGAAAGACGCCTCTAAGGCTCGTATTCTCCTGGTATGCAGAAACTCGTCGTTTTTGTATCATGATTTCAGTTTCAAAGGTAGGCCTATTACCGAAAATGTTTTATTATAGAAAATTTGCAATTTATTAGTTGGTTAATACTTTCTTATCTAATTTCCACTATGTGTAATATCCTGCTTGCAAAAAGGCAGAAAATTACTAATAAAATATATATATATATATATATATATATATATATATATATATATATATATATATATATATATATATATATATGTTCCCGACTTTTGCAACCAGCAGATAACACGTAATGAAAATTAAGTACAAATATATTTAACAACTCGTAAAATGTGAATTTTCTATAATCGTGCATCGTCAGTAATGACTAGGGACATACAAAATTCGCGTTATTACGTGGCATCTGGCTGAACTTCACAGTACTGTATGCACTAGAGCTGATGTCTTTTCTCCATTGGCTGCTGCATAAACCTGAATTCACTCCCGTTCTGACTGAACTGCCCGTGATTGGGGCACACAATTGTGAAGTGTTCATTTATTGGCGCAGAGTTACCCAGATCGTGTCACTTAAAAGTATGGTCCAATGACAAACTTGTTGATAAGGGACGCGTGTTTAAAGTTTAACGTGTCCCCAAATGATAACGCGAATTTGGCAGGTCTGTATTAATGACTCTGGATCCGAGACAATGAGGGAAACGTGGACAGATGTGAGGATGATACTAGACACACGGTATGGTCATCTGCTTCTCAGCAGGATGCTTGCAGCTGGGAGTCGGAGAAGAAGGGTAGGAGAGATGCAAGCGGCGAGTTCTGCCGTGTGACCTTGGAGTATGGGCGGGCGATCAAGGTCACCGGCCTGTGGTACATCGACCTCCCTAGGTGTGGGTGGCATTGTCCTCAGAATCTGCTGTCTCCTTGTGTGCTGCAACCCGAGCTCTCGTCCAAGCCACAGAAACGTTCTCTGTGAAATCGTTGTTTGCGCGTATCTTGGTAAATAAAAGTTTTGGAAATACGAATTTTTACCAGAAAGGGTAAAAAAAAACTATTGTTTATGTCCCTATCGTTTTACTTTTGTCATTTAACTGTACTGACAGAGAAAAACATTCGTGAATGTGGTCAAATTGAGCATTTTTAAAGCCTGCCAATGCAGTTTCCTTAAGCGGTAAGATAAAAATACAACGATACAAGCGTAGTTCAATCTGTGGTCTTTCACCACGTGTAATAAAACTACAGTGTTACAGATCTAGTTTGCACAGTACACCGTCACGGCGATAACACTGCACGCCTTGCGCGTAGGAGCGATGAGGTGCTAGGCATGCGTGTTACTGTCGCCCGTATCGCCCCCTCGCTGCTTGACCTTGGACGCTCAGCTGAATAGTCTCATTAAGGCCGTGTCTGCAATCTGACGTTCCCGTGGATGTGAGACGTGTCCGAAACTCGGCCTCAGGTGACGTCACATTGACGCAGTCCGAATATGTACAAATGCGTTGTCCGAAGTGAGCTTTCAGAATCTGACACTAGGTCGCAGTCAATTCTGCACATTAGTTCTTGTTAATAGTGATGTTTAAATTTTCGGAATTACTGATTATTTAATGTTTACGAAATGGGTGATCTGAATATATATTTATAATAAACGCCTTTAACGGTTTTGTTTTAAACAAGTTCGCCAACTGACATCCAAATTTTTTTTTTTTAAACTAACGTTTTAAAAGTTTTAGCCTTCAAATAAAATTGTTGAGGCCGAAAGAAGACATATCTAATAATTTATTTCATCACACATTTTTTTGAGAAAGCCCACATTGCACATCTGATGTTAATCATTCTACCATTGCGCGCGAAGTCTTCTTCTTTTTCTGTCAGCCTAGGACACAACTTCAAACGAAAGTTCAATTTTCCCAATGCTTCAACTCGGAACACAGGTTGACTTAGTGCACGGCAACTTGGGACAGCGCCATGACGTCAGAGGGCCTCGTGCACCAATCAGCGCATCCTAGTCCCAAGACACATGTTCGGATTGCGAGCGCCATTGTAGACAGACCCTTTACACACCCATCAATGGCGGATCTACAAACACGTCAAGGAGAGGCTACTGGAGGGATGGGGGACTGGGTATTACGTTAAAACAACATGTTTACCAGTACACCTTCAATGTCAATGCCACATATAAATGTCAGTACTCAGTATAACTTAGGCAGGATTGACAACAACTCGTCGTGTCGCTCATCTATCCGTAAATCACGTTATAAACAGCGAATCAGAGGCGGCCATGCATTATATCCGCCCGTCCGTCGAAACCTCGGCAAGCTTCAACTTTTGACGGACGAACGGATGAAATTACAGCCTTCTAAACTTGCACGTTTTGGTAACTCGTTCATCCCGAGTTCTTTACAAGGCTGTGAGTGCGTGCAGTGCTTTGTTTTGGCTGTCTTTTGTTTTCATATGTTTGTTTATATAACTATAAAATGAAATTAAGTTACTTTTCCAGTAAATATTTATTGATGTTTACGTTTGGAAACACCAGCTCCTTTTGTGCAACAGTAAAGATAGTAAAATAATGCTTTATGTAATATTTAAAAATAATTTTACAGCGATTAATTTCCGTTACGTACGTATATAGTTGTTCGCTATAGCATATCCAATATTTTTTTTTTTATGAATATTGACCTGTCATATATGTTTTGGAGTTCACCATATTTTATTTATTTGCATTTATTTACTACAATCTATTTATCAGTAAAGTTGAAGTCCCGTAATATTTATTTTGTAAACCATCCATCCATTATATTTTATTACATTCTATTCTATGCTTGACTATTATTCTGAGACAGAGGCGTAAATCTCTATTTTTTCAGTGAGTTGGGGGGGGGGGGGGCGGGATAGTTGCGTTTGATGAGGCTTGTGATTGGGGGCTAAACCTAGTCCAGGTTAACAATTTTTTTTTAATATTTGGTTTAAAATGATAAGAATTGTTTTATGGATTGTATTATATGAAAAGTTAAAAAAATCAAAAAGTGTTAGTTTTTATTTCTATTTATTTTATTTATTGTACTTTTTCTTGACTCCCACTCATATTCAAACAATTCAACAGTGATCACCTCCCTAGGACGAAATGGTTCACATAATTTTCTACTTTAATTAATACTTCAATTTTGATCCAGTGTACTAAATAAAAATATCAGATTGTGTTTTCTTTTCAACTTTAACTTATCAACTGTAAAGTAGCACACACACTCATATATATATATATATATATATATATATATATATATATATATATATATATATATATATATAGCGATTTTCAATATATTCATTAAAATTACATGATTACAATGTCTCGTTGTTGCCTTCTAACAAAAGAAAAATAACACATATTTTATGTTATTGTTTAATTTAATATTTACTGTAAGGATGGTGGTAACTCGAAGCCATTAGACTCTTACTTGCAGTAAACTCGGTAACTCGAAGCCATTAGACTCTTACTTGCAGTAAACTCGGTAACTCGAAGCCATTAGAATCTTACTTGCAGTAAACTCGGTAACTCGAAGCCATTAGACTCTTACTTGCAGTAAACTCGGTAACTCGAAGCCATTAGACTCTTACTTGCAGTAAACTCGGTAACTCGAAGCCATTAGACTCTTACTTGCAGTAAACTCGGTAACTCGAAGCCATTAGACTCTTACTTGCAGTAAACTCGGTAACTCGAAGCCATTAGACTCTTACTTGCAGTAAACTCTAAGCTGTTTTCTAACCAGTTAATTTCAAATATAATTCCAGTCAGCACACACTATTTTTTTCCACCAAAGTTTTTTAAACTAGAAAACGCAGATAATTATTGATTTAAATAAAATATGCCAGTTACAGTCATCTTTTTTATTTCAGTAGTATTTTGAGTGCAAATATGTATACTTGGTTTTGTCAAACCGAGTTCACCTATGTTCCTGAAATGCAGCTTCTCACTTTAGCTCACACTTAAATATGGTCCCTAGACCAAAATAATTTTCCTCTATAATTTAAATATAGTTACACATTATTACATATTATTATAAAAATTATTACATTACTTTTTTATATACTTCATTGTATTTTATACATTATTACATATTATGTGCATTTTGGGTACTTAAAGCCACAATAGCGTCGATAATTTTCAATTTTTATGTGTAATTTATTCCTATTTGTAAAAATGTTTGGTTTTTATTAGTTCGCAGCAATGAACTTACGACGGACGTGCCCAGTTTGGTTGTAAACCGCTCGTCTGGGAGACGGACGGATGTATGACGGACTGACGGACGCGACGGGCCATTGTAAATCATACGCAATCGAAATAATCTTTAAAATTTCGTGTTAATATTTTAAGTTTGTGTATTAATACCTCACTACTAACAATGTTCTTGGCTTCATGGACGTTAATTTAATTCAGTGAAAATATAAAACTCCAAGAGAGTGTCTCGAGCCTCTTTTGTCCTCCCCACGCTCTTGGATCCGCTACTGACTGCCACGTAAATTCAAGTTACCGATTACGTTATAGTCATTTACGGTCAATTGTATTGGACGGACATCAAAGTCCGACTCTCAGCAAGATTTCTCATCAACGTTTCATCAATCAAATTTAACGATGACTCATGGCTTCGGGGTTTGTACCCACATCAGAGTCGCTCCTCCTGATGTTTACGATGACTTTGCAGTCTACGTCTCCTCGCGAACAACCTAACTGAAGCACAGCGATTCAGCAGGAAACGTCTACGGCTGCTTTATAGACGGTTCGCGGTCAACTGAGCACTTTCGAAAGCCCTACTTAACATCTACTTGTATTCAAGTTGTGCATTATTCCGCCATGTGTAATTAACACTGGCATGGGCCTCATGACTTTATTTATGCGTCTGTCAAGTGAAACTATGAAATTATTGGAAAATTAAGTATTTTACAAATCTCATAATTCTTCAACTTTGATATTAATGCATTAAAATATACAGAAAGAGAAATAAATAATACAATAATAATCGTTACCAACTTTACTGGGCACATGTCACTCAGTGCGCCCGTTGAACTATATGCAGTTAGGGGCAGTGAGGTTTTTGATTTCAAAAGTGCTAACTTAATCGTGGACGGCCTTTGCCATAAATTCTAAGACTGCAAAGCTCAGAACTTCAGTGGCAACATAAGCTAGTGTACTTGATGTGTATCATGTACAAGGCCTAATGCACGAGCCGCTATGCTAGCTTGCATGCAACATATCTATTACACGACATATGTTGGTGCACTGGCATTTGACACACTTGTATGTGGGCAGATAAACGTGTGTGTGGTTCGTAGTAAGTTTTGAACCAGAACTGGTGATAGCCAGTAGTTTTGGCAGAACTATTGTAAATCAAGCAGATGTCAGATGTTAGAACAGTGTAATATATAAGAGATTCTAATTTTTCGCGGAAATGTAACAATAAATAACTGCTTCCAACGCAGTTGTGGTACTCAGGTGTCACCTGATATGAACTGTTATACTGTTACTGTGTATAATGTTAGATATGAGGTCTGTATAGGTAATAGTAATATATTAGTATTGTGAGGGTTGGGGGGGGGGGATCTCTACGATATATTGTGCAAGAGGGGACCTAAGTGCCATTTGGCGCCCAAAGAGTGAATTGTTTAATCGCACCTGTGTTATCAAACCTGGATTAATTACCTTGATTAATTACAGACAAAGGGTAAAAAGGGTTAAATATTGTCAAGAAGTGTCAGATATCGGGGGGAAGATTTAAATTTTAGTGAAAGGGTTAAATTGATTGAAATGGTTAAATGTATTAAAAGGGTTAATTGAAGTTATGTTTGGTGTGCAAAAGGGTTAATCGAGGGAAGACTTCTGAAATGGCGTACAATGTTCCCAGTGAGCACTTTTGAAAGCTCTGCTGAAGATGTACTTTTATGCACGTTGTGTATTCTTTCGCGTTATGTAAAATAAACTCTGCCACGGGCCTCATCACTTTATTCATGCGCTTGTCAAGTAAAACTGTGAAATTATTAGAAAAGTAAATATTTTACAAATATGCTCATTTTTACACTTCCATGCATTAAAAAAAAACAGAAAGCGAAAGAAATAATTTTAAGTTATCACAAATGTTTACCCAAGACCTTTAATTCGACGTAAAGGAATTAAACTACTTTCCCTTCATTGTTACCAACTTTACTGGGCGCATGTCACTCAGGGCGCCCGTTAAAATATATGCAGGTAGGAGCAGAGAATTTTTTAAGTTGATTTCAAAAGTGCTCACTTTTTCGTGAACAGCGTTTAGTAACATTTTATATTGTTAGTATTAGCAACAATTCTCTGTAAACTGGTTGCCAAATGAAATAGTGTGTGTTCAGATCACATTGTTTTACGGAACGTGCATAATTGTTTGTGCAACTCCATGGTTATAATAATCATGTTTGATAAAAATCCGATATTAGTTTTACACATTATACATTGACGTTTCGTAAAATTGTCTCCAATTCACTTGCGGTGTTACATAAATAATCTTGGCAACTAGTTCCCAAGGAATTATTTGTGATAGTTCAGAAATTCTTTACAGGGCGCTGAGGAGGAAAGTTAGAGTTTTGGTTTTCGACTGACTTCGTACGGCCACAGAACAGATGAGAATGAAACACCGTGGCGTTTCCCTTGATATAAGCGAACTCGGTCGCTCATTGGCTGCGGTAAACCGATGTCAAAAATAAATAAACTGTACATATACAGTTCAGTTAACTAATGCTTTAGTCCTTCCACTAATCTGGCTATCCTCAGACACATGTTGTAATATGCTGCAATGTGCCAAAAATCTATTAGACTGCCATTGATATAACTGAAATAAGTCTGCGTAGAAAAATCGGCTGGTAGAGTGTTAAAACACACACATTAGATAAATTTCAGATTTCTCAGGCCTCGACCTTTGCAGGGTTATCATAATAAACTGAATCCAGGTGTAAAGACCTACGTCAGGCAGACCAACTCTGCTTGGTGTAAAGACCTACGCCAGGAAGACCAACTCTGCCTGGTGTAAAGACCTACGTCAGGCATACCAACTCTGCCTGGTGTAAAGACCTACGTCAGGCAGACCAACTATGCTTGGTGTAAAGACCTACGTCAGGCAGACCAACTCTGCTTGGTGTAAAGACCTACGCCAGGAAGACCAACTCCGCCAGGTGTAAATACCTACGTCAGGTAGACCAACTCTGCCTGGTGTAAAGACCTACGTCAGGCAGACCAACTCCGCCAGGTGTAAAGACCTACGTCAGGCAGATCAACTCTGCTTGGTGTAAAGACCTACGCCAGGAAGACCAACTCCTCCAGGTGTAAATACCTACGTCAGGTAGACCAACTCTGCTTGGTGTAAAGACCTACGTCAGGCATACCAACTCCGTCAGGTGTAAAGACCTACGTCAGGCAGACCAACTCTGCCTGGTGTAAAGACCTACGTCAGGCAGACCAACTATGCTTGGTGTAAAGACCTACGTCAGGCAGACCAACTCTGCTTTTTGTAAAGACCTACGTCAGGTAGACCAACTCTGCCTGGTGTAAAGACCTACGTCAGGCAGACCAACTCCGCCAGGTGTAAATACCTACGTCAGGCAGACCAACTCTGCTTGGTGTAAAGACCTACGTCAGGAAGACCAACTCTGCCTGGTGTAAAGACCTACGTCAGGAAGACCAACTCTGCCTGGTGTAAAGACCGACGTCAGGCATACCAACTCCGCCAGGTGTAAAGACCTACGTCAGGCATACCAACTCTGCCTGGTGTAAAGAACTACGTCAGGCATACCAACTCTGCCTGGTGTAAAGACCTACGTCAGGCAGACCAACTCTGCCTGGTGTAAAGACCTACGTCAGGCAGACCAACTCTGCTTGGTGTAAAGACCTACGTCAGGCAGACCAACTCTGCTTGGTGTAAAGACCTACGTCAGGCAGACCAACTCTGCCTGGTGTAAAGACCTACGTCAGGCAGACCAACTCTGCCTGGTGTAAAGACCTACGTCAGGCAGACCAACTATGCTTGGTGTAAAGACCTACGTCAGGCAGACCAACTCTGCTTTTTGTAAAGACCTACGTCAGGTAGACCAACTCTGCCTGGTGTAAAGACCTACGTCAGGCAGACCAACTCCGCCAGGTGTAAATACCTACGTCAGGCAGACCAACTCTGCTTGGTGTAAAGACCTACGTCAGGTAGACCAACTCTGCTTTTTGTAAAGACCTACGTCAGGTAGACCAACTCTGCTTGGTGTAAAGACCTACGTCAGGCAGACCAACTCCGCCAGGTGTAAATACCTACGTCAGGCAGACCAACTCTGCTTGGTGTAAAGACCTACGTCAGGCAGACCAACTCTGCTTGGTGTAAAGACCTACGTCAGGCAGACCAACTCTGCCTGGTGTAAAGACCTACGTCAGGCAGACCAACTCCGCCAGGTGTAAATACCTACGTCAGGCAGACCAACTCTGCTTGGTGTAAAGACCTACGTCAGGCAGACCAACTCTGCTTTTTGTAAAGACCTACGTCAGGTAGACCAACTCTGCTTGGTGTAAAGACCTACGTCAGGCAGACCAACTCCGCCAGGTGTAAATACCTACGTCAGGCAGACCAACTCTGCTTGGTGTAAAGACCTACGTCAGGCATACCAACTCTGCCTGGTATCCAGCCACTCGGGATGCGACAGTTTTTGAAAAGTTACTAAAGACTAAAATTTAGTTTTCAAATCCTAATATTGAAGAAGTATATCATTTAGTTTACTTACTTGTAATACAGTTGAAAATGACATTTTTCAGTTCTTAAATAAATAACTAACGTTTTTATAAATAAAACTGAATGATAGCAACAGTGTTAAATAGAATGCGCTGCAAACAATAGGATAGTGTTTAAAGGTGAAATGATTGAGTTATCTGTAGTAAATGCAGTTAAAACTTACAATTATGCGTATAACAATAAACGATACATGAAATTATCGGTATATTTGGTATAGGCTGTTCATGGTAAAGTGAGCACTTTTTAAGGCCCCTCTAAATTAAATTTTTCCTTTCATCCAATCTCCATCTTCCCGATGCTTTTTAATATAAACATTGCAATGTGAACAATAAACACAGTGTATACATTTAATCACCCTCAAAATTTAATGCCTGAGGCTGCAATAAGATACATTTGTTGGTGGTTCATGCCTGTTGGGAGGGCCTTAAAAAGTGCTCACTTTACCGTGAACAGCCTATAATAAAGTAGCCACTGCAAAAAGCTCTCTCATAAAATGTTCAAACAAAACAGTTGGTGAAAAACGTTTTTCTATTCTATTTATATTTAAACACGATAATTTAAACTTTGAAAGCCACATGTTTATTCAAAATTTAAGAAATTGACTAAAATTATTTTGAAAATTCATTAATATGATAAACAGAAAGTATTTTTATTCGTTTTCGGTTACATTTTATATCATGAAAAATGTATAAAACTCTTGGTTTTTTTAAGCGCGTATAAATACAAATTATTAAAAATGCCTAGCTAGCTTTGCGTTTGTCAGCTTTCATTATATTTCTGTTTATCACGAACATAAGCGGAACCATTAAATGAAAATGCAATGTTCAGCGTGTTTCATTCGCTTACTACGATGCAGTACATTGTACGGTTATTGCTGTGATTGAGTTGTCCTACGTACCTGAGCTTGAGTTGTTGGTTTCCTTATGCATGGTACGGTTATTGCTGTGATTGAGTTGTCCTACGTACCTGGGCTTGAGTTGTTGGTTTCCTTATGCATGGTACGGTTATTGCTGTGATTGAGTTGTCCTACGTACCTGAGCTTGAGTTGTTGGTTTCCTTACGCATGGTACGGTTATTGCTGTGATTGAGTTGTCCTACGTACCTGGGCTTGAGTTGTTGGTTTCCTTAGCATGGTACGGTATGGTGAGAGTGAATGTGTTGTTTCTGTGGTTATTGCTGTGATTGAGTTGTCCTACGTACCTGAGCTTGAGTTGTTGGTTTCCTTATGCATGGTACGGTTATTGCTGTGATTGAGTTGTCCTACGTACCTGAGCTTGAGTTGTTGGTTTCCTTATGCATGGTACGGTTATTGCTGTGATTGAGTTGTCCTACGTACCTGAGCTTGAGTTGTTGGTTTCCTTATGCATGGTACGGTTATTGCTGTGATTGAGTTGTCCTACGTACCTGGGCTTGAGTTGTTGGTTTCCTTAGCATGGTACGGTTATTGCTGTGATTGAGTTGTCCTACGTACCTGGCTTGAGTTGTTGGTTTCCTTACGCATGGTACGGTTATTGCTGTGATTGAGTTGTCCTACGTACCTGGGCTTGAGTTGTTGGTTTCCTTATGCATGGTACGGTTATTGCTGTGATTGAGTTGTCCTACGTACCTGAGCTTGAGTTGTTGGTTTCCTTATGCATGGTACGGTTATTGCTGTGATTGAGTTGTCCTACGTACCTGAGCTTGAGTTGTTGGTTTCCTTATGCATGGTACGGTTATTGCTGTGATTGAGTTGTCCTACGTACCTGGGCTTGAGTTGTTGGTTTCCTTATGCATGGTACGGTTATTGCTGTGATTGAGTTGTCCTACGTACCTGAGCTTGAGTTGTTGGTTTCCTTATGCATGGTACGGTTATTGCTGTGATTGAGTTGTCCTACGTACCTGAGCTTGAGTTGTTGGTTTCCTTATGCATGGTACGGTTATTGCTGTGATTGAGTTGTCCTACGTACCTGAGCTTGAGTTGTTGGTTTCCACTGATGCATGGTATTCTAGCAAAAAAAAAAAAAAATTCGGTAGGAATACATTTTACTTAGTATATGTGTATTTCAAAAGTATTCCTGCATTTTCACGTCATCACATTATAGATCATAATGCGAGCCGTATTATTATTAGCGCTTCCTGTTTATGAAAATAAATAATTTAAGAAAAATATATTTGGTATCAATTATTTTAATTTGGTAAAATCACGCGGCTTTCAACATATAAGTTTTCGTAATAGTGTAGTAAACTAACACAAATAAGGCGAAGCTAATAGCATTTAGCGTGAATTATACTGTGCGTGGAACTTATTTCTTATATCTATATAAAATACATTTTACCACCATAAGTAACTACACCATGAGCTATCTTTCTGATTCGTAGATCGTGAATAGTGCCACTACACCAAACTACGTGTGGTTCGTGTAACTATTTCCGGGCACGAACGAACTTTCGGGCCGTTTACTACGACAGTGAAACAAATATTTTGTGACTTCCATATATGCAAAATGATTTAGTTGAATTATTTTTTCTCGTATGTACAAACTTTGTTCCAGTTCAACGTGGACCTACAGTTTCCCTTGGAAGTTCTCCACTTGAGAGCCGCGTGGTTTCACCACATAGTACTTGTGATTGGCGGCGTGACTCCAGCCGCACACGCTGGCAAGATGACCTCACTGGCTAGCAATATGGCGGCACTTGGTTCTCCAGTCAGCTCCTGGAGACCGACTTGCAAGCCAGCAGCCCGAGCAATAGCAAGTGTTTCACACGCGGTCCATCTCCTCAGCTTCGCTCGGCCAATCAGCGACCGAGTTCACATAGCCTACATCAAAGGAACCGCCACACTATTTCGCTTCTGTGTAATTGTCTAATCTGTAGGGGCCGCGGTGGTGTGGTGGTAAGAATACTTGCCTCCCACATAGGCGAACCGGGCTCGATTCCCGGCGGAGTCCTCGGACTTTCGCATTTGGCAATCGTGCCAGTCGATGCCGCTGCTAGGCGGGCCCTCGCGGTGATTCCCCCCCCCCCCCGGCATTCCGGCGCCGCCCCATACTCGCCTCGCCTCACCCTCATCGGCTCTCAAGACCTCGCTGTTACACGTCGCCCAAATCTATCCACTCTGCTCTCTAGTTTCAAACTGTTATTCGAATCCTTATATAAAATTATCTCTTTTAGATGCACTTTGATTTATGGTTTCAAGTGTTTCAAAAATACATTTTTGACTGCGTGTCTACAATCATGTACACGTTCCACAGGAGTCATACTCATAACCAGTACTGTACACAGAGAGGGACCCACCAGTGTCCTGTCTTCCTTGTATATAGATCTATAGATTTGTCTACACGTAGCTCTCTGACATGAATGGTGAATGCGCCAGTATCATCTAGTAGGCTGCACGTTGTATTTCACGCTTAAATTTCTAAGGTTTTTTTCCATTTAGATAAGCTTGCTTATGGACGCTCAATTTCAAACACAGCTGTATTTTTGCTGTTTGATCTCATAAATAACATTGGAGGACGTGAATAATAATGACAAAAATGTAGGCTGGCCTGAGTTTGCATATCACAATCCAAGATAAACATAAACTTTTGCACACAAATAAATAGAATCACGTTGTGGCGGAACTTCGCCAAACTCTGGCATAAAAAAGTTCGTCGTGTTCGTAATCTGAGTGTAACAAACGTGAGGGCCTGGTGTGGAGGGAGATGTTTGGCCTCCGCGAGCAAGTGGCTAGCCAGCAATCACCACACAGCGGCCTCACATTCAGTTACAGCTTGTTAGTGCCGCCGCCTCTCATTGGCGCCCTGGTTCCCACAACACGCTTCCCCCCTCCCATCCTCCCTCCTCCTGTAGTCTCCGCTCCACGTATGGCCAACTTGGTTGTTTCCTAAATTTGTCACATGTCCCAACCATATTATACTTGAGTTAACATAAAAAAATATCTTATTTTTGGGTTAAATTGAACTATTGCATTTATTTATTCTGTAAATAAAAATATTACATTTGTATTTAACACGGATATAAACAGAGAGAAAATAGGTGTGTTGATAATGCCCAGTAAGAAATGTTACTAAAGGCTGTTTACGATAAAGTGAGCTCTTTTGAAATGAACCTTAGTAAACGTCACTACCCTTGCCAGCACATACGCACTGAGTGACATGCGCCCAGTAAAGTTGGTAACGATAGATGGATAGTAGTTCCATACCTTAACGTCAAATAAAAAGTGTTAGGTTTTTTTCGCTTTATGTTTTTTAAATGCATCGAAGTGTAAAAATTTGCAGATTTGTAAAATAATTACTTTTCTAATAAATCTACAGTTTCACGTGATCGACGCATGAATAGTGATGAGGCCCATGGCGATATTAATTTTATATAAAGCGGAATAATACGCAACGTGCATACAAGTAGATCTTAAGCAGGGCCTTCAAAAGTGCTCATTTTACCGCGAACAGTCCATAGAGTGAGTGTGCACGAACGCGGTGCGATGTCCTTGTGGCGTAATTTCCTAGACTCGGTTAAGCTTTGTTTGCACGAACCGGAGGAACATTCTGGAAGTATAACTTCAACAGGGCTTCAGAAACGTTGGAAGTAACGGGGAATAGCCCGTATCACAGTAAATAAATGCTCCCGGAATACGATTTTCCAGGAAAGGTGGGGCCACGATGGCTGAGCGGTTAGCACGCTCGCCTCCCACCAAGGCGAACCGGGTTCAATTCCCGGCCAGGTCACAGGATTTTTGCAAGTGGGAACCAGCTGGTCGGCGGGTTTTCCCGGGGATCTCCCGTTTCCTCCGCCCCTTCATTCCGGCGCCGCTCCATATTCACTTCTCTCACCCCATAGACTCTCAACACCTTGCTGTTAAGAGCTGCTGTTCAAGGAGAAGAAAATGAGTGAAAAGGTTAGAAATGACACTTGCAGAACAATCGTGGCTTCGTGCGAAATTCGCCCAAGGGATAGAAGAAAAGTGTGAAGTGGCGTTCCTCTGTTGTTGCAGAGAAACTCAGCTTCTCTCGGGGATTCACGTCGCAGTGTTGGCAGCACCTGCCAACAGTATGAGACCTACAGGCGTGGAGGTGGCAGGCCTGCCAGGGCAGTGTGCACAGCTTCGGCAGAAAAAATATATAAAAAAACTGTCCAACGTGTATGAGCGAGGTCTGTCCATTTCTCTCCAATGCATGTTTTTATAATAAATAAAATGGCTCGAACGGATGTTTTCACGATGATTTTTAGGCATTAACATACCGTACAAAACATCAAATATGGAATAGGGATTTGCATCAAATCTTTGTTTTTATTATTACGTCATAAAATGGTAGGGTCTCCGTTGAAAGTCTCATAGAGGCGCGTTACCGACGGCTAGACTGCGCGACAATTGAGTGCTTTGCACGTAGAGGCGATGAGAGAGTTGATGCTCATGTCTCGGTCGCCCCTAGAGCTCCCACGCTTTTAGGCCTCAGACGTGCAAAGTTTCTTCAACCAGGCGACCACCTTGACAATTGTTACTAGGCATTCCCCTTAAGAGCACAGCTTGCCAATTTTTGCACTATTATTTACTTCCAGCTATGTATTTGCCCGCCTCTTTACTTGGCAAAACTCAACCACCTTCTTATCGCTGAAGGTTTGAGCACTCGTCCAGTATGCCTGTTTCTTCTTTCATGCAGAAATTTGTATTTACATTCGTAATCACAGGATTTTCAAAACTTCTAATGACAGATTCATTTATTACAATAATATAACTTATCATTAAAAAAAAATATTTGTTCCAAAATCATGAAAAGACATTTCATCAATATTTCGTTGACAATAGAGATTATTTCTCTGTATATTTCACCGAAATTGTATATTCTCCAAACCCTAATTAAATGCCTCTTAGTATAAAATTACACAGATAAGATGCAATTTGCAGCGACTTGTTTTTAAACTGTAGATGCGATCTCATTTTTTTTTTCGGCTGTTTACTTTTATAAAACCGTATGTTTGAAATAAAACACATATAAATACATCTACAGAGGCTTTAATTTTCGCTTTCTTTCAGTTTACCGAAAATAATTATTTTCTGTCTCTCTTTCTCTCTCTCTGTGTGTGCGTTATTTAAATTTTTTCAAATAAACTTCTTTTGGATGTTTTCTTTGTAATAAATCTTATCTATAAATAATTATTAAGTTACATTTGCCTTTTTAAAAATACGTCATCTCAGAATAGGTTATTACATACGACTGGTGATGTCAAAAATAAATTATACATTGTAATGAGTTTGACAAAAGAAAGAAAGAAATTAATATGTTGTAAGAAAATAATAGGATAATAATTATTGGATGGGCATACGAAGGAAGAGGGCGTAATTAAAAAAAAGATAAATAATTATGTACTAATTAAATCAATGTAATATCGGAGTCAATGTTTAGGACTGTTAAAAAAATTTTCGTGCTCCTTAGTTTCCAGAAAAATTTCAGACATTAACTTTCAGTTGTCAGCTCCAGAAAAAATCTAATATTTCAAACTATTAAGAAAACTGAATATTTAATTATCTTAAACATTACACCTAATACCTACATATACCATTCCAAATCAATGACTAAAACTAGATACTAAAAAAATACACATAAACATATGAAAACATAATAATATCTATACAATTCCACCCAAAAATCAACTAACATGCGCGGTTTTTGTAACTCTGTGAAACTCTGGGTCTCCTCTGGGAATCTTGCACTAACTCAGATCAAAAGAATAGCGACTCACCATTTAGTAAGGCTTCTTACTAGCCTATTATAGTTTCATACAATACATATTCCATTAACTGATATCATCTCTTACAGAATGTGATGAAACATGTGTGGTATTCACTTTTAAAAAATTCTGATTTATAACTAGTTCTTTAACCAGGACAAACAAGGGATAATTCTTCTTTTTTGTTCTCTACAAAAAGTTCTATGTGTACATAATAACAGTTTTGCTTGTTTCAAAGAATATTTACAACCTCAACAGTATTCCATATATTTGCTCTTAGCACAATATTCTTAACACACTTCATTTAAAATATAAGGTAGCGCCTTTGTTCATTACTCGGCTTTACACAAGCAATCAACCAATCTAAACAATAAACTGTTCCAGAACAACCCAAATTCAGATGCACAAATAAATTAAAATTTGGGTAGGGGTCTGTCAATTTATACCTTTACAACATACACGATTTAGTAAACGAAGGCTTTAGTCCTTCCACTGATCTGGCTATCCTCAGGCACTTATAGTAATATTCTGCAGTTCATCGAGAATCTATTAGACTGCCATTGATCTCACTGAAATGATGTTCGCATAGGAAAGTCGGCTGGTAGAGTGTTAAAACACACACGAGATAAATTCCCGATTTCTCAACCCTCGACATTTGCGGGGTTTTTATAATAAAATTTAATTCAGGTAAAAATAATCACAGGGCATTAACTGGGATCCTTGTGGCTGTTACACATACGTTTAAAATTGTCCAGCATATTTTGTAGAGTAAAATTTCCCTACGCTCCTAATAAAAAATAATTTGTTAATAAGAATAAGAGAAAGTTCACAAGTGTAGTGGATAATAGGCATTGGTCTCGACTCAGTCATACATCGCTTGCGATGTCTAACAATTACCGAAGTACTGAGACAAACAGCCATCCACACGCCAACGTGACAGCTCTCTCAAGGTCAATTTTCACAGCGACCGTGCTCCAACTTCACCATTGCCAACTGAGACAAGGCTGATTATGTTATGTATAGGCTGTTCACGGTAAAATGAGCACTTTTGATCTACTTGTGTGCACGTTGTGTATTCTGCCGCCTTATGTAAGATTAGCATTGTCATGATCCTCATCCCTTTATTCATGCGTCGGCCAAGTGAAACTGTGAAATTATTTGAAAAGTAAATATTTAACAAATGTGCTCATTTTTACACCTCGATGCATAAAAAAACAGAAACCGAAATAAACAATTTTACGTTATCACAAATGGTTATTTAACACTTTTTATTCGACGTTATGGTATGGAACTACTTTCTATCAATCGTTACCAACTTTACTGGGCGAATGTCACTCAGTGCGCCCATTAAAATATATTCAGTGACTTTTTCTAAGGTTGATTTCTAAAGTGCTCACTTTATCGTGAACAGCCTTTACCAACACAAACCTACACAAATCTACATCCAAAAAGCGTACCGGTATATATAGGATATTCACGGTAAAGTGAGCACTTTTTGAATCCCTCCCATTTGGAATAGTAGCCAATAAATATGCAACCCCGCACACAATACTACTCATGTAACAAAACACAAATTGTAGCAGAACACCGCGTGCGTAGTGATTCGTTGTCGTCGCCAGTACAATAAGCGGTGAACGGATAGTGTTATATCAGCAATACGCTGAGAATCAGTCACTCTTGAAAGAATGCACGCCCATTCATTGTGCTGAAACAGACTATTGCGATGTTACCGAATAAGAAGGCGCATGACGATTGTGTCGTTTGCAACACACATCTGCCTCGCTTCGAGCCATTGTGTTTCTCGATGTGACAGATATATCGTCACCGCTTACTGTATCGACGAAAATTAATCAACTCGAAAAGTGCTGTTTTGTAGCGTTTCTCTATTTCCGCGCCGCTGATTGGTGCAGACCGACAACGGCTTCGAATGTTCACATAACAGACGAAGCGCCGCGCCATAACGAGTAGCCTACGTACACGGTATGGGACTCAGTTACACAAGAGACAGTTATGTTACATTGTAGTGGGTTGCATACATACGTGGAAATAGGCGCCGGCGACTCACCTGGTGTGCACTGTGTTTATTACAGTCATGGCAATATTTATATTAAAAAGTGGTGGAAGGTTAACAATGGATGACTAGAAAAGTAACTAGGGCCTTGAAAGTGCTCACTTTACCGTGAACAGCCTATATCAGTATATTTCATGGACACAGGGCCACGGTGATATAGTGGTTAGACTGCTCGCCTCCCAGCTAAGCGAACCGGGTTCGCATACCGGCGGGGTCACTCCCGGATTCTCGCGTGTAGGAATCGTGTCGGACGATGTCTCTGGTCGGTGGTTTTCTCGGTTATCTCCTCTTCCTCTGGCTTTGCATTCCGGCGCTGCTCCATACTCACCTCGCTTCACCATCATCGGCTCTCAAGACCTCGACGTTAAGAGCCACCCAAGTATCTCAACTGTATTCATGGACACCTACATAACAAGGTAATGTCCAAACTGGAGGAGCAGGGGGTATAGAGTTAAAGGAAACTAGAGCTCGTAGTTTTTTGTCGTTAAAGAAACTCGTATTTAGATTGTATCGGTATTGAACACAGACTACACTAGACATGTAGAAGTAGGAAACACGCTTATTTACATGTGAGAACTGAGACGCCGCTTGAATCGCCGATAACTCGACGCAATGTGCTTAAAAAAAACAATTAGCAGAGACGTGATAATTACAGACCTGAGGAATTCACTGATTCATTTTAGGACAAGCTATAATTAAAAATACGGTAGTTAATATAACTTTAGCCATTGGTCCACACGGAGTTTGACACCTCCTGGTGAAGGGCGTTCATTTGTCGCTTTCCACTGTGACAACAGACAACCAACGTGCAGTTGATATCGGCATATGTGTACACAGGACTGTAGAGTCTGCTGTGCAGGTCATTGAACTCGCTAATTTTTCAGGTCTCTAGTGTTAATATAATTCTGTCATCTGGTCTCAACCACCAAACTGCGGTGCCACCATCAGATAGTTCTGTTAGTTTATTACAATAGTGTTTGTTACGGGAAAATTACAAATATTGCTGAAGTTGTTCTGTGGAAGAAACTTTTTGCCCACACCATTTCCATTAGACTTCAGAAACGAGGACTGGGAATTGGCCGCGAATATAACTCAAATGTCCGGCAATGGCTCTCCAGACGTATGTCTGTACTGATCGATCATAAACATTTTACTGGGCACAAACTTCTCATAGCGACACTTAATGATTTATTATGGTAATTTGTGATACTAACAGGTTTGTATACATCTGTAAAGTATATTTTATAGTATTGTATCTGTAGTTAATGTATAATACTACGGATTGAAATTTTAGGAAAAATATATTATGTATTGCTTGAAATCATAAATTTACTAGCCTATTCGTAGGGTAGGTACAAGGCTAGTAAAGTGCTAACACAAAGGTTTACCGCAACGATAGTCCGAGGACACGAGTATCTCGGACCGAGTAACTCACTCAAAAATAAAAATTGATAGTGTGGCCCGTAACACGAACTTGGGATCTGGATTTGACCATCATGTATATTGGTATCCCGATCCCTGATTTAGATGGTAGGCGACCAGAAACCAGTGTGATTGATGTCCTTATATTAACTGTCTAATATATGGGTCGTGGATACAAAAATTTGGTTCCTACAGCCATATTTGTTCTCAGTGTGACATTTGCCACCCAGAGTGGCATTATGGAGCAGGTCTCTGTGAACTGGGAGAGTTATCAGAGGACTGATTCAAGGAATCCGTCTCTGATGTATATCTGTGGCCAAACGTGTACAGTGTGTCTCTCTCTTGGTGTTCCGAGTCTCTGCGTTTCAACTGAGACCCGACGCAGTGGCAGTTATTTCATAGACCCGAGGTAAGCAATGCGTACCCTTTAAATATTGGAAATGTTTGACCCTTTATAGTTTTCGCCTTAACTTTAAACACATTTGATGTCGAGTTTCCCTTTCCCGATTCGAGAAACAGTGCTTTCGTAACTCCCTTACTGTACACGCATAGTGCTGCTATCTAGTATTTATTTTCACAAACGGGAGCGACTAGCTATGAATCGAACTGGCAAGCAACAACACGCCACACGCTCGAACTCCGCGTTCCTTCGGCAGGGTGAGCAGTCGTTCTGTTTGCGTCCTCCAGTCCTACATTTTCCCTTGGAAAGTGGATGAACATGTTCCAGAAAACGAGAGTTTTCTTATAATTTGTAATATGCTCTCTAAATAATATACAGTTTAATTATAAGTACATTAATTTGGTTTCCGTTTTATAAATAATATTAGGTATTATGACACGGTAAATACATGTCGAGGGTAAACAAAGATAGAAGTTGCGTTTGTTAGTAGAAATAGCTTCTTACCCTGAAAAAAAGCTCACTACACGCCACTGGTTGTGAGATACTCGAGCCGAAATCACGACTTGTGCTAACTCGGTTGCACACGACACTTGTGTTAAGTGGACATGTGAGGCGACGAAGTTGACATGTGTACAAGGGCAAGATGGTAGACCCCGTGTAAAAGTATCGACGGCGAATTTAGGCATGACGTTATTTAGGGCCCACTACATCGAAAATTTACTGTTTTGGTGGTAAATAATTATGTCTACATACGTTCATAGCAACTATCTCTTGTGACTTTTAACAGCCGAAGAAAATCGATTTCATTCAAATTACATTAATTGAGAATACTTTATTATTCAACTACTTACAACTAATTTATTATAACTGTGTGTTCTTTCTCCCCCCCCCCCCCCGCAACCCCATGTCTTAAATTCGTACACAATACATGTTTCTTACCCACACACTAAAATATGACAAATCTCGAAGAATTAAAATACTTATTACGGACGCTCACCTGTTATACTTTATGAATATATCGGAATTTTATTTCCAGAACGGCCACCGCACAAGTTCTCTGACACGCACGTTAGGCATCATCCAAACTATCTGAACCAAACTGATGGCTCTTACCTATGAGCCATACTTCAAAGCCGACGTTATTATATAAGAGAAGCTAATTTTTGTGTGAACAAATATGATCGTAATCGTATGCACGCACATGCGTTTTTAATATTTGCATGCTTACATCACTGTCAACACCGACAGCTCTGTTCTGATTGGTTGCCACCATGCAAGTTTCCCTTAACCCTTACGGAAACTCAAACAGACCCCACGACGTGCTAAATTCAAATGGACACAATCACATAAAATATCACACTTTAAATTATTCTGCATATACCATTACTAGAGATGGCGGAAAAACGCGAAAAAGTTTTTATCCAACATATCTTCTATAAAACTCCAACTAGTGTATTCTTTCGTGATTGGATGAAAAAGGTTTTGACTCGGCTAAGTTGTTTGCAGACCAATAACGAACGTTTTCCTTGCAGTATCATAATTGTCATTGGTGCAATGAAAAAGAGGTAGTATCGTCATACATGTATGGTAGCCAATAAGAAAAGAAAGCCGTAGGACATGAGTACAGTACGTTGGAACCTAGCAAGAAGTCAACTTTTCCCGCGATAAACCACTACCTCTAGCCATGACGCATAATTCAACGCTTAATTTTTGTACTGAACCCAGCTTCAACGCCAAGGAGCCGCCATCAAGTTTGTGCTTGATGCAAGCTCAGCTTGGGAGGTAGTTAATACACCAGGCATGCAGACCGCCAGGGAGTTCCTCGCTTATTAAGATCGTCTTCTAGTTGGCACCTGAGTAATTTCTCAATTACTGTAGTAATTAAGTATTGTTCATTTCGAGCTCTATCAAGGGTAGCTTGTTTACTGTGACGGCGCAAAGGGCCCGCCCTTGACGTTTATTACAGCTCTAGTACTGCGCAGACTCTCAGCCAGTTGAGTTTTGACATTTGCGCGGCTCTTAACAACGAGGTCTTGAGAGCCGAGGAGGGTGAGATGAGATGAGCCTGGAGCAGAGCCGGAATGCCGTGGGGGGAGGGGGTGCAGTGGACACGGGAAATCCCCCAGAAAACCCGCCGACCAGCGGCATTGTCCGGCACGAGTCCCACTTGCGAAAATCAGGAAGTGAGACCCGGCCGGGATTAAACCGGTTCGCCAAGGGGGGCGGCTAGCAGTCTAACCGTTGAGCTACCGCGGCCCCGAGGGAACTCTGCACAAATTTCCGTATTGTGGTGGTTATCTAGCGGCGTGATACGTCGAGGGGGCCGCGGTGGCTAAGCGGTTAGTTCGCTCGCCTCCCACCAAGGCGAACCGGGTTCAATCCCCCACCGGGTCACAGGATTTTCGCAAGTGGGAATCGCGCTGGAGGAAGCCGTTGGTTGGCGGGTTTTCTCGGGGGTCTCCAGTTTTCCCCACCCCTTCATTCCGGCGCTGCCCCATATTCACTTAAATCACCCTCATCGGCTCTCAAGACCTCGCTGTTAAGAGCCGCCCAAACCTCTTCACTCACTCACGGCGAGGAAGCGCCACCAAAATGTCGCCTGGCTTCCTCGGAGCGCTTTAGAAAGAGTCCACAAACAATGTGGTGGACGGCAGCCCGTGAAAGAGAAGTAATGAAATGTCGAGCGTGCAATCCGCCGCCACAGAGTGTACAGGGGGGGGGGGGGACTGTAATTACTACTTGGCAACTACCCTTCTTACTGCAATCTCTGCCTTCACCGTCACAATCAGTCTACTTTTTTATTTTCCCGAAGCCATTACGTCACGTTGAAAATGTTTGGGTGTGTGGCAAGACTAAGTTACTATAGGAAATCCATTATGATCGAAGCAAATTTTCACTGGAAAACATTTATTTTAAACGCAGCTCTTAATTAAGGCGAGCAGCAATCACTCTTAACTAAAGTAAGTACTGTAGATTACTTTAATATTCCTGAACTATTCCACTCTACAGTGTAATTTCGTGCAAGAGTCGGGTTACTATATTATTTGACGGACTGGGTCTACGAGTGCTGGTATCATAGATGGATTCCTTTAAGGCCATATTTCACAATACTTTTTTATTTCAATATTTGGAAGAGTTTTACATAAGCACCATAGGTGTAAATATTTGAAGTCGATTGATTACAGTTTTCAAAATATAGCACCTAAAAGTCAAAAGTTTTTTAATAATGTGTAATGAAACATACAATGTAATACACACCCTAGGCTACCACGTTGGCACAAAATATGAAATGATGTTTAAGACTGTATTTCATTGACCAAAATGACGTGTGTACGAGCTTCTACCTGCGCACACATGTGGTTAATTTCGTAGCTCATGCACCTCCCTCTCGCATGGAATTCATTCATCAGTTTGTTGGTTATATTTGTAAAATTTTGCGTGGGATATCAGTAGTCTGTTGATGCAGGTCAGTAACAAGTCCGCTCGAAGCCAGGCGGACTCCGACTCCAGACGTTCTCTGCGAACCCAACTCACCTTGTTACACGCCACGACAAACCATAGTTTACCAATCAGCTGACAAACTAGTCTGACATGCAAAGACTCTTAAACCTACTTTGTGTTCTTTCGAATTCAGTTCGCATATATTAGGAGAGGATCCAAACCAATAAATCATGTAGAGTGTAGAGGTGAGAATTCGAAAACGTGCCAGACACAGTGTAATTTCCAGCAAATATCCTTTTATTCAATAAAAATATTCAAATATGTGTAAACTTAAATATCAATGCTGGAAAATGAAATAATCAAACCACCCTGAATGGCAATGACAATATTAAAGAGAAAAGATTTTTAGAACCTGCACTGCCGTTAGGGAGTGGCCCGGCGTAACGGTCGTTAGCATATATGAAAGTCTGACGTAACACACTTACACTGTAAAAATCCTCTCTTAAATTAAAAATGTCTCAGTTCAAAAATATTCTGAACTTATGCCTCTGGTGTAGCTGCTGCTGTTAAAAACACTAAAGCTCTCACTCGGGTTTCCTGTGGTTACTAAATATGTGCTGGATTAAGCTACGGACTCTTATCCAACATGGCGTTGGGTTCAAGCGTCTAGAACAAGCGTCATCTTGTCTGTACTAGACAAGTAGCAAAATTGAGTACTGTAATTCTTACGTTACTGTAGAAGAATACCATTTAATTTGTAGGAACAGGACAGGATCAAATCTTATAGGCTAGGGATGCAACAATAAGAAGTGTAGGGGTTCTGTCTTACGTGGCTCACAGCTCACGAACGTAACGACATCTAACTACTTGACTATTTACTAAACAGCTGCTTAATACTAAAACAGAGGATCTCTTTCACACTCTACCCGACGATAATCCACAAATAAAATCTTAAAGCGAGCTGTTAAAACTGAACACCCTAAAATCCAACTTAAATATCCTAGGCCTCGTCCAACTTCTGGACGGGCGTCCTGTTCTAACGTCTTGACGCTTTGGAAGATGGCGGCAGAGAGAACGATATTCTAACCGAAATGGACCTGCCTACCTTATGCTGGACTCTCCCGCCAATAAGGGTGCAGGGTTTAAACCTGCTGACCAATCGAATGGCTCGCTATGTGCTGGCCAATCGAATGGCTCGCTACGTAAATATAAACTGGCTCACTCCAAAACGGCCTAAATCCCTATTCCATAGAATTTAAGGTCTCGTAGAAATGTAATAAAAATATCCCTGAAACATTAATAATCAGTTGAGACCGTGAAAAAGTAATCAATATAAAATATTAATTTGAAAATACAAACAAAAAAATAAAACTAGCTAACTAAATGCATTTACACGTGAATATTGCCATTCGTACATCTAATTATTTAAAATCCTAACCATGTGAAAACAGACAAAACGTTAAGTAAATAATATATGTCACAATATACGGAAAATTACAAGTGTTAAATATAAGAAAATTTAAATGTGTGAAAGTACATAAATCATATTGACAAGATGTAGAAATAGTGAAAAATGTAGATTCCTTTAAGGCCATATCTCACAACCCTTTTTTATTTCATTATTTGGAAGAAATTTAAATAAGGGCCATTGGTGTAAATATTTGAAGTCGAATGATTACAGTTTTCAAAATATAGCACCGAAAAGTCAAAAACTTTTTAATAATGAGATCACAAGTTTCTATGCTCCTAATTAATTTTGTCAACCCAATTACATGTCATGTGATCTGTATCATATACACATCATATTAATTAGGTATCGAAGATATTTAACATTGTTTGCTCGGGTACCGCTATCCTAGATATATTTTGAAACAGGTATTGATGTATAAGCTAACACATTTTTCTCGCCCAGGAGAAACTAATAAATATTCATATTATCTCCTTTCGGAGGAATAAAAATGTGTTGGCAAAAACATCAATGCCTAATTTAAAAGAGATTCAGAATGCAGTGAGCCCGCATTTTCCCCAGCTCAGGTGAGTCAACCACTACCGTAACTCTCCCGCCCTAACCTCATTTTATCACGGGATAGTGTCACCTTAAGTTTCTATAGAAAAAATACAAAATCTAAAAAAATGTCCAGGTATAAGTATTGTGTAATTAACCAGATCGTGCTGGTTCCCCTCCAAAATATTATATAGCTTCAGGAGAAGGTAACTACACAACAGCAAAACTTAAGGCACAGAAAACATTTTGCTTCCCCCCCCCCCCCCAGAATTTACTGAAGTTCCAAAGCTTAAACTTGACAACAACCTGTAATTTTCCTTTACAAGACTTAAGATCCACAATAAAATCCTCTCTATATCTGAGCATAACTCCAACTTGCCCCTTGTGAATCTTAACATGCACTTAAAACATTAAACACCCAAGTAAAATAGGGCTCCTAAAGGTCCACTTAAAAATTGTTGTGAACCTCAAAAACCACCCTAAAAATTATCATATACTTCACTTTGTAAACAAAGGCTACAACAGCCATTTAATATTTCTCTTCTCATGCTCAGCACTAAGCCCAGGGCTTCTCATAAAACTTCCATTCTGGACAAACCCCATTAAAATTAACAAACAGCTCAAAGGGTTTTTTTTACAGTCTTTTTACCAAACTTAGAATCATTTAAATAACTTTCCCCTTATAAAACACACACTGGAACTCGCTGAGGTCTGGCTCATAGTAGGGGTTCACACTTACTAAACAATTTCCCACTTCTTAAACCTGAACAAACTCCATTAACGAAAACCACCGTCACAGTCGTCCTCCACATCTGAGCTTTCATACAGGTCACCATTCAGTACCCAGGAATACTCTTCCCACAGGTTATGGCTGGTACTGGGTCTCCACACTCTCATCTCCACTCTGCAAACTCAGGGTGAGGATCTTGTCCTCATCGGTAGCTTAGGTTACGCTCAGCTTACATTCAATCGCTCTCTCATACATACACCACTGGCAAAGAGTTGGGCTGAGGAAATTCTCCTCTCATTTTCCTGCAAACGGGTTGTATTTCCCTCTTCTTTACCCAAACACACCAACACCACACACCACACACATATCCAAAACTCACCATTAAGCTTCCCTTTCTCACAACAGCCCATATAAAAAATATGTCCAGGTCTCCGCTAATTCGATCTTCTATCACTCCCTCGTAGCCATCTCCCCAACCTCAACTTGCCGGAACGCTTCTTAACTCAAATGTCTCCAGAGTTTCCAACGATTCTCATTTGAAGAAACTCCTCCCTCAACTCTGTCAATGGCTTAGTAGGGAACACAACTTTGCAACAGCCTCACACGCATGCTGGGCCTACCGCGACGATGAGTTCACAAACACCCACACGGCTTACCCCGTGACCAAGCTTCAAAACAAAGTCTCACATTTCCTCGCCCAATGCCGTAAAGGCTGCCAGCTTAGGTAAAGTTGTGCCTCACATAAGTACCCTGGCCCCGACTCCGCCTAGGAAAATCTGTAAACACGCTAAATTTCCTTCCAGGCACAAGAAACGACTAGGTGCATTAACGCCATGCACCGAAAAGTCAAAGTTCCGAAAACCTCCATAATTATTCACTGTGGCATTCGGGTCCTATCTGTCACAAATTATGTCACCACTCGTAGTGGCTTTCCAACAACATAGTCCCAGAAACAATAGAGCCACGAAATCCTAAGTCCCGATACTAGGAACCCTGCTATCTTCCACTAAGGCCGAATTCTCCCAGTCGTTCGTCTAAGTCCAACTCCGACTACCTGGTTAATTTTCCAAGTCGTACATCGAACTGTTGATCGGAACGACCTCTAACAGCATCCTGAGGTCAATTTACTTATCTTGGGGTCTGCGAATCAGCATCCCGTTTCAAGGGCGGATAACTACTCGGAACCAAGGAACCCCGCTCACTGGTGGATGACGAAGTCCCCGGCTCAGGCTTGCGCCCCTCTATATACACAAGCCGCCCATCCCTACTCAAGCCTACCCCCTCCCAGGAGCCAGGCTCCTGCTTCCCCTATACGCCAGCAGCTCACTCTCTATATACCAGCCGCCCATCCCTACTCAAGCCTACCCCTTCCCAGGAGCCAGGCCCCTGCTTCCCCTATACGCCAGCAGCTCGCTCTCTATACACCAGCCGCCCATCCCTACTCAAGCCTACCCCTTCCCAGGAGCCATGCTCCTGCTTCCCCTATACGCCAGCAGCTCGCTCTTTATATACCAGCCGCCCATCCCTACTCAAGCCTACCCCTTCCCAGGAGCCAGGCCCCTGCTTCCCCTATACGCCAGCAGCTCGCTCTTTATATACCAGCCGCCCATCCCTACTCAAGCCTACCCCCTCCAGGAGCCAGGCCCCTGCTTCCCCTATACGCCAGCAGCTCGCTCTTTATATACCAGCCGCCCATCCCTACTCAAGCCTACCCCTTCCCAGGAGCCAGGCCCCTGCTTCCCCTATACGCCAGCAGCTCGCTCTTTATATACCAGCCGCCCATCCCTACTCAAGCCTACCCCTTCCCAGGAGCCAGGACCCTGCTTCCCCTATACGCCAGCAGCTCGCTCTTTATATACCAGCCGCCCATCCCTACTCAAGCCTACCCCTTCCCAGGAGCCAGGCCCCTGCTTCCCCTATACGCCAGTAGCTCGCTCTTTATATACCAGCCGCCCATCCCTACTCAAGCCTACCCCTTCCCAGGAGCCAGGCCCCTGCTTCCTCTATACGCCAGCAGCTCGCTCTATATACACCAGCCGCCCATCCCTACTCAAGCCTACCCCCTCCCAGGAGCCAGGCCCCTGCTTCCCCTATACGCCAGCAGCTCACTCTTTATCACCCGAGGACTCTCTATTCGCTCGCCATGCCACCTGCAAATACACAAATACTCGGCAAGCCCATGAACTCGCCGCGCCAATAGGAGCTTTGTGCGCCTACAGAAGCCGAGTCCTGATAACACTGCACCTTAACCAACACTCAGGTTGGGTTGGTTGCCCACTCACAGGCGTCCCACTGCAACATAAGAGACTTCAATGTAACTCCATTCCTCTCACTCAATTTGGGACGGAAAACCCGAGTACCGATAGTTTAATATCCTTGATAGTTAATTAATATGTAGTGTACATGATATAGATCAGATATCGTGTAATTTAGTTGGCAAAATAAATTAGGAGACTAGAAATCTGGGCTCCCATGTTCCGAAATTTTCGACTTTCCGGTGCCATATTTTGAAAACTATAATCATTTGACTACAAATATTTTATGTGGTGTTTATATAAACCTTTTTCAGGTAATGAAATGAAAAATTATCGTGAAATAATGCCTTAAACTAAACAAAGAGAAACAAATTATTTTATGCAGCATAAAATATTGTTGTATTTGTACAAAAATTATTGTTAAATTAGTCACCAAAATATTTTTCTAACACTACAGATGAATTGGAGTAAATTTCACGGAACCCTATTGTCGAATGTGAATACTGAATTACAACAAGTAATTGTTATAAACTTCAAGTTTATTATAAACATTTAGCTCCATGAAAAACTTTATGTTTTCTAAAATAATATGTTGTTAAACTATATAATATATCAGCTGTAGAATCACATAGTTTTCCAAAGAAATGTTTGTAACAAACACATAAATGTTTACATGTACAGTTAACTTGAGTTTCATGGTGCCCGCATCGGTCGGGTAGACTTGAGATAATCTGAGGAAGTGCTAACGGTTCGACAGGCGCGCTGTTTAGCGTGTACTCCCCCTGGTAACGATATTTTCTAAAATGTTGAAGTGCAATTGAATTTTTCAATGATATTCAAATGAATGATTTCTAACCTCACTTTTTCTCCACCCGATCCCCCCCCCCCCCCCCGGGCTCACCTACCTTACAGGAATAGTCGAGTAAGCGACGAAATTTGAGTGGCGGCTTTTAACTTCGAGGTCTTGAGGGAGGGTGAGGGTGGATCGAGGTAAGTAAGAAGCAGCGCCGGAATGCAAGGTCTGGGGAAACGGAAGATCCCCGAGAAAACCCGTCGACCAGCGGCATCGTCCGGCACGATTCCACGTACGACCCCATAGGCGAAACGAACCTGGTCCGCCTAGGTGGGAGGCGAGTAGTCTGGGCACTAAACCACTGCGGCCCCCTTGATTTACGTAGAAACACGGAGTAAACAACTACACAGAAGCGAAATGTCGTGGCCGTTCCACTGATGTGGTCGTATCCATGCTCTGATTAGCTGCGCGAAGCTCTGCGAACCCAGACTCGTGTGTTATTGGCTACTGAGTGCTGTGAAAGGCTCCCAGCTGGCAAGTCCGATATCTTGCCAGCCAGTGACAGCCATCTTGCTGGCGACTGCGGCTGTAGTTCACGGAACAAGTGGCCGCTTCACTCTGTCGTATAGACTGTTCACGGTTAATAGAGAACTTTCCAAATCAACCCTTAAAATATTTCACTCCCCCTATTCCGCTAGAAGCCAAGCCTCCCACCTGGGCGAACCGGGTTCGAATCCCGGCTGGGTAGCATGTGGGAATCGTGCTGGACGATGCCGTTGATCAGCGGGTCCTCTCAGGGATATCCCATTTCCTCCACCCTAACATTCCGGCGCTGCTTCATTCTTACCTCGCTTCACCCTCATCGACTCTCAATACCTCGATGTTAACAGCCGACCAAATTTCTTCTCTCACCCAAACCTGCGTAGAATATTTTACGGTCACAAGTTGTGGCATTCGTCCAGCAAAGTTGGTACCGACGGGGAGAAAGTAGTTCCATGTATTAATTTCGAATTAAAAGTGTTGGGTTAACATAAGTGAATATTGAAATAATTATTTTCTTTTGCTGTCTGTTTTTCAATGCTTATAATTACATAAGTTTGAGCAAAATTGTCAAACGTTTAGGTTTCTAATAATCTTACAGTTTCACTGGAATGAAGCGTGAATAATGTGGTCAGGCCCAGGGAATTGTTAATTTTACATATGGCGGAAGAATAGACAATTTCCAGACAAATAGATCTTAAGAAGGGTTTTCAAAAGTTTTCATTTCACCGTGAATGGCCTATAATTAATTGTGTGTATAGGGTCATTGAAATATTTTAATGTTGAAACCAAATTACTTTGTTGTTCATTTTCTTTCTGCCCAGCACAGAGGTTTAGTTTATTCAAGCGTGTTTTGTTAGAAGAGCAAATGATATTAATTGTGTTGCTATACAAGTTTTGTTTACTCAACAAAATATTTTATTGGGGCAACTAAATATAATTTTGGTCCTATACAAAAAATATTTTGTTGGTGGGAACAAATCCTTCTGTTAGTGAAGCAAACTACGTAACACGGTGTCATCTAAGATAGTAGGTATGAAGAGCCGGTTCCAGCACACTGGCACTACTGTTTTGTTACACTTAAGTCAACGTACACTCTAAATCGGAATCAGTTATTTTTTACTGATTGCCAGTTGAAACTGCTCCATCCGGAATCTGTAGAAAAATTATCATTAATTCATCAATTAAAAGAAATCTACTAATTCAAGCAGTACGAAACTAGTTATTTATAGTTGGTGAATGCAAGTACATGTCTTTGCAAAGTCAATCTACTATCTTTAGTTTAGTTCGGATTCTGTGCTTTAAAAGATAAATATAGTGGTTTCAATGTACGACGTTATCGATGTTAACTAGTAACCGCCATTTTACAATGCAACGAGACACTACAGATTTAACCTGTTATTTTTAGTGACAGGTAGATCAGTGATAATTTTACTGACTCGACAGTGCCGTGATTCAATAAGAAAGGTGAATTTACACCAACATAAGTTTTGTGGTCTGCAAGTTAACAGATCAAATAATGAGGAAACGACAAACACAGTTATACTAGTCACTCTGTCTCTTCAAAATAACGGTTTCATTCTGTAAAATCTCGTTACATTGTTAAATGGTAGATACATAGATAACACCGACAACACCATTAAAACCACCATATTTATCTTTTAAATCACACAATCTAAACCAAACTTAAGTTAGAATTAATTTCGAGCCTTGCAAAGACATGTACCTACGTAGGCATAATATGTGCATATTTCGACAACATGAAGTATTTCCACATTACGAAACTTACAGCCGTTCGCCGTTGTAAGTTTATGTTACTACCCAGATGTGAGACAGTTTCTCTCGGTGGCAAAGTAGCAGAGTTGGTAGAACGTCAGCCAAAATAAACAAGAGAATGTGTTGCGTTCTGGGGTGGCGGTCGATACCAACCACTTACAAAATTCCCTTGTACATGTAATAATTTTGTTTTGCGACAAAATAATTGTACTTAATTTATTTCAAACCATAATGTACGGTTTTTAATCCTTGTGCTTTTTATTAATCGACTATAAATAACAGATTTTCTACTGTTTGTGTTAGTGAATTTCATTTAACTGAAGAGATTAGTAATTTTTTTAATACTGATTCCAGATGGAGCAGTTTCAACTGACAATCACTAAAAAATAACTGATTCCGATTTAGAGTGTAATGTGCACATAATAAAAATGTAATGTGATCGTAATGTAAACATACATGAACATCACGTGGATTACATAAAAGTAACATGGTCATAATGTGGATGTAAGGTAAACGTAACATGAACATGATTCAGACAAAATGTAAAAGTATCATGTACGTAATGCAAGATGTACGTAATATGGATGTGACGTAAAACAAGACGAACATACTGTCGACGTAGCATAAACGAAATATGAACGTTATTTGTATGTAACGTAAATATGCCATGAACTAAAGGTCGGTGAAAGCCACTATGCCAAGGGAAAGGGCAGAAGGAAATAAGCGATCGCTAACATATTTTATTGGGCTCTCCGTAATATAATGCCAAGGGCAAATGGAAGAGATTTCAGAGCTGCCATATTTCGCGCCATGAATATAGCTCCAAAACTAGGGGAAAAAATGTCCTAGCCAAAGGCTTCATTTCTTCTAATGTATCGTACATGCTGCATCGCGATTGTGACGCGAATATTTTCTCCGCGGGCGGCGTCGATCTTTGAAGCTGAGGTGTTCTTGTGTTCGTCGAAGCCAGTGGTACTAATTGTTAGCATTCACAAGACGTGACAAACTTGGATGCACACAAACATTGTGTTTGTAGATACAGTATTTTATCGGAACCGTTTTTGTCCTCTGGTAATTTGACCGAGGCCATTCGCAATCGTCGTTATCGCAAGGGCAGACAAACTCTTTCTACAATCTCTAACTTTCACATTTCTTAACCCATTTAAGAGTTTCCGTCCACTGTACTGTTACATACACACACACATATATATATTATATATATCAGACTGCACTACAAATACGAATTCTTTGTCGATGTCTATTGCTAACCTCACATCTCAGATCTGCAAGAGGTTATTGATGCTCGAATTGACTATCAGTGTCGTTTTGTTACCTTCGCAGTTGCATTGATGCATTACTTATTTCTATTCCTTGTTGATCGTTTCCATGCGCATTTATTAACAGGAAGTTCTCTACAATTGCATTTCCAGGATGCTCGCACAATTTTCGCTAATAATTGCGTATCAAATGCTTTTGAGTGGAGAGGTCTTGAGCGCCATGGAAACCCGCCAGCCAGCGCCAACTCCCGCCACGTTTCCTCATGGTGCTACAATCCAAGTATACAAGGCCGTTGGGAGGAGAGTAGTCTGCCCACTGCACCGCCGCGGACCAACATATTAAATGGGTCACGGAAATCCGACATTTTTATTCTAGTTTCAAGGAGGTATATTCTTAGCCAGCTTTCGGAAAGAATTGTAGGCTTATAAGAGGACCATTTCCTCTGTGTGTCTGAGCGTGTATGCGCATGGGGTGCCCTTAACATTTTTGAACCCATGCAATGGATTTGCTAAAACCCCATGGAAGTGTACTAGTAATAAAAAATAAAAACGACAGTTTAACCCTTTCAGTAAAAAAATTAATGTATAATTTTAGGAGTTGCAACAGGAAATAATATTTTGTACGGAACTGTACTGATATCTAGACTACGCTTTGTCTTACATCTGGACCAATAGAAACCTATCTATGGTATATGTAACTGGCAGCAGTGGTTTACGAGGCTACGGAACATAGTCTCAGCAAGGAACGATGTCTGCCACACACAGGGACCTTTCTCATTGGACAGTTTGTCCTGCTGTGTACAGCGCAGGCCATTCAAGCTACTTCATACGCAACAAAGCAGTTGTTCCATGCCAGTGCTTTTTATTTTGTTACTAGCAGAACAACCCGGCGTTGCCCAGCTATAAGACGGCGATGGGAGTTACTTGATCCCGTTTTAAGAGTTTCCGACCAAAGGCGAGTACAGATAGCGATCATACTTGTATACTTATCATATTTACACACAACTTAGGTTTTTTGAGATTTTTGTGGCAAGAATAAACTAAGTTACTTATTTGACTGATATTTGAAATGAAACAGTACAACTGAATGCCGTTACAGTCTTAAAGTGCTTGGTTATTTAATATTTATTTAATAAGTATAAGTATGTTTCTGGAAAATTTAATACCGTAAAATATAAAATATTTTGCCATAAAACTCAATACTTGAATCAAATTCCATTGCTTCGCTGTAAAGAAATTGTTTTAGCAATGAAAAATCTGGCGACAATTTTAGCGGGGACGTGTCTTGGAGAGAAAATTCGCTGGACCCACCCCGTGCAACAAAATTTGCGACGCGGAAAAGGTAAAATCCAATCAGTGGCAGGGAGAAGAGGCAAGCGGCCCCCGGTTGGGGGGGGGGGGGGTGGAAGGGGGTAAGTCTCGCAAGGCGCCGCAGCAAGGGAACGGGCAATCTAATTGGCAGAGGTCGGTATGCCAGCGGCACAAGTCGTGGGTGAGCTTGTACGAGGTCAGTAGCCGTGCGTTCTCGCCATCCACGGCTGCCAACCTCTTGCTATTACATACACCTCTTTTAGTTTCAAAAGTTTCCTTTCTCGATCATAACATTTCCGCACGCATACAAAGTCACTAAAAATAATGAATAGTAGTCTTTACAAAAATTTAAATTGACACATTTATAATTCTTACCTCCCGCCTTCTGTTGGTCTTATATAGTTACCAACCAGTTTATATAAAATTTCCGTGTTCATATTACAAAATTTTCTTGCCGATCATGAAATTTCCGTACGCGTAAATAGGCGCTAGAAATAAAACAAACTTTTTATTTAAATAAAATTATACTCACTTGGCATTTTCCCCACAACACACCGTAGATCATTTTCACATTAATAATTTAATTTGTCATTTAATACTGAATGTGCGAATCATTTATAAATCTATACTCCACAGCATCCATAATAAAATCACCATAAAACTTGACATGCAATGTATTGTCAAACCTTTCAAGCTTCAGGGCCGATAACTTAATTATTCTGATGATAATCGCGTAGTTACTCAAAGTGACAAATTATTATTTAATTTCCCAAAATAATAAATAGTGTAATTTTATCTCTTACTTCCTTTAACATTTTATTTTGATTTTTCATTTCATTTCCTATTAGACGTGTCACAGTTATAAATTATTTTGTGAAATTAATCTACACGGTTATCAATTCACCGAGCGATCATTTTCCACGAAACCACACACTTGGCTTTTTTCTTTCCAAATAAATTATTGATGAGACGAATTGGTTTTTATGTTACAATGAATTGTCATTTCATATTATTTAGTTACTAAATATTTCATCTTTCAATTACTTTCTTCTCCGAGAAACCAGGTCATATTGTATATTATGTGTTTATATTTGTATAAATTGCCTTAATAATACAATTTGTTAAAAAATCTTTCAACAGGGTAAATACAAGAGTCATTCTATTACGCTGAACCACTCAAAACACTAGAAATATAAAAACATATGTCAATAAACGGACGTTATAGCGAGGCTAATAACAGATCCAGTCCAGTTGTGCGATTTTTAAAATTAATGTTCCTGCGGAGAATAGAACTTGCACGAACTGGTTGAGATAATGTACACACAGTGTTGTTAGGCTGGTAATTTAGGAAGAGAAATATGGTTCGAACTTAATTTTCTTTCGTGTAGGCCTAGCATTAAAGATATATATATATATCGAGTTTGATATACTGTTTAAACTCGATGCCTGATTATTCACATTTATCGTAAAACCCTCTATACTTATCAGCCCATTACACGAAAACCAGGGCAATCACAATAAATCCGAAATGCTCACGTAAAATTTCGTTCCTTCCTCTACATTTCATATGCTTCCATTCCCTATCTATCTCTTCAAACGAAAAACTTTAAACAATCTTACTTTGTACACTGCGACTTTTCCGGAATTTCGCGCATACTTTCAGTAAATATTTTTTTCTTAAGTAGCTTCAAATTATTTTTTAGAAAGTAACCAGTCAGCGATGGCAAGGAAGAAACTGTGCATCAATCGACAAAATATAAAATAGGTTGAACTAGTGGTTTCGGAGAAACTACGTGATAAGTTTACCGTTTTTCCGCGCACTTCAAGCGCCATTTTACTCTCGGCCTCTGTTCTTACAGTACTAAGCCACTGGCTTCAGCCATCACTACATACAACACAGCAGCAGCACCTCTATAGATGGATATGGGACCGTGGTTGTGTAGTGGTTAGACCACTCGCCTCCCATCCTGGTGAACCAGACTCGATCCTCGGCTGGGTCGCTCCCACATTTTCGCTATGGGAATCGTGCCGGACGATACTGCTGGTTGGCGAGTACTCTCAGGGATCTCCCGTTTCCCTCGCTCTCTCATTCCGACGCGGCTCCATACTCACCTCCTCACTTCGCCCTCATAGGCTCTCAAGAGCTGGACCGAGCGGGGCGGCGGAGTGGTAGGACCCTGGTTCGATTCCCGATCCGGTCCGAATGCTGGGATTGGTTCGATACCTTCTCACTGCTTCCCCGAACTCCCTTCTCTGAGCAACTTGCTCCTACTCTAACGACCTCGCTGTCGACGAGACGTTAAATCCTGTCTACACAACACAAGCACTCGATAGACACATGTGCCTCGTGTGTGAGAGCGTTGTCTTGTAGAAGACTGCAAGGTGCCATGTCACGATTGTTGACACATGGACATGTAGGATGTCACTTGACGTACCACTGTGTCATCGCAGTGTCCTAATGTTCACGGTTAAAACGAACATTTTTGAAAGCCCCACCTGAGATCTACTAGTATGCACGTTGTGTATGCAATCTTCCGCCTTATGTACAATTAACATTTCCATGGGCCTCATCGGTTTATTCGTGCATCGGTCAAGTGAAACTGAAATTATTAGAAAAGGGAACGTTTTATAAATCTGCTAATTTTTACACAGTTATGCATTAAAAAAACAGAAAGAGAAATAAATGATTGAAATTATCACAAATGGTTACCTAACACTTTCTATCTACCGTTACCAACTTTACCGGGCGCATGTCACTCAGTGCGCCCGTTTAAGTATATGCAGACATGTGAGTGACATTTTTCTAACGTTGATTTCAAAAAAGGTTACTCACTTTACCATGAACAGACTATAAGTTCCCACATCGTGGAGCCAGGGGTGATGTCGGCGTACCTCTCAATAACATTCTCTGCGTGTGTCCCATCACCTCGACGTCGGTCATCTGTCGTCATGTACAGCTGAGTGAGCGGTCTTGACAACAGATGGAGGTGATGCGACGTGAGTACGGAGCAGCGCGGGAATGAGCATGCGGGAGAAACGGGAGGTCTCCGAGAAAACCCGCCGACCAGCGGCATCGTCCAGCACGACTCAAACATGCGAAAATCCCGGAGCGACCCCGTTGTGTATCGAACCCGGTTCGCTTAAGGTGGTAGGCGAGTAGTCTAACCTCTTCACCACCGCGGCACCTTGTAGAAACGGGATTGTTCGCTGAACATCTAGGTCTCCCGTACCACGCTGCATTCCAAACACAAGCAATCTTGTTCCGCTACTAACAGAGGGGAAGTGTAGAGGGAGAGTGTAGTAGGGCGTATGTTCGTGCTGCGCAGTGGCCGCTAACTGTCTGTCTTCCTACGTTGGACTGCTTATCTACCAATACGTCAGTCGTAAATGCCGTGGACAGGATTTGATGATGCCAGAAAACGGCTTACGTAAGCAAGTGCTTTGAGAAGTTTCTACTCCTCCTCTGACCAAATTTGATTCAATTCAAACTGGTAAAAACGCTTGTCTTTTGAAAATGTAGTGAATCTAACACGCTCATCGCTGCTGACCACGAGACTTCGACGCTCGTATTGCCGTGGGGTAGGTAAGTGTTGGATACATGCGTTCAAGACGAAAATAGGTTTACTTCGTCTTCAGGCTAAAAAGCCTGCATGTCACGATAACATTTTCCGTACAAGCTCAGGCAGAAGCTACCACGAGACCTGCTACCCGAGCCTGCATGTTATAACTGGAAATTGATATTTAAAAAAACAAAACAGGAAATTTATTATAATTTTTACACAGTGCCGTTTTAGAATCAGTAACACTTTTAGTATCTTTTTATTTACTGTTTACTAGTGTTTAATTGTGTTTTTCTTAAAATAAAATAAACAAAATTCGAAGATTGCACGTGACTCATTACGAAGACGTATACGTAAACGGCCAGCAGTCGGCCAAATCCTCCATAGAGCCATCCACACAAGCAATCGGCTATGCTAATGGCGTCTATTCCATTGACGCGAGGTAACCAATGCTTGCCCTATACAAATTGGAAGTGTTTGACACTTTATAGTTTTCGCCTTAACTTTAAATTTAAAACACATTTAAACCTGAGTTTCCCGTTTTCGATTCGGGAAAGAGATTTGTCATAACTCCCGTACTGTACACGCATAGTGCTGCTATCTAGTATTTGTTTCCGATTCGGGAAAGAGATTTGTCGTAACTCCCGTACTGTACACGCATAGTGCTGCTATCTAGTATTTGTTTCCACTAACGGGAGCAACTAGCGATGAATCGAACTCGCAAGCGAGTTACCCTGCCGTGTTCCTCCGGCAGGGTAAACAATCGTTCTGTTTGCGTCCTCCAGTCCTCTTAATTCCTCGAAAGTGGATGACAGTGTTCGGGAGAAAGGGAGTTTTCTTAGAATTTATAATATACTCTGTAAATAATACCCAGTTTAATTATTATTACATTAATTTCGTTTCTGTTTTGATAACTATTGTTAGGTATTACAAAATGGTAAATACATGTGGAGGGTAAGCAAAGTTGGAGGTTGCGTTTGTTAGTAGATATTGAAAATGGAACCACAGCCCAGCACTAGCAAATGTTATCTAAAACACTCAGATATGTCGGGCTGTTGAATTGCTTACTCTGTAAAAAAAAACTTGACTACACGCCACTGTCTCATACAGACTCGTACAAGGAATCTTCCATCGTGGCATACAGTCTCAAACATGGGAGGACCTCTAGTTATTGTTGGGAGAAGCTATACTCTGTTTCAAATAACTTCAATCAATTTTGACAGTTCTCGAAAATAAGTGCAACCACGATGTATCCCTCCGCCACAGTTGTTCTGTCGGTGAAGAAAACGATCTCTGTAAACAAACTAAGAATCCAATTACAGCCATTGAAAGACTGACAACTTCTGTCCAATAATTAGACTACTATAACTGGTTCCCATCCCCAACAGTTTTATATTTGTTATGATCACATAATATACTAGTTAGGGTTGTGTTTTATTTTGTTGGTGGGATGGGGAACTTTAGTTTTACGTCTTTCAGGAGATGATTTTTTTGTCGTTCTTCTCATGAGAGAGTGTCAATTGGAACTTGCATTGTTTTGATGATGCAGTGGAAAATTTTGTTCTTACGGAAATAGCATTCAATTTAATATAACTCAAAAGTTCTAACTTCATCGAAAGAACTCAATGCGATAAATGTGTCGATGTTCGTGCCGATGCGAGAAATGCTCAACAGATAAATATTATTGCATTTTTTAAATATAATGAACTACACTAAAAGGGTGCTCATTTAGGCCACGTACATTTGAAAACCTCCCGCAAGAACAAAACTCAATAAATAAATACACCACTGTTAATACTGATGTGCGAAATGCACATTGTAAACATGATAAGCAAATTTAACTTCTACGTAAAATTCGTTAAGATTTTCAATCAAATTAAAGCCCAGATACATTTCAAATATTCTAACAACAATTTAAGAAAACATAATTTACAAAACACACAAACTTACTGTTCACTCTGCAATTCCTAAACACGTACCGAACTCTGGATGATTAATCATCGCCTGTTGACTACTGATACGACATAATTCATTTTCTGACTTATGCTATTAACGAAACACTTGAACTATTTCTTGAAACCAACAAATTCACACTTCACAACGAAAATAATTTTTCGCTCGCGCTTCGCGATGGTCACAGAAAATGGTGGACCACAGCACACAAGAAACCATTTTACAAAGCGGCAGACACGTGTCGATAATTCATTTCACTGAGGAGACTGTTCTAAAAAGGCACCTACGACGAACTACACTCAATAACGTACGTAAATACAAGATTAATTAAATGCATATATAATATTCCGACATCACCAGCAAGGAATTCTCGCATATTGTTAAATAATGACGGAAGAGAGCACAATGGCAACAACGGCTTGTCACCGGGCGGGTGGAGACCATAGACAACAGACTCAACGGAGATTGGTGGAAACCTTTCACATAACCATGATGTTCGCATGCTATACCATAACATTTCTAGATATTTTTAAAGCCCTTGTTCTATAACTCAGAAAAATGGTGTATTATTCTATGAGCGTAATTTTAACCATAACTGTTGTAACTATCATTAATAATTTACAGTATAATATTTAATTCCGAGTACTATTTTCTTATGCACTCATCGCCAAGAGTGCCAACATAATAACACGCATCCTGCAACAACCATCAGCTGACGCAGTACTTTAGAGACGGGGGCGTTTACTGTTTACATGTTGTGAAGGTTGGTCACAATGTCTGTCAAATGTTATTGCAGTTATATGAAACAGAGTATATAGTTGTGTGCGTGCGGGTCGGCAAAGCAAGTATCTGCTGGCAGGGAGGAAGGCTGGCAGGAAGGAAGACTGGCAGGAAGGAAGCCTGGCAGGAAGGAAGGCTGGCAGGAAGGAAGGCTGGCAGGAAGGAAGGCTGGCAGGAAGGAAGACTGGCATTAAGGAAGACTGGCAGGAAGGAAGACTGGCAGGAAGGAAGACTGGCAGGAAGGAAGGCTGGCAGGAAGGAAGACTGGCAGGAAGGAAGACTGGCAGGAAGGAAGGCTGGCAGGAAGGAAGGCTGGCAGGAAGGAAGGCTGGCAGGAAGGAAGGCTGGCAGGAAGGAAGACTGGCAGGAAGGAAGGCTGGCAGGAAGGAAGACTGGCAGGAAGGAAGACTGCCAGGAAGGAAGGCTGGCAGGAAGGAAGGCTGGCAGGAAGGAAGGCTGGCAGGAAGGAAGACTGGCAGGAAGGAAGACTGGCAGGAAGGAAGACTGGCAGGAAGGAAGGCTGGCAGGAAGGAAGACTGGCAGGAAGGAAGACTGGCAGGAAGGAAGACTGGCAGGAAGGAAGACTGGCAGGAAGGAAGGCTGGCAGGAAGGAAGGCCGGCAGGAAGGAAGACTGGCAGGAAGGAAGGCTGACAGGATGGAAGGCTGGTATAGGGCACGCTGAATGGAGTAGTACTTCACTTCCTGCGGCAACCAACAATCACACACAGAGGAACTGGGTCAGTGGGAGGAGACTCGGGGAGGAGTACGTATTGACAGTGTTTACTGTTTACATGTTGTGTAGGTTGGTCACAATGTCTGTCAAATGTTATTGCAGTTATATGAAACAGAGTATATAGTTGTGTGCGTGCGGGTCGGCAAAGCAAGTATCTGCTGGCAGGAAGGAAGGCTGGCAGGAAGGAAGACTGGCAGGAAGGAAGGCTGGTATAGGGCAAGCTGAATGGAGTAGTACTTCACTTCCTGCGGCAACCAACAATCACACACAGAGGAACTGGGTCAGTGGGAGGAGACTCAGGAAAGAGTACGTATTGACAGTGTTCCTGTAACCGCTAGCCGCGCCGGTCACAGTTCCCTGGGCGCCCAGTCGTGTCACTGTGACAGACGCGGCATGAGGGTTCCGGCGCCTCACAGCGCAACCATGCCATGGGACACGCCTAGCCTGCTATTTCCATTGGTGGATCACCGCCTGAGGGCGGGAACGTACCACAGAACAAATAACAATACAGAGGCGGAACAACCGCGTGTGCCGCCAACTCCAGCTGCACACGACAGTAAAAAAAATGGCGCCTCTTGTTAGTGACATGTCGGGACGCAGTAACCCAATACGCGCCTGGTAACTTAAAGACTATTAATGGCTTTTCTTGATATTTTAACGGGTGCACTGAGTGACATGCGGCCAGTGGGGTTGGTAATGATGGGAGGAAAATAGTTCCATGTCTTGACGTTGAATTCAAAGTACCAAGTAAATATTTGTGAATACCGAAACTTTCTCCTTTTTTTTTTTTTTTTTTTTAGTAAACATGTTACGATAAGCAATTAGTAAAATATTTGCTTTCATAATTATCTCATACTTACACTCGACCAACGCATCAATGAAGTGATGAGGCCCGTGGCAATGAAGGATGAGGCCCGTGGCAATGAAGTGATGAGGCCCGTGGCAATGAAGTGATGAGGCCCGTGGCAATGCTAGTTTTACATAAGGTGTAAGAATACACAACGTACATACAAGCAGATCTCAAGCAGGACTTTCAAAAGTGCTTATACCGCGAACAGCCTTTACACACGGAACTCTTTCGTGAACACGAAAGTGAACACTAACTTTAATACTAGCTAGAAAACACTAACTTTAATACTATCTAGTAAACACTAACTTTAATATTATCTAGTAAACACGAAAGTGACTGACTCATGTATTGTACATGGCATAATTTGGTGAAGAAGAAGGTGTACACCTTTAAAATGTCAAACGCATATTTATATGCAGTTTTTGGGGTTGTTGGTGAAATTTGTGCAGAGCTTAACATAAAATAAACAAAGTTGGAAAAGTTGTTAATGGTACGGTGGATTCCTGTTGTATAAAAGTAATAATGTTTATTAATAATTAATAACACTTCAATTACTTCTTCCGTCCACTCCAAGACATTTTATACTCCTAAATAGGCCAACTTTGGTCAAATACACATTCACGAACACACAAAATTGCTTGTTCACACTTACCTTGTACAAGAAAGAATGCAAATAAAATAACTGTAAAAAATTTTAAAAGCAAGTTTTTATTTATAAGTGTACTAAAAAGAGAACAATAAAAATAGTGGTTTCACATTTTGTAGAACTTGTAAGATGTGGTCGAACAGCCGTAATAAACTTTACTACAAATTAATATGTTTGTATCAATTTATATTTGGTATATAAAAGCTTGGCGCAAATAGTCAAGAGCCTAACGTAATATATATGCTTACTACGCTTACGCACATGAGGTATACGTGCTACATTGCACCAAGCTTTTATATACTAAATATAAATTGATACAAACATATTAATTTGTAGTAAAGATTATTAGGGCTGTTCGAACACATCTTACAAGTTCTACAAATTGTGTAACTTCTATAATTATTTTTCTCTTTTCTGTACATTTATAAATAAAAGCTTGGTTAAACATTTTTTTTACAGTTATTTTATTTTTCCCTTTTTAGTTTCACCAATCTTTTTGTAATATTATGTAGCAAAGCACATCTCGCGACAAGCTTTATGTCTGTTAATGTGCATTGCTACATAATTGCTACATACCCTGGTCACCATCTACAACAATCAAATTACTCATCGAGACAAGTCCAACGAAGTCAAACTCGATTACATTTACTATGTGAGGAGAGAAATTAATTTAAATCAGCATTTCCAAGACATCGAAGTTTCTCATACTAAAACATTAATGTAAAATGCAATAGTTACGCAATGTGAAAAACCAGTATTAATAGACTAGATAACGACGCAACTCGACTGTGTGTGTGCACGTGCGTGCAAGCACAGCTGATCGGACACACACAGCCACCCTGAATGATCGAGGCAGGCTTGTGCCACCTATACAAGGGCGACAGTCAAAGACACAGAGGTCTGGTAACATTGCTGCAGCAAGCTCAATTGGATAACGGGAAGTGGTTTAAAATCGACTTGCAATAACTGACCTAAACACACCCACATACATACAAGTAAAATTAAAATAAACGGTCGACTTGCCTAGTCAAATGAACCCAAACTCCAAGATTCCACGTTTAGCTTTGATGAAGTTCCTATGACCACCTTCCGAATCCATCATCAGGCCTTACTGACCATCTACCTCCAAAGGTCTCATCAAGAGCAATCAAATGAGCCCTAACTCGAGTCAATACTATTAACCGTTGAGAAGTTCCCTTGCGATGAGATGATCCTGGCTGCATCACCAGGTCGCTGTCACCATATTATTGCATTGTCATCGGATTTCTATATGTAGACTATACCAAGTTTCAGCTCGATTGAATACCTAGAAGTGGTTCAAAATTCACTTGCAAGATTTCACCCGAGCGTATAAATAAACTAAGAAGGCAAGTTAAATAAAAACTTGTAAAAATTGTACCGTCCCTACTCGGTACTAGTTAGTATACAAGTTCTTGTATTCTAGCCGCACTAGCATGCTAGGAGGATGTTTACACTACACAAGTTCACTACGAGTCGAGGTGAACAAGAAGATGTCCACCTTTCCGTTGACGAGGTAGTCCCGTGAGTAGCAAGCTTAACCCGCTAGTTAGCAGCATCACGTAGCAGCCAGTCAGTGGTCTGCATCAGGTAACAGCCAGTCAGTGGCCTGCATCACGTAGCAGCCAGTCAGTGGCCTGCATCACGTAGCAGCCAGTCAGTGGCCTGCATCACGTAGCAGCCAGTCAGTGGTCTGCATCACGTAGCAGCCAGTCAGTGGCCTACATCACGTAGCAGCCAGTCAGTGGCCTGCATCACGTAGCAGCCAGTCAGTGGCCTGCATCACGTAGCAGCCAGTCAGTGGCCTACATCACGTAGCAGCCAGTCAGTGGCCTGCATCACGTAGCAGCCAGTCAGTGGCCTACATCACGTAGCAGCCAGTCAGTGGCCTGCATCACGTAGCATCCAGTCAGTGGCCTGCATCACGTAGCAGCCAGTCAGTGGTCTGCACCATGTAACAGCCAGTCAGTGGCCTGCATCAAAGAAACTACCACGCAAGTTCGCATCCGTGTGATTACTTGTTCTGTGACCGCACAGCGCATGTTGGGCAGAGTGCGCGTGCCTGGTGCGCAGTAACAACTCTACTCCTTCCAACACTGAACTGCTTAGAATCGATAAATATATAAATTATTGACTTTTCTGATTTATTCGCAGTTTCTTTCGTCCAACGCACGAACAAAGTGATCAGGCCCATGACAGTGTTAATTATACGTATGGACGAAGAATACACAATACCTGTGCGTACAACTAGATATAACCAGGTCTTCCAAAAGTAGTTAATGTACCGTGATCAGGTTATATCACTACGGCTAGCGCACTATTAACTTCAATCAGCTTTGAAATGCTGTTGAACTACTCTGTACTAAGCTGCAACGTAAACACGGGTAAATGCCGGTCTCACAAAGCACTGGCATCTCTGGTCTGTCTTCGTGATCTTAACATGTTTCCTTGGCCAGCAAGGTACACAGGCCTCTCGCCCATTGAGGATGCTTGGGACCAAGTTGGACGGCATCAGCTCAGTTGCGCCAGCTGTGGCTGGATCTTGCTCAGGAGAACATCCGACGTCTCTATACCTCAGCGCCTGACCGGATAGCCACCTGTCCCTATGCTTGGGACCAAGTTGGACGGTATCTGCGCAGTTGCGCCAGCTGTGGCTGGATCTTGCTCAGGAGAACATCCGACGTCTCTATACCTCAGCGCCTGACCGGATAGCCACCTGTCCCTATGCTTGGGACCAAGTTGGACGGCATCTGCGCAGTTGCGCCAGCTGTGGCTGGATCTTGCTCAGGAGAACATCCGACGTCTCTATACCTCAGCGCCTGACCGGATAGCCACCTGTCCCTATGCTTGGGACCAAGTTGGACGGTATCTGCGCAGTTGCGCAGTGGCGCAGTTGCGCCAGCTGTGGCTGGATCTTGCTCAGGAGAACATCCGACGTCTCTATACCTCAGCGCCTGACCGGATAGCCACCTGTCCCTATGCTTGGGACCAAGTTGGACGGCATCTGCGCAGTTGCGCAGTGGCGCAGTTGCGCCAGCTGTGGCTGGATCTTGCTCAGGAGAACATCCGACGTCTCTATTCCTCAGCGCCTGACCGGATAGCCACCTGTCCCTATGTTACGGCTGGTGCGAATCACAGGAGTCTTTACTCCTTACCCTTGTGTATATAAGGGTGTTTCCATTCCTGACCACCTATTGGAACCCGCCGTGCCCGGACTGGGTACAACTGGCTCCTGGTTATTTGTTGAATTTTTTTTTTTATGTTTGGAAGGAATCATCAAATCAAGAATGGCTGCCTTCCTACAAATAAAACAGTTAGTTATGGAATCAAATTTTTTCACAGCTTCTTAATTAACACGACAATGTCGAAGGCAGAAATGTGTCACAGGTTTATGATAAATCACATCTGCGTCATGAAACCTCGCAGTAAATCGTTGAAAATACAACGGTAACCCGTCAGCAAAATGAGTTATAACGTCACATGTTCATGATGTTCACATTGGCACCAACTGTCTTGGTAACTTTTACAGCGGTTGTGGGATTTAGTTACGGGACAAACCAGACACTTTTTGATATAAATATTCATTTTAGCAGTTCATATCGACCACTTTTAGTCCGTCTGTACTGGACTAATCGTACCCACTGTAAAAAAAAAAACAATTACAGATTATCATCGAAAAGTTCCCGATAGAGTTAATTGGATCAGTAAAATACTTTAATAAACATTTTAATACAATTTCAAGATCAAGACCAAAATAATATATATATGTATAAAATATGCATATCTGTATATACAAGTATAAACATATATATATATATGTATAAAATATGCATATCTGTATATACAAGTATAAACATATATATATATACGTATAAATGTATATAAGCGTAGAAATAAATAAATAAGAAAATAAATATTATGTCTGTACTTGAGAGCCGTTGAGGGTGATTGAGTATGTAGTGGAGCCGGAACGAAAGGAGGGGAGAAACGGGAGATCCCCGAGAAAACCCGCCGACCGGCGACATCGTCCGACACGATTCCCACACGCGAAAGTCCGGGAGCGACCCGGCCAGGGATTGAAGCCTGATAACATTGATAGGAGGCGAGCCGGCTAACCGCTCAGCCACCGCGGTCCCTATATGTATATTGATGCCGTCTGGACGCAGGTAGAAAGAAAGTAAACAGTGGCAGAGTAATTAATTAAGAATTCAGGGACGCTATGGTGAGTATGGAAATATATGTTTTAAAAAAAACTCCGGGACTACTTAAAATTCCTTACAAATGTTGACAACCCAGAAACGTTGGGTAAGACGTTACGTAATCAACCACTAATATAATACGTATGTGTGTTAAGACGTTACAAGGAAGTAAAATGCTACTTGTGTCTTTCAAACTCTTGACTTCTTGGTCAATGACGTAGCACGACAACCACAGTATTATGTGGTCGCCTGCGCAAAAACGTGTGCTGGGTTGAGTTGTGAGTAGCAGTCAGTTGGAGGTAATTCATCAAGAGGCACAAGCTCTGACCACACAGGTAGTCAGTGAAGTGCTATGCAAGTGGCTGCGATCTGTCGCCGTGGTGAGAGATACCGTTGCTTGTAATATTCACCTCTGTGGTTTATGTCATCGACATCGCAAACTGCACACTACAGCCGCTAACAACAGCTCAGTCATTTACCTGCGGTTTGTAAGGTAACAGTCTTCATTGCAGATGGCGAGGGGCCGCGGTGGTCTAGTGGTCAGACTACTCGCCTCTCACCAACGCGAACCGGGCTCGAGTCCCGGCGGGGTGGCTCACGAATTTTTGCATGTGGGAATTGTGCTGGACGATGCCGCTGGTCGGCGGGTTTTCTCGGGGATCTTCCATTTCCCCTGCCCTTGCATTCCGGCGCTGCTCCCATACTCTCCTCTCGTTTTAGCCTAATCGGCTCTAAAAACTATGATGCCTAAACTTCTGCACTGTCCTTATAGTTGTTATGCAGTCACCTTCTTAAACTGACTATCATAATGCTGCTACTGATTCACATTTTGCTATGATTCCTATTCGCCTCCGATGTGGGTGCAGCATGGATGACGTGGTTGTGGAGTTAGGGGCGAGATTTATGCATGTGACAGAGTGGTGTGGTGGTCTAACGTCAAGCACAATACATATTTATATTGGTCCCACCCGACATGACAGAGCGTTAGACCGTCGCCTATGCAGTTCCCACAGAAAACTTGTTCTTTGCAACTCCAAAAACGAACAAGGGTTTGTTTATTTCTGTATGAAAATTTTAGCGTTCTCCGTCATCGAACTTCGTTTATAATTCAAGTCGCGAAACACGATTGATACAAAAGCACTTTACAGCACATGGACACAAAATTACATAAGGAATTCCTTATAAATTAACGGCCCAGTCATACCTGGATGACCACGAAAGCTCTGTACGATAATGAACTTTCAACAAAGAGAACCATAACTCCATGTTCAGTACGGCAGTTAACCAATAAGAGAAGTGCTTAAAAATGGAAATAGTGCCTGAGCACTTTTAGGCCCTAGTTACTTATTCCTTTCAGCCATTTTTATCATTTCAACAACTTTTTAAATAAATATTGCTACTTAAGTAAGAAACACAGCTTGTATATTCCACCGCACTCAGAAGTTAACTTCTAAGACCGAAACAAAATATATTTATTGACTATTATTCCCAATGAGAGGACTTTCAAAATTGCTCACTTTACCGTGAATATCCTGTATCTTACCTTCGTCAACAAAGTAATGTAAGCAGAAAAATCTGTTTTTAGTACATAATGTTTATGAACTGTGCTAAGAGAATCGGCGAGGCTTAAAAATTCTCTGTGAAGGACAACTGGGATTCTACAAAGGAAGCGACTTGCTAGCGAAATACGCAATAGTCACGTTCAGTTTTATAACTTGAAGTGAAAATCCACAATCAAAAGTCTTGGCCCCAAATTCGATCAAATCTGAGAAAAAATAAAACTCCTTTACATGCAGCATTTCTAAAGAGATTAGCTGAGCGCGAAATGAAGAGATTATAGCTCTGCTCACACAGAGTCGGAAAAGATATATGGGTCATTCATTCTCTTCATTATCACAAAACATGCCATAACGCGCAGCTTTTTCCTAGTGCTTTCTTCATACAACTGCGTCGACAGAACTCTGAGCTGAGAGGTTAGAGCTCTGAGGTCGTGCTCACGTCAAAGGAAGTTCGTATTACGTTGCGGTTATGGAGTATTTAAGCAAACAAGATACAGTCCACAAGACGTCTTACGTTACATTTCTAAGGTATTCCATGGTATCGTGGTGTTATATGGACAGAAACTTGAAACAAATACCAAATTATTCTAAAAGTAACTCTTCACGTATGTTTAGTGTAACTGATAGTTTTTATTTGTACGAATATAAAAAAAGTTATCTTAACACAAACTTTTGTTTCAGTTGAGGAGTTTATTCCAGTCACAGGAGAAGCATGATACAATAATTCTTTTGCAACCGGACAGTCGGTCCGGTAAAAAATTTAACTACTAGTTATTTTGATTTTAAATCTTATCTCAAAATTTGGAATTTAAATACGGCCGAGCTGCACAAAAGAGAAGATATTCTTGTATGCCTATTGTGTATTCTTTCATCGCTTGTTAAATCAACATTGACATGGGGCCGGACAGTTTATTAATGCGTCAGTTAAGTAAAACTGTGAACTTATTAGAAAAGTAAATATTTTACAAATGTGCTAATTCTTATGCCTACGTGCATCAAAAATGCCGGAAGTAAAATAAATAATTTCAATATTCTCACGTGTTTACCTAACACTTTGAATTCATCAACTTTGAAACAAGGAATTACTTTCCCTTCTTCGTCTCCAACTCAACTGGACGCCCAGTGCCACTCAGTTTTTTCATTAGTGCAAACGCGGACATTTCGCTAATTCGTTTGGGGACAAGTTAAACCTCAATCACATGTACAATTCAGTTTCTGTTTCTATTGGACCAAGCGCGTGAGACACGCCCCGGAAGTCCTTCAGCCAATAACGAACATGCAAGGGCAACAAGGACCGAATGGCAGGCTAACTGGTCTGGCGTTATTCTGAAGCAAGAGCCAATGAACAACTAACTGACACTCTAGCACACATAGTGTCGTGGAGTCCAGCTTGTTGCCAAGTGTATCTGCGAAATTCCCGGCTCTCTCTCTACCCATTACGATGTACGCTGGAAGGGGCGGTGACATTTTCTGAAGGTTAATTTGAAATGTTCTCAATGTACCGTGAACAGCCTATATATAATTGTTTGTCTATTGTGGTATATTGGCTGTCGTAATTTTACGTTAGTAAAATGTACCACAGAACATGCAGGCACGCTTCTGTCTGTTGACACAATACTCAAGCTGCCGGTGTTTCTGACTAAAGGTTGTTCTCGATAAAGTGAGCACTTTTGAAACTAACCTTAGAAAAAAGTCATTGCCCCTGCATGCATAAATTTTAATAGCCGCACTGAGTGACATTCACCCAGTAAAGTTGGTAATGATGGATGGAAAGTAATTCCATATCTTGACGTCGGATAAAAAGTGTTAGGTAACCATTTGTGATGACTTAAAATTATTTCTTTCGATTTCCGTTTTTTTTTTTTTTTTTTTTTAATGCATCGAAGTGTAAAAATGGGCCGATTTGTAGAGTATTTTCTTTCTTAATTATTTCACAGTTTCATTTGACCGACGGATGTATAATGAAGAAGCCCACGGCAATGTTAATTTTACACAGGGCAGCGGAACACACAACGTGCATACATGTAGATACTAAACAGGGCTTTCAAAAGTGCTCGTTTTGCCGTGAACAACCTATAGTGTACTTGTTTATGACGAGTGCGTCCACAGACTGACTTGCGGTGGGCAAGTTCAGTATGGCGATTGGGATGAAAATCTTCTCTACGTAACAAACCCTGCAATTACCTGTTCCAGCACCTAACTCCACATTCGAAATCCGAATCAGTGATATCAATAAGCGAAAAAACGTTCCGTGAAAGTGAGTTACCAAGCTACTGCTGACCGGCGAATCAGCAAACTAACTTGGAACAAGCGATTTGTATCAGTTTCTTTCTTGACATTCAGTGAGAAATCGCAAATAAATCAGTGAAATTCAACCAGTATACTGATTAGATATCTGGAACTGATTATCAGTTGCTCTCAATTCTCACTGTTTTCGCTGATTTGGCTCGACTCTCACTGATTAAAGTTTAGAGTGCAGATATATTTTTGAACTCTTTATAAGTTCGGGGCCGCGGTAGTGTGGTGGCCAGATCACTCGCCTCGTATCAAAGAACGCTCAGTTCGATTTCCGGCGGGATGAGTCGGATTATCGCTTGTGAGAAACGTGTCGGATGTTCATGCATCTTCACCACACTTCTCCATCAACGATACCCTCTCAAGGACTATCAGTCGCCAACATCTTGAATCTATGGAATTCCCCTTGCAACCTGCATTACATATTATGTACTAAGTTTTACGGATCTACAGATCACAGGGCTCCACTTTGTGTGTTTTCTAAAGTCGTGATTACTGGCTGTAATCGGCCGCAAGTAAAAATCTAGTATTCCTCCCTAAAAGTTAAAAATTGATACAACTTGATTAATATTGAGATTGGAAGCGAGAATTTCCGTTAAACTGTAGGAAAAGGATCTTCTGGCAAAAAAGGGTATTTTGGCCATTAGCATGCAGTTCATATCATTTATTCAATCTTGTATTTAAAAATAAATATTGCATGTCGCGTACAACCACTATAATGTTAAAGCACTATAACGTAAATTCTATTATAGGCCGTTCACGGTAAAGTTAATATAAACACTGCAATGTGAGTAATAAACACAGCGTATGCATTCACCATACCCAAAACCAAAAGTCCAAGGACACAAATATGTATTTATTGGTTATTATGTCGAATGAAAAAACTTCAAAAAGTGCTCAGTTTACCGTGAACGGCCTATATCTGTTCGCGTGAGACTGGTAATTGTCATTGCGTACCGTGATCTCGTTACCCTCTTGATATTGCAATGTATATATTTTTTTAATTTACTGGTTGTACCAGCTACGCAGGGTTTAGTACAGCGTGCGCTGTACTAAATGTGTTAAGTTGTTGTAATCGAAGCCTTCCTTGCCTGTGTCAAGAAGCAACTGCTTCTTGACACAGGCAAGGAAGACATCTAACATCCTTGAACATTCCGACGGCAACAACGTCTTCCATCCGTGAACAATCCGACGGCAACGTCTTCCATCCGTGAACAATCCGACGGCAACAACGTCTTCCATCCGTGAACAATCCGACGGCAACAACGTCTTCCATCCGTGAACAATCCGACGGCAACAACGTCTTCCATCCGTGAACAATCCGACGGTAACAACGTCTTCCATCCGTGAACAATCCGACGGCAACAACGTCTTCCATCCGTGAACAATCCGACGGCAACAACGTCTTCCATCCGTGAACAATCCGACGGCAACAACGTCTTCCGCTGTTAGGAAATTAGGAGACGTCGTGTTACCAACGTCAAAAGTTTGTTTCTCGCGAGTGTTTACTGATTACTATGACGTATCAAGTTCACCGAAACAACACAAAACGTCGCCTTCTAACGGTTCTCGAGAGAACACTCGACGTTTGAAAGTGTGTGTATGTTCCCCCGCCAGGTGTACCACCATACGTCTACGGATGGGAGTTATCGAATCAGACGAACACTACTCTTCACGCATCTCTTGTTTTATCTGACTTGGTTTCTGACATTTTATAAATAACTTATCTTAACTTACACTTTTCAAGGACGCGTCTTTCTCCCTTTCAGCCCCACTATAATTCACTGTTTCAGGTGTTGCAAACAAACTCCTATTACAATAAAATAAGACGCAAAACGTCATAACTAAAGACACGGAAATTCCGCGGATCCTTCCGACAAGAAGCTAGAATCCACAGTCCTTTATGCACTCGAGCATCAGTTGGTAGTTCATTGGCTGTTGCTCCAGTTTAACACCAGACCAGGTAGTACGGGATTTGGTTCTGATTTTCCTTGCAGGTTTGAAAGTCGTTCGGGACGTGTCTAACAAACTATGCACCAATGGAAGTATAAACACATACACCTGCATGCAATTTAACTTGTCCTCTGATGAATCTGCGAAATTTCCGGTTCTCTAGTCATAACTAGTGAAATCACCTTGAAAAAATAAATATAAAATGGCAGCTACGAGACAGGTCGTCCATGCAGATTGGTGAGCTTACAAGTAGATCTTAAGCAGGGGTTTAAAAAATACTCAGTTTGCCGTGAACGGCGTGTATGTGGCGTGTGTCGATAAGCCGAGCAGGAATGTGTACGTTGTCACACGGAGAGTGTGCCGAGATGCACTGCTCGAGAGATGCATCTGTGCGGGCAGATACGTATAGCCGTCTTGCTTGTAGAGCAGGCAGTGGGGGTTCATTTCACGCCACTTTCCTCGCTCGCAGGCTATCTCGTCAACTGCACGCTGATATGGACGAAGCGCTGCAACAACATCATCTGCACTCACTGCGAACATGTCCTGACCTCTCGGAGGTCTTGGTTACCAAGGGTTACGACCCTGTTGCAAGGACGCCGGGCGGGAATATCCCACACATGTAACGGAAGACATGCTACAGAATTACAACCCTGAGTCAACGAACACTGCGTACGGGAACCAGAATTTTGTAGGTCAGTCTGTACGTTCTAAATAATCAACTTTATGTATTCATATGTATTAATGATTAGACCTCGGCTAGAATTGTTCTTGAACATTGATCTTCAAGACTACTGGGGCAAAAAAAGACTCAGGCCACGGAAGAACTCTTGTTTTGATTAGTACAATAAATAGACTTAGCAACTGAGTCGCAGAAATGTAAGTTGAAACCAGTATTTGTACATGTTAATACATATTGCATATTTAATCCGACTGAATAACCTATAACATTGAAATGAAAATTAATTTCAATTTAGTGAAAAGAAACTGTTGTAATATTCAAAATCAACAACTCGCTGGCAGCTCATACATCGAGGTTGGCTCACAGAACAAAAAATTAATGAACTGTAGTACATAAAATAAGTAATTATTCACTGGAGAAAGTGGCTCTGCAAATGAAGTTAACCTGCCTATGACGGTATACAAACAAAACTAATTTAGTTTAAATAAAATACAATAAGCGCTACTGGACTCGAGAGTGATGCATCACAACTAGAATCTAAACAGTTAAAACTACTCGAAAGAAAAGCGAACTTGTGTGCAGATCTGTCGAAACGGTTTCTCTTGAATCAGTAATATTTTACTGATCGCTTTAGTTGCTGCTGTATTAAGAAGTGATCTCTTCAGATGTGTAGCGAATTGCACCTTAGAAAGAAAGTTGGGGTAGAGAATGCGCCCAAGTTGCGCAGTAGGCACTCCACGGAGAAAGTATAAAGTGGAGAGATTTGGGTGGCTCTCAACATCGAGGTCTTGAGAGCCGATGAGGGTGGAATGAGGTCAGTATGGAGCAGCACCGGAATGTAGGGGTGGGGTAAACGAGAGACCCCCGAGAAAACCCGGCGACCAGCGGCGTCGTCTGACACGATTCCCACTTGCGAGGATTCGGGAACGCCCCCGCCAGGAATCGAACCTGTTTCGCCAAGGCGGGAAGTGAGTGATCTGACCATTACACCACCACGGCCCCAGCCTTTCCTGTCCTGAAATTGGATTGCTTATCTGCCAATACGAGTGTCATAAACAACGTGTATAGTATCTGAGGTGTGAACCCAAGCTGTAGACTAGTGCTTTCAGATGTTTGCAATTTTTTGCGCAATTAAATTACATTAAAATTATTAAAAGTATTTTATTCGTATAAATGTGTTTGTCTTGTGAAGAAAAAAAAACTGCTGACGGTGTGAGGTTGACAATTGTATTGAAGTGGCGTAGATCAATGTTGGGTACATGCTCAGAAGACGATAGATGCATATCTAGTTTAGGAAGCGCACTGGCCGTGCAGTAACCTCGCTACACTACACGGATTCCTCATTAGATAACAGCTAATCAACTGAAAATCCAGTGAAACCATTCTACTCGTTCAAATGACTGATTCGAATGTAGAGCGTAAGCAAACGTATTATATTCAGAATTTCGCGGGGAATTCAGCTGCCGCGCAACCGTTATCGAATTCTCATCACGTGACTATTACTGCCAACTTCCAGTTCCTTGTGAGATGCGTTCCATTTGCATGCTTCCGTCATTATGTTTTATCTTTCACACACGGGATTGTAAGTATGTTTATTTCACAGGAAAGAGTTACGTAAAACAAATTTAAAACTTTCAACGTTTACATATAGTATGTAAGATAATTAACAAGAATTATTTGTTACATATTTTTAATTAATATATATGTTTGGATTAAGATACATCTTTAATAATACCTTGTATGTTATAATACTTGTAACACGTTATTATCGTATATTCATGTAACCCTTCAGATTATGAAATATCTGTTCATTTCCAATATTTAATATAGATCATATTCATAAATTCTTAAATATTATTTGAGGGATATATAATCTTCGATATATTTTACTTACAAAGGTCGAGAGTTCATATATAATGCTTTCACATGATTTCTGCAAAATGACTCGAAGCGAGGAATATGGGATGTTCCTCACTACATACAGATCGCGGTAGATTCCTTCCCCACTGCAACTTCTCTGAGCAACTTGCTACATAGAGGTAGCGGCAGATTCCTTCCCTACTGCTACTTCTCTGAGCAACTTGCTACATTCAGGTAGCGGCAGATTCCTTCCCTACTGCTACTTCTCTGAGCAACTTGCTACATTCAGGTAGCGGCAGATTCATTCCCTACTGCAACTTCTCTGAGCAACTAGCTACATACAGGTAGCGGCAGATTCCTTCCCTACTGCTACTTCTCTGAGCAACTAGCTACATACAGGTAGCGGCAGATTCCTTCCCTACTGCTACTTCTCTGAGCAATTTGCTACATACAGATCGCGGTAGATTCCTTCCCCACTGCTACTTCTCTGAGCAACATGCTTCGTCTCTTATGACCTCTCTTTCGACGAGACGTCAACTTCCGGTAGTTTGTTAATTGTTCTTTACAATGCACATGTTCTTTGAATGGTACTTGCAATGGGGTAAGTGATCATATAACAAATTGCTTCCGACATACATCATTACATAGATGTATCACCAAGGGGGGAAAAACACATGCGAACAAGCCGACACGGGCTGTTATCATCAGATGTAATTAGGGGCGCCCGATTTTCACGAAAAGATTTCTTCACGACCAGTTGTTTCCCACAGCACTTTGCTTTGACCCACCGTCGTAATTGCAAGGTTTGCTTGTTACGTGTTAACACGTCTTGGGTATATGTGTGCGGATCACAAACACGCAGTAGTGGAATAAGCAATATCAAACTGCTGGCACGTCCGTACAGTACTGAATTCAAACATGTACGGATGTCGGGTGTCCCTAGATATAGCCAATTCGTGGTTTCTTCAAATTTTCTGAATCACGCATTTGAAAAATCACCCCACACGTGACGTGTTTGATTGTTTTTTGATATGTTATGCTACTATCTCGAGAATATTGGAAATGTGCTCTTTTGTTATAACGTCTGAGTGTAGCTGAGGCGAAAGGCCCGGAACTATGAGGTAGCGCGGGTCTCATATGTGTGTTCGTAATAGGAATAGTTCTCATGGAAAAATATTAAACTGAGTGCACACGAATACGGTGCATTTTCATTTTGGTGTAATTCTCAAGGCTTAGTTAAATTCTGTTCATAGTAGGCGGAGGAATACACTGAAGTATACCTTTAATAGGGCTTCAGAAAAATGCGAGGTATCCATGAATAGGCTCTGTATTTTCCTTGACTAAATACCTTTGCAATATAGTACGCGTGAAGCCTTTTATTTCATTGAATTGTTTTTATAGCGTTCAAAACTGATCGTGCCAGATGCGCAGTTTTGCAGGTTACTCTTTGCCCGATGTATCCGCTCAAGTCGGTTTCATTCAGCCGGGATGAAATATCTCGGGGACGATACGACAGGATCTTGGACCCATCACAGCATCCGCTCACACCTGCTCTGGTCAACTCACTCTCCTCTTCCGCCCGCCTGGGACAAGATGTCTCACCTGACTGCGGAAACGATAAAGGCTGTTAGCGGTAAACTGAGCACTTTTGAAAGAAAGCCCTTCTCAAGATCTACTTGCCTTCACGTCGCGTAACCTTCCACCATATATATACAATTAACATTGCCATGCGTCGGTCAGGTGCAACTGTGTAATTATTAGACAGTTATATGTTTTATAAACTCGCTCATTCTTACACTTATACGTATTTAAAAAAAACAGAAATAAAAATATATCATCTTAGTATTCGCAGATACTCACCTAGTAATTTTAATTCAACTTTAGGATGACACTACTTTCTCTCCTTCATTACTAACTTAACTGGGCGCATGGCAGTCAGTGCGACCGTTGAAATATACGAAGACAGCGGCAGTGACATTTTTCAAAGGTTGATTTCAAAAGTGCTCACTTAACCGTGGTCAGCCTTTAACACGCAGTTGAAGGTCATTCATTGTTGATTTTTTTTTTTACCAAACTCAGACAGCCCACACAGAAGAAATGGGGAGACGGAGTATGAAGGCGCTCTAGCGTACGATGAAATGAAACTTGGAATCAGTATAAATGTGATTTACCACCAAATATTATCAAATTATTTCAAGTCTTGAATGAACGCAACATGCGTAATGCAAAACATGTCATATAGTGCCATACAAAAGGCATTAAAATAATTATGAAAAAGTGTCAGTATATCTTAAATGATTCTTTACATGAAGCGGAAAACCAAAGTATGCTTCTAGCCTAATTACATATCTTCATTTCCCAAAAAAATGTTATTTATGAAAAATATGGGGCAACAGGGACGTTTTGTCATCACGCAACAATGTAACGGGGCTAATAACTTGTAATATTTGTGTTAGTCCTGTGCAGACTAGTATGATTATTACTTTAAAGCTACTAGACGGTATACTGGCACTCTCCACTACCTTGAGTCGCCTTTCCCCCTTAATCCTTTTCCTATGTTTACATTTTAGTTTTTTTTTTTTTTAATTGAGTTTTGATGGCAGTGCGCTTCAAGCCCGAAGTCAAGGAGAACCTACCATGTCTAATTGTAATTTGTTTGACATTCCTTCACTTCTGACTGCTACCTTCGTGTACGACATGCCGTTAGTATTATATTGCTCTTGGTATAGTTGTGGGCCGGCCAAGAGACAGTTCTGTTTCCCACTTACATTTGGATTGTCTTTGTCCCGTTTGTTTCACCTTTTCCAGTGTACATATTAAAGTCACCGAATGTTGAGAATTCTAATTGTTGTACTGTGGATTTAGTTAACACACGTGTCCTTTATATTTTTCGGTTTCTCAATCAAAACAAACAAAATGAAATATCGTATTGCGCCATCGTTACAACATTGCCTTATTGCATTACTGTAAAAACAAAATACAATTATTGTTTAGTGTATACATTCATCACACTTACCTTGTTTTTCACACTCATTTTACCGTACCGTCACATACCGTCGTAGTTGAGTCTGTGTAGTTCATTATGCTCAACACAGTGTCCCATTAGTAACAACCCAATATTCTGTGTTGCTTTGAGCGTCGTCTTTAAATATCAAAAGCACGGTCACAGACTGTGTTAGCAACTGTACTTCACTCTATTGTTACTGGCAGTAGTGACTGATCTCGTGTAGGTAATTTTTTTTTCTTTTCGAAACACCAAAACATTCCGGAAGCTCTCAATGTTGTCGTGCTGGTTAGTGACAATAAACGTCGGAGAAAGACAAGAATTTGGGCAAAAAAGTTATACCAAGAAAGAAAAAGATATACACATGCAAATTCACTGCAATGTTTCAAATTCAATCAATTTTTGATATTTTTTTTTGTTAGTGACCGGAGAGTGTTTTACATAATTACTTATAATGGTTCAAAATGTATTTTAAAAATAATTTCTCTCCTAAGGGATTGTGCTCTAATATCCCATGCACGGCAGGGGAAGCTGGCTTATATCGGGGATAAAGAGGGGCTTCCCCTCACTCAACCCGAAGATTGTTTATAAATATTTACTTTAAGGTTCCATTAAAGCTGGCAGCATAGACTTTCTCGTTGCTTATTAATGGCCCACTCTAATTTCGGACGGTAGTTATAGGTAATTGGGCTTAACGTCTCGTCGACAGCGATGTCATTACAGACGGAAATCTCGGACAGGTAGCCAGGAAATGGTTTGCACATTAAATTCCTTAATTTTTTCTCAAATATCACTCTCACTGAAGACGCAGAATTTTTTCACTAGCACTGTAGCAAATTCAGTTTTGGAGGTTCGCAGTTGTTAAATAGGACACGATTAAAGGAGCAACATACTCTCTAATTTGTATTGCATTTTACGTTAATTGGTAATTACAGTCACACAACCAATCACGTACCATATGTGTATCTGTAGTAAACGTACCTAGCAAAGAAGCGTGTTCATACAAAAAAAAATCAAAGCTGTCTCTACGAAACAGTACATAACGTAAAAGAACATTGGCTGCCTTTTTGTTAATTATATAATGTATGCTTACCAGTACATGATGTTGATAAAACACGGATAATGCACAGTATGTGATAAAACACGGATAATGCACAGTATGTGATAAAACAACGGATAATGCACAGTATGTGATAAAACAACGGATAATGCACAGTATGTGATAAAACAACGGATAATGCACAGTATGTGATAAAACACGGATAATGCACAGTATGTGATAAAGGTTAACGAATTGGTCAAACTACGAAAGGGACTTATGTTCGAGAACGAGTGGGTTGTTCCGTGTGTTGTTTGCGGGAGGGGGGGGGAGGGAGAGGAAGAGGAGAAGTCGGGTACAAATGGTGGGTTCCTAAATATGCGCAACCCATTAGCCTTAAAAACCAGATTGACTGACAACCTGTTCTTTAATAGCAGACTAAAAAGACAGTGATACCATATAATCCCATAGTCGATATTACACGATACCTGCTGCCGTACTTGCTTCTACAAGTCTGGCGTATGAGCCGGTATACCAGCCGCTATATGAGCCGCCATGGAAGGTTCATATTACAGGACAGCAATTGGCGTACTTGCATGTGATACATTAGGGGGATTCGCAGCGTGTGGTTTGTAGTAAACATGAATACTACTCGTAGAACTGCTGCCAGCTGGTAATTCGTGTAGGCCTGTTAAAAACAACACCACTAGATAGCACATCTTCATATTGCTGTATAACTGTCGGCTTTTATATCGATTCAGTGCTTACCGCCAATGCAGTTTTATTCAATATTTTAAAATGAAAATGTGAATTCACAAGAGTAAGAGAGCATTTTTTTTTTTTTTTTTTTCATATTGACGAGAATTTCGAACGGTTCGCAAAACGTACTTTTTTCTTAACTTACCAAATTGTTATCCGTAGTCCACATTTAAGAATAAGGAAAGGTTCCAACTTAGTTTGAAACTCTGTAACTCGCGTCACGTGACTTCCCCACTGCGCTACCAGTTCCCACGTGTTCCATTTACCTTAAAAATGACTTGTATTTTATTCTCATTGTGTAGAATGTTTTTATATTTGGTACAGTTTTTAACCATCCTCAGAAGTTGTCATCGTCAATAAAAGTCATTGTCGGATTTTAAATCCACTTGTAAAAGTTTCAATCTCGTGGATGCATAGTCAAGATGGAGGCGTCTTTTTCATCAACTAATTTCAAGTAGTGTCCACGGGGAGCACCGTACGCTATGAACCTGCAATGTGATTGGCCAGGTACGAAAGTAGGACAGGTTCTATTAGCAAACTGTTTACAGCACCTGGTTCTGCTAAAATTTTGCTACAATTAACTGCCTTCGCAAAAGAAATAATATTCAATTATTAAACTCAGCTCTTACATTAATATTACGGGCCATCTTTCCATTAATTATCTGTTTAAATAATTTATATTCAATTACAATCACTTACAAATAGTACTGAACAGCACTAAAAGTTCCAAGATTTCCAACTATTTATTTAATGCATTAAATGGCCAGCTACAGAAATTTATAGTCTTGTGGCATATTTTTAATACTAAATTTAACGAAATTCCTTTATTTACAACACATAATATTATACTTTAATTTTCCCAATGAATTATAAAAGCTGTTCACGGTAAATAACGACAGTGCTGCCATTTCTTGGACAACTCCGTAAGTTCCACCCCACCAAGTTCTCTCGGCCAATCAGAGCCCTCTGGCCAAGTTACAGACCAACATCACTCATGCGACGCGTTTTCTTGGCTCTGATTTCGAATTTTACCGGTTTGATACTTTAACTACATAGAACTATATTTAAAACGATTCTTAAAACGTTATTTTACGCCTTCAGCGCTCATATACAGTACGAATTCATCAAAATTGAGCCCCGAAACTGGCAGGAATTCCCCGATCGGTCCGGGACCAAATCGCCCACTTGTAATAAAACTATTCTGCGCTAGCATTGCGCCTGCCATTGTTGCGCCGGGACATGCAGGGCGTCCTGACCTCTGGGCTATGTGTTCTTTGCGGTCTGGTGAGGGAAACTTCCTCAGCCCGCAGAGAGATACCGTCTGAGTGTTATAAGGGCCCGAGCACACCCCCGCTCTGAGCCTCGGCAATGATGAGAGAGCGCCTGCCATTCCACACGTGGACCCCGACCTTCTCATATGTTTACATCATATTACTACCCCTTCGTCGCTCGTCACAGTACATTCACTCACGCAGTATACACGACTATAATTAATCACTCAATCTTATTATCACTTATTACATAAATTATCTTCATTTATATTAAATTCTCATCGCTACAAAAACACATGGTATTCACATCCGCGCGACTTAAATTCACAACAAACACAAAATACAATTATTTATTAATTAATTACCTTCGTCACTCCAGTCACGGGAAAAACTTTTTAACCGTTTAGTATGAATTACTTTGGTTTTAAATTCCGTTTATTCTCACTTTATTGTCGCTGGCCCTCTTACACGGGGTTAGCGACAGCCTTCAAAGCCCTGAATTTCAAAATTTCGCTCCGATTAAATTCATTATTCAATTTAACTTCACCACCTACCTTTACCCCGTACAGGCAGGGGAAAGGCATGTAAAATCTGTCTTGGAAACAGCTCCCAGGCGCTACCCTGGGAATCCTGTACAGTAATGTCTGCCTCGCAGCTTCTCCTTTCCTCCACAAGCTAACTGATGTCCGTCTGCGTGGCCAAGGTCCTTCACAAGGGATCGATCCACCCCCGCGCTGAGGGAGTAGCGTCCCAGTGATGTAAAATGGCTATTAGCAAACCGGGTATAAAATCTGGGCGTACAAGTTGGAAAATGTCCTTGACGGGCGCCGTACTAGCCAGTATAACGGCCGCTATCGCAGACCTTAACAAGCTTTTATGAAATATAATTGTGTATTATATGTCCTCAAGGTATGTTGCTAGACTAGTGTACGAGATTACATGTTGAGTTTGGCAGGTAAAGCTTCTTACACAGTAGAAAACCTTAGCATTTGACTTTACATTTACTTTACTTTGACGAACCCAAGAATACACAATACAATTGTAAAGTCAGAGTTCAGACAATTTAACATCGGTCCTACGAGTTTCAGAAAAATGTGTATGTTGTTATGAAAATAATTATGATATTTTCCAAGAATGCATATTACGTACCTTTTTTTTTTAAATAGGCTTAAAATATATATTAAAAGTTCATTTCAAAACAAAAAATTCAATTGTTTATTTTATTAAAGTATGTCAACTCATATATCCTCTTTACATTATATTCATTTGCCATTTATTTAATTTAAGACGAGCTTTGTGTAATATACCGAAATTAAAATCGCACTACAATAAAATAACGCACTTCCTACATAACATCTGTTGGATTCTCGGCAAAATGGCTGCTTGACTTTGACTTCAAATTTCAACTTTTCGAAATCGTAAAGTCAAGAGTGCTTGACTTTACCTTTTGGCAGCTCCATTGTGTCAAGCTCCATAAGAAACGCAAACGTAAAGTCAAATGTTAAAGTTTTCAATTGTGTAAGGGTCTTAATGTGGCTGCGATACGACGGGGCTCCAGCGCTCACCTTGGTCACGAGATCCTACACAAATATTTCTGGAATACCAAGAAGAATACGGTGTGCGAGTCTCCTGTTCCATCTCATGAAGATCAGCCAGGCATCTTCACGTGCGCGCCGATGTTTATGTCCACAGTTTGGACCCCTTCTTGGTAATCTATGATTTCACGCTCTTGTTGGGTTCGTGAAGGTCACTTATTGATTACGTTATTTTGTAAGTGCACGTCATATGTCCGAAGCGCTGTAATACTTGGACGCCACATTGCGGCCAAGCTACGCATTGCCGAACACTGGTTATAAACTGAAAAATGTTCCTTTCGTTGTCCTGTATCACATACCGAGCGCTGTAGCTGTTCTCAGAACACTCTCTATAAGAATATTGAAAACGACGACAAGCTGCGGCCTGCCATTCCTTACGAAAACATGAGACGAGGACGCACGTAACGTCCTCAAAAAGTGAATCAACCCTAGAAAAAAGTCACTGCTCCTACCTGCATATATTTGAACCGGCACACTGAGTGACATGCGCCCAGTAAAGTTGGTAACGCTGCAGACAAAGTAGTTCCTTATCTTAACATCGAATAAAAAGTGTTAGGCGACCATTTGTGGCAACTTGAATTATGACGTGTGCTTTCTGTTTTTTAACACATCGAAGTGGAAAAATAAGCAGATTTGTAAAACATTTTCTTTTCTAATAATTTCTCAGTTTCACTTGACCGACGCATGAATAACGTGATGAGGTCCATGGCAATGTTAATTTTACAATAGATGGAAGAATACACAATCTACATACAAGAAGATCTTAAGCAGGGCTTTCAAAGGTGCTCATTTTACCGTGAACAGCTTATACTTGCGATTAAGAACCAAATCGTTAACAGTAATTTCAATAACGGAGATCTTATTTCTGAAAACTGGGTTGGTGATATCAACCCCCTTAATTGAGTAAATAGGGTGTGCTACTTTGTTTTTGCATGAGACTTTAACACTAAGCTGTAAAATATTTATGAATACAAATTATGAACAAGCACACTTAACGAACAGAAATTGTCGTGTCAAAACATTGTGAGGAGAGCCGTTTTCAATAAATCCACGCTTACATTTCAAAACAGGTGGCGAGTGGCCTCACAGTTAAGTAACATTCGACATAGGTTGTTCACGGTAAGGCGAGCACTTTCTAAGGATCTCCCAACAAGCTTTCACCACAAATAAATATGTTTTGTCGCAACTTCAGATGATCGTTTTTGGCAGTGGTGGGACCTATGCACTGTATTTATTAGTTACATGGCAAATTTTATGATAAAAATTGGTGGGGAGATAGAAATTTGTTTGAAAGAAAAAATTAGCTTGGTCTTTAAAAAGTGCTCATTTTACCATAAATAACCTATATACGGGAAGATGCTACAACACTTGGCGTTTATTTGACTGCACGATAAGCTAGTGACGATCCCTTTGCAAATGGTTGGATGTGCCAGCTCCTCGCTCCTGCAGGTTCACACACTGGCGCCGCGGTGGTGTAGTGGTTAGTATACTCACCTCCCACCTACACTGTAAAATATATGTTGTTGTACAAGCAATGCTTTGGCAACTGGTCGCCAAAGATATTTTTAAAACACTACAAATAATGTTGACTAAAAATATTAAAACCTAAGCAGGGCACGTGTGAAAGTAATTTTAAGCTAAAACTAGCAAGTTATGCAGACTTCGAGTTTATTATAAATTTTGAGCTACATAATGAGTTTTGTATGTTTCCTAAAATAATGTGTTGCAAATATACACTAATATTATCTGCAAAAGTTACATGAAAGTCTCTGGCAACTAGTTTCCAAAGAATTGTTTGTAAGATGTGCCGGTATTTTTTACTGTGTAGGTGAGCCGGGTTCGATTCCCGGCTGGGTCGCTCCCGGATTTTCGGATGTGGGACTATGTCGCCGGTCGGTGAGTTTTCTCGGGGATCTCCCGTTTCCACCGTCCCTTCATACCGCCGCTGCTACAGACATCGCTTCACCCTCATCAGCTCTCAAGACCTCGATGTTAAGCGCAGTCCACATGTCTTCACTCACTCACTGAAGGCTCGCTGTGTGCGCGAGTGCAAGTCTGGCGTATAGAGCTTGTCTCTTCCTTCTTCGTTCTCCGCCATCTTCCCTTCTTTCCTGGACTGGAAACTCCAGAGTAATAATTCCCTGCGGGCATACCAGGCGCCAGGGACACGATCACTTGACCGCTTATGCCCTCCCCTGCCCCCTTTCCACAAGGCTTGTTTACCACAAGAGGCACTCTGCTCGCTGGAATGAGAAGGTTTTGCCGCTACGAGTCCCAGGAATGCGTCGACAGTCAGACGATCGCAATCCTGCACCGCCTCCCATGGTCGGGACATCGTAAGATTGCACCGCTACTTCCCGTGCCTCTATAATACTTAAGGCGGTCGCATAGTGAGGAGTGTGTTTGCTACGGGCGACGCCGACGGGCGTATGTGAAGCGATATCGCCTCTACGCACAAGGCGCTCAACTAGCGTGCGTGCAGTCTTTCCATCAGCGACTCGACTAAACGTGGCTTGAAGCGGCGAGCCTGCAATGTTATTGGACACGACTCTGTAGCAAAGTAAAATGCGCGCATCTGTCGTAGTTTCGCATGTATCTTGTTCGTGTACTCTGAGACACATCAGTCTGAAGGGAAAAACAACCGTTTAAGCTGTGTCCTAGGACATGGAAACGATGTGTGACATCTTGATAGTACCAGTCCGCCATCGCCTTATTTTCTCACGTGGACGAAATAACTGCAGTAAGTATTGTATATAAAGGCTGTCCACGATAAAGTGGGTGTTTTTGATATCAACCTTAGGAAAAAGTCACTGCTCCTGCCTACATATATTTCAACAGGTGCACTGAGTGACATTCGCCCAGTAAAGTTGGTAACAATGGATGGAAAACAGTTCCATATTTTTTTTAAGTCACGTTATGTGATAGGTAACCATTTGTAACAACTTGAAATATTACTTTCGCTTTGTACTTTTTTTTTAAGTATGTATCGATGTGTAAAAATGAGCGTTTTTGTGAAATATTTACTTCTCTAATAATTTCAAAGTTTCACTTGACCGACGCACGAGTAAAGCGACGAGGCCCATGAAAAAGTTAATTTTCCATAAGACGGGATATTATACAACGTGCATACAAGTAGATCTTAAGCAGGGCATTCAAAAGTGCTCATTTTACCGTGCACAGCCTTTATAAACTAGTGCTAGGTTTTATGCGGAACAAGGTAAAATGGACCAATAAGGAGAGAATATCCATGATTGATAATAATATGTGTGATTTATGTTAAAAAATATGCATTTATCACAACATAGAAAATATTTTCCCAGCATATAAAAGTAAGTAAATATATTTTTAATTTTATGAAAACTTATACGTTATTATATTAAATGTACACTGTAAACATCTTAAAATTGCATTATGATGTGGGGAATATATTTACCAGTGAAATTATCATGTAGGGCATATAGTATTTTAGCACTACAATATTTGCAGTATTTTTAGTGAAGTAAGATGTTCATTACTCGAGCCATATTTGCTTAGTATCATGTTGTTAGGCGTGGACTGGGTACGGGCTCTGTGTCACCTGGTTATGTGCTGCCAGGCTCTGCGAGGGGCGACCCTCCCCTCCCCCCAGGCAGACCAGTTCGCTGCTCCGTCGCCCAGCGGCCGGAGGAATGATTGACAGCTGGAGTGGCTGACGTCACAGTACCTCCTCTCCCCTGCCGGAGAAGTCGACGACTTGAGAGGATGAGCAAGGATTCTCTGGTACAAGCCATTTACGGTTACTCCGCACTTTTCTGAAGCCCTGCTTAATCTCTTATTTTGGTTACCGATTACGTATGCTTCAGCTACATGCAAACATAAACACCGTCATGTGACTACGTTATAACTGTCAAATGCTTTGTTTACTGTTTTCAGGTGTTCTAAGAATTTTGTCATATTAATAAAACCGTTTCGTACGAATGTCCACAATTTAAGCCTATAAAAATATTCAGTTCAGCTTAATTAATTATAACAATGTTTTTATTAACGATAGTTCTTACGGTTATTATTTTACGTTGTGAAAATATTTGTTATACACGACATAGCACATTGCACGTACACATTAATATTTTGTCACGACTGTATTAAATCCTGTTATTTCTGTGGAGGGAAGAACTGTAGTATATAACCTCTTGTTATTGATGTTTATTGGGTTATTTCGTTTAAGAACGTCCTCAGTTTGAATTAAAATTAAAACGAAAGAACAACCAGTCTAACGAAAGGACACAGTAAAGCCAAGCACGCAACACGTGTCTCTTATTTTTATACGTAGCAGCGACAAACTTAAAAGATAATGCGGAATATGTACACAAATAGGCCTACCGCAAGTTTTATCCTGCTCATATTTCTATGCTTTGCTTCTTACTGTTTTCAAGGTTTATTTCATTATTAAATTTATTTGGGTGGACTTGGTGTTTTGTGGGTTTGTGGCACACATTCAAATCCCAGAAACGTAAGCACGTTATACAGTTGTGTTACATACACCTATGGCAAGGTTATAAAGTTGAGGTAAAAAAACCAGACGTGATTTTCAATCTACTTATTTGTCATAATAACAGTTTACGGTTAAAACGTATACATTTAGCACGCCCGATATTTGCCATTACACGCACGCACACATGCTGGTCCAACATAAAGTAATGTAATAAATACTCGTTCACACACAGAGGTCACGATACATGTTATAGTATTGATACATGCGGACGCCTGAGGGGCGTATCTGACTTCGTGAGGGATGGAGGTCTTAGTAAAAAAAATAAAACAAACTAAAATTTTGAATCCTAATTTATTCTCTACGCTATTATTTACAGCATTTAATTATCTGTCTCCACTTTTAATCTTTTTATTTAACATTGAAAGCAATATTTAATGTATATTTAAACTCTAATTAACATACTTCTTAATTGTCTTTGTTGGTTAGAGTCAATTAGCTCATTATTAACAAGTGCTCAGTCTATCTGTTTCCATCATTTATAATGTGTTTCACACACGCATCAATCCAATAGTCCAGTCTGCCAGTCGCGTACTCGCAGCTTGATTCTCGCAGTCGTAAACTTACCTTCAGCTGGTCACCTCTCCCGTTGCTCGTCTTCTATCGCTCGGACCTCAGCCACTCATTCACTCATCAACTCCAACCCCAATCAACTCAACTCAAGACAACTCCCGGCCCGGAGGCCTGTCACAATATTTATACTCTCAGAACTACCATCTGGAAGGTTCAACGCACCCCGAGTCGCGCTGAGAGAACGAGGTCAGTAATCCAGAGCATTCTTCAGATAAACGCAGAAATCGATACAACCAGGGTCGGCAGAATGCGCCGCTAAAGAGATAGTAGTGTCGGCTCGCTCTCTGTAACTGATACGCTGCCACCATCGCTCGCGCTGCCGCCGCTATCATATAACGACTCTCTGTTCTCTTCGCTCTCGCGTGATGCGTATCCAACGTCAGCGACGTGGACCAGCGACAATTAACAGTATATTTATTCCTGCCGTAGAAAACCAGATTTATCAGAACACAGTATCTTGTCTAGGTTGGTTTAGAAAATACAACGTGCACCAACTTGACGCTTCGTTTTGAAATATGCCATGTCGCATGCTCCCTGCCATGTCGCATGCTCCCTGCCATGTCATGTCGCGTTGTTGCCATTAGCCACTTCTGCCAATTTTGGATTTGTAAGAACCGTCCCACCATCACTTATAAACATGTTATAATAAGTATTCAGACAATAAAATTTCGTTTCAGTTGTAAATTACAAATTAAAAAATCATTATTTTTGTTGTAATAAGTATGAACTATACTAACATTGGAAAAGGTATAATTCTCCTGATGCTACAGGCGCTGCGAAACTTCCCGAGAGAGAGAAAGAGGCATAGAGAAAGAAAGAAAGAGAGAGAGAGAGAGAGAGAGAGAGCGACAAGCTCCGCTCCGCCTGTTGAGGTTTCTTCCTCGGGCGAAGAAGAAAAAAATATATCTATGTCCTACTCACGGTGATTTGCGCTGATATTTTTAACTGTAACAATTAAATATGTTTCCTTCAGTGCTGTCTCAAAATGTAAATATATTATTAGACAACATTTTATTTCCTAATAGCATACAAGAGAGCTAGGTTAGAACAATATTTTAACTGTGAACTATTTGTTACTAGCTGATGCCAATACATCGCTACCCTTACTGTTTTTATTTCGTATGTTATACGAAATAATTATTACAAGTTATAGAAGATACTAAGTGAAAATTCCATTTATTTATGAATACAATACTTTAAAGTTAATCACTGTGTTATATATTTATGGTATACAAGCTATTTGAAAAACAGGCTGGCATGTTACTCTTAGGGTGATTTTTCAAAGGTTCGTTTCAAAACATCCGAAGAAACAGTGAATGGACTATAAGCCTATTGCTCGGCGCAACGCTGCATCTGGAGAATATTCTGGACCAGAGTTGACGACACTGTAATAACCACACGTCGAACAGCCGGAGGTCAGTCAGTCTTTGTGGCGGCATGCAGATCAATCACATGGGGTTAACGGCCACCTTCACTGGCAAAACGGGACCCAACCAGTATATAAAGTGGGACGTGTAGCTTGGCGCATTGCAATAAAGTCAATGCCTAGTTGGGCAATAACAACGGATGGAGTGACTCGCCTCCATGGGTTTACCTGAGGAGGCGTTGGTCCGGCTGAACGGCTTCTCCAGGTGTGACTGTTGTTGACGGCTGCTGTGGTTGCAGGAGAAGATGTATGTCCAGGCGGTGTGCTAGGTCTTGCTGAAGCTGCTGTAGGCCTTGACGAGACTGGCGTTCCAGTTTTCCCTGGACCAGGGGTTAGCGATACCCAAGGGTGCCTCTTTTCATCTGCGGATAGCTGAAGTGCGGTGATCTGGATGAGTCTGGTGCAGCGTGGAACGCACGACGGATAGACCAGACCACGGCAGGCGAAATGTTTGTGCTGTTTGGTGGACAAAATGGCGTAGTTCTCTACGAGTAGAGGGCTACTATGTATGGGGGTGCTCGGAGCAGTCTACAACATTCCGGACTGGTGGAATGTGGACCGAATTGAGGTGAGACTCAGATGCTCAGCTAGGATCTACGTTAGGGGGAGGCAAGGTTTATGGATGGGAAAGGAACTTTAGCTTACCCTTACACACTCACTGTGATGCTTTGTTTTTAGATTCAGAACAAACTGCCTCAATAATTTTCTTAAATTTCTTTACTTTAACTTAAAATGGTCAGAAAAATCTACCAGAATCGTCAGTCATTATAGAAAACACGTTAAAATCTTGCCCCACCAGGCCACTCTTGTAGTATTAGTTTAACATTATATTATTTACTTGAACAAATTTTTCTTTCTGTTGGCGGGGGGGGGGGGGTGTTGCAGCTACCCCACACCCCCACCCTGCACCATCCTGGCTACGCCCATGGTGGAACTACATGAATGTCTGATACGGACTTTATTGTAAATATTGTTCTTTCATAATTGGATGAACAAGGTTTTGACCCAGCCAGACCAATCACAAACGTTCTTCCTTATAGCACGAACGTATAATTTGTAAAATAATTCAATAGGTTGTATACACTGTTTATTGGGATTGATTTTAGTTATTCGAATTCTTTAATTTCTTTGTGGTGGTTTTGAATTGTATTGATATGAAATTATTGAATAATTGTAAATAGCAAGTGATAGCCATCTTTTGTGAGATGTTGACAGCATTGTTTGTAGTGCTTGTGGATAAATCAGGGAATTATTAATAACTCTTGTTTAATTAAAATCTCCATTCCTTTAAAGAAACTGGTCAAGCCTACTAACTGAGAAATCGTAACAATACATTTTTTAAAAAAGGAAGAAAATTATTATAATTTGAGATGATGGTTTATCGCGGGAAAAGTTGATTGCTTACTAGGATTCGACGTGCTATATACATGTCCGACAGTTCTTTTTTCCTTATCGGCCGTCATGCACGTATGAAGTTATTACCCTATTTCACTGGGCCAATGAGTACTCTGATAATATAAGGCAGAACGTTCGTGATTGGCCTGGCCGAGTCAAAACTTTGTTCATCCAATTATGAAAGAACAAACTAGTTAGAGTGTTACAGAAGATATGTTGACTCAAATTATAATATAAAGTGTACAATATTTATGAAAATATTTATCCAGCGTAGATAAGGTCTCCAAGAAAAAAAGATTAAACAAAGCGAATTTAAAAAACATATTCTGAATTGAAATACATAGCAACTTCCGAAAAAACATACTTTTTTCTTATTTATTTCTGTTTACTGCTGTTTGTAAAGAAGTTCCGTATGAACTTAAAGTTTATTTCAGTTGAGAGGTTTTGGCGGCTCTTAACAACTAGGTCTTCAGAGCCGACGGGTGTGAAAGGAGGTGAGAATGGAGCAGAGCCGGAATGAAAGGGGGAGGTAAACAGGAGATCCTTGAGAAAATTCTCCGACCAGCGGTATCGACCGGCAGGATTTCCACTTGCGGAAATCCGGGAGTGACCCGGCCGTGGATTGAACCCGTTTCGCATCGGTGGGAGGCGAGCAGTCTAACCACTCAGCCACCGTGGCCATACTAGCTGAAAGATTAGAAGACTTCTTTACAGGGTGTCGTTCATAGTTGGATACGAGCCAATAGAAAGTGCACTTTGTGTAAAACGACAGTGATGTGCTCTAGCTGCTTCCTTGTGACGCTCACAAGGATAATTGTTTCCCCTAAACTACACTAATCTAAGTGTTAGGTGTAAGTAGGAGGTAGGGAGAGACCTGAGGACTCAGCCTAACACGGCTACTAGGAAGGAAAGTCATGCCAGGAGGCATGTATCACGGCAGAAAGGGATTGGAGAGCCATGGCCGCGATCAGAACCAGGAATACCTCCCTTATTGTATACACTGTTCGCGATAAAGTGAGTACTTTTGAGGTCCTAGTTACTTTTATCTTTTGGGCCATTTATTATCCTTTAATCCACACCCTGAAAAAAATTGACATTTCTGTAATTAAAATTCACCTTAGGCATATTTTAAAATCTCCACGATTAGTGTTTTTGAAGGCAATGTCAATTATATAAATATGTATTTTGCATTTAAATTAAGGAACGATATTACTACATTGTTTGATATGCATGGTTTTTTTTTTCAATTGTATTACCTGATATATGGCATTTACATGTATTTCGTATGAAGCAGTACATTATGGTTTTGGATGTTAGTGAAATAAAACGTCTTATATCATATGATATTACAAATAACAGGCAAGTTTGTTTACTATAACAACAAAGTGCGAAGGAAAGTTTTTCTTTTCAGCAATGATGAGAAGTAGTGCGTGACCGAGAAAGAGGAAAAATTCTACTTTATTCACAACATTTTACAAATGGTACACAATTGGCTAAACGATTTTGGTAGCTCTGCTCTGTTTAAATGTTTAGCCCCACTGTTCATAACCGGCATAAATGAAAGAGGCATAAAACAATTTCTAGAAACATAAATATGTTTCTAATTTGTGAATTCTTTATTCTAATATGTTATATACATACAGACACACCAACACACACACGCGCGCACAAACACGCACATACACCAACCCAAACAAGAAACTAAGTGATCTGATTTGCCACTAATTTAAACATCACTATTTTCAACAAAACAGAGTCTGTCCGTCTCACTATTCACACAAAAAATAGCACTGAATCATTAGATAATTGGAGTGATTTGGTATCTCGAAGGCTGGCACCGTAAAGGTGAGGGGCCAGCGAGGGAAGCAACACTTCACGAATGGATTTAACGGAAGCGGTTCACCTGAGAGTATTCCGACAAGACGACCTATTTTGGTTCGTTACGATGTGCTGAGTCTTAAGTCATGACAACAAATCGCTTACAGCTTACTGTTCACATTTTTGTGCAAAAACAGGGTGGCAACGTCTGTTTTCATGATGACGGGGGATGATATTACCAACCCCAATTTCATAGGTGTAAGATCTCCGTTCTATAATTCACCGATTTGTTGCTTAATCGTGAGAAGTTTCTGATATTTTAAACTCAATTACAATCACAGCAGTGGCTTTTAAGTATGCGTAGCTCCTTCAATAATCACTTAAGGGAAAAAGTGGTACAGACATTTTTGTCCTTTTTTTCATCAAGAATAAAGTAAAGAATAATCTACCAAAGTTCGTCGGTGTTGTTCGGAAATGGAAATACGTATATATATATATATATATATATATATATATATATATATATATATATATATATATATATCATAACGCCTCAATTATTTTAATTTGCTAATTTCAAGTAAAATAGTGTCATAAAAAGTTTTGTAACGAAACGTAAATTATTTTAAGAATTTCTTGGATTTTTATTTAATACTTCATGTTTTACCTTTACATTCGAAATGTTGAGAAATGGAGTACAACAAAATAGCATAATTGCATTCTTAACAGATGAATGTAGTTGTATTCCAATTAAAACATTACAAATTACTAAACGCGAAATAATTCCAAACCCACTGGAACACGGCCTCACTCACCTATATAACCAATACATGTAGTAATGTGACAAATTATGGTTTTAATTTTGGTTACCGCTTCCCAAATTAATTTAATAGCACGAGTTACTTCTGGCTGTAGTCTTACAACATATATAGATTAAACTTCGCTGGAGGAAATGGGATTACCGCGAGAGAACGCACGAACAACGGCAAAATCCGCCAGGTGTTCCACATGCGGAAATCTGCCATGCCCTTGGATCGCCCTGGTGGGAGGCAAGCGATCCGACTTCTACAATATGTGTCCCCACAAACGAAAAGTTAACATGTTATGAAACTGTTGTAAATTAAAATTACTTATTTCCCGATTACATATTACAAATTACTCATTTCCCTAATACATACTAAAATTTATATTATTAAAAAGTTTTAAACCGTATATATTCATAATTTAATGTTTTTGTATATGATATTACATAATAATCTGTCTTCACATTACGTTATGAAATAGAAATAATCCAGGTGGAGCAATAGTTCAATTTGAATTACAATATCTAATAGCTAGAAATAGGAAAATTTCGCGAGTTCATTTCGGGACAATATAGACGTTAAACACATATACAGTGAAGTCATCTTCGCAATCGGATCACAGTGTATTAGACCCACCCTGCACGCCTCTGAGCCAATAGCAGACTTGCAAGTAAACACCTTGCGAATCCCATAACTGCTAGGTTTGGGGCAACAGCCAATGAACACACAGCTGAGTCTCCTCTATGCACAGGACTGAGGAGTCAAGCATATAGGTCATTGAACTCGCGAAATTTGCCTGTCCTTTCTAATAGCTTTGAAGTATATGCAGAATGGTATGTTGATTATAATCAATTCTCCGTTCTGATCATACAGCAAAAATTACACATTTTAGCCAGTGTATAACATGTGAAAAAAATATATATAAACCACTTACTGATTTTCTATAGGATAATTATTTTAATGAAGGAGATCCACGGAGCAAACGTGTATGCTGAATAATGATCAAAAGTAAATATCAATGTCACACGTCATTTTTCTTTTTCACTTTGTACTACCTGCCATAAAATAACGTCGACTCAAATTTAATATTATATTTATGTTTTAAGTGTACCACAAATTAATATTTCGTGTGTGAGGTGTATCGTAATTTCTTTAGCCTTCATTATTAAAAATTATTTCTTATGACACAGTTCGGTAGGAAATAAATGCAAGACCAAAGAATTCATGGGCAAAGCTCACTCTTTCGTGTATCTACAGTTGCTGATAACTGCTAGGGGGAGAGTTGGAATAAATGTGAAGGTCATCGTCAACAAGCATTTCGTCCTGTTGTGTGTCACTGCAGGAGGGTAAGCACTTACCTCCACCCCCACCCCCACATCCCACCCTCATTGTTTATCACATTTACTCATCCTTGGGTATAGACAACCTGTCGTCTAACACAACAGCAGACAGAAGCGAGACACGTGACTTCCCATGAATGGCGATTGTGTTTCGTGTATCTACAGTTGCTGATAACTGCTAGGGGGAGAGTTGGAATAAATGTGAAGGTCATCGCCAACAAGCATTTCGTCCTGTTGTGTGTCACTGCAGGAGGGTAAGCACTTACCTCCACCCCCACCCCCACATCCCACCCTCATTGTTTATCACATTTACTCATCCTTGGGTATAGACAACCTGTCGTCTAACACAACAGCAGACAGAAGCGAGACACGTGCCTTCCCATGAATGGCGATTGTGTTTTGTCACTAATACGTGTCGCTGCTGTCGCCATCTCTCGTCGAAAGGCTGAAATAACAGCAGATCTTTGAAGCTCCGTCTCTGATGCTCTCTAACAAGTGCGACTCTTGCCAAGTCTACCTGCCAGGCGCTAGGGAAATCAGCGCCTTAATAGAAAATGCTACAGGAGAAAGGTGGATAGGAACCATGCACTATATTATTGGTTGACGAGTGAAAAATTAAGACGAGGGGGGTGGGGGACTGTGGTGGTGTAGTGGTAAGACTACTCGCCTCTCATCAGGGCGAACCGAATTCGATTCCCGGCGGGGTCGCTCCTGTATTTTCACATATAGAAACCGTACCAGACGATGCCATTTGTCGGTGGGTTGTTTCGGGGATCTCCCGTCCCCCGCCCTGGCATTCCGGCGTTGCTCCATACTCCCCTCGCTTCCCCCTCATCGGCTCTCAAGACCTCGATGTTAAGAGCCGTCCAAATATCTTCACTCACTCGCTAGTGGAGTGAGGGAGGAATGTAGTAAAATGTATGTGGCGGTGGCGTGGCCAGAACAAGGTTAGTAAAGGGAGGTTGCATCAGACTGGCGCGCATCTTTCTGCGCAAGTAGCGTGGTGACGTCACATGGAGTCCGCCTAGACCTTTCGCTCAGTCAAGACGCGCGCTCTTTTACACAGTTGCCTTTCTGTGCGGACAAGATCGGTCACGGCATGGCAGTCTCGTTGCAAGAGTATTTCCTAAAAGAAGAATTAGTGGGGTTATCTGGTCAAATAGTGCAGTTCATGGCTGCCACAGTCGCACGGGCAAAACTAAAGGAAGCCGGCAGTCAGGATCTTCAAATGGGGAATGAATCTTAAACAAAATTCCTTCTCATTGCACCAATTTTAACGATAGTTATTTCAAACAAAAAACACGTTGACGCGATTTTCTCAGAGAATATTGCTACATAAGATTGTTTTTGCAAAAAAAAAAAATCATTTACCATTTTTGTTTTGTTATATGTAAGTTTCAATATTTACATTTTGTAAAAAACATATTAATAAAAAAAAATTGGCAAAATATTTTAACGTAGTATCATTCCTCACACATCACTCCGGTGAGACGAATGTCCACTCTGGATCTCCAGTAGGAAGGTGCAAAGATTGGCGGGGAATTCCCGAGGAAGCAGGTAGATAGCATCAGCCTCGTGTTGTCGAGCACGGAGCTACGAGGTACGTGAGAGGAGAGCGTCACTGCCAGACGAAGAACCGCCGCCAGTTGTTCCAGGTGTCGTGAGCATTTCCCGTGACGCCAAGTAGAGGCGTGGGTCTTCCCCTCCCTCCAGCACTGGAGCCTGGAACTCTTCCAGCCCGACTCGATCAGCCGCCACGACGCAGTGACTCACAGTTCAGGTTGACCCTCCCCTCTGAGCTGCGACTTCCTGGAACACGCGCGGCCTACACTGTGATTATATAGGCTGTTCAGGGCGAAGTAAGCACTTCTGAGGCCCTATTTACTTTTTTCTTTCAGTGATATTTCATCCTTTAACCACCTTTTAAAATATATATATATTGCCATATAAGTAACAAACACAGTGTGTACATTCCATTGCACTCAGAAGTTAACGTCTAAGGCTACAATAAAATATATTTATGAGAGGACTTTCAAAAGTGCTCACTTTACCGTGAACAGCCTATATACGTGGTTAACGGTAAAGTGAGCACTTTTGAAATCAACATTTGAAAAATGATATATTCCCCTTTAACTGCATGCTACCGTACACACTGGCGCGCAGGCAGTGGGGAAAAATTGACAATTGCAGGCAGCCTGGGGTAGCATTCGGGTGAGAGATGGGAGGTGGGTGGTGGGAGGGGGTGGTTACAAGCAGGCAGGCCCCCCGATCTGAAGCTCTCTGGACACTTGGCACCATCTTAAATTGTTCATGAATGCTTGTGGGAGACAGATGTACACCTCAACACCTCTCTCTCTCTCATCTTCACCAGGCGGGTAGACACTTGGCGGCCAACGAGGTTACGATCGCAGGTTAGTGCAACTACAGACAGGCGGTCATCACACCTAACTTCATCTCTAGTGCTAGCAGTGATTTATCACTAAGCGATTATATTTGCTCTGGGGTTCAGACCTCGTTCATAGTATTTGTAAACTATAGAGTGAAATAGTTTTTTTAATTTATCGGAAAATATAAATTTTTGTGTGATAAGTCAGTATTGCAATAAGATTTTCAAATCAAATTTCTGAGCTTGGTCTACGAAAATTCCTAGCAGTTTAAAAATACTGTTTGTGTTAACAAGTGTGATCTATTTACCACACTTTATGGAAATTTGTGGTACGTTCGTTATTAAAAAAATAATGCTCTCTTGGAGGATGTTTGTGCATTTTTCTGTTATATAAAGTGATGGGGAATTAAGCTCTTCGCTTCGACGGAAGTTGATAATTTTGAAACACTCATTTATGTATGGTTTTATATAATTAATTACATTCTTGTAGATCGTCATATATTTTACTTATCAGGATAGATGTACACTATTGTGTCTGCTTTAAATCGTAGGTTGTATTCGGGGAGCTCTTGGTGGCATTACTATGGCGTCTGTTTAAAATTCAAAATGGGAGTTTGGAAAATCTTTATTTGTCCAGGAAATGCTAAATAATTACCTTTGTGTTTCGCTGATTAAATTGTATGCAGTGCCAGGTACGGATACATTTTTTCTAGATATAATTCACGATGTGTATGAGTAGTGTGTAAATCGCATTCAGATTTTTTTTCCCAGTAATTTCAACTCGCCCACAAGCTCCATGTATATAAGTTTTCGCACGTCATACACTGACACTATACCTTCACCATCCTCTCAGGTGGACGGGCGTCGGCTGCACTCCACATAACAGCTTATAAGTCTCCACAAATAATATAGGTCTTCTAACGCCATTCCTTCTTGCAGTCCAAAAGACATGTTTTGGGTGAGGTGCAATTTATCACGCGTGTTAATCAATTAATTAATTTTTATGTCACCAGTCTCACAGCTCGACGTACGTGTTACTCATTCATACATCTATCGGACTTATTTTAATATTATTTCAGGTACGTGATTCTGTGTGGTTCAATTTGAATTCCGAGGTTTTTCTGTAAGGTAGCTTTCACCAGACTGAATCGTGTGAGGTATGTGCAATTTGTACAGGTAAACTTGTTAATGTGTTTAGGAAGACAGTCGTTTAATTAAGGTAATTTATAGGGGCATTTTGCTGTAGATTGTTAGTTCCACACTCACGTAATTGCACTTATTATTCATGCAGTTAATATTCTCTCGTGTGTGAATTATATTTCTAAGCTCGGGACTCATGTAATTGCACTTATTATTCATGTAAAATATTCATACATAGAGCACTCTGAAATTCTCTAATGTGTAACAGCATTCAGAAAACAGATCGTTTGTCATTACTAACACGTAAATAGCATCTTTCAAAGTCGCCTTTCTCCCACCACCGTCTACAAGCAATATGCCTTCAAAAAACAAAATAATTACACTTAGGCCATTCTTAGAAATCGTTTAAACACTCTGAAATTCTCTCGTGTGTTAAATATATTTGTAAAAATCACATATATACAACCAACATCCCTAAAAACAAATAAAAAAAGAGGAAAATGACACTTAGCACACTATTGCACTCAACTCAATACCTATATTACACATTGCAACCCAACACTATGGTCAGTCACCTCCATGACACCACACTGTCAACATCGTACAAAGATCCTGCTACTCCCTCCCCCACCCAAAAAGAAAGAAAGAAAATAAAGTATACCCATACACAAAAAAAATTCATCAAAGAAATTTGATCAAACACACCCGATTTAATCGGTTTGGATTAAGGATTAAGAATTGCTATCCCATTAAAATCGGATTAAAGATTAACTTTTTCGATATCAATTTGATATCAAAGGGTTAATGCGATTAATCAAAAGGCGGCATCCTTTGTATCTAGGACCGGTCCGCCCCTACTACTTATATATATTTATGTTTATAACGGAGCATGGAATGATTATTTGATGTGACGTTTTCAAGTCAATAGTGTAGTGTACTTCCAATCACTTAATGGCTAGCTGTATGAACGATATTGAAAAGCTCTCTGCGATACATACATCCCTGGTTTATAGCCACTGAGCGTCATGCTCGGTGTAGAGGCTAAATACAGGACTGAAGATATACCGACTGACTAACTTTGACTGCAGGATAATCACAATAGCAGAAGTTGAAAACATATATCTTATGGAAGCTATGGTGTAAAGTGATTTATAATCGTTATACATTATTTTAGGTTGGACCTGAAGCACTAATGTATTAAAGTGTCATTGTTATGTGCGTCTCTGTGGAATATTCCCCTCCCTTTGATACCTGAAACACCGTGTTGAGCACTCTACATATAAAGAACACCAGACAATTATAATATTCTACCATTGTTTTAATATACTGGTGTTCTGCGTATCGCCCAAGTACCAGGTTTTGGAATGTATTATCTTGAAATTCAAACAGGTATTACTCGAAAACGGCGAGGCTTATAATATTTAAACAATGCCAACCTTTTTCGCTAGTTGTAACTTGCGGATTACATCGTTTAAATCTTAGATGTGCTACTGCTACACGAAGGTAAGTTCGAAATAAGAATACTAATAGTGATAATGTAAGTTAAAATAATCTAATGACGGCAGGTGCTGTGCTGTTTACAGATATTTGTTCATGTACCTATCATCCAGACATTCAGAGATCTAGCTAAAATACTTTCTATGATATTTGCAATAGACTAATGTTTCAGGTCCTCCATGAAAGGAGTGTTGCCCTTAGGATACAGTTCATGGGAAAGGACGTATACTGTATGTTTTCAACTTATTTTTTCGTGATTTACCTACAGCTAAAATTTATCGGCCGAGTTTAGATACATCTGTAGAGTTTATCAAAAAGGCCGCGCTTCATTCCTGACGACCTCAGTCGCGGGAAAGGCATTTACATGTCAAATAAATGATTTTGAAAATACTCTTCATCAACCGCCCCTAAATTCTTATCTAATGTTTTCGAGGTCATGATACAAAGGACTGAAACATTCAAAACGTCGCAAATTTCAGCGTACAGGTTAAATGTTGTGAAAAGCTATGTATAGGCCGTTCAAGGTAAAGTGAGCACTTTTTAGGCCCTAGTTACTTTTTTATTTCAGCCATTTTTTATCCTGCAAACACTTTTTAAAATAAATATTGCCACATAAGTAATAAACACAGTCTGTAGGTCTAGATTCCACTGCACTCGGAAATTAACGTCTAAGACTAAAATAAAATATATTTATTGACTATTATTCCAAAAGAGTGGGCTTTATCGTGAACAGTCTTTATCAGACTTGATTGAGATGAGCTGCTTAGAGAATGTCTGGGTACCGACACACTAACTTATTAAACAAAGGAAACAGGTAACAAAACTCGCTCTGCAGCGTGTAGCTAGGCCGAGTGAGGAGCACCACCCCCCCCCCCTCCGGGGGGGGGGGGGTGACCACGGAGGGAGGAGGACTTATCTGATCTCTCGCATCTTTACCCTGCTAACTCTGCGAACTACGATCGCGTTCCGGGACTCTAAAGGTTTTTGTTTCCAGTATAGCCACAGACATCGACATTAAACATACATAATAAAATAAAATTACAACTGAGAATTATAAATTTGAATTAGGTGGCGGAAGTACCGTCAATATATTCGATATGATACATCGTTGTTCCGGCATCAATTTTTAAATATATAATGAACCAACATAGGTACAATTTGCTTACTGCAAACGTCGATCTGACGCAGCCATATTACAAAGAAGATTCGTGTGCATACACTTGTCTCGCGGGGAATTAATCATACTCGCATTGTACAACGGCACTGAGTCATACTAGACTGTGGCTTAGTATGAGCCAGCATCTAAATTAACCACTTCACAATATTATGTTTACGTTTTAATCAAATGTAATTTTTACTGAACTTCGACAAAAATAATACGAGCAAACAAAAATGGTCAGAATTGAAAATCACAAGCAAACATTCTTCTGAACAACCTATTGTGATATAAGAAAATTTAGTGCTTCCGATTTATAACAATATATTTTTGTGTGTTGTTTGTGCACTGTCCACTCTCCCCCATCTCCTCTGTGCAGTTTTGTAAGGAGTGCGCAATGATCTATTTCACCTGTAAACTCACACTTGAAACAACACATGGCATACTTGTTCAACTAGTGTGTGTTATAAATTATTTAGTTGCTGAACTGAGACATCTGTTAATATTAACTTTAGTACTCAAACTCCTCGGAACAGCTTCTCGTCAGCCGATGGATATCGTGGTTTCATTCTGATCGTATCTCGTGTGTGACGTAAAAAAACTTCCGCGCACCAAAATTTAATTTTTTCAACACAGCTGCAGTTAAGTGGGTTTGGCGTTTGTAGTTTATGGCTAACGGAAATAATAACAAAAGATTTTTGAAAGTGAATGCATGAGTTTTTCTTAGCCCGTTAATGGTTGTCAAGTCGACCTAAGTTGGCATCAGGTAAAACAAATGCAGCCTTATATTATTCTTAGCTTTTAAAGCTCGAGAACTTTGTGAATTCTAGGTAATAATTCTAAATATTAGGGCGCACTAGTCAGATGCTACCGAACGTAACAATCAGTCGGTATTTTTAGAATCACTCGGGTCGTGTGTCAGTCATCGCGGTGTTCCAAAGTTGTATTCAATTCTAACTTACGAGTGTACTTCAACTGAATAACGAACACTGACCAGGACTTCCAAAAGTTTATTGTTTCCGAGTAAAAGTATTTGTCCAAATGCTTGCTGAAACAGGGATGTGAAACTCGTAGAGGCATCACATGAGTGCGAGCGGTGGTTGGTTACAACTCATTACAAGTTAGCACAAACATTTAGGTTCACGTCTATGCGATTACTTCCTGAAATACCAGAAGAAGAATTGTTCTTTTTCGAAACCAAACTGATTGTATACTCTCACATGTGATTCAGTTGCGATTCCCTCCACGTAATACATCCCAAGTTCCGTACAGCTCAACGTTGTTCTCAGGATGAGGTGCTGCGTGCTTGGAGTGAAACATAAACCACCTCTGACATCAAGGTCAACGCGAACATCCACGTCTTGCTTGAAAGACAAACTCGGAACCTGCGCACTATCATCCGGCACCTGACTACTCCAAGGCGATCAGCTACAGGCGTACAGTTCTTATCATACAATTGGGCGGGTCGGGGTTAGATTAAGGTACGGATAAATTTACTATATATCTTTATATATATGAAGTAAAGGATGTTATTGCAAATATAGCTCACTTGATTTAATACTTCTTAGAACTATTTATACATAAAAATTTTGTTTCGAAAACTAGTTACGTCATTGATTTATTTAAACAATAATTTGGTATGTGTTATTATGTACGTACTTTTCATAACTATACAAAATTTAAATTATTTATTAATACACTTTTACATGCTTAGGAACATGTTATGGGGACAAGCGAACTAGCGGTGTGTCGTATTATAGTAACTTTTTTTAGTTACTAGCAATCTTCCTAAACTGCACTAAAATATTTGTATTGTTCTATGTAGAGCGACTTGCGACATTTCATCAAGACACGTAATAAAAAAACATAAATTAATTTTTTAAATGGTATAATACTTGTTTCTACATGCTAAGCCATATCATTTCAACTATTTTAACTAATGCTAAGTTGATCTGATATAAAATGCATAAAATCCTTGTTTGTTTGTATATAATACTCACTTTTATTAAAAATATTAATGTGGTGATTGTATGTGTATATACAAACGCATAATTATATACACGCATAAATGTCTTCATACATGCCCACTATAATGTATGTATGTACATACATCCTAAATACTCTTGACATATTTGGGCTCCATATAACTATGAGTAATTAAGACTAAAACCATGTGAAATAACACTATTTTCAAGACGTCATAAAATTATTTTTAATTATTGATTATTATAATATTACATTATTGTTTGCTTTATCGAATGATTGTATTTGTGAATATAGTTTCGTTCCTCTGTTGTTTGCAGATCCAGCAATGGTACAACCACATTCAAAATGTTACAGCACATTAACCTACACTTCGCTTCCATGGTACGACAGCAAAAATTACTGTCAACCGATGTAAATACGATCCTGTTCCAAAATGTCTCAGCGTTATTCACTCGCAGCAGTTCTTGGCTGTCTAGTTAAAAATTACAGTGCCATTGCACTAGCGGTTACTGTAACTTTCGTTTAAATTGTATTTCTTTGTGTTTAGCAGTGGCGATGCGTGCTATAATTGGATGCGCAAGCTATAGTGTGCAGGGGGCAGGGGGGCAATAGTGGCGTTGGTCTCATCAATAAAAGGGGAGGGGGTCCGGGGGTCACCCCCGGGAAAATTTTGGATTTCAAGGTGCAAAATGGTGCCATTTAAACATTTTTTGGTACGTAAATATGACCTGCACCACTTGTAGAAATATTAATATTTTTTAACATAAAATTTATCCGAGTTAAAAATTAAATAAAAACAATACGATTCGTGTTGTGCCCACGAACTTGCCCACGCATCGCTCTAGTTCCTGTAAACTACACGACGCCAACTGCCTGCGGCTAGGCATCAGTTCGGCGAAGAAAGCACTACCATCGTAGCTTCTAACTCAGGTTGACACAGCCATAAGCCCCATCCCCTCCCCGGGCAGTCACCTACCCTGGCGTCCCTCCGAGGCCGGGAAGCCATTGCGACCTCCTACCTGCTGCAAGCATTACTTACAGTGCTTCCAAACATCTTGGTTTTGCTAGCCAATGAGTTGTTTACTTATAATGTACAGTATTGTTTCCCGAGTAGAATGTGTACCGCATGAGTGAAAAGTTACCTTAAAGTAAATATAAGTTAGAATTATATATTTATTTTAAATATAATATTGTCAGGAAACTGTCTGGGCAAGCACTGATTACCTTGCTTGCCCTGAGGATACGCCACTGTTGTTTTGCTATTGACGTCAGTGAAGAATACTGATTGGATGCATGCACGTCGTTGTGTAGCGACCCTATTGCCAACGGACATCGACACTACATTCTGCAGTATATCTCTGGCCGTTGCTTGGCTCCTAATACTTTCCTGGGACTCGTCGCGCTCTCCCTACAGGAAGCTGAACGGTGGTGTGGGGAATTTGGGGGGGGGGGGGTCTGAACCTACCCACCGCTAGTCACACCTCCCTCACACTCCACGTCTCTGGATACTCTCTCTGCACAAGCGATAAATTATTTTTAAGCCCATTATATATATATATATATATATATATATATATATATATATATATATATATATATATATATATATATATATATATATATATATTGGAATTTGGTTATTATCTGATAGAGGTTACTAACAATGCCCCCTTAATGCAGTTGTTAGTTGCCAAATCATTATAGATTTCAAAACATAACACTCAGGATCCGACACACGAGTGTTATAGGCAGGTTCAAAAAGTAGAAATAGAGCCTAAGCGCAGCATGCTACATTTGTGTTACAAGCTACGAAAGGAACAAAAACAACTTTTCCTCTATAGTTGATGGTTTGAAATCTGTATTAAATTAATGTCAACAGTTTCGCTTGAATAGGAAAAAAATATATTTACAAGTCTGATCTTTATTTGCAACAAAATTCAGAGTGCTAATACTGGCTCACTTGTTTATAAATCACACTTATACTGAATCAGTATGTTCTGCACACCATACAGATGGCATTACATGCAATTTGATTGAAAAAAATCTAGGAGCAAAGCCTAGTATGGTGCAGAATTCGGGAAATTGAGACTTTTGAGTGTTATATTTTGAAAGCTATAATGATTTGACAATTAATGACTGCATTAAGGGGGCACTTTTCGAATTCTCTTTAAGATAACCAAATAAAAAAATTGGAAATTCATTACTTCATTACAGTACTTGACAGTTGTGACAAATACAAAAAAAAAAATAACGACTAGGCTGTAGTTTTCCCATTGGTCAGAATGAATCACCGGCAGACAATATTCTTTCAACACCCCTCTCAACCCCAAGCGAAATGTGTAGAGGAAAAACACGTTCTTAGAAATGATCAACTAGTAGAACTGACATAGAAGAATGAGCCAGCCAGGGCCATATAGTACTCAGGAATACAGAAGTGAAAGAGCCTTTAATACCAGGGATTCCAGCCACACACGCCAGAAAAATGGTGTCACTAGCCAGCAACATGTCTGGATACCATCTGTCCAATCAACGTTGTGCAGGAGGCAATAAGGAGCATTCTACAATGACACACATGGGAATACACATAACATAATTTACAATGGCATGCACATAGATATGCGCAACATAATCTACAATAAGACACATGGAGATACGCATAACATAATCTTAAAGGAGATGCATGTGGGTACGCAAAACATAATCTAAACTGGGATGCACGTGGGTACACCATTACATAATCTACAATGACATGCAAGCAGATAGGCGCAACATAATCTACAATGAGATGCATGGGGCATGCATAGTATAATATACAATGAGATGCACATGGGTACGTGTAACATAATCTACAATGAGAGTCACATAGGTACACAAAACATAATCTTGAATGAGATGCACAGGGGTATGCATAACATAATCTACAATGAGGCGCATGGGGCACTCATAACATAATCTACTATGAGATGCACAGGCACACATAACATAATCTACATTGAGATGCACAGGGCACGCATTACAATTTCTACAATGAGATACACGAGGGTATGCATAATATAACCTGCAATGGAATGCACAAGAGTACACGTAAAATCATCTACAATGAGACATATGTGGGCATCCATAGCACAATCTTCAATGAGACACACGGGGGCATGCATAACATAATCTACTATGAGACGCACGAGGGTATGCATAACATAACCTACAATGAGATGAACGGGGCCATGCATAACATAATCTACAATGTGATGCATGGGGTCATGCATAACATCTACAATGAAATGCACGGGGGCACGCATAACATTATCTACAATGAGATGCACGAGGGTATATGTAACATAATCTACAATCAGATTCACAAGGATACGCATAACATAATCTACAAAGATATGCACAAGGGTACATATAACATAATCTAAAATGAGACACACAGGGGCATGCATAACTTAATCTACAATGAGACGAATGGGGGCATGCATAATATAATCTACAACGAGATGCACGAGGGTAAACTTAACATAATCTACAATGACACGCATGGGGCCACATGTAACATAATCTACATTGAGAAGCACGGGGACACGCATATCACAATCCACAATGAGATGCACGAGGGTATACGTAGCATAATCTACAATGAGAATCACGAGGGTACACGTAACATAATCTACATTGAGCAGCATGCAGGTACACGTAACATAATCTACAATGAGACACACGAGGGTATGTGTAACATATTTTAAAATGAGACACACGAGGGTACATGTAACATTATCTACAATGAGATGCACGAGGGTACATGTAACATTATCTACAATGAAACCCACGGGGCCATGCATATCATAATATACATTGAGATGAACGCAGGTATGCATAACATAATCTACACTGAGAACCACCGGGGGATGCAAAACATAATATACATTGAGAAGCATGCAGGTACACGTAACATTAACTACAATGGACGCACAAGGGTACAGGTAACCTAATCTACAACGAGATGCACGAGCGTAAACTTAACATAATCTACAATGAAATGCACGAGGGTACAGGTACCATAATCTACAATGAGACACATGTGGGTAAGCATAGCACAATCAACAATAAGATGCATGCAGGTATGTGTTACATAATATACAATGAGATGCATGAGGATACGCATGACATAATCTTAGATGAGATGCACGAGGGCACTCTTTACCTAATCTACAATGAGACTCGCGTGGGTAGGGGTAACATAACCTACAATGAAAATCACGATGTTACACATAAAATAATTTACAATGAGATACACGCAGATACATGTAACATAATCTAGAATGAGATGCACGAGGGTATGCATTACATAATCTACAATGAGATGTACGAGGGTACACATAACATAATCTACAATGAGATGCACAAGGGTATGCATAACATAATCTTCAATGAAATGCACGAGGGTACTCATAACATAATCTACAATAAGATGCACGAGGGTACGTGTAACATAATCTACAATGGGATGCATAAGGGTACACGTAATATAATCTACAATGCGATGCAAGTATGTATGCATAACATAATATAAAATGAGATGCATGCAGGTACGTGTAACATAATCTACAATGAAATGCACGAGGGTACATGTAACATTATCTACAATGAGACACACGAGGGTACATGTAACATTATCTACAATGAAACACACGGGGCATATCATAATATACATTGAGATGCATGTGGTTATGCTTAACATAATTTACAATGTGATGCACGAGGGTACGCGTAACATAATCTACAATGAGATGCACGAGGCACGCATAACGTAATCTACAATGAGATGCACGATGGTACGCATAACATAATATACAATGAGATGCACAAGGGTATGCATAACATTATCTACAATGAGACACATGGGCACACGTAACATAATCTACAATGAGATGCACGTAGGTATGCATAACATTATCTACAATGAGATGCACTAGGGTACGCGTAACATAATCTACAATGAGATGCATAAGGGTACGTGTAACATAATATTCAATGAGATGCATGGGGCATTCATAACATATCTACAATGAGATGCATGAGGGTACATTTAACATAATTTACAATGAGATGCACCAGGGTAATCGTAACGTAATCTACAATGAGATGCACCAGGGTACGCGTAACATAATCTACAATGAGATGCGCGCAGATGCGGTTAACATACAGATACAAGTAAGAAAGCTGGGCAACTCCCAACTCTCCCGTGTCTGTGAATCCGTGTAACCAATAGGAACCGAGTATTTGGTTTGTTGATATTCGTTTTCGTGGCCATTGTATTATACACTGCAACAAGTGCTTCTTTTTACCGTGGCGATTATAATTTTTTTTAAATATATAAGTGCACATGTTCGACAGTATTATTTACATATTTTCCAACACAGTATTAATATTCGAAATCAGATGTGTATATTATGAAACCTGTGTCAGTCATTTGCAACAGCAGTATTTTAATTTCGTTAGTTGAAAGTCCGTACGTTTATTCGTTGCTTGCATTTCGGTGTATTTTTTCTTACATAATGGTGCATTGTAGCCCGGACCTAAGAAACAGCATTCTGTAGTCAGTAAGACGACCCCACGGCTCACGCAGCCCACAGAGTGTTCAGGAATACGAAGGTGAGATGGTGGCGTGTTTTGAGAACCATAGCTACACACGTCCACTAACGTCGTTCGCTGACAGCTCCTTTAGACATTCTTGCACGGCGGCAGCCTGGATAATAGCAAGTATCCCGTAACGCACAGTAGTCAATCAGACACAAGGCCCATTACCACAACTTTGCATGGACAATGAACGACCGAGTTGACTTAAGGCACGACCTCTCCCGCCATGTTGAATTTTCCGTTTGTATGCCATAACTTCCTTTTCAGTGAAATAACAAAATATTTGTTACTATATCATTATCGCAATCGACAATCCCCTTCAAATTTAGTCGTCAAACTTCATCCACGTGTAATATGGTGACTGTTAATATGCATTCTCGAAAAAAATACATGTCTACTTAGAATTTTCAGAATTTATGTTTGTACTTCAGTGTAACGTATATTGTCGTGATTGTATAGTAGCAGTTTCGTAAAAAGTGTCGGTATACAACTGAAATAAGATAGAACCAATAATTCAACATGACGTGTGAGGCAAGGTGGGTTTACGGTTGATTTTAACAGTATAAGTTCGCAGTGTGATTAAGATATTATTGAATGTATTCTAGGGTATTAGTTTATGACTGTCGTATGCAGGTCTTGACGGGCCGTGTGAGTTCTTGGCGAGGCTTAAGATATCGTTATATTTTATATCTTAAGTACAAGTCAAGACGAAGTAGCCAATCAGAGCCCAGCTACAGTTGTTGTTGGCGGGAAACTGTATTTACAACTTATATTTAGCTTATGTAGTATTGTGAAATCGTATGAAACTAATTATTTTAATGGAGACAGTATCCTCTTGATTCAAAGAATAGGTCGTGTTTTCTTTCGTGGAAAAGGTTATTGAATTCGCTTTATAGTTAACTTTTTCATATTTATTGATGTAAATGCCTAATTTTGGTATTGGCTTCCCCTTCTGTAAGAGTTGAAGAGTTTTTTTTTTTTTTTTTTTTTTTTTTTAAGATTACACAAGCAGTAACCACAGATAATTAAATATATGCTAATTGTGCATTTTTCCAGGTTATTTTGGTTGCTTACATCTCCTACGATTTTGATTGGCTACACTTAACAGTTGCTAATTCAGTCATAAACTGCAAATCTTCTCATAGTCATTTTCCGTGTGCTTATCGAGTCATTAATAGAGATGATGGTTTATCGCCGGAAAATATGACTGTTCGCTAGGATTCAACATACTGTACACAAGTTTGACAGTTTTCTTTCCTTATTGTCTGTCATGCATGTATGAAGGTACTACCGCAGTTCACTACGCCAATGAGGATTCAGATACTGTGAGGCAGAACGTTCGTGATTGGCCTGCAAACCACTAGCCGAGTCAAAACCTTGTTCATCCAATCATGAAGGAATAAACTAGATAGAGTGTTATAGAACATATGTAGACTCCAGGAGTTTTAGCGCTGGTCATTAAGTACAATTCTTAACTCTTGAGTGTGTAATTCTAAAGCCACCTTTACACCGCAGGGACGGGCCTCTGTGTAGTCGCCTACTCTGTGTCTGGTAGCGGGCAGTGGCCCGGCCCTATCGGAGGTTCTTTGTGGTCGCCTCTTGCCGGAAGCAGTTCGCTGAGGAACGCTCGCGGGCAGGTTGTTTTGTTGCTCGCTCGCCCTTGGTGCAGTGGCCGGCCTTAACCCCTGCGCCTCCGCGGTCAAGGTCACCCGCTGCCATGACGACATCACACGAGACACTACTATACACAGCCGCGTGTCTCCTGCAACATGGCGGCCACTCGCAGGCAACGTGTCGCGTTTGATTGGCTGATTTGAGCGAAGTGAAGAGATGTGGGCGGCTCTTAACATCGAGGTCTTGAGGGACGATGATGGCGAAGTGAGGTGAGGATGGAGCATCGCTGGAGTGCAAGGGCAGTAGGAACGGGACATCCCCGAGAAAACCCGCCGATCAGCGGCGACACGATTCCCACACGTGAAAACCCCGGGGGAGGGGGACTCCGAAGGAAATCGAACCATGTTCGCGTTGGTGAGAGGCGAATAGTGCAGCCACTACACCACCGCGGCCCCTTGTTGAAGTATAGCCTGCTCGTCAATCTCTTTGCGAAAACTGACGGCCTTACCAATGTGTTGGGGACTATACCCGAGAATAGATTGGGTAAAACTTGTAGGAAGATTGCTCTGCACACGAAATACAAAACTGGCTTGAGTAGTTACGAACAATACTGTCGTAACTCCCATAATTAAGTGTTCCGCCGGGCTGCCGAGTGTTCGATATCCTGGTTTATTGACGAAACTGTTACACATGCCCCCTGCAGTGTATTTACCTAGGGAAAGACATAATAGCCCAGACGAGGAGGGAATGGTACTTTAGTCTTACCACGCATGCTGTAAATATTACCATGGAGCACTCCGATATAGTTAGAGACGATATAGTTATACTGACGTATCTGAAAACCTACTAGCCGGACACTAGTCAAACTACGATAGGAGACAGTATTGAACTTTGGTGTTTGGCCTACCGCCAGTAAAATGATCGTGTCGTAGCTGAAAGTGTCATAGGTACACGCAGCACTACGAGAACACCGCACGCCAGTTGAAGGCCGTGAACGTACAGGCGATGACGTTCTCGTAGAGCGTGCCAGTGTGACCCTTTAACAGTTATTTCTAAATCGCACTTATTTTTCTTATATGATTAGTGACACATATGTAACCGTAATCAAACATTATCTAATTATTTAATAATTTTAATCCCCCATGGGAAAATACAGGTATATTTAAAACCCTACAAATAAAAAAAAAAATTCGTTAAATAGTCGTCCATGTCATGTCTAGCTTTGATTTTTTATTTCTGGTCATACATTTTCATTACGAAGGTTTGTAAGTAAATTCAAAGATGGAGTGGATACTACCCCCTTGACATGCTGGACTGTACATCCTAATATTTCAAATATGGAGTGGATACTACCCCTTTGACATCCTGGACTGTACACCCTGTAATATTTCAAAGATGGAGTGGATACTACCCCCCCTGACATGCTGGACTGTACACCCTGTAATATTTCAAAGATGGAGTGGATACTACCCCCTTGACATGCTGGACTGTACACCCTGTAATATTTCAAAGATGGAGTGGATACTACCCCCCCCCCCCCGAACATGCTGGACTGTACACCCTGTAATATTTCAAAGATGGAGTGGATACTACCCGTACTCGACATGTGGACTGACATCTAATTATTTAAGAGGGAGTGGATACTACCCCCTGACATGCTGGACTGTACACCCTGTAATATTTAAAGAGGGAGTGGATACTACTACCCCCCTTGACATGCTGGACTGTACACCCTGTAATATTTCAAAGATGGAGTGGATACTACCAAATTGACATGTTGGACTGTACACCCTGTAATATTTTAAAGATGGAGTGATACTACCCCCTTGACATGCTGGACTGTACACCCTGTAATATTTCAAAGATGGAGTGGATACTACCCCCTTTGACATGTTGACTGTACACCCTGTAATATTTTAAAGAGGAGTGGATACTACCCCCTTGACATGCTGGACTGTACACCCTGTAATATTTCAAAGATGGAGTGGATACTACCCCCTTGACATGTTGGACTGTACACCCTGTAATATTTAAAGATGGAGTGGATATACCCCCTTGACATGCTGGACTGTACACCCTGTAATATTTCAAAGATGGAGTGGATACTACCCCCCTACATGTTGGACTGTACACCCTGTAATATTTTAAAGAGGGAGTGGATACTACCCCCTTGACATGCTGGACTGTACACCCTGTAATATTTCAAAGATGGAGTGGATACTAACCCCTTGACATGTTGGACTGTACACCCTGTAATATTTGAAAGATGGAGTGGATACTACCCCTTGACATGCTGGACTGTACACCCTGTAATATTTCAAAGATGGAGTGGATACTACCCCCTTGACATGCTGGACTGTACACCCTGTAATATTTCAAAGATGGAGTGGATACTACCCCCTCTACATTTGGACTGTACACCCTGTAATATTTTAAAGAGGGAGTGGATACTACCCCCTTGACATGCTGGACTGTACACCCTGTAATATTTCAAAGATGGAGTGGATACTACCCCCTTTACATGTTGGACTGTACACCCTGTAATATTTTAAAGAGGGAGTGGATACTACCCTCTTGACATGCTGGACTGTACACCCTGTAATATTTCAAAGATGGAGTCGGATACTACCCCTTTACATGTTGGACTGTACACCCTGTAATATTTTAAAGAGGGAGTGGATACTACCCCCTTGACATGCTGGACTGTACACCCTGTAATATTTCAAAGATGGAGTGGATACTACCCCCTTACATGTTGGACTGTACACCCTGTAATATTTAAAGAGGAGTGGATACTACCCCCTTGACATGCTGGACTGTACACCCTGTAATATTTCAAAGATGGAGTGGATACTACCCCCTTGACATGTTGGACTGTACACTATGTAATATTTCAAAGATGGAGTGGATACTACCCCCCTGACATGCTGGACTGTACACCCTGTAATCTTTCAAAGAGGGAGTGGATACTACCCCCTTGATATGCTGGACTGTACACCCTGTAATATTTCAAAGAGGGAGTGGATACTACCCCCCTGACATGCTGGACTGTACACCCTGTAATATTTCAAAGATGGAGTGGATACTACCCCCCTGACATGCTGGACTGTACATCCTAATATTTCAAATATGGAGTGGATACTACCCCTTTGACATCCTGGACTGTACACCCTGTAATATTTCAAAGATGGAGTGGATACTACCCCCCTGACATGCTGGACTGTACACCCTGTAATATTTCAAAGATGGAGTGGATACTACCCCCTTGACATGCTGGACTGTACACCCTGTAATATTTCAAAGATGGAGTGGATACTACCCCCCCCCCCCCGAACATGCTGGACTGTACACCCTGTAATATTTCAAAGATGGAGTGGATACTACCCCCTTTACATGTTGGACTGTACACCCTGTAATATTTTAAAGAGGGAGTGGATACTACCCCCTTGACATGCTGGACTGTACACCCTGTAATATTTCAAAGATGGAGTGGATACTACCCCCCTGACATGCTGGACTGTACACCCTGTAATATTTTAAAGATGGAGTGGATACTACCCCCTTGACATGCTGGACTGTACACCCTGTAATATTTCAAAGAGGGAGTGGATACTACCCCCCTGACATGCTGGACTGTACACCCTGTAATATTTCAAAGGTGGAGTGGAGACTACCCCCTTGACATGCTGGACTGTACACCCTGTAATATTTGAAAGATGGAGTGGATACTACCCCCTTGATATGCTGGACTGTACACCCTGTAATATTTAAAAGAACAGTTCGTTGGAAGCGACCAACTAGGCGTTTCATTTTGTGTCAGGTTCTCCTGAACATCTTGGAAATAATCATTTTGCTTTGAGCAAGTGATTGGTATGACATTTGGTGTGAACTGTGATCACTGCCGCGGAGTCTGAGTTTCCTCCGGGTGCTCCTGCTACGTGACAATTCAAACATTAATTTGTAATTTCTGTTGCTGCAAATTATACATTTTTGGATGCGTGGTGCACTTAAGCTGGCAAAGTACAAGTTTCGTCAACACAACCAACTAGCTGTATGTAGGCTTTGTGTTCGGTGACAGAGATATCAACCAATCATAGGGTTGAACAGTAGCTAGGTCTAGAAATCAATTACTCACAGGGACGTTGATTAGCCACTGAGCCTCGTATTGTACAGACCGGTCCTGTGCAACATGTTGACAATTGTCTACACTAGCAGTGAAAAGGTTCGGCGGTGATCCTGTCAGTGTATTCCACGCTAGTAAAGATGAAAGTGTGATGCCTGTATAAGGACAACTCGTAAGTTTCTGTACAGAAAATACAACAGCTAAAACTGATCATGGACACAATCGTTTTAAACATTCCCACGCCAAAAAATAATAAGTCTTATGTAGAGTATAAATGAGAACTTGGTACTTGTTTTTAAGCACGAAACGTTTCTTAAAATCTTTTCGTGTTCAAACATCACTACAAAATAGTTCGCTGTTTTAAAATCACGTATTTTCTAGCAGAATAATGCCCGAGCCAGACTGAGCCCTTGATGCAACATTGCAGACGTGAGTAATATTCTGTTTCATTTCTTTACTTCTTTACTTCTGTGTTTTTGGAGGTCAGCATGCTGGAAATAATTACAAGCTTCAGATCTATGGAAATAAGCAAGGAAAGTATATTTATTAATGTTCTCACTCACACGGATATACATCATAATAAAGAAGGAACTTATAATAATAAATATTGCAATTATTGGTACATATTGGGTTCTTTATATTAAACCGAAATTTCTAAAAATGCACAAAAAAATTATTTGATAAAAAACACTGACGACGCTCGGACATTATACTTAAGGGAAAATTATGCCTACCATTAGCAGTTTTATTAAATAATTAAATTCTGTTTGTAAATCATATCCTGTTACATGATTCCCAGTGTCGTGCCTCCCGCTGGAAACTGCACATTTACATTGTGTCGGAACCACAATTATATTCATACCTACTCCACTGATTATTAACCCTCGACCTGTCGCCATGTCCACGAGTGGTACTTACGAGCGGTACTGCACACAGCAAGGCACCAGTGTCCAGTTTTCCTTGTCGATAGTATGATTTGTGGAATTCGCATCTCTCTGACATAAGCGGTGTCCTGTAACCCGCAGCGCGTTGTCCACAGATCGCAAGACAAGTGCCGAACAAAAGCACAGGGCATACAAAACCATTGCGTGATTGCAACTTTTGAACTCAGAAATTAATGTATGGACGAACGGGTTAAGGTTCCCGCCTACCTGCTCCGCGTGAACTGCGCTGCACGGTGTTTCAAATACAAGTTTCCCCGCCAAACTATTGAACGTGTGTATGATGTGCTGATCTATGAAAGAAACAAATACTTCAGACACGAAGGCTGCCGAGTACTTTCAAAATGTCACGCACGTTAAAAACGCAATTTCAGAGAACTCCAAAACGTCTAAAAACGGACGATTTGTTGCTCAAAATATACGGATCAGATAAATACAAAACTACTTAAGGGCACTACACTGAACCTCGCTGCAGACTTTCCACCAATAAAATTACAGGGTCACCGCTGAAACTCCTATAGGAAGACGCAGTGCGCCTGGAACACTGCACGCCAGTTCAGAGCCTCGCGCTTAGGGGGACGTGGGACATAAATGTTTACTGGTTTTTGAAAGCCAACACAGAAAAAAGTAAAAATAGCAATCCTAGATAATAGGTTTTGACAACTTAACGACCAAGTATTTTGCAGTATTACTGTATCAATTTCACATAATGTCCTGCGCCACGAAAACACAAAAATTGACGGCTCCAGAAATATCTCGGCAGAATAACGTCACTCAAGTAAAATATTTGCTCTCGTAGTTAGTAAAAGCTATTCAGTATGGTTGCCCTTTCTTTGTGTTCTCTATTGTCTTCCATAAAATTGGTAAAATACGATAAACCTCAATAGCATTAATTTATGTCCCATGCCCTCTTAAGCCGGCCCTACACGATACCCATTTCCGTATCAGTTTTTCGTACCCATCCTCCCATGTACTCCCATGTAGGTTACCATCCAGCCTCCTCCGGAGGTCTGCCTCCGGGTATACCCACGGAGTTGCGACAGACAAGATGGCGGACTCTCAAGTTACAACCTCGAACCCTTTACGAAAAAATTACGTGTTCTGTAAAACGTGTTTATGTACCAAATGAAACTTAATGTACGCGTAAGCGACGGGAAAAGTTTCAATGTACTCCCACGGTCATAATAAAACAATAAACACGACTTTGAAAATACGTCATAACTATGGACTTTTATTATGTATATAACCCGTTACGTAGTTAATCGAATCTCCGTATCGCGGAACTTTTTAGGGAATTTTATGCGATATGTTATTGCTGTTTATAATTTAAGTTATTGCCAGAAAACGCTTATTTCTGCAATATGTTCGTCTAAAAGCAATAATACATACCAAAGGCAAACAAAGAAACCACAGGCAGCCGATTGCACTGTGCAGTTACTTTTTTATTATTGATTTTATCCAAAGAAATTCTACATATAAACGTTTTCTGACGATAACGTAAATTATAAACGAAAACAATGTATCACATAAAGTTTCGTTATATGACGGAGGTTTGAACTCTGAAACCAGAAGCTTTATGGTACACACCCGCGATCTAACCCACTTTGATACACACACTACTTAGGAATAGGCTGTGTGTTGCGTATTGCAAGGACTATAATAGCAGTGATGATAACCCCTACACATAAAAGTTTTATTATTTGTATTGTGATATTTTCCCCTTCTTTTAGTCTCCTGGCGTATAAACTTGTTTAATTACGGAAAGCACAATATTGATTATAATTCTTGTTAAAGATAAATATTTAGAAAATTTAATAATGTTTTAATTAGTCGCGTAAACGTCTATTGTACATAAATGTGAAAACAGTGCCATGTTTTTTATATATAAGCAGTGCCGTTACTAACATTATTTCCCATACATTAATAGTCTAGTACTTGTACTCAGCAACTTAAATAAATACAGTCTTCAGAGGGAAAAATAACCATCGTACTTTTTGGATACAGCACAAAGTATCTACATATAATATTTGATTACATCTGTAGCCGTCAACAGCGGAATATCTGCCATTTGCGAGTTGTTTCTTGACTGCAATTTACAATTTTCTGTTAGCACTTTAGGTTACGTGTGGGTATGAACTGATGAATTCTTTCTTCTTTTCTGCTATAGAAATTTTTATGCTTCTGTTGTGTCCATGGATATAACCAGGGATAGGAAATATCAGCGAGTTCAATGACCTGTAGCCTAGGATTCACGGTCATGTGTATACTCGAGCCTCAGATGTTTGTTTATTGGCTGCTGGCTCAGAGAGTAGCCAGTGTTACCTCACCTGCCAGTATGGCACTAGCTACTTGTTTCCTTGCAAGTCTGCTATTGGCTCAGAGTCGTCCAGGGCGTGTCTAATAAACTGAGATCCAATGGCAATGTCAACTTCAGTGTACATGTGTTTGACGTCTATCTTGTCCTGAAATGAACTCGCGAAATGTTCATATCCCTAGTTATAACAGAAGGTAGCAGAAATTGGGTATCGTGTAGGGACGGTTTTTAGTGACGATAGCTCACTTGATGCGCTTGGCATTGTCGTCCTTATCGCTCTCACACTTCTCGGCCTCAAACGCTGTCAACAGCTTCAGGCAGGTAGGCGGGCGCCTTAACACGGGGATACTCGTTCACGTGTGACGTGTTGCAAAATAAAGTCATGGTCTGTGCTGTACAAAGCCAGAAGCTAGCACGAATACACTGTTGAAGTCGCTGCTAGTGTGTTGCTAGTGCGCAGACATACTGGAGAGAGACAACTTGTTTGTTTACAGCGAATAGCATTGCGAGCTCTATTTGAAGTGTAGTTGTTCTAATGTTTCTCTAAATGCGTGTTATTCTTGCGTTTGTGAAAAGAGAATTTGGCATGTGCACACGCTTGAAAACTACTATCTATGTTTGATGTATTCGGCGACGAACGAAAATTAATATTAATGGATGGAAATGCGTACGAGCCGGGCCATGCGAGTTCAGAGGGGCACATTCCCGAAAGTAGCAGTGTCTAGTATATACCGTGTATATACCGTGGATGCATACGTGAAAGATATCGCACAATTATGGTGTATATAGTGATATGATATCTGCATAAGTTTGTAACTGAACAATTGCAGTGGGTTTAATTTTTACAAGTGCTGTTGCAATAACTAACCTCCGTGCATTTAAGGTGTAGCCTGTTAAGTGGCGGACTCGTTAGCGGTACAGGCACATTTATAAAACTGCAGATGCGTATTTTTCTAAATACCGATTTGCCATTTCAGTGTAGGAGTTTGTGGAATTAATTTATTAGTAGTAAGGGCCGTGAAAGTTCGTCGAGTGAAGGTAAACAAAAACGTGAACTGATACAAGCATGTTGTAAACATAACCTGTAGCTTTCCTCGCGATAAAATGGATGTTTCCCGGTGAAGGGCATTGATGGCAAACCTCTTCGTAGATCAATACAAGGCTACACCTTATCAAATAAAGTCACTCTTACAATTCCCCCCCCCCCCCCCCTCCCGCCCCAAGCCAGCAACACAAGAATATACAAGCAAATCAGTTCTCATATTTTAAATAGCTAACGAATGTAGCCTTCCTGATATTTTTATTTTCGAAGGTTTGACGAACTCACTCCAGGCAATTTCTAGGGTAACTAATAAAGACAATGGCCAATTCCTTCCTTGTATTCCCTTCATTGGTATACCATTCTCAAATGAAAATGCTCTCGACAAAATGTTAAGTTAAATAATGTTTACTCGTGTGTTTAAGTGATGATGTATTGGATGGTAGGTTGTAATCATTACAGTAAATGACAAATGTTTACATTTTATCGTTTTCCAAAGGTAGTTAAAATAAAGAAAACTTGGACAAAGCCAATATTTCAGTTTAACTACACCATCTGCAAAATTTAAAAACCTTCAGGTGATTTTCTTTAATTAGTATTTCAAACTTCTTCAGGATTTTTGAAATTCTAATTTTGTGGGCAACTAATTGGCATTAATCTTATTTTAATATTGATGATGAATCATGTGTATTTAAAATGAAGTGTGCTTCGTGACAGAGTGAGTACTCTAGCCGCTACACCACCACGGCCTCCATCATCTTAAAAAGGGAGGAGTTAAGAGAGGTTGTGAATAGTTTGCAACAACCAAGGCGTTGAGAGACAATGAGGGTGGAATATGACAGATATGGTGTAGTACTGAAGTGCAAGGGTGAGGAACACAGGAAAACCTCGAGAAAAATGTCAGCCAGCAGAATCAATAAGCACAATTACTACATGTGAGTAACCTCAAAATGAAACAAACATGGATCACTTAGGTGGAAGGTAAGCGCCCTACCACTACGGCCACAGCAGCCCCTGCCCCCCTTCCCCTTAGGAAGGGAGCAGAGGAACCTCATTTCTTCACTTATATTTGGGCAAAGTCAATTACAAAGTTGAATTTAAAAAAATGACTGTAACAATTAATATAATTCTCTATCAGCGTATCATAGATCTAGTTGCTGAATGGGCGGGCCAGTATTTTGCACATATGCATTTAATTTTTCTATAATTACTTACTTGTTTCTTTCTTAGGTACCAGTAAATACTGGAAATTGTCAAATATAATATATAGGTTGCATGTACCGACATACATGTATACATAACAGCATTGACAGATGGGATTTACAGACAAAAATACAGAAAAGAAAATTATGGAGAAATCATGTATTCCTGGAAGTGGTATTTGAAAACTTTCGCAGTAGACCTAAGTTACTCGATTTAAAAACATTGGTAAGTATTTTGACATGCATGTCGATGATAATGTTTACAATAGTGAAATAATCATCACCCAAAGTTTCGACTATCAACAAGGTCAGCGGTAATGACATATGAAACAAATAATAAATTGTTTTGGATATACACTGTTTTAGCAGAGTTTATGTTGCAGAAAACTAGAATTACACATACAAACACACGAAAGCAAAGAGGAATAGTTGTCAACAGGTTCATGAACACATACATAATTCTGTAGAAGGCATAGTTTAGTTGCAGGAAGACAACTGTGTTTCCCTGTTTATGGTGTGTCCAACATTAGTTTTCTTGTTTTCTTAATTAGCTGCTTATTAACTGAATTCCTTCTACATAGTTGTCTGTGTTGTCCATGTAGGCCTACCTAATGGCAACTATCCTTGGTTGGTTTTCTGTGTGTGTGTATGTTTGTATGAGTTTGTATGTAGTTCCCTGCCACATGAGCTCTGCTGCAAAGGCAAGTGTCCAACACTATTTTCCATTTAATATTTAATATTCATATAGGTCTAGATGAATTATGAAAGTGTAAGAAATTTTAGCTCAAGGGAAAGCTCTTTACAAGATTCAGTGTTTAGTTAAATAATAATAAATCATAGCAACAGTTTATGGCAAGAAAACATGTCAAAACTGCGATATCTCGCATGATTAATAACCCCAACTTTAATAACTCTCCCAAGTAGGCAGTGATCGCCCTTATTTATAACTTGTAAATGGCAGTTAAACACACTGGATTCGTCAGATAGTTCCATAGTCATCCAATTTAAAAGAAACAAATTTATTTTTATCATCGCTTCCACTAAGAAACTAACTTTTACAACTACTTCATTAAGTGGTCCTGCAGTAGTCCAAAAAATATATATTTTACATGTCAACTGCGAATTTGATTGGTAATACACGTTTCACGGTTATAAAAGTATACATGGGTACAATTACTTGAAGTAAAAACGTGTTTTCAAACACTACATATTTGCAAGGTGAAAATTAATACTATCAAGTACTGCTTAAATATCTTGTTTCTCACACAATGCACATTTGTTTCTGGTAATGATTCCTACATATAAAATATACGACTGCACAAAGCCGTCGGATAAGATAAATACAGCAGACTAACGAATGTGTGTCTCCAATGCTGTGGTTGCTAGGCAACGCAACCGGAAATGACGTCGACTTCAACCGCGTATACTGAATGCGTTTTCCCCCCCGGTTAATGCTATTGGCTAATGTTAGCATATTAAAATATAATTGCTTATTGCTGGTGCTATTCGCCAATATTAATTATTTTCATAGGTTTCTATCGTGTAAGTTATTACAGGGATTCCGTAACTTGTCAGACAAAAAGTCTCTTCTTTTACATCATCTGGGGCCGCGGTGATTTAGTGGTTAGACTACACGTCTCCCACGTGTCGAACCGAGTTCGATTCCCGGCGGGGTCGCTCCTGGGTTTTCGCATGTGGGAATCGTGCCGCACGATGCCGCTGGTCGTCGGGTTTTCTCCGTTGATCTCGTGTTTCCCCCGGCCTTGCATTCCGGCGCTGCTCCATACTCACGTCAATCACCTTCAAGACCTCGATGTGAAGAGCAGCTGCCACCCAGATCTCTCCACTCTCCAGTCTGACCGGCCAGCCAGCGACCCCATCTTGCCGGCGTGTGCCTGTGCGATACAAGCGCGGCTGCTTCACCTCTGTATACATACCTACTCTGTAGCGCAGACGTCTCCTGCTGTGCATGGTGAGTGTTTCTGTGAGCGCGTCTCACGGAAGTTCGGTGGCCTCTGAATGATAAAGACGGCCAGGAAATGAGGAAAGGAGAAGGGGGATCAGTTGGAAACATCAGGCCATATTCCCGCGCGCACTGCCGGTGGAACTTCGGTTATTATACGGGGCGGGAAGCAGTGTTGTCAACTCACTGGCAAATAACGCAATATACTGCTCAATAAAATTAACACAAAGTACAATTTTTACAACCTTAACTCACCATAAATATATTTTTTCAAATCAAACAGTTTCGTGTCAGGTTGACATTTACATTATTTGAAATATGGTTTTAGTTTTATCATTAGAAACTGGTTGGGGCCACCCTCTAAGTTCATTTAGTATTATCGTAATACCCACTCTTTTCGATATGCCAGTGAGTGTGTACACTTTCACTTGGAGATATTTATTAATTACTAAAAATGTGTTGCAAAACACGGTTAAGCAATAGTTAAACCAATTGTTATATAATGTTCTCCACTTGCCCCTTTTTTACATCAACGTATTGCGAATACGCCTCATGTAAGTAGCAGTCAGTGATGTAAACATGTTCTGTGTCGTGAATCTTCGAACATTAACTCGCTCTCTCTTCTCCGTATACGTGCGAACACAAGCAACCTAATGTTGTGATATTATGATGTTTAAATCAGCAGCCTCATGTAAGACTTCGTCAAGAGGGGAACTACTTGGCAGGAACTATGCTACATGTAAATATACGAAATCTGGAAATTTCTAATGTTGACATTTTAATAAGTAAAACTATAGATAGTAGCTGAAATTAATATTCTGTAGCAACTGCTTTCTGTCAACAAAACTGCATGCGTGTGTAAAATTCTTTATGTCTATTGTTGGAATCTTCCCTATTTTTCAAACAGACATTTGAAACATGACATGGTTGTTTTCTAAATATGACATATGCCACAAGAGTTATGATGTTCGTTGTCCTCTCGGTGTAATTTTGAAGACTTAGTAAAGCTTAGTTTGCAGGAGGTGCAGGGATATGAAGAAAGTAGAACTGTAGCAGGGCTTCAGGAACGTTGGCAGTATGAACGAGCAATGACTTGGCAACACTGTTGTTAGTCAGGGGGGAGTGGAACACTGCGGGGCGGGGGGGGGGAAGGGTGAAGGAACAAGAGGCTCGGGGAAGAGGCTGTGAGACTGTGGCTATCCCTGGATAGCAGGCAACACGCTACTCTCTCCATCAACTCCGTACACGCGAGAATCCTCTGCAAAGAACGGGTGTATTTTATTCGTGGTTTCTTCACACTCTTTCTATCACACCTTTGGGAATCACCCTCCTTGTATGACGTCACGTGTTTGATTGGTTGGTTCCTAAATACGTTGTGCATCACAAGCGTTTTATACTTCTGTTAACATAAAAGAATATAAAATCACCTTAAATTGTTAATTTTTTTATATTTCACTTATAAATTACAATATTTAATTTATAATTACTATAAATAAAAAACAGTGACAATATAGATATTTTGGTAATGCCTGGTAAGAAATAATTCTTATGTAAAATACTGTTACACTGAATGCATACGGATACAGTGCTCTGTCCCTTTGTTGTGACTTTGTAGACTCGGTTAATGTTTGCACGAGGCGGAGGAATATCCTGGAAGGAGAACTTTAAATAGAGCTTCAGAAAAGTAACCGTGAATGGACTACACATTAAAAGCAGCATGCGTCACACTCAATATACTTATCTTAACTTCAGCCAGTCACACGTGACTAGAAATAAACGTGATTTCTGACAAGTATTCGTCTATTAAGATAGAGGTAGAGTAGTTCACATCTACACGTGACTGTACAACACGCAGCTCCATTACAAAGAAGCACACATACTAACAAAATTGTCAGGAAAGTACGATTTATGTTGCATATGAAATAAGGATGCTTGCGTTTAGTAACACCACATAATAATTTGTTATATTTTAAACATTTTAATATTAAGAAAATTTAAGTTAATTTTTGTATTATAATTTTGAAGTAACGGTTGTGGTAATCTCTGTGCGTAGCAGGCTTTGTGTAAACTTATTGCTTCGTCACCATTAACTTATTGCTAGGGCCAGTGATTTTTCGCGTAAAAATCGGAGCACGCAGTAGACTTTAATATTATACAAGATGTGTCTAAATTCCCATTACACAATGTAAGGACTCGTAGTGGAGACCAAGACGGTAACATTCTGCATAGGAACTTATGTGAGGAAACAACGTACCGTTTCCCCGCGACAAACAAAACACCACCACATCACATGTTGACCTCTACCACGTCTGCAACATACTGTACGTTGTTTATGTTCAGGGCCCAATTACAAGAAGGGCTCAATGTGGCGACCAGCGACGTCTACATAAACACGGTACCTACGTACCATGTTCTGGTACACACGATCACCAATACCTGGACGTCCAAGATCCGCCGCAGCCATAATCCGCTCCAGCAGGTCTTCCTCTGATTCCACAGAGGTCTTGTAAATCACGCCCTGCATGTGGCCCTACAGGAAGTAGTCAAGCGAAGTCAAGTCGGGTGAACGTGCAGGCCAAGCAATCGGACTACCTCGACCTATCCACTGTTGGTCAAAACGTTGATCTATACGACGTCAGACCGCAAGAGCCATAATTGCATTTACTGTATCCATTGTCATTTATTTAGAAGTAACCAATAACGCATTTAACTCCGTTTATCCCAAATGAGGAAACGTTATTGTATTCCATATAAGTCAATACGTATACAAAATTAATATACACCCGATATTTTATTGACTAATATTCATTGAAATTTATAGCCTAAGATATTTAGCAACGAAGACTTTCTATATACTTTTTTTGGTTTCGTTTTGTTTTATTGAATCCGTAAGATCTTTGTTCATTACATAGCTGTACAAATATATCGGACAAATCAAATTACAGTATGGACAAGTCAAATTATTAATAATTTTAATGTAACCATTGTGTTCCATTTTCCCCTTTTAAAATTTTCAATTGCATTTTAATAGCCCAAAATTGTGTTTTGTGGAGAGGAAACAAAACTATTTAGCAAAATGCGTTGGCTCATAGGCCGTATTTCATCTTAGATACTAAAAATGTTGGCTGTTATATATTTGTATAACACAAAAGATTTGTTCATCAACAACGCAAAAACAATTTATAAAAAATAGTTTTATATGTTACACATTTATTATCCATGATTATGTTCTACTATGAGCCGAAACAATTAGTTAGAGTATTGGTATTTATATTTTCTTGTAATATTGCATTTCATATAATAAAAATGTTATATTATATTTTAAAAATATATATTTTTTTGCTAAGAAACAATTAAGAACCAGACTTCGCCACACGTTATGCGTGTGTGTGCTGAGAAGTGTAGGGCGTGGCGTGATTCTCAATAGCGTACCTGAGACGTGCTCAAGTAAGTAGTGGGACATGGGTGTTTCTGGACCAGTGATGGCCATGGAGGAGGCGCGTGCCGATAGCGCACACTCGCCATGCGCACGACAGTTCGTGTGCGTAATGCGCACAATGTCGCCCGCTGGACAGATAAGGCACGGCGAGCTGGTATGGCTACTTGCTCAGGAAATAAATCTCACAGCTCCTATTAGTTCTCCAGACGAATTTAACTCTGTTGTCGAGCGCGTCACAGAGATAATTCAGACAGGATTAAAAAGTATGTCCCTGAAGAGACACCGAGGATTAACGTAGATAAGCTCCCTGGTAATATCAGGGACCTTATCTCGCCCATGAATAGGCTGCGCAGGCTCTATTCGCGAACTAGAGCCGAGCAAACTAAAACCCAGGTTAACAATCTTAGAGAGCGTATTGACATTGAAATCACTGCCTGGCAGTCCGATGTTTGGAATAATAAATTATCCCGCCTATATACACGGGATCAAAGCTTGTGGCACATCACTAAAACGTTTACTAAAAAGTGTTCCCAAATCCCGCCTCTTCACGGCACTGTACTTTTAGACGTGGAGAAGGCCTTTGATAGGGTGTTCCACGCATGGATTTTATATAAGTTATATCGAGCTGAATCCCTAGACTGTGACATTAAGCTTCTGGCCTCGTACTTGGACCACCACTCCTTCTCAGTATCCATTGAAGGAGCGCTGTATATCAAGAAATACATTAGGGTTGGCATCCCTCAGGGTAGCATCCTGGGTCCAGTCCTATACAATTTTTATACACATAACATCCACCCCCCTCCCCACAAAAAACCGACTTATTACCATGGGTGTCTACGCTGATGACTCAGTCTTTACACCCACTCACGCAAAGCTGAACTGGCAATTCAGCGACTTCAGGCTTAACTCAGTGAGTTTGAAAATTATTTTCGTCAATGGCGCATTCAAATAAATGTAGGTAAGAGCGAGGCTGTCATCTTCACGCGCCGTCGTATTATTCTCCCTAATTTGCAGCTAACCCTCTTTAGGGAAAATATTCCTTTCAAGGATGAAGTAAAGTACCTCTGCCTTATCATGGACAGTAAGTTGACATGGCGCCACCATGTGGAGGCTAAGCGCAACCTCGCATATGACCGCCTGTCTGCTCTGTATCCGCTATTAAATCGCAGCTCCGGATTATCTGTGAAGAATGGGATACAATTATACCAGTCCTTGGTCAAACCCATCATCACATACGCTGCACCTGCATGGGCTTATTGTGCTCCCACTCACTTAAATTCTTTACAAGTGGTGCAGAATAAATGCCTCCGATTGGCTGCTCATCCACCACGTCACATTCCCATCAGGAACTTGCATACAGAACTCAAACAAGAACTGCTGCAAGATGTAATTCTCAAGCATGCCCAAACCTTTTATAAATCTCTCAACGAACATGCCAATCCTCTCATCACTGTCATAGGGACTATGATATTGATGAGACCCAAAGCTATAAGCGACCCACGTCGCTTCTAGCCCACAGGCCTCCTTATCCCTGCGTGTAACACACTGCCTTGCCATTCAATATAGACCCTACGCAGCCTTTTATATATTAACAGTAATCTGACCTGAGCAGCCCCGAAGGGACAGCTCAACCTAGCTTAATTAATAATGCTACACAAAAAAAAAATATTTAGGATATTATAGGTTAACATAGACTTAACCTCTCATCCCAGCCAGTTGCTAGTATGCTTGGCCCTGCGCTGCAGCTGATTCCAAGGCCGCCTCTGCCAAGAGGTAGAGGTTTGTAGCGTCGTGTGGTTCGATGCTTCAATTGGTGAGAGACACCCCCCCTTCCATTAATTATAAGTATTTTCTCCCCCCTCCCCTACTAGGCGAAACTCAGTGCACTTAGAGCATACAGCCGCACATATGCTCAGTCACAGCCTATCCCTACAGAGATTGGCTGCTATGAGGTAGCATAGCATTATTTTAGATACATATGTTCCCGAGGACATATGCTACTATAGGCTATATTTAGGATTTTATTATAGGCCAATTAGGATAGCTTAATATGTCTTTTCAACCACAGGTTCTTACCGTCTTTTAATGTTCTAGTAAAAACCAGTAAGAGCCAGCCCTGGTGGCACTTACTGGCAGCTCACTTACTTTCCTTTAGTTTTCAGGTTCATGGAAGAGATCGGGAGGAATAGGCCCAATAGCGTCAGTTATCCCACCAGAGAGGCGGCCAAATACCTCTCTGGTTACTGTCGGCATCAAGTCAAAATAAACAAATCCCCCGCCCCCTCTCTACTAATATTTTCAACCCTATTAACTAAGAGCATGTTTTCCATACACTCTGTAGACTGTAGCATTCTATTTAATTAAATTTAATGCATGCAATAATTTTTGAATTTTTACTTCTCTGTCACAAGGGTTTTTACGTCTCTTTTGACAGTTTTTTGCCTTGCTCTTCATAGTTAAGACTAGCTCTAAGTACACTTAGGGAGGTAGTCATGGCCCCAAAGTGCAGGCCATTGCTGCCCAATCCCTCTTTGCCGCGATGCATGTCTCCTTGCTTTTCCTAGAAGCGTAAGGGGTTAGCCCTGAGGCGCAATAACATCCCGTACTACCTTCGGGCCTTAACTTCACATACTTCATTGTGTATTGCCACTGTGATCAATGTCTGTTCGGTTTTCCAGTATTATGATGATTGCGGCAGAGAGAAAATTAAACATACAGTAATGTAAGCTAGTGGGTAGTATTTAAACTGAAAGTTGTAATGAAATGTTGATCGCCAGAAATGTATGATTTAACAGCAGTATGAGTATAGGCAACTGGCAACGTAGCAACAAATTCTGCCTTATAATTAATTACCTTATTATAATACTTCAGTGGCTACGAGTGTAACAAGTAAGTCATGTACCATACCCAATCTAACACTATCAATGTATCACTGTCGACATAAGTGTGGTCATGATAATTGCCTTGGCGGAATATACAATAGGTAATAAAACACAAGAAACCAATAAAATTGAATAATTACACTACAAATAACGAGGACGCTTAGGCTTACATATCACTTGCAATATTAGATCTATTACGTAACAGTTAATTAGGGCAATGCAATTAGTGTGAAGGAAATAAAGATAATGGCTACAAATTACTAATTTAAACATACTGAAACAGGGAAAAATACTGAAGTCTGACTTCAGTTGAATGGAAGTGACGATTAGCGAGAGTCAGCCTCCAGAGATGGCGGTGTTTATGGCCATCTACAGGATACTCTAGGCCTGTATGTAGGCTACCAGACACACACGAACCGCTATGTGAGTACCTGTGGGTGTTGTTGGGGGGTTGGGGAGGACCGAACATTCTTCTACCTTGCAAGGATAATGACCTGTCACTCGAAGTTTGCCGCTAACCTGCATCTTGACCCAGCAAAGTGTGGCGCCAATCCATCCCGTAGCGAACAACGTACCACATGCGGAATCTCACCGACCATAACAAGTTATTTCTATAGTCCGTCCACGACTCGAAACTACTTTTGAAAATACGTACTAGCCTTTAGTTGTATGCATCGTTACTACAAACTGTGACAGGTGCTCATACAGCTAGTCTGGAGGCATGGAGAGAGGATACAGTTCCACGTAATTTACAATTTATCGCTTGAAAAAAGGAGTCAGAAAGATTCAAAGAAAGTCCCTTCTAGTCGCGAACATACTATAGTTATCTGACAGGTGTAATACAAAGGCTTTATAAATCATAAATAAGACAGCGGCATTGACACATTAGTGTTACCAGCCAAATTTATTATACAGAGGAAAAATAATCATTTAAACAATTTCGTAAAATAGTGAAATCAATAAACAAGTTGATAATGTTTCCAGAGGTTTTATTACAAGCAATAAAAAATAAACACCAAGGCAGGCAATTAGGTGCAACTTTGCCAATAAGGAAAATATTTGCTAAAAACAACAAATTTAATATACAAAGTACGGCAAAGTAGCACAACTGGTGCTGACTTGAAGATCCCAAGGTTCTACTTGGAACTTGGGAGTCAATTTCAGCGTCGGGCCAATCATTTGTTCGTAAGGTATCGTCCTAGTTAACTGGAAGCGTCAGCTGAGTGACTAAACAAAAAAGTATGGGGAGCCTTACTCGTAAATAGTAATAGTGGCAGAGTGATTGTTGATGTCTGTTTGTTCTTCACAGCAGATAGTTGCAAATAACAACTTATATACAAACACAATACAATTATAGCAATATCCCAGTCACAGTAGAAGGTAGGTGCTGAATTATTTACTCATGGATGTCCCAGTGCAGCTACACGATATTGTCCTTCAGTGCGAAAGAGAAAGAAACTAACGTGTAATGGAGTAGCTAAATAACAAATTTAAAAGAAAATTACATCAGTACATAATATTAAGTTTAACAATAAGCTCAGTCGATGTTTGATTGGATCAAACATTTCATTGAAATTCCGAAATTCGTACTGCGTGCTATTTAGATGGTATAAATCCGATAAGTCAGAAATATTATAAATTTAGACTCTTTATAGTTTATCAATATTTAGAAAGTTTATCAAAATAGAAATCATTATTTACTACCGTCCCTCCAGATGCTTGAAGTCTATCATATGAAAAGCTTTGGGGCAATCTGCAGGTAATTAATAAGACGGAATACCACCATGGTGGACCATGTGTGCCACCATCTCATGAAAATTTATTAAAAGAAAGCATCCTCACTTCTTGCCAACCTACTGTAATAGAGAAACGAGAAAGTGAGAGGATAAAGAGACGCGGAGAAGGAGCAGCGACAAAATGCATTTGCGAGGTAAACAAAAGTACCCCCTAGAAATCCATAAGTTAATAGCAACGCCCGCCAAATGTTGACAAACTCTCATCGTGGAGTAGACGGGAAGTACTGCTACATCACGCTGCTGAGAGACCAGTAGTTGAGAACACAGTCATTTAGACTTCTGACGAGAGAGTAATCAAGCCCGACCAGTGGGACAAAGTATCGTTAGCCATTACGAGCTCTTACAGCCTGGCTAGAAAGGTAGCTCACACTTATAGCGCGATCATAACTCCGAAAATGCACTTATGGTTCTGTAGTTTCCTGGTTTTCATGTAATGTTTGTGCCCGAGTCAACCGAAGAGCATAAGATACAAGACGTTTACAAGAAACAATAACAATTAGTGAACATGAGTCACATGACGCATGATGAACAGGTGAGAAAGAAAAGCAAACAAGCGGACGAGTAAACAGGGAAAGAATAACTTCAATCAAATGTAAGTGCATGTAAAAGCCGGACGTATTTGTTATGAATAGTTAAATAGTGTATAGTATGTGAAACATATCTGAGAAAAAACATTTTCGATCAATTTTAGAAACAGTATAACATTTAGCAGTATCTCTTACCCATTTGACTATGTAGACTAAATTTGCTCTAATCCTTTACGTGTTTATAACTTCAAATTAAGGAAGGACTTTTATACACGAAAGGGAAAAATGTTAGTAAAATAATGCAAGGTTTCAAAATCCTTTTACTGTAACAGTAGAAGAAGCAATCTAACTATAACAGAATTAATTTTTCTTTGATAAGGTATAGTCTAAAACAAAATTCGCGAATAAAAATATATTGGCGTACACTACGTCATCAGAATGTCACAATGATGCAGTCAAAAACATACAAGGAATATAAAATATTGAAGTTTTGTTTTTAATTGCCGTTTGTGACTAGGAGGGTGAAATGAATGCTGCCATTCATATTTTAAGTCATTAGAGTGGAGAGACTTAATTAAATTAATTTAATAGTAATGTATGTATGTAAAATTTGAGAACGTAAAGTTATGCCTGTGTTCCAGACTGCAAAAAATAGACAATAAAATCCTATTATTACTTCAGCACAGAGAGACGCCATTTCAACATGGCGGGGTAGTTCTAATCGGCATGTTACGTTGTTTCCTCGAGTCTAGTATCCCAGGGGCTGAAAACAATTTCTTAAAAGCTCTCAAGCTTTTCTAACATAAACAGGAAACAGTTTTAGTCTCTTTCAATGCGGATATTTTAAACCAATCATAATGTATCCTCTTCTACGTTATTTTGGTGCAAATCAATTTCTCGGCACGTTTACCGAGCGAGTTTTGGCAGTGGTGAAACACCGGACTCGCATTCTGGAGGTTGCTGGTTCTATTCCCGGTTTAGCGACCCTTATTTCACTTTCTCATGGTTTTCTGACCTTACTCTAGACAATGGGTCTCTAACTCGCGGCCCGTGGCACATATCTGACATTACTCTAGACAATGGGTCTTTAACCCGTGGCCCGTGGCACATATCAGACATTACTCTAGACAAGGGGTCTTTAACCTGCGGCCCGTGGCACATATCAGACATTACTCTAGACAACGGGTCTCTAACCCGCGGCCCGTGGCACATATCAGACATTACTCTAGACAATGGGTCTTTAACCCGCGGCCCGTGGCACATATCAGACATTACTCTAGACAATGGGTCTCTAACCCGTGGCCCGTGGCACATATCTGACCTTACTCTAGACAAGGGGTCTCTAACCCGCGGGCCGTGACACATATCTGACCTTACTCTAGACAAGGGGTCTCTAACCCGCGGTCCGTGGCACATATCAGACATTACTCTAGACAAGGGGTCTCTAACCCGCGGTCCGTGGCACATATCAGACATTACTCTAGACAAGGGGTCTCTAACCCGCGGTCCGTGGCACATATCAGACATTACTCTAGACAATGGGTCTCTAACCCGCGGGCCGTGACACATATCTGACCTTACTCTAGACAATGGGTCTTTAACCCGTGGCCCGTGGCACATATCAGACATTACTCTAGACAAGGGGTCTTTAACCCGCGGCCCGTGGCACATATCAGACATTACTCTAGACAATGGGTCTCTAACCCGTGGCCCGTGGCACATATCTGACCTTACTCTAGACAAGGGGTCTCTAACCCGCGGGCCGTGACACATATCTGACCTTACTCTAGACAAGGGGTCTCTAACCCGCGGTCCGTGGCACATATCAGACATTACTCTAGACAAGGGGTCTCTAACCCGCGGTCCGTGGCACATATCAGACATTACTCTAGACAAGGGGTCTCTAACCCGCGGTCCGTGGCACATATCAGACATTACTCTAGACAATGGGTCTCTAACCCGCGGGCCGTGACACATATCTGACCTTACTCTAGACAATGGGTCTTTAACCCGTGGCCCGTGGCACATATCAGACATTACTCTAGACAAGGGGTCTTTAACCCGCGGCCCGTGGCACATATCAGACATTACTCTAGACAATGGGTCTCTAACCCGTGGCCCGTGGCACATATCTGACCTTACTCTAGACAAGGGGTCTCTAACCCGCGGGCCGTGACACATATCTGACCTTACTCTAGACAAGGGGTCTCTAACCCGCGGTCCGTGGCACATATCAGACATTACTCTAGACAATGGGTCTTTAACCCGTGGCCCGTGGCACATATCAGACATTACTCTAGACAAGGGGTCTTTAACCTGCGGCCCGTGGCACATATCAGACATTACTCTAGACAACGGGTCTCTAACCCGCGGCCCGTGGCACATATCAGACATTACTCTAGACAATGGGTCTCTAACCAGCGGTCCGTGGCACATATCTGACCTTACTCTAGACAAGGGGTCTCTAACCCGCGGGCCGTGACACATATCTGACCTTACTCTAGACAAGGGGTCTCTAACCCGCGGTCCGTGGCACATATCAGACATTACTCTAGACAATGGGTCTTTAACCCGTGGCCCGTGGCACATATCAGACATTACTCTAGACAAGGGGTCTTTAACCCGCGGCCCGTGGCACATATCAGACATTACTCTAGACAATGGGTCTCTAACCCGTGGCCCGTGGCACATATCTGACCTTACTCTAGACAAGGGGTCTCTAACCCGCGGGCCGTGACACATATCTGACCTTACTCTAGACAAGGGGTCTCTAACCCGCGGTCCGTGGCACATATCAGACATTACTCTAGACAAGGGGTCTCTAACCCGCGGTCCGTGGCACATATCAGACATTACTCTAGACAAGGGGTCTCTAACCCGCGGTCCGTGGCACATATCAGACATTACTCTAGACAATGGGTCTCTAACCCGCGGGCCGTGACACATATCTGACCTTACTCTAGACAATGGGTCTTTAACCCGTGGCCCGTGGCACATATCTGACCCTCCGTGTTAGATCATTCGGCCCGCGGGGTTATTTATGTCTAAATAAATGTACACAATAGTCTGTGTTTCTAAACTAAGTGCAATGAAACAGGATTTATTCCTCTATGAGGCATTTTGTGTGTACATGTAATTTAATTACTAACGAAACTCTATCACATGTATTTTTCAATCTATGTATTTGAGTTAATTATGATTTTAACACTAGCGGCCCGCAGACAAGTCCACAGTAAGGGTTGTGGGACTTTATGTATTCTGATCGTTTTACTGGGACACGTGCATATACGAAGTAAAGCCAACACAAAATAACTTTTAAATATTTATATTACGGACTGTTAATCATGGTAGATTAGCTAAATGGAGGGCTAACTTATATTCACATGATCTGCAGGACCTAAGCACACGTAAGACAACTTAGCTCCTAAGCTGTGCCCGTGATATCACGATGCATTCAACCTATGTTGCATAGTTTGTTGGTCGTCAGCTTTCAATACAGAAGGGCCAGGATTATAATATGGTGGAAATGACGACCGTAATTCGTAATTCATTTCGTCAGAAAAATTTGAATGCTCAACTCTCACATTAAGATTTATACATTTATGAGTAAGTATTATGGCCTTATATGCCATTTGTGTCAATACAGTAGCCACTGGGAAGAAATGGCTGCTCTGGTAATTATTCCGTTCACTGTCGATCGCGTGGGTGCAGACTCTCGTCAGCATTCATTCAGTCCTGCTTAGGACTGAATGAATAGAGAATATCTAAACACCACTTTGTGAACATACATGAATAATTCCCAGTCACAGCAGGTGACCACGTATAGTAGTTACAACATATGCTTCCATCCAGTGAGAGCAGAACTCCCCGAGGCAAATCAATGGTTATTTTCGTAGTTCCAAGATCATGAGAAAACTACTTGTGATATCTGCATGAAACAAAAAGCAAATTGACATTCGTGTTTATTATATGGTTCTTGAAAATTTCATGCATTCAAGTATAAGACTTTATTTTATTTGGCCAAATATAAGGCTTTGTCAAAAACACATCATTAATGGAAATATTTAATTTTAGCGGTATTTAACGGCGCAAAACCATGAAGTACTTATAAAACATAGATTACCTTGTGTTCTTATAGTATAAGCAAATTTTGTTCCTGGATGTTTATTAGAAAGAAAGTAATCTACGAAATACTTTGCAAATTAGTGAGTTCAAAGTATTATTTTCAAATTTGTTATTTAAAATTGACATGAAGAATTTGTTTCTAATAAATTATATTTGCAAATATTAATCATTAGGCTTTCCTCTTTGCTATGAAATTTTAGCCGTTAAAATCGTATAATTACACTTCGTGCTACATTAATTTCAAGACAGAGGGGTGTTTTCATGTGTCGCTGGTTGCTGAGTCACCAGCAAATCAACCCCCATTCTACCTTAAGGATTGAAGAGACTGAATTAAGTGAAGTTAACTGAAATATGTCCTCTCTTACAATCATAATAATGATCAAAATTATGTTCGAGCACTGTTTATAATTATTAGCTCTTAATTCATTTGTTTGACATACATTTTTCGGATCTAGCTAGAGTAGAGCACAGATCTCCATCTCATTCCTCTGGTATGATTTGCATATGGGAAAATTCAGTTCAACCAAAAAAAGAAAAAAGAAAGAATATATCTAATTAATAGTGAGCAATGTATGACATAATTTCAAGATAAAGCTTTTCAGTAGCACAAATGACTTATCTGTATGACGTTGCTGGTTAAGGTTACGGAGATCAAAACTAAGACAATAGGCGCTTGGAGCCTCTTCTCTATTACTCACGCACGGTTTTACAAAACTGCCGACACACTTCTCCCGCGTGGAAGCTGCGTTAGGACGGGCAGTCATTTCAATAATGTATGTGATCAGCCGTCACTAATGCTACGATGGAATGCTAAGTCTGATGACCTCAAGGAGGGTGGATTTGTTAATTTAAAATAAATGGTAGGTTCGTTAAAATCCGGAAATCTTAGACTTTCATTACAAAAGTTAATAAAACTTATATCAAAGTTTGTCCAGTCATAAAAAACCTCCTTGGTTTGCATTTCTCACCCACAATAAAATATCATACCTGCTTTAATTAAGGTGCTAAGAGAAAAAACTTCAGTATCATAGATTTAAGTATGCCTAAACTGTATACTATAGTATGTTATTTAATAAAATATATTCTGAGATGTGGTATAAAAACTATTATAAATGCAGCTATATGAGTGGGGCTCTAAAATTTTGTAAACAAAAAGTTTTATTTACAAAACGCAAACAAACAGTATTGTTCACAAAAAAAAAAAAAAAAAAAAAAAAAAAAACAGAAAATTACCAATATTTCCAATGCTGTAATACCTTTACATACATTATCTCAGTTATTTTTCATGTTACTCTAACTATAAAAATTATATGCAAAAATCTCGCATGTGTTGTACACTAATAACTAGTAACTACCAACGTTTAAACTGTATACATTCGACGAGGGCTATCATAGAGAACTACCGCGTACACAAAGCCATTTAAGAAAATAAAACTCTTAGACATCATTCCTGTGGCTTGACAGCGTCAAATAATCCACTTATTATGCAGCCCTGATTCTGTGCTGATTAATATACAACACGGATAGAGCTGTCTATTGTAATAGACACGTATTTAGCACGAGAAAAAGAATATTCCGTGAAAAAAGTATTTCCCTCGCCCTCCTCAGGGGCCGCGGTGTTGCAGTGGGCAGACTACTCGCCTCCCACCAAGGCGAACCGTGCCGGACGATGCCGCTGGTCAGCGGGTTTTCTCGGGTATCTCCCATTTCTCCCGCCCTTGCATTCTGGCGTTGCTTTATATTCACCTCGTTTCACCCTCATCGGCTCTCAAGACCTCAGTGTTATGATGGTGCCCAAATCTTTTCACTTCCCCCCACCCCCTTATTCACATACCTCCTTCGCGGTTTGGGGTTTATCCATAATTCAAGTGATTTATCAGAAAGATACCTTGTTCTCATTTACTCAGTAATATTAGCGAGCGAGGTGGCGCGGTGGTAAACCACATAGGAGCCTATTCGATTGCCTGTTGGTTCATCTGGTTCCCCGACATCACTCCAGACGAATACTGGTGGTTCCTCGCTACACACAGACTATGGTCTGTTCCTACTCTACTGTACTTCTCTCAGAAGCTTGCTCCGTCTCTATTGACTGCCTGTTGGTTCATCTGGTTCCCCGACATCACTCCAGACGAATACTGGTGGTTCCTCGCTACATACAGATTGTGGTCTGTTCCTACTCTACTGTACATCTCTCAGAAGCTTGCTCCGTCTCCATTGACTGCCTGTTGGTTCATCTGGTTCCCCGACATCACTCCAGACGAATACTGGTGGTTCCTCGTTACATACAGACTGTGGTCTGTTCCTACTCTACTGTACTTCTCTCAGAAGCTTGCTCCGTCTCTATTGACTGCCTGTTGGTTCATCTGGTTCCCCGACATCACTCCAGACGAATACTGGTGGTTCCTCGCTACATACAGACTGTGGTCTGTTCCTACTCTACTGTACATCTCTCAGAAGCTTGCTCCGTCTCTATTGACTGCCTGTTGGTTCATCTGGTTCCCCGACATCACTCCAGACGAATACTGGTGGTTCCTCGCTACACACAGACTGTGGTCTGTTCCTACTCTACTGTACTTCTCTCAGAAGCTTGCTCCGTCTCTATTGACTGCCTGTTGGTTCATCTGGTTCCCCGACATCACTCCAGACGAATACTGGTGGTTCCTCGCTACATACAGATTGTGGTCTGTTCCTACTCTACTGTACATCTCTCAGAAGCTTGCTCCGTCTCTATTGACTGCCTGTTGGTTCATCTGGTTCCCCGACATCACTCCAGACGAATACTGGTGGTTCCTCGCTACATACAGACTGTGGTCTGTTCCTACTCTACTGTACTTCTCTCAGAAGCTTGCTCCGTCTCTATTGACTGTTGGTTCATCTGGTTCCCCGACATCACTCCAGACGAATACTGGTGGTTCCTCGCTACATACAGACTGTGGTCTGTTCCTACTCTACTGTACATCTCTCAGAAGCTTGCTCCGTCTCTATTGACTGCCTGTTGGTTCATCTGGTTCCCCGACATCACTCCAGACGAATACTGGTGGTTCCTCGCTACATACAGACTGTGGTCTGTTCCTACTCTACTGTACTTCTCTCAGAAGCTTGCTCCGTCTCTATTGACTGTTGGTTCATCTGGTTCCCCGACATCTCTCCAGGCGAATACTGGTAGTTCCTCCGTACATACAGACTGTGGTTTGTTCCTACTCTACTGTACTTCTCTCAGAAGCTTGCTCCGTCTCTATTGACTGCCTGTTGGTTCATCTGGTTCCCCGACATCACTCCAGACGAATACTGGTGGTTCCTCGCTACATACAGATTGTGGTTTGTTCCTACTCTACTGTACTTCTCTCAGAAGCTTGCTCCGTCTCTATTGACTGCCTGTTGGTTCATCTGGTTCCCCGACATCTCTCCAGACGAATACTGGTGGTTCCTCGCTACACACAGACTGTGGTCTGTTCCTACTCTACTGTACATCTCTCAGAAGCTTGCTCCGTCTCTATTGACTGCCTGTTGGTTCATCTGGTTCCCCGACATCACTCCAGACGAATACTGGTGGTTCCTCGCTACACACAGACTGTGGTCTGTTCCTACTCTACTGTACTTCTCTCAGAAGCTTGCTCCGTCTCTATTGACTGCCTGTTGGTTCATCTGGTTCCCCGACATCACTCCAGACGAATACTGGTGGTTCCTCGCTACATACAGATTGTGGTCTGTTCCTACTCTACTGTACTTCTCTCAGAAGCTTGCTCCGTCTCCATTGACTGCCTGTTCGTTCATCTGGTTCCCCGACATCACTCCAGACGAATACTGGTGGTTAATCGTTACATACAGACTGTGGTCTGTTCCTACTCTACTGTACATCTCTCAGAAGCTTGCTCCGTCTCTATTGACTGCCTGTTGGTTCATCTGGTTCCCCGACATCACTCCAGACGAATACTGGTGGTTCCTCGTTACATACAGACTGTGGTCTGTTCCTACTCTACTGTACTTCTCTCAGAAGCTTGCTCCGTCTCTATTGACTGCCTGTTGGTTCATCTGGTTCCCCGACATCACTCCAGACGAATACTGGTGGTTCCTCGCTACACACAGACTGTGGTCTGTTCCTACTCTACTGTACATCTCTCAGAAGCTTGCTCCGTCTCTATTGACTGCCTGTTGGTTCATCTGGTTCCCCGACATCACTCCAGACGAATACTGGTGGTTCCTCGCTACACACAGACTGTGGTCTGTTCCTACTCTACTGTACTTCTCTCAGAAGCTTGCTCCGTCTCTATTGACTGCCTGTTGGTTCATCTGGTTCCCCGACATCACTCCAGACGAATACTGGTGGTTCCTCGCTACATACAGATTGTGGTCTGTTCCTACTCTACTGTACTTCTCTCAGAAGCTTGCTCCGTCTCCATTGACTGCCTGTTCGTTCATCTGGTTCCCCGACATCACTCCAGACGAATACTGGTGGTTAATCGTTACATACAGACTGTGGTCTGTTCCTACTCTACTGTACATCTCTCAGAAGCTTGCTCCGTCTCTATTGACTGCCTGTTGGTTCATCTGGTTCCCCGACATCACTCCAGACGAATACTGGTGGTTCCTCGTTACATACAGACTGTGGTCTGTTCCTACTCTACTGTACTTCTCTCAGAAGCTTGCTCCGTCTCTATTGACTGTTGGTTCATCTGGTTCCCCGACATCTCTCCAGGCGAATACTGGTAGTTCCTCGCTACATACAGACTGTGGTTTGTTCCTACTCTACTGTACTTCTCTCAGAAGCTTGCTCCATCTCTATTGACTGCCTGTTGGTTCATCTGGTTCCCCGACATCACTCCAGACGAATACTGGTGGTTCCTCGCTACATACAGATTGTGGTTTGTTCCTACTCTACTGTACTTCTCTCAGAAGCTTGCTCCGTCTCTATTGACTGTTGGTTCATCTGGTTCCCCGACATCTCTCCAGACGAATACTGGTGGTTCCTCGCTACACACAGACTGTGGTCTGTTCCTACTCTACTGTACATCTCTCAGAAGCTTGCTCCGTCTCTATTGACTGCCTGTTGGTTCATCTGGTTCCCCGACATCACTCCAGACGAATACTGGTGGTTCCTCGCTACATACAGATTGTGGTCTGTTCCTACTCTACTGTACTTCTCTCAGAAGCTTGCTCCGTCTCCATTGACTGCCTGTTGGTTCATCTGGTTCCCCGACATCTCTCCAGGCGAATACTGGTAGTTCCTCGCTACATACAGACTGTGGTTTGTTCCTACTCTACTGTACTTCTCTCAGAAGCTTGCTCCGTCTCTATTGACTGCCTGTTGGTTCATCTGGTTCCCCGACATCACTCCAGACGAATACTGGTGGTTCCTCGCTACATACAGACTGTGGTCTGTTCCTACTCTACTGTACTTCTTTCAGAAGCTTGCTCCGTCTCTATTGACTGCCTGTTGGTTCATCTGGTTCCCCGACATCACTCCAGACGAATACTGGTGGTTCCTCGCTACATACAGACTGTGGTCTGTTCCTACTCTACTGTACATCTCTCAGAAGCTTGCTCCGTCTCTATTGACTGCGCTGTCGACGTGAAGTCAACCTCTACCTACTTCACAAACCTTAAAACTCCTTTCCGAAAAGAAAAAAAAACAATCACTGCTCGTCGGCGAGTTCGTAGTTTCAAAAATTAAATACTAAATAATATCAAACATCTTCTTCTTAAGAAAGGAAAGTGGCCGATTATCGGACAGCGCCGTAATATCGGATAGTGTGGGCGCAGATTTTGTAAGTGCTGCCACGTAGCGTGAAGATACAGAAATGTTTGCACTCAGTGCCATAGAACCTTATAGAATCGCAGTGCAAATGGCGACTATACCGTTCGGTGAATACGTTTTTCTGTGATTTTCTACTTTTATGAATTTTTGTAAGCGTTGCTTCAAAGACGCAACATTTTGTCTAGCTGAGGGTGATCACTCCAATACACAATAATTTGTGTCATCATTAAAATTAAGAGCACCATAATCTGACATACTTAACAATATTTTTTACTATACATAATCAGATTCAAAGGCTATATGTAAATATGACATTTATACAATTTTTTTGGAAGGCAAATTCAAGAGCCTTTATCATCGATTAGAAGTTTGCCCCGTGATGTGGATGAAGTTCGGGTTCTCTGCCATGTCATTCCTACAAGGCTTGTAAAAAAATAATATATAATGTGTGCAGCGCTTCTAGCAGGCCAACCTTGAACTAAAATATATCAATCTCTCTCGTCGGAGTGATGGCAGCGCTCCAGGTGGGCGATTTAGATACCAAACAGGCTTCAAGTTTGCCCAAACTATGAAACTGAGAGGGAAACATTTCTTTACCAGAGAAAATTGAGGCGGATTGTGGGAGGAAGGAAAAGGGGGGGGGGGGGTTAAAGGGTTTGGTCCAGTGGAGTGGAGACTTTGTACATAAGGTCGAAACGCTTAACTCTTAAGCTGGAGTCACAATAGCCTGATGAACACGACACGACAGACAGATATGGTGTCATAGCTCGACGGAATTTCATATTATATTTCACTCAGTATTCACAGTACCCCGACGAAATCTGCGCGACATATATATGTTACTTGGCTGTTGGAAAATTCTAAAACGGCAAGTTATCCTTGTAATATCAAATATTTACTTTTTAAAACTCGCGATAAACTGAATGATTGTTTTGCATTTGAGGATATTGTAATTTATACGAGAGATAAAAAGTATTTAGAAATAAACCGGAACCTTATTTTGGCGGTAAGTTAGTTTATTATTTCCTACAGTAGGTTTGTGCGCCCCGACGAGTCCGACACGATGGGAATTAGAAATATAATCTACTTTGTCGGGCTGTCGGGGTTGCGATCTTGTCGAACTGACGTCACAGTGACTTTGATTTTCATTGGCTGCTACTCAGATTTCGTCGTACCGGGGTTGTCGTGTCGGGTTCGTCGGGGTATTGTAACTCCAGCTTTATGGGTCGTGTGTGAGTAGTAAGGAGTTAATACAGTTTACACGTATATCGGCCGTCTGAAGTAATGTAACATCGTATACATAATGTTTGCAATAGCTTTAAATTATTGCTTAACATATTTACTTTTAGAGCACTTATCCACATTTACTAAAAGCATCCGAAAATCTGTCACGTTCCTCTGCCTCTTGGAATAAAGATGTCACGGATCTCAAATCAAAGTCTTATTTTCTCGGAAACAAAACTGGGATTTATGCGCAGAGAAAACGATATACAAAGTAAATTTACAAAAGCTAATTATTAGCAAATCACAGAACATTTCTAATGAACAACGAATAATTAGAAGTTTATTCTTCTGCGAACGAGTGCTGTACAATTAAGGAGTTGTGTGTTAAGTTTTTAACGTCTGAAACTACAGAGCTACGTTTCGGCTACGGATTCATATTTAAGAAACTACACTATAGTTGGCGGTACGTTAATGTAATACCTCGTTTTTTTTCCCCGTAAAATTTGAATTTTATTTTTAATATTCAAACTGTTAGCGCCAGAATTTACTCCTGCGTCAAAACACACGGGTACTCAAAAATAGCGAATAGCTTAATGTTAATATTACCAGAAAAAACTTACATGAAAATTTATAGCAGAAATTTGTGTTCTACGTGATAATTAAATGTGCCGTAAATGGTTGTTTTTTTTAAACATTATGTATATATCAGAGAATCATATAAAAATATTAATGGTGAATATATATATATATATATATATATATATATATATATATATTATATATATATATATTCACCATTAATATTTTTATATGATTCTCTGATATATACATTATATATATATATATATAGTGTTCTCTATAGAAACTGAAACCATTTTTATAGAGATATTCACCATTAATATTTTTTATAATAATTTACTCTTATGGATACATAATATTCCCAAATAACAATATTTACCGCACGTTAAAAAAGTTAAGTAGAGCACAAATTTATGTTCTAAACTCCGATGCAAAGTTTTTTTGGGTAACATTAACGTGATGGTATCCACTAGTTTTGAGAACCCGTGTGTTTTGACGCAGGAGTAAATTTTTGCACGATCATTTTAAATAGTAACAATAAAACTAGCATTTTTCTGGGTGGTGGGGGGGGGGGGTGGGGAGGGCACGTATACTTGTGTTCTTTTCGGTAAAAACAGGCGGCCCAAGGAATGGCCGATTCATTCCCCGTACACGCTTGTCCGAGCGACCTGTCCAGTTTCTAATGACAACGCTGTCCACTATTGTCATTGGTTGTTAAAGCATGGTCTGTGGACCGCTGCTGTTCCCCAGCCAAGTACTACCTAGTCCACAAACATATTCCGGTAAGTGTCATTAACTATTTTAAGTCACTTGCAACGCCTTGTTCTAAGTATTCGTAATGAGTTTGTTCCAGTTATATTTCTTATAGATTTCAATTATTCGACATGTTATGTTATACTTTGAATACCAAAAACCGTTAAATATTATATATATATAATTTATATTGAATGACGCAAAAACAGTGTACCGTGTGTTTATGATAACACGTTTAAATGGGTTGTTAAATGTTTATTGCCACATACAGATATAGGCTGTTCACGGTAAAGTGAGCACTTTTGAAAGCCCTCTCATTAGAAATAATAGTCAATAAATATATTCTATTTTAGCCATAATCGTTGACTTCCGAGTGCGATGGAATATACACATTGCGTTTATTTCTTACGTGGCAATATTTATTTTAAAATGTGAATTATAAAAAATGCCTGAAAGGAAAAAGTGACTAGGGTCTCGAAAGTGCTCACTTAACCGTGAACAGCCTATACGTGAGTGTAAGAAGTACCGCAGTAGTTCGGTTGGCTGTCTACAACACCTGGAGGTCCGCGGTAAAGCAAAGCTTGAGAACTGCCGTTGAGTAACTGGAATAGGACTCAACGCGGTTGCCTAGTGTGCGGCCGGCCGAGTGAAAGTATACTGGTGTACATTCTAAATGGCTTTAGGGCCCACGGTGGCTGAGTGGTTAACCTTCTCACCTCCCACCAAGGCGAACCGGGTTCAATCCCCGGCCGGGCCACTCGCAAGTGGGAAATGTGGCGGACGATGCCGGTTTTCGGGGATCTCCCGTTTCCCTCACCCCTTCATTCCGAAGTCGCTACCATATTAACTTCAATCACCTTCATCAGCTCTCCAGACCTTGCTGTTAAGAGCCCAAATCTCTTCACTCACTCTGTACCATGAACACGTTGTATGTTGTTGGGTTTTGCTATTTATTAATACTTCTCCTTATTCATTGCAAATGTTTATTTAATAACACCACATGAGTCGTTCGTTGCATTAACTCGTCACTCAACCATAGTAAAATATTATTACCCTGAAAAATACTGGCGTATTAAGATCGTCAAAAACACAATTTAATTAATTTCCTTTTTCTTGCTCTCCTCCAATGTGGTTCTTCTCTTCAATGGGCACAAAGTGAGTGAGTGAGGAAATTTGGACGGCTCTGAACAGCGAGGTCTCGAGCGCCAGAAGCGACACACATGGATTTTTGTTTCAAAGCGACATTGTGAAATGTGGTTTAAGTACGCCTAGATTTTTTAAATATGTGAAACCCTATCTTTCCATTTATTGCATCAATTTTATTGATAACCGTTTCAAACAAAAAATATTCAATGAGACATTTCACTGGCAAGCAAATAAATCTTGACAATTTTTATGTTTAAGATTTTTTCTAATATGGCACTCTAAAATTCACATTATTATTATTTTTGTCTGAAACAGTGATCGAATTGAGAAGTCATTTATTTAAGATTTATTTCCCTTTTAGACTCCGCGGCTGCAGGATTTGTAGACATAGGCTCTTCACGGTAAAGTGATCACTTTTGAAATCCCTCTTATTTGTTATAATAGTCAAATATATTTTATTTTAGCCTTAGACTTTAACTTCCCAGTGCGGTGGAAAATACACGCGCTGTGTTTATTACCTACATGGCAATATTTATTTTAGAAGCTGGTTAAAGCATAAAAAATGGTCGAAAGGAAAAAGTAAATAGGGCCTCAAAAGGGCTGACTTTGCCGTGAACTGGCTATACCTACCATTCTCTTTGTCTCTTGTAACCACGTAAGGGAGGGAAGGATGGTGTTCTACTGCCCGAGTCCCTTTCCCATATTCCAAAATGTCGTCTGTTCCTAGAACTGAAGTTAGGCGAGTTTCCGTGACGCGCGCATGCGCAAAACTTCGACCTCGGCGAGTCTGCAGTTTCCCAGGCCTACCGCCTGCCAAGAGGACCGCAGAGCCAATATTGGCGCTGCTAAAACACGGGTTTGTTCTGTAGTTCCGACTGGGCCGGCGGTATTCGCGCAAAAGGAAATTAGAAAGTAAACGTCTACCCCTGTGTTTGCTCACGCCACCTGGTGTGACATCAGACAACTTACCATCGAGCTCCGGCATAAATAAGGAAGTGCTAATGACTACGCTCTCTGCCTGGAGCCCGCGTCTTTCGGCTAACTAAACCCTCTTCTCCTTGGTCCGCGGCCTTGAGGTTCCTTGCAGCTCTTTGGCACCTGGATACACGCGAACTATTAGGTCCACTCTTACTCACTCACCCCTTGTCTCATCGCCTCTACGCGCAAGGCGCTCAACTAGCGTGCAGTCGGTGACTAGCCTGAACGTGATTTTAAGTGGTTACCTTACAATTTAATATAATTATTTGTACTTAGAATAAAATATAATTATTTGTACTTAGAATTAATATAATTATTTGTACTTAGAATTAATATTTTTTGGAAGTCAGTTGATAAAAATTCTTCTTTATAAGTAGAATGATTTGATGTGTTGGGTACATCGGGGTCTGGCGTGGAGCGTCGGAGATGTTCATGCTCTGTCATTCCGGACAGCCGGTGGCCATCTTGTCCGCCATGTTGGATGTCGGTAACATTGACCTTTGACCATGACCCCCCAATAAATAAAACAAATCCCAAAATATCACAATTAAAAAAAAATCTATTATCAAAAGTTTATTACTAAAAATTTATTTGAAAAAAACCTACATTTCCGGAGGTTTCCGCCAGCATCACACCCAGCAGACAACTGACGCCCACCTCCAATATTGCCATTGGATGTTTAGTTGGCAGATCTCCACCCCCAACCACCTCTCACTTATACTCATTCTTTCGTGTGCAGCCATCTTGGTTCTTTCGTTTGTCATTTGTTTATACATTGCTGGAGGACGCTATAATTGGATTTTATATGTTTACTTTTACATCACCTAGGTGTCGCTAGTGTGTTCTTAATCGATATTGCCACCAGGCGAGTTGTCGGTTTAGTCCCCAGGCGTCAGCCATATTTGTTTATGTTTTTAAGTATAGGTTGCGCTGTCGGCGCCCTCCATATCGGGTACCATTTTAAACACATAGGGGACATTCATTTCTCGATTCAGGTGCCAGGTGAGTTGACGGCACTCATATTTATAGACATAAAAAATATTTGTAATTTTTAATTCCTATTAAAAAAATATATTTTAAATCAACAGTATACCTCCTACAGATTTCGGACTTAGACTACCTGCATAATGTAATATGTATATATATTATTAGTTATTATTATTAGAAAATTAAAAGTTGTTCGATTTTAAAAAGTATTCTTTGTTTGATTATGCATTTGGATATATATATATATATATATATAATATATATATATATATATATATGGTACAATAGTTCTTTAAACATTACTTTTAATTCAATTTATTTTATTTCTGTTACTTTTAAATTTGAATTTTTTTCTGATAAATTAGGTAAATATGAAATAGAACACAATTTTACTCACAGGCATTATTTTTTATATTAGAACTGCAGACGTCCTGCTCTTTTTCACTATCGTTTGTTTTTATTGTTGTGCACAAGGAATTGTACAATTTTTCTTGGAACTAAGATAATCGAGAATTCGAGCTTCTTAAGAGTAGTAATCGAGAATCGATCATCGAGAAAAAACATTAATCGTCCCATTGTTTATTAACAAGAAACTAGGTCGCTTTGTCCCCCGTCGTTAATTCGAAAAACCTGGAATCGTAGTTCGATAGCGAACACATTGCACACATTTCCAGCATATGGTAGCAGCGCAGGAGAGATGCATTAGGCTAGCTGTGGGTAACACGCCGGTAAAACTAAACTTTGCTCGGAAGCATTTATGTCTTGGTTTTGCCCCCAAAGAATCATGTTTCTTTAGACAGAGCTTCAGTGTGTGAAAGAACACTGTAGGTACACATTTTGGTGGAGCTGAAGGGGAAAGAGATCGAAAAAGTGACACAGGAAATGTCTGATGTTATAACCTACACATTGGGGCATTGTACCCGTTATCCTGTTGCGCTGAAGTTGAAGGACCCAGAGCCAGTGGCTTCCGTCCCGGATCGGGCAACACCTCCAAAAGTAAAGAATTTAAAAAAAATATATTTCCGAGTTGAAATGGCAGGTTACAGTTGAGGATTCTCAGAGCTTATATGCTAGTCCGGTTTTGCTTCTTCCAAAGAAGACACGCGGACAGTATAGGTTGATATATGATTATATGAATGTAAATAAGAAAAATCTACCTTGATCCTTACCCCACTCCATTGATAGATACGTATAGGACAAATTAGCTACTTGACTTTTTTCAAAGGTTTGATTCAAAAAGTGTAGATAAACCGCGAAAAGACTCTATATGCGAGTGTGTGCAGACCGCCGACGTGTGTGTGTGTGTGTGTGTGTGTGTGATGTGATGTGTGCGAACAAGAGGGTGAGAGGCTGGGGGTGAGGACGTGATTCAGGCCCGAACGGCGGCTGAAATACACGTCCCTCGGGGCGACGTGACGAGACGACGCCTCCACGCCGCTAGACGGCAACGCCAGCGTCTTATTTACTGCCACTTTGGCGAGCACCATGCCATTTCACTGGCTAGACATAGAGTACAAAACAGTACAGAGGCGAGACAGGCGCACACGCCAGCAACATGGCAGTACTGAGTGAGTGAGTGAAGAGATTTGGACGGCTCTTAACAGCGAGGTCTTGAGAGTCGATGAGGGTGACTGAGATACCGGCGGAGGAATACAAGGGCGGGGGAAATGGGAGTCCCCCGGGAAAACCCGCCGGGCGACGGCAGGCAACGCACGCCACGTTTCCTGCATGTGAATGTTCGTGCGACCCCGCCGGGACTCGAACCCGGCTCACCTTGGTGAGCGTGCTACATGTCTCTATGCTATGTTAAGTAGCCTGCACCGGAAGTTCCATACATATAAATGAGTGTAAAACACTCGTATTAAGGCTCCCGCCGCCTACCTGCAGCTCTTTCCCGTGTTCGAGGCCGAGAATCACGAGAGCGATAAGGGCGACAACGCTACGCGATACAAGTGTCCCATCGCTGCTAAACGCTAGGCTCTCAACTGGCGTGCAGTGTCTAGCCGCATTGCGTGTACCTATGGGACTTTCAGCGGTAACACTATAATTTTATTGGTGGGAAGTTTGTAGGAAGGTTCAGCGCAGGAGCCTTGAGTACTTTTGCATGTATCTGATGCGTATATTTTGATATACATCGCTTTGAAAAAGTAGTTTTAAGCCATTTTGAGTACTCTGAAATAGTGTTTATAACGTGCGTGACATTTCGAACGCACTCGACAGCCCTCATATGAAGTGTGTGTTCTTATCGTAGAACATCTAATAGTCTGCGACGCAATTCGAACGGGGCAGGTAGGCGGGGGCCTTAAGCCTACAAGACTTGAGAAAATTGTACATATTAGAGACGGAAATAGAAAACGAAGACTATTACTCAGAAGTGAACATTTTTTTCAGTCCTATTCGTAGGCAGACACCTTAAAAAAATACTGAATTATTGTTTAAATATCAAATATGAAACTTACCTTCTGCGCCCTTATGCTATGCGCATAAACTCTAACATTGCGTGCGGGCTGTGTTCATACGCGGTCCGGCTTTGTGGGGGTGATCCACCTCGATCTTCCCTCCAGGAATACCTAGCTGGCGTCACAGACCCTCCTCCCCCCTGCTCGAGGAGCCGACGACGTGCAAGGATGCGCGAGAACATTCTGGTAACCAGGACCCTCGGAGCAAGGCGGCACTTGGGGAAATTTCTCGGCTGTGGCCAACGACACTGTAAATGCCATCGCAGCTGCGGAGTAGGTAGTCCTTCTTGGAAGCCATCGGGCTGGTGTGGGGTAATCGGGCTAAGTCAGGTGTAGCGAGGGACATCGGCGAGTATTTCGAGACGACGGCTGACGAGGTGTTTGTGGCGAGAATGGGCGAGAGGGCGTGAAACCTGACGAGGGCGCTCGGAGAACTCCGGAACATTGCGGACTGAATGCAAATGTGATAAGAACTTTATTGTAAATACAGGAACTGTCAAATATGGACATGTAATATTATAAAATAATTCAATAGGTTTTGATACACTCTTTATTGGGACTCATTTTCAATATTTATTTACATGCATTGATTTCGTTGATTTAATTGTAAATTGTATTGATTGAATTTATTAATTGTAAACAAAAGTGATAGTATTTTGTCAGTTATTGAGTCAAGAGTAGTTTCTTTGTTGTTATTGTAAATAAATTAGGAAAATTCAATTAACTCTTTTATTTAATTAAGAGCTCCTTTCCCTAAAAACCTGATTTACTAGCCCACTGACTTATAAAAATTGTTTGCAAAATTTTTTTTGAAAATAAATGAGACGTACAATCTGTTTTGTGGTTGGTTTGCAAACACAGGAGTAATTTTCATAATAAAAGAAATTTCACACTTGAACTTTATCGACACTGGATAGTCGTCATTCTGTCCGTGTACTACGAGTTCCAAATTGTCACACCCGGAGGCAGAACAAACAGCTGCACATCAAAATAAACTGTAATCAGAGTTTTCCAAATACCTCGGTTAACAGCAAACCAACCATGTGAACAATAACGTTACAATTTTCTTCAAAATTTCTTCCCGTAACAGTATTTCGCTCACTTAAGAGTACACTTAGTGTACATTATGAAGGAGACTATATGCCCGGAGGTTCAACTACGTTGCAATGTGTTCGCATTAACATTTTTTTATGAAACAACTTAAAGTGCGTTGTATGCACTTATCTACGGAACGAAAGTACACCCGAGTCTAGATGCGAAGACAGCTTAACGCACATTAGAAACACTGTCTCCGATCTCACCAACATGGCTGACGACTGCCTTTTCACACTGCCTTATCGCAAGATGTACCGATCGAAGACTCTAAACTACCGCGGGAACGTGTACTCGACGGTGCTACAGTCTTTGCTCTGATAGAATGATAGGATCACCGCTCAAAAGTAGCATAGTTTGAGCGGCAGAGCGGGAACATTTGAGAAGCAGGTGACGTGTGTAGATGCGCCGGGGAGACAGCCACGTGGGTCGATATCGCCCTTATTGCCCCCTCGCTTCTCCAGCTCCAGGTACATACGCCTCTTACGTAAGGAAATAAGTCTGCGACAGCCTAGCGCTCAGATCACACACGAGGCTCGAGAGTAGGTCACCATAACACACGAACGTGTGGTTCGTGGTTCGTGGTTCGTGGTTGCAGAACCGGTAGTAGGAACATATTTCCTAAATATGCGTTGTTTGCGTGTATCTCAGCAAGTGAACATCCTGAGAAGATGACTTTTTGCCAAGAAAAAACAATCCAATCCAATCCTGTACAGTTTTGTTTTTAAAATATCAATTTTATTTCCAGCGCACTTTCCTTAATAGATAGCAGACAAATAAAACTGTGCAGTCGTAGTTTAATGTTTATTACGTGAGCTTCCATCACGTGTAGTACAATCCCACAGTTGCAGATCCCATGTGCACAGGAGAGTGTAACAGCGGAAGCACTGCACGCAGGTTCAGCGCCTTGCGCGTAGGGGCGACGGGCCACTGGTCGCGCGTTTCATTGTCGCCCGTATCACTTAGCCTCGAAAGCGAAAAGAAAATCTCAGGTCCACGTACTTTTACAACGTTTGATAACATGATCATAACCCGCGCGTGTGATATTATATTGTGAATAACTGCCTTACCTTGTGGGTATTTTTATGTCCAATGAATAAATGTTCTACAAAATTTTATTTTGAAGCCACATATAGCTTACTTAGTTAAAACGTATATATAATTATTGTAATTTTAATGTTACCACAGCCTTACATAATTTTAGCGAATTTCTGTTGTTATTTAAATTTTTGTGAAGTAATTTTATACATTTTATTTTGCTTTGGCCAATGGAAATTCTAAGCGAATTGATAGTGTTACAGTTTCACATAGCACATATCATATTTTTATTTTTCTTTGCTGCTTAAAATTTTGCATTAAGTTTTAATTGTACCCGAAGGCAAGGACTTTGATCTTTTCCAGGAAGAAATATCCCGGCGATATTTATTGATGTAAAGACATGAATTGTCGTCCTGGGTATTTGCTTTCCTGGAGAGCTGACGCAGGACGAGACGTTTCTGCGGGAGGTCGTCCTCTCTTAGTCAATGTGGCGCAGTTTGACGTCACACACTTCGGTCCTGCGTCGTAAATGTCGTACGATCTGTTATCATGCTCGACGTTCGCTCTACATACATTTATTTTGCTTCCCATGATTTCGTTCTGGGACCATGCCTTTTATTAAGTTACAATCTGTGGTAATTGCAACTAGAACACTAATTAACAATGCTCTGCAGACTGCTAGCCAAAGAAACTTGCACTTCTTGAAATATTTGAACAGTTCCGATGAACCTTAATTTTTTATTAGAAACAAAGCACAAAAGTTTTCGAACGGTGAGAGAAAATATGATTAATATGTTTTTATTCCCCCCCCCCCCCAATTTAAAAATATGTCTTGTAAGGAAGGCTGTAAGACATAAGTAGTTCTAAAAATATTCCATAGTGAGCACAATTTCCTTTTAATTCTATTTTGTTTTCAAATAATCTTAATTATATAAATATTTTTTTTGAATATAAATTTTCTTTCCATCCAGTAGCTAGAGCATACATGAACTAATTATTTTACAGTTATTTATTTTTCACTTGTGTAGGCATAGGTTCGTACATACTTGAGTTAATATATGATATTCTTGCCTACTGAGTATGCTAAAAAAATTGCTTGTGATACATATGTAGTAGGAAAGGCGCCCAAAAGTGTACTTCATATGTATGCTATTGTCGTAATATAATGTTTTACTACAAAGCTGAGCGTTGTTTACACGGCACACGAGAATCACTTAACTAGCATTTTAAGTTGTTTGTAATTTATGACCACTAATTAATAAAACGGTTCTTTTACTATCCACATGTAAGTACGAAATATGCTGTCGAGCGATCATTTGTCAATGACTTAGTTTTTGGAAACTCTGTAATTTGATCGTTATAATCGAAACACGCGTGAAAGGAACGTTCTGCATATCTTCCAAAAGAATTGCTTGCTCTTGGTGATACTACGTAACCGCATTATTTTTTACTTTTATCGTACTAACAGAAGTCAATATTTCCAGGATAATTTTTGTATGGTTCATGAAATAATTATGTGTTTGTCCGACATTGTTGCGAGAATTCCCTGAAGAAAACGAAATAAAATGTTTCATCGGTATGTTTCCTATCTTTCAACTTTTGTTTCATTTGTCACTTTTATTAAACTTGTATAATGTAGAACTTTGGGTTAGTATCTGTTAAGTAGACTGTGTAAACACAAACACCAGGCTATGTAAAATGTATCGTCATATATGGACATATTGTTAATTATTTGAATGTATATCTACAAAGGTCTCACTTATATATTTTCTTCTCCTTTTTAACTCTATTTTCATATTGTCTGTATTATTATACCTACTTTTATACAGTGAAAACACCAAAATAATTGTACTGGAGGATGTTATGTATGAATTTACTGCTTCCATTCACGAGCCAATGGCTCTGGATGACTTCTATCAACAAATAAAAAAAAAAACCTTGGTGACTGCAGGACTTTCCTTGAAAATCAGGTCTGTTTAATAAAACTACGCTGTATACTTTCAACTTTGACTGAATAATAGGGAAATTGCGAAATTCATATGGCCACATCTCTTTTGTAGAATACCTTCTCAATTTGAGAAAGCACATATATTTTCAGCTGTAACGTGCCTACAAATATACTGTAGTAAACAACACTTTATTCCATATACGAGAAAACGATCATATTTGTTCCCAATTCCCAAAAGAACGTAATTACTTAGTGGAAATCGTAATATTTGCTCACATGGCTTAGTGTACAAACCAGAACTCCTAGAGCTCCTGGCGTTACGGTGGCTGAGCGGTTAGCCTGCTCGCCTCCCCCCCTCAAGGCGAACCGGGTTCAACCCCCGGCCGGGACACAGGATTTTCGCAAGTGGGAATCGTGCCGGACGATGCTATTGGTCGCTGGGTTTTCCCGGGGATCTCACGTTTCCCCCACCCTTTAATTCTTGCGCAGCTCCATTCTCACCTCAATCACTCTCATCGGCTCTCAAGACCTCGCGGTTAAGAGCTGCCCAAATCTCTTCACTTCACTTCACTTCACTTGTATAGCGCCTGCTCCTAGGCTACACGCACATGCTCAGTTGTAAGGCGAGTTGCCTGACTTCCAGTCGTAGTCAGTAATAGAGAACTGTAACACATCCACGTCTGTTACATGCTTCGAAATTCACGTTTGTAAGAACTGATTGTTTCATTGGAGGAGAGTATTACTGTAAGCAGTGAGTTAATATAGAGTTTTAATTATATTTTGATTTTATTGTAGTGAAAACTGAGTTCGTTGGAGTTTGGCCACGTAAAAAAAAAAAAAAAAGTAGTAATTTACGTGTCACCGTGAACAACCTAAATCAGTTATAACCAGAATTCCTTTGTGTTAGGTTTCATTATAATGGATTAGGTTTAAGATAAACCTTAACAATTTGGTTTAATTCAATTTTTGATTGTCTTTTATAACACATTGCTGCACAATTAGATGAATAAGCAAGTATAATTAATAATAGTTTTAACGGAAATACTTTTGGTGGGTACTAAAAGTGCGTAATAAGAATGATGAATTCCAATATTTACTGGTTAGTGCTAGTTTTAACGAAATGGCCTTGGTAAAAGTAGTTTCGACTAGGAATTCGGGATTTTGCGGTAACTTATACATTTCTCTCCCTGGGCCATTTATTACAGTGGAAACGCAGTATCACAGCGTTGTGCCAGCTCTAATTAATTGTGTGCGCCAATTAGTACAATTTTGTTTACATATATTGCTAACACCGCAAAAAGGCTTTTCGTAAATAACACATTTCCACTTAAATTATTTCGTATTTTATGAACAACATTTCCGCGGTGTATTAAGGCCCCCGTCTAGCTGCATCTCTTTCCCGCGTCTGAGGCCGAGAAGCGAGGGAGTATTAAAAACGATATTGCCACGCGTATCAAGTGCGACATCGCCGCTAAGCGCAAAACTCTCAACTGGCGTGTAGTGTTCTAGACGAACTGCGTGTACCTCTGGGACTTTCAGGGAGACCGTATAATTTTATTAGTGGAAAGTTTGTAGGAAGGTGCAGTGCAGGGCCCTTCAATAGTTTTGTATGCATCTGGTGGGTATGTAGGTTGCTGCAGAGAGTGGCTCAACCATCCGCAGGTAATAGCCTAATAGCCATGGAGCTCTTAATTTGCCCTGTCATAGACGCGCTTCACAGCAAATGATGGAATCACCTCAATAACCTTATATGATCGGAGAGCAATACGGTGGAACCTAGATCCTCGGAGTGCCGCGGGGCCGGCAGCAGAGAGGATCTAGGAACTGGAGCGGCAATGTGTCTTGACGCATGGTGCAGAGGAAGCGTGTGAGTACACAGTTGGGAAACCTAGATTCTCGGAGTGCCGCGGGGACGGCAGCAGAGAGGATCTAGGAACTGGAGTGGCAACGTGTCTCGACGCATGGCGCAGAGGAAGCGTGTGAGTACATAGGTGGGAAACCGACATGGAGGTAATGAGGGTGTAGTTACAGGAGCTGCCGTTATGTACTGAGAAGAGGAAGTCGCCGAGAACATTCGCACACGAGCACTGTTAACCGGACGGCAGGCTGTAGGCCACATCCTCTACCTTGCAGTCACACCGTTCCTTACATGTTCTCAGCTGTCTGACTCAACATATCGTAACCCGTCCAGTTCAAGTGCGACTTATACTTAAACGTTATCTAGTTTAACAACTTCGCGTTAGAAACATTTACTTAATTTCTACCTGTCCATACAATGCTTCTTAAATTTATAGCATTTGAAAGACATATTACTTGGGCTCGAACACAAACCGGCTATGCATAAAGCCCCTAAACACATGACAGTTTAAAACTCTAACTTATTTGAATGTATAACAAATATACTAGCGTTGACTTCAACCATAAAGTTCTTACAAGTGAAACGGACTTATGTTCTAAAGACAACATATTTAACTAAAATATTTGTGGTAACGTCTGTTTAACGCTGTTTTTATACAAAAGAACTAACAATCATTCAAAGCCCTGTAAGATAACATAAAAATAAAAAATAAAATGTTAAGAAAAAGTATTTTAAAAACTGAATGCAAATATTGAACAAATTATGATAAATGTGTTTATTTTTTAAGTTTCAAATGTTTGGCCTGGGTGTGCTACGGACTAAACATGATTGCATTTTAATTGTTTCTATTTGACGTTACTTATTTTCGCCGCTACCCTTCTACGAACATATGTAGGGCCAACGTTGGAAATTGATTGGCAAGGTTAACAATATGTTGTGTTGCAATCCAACATAATGACTTTGAGCCAACGTTGCGGTCAACCACAATCCAACCTAATACATTTAAAGAAAATTATGTTAAAACATGCATTAAAATACATATACATAAAACAATTAAGATAAACTATTTAAATAGAGAATGCGATGAGTTTTAATTTGTTGGTGGAACGTTGGATAAACGTGTGAAAGACGATGGCTGGTGGTTTGTAGATGTGTGCGCTTTGGGCCAATATTGTTTTCCAACCAAAACCCAACCTAATCTCTCCAGTACCAACCTACGTTGGCACTTGTTTGGAAAGGTTGACTATATTTTGGATTGGAGCACACACATTAATATAATGGTGGCTCAACGGAAAATGTCAACAAAAGTTTCCTACCACGAAAAGGTTACGAGATTACTTAGCACCCTCCAAAAATGATGTAACTAAATAAGAAAATGTCATAACTGATTGCAATTATTGTAATTTTAAATGGTTGGTTTTCGGTTGGTTACAAGTGAGTAAACATACTTTTGATAATGTTTGTGGGTCAGTTCACTACAGATTTTGTAATAGCATCGTCTTTGAAAACCTTATGTAAATCTCCAAGCAAAACCACACACTTTAGAAATAACATACGACCGAAATTCACAATCCAGAATGAACATACAACAGAACCATAGATGTTAGAACGATCGCACAAAAGAAACACACATTTCAGAACCACATATTGCAGAACCACATATGTTAGAAACATCATATAACCTAAATTCACATCTTAGAACGGTCATACAACAGAACCACAGATGACAGAACGATCGTACGATAGAAACACATGCTTATCATACACTAGAGACACATCTAAGAACTGGCGTACATTAGAATCACATAACACAGAACTGGTTTTCCTCGGAATGTCCTGTCTCGTGTGGTATGATGTTCTAGTGTATGTGTTTTCGAAGGTGTGACGGCAACCCCTCACTAGGGCACAGGTAAGTCCGTGCGCTTCCTCCTGTTTCACGACGCTTGTGGGTTTTCCTGATAGAGGGGACTAAAGGCTGGTTCACGATTAAGTACTGAAGAATTAAGACTTTTACTTATGAATCGTCAAATACACGGAAAATAAGTTTTGCAGATTCCGATTTATCTAGCGAGTGTTAAGTTCAGCCAATCAGAATTGTAGAAAACCAAAGCAGAATATATAATGTAGGAAAATTGACAAGGTAAACATTATTTATACATATCTAATTATTTATGATTACAACTTGTGTAATAGTCTTGAAAAACTCACGCTATTGTATAAAAGGGGATGCTAATGGCAAAGTTCGGCAGTTACGTCAATAAATCCGAAGAAAGGGCTTAATATTTACTTAACTTATCTCTTCTAAGAACTAAAACACAAAGAACAGTTCTTAATGCACGGAAATCTTGTCACCAAATTTAATAATTTATTGGATACGCGAGCACCACACGATGTAACCTAACTCCAAGATGTAAATACAGTTTCCCGCCAACAACAACTGTCGCTGTGCACTGATTGGCTGCTTGGTCATGACTTGTATCAAGATATAAAATATGGGCATATGTAAAGTCAAGCCAGGAATGCACATGACGCATACACGACCCGCACACTGCAGCCACAAACCAATACCCTTGAAAACATTGATTAACATTATAAGCCCACAGTGTACTGCCCTTGTTAAGTCAATCGTAAACACACCTTTATGCCCCAACCTGCCTATGATAAATTCCCATGCAGTTGCATTTTTAAACTGTGAAATCCGTGCTTGGCCCCAACAGCCTGACTGTAGAGGCTGTCCGTAGGTCAAGTTCAATGCCTTTACACCTTTGGAAATTTTGCTACCATTCGACTTTGCAGCCATTATGCCGAGAATCTATCAGAGGTTACGAGGAATGAATATTTGTTTACTGTAAGGCTATTTTAATCTCGGTATATTAAACGAAACACGCCTAAACTAAAGAAATGATAAACGAATGTAATATGACGAGGGAACATATAAATATTGTATTGTGTGTCAGTGGTTTGGTCAAAGGAAAGGAAATTTTTAAGTCGAATGCTACAGTTTTCCCTTCTGTAAATCCGCTGTCACGCTGTACAATTCTCGCCTATAAATATATTTCACAATAACATTTCAAAACGAAATACGGCTATTAAATTTTTCGTATTAAATGCATTTGAAAATGGGGTACACTATCAAATATGTTTACTAAAAGGATCTAATTTGAATTTGAATTTGAATTTTTTTTTAAGTGAGATAATGCTGTTGTATTTCCATGCAGTTCATTACTGGGAGAAATGTTAACAATGTGATTTATTTGTGTTATTTCCTAAATTTAAATTCTATTTATCAGAGAAGTTTCCTGAACAGTGGAATTAAATGTCTCCGAGTTCTTAATATTATGTGCAATATTATGTGCAATATTTTGTGCAGCATTATGTACAATATTATGTGCAACATTATGTGCAATATTATGTGCAATATTCACCTAAAATATAACTCATGCCCAGACAGCTTCAGCATAAATTAATTATCTACAAAACCTATTTCCTGTCCAGGAATTGTTTGTTGTTTTAAAGTTTTGTGACATCTATTTTCGTCGTGCACGATTCTGATTGGCTGAGCCCGTCAAAAATCAAAGACATTTTAAAACCGATCCAATCTTAATTGTTTGATGAAAGCTGAAGCCATCCAACTTTTTCAATAAAATATGGCGGCTTTTATGACCTTGCGATGACGTCATAATTGTCCAACTTTATTTGACCAAACTCAATGCAAGGAGTTTGACTGAAAAAATTTGACAGTGTGACAGAGGCTTAAGGGCCCCGCCTGCCTGTTTTGTCCGAGAAGTGCGGGAGCTATAAGGGTCACACTGGCACGCGCTACAAGAGCGCCATAGCCTCTACGCGCAGGGCTCCGGACAGACGTGCAGTGTTCTCGCAGTGCTGCGTGTACATATGGCAGTTTCAGCGGTGACCCCATAATTGTTTTTAATGAAAAGTCTGTAGCAAAGTTCAATACATGCTTCTGTCGTAGTTTGACTCGTGTTAGGACAGTATGTTTTAAGCTACGGCAGTCTGAGAAAGCCGTTTCTTTTAAAGTACCATTCCCTCCCCGTCTGGGGTATGACGTCTTTTCGAAGGTAAGCATACTACAGGGAGAATGTGTGATAGTTTCGTCAATAAACCAGGATTTGAAATACTCTGCAACAAATTACAAACTCACGACATATTTATACCGCGAAGGAGATGTGCGGGTAGGTATAGCAGACATGGAGACCGCCTAGCAGAGAAGCAGCTAGAGCGATGTTGGGGAGCAGCGGTCCAGTTGTAGGCGAACAGCTGAATGCAGGGTCACGCTCTGTTCGCCAGACAGCCACTTCCATTCCACAACAAGTTTTGCCATGCCTGCGCACCTATTTTTACAAATTTTGATTTGCCAACGAGCTGCCAGGAATCGAGTTTCACCGCCATTTTAAATTAGCTGTGCCGTGACGATAATGATATTTCCCACGCATAAAGTACGTATTTTTCATTTCCTTTGCCTTCGTATATTTTCCAATGCGCGCAGCAAAAATTGACTTTCCTTCACATAGTTTACAAACATTAACTCCAAAGTACATATGCTTTTCGACTCAAGTCATTTTGTGTGGCCTTTGGCACCACGCGCCATATTGGGGGTAAAGATTGATCACAGTAAGCTCTGCTTTAGAACTTCTTGTATGCACATTGTGTATTCTCCCATTGTATTTACAATTAACGTTACCACGGGCCTGAACACTTAATCGCGCGTCGGTCAAGGGTAACTGTAAACTTTTTAGAATAGCAAATATTTCACAAATGTTTATATTCTTACACTAACATGAACTAAAAAACCAAAGTAAAATAAAATATTTCAGTACTCACAAGTGTTTTTGCAATTTAACGTTAACACGTGGAACTATTTTCTGTCCGTTGCCAACTTGACTGGGTGCATGACAGTGTGCCCTGTTGAAGTATACGCAGGGAGGGGCAGTGACATTTTTCAAAGGTTGGTTTTAAAAGTGCTCACTTCACCGCGAACAGCCTCTACGCGCATAGTTGCACGGATCTGAACAATATTAACACGTTTACTTCCTTGACAATTGCACGATTTCAACTTCCCTTACATGACGCATTAACAAAGTGAGACGCGATGGTGAAGGCAGGCAGTGACGTATCGTTGCCAGCGAGGTCACATCACAGACGGAGCAAGTTGCTTACCCATGTCGTGATGGGAGGAACAATCCCAACCTGGAGTGATTTTGGGGAACCACGGGGAACTGACCGGACCAGGGTTCGAACCCTGATATTATCGATTACGAGTCCAACGTTTAACAACTGCGCCACCTCAATCGTTGGTAATGTTAAAGAATGCTAAACGTGAAGAGAAGTATAATATACTAAGCAGTGCTTTCAAAAATGTTGAATTGACATTGAACAAACTATATCGGATGATCCTGAACCACAGATACCAACTTTGCGAGATAATTTGTCATGTAAAATGGAGTAGAAAATTTAAAACGATCCACGGCAAAACCTATTACTAAGGGAGAGGCACGCCTATTAGGAATTAGAAGTAGTTATTTGCAAAATGTCATCCGCAAGTCGACAAACACCCACGGATAACACACTTTTGTAAATCAATAACATGGCATTTGCCAACCATTGGCGTCCTCATCGCCCACAGAAAGCAGTCATCAAGTCATGCTATACTCTGTTCACCAATTTGTTGTTCCATGTAACTTTGTTTCTGAAATTTTTTAAATACTGCTTCTAACCAGTTCAATAGACGTGCCCATGATCTAGGATATGTTTCACTTGAAGGATACTATGTTCGGCTCTGTACACGACAAGGGGTAGTTGACCGGAGTTCCGAATGTGTTCCTTCCCAGTGATATGATTAGTCGGAGTTGCTGCGCGTCTCGTTTGTGATTGGCTGACTCAGCAGTACGTCGTTCCCTGGTTGAAAGAAGAACACCGCACACAGGTACAGCACACATCAAGAAATTCATCGCTTGCAACAGTAGAGCTCGTAAATAAATTCGGGACTGGTAGGGATAATAATCGCGTTAGGATGTAGATTGCACTGTGATTTCTACGTCATTCTACATACCGAGCGAGGTGGTGGCGTGGTAACCGATTTGACTAGCATTCGGGAGGACCCGGGTTCGATTCCCGGTTCGACCATCCTGATTTCGGTTTTCATGGCTTTCCGAAATCACTCCAGAAGAATGCTGAGGTGGGTACTTATCAAAGACCAAGGCAGATTCCTTCCCATTACTTCCTCAACCCCCCTACTTGCACCGTATCTAATGACCTCGCTGTCGACGAGACGTTAAGCCCAACTACCTACCTACCCATTTGTCACAATGGATAATCTCGTAAGGTTTACTTCTGTAATTCAGGATCAGCCTGCATAGTATCGCGCATGCAAAGCGGATAACGCAGAGGCGGCGAGAGAGCGATCTGATTGGCTGTAAGTGTCATATGCGGCGTCTGCTCACTTGTGTGACTCCACCTTTTAGCATATGTAGAGGCGGCATATGTAGAGGACCCGGAGACGAAGCACACATGGCGCTCCAGTAAACAAACCTCCTTCAAGGCCGCAATGCTTCTGTCTTGTTTATAAACAGCGCCGGTCGTGGGAGGACAGGCTGACAGAGCTCAGGCTACACTCAACTCACGTGCAATGACGATGAAGCTGTTTCCCTTAGGAGCACGGCAGTCGATAAGGGCGACACTGCCATGCGCATCAGGTGCAACCTCGCCCCTTAGCGCAGGGCTCTGAGCTGGCACAGTGCAGTACTCTCGCTGTGCTGTCTGCATCTGAGGGACGTTGAGCGGTGACTATTGGGTTTTAATACAGTAATCTGTTCAGAAAAGATACAGTTTTGTCGCTATAGTTTAAAACATTGCTTTACATAATAATTAAATATCGTAAACAGAGGGCCACTTGCAGTTATTTCTGCTGACTAGGACGTTCCAACCATATTTGTGTTTCAATATCCAAATTTTTAAATTGGCAACAACTTACCAACTTTCATTTTTATCCCGAAGAAAAGATTTACATTGAAATATTCCACCGTCTATTACAAATTAGAACAGACACAACTGCTTCCAATAAAACTGACATCACAACTAGACTTGAAGCTACCTGCGCGTTCAAGATCAAGAAGAGAGGGAGCGATACGGGCGACACTTACACGCACCCCTAGCGCCTCGTCACCCCTATGCACAAGGCCTGCATAGTGATACCGTACTGCGAAAATTATGTCTGTTTTAACTACGCCCGTATTGTCATACTTTCTATTGGGCTACCGCTTAAGGAAACTGCGTGGGCAATCTTTAAAAATGTAATTTTGAACCATTTTTACTAATTGTTTCTCCATGCACTCTCTTGGCATGATTAGAGTTAACAATTAGGGGCCATTGTTTTGTTTTAACTTTCCTGACAAAGCGTTGTATTTTCAGAGTATTTATTGGCCGAGATACGCGTATTCGCGCAAACAACGATTTCACAGAAAATGTTTCAGTACATCCTCCTCCTAAGCGGTGACAGTATCGTTTTAGTTTTGAGAAGTGTGTAGCAAGGATCAGTACAGGGTTCCTCGAGTACTTGTGTACGTGCCCGGTGCGTGTATTTCGATATATAGCGCTTTGAAAGACAGGTTGTCAGGCATGATGTACTGCTTTCTAAACGGGGGTTCTAATGTGGCTCATGTCGACATAGAGTGCGTTATTTTCGTAGATGAAACAAACTGCAAGGCGACTCAGTCTGCGTGCAGGCGGACCACTTAGCAAGCTGGTTCCATCACAGCGATGAGCTGGAACCAATAAGGATGAAGCAGCAGTGCGTCGCGCGTCGCAGTTGTCTGGCATGCTCTCTACGAGTGTTTGCAGGACATCCACGGGGATTCGTCGCCATTCCTCTTGCAACCATTCCATGAGTTGGACAATGGATTTTGGACGCGCCTGACGAGCCCTCACCCGGCGATCCAATTCGTCCCAAAGATGTTCTATAGGGTTGAGGTCGGGGCTCTGGGCGGGCCAGTCCAATCGGCGAACATTGTTGTCGGCGTACCACTGAATAGAAGCCCTTGAAACATGGCACCTGGCATGGTCATCCTGGAAGTAACACGGGTCTATTCCGTAAAAACGCCACAATGTTGGGAGCATTTCATTATCCAGAATGTTACAATAGGTCTCTGCTGTGTTCATGCTACCACGGACAAACACCAGCGGTCCTACGTCGAAGGCCGTCAAACAGCCCCATATAATCACTCCACCACCACCGAATTTCCTAGTTGGCACTATACACTCTGGCAGAAGCCGTTCCCCGGGTAGACGCCACACCCATACACGTCCATCGAACCGGAATAATGTAAACCTCGACTCATCACTCCACAGAACCGATTTCCACTGCTCCAGTGTCCAGTTGCGACGGTCCAAACACCACCTGAGTCGCCGAGCTTTATTTCTTGTCGTGATATGGGGCTTATGAGCAGCTGCTCTTCAGAAATATCCAAGTCGGTAGGCCTCTGTAGGCAATGTTCCAATGGAAACCGATACTCCTGTTTCTGCATGAAACTCCTGTCGGGTGGTAGCCATGGGTTGTGCCCTGTTTTTGACAGTTTCTCATTTCAGGGTTCTGCGATTTCTGTCGGTGAAGATTGGAGGTCGCCCAGAACGTGCAGCATTGGCACAATGTCCATCGGCCTTCCTCTTACGTAGGACGAATGCGACCGTTTATTTGGGCCTGTTTACCTTCCGTGCAATCGCCCGGCTAGACAGCCCACTGAGATGGCAGCCCACAATCACGCCGTTATCGAAGTCCGATAGCTCTGTAACTCTTGCCACCTCCTTATCATCTGGTTCTACACCCGCCTGCAGCGTATGGCGGCCACGCAAGTCTACAGACGTACTGAATTACCTATCTTCACCGGTGCCCAATTACTTTTTGGTCGATAGTGTATTTCCTGCATGGATGTACAAAGTAGAATACAAGGCTTCTTATACATATGGACGATGTTATAAAAATCGTCTAATAACATCGAAATAATTCTCCTTCGTCCTATATGTCTCTCGTTATCGCTGTATGTTGCTGCGTGGTTTTCATCGCACGTCACATTTATATTGCCTCTTTTATCTTCCATCAACTTAAAACATTAAGTTTCGATGTTTTTCGCGTGTTATATTCGCGTGATCTGGAAATGTAATTTTCACCTTTGAAATACAAAGCAGCATCGTCTCAGTCGGGCTGTGTCACTGACAGAACATCGCTCAACAGTGAAACAGCATGTGCAGATCATTTCTGCTCATCGCATCGCTGCATTGTTGAACCAGCTTACTGTGAAGTTAAGTTCATTGTGGAACCAGCTTACTGTGAAGTAAAGTGCATCGTGGAACCATCTTACTGTGAAGTTAAGTGCATTGTGGAACCAGCTTACTGTGAAGTTAAGTGCATTGTGGAACCAGCTTATTGTGAAGTTAAGTGCATTGTGGAACCAGCTTACTGTGAAGTTAAGTGCATCGTGTAACCAGCTTACTGTGAAGTTAAGTGCACCGTGTAACCAGCTTACTGTGAAGTTAAGTGCATTGTGGAACCAGCTTACTGTGAAGTTAAGTGCCTTGTGGAACCAGCTTACTGTGAAGTTAAGTGCATTGTGGAACCAGCTTACTGTGAAGTTAAGTGCCTTGTGGAACCAGCTTACTGTGAAGTTAAGTGCCTTGTGGAACCAGCTTACTGTGAAGTTAAGTGCCTTGTGGAACCAGCTTACTGTGAAGTTAAGTGCATCGTGTAACCAGCTTACTGTGAAGTTAAGTGCATTGTGGAACCAGCTTACTGTGAAGTTAAGTGCATCGTGTAACCAGCTTACTGTGAAGTTACAACAAGTCGTCTGGTCCGTCCGTCACCAGTTCATTACTTCCAAACTAAACAAAAACAAAACTGTTGATCTGTCGAAAAAATTCCTCCGTCAAAAGTGAAAATGGTTGGCGGAGTTTTGTGTGTCAGTAGCGTCGCGAGCGCGTAAATAGCACGGATTAGCCGAGATGCGACATTTTGAAAAACAACATAGTTTGTGGACAGAGGGAATGACAGTGATTATCAGAAGAATGCTTTAGTTAGTTTTCACATAGTTCAAAAGAATAGAGTGGGTGGAGATTTCCCTTTCTATAAGATTTGCTATCTGTTACGAACTAGTGTTACCTGATATAATTAATTAATAAACTGTACAATTTAATGTGAATAATAATAAGGATTATTTTAACTCATTTACCTGATCAGTACCGAGTGATAAAATTTTGGATCATCCGCTTCGCTTCCGAAATGTCAAACTGTTTACTGACAGTTGTCAACAGCGTCTTTTAAGGAGTTCCTAGAATAATACAGATTTGCTGTTGCATTTCCTTTGCGGGATATGGGCACTGCTGTTCGTTTGTATTTCATTGTTTTTGTTTCGTTAGTAAATGATCGCACACCAGATATGTTGCTGTATTGTCTAAATGTTATATATTTTCCCAATAAGCATAGCACCCACCTCCAGTCCTACCTCCTGGTATAGCTATATTCCATCTGTGGTTACTTCCAACTTTCGAAACCAAGCCACGCTGAAGTTTCTATTTTCAGAATATTCCTGCGCCTCGTGCAAACAAAGCTTGACCAATCTAGACAATTCCACCAAACGCACAGCGTAGCGCAGACGTCTGCGCTGAGTGCAGTAAGAACTATTTCTTACTGGCCATTACTAACAAACTTACTTTCTAGCTGTTTTTATTAATTTTAATAATAAAGTGAATATTTATATTTTATGGTTAAAATATAAGTAAAAGATTAATGAAAACCAGATATAATGTATTTTTATGTTGACAGAAGTAAAAAAACGCTTGTGATACACTGTGATGAATTTCGGAAACAAGAAAACACGATACACGTGGGGCGATTTTCGTAAAGTTTGAAGAAACCTCGAACAGACTACATAAAACGTAGCTAGCTACATCAGCATCCGGGAGATTCTGCTCACGTAAATACATTTCGCAGGACGTTCTTGTGCGCAGCCTCCATAACGAGTTTCCTGATGACGTTGCCTGGTGAGGGATGCCAGGTAGTCAGGTGATGACGTCACCGCCAGCCCGCCTGCAGATGCGCGGGTTATTTACCTGGCGGAAATTACTTGCGGCTGCGTCAATCGCTGTTCTCCCCAGACCTTGAGCATCTGCCGGCCTTGGAGGCAAGGTCTCAGCCAGACGGCAAGACAAGCGTAGTCCAGTCCAGGCTTCTTCACACTTCCTCAGTCATACGTGAGACAAATCACTCCATGCACGGCCGGCTTGGCTCTGTCCTAACTATGTCCTATATCACAAGCTTCATATACTTCTGTTAACATTAAACTATATTTTATCGTCTGGTTAAATGGAAATTTTACTTACATTTTATCTAGAAACAATAATATTTAATTTATAATAAATATAAAAATAGGGATAAAAAAGGCGTGATGGCATTGCCTAGTAAGAAATAGAGGACATCACCAGGGCTTCGGAAAAGTGGAAGGTGAGTAACTGTGAATGCAATTATTTTTAAGTGACCAAGTAAAGGCTTGGCACGGTTTCCTATCGCCCCCTCCCCCTCAACACTCAACACCAACGCTATTTTGATTAGTGCGAATGTACGTGTAAGATTTTCCTTTTCCTGTTAATTCCCCCCCCCCCCCCTCTTTTTTTTTTTTGGCCATTCTTTGACTTGCTATTGCGAACGCGCAGTTTTCAACATTTTTGAATTTATTATATCACATCTATACATCCAGGTAGTTCTGGAGTAGTGGTTCGGCGCTGTTAACCTGCTATCCACCCAGTTGGCCACACTTGCCGGAGTATATTCTACGTCATATCTATGCCATTATTATTAATTAACTGATATTCTACTTTCGATGTAGTGCCTCTGTGTCGACATCCAGCGGGGAGGGGAGGGAGGGAGCCTCCGGACATATTTTCAATCTTCCCCGCCCCTCACCCTCCTTCCCTGTAGCCAGACCTTTATGCCATGAATCTTATCTAGACAGTGAATGGATCATACACAGAGACGAAATGGCGTCGCGGTTCCTTCCATGTAGGCGCACCCACTCTCCCATTGTCTGCGCGAGGCTCTGGGAACTGGCCTTGTGTTTGATTGGCTACTACATGCTGCGAAATATCGCGTATTGGCTAAGCCGCCGACTGGCAGGCGCTGATTGGCGGACTGTCACACCAAGCTCGCAACTTGGTGGTGTTCTGATTGCTGTGGTTTAAACATAGGCTAAATATTCGTCTTCTGCGCATGTACCCAACACATTCACCTACCACACACACACACACACACACACACACACAACACACACACACACTCACACAGTCATGAACGTAGTGTTTACATCGAAATTTTCAAAGCATAAAAACTTTTTATGTGAATGTAATACTTCAACCAATCCTAATTGTAAGATAATTGCACTAAAAAATTGGGTACAGGAAGTATACAAAAATGTGAAACCACGTGTTTACTACAGTGTTGTAACGTCAAATAAAGTTGACGCAGTTACTATTAGTCGTATTGGCAGGTGAGCAGTTACTGCAGTGTTTGGATGCATACACTGGCTGTGCGCAGCCAGCAACGCCGCTCTACTCACTTTCAGTCTATCGTTCCAACACGCTGTACAGTCACGCCATCTTGATGACGTGTGCGGTTGTGTTGTCGAGTTGAGTGGAGATTATTTCGAGCGGCTCTTGACGAGGTCTTGAGGTGAGAATGGGGCAGCGCCGGAATGCAAAAGGCTGAGCAAACGGGAGATCCCGAGAAAACCCGCCGACTAGAAAATTCGGGGGTGACCTGGTTGGGGATTGAACCCGGTTCGCCTTGGTGGGAGGCGAGCAATTTAGCCTCTCAGCCACCGCGGCCCCTGTGTGCGGTTGGGGTTCACGTTATACGCGTCTGTTTTAGCTATGTACTCTTATCTGTGCTGTGTTCTGGTGAGATATACGTGTACATCGGTGTCATGACTCACGCTGCACTATGAATCTGAATCAGTGAGAATTTCACTGTTTCAATCAGTCAAACGTATCTGACTGGCACAACAGTCACTTCAGTGAATTTAACTAATGAACCAGTGAAAAAAATGCCATATATCCTTCACTGATTGATTCAGTGACATTTCCCACTGATTCGTCAGTCATTTATTCCACTGTTTTCTAAGTGGTTAATATTTTGACTGATGTATCAGTGAAACTGCGTGTAAACATGGCCGTAGAAAATCGTTTAAAAATGGCCGTTAAACGACGTGTATCAAGTGAAGTGCCATAGCAACGAATAAACGAATATAACAAATACAAAATACTTTGTAAAATGCGTTTCGTCATTCAAAACGCCATTTTACGAGGTAATATGAACACACAGACTTTCATTTCATATTTACGTATGTCATTTCGTTTGCATGTAATCGTCACAGCGCTCTGTTTGAAGGTTTAAATTGCATCTAATGCGGCGAAGAGAGTGCACTCATCTGTACTGTTCGATTTAACAATCCTAGCGGAACCAATCAAACCAAAAATGAAAAGTATGAGCAAAGAATTTCAAACTATATGATTTCGCAGTGATACTATAAGACATATAAAGTTTGGTTCTTGGACTTTGTCAGTAAAACTAGTTCACTAAATGTTCATATCGTTTTATGCCCTCATGTAAGTATTGTTGGGAATTTTTTTTTATTGTTTCTATTGTGTGTGTTTGAATGTGTACTGAATAATAGGTTAAGGGTAAATACCTCTGTATATTGTTCGCGACAGTAAATCTATTTATTATTTTAAAAAAATGGTTAAGGTAACGGCCTAGAAGTGGAGGATGCGCGAATTCAATCCCGGCCAGCTGCAACTAAAAAAAAATTAATTATTGTAAATTGCACAACAGAAATAGTAAATTATCGTAAATATGTTTACTTAATGTAATTATTTGCCTACATTCAATAAAAGCAATATTTAATTCGCCACTGCAGTCAGCCGTCATTTATTAAATCAGTGAAATTGTTTCACGTCACTAATTCAGTAAGTGAAATTTTTCATTGAAACAATCAGTGGTTTTCCACTGATTCTAAGTGGAGCCATTTTCACTGATTGTAGTAGTTGATTTTCACTGATTATAGTAGTTGGATTTCACTGCGAATCAGTGGTTTCCCACTGATTAGAATTTAGAGTGTATTAAGCAGAGGGAATTTATATTTTGAGTCGAATAACCTTAGATGTTAATAATATAATCATAGATTCTCGTCTTCGTAGTACAAACCTGTTATGAAGAAATACAAAACTCGCAACAGCTTCATGAAGTTTTGTGTTCCACCATAGAGTAGACGCATATTTCAAGAGGTAAGAAATGCTGTGGTCGCTGTTATCCAGCACGTTATTAGCAGCACCGCTCAGTGGAACAGTGATCTCGGTAACTAGCACTTGCTATCAGCACTACTTCCCCCTGTGTTCCTATTCACACTCAGCTTTCACTAAATACTAGAAAGTTCCGCAATGGACACAGAGCACGTGTAAATGGAATACTCTTTCTTCTTTCAGAGAAGCTGAAGTCGCGGAAAATTCGAGTCGTTTCAGTTGCCATATTCACGGTGGAAGTAACATTAGGCGACGAGTAGATGTAAAAGAGGAGTTCTAGCGTAACTCAATTTTCATCGAAAAATCGTGTTTTTTTTTTGCTCCAAAATCATGGTTTGAAATTTAACAAATTAAGCAGTGTACATAAAGGAAATTTTACTCCAAAATCAAGCATTTTTACCCCAAAACCAAGTAAATTTACAACTTTTTAAAAAATGCCCGAGCAAGATTTGTGCCAACTTAAAAAACAAGCTATTTTACTCCAAAATCAAGCAAATTTCTCGCTTTTCAAGAGAAATTTTCATGTTTTCTAGAAATAGCAATTTTGCAAGCGAGCAATCTAAATAAAGCAAAATAAGCAAAAATCGAGTGAAAATATAAAAAATGTAATTGATAGAATTTATATATTTTTAAGAGAACTTTAGATCATGGACAAATTTTCCTTTTTCCATTTCTTTTAAGCATTTATACATTATAAAAACCTGTTTCCCATTTATTAGTTTCAAATAATTTTTATCGAGTATCTTGACATACTGCTCTGGCAATTAAATTTTAAGTTTACCATCTAGAATACAATACATTTTTTTTTTTTGCGAAACTTAGGTTCATAAATTTCAAAATCTGTAGTAGTAAACTATATATTTGTTTCTAGATCTTGTAATTTGGTGAATTCAAGCGAATTGTTCAAGTTTTTTTTTTGCAGAGATTCCATTTTTGTGTTATTTACAAAGAAACAAATTACCAAAGAAAAACATTTTGCTCAAAAATGACTCACAAATCCTGCACAAAAATGACTCACAAATCCTGCACAAAAATGACACAAATCCTGCACAAAAATGCCTCATAAATCCTGCTAAAAAATGACTCACAAATCTTGCACAAAAATGACTCATAAATCCTGCATAAAAATTACTCATAAATCCTGCATAAAAATGACTCACAAATCCTGCTTACAAATGACCCACATATCCTGTACAAAAATGATTCATGAATCCTGCACAAAAATTACTCACAAATTCTGCTCAAAAATGACTCACAAATCCTGCACAAAAATGATTCACAATTATGTGAAGCATCTGGTTTTTGCTATTATATTGTATCTGCTTATGGTGATTATAAACCACCAGTTGTATATCGAGGTCCAAATGTACATAAAATATTTATACAATCAATAAAAGAGGAAGTAGAAGAAATTAGTGAAATATATTCACAAATGGAACCAATTAACAAAAGAAAAAATATTACATAGGCAATGAAAAAGATTTACTGTATGCGAATGTGAATATACAGAGTAAAATAAAAAAGTACATCATCATGATCACATAAGTGGAAAATACATTAATCCAGTATGTAATAATTGCAATCTAAAATTAAAATTACACAATTTTGTTTCTATTTATTTTAATAATTTAGTTGGGTATGATGCTCATTCATTTATTAAAGAGTTAGGATATGATGATAAAAATATAGATTTAATAGCAAATAATGAAGAAAATTTAAAAATTTAATTTTTAAACACATTCAAATTTATTGCTACTAGGTTAGATAAATTATCGTCTAATTTAACTAAAGATCAAATGAAATAAGATCAAGTTGATTTATTTATTAGAAAAAGTGTTTACCCATATAATTATATGTATAGTTGGAATAAATTTGAAGAAACTGAACTTCCACCATAGAGTAAATTTTATAACAAATTGAACGAAAATAGTATATCTGATGATGAATACGAACATGCAAAATGTGTATGGAACCAATTTAATATAATAAATCTTGGTGAATACCATGAGTTATATGTAAATATGTAAAAAGTGAAGTATTATTGTTAGCAGATATATTCAATAGGTTTAGAAACACATGTATAAATGAATATGTTTTAGACCCTGCATGGTATTTTACAGCACCAGGTTTATCGTGGGACGCAATGTTAAAAATGACCAAACAACCACTAGATTTATTACATAACTATGATATGATTTTAATAATTGAAAAAGGTGTTAGAGGTGGAATATCACAATGTTGTAAGCCATATGTTAGAGATAATAAGAAATATTTGGAAGGTTTTAACTCTAATCAAGAATCAAATTATCTAGCATATCTCGATGCAAATAATCTCTATGGTTGGGCAATGTTGCAAACATTTACCATATGGTGGTTTTGAATGTGTTTATTATACATTAAATGATTTAGAGTACCGGAGTGAAAAAATATTAGATTTGGAGAAAGATTCTGAGTGTGGTTATATATTAGAAGTTGTTTTATAATATCCACAAGAACTACAAAATTTAAATAAAGATCTTCCATTTTGCCCAAAAAATAAGGTCGTTTCAAAGACAAATCAATCTAAATTTTAACAACTTTAGATAACAAACAAAAGTATGTAATTCACCATCGCAACTTGAAACTGTGCCTAAATAATTGATTAAAACTCACTAAAATACATAGAATATTGCCTTTTGATCAGTCTGATTGGTTGAATAAATATATTGATTTGAATACAACAATGAGATCTAATGGTAAAAATGATTTCGAAAAAGATTTTTATAGGCTCATGAATAATTCTGTGTTTGGCAAAACTATGGAAAATATAATAAACAGGGTAGATTAAAACTAGTATCAGATGCTGAAAAATGTGAAAAATTAGTAGTAAACCAAATTCCAAAAGAAGCACTATATTTAACGAGAATCATGCGCTATTCACATGAATAAAATTAATGTAAAATTTAATAAGCTAATATATGTGGGCATGTCCATTTTGGATATTTCTAAAGAATTGATGTATGATTTGCATTATAAAGCGATGAAGCCAAAATATGATGATAAAATTGAATTATGTTATCAAGATACCGATTCAAGTGATTATCCAAAGAGCAATATTTATAACATGCCTCAAATAAATTAAAAAAGTTTTAGCAAAAAAAGAAAGACGAATGTAATGGTAAAATAATGAAAGAATTTGTTGGTTTACGAGCAAAAATGTATGCATATAGAGTTGGCGATAAAGATAACAAAAAATCTACAGGTGTGAAAAAATGTGTTGTTAATAAGAGAATTACATTCGAAGACTATACAAATTGTTTGTTTGACGAGACATTCAATATAGAACAATGAATTCGATAAGGAGTGAGAAACAAAATATATACAGTCGAAGTTAATAAATTTGCATTAAGTCCTTATGGTAACAAAATAATTATATTAGCGAATAAAATCGATACACTTCCATATGTATATCAAAAAGAATATTTTTTATAAGTTTTTATATTATTATATTATAAACATCTTTAATTTCCAAAACAACATCGGTATCAGAACCATCAAAACCAATTAAATTTCCATTTTCATCTCTAATTTCTAATACACTATAATAAAAACGTTCGTTATTAATCTATAAAAAATTTGATATGGGGACTCATAGCTAATGTAATCTCGAAAATCAATTATGGTTTTTGGTGGAAAACTAGCAATTATATCAGTTTCCTACTGATTAGATTCATCATATTTTATGACCATGCCATATGCCAAGTTACAATGAATATTGATTGTTTTATATGGATTAAAATTAGGCAAAAATTTTATCTTTTCAATAGTCATATTTCTTTCAAAGCCAAGAACATCAGATAAGTGTTCATCAAGTTTAATATCAATCTCAGTGTTGACAGATATTCTATTTTTCACATTATCTGTTGTTATTTTAATGTTGTTTGTTGAAAATGGCTCAATTAAATGTATAGTTTCTTTTAATGATTCAACATAGTATTGGCCCCTGGGGATTGTGATAAATTCATTTTTGTCAACAACATCGCTCATTTATTCAAGTGTAGTTATAGTATTGTTGTCTATATCTGGAGTTAAAAATTTTGCTTGAAAACTAATTAATGCAATCGATTTATCTGTATGAATTATGTCATAGTAAAGTTTCTTCTCAAGAATATAACTATTGTTTGTTAACTTTAAAACTTTATTTGAGAGCTCAAGCTGTCGAAACAAAGTCGTATTATCCATTTATTACAAAAATTTGTTGCAATTAAATGAAAATGTGGCAGCAAAGCAGAGCAGTCCATGTTATGTACAATTGACTGGGGCGTTGGTGTTTTAATTTCTGAAGAATCTTCTAGAAATAAGAAAAATGGCGAACTTTTGCCTGATGATATTAGGGGTATGATAATTGGTCCTAGTAAAAGTGAAAAAACAAATTTGATGATCAATTTTATTTATAAGATCGGATGGCTAAATTTTTATGTATACAATTACAAGACGATTTTGAAGTTATATCCAAAAAAATTTAATGAACAAATGGCACATTTTAAAAAATAACGCTGAGGAAATGAATCCTGTAGATAAATGCGAAAACAAATCTCTAATCGTATTTGACTATGTTATTTTAGATAATCAAGATATGATTCGTGAATATTTTACTCGAGGAAGACATAAAAATATTGATGTTTTCTATTTGGCCCAAACTTATTCCAGAGTGCTTAAATAATTGGTAAGAGAGAACACAAATCTTCTGTGTATATTTTGAGAAGATGAAACAAATTTGAGACAAATATATTGCGATTTTGCTGTAGGAGACATGAGTTTTGAGACATTTAAAGAGATATGTGCAAAAGTTGGGACAAAGATTATGGTTTTGTTACAATAGATATGAATAGAAAAATTATCAATGATAAGTACAGAAATATAATTAAACAGTCATTATATTTTAAAACTTTTGTATATAAATGAAGACATATAATTATTCTTGCTATAACAAATATAATTTTTTCACTATCCAAAAAAGAGAGTCAGACAAAATGTGTTATCAACTTTTTAAATAAATATGGATATCTAGAAGGTGATGCAAATTCGCTTTCAAAAATTGATACTGAAAAGTACGAAACTTCTTAAGAATATTTCAAGAATATCACAACCTTTCTTCATTTGATGGTAAACTCAATGAAAAAACTTAATTTAATCAACAACGCAAGATGTGGTGTTAAAGATGAGATAATTGTGGACCTTTCATCTACAGCAAAATTGACTAAAAACTCATTAAAATGGAATTTTGCATATGCAAATAAATCGATTACAAATTTAGCAAAATAGTCTTTTAACATTTAACAAAAACACACCAATTTGAAACATGTTTACGATACAAATTCTCTAGATATACTTATATAATACAAACAAGGACTACATAAAAATCATAGGTTGCCCGGAGTTTGAGTTATTATTCATTTTACCCATTTGGTAGTGCACTGGCTCATGCATATTTTCCAAGTAAACAAAATAGCCTCGTTGAAATTCACATCAATAAGCAGGAATATTGGCATAATGATGGTAAAAACACTCCTGAAAATAAAATTAATTTACTAGAGGGTTTGATCCACGAAATTGGACATGCATTAGGTCTTCAACATACAAATTATAATAATGCAATCATGTACCTAATTCTCAACAATGATTTTGTTGATTTGTAACGAGACATTATTCAAAATATTCAAAATCTTTATGGGCCACCACTACAAAATAATTTTAATAATGATAAACCATTTGATTTGTGTAAAGACGAATATATAAAAACATTTTTAATTATTGATGGTGAACTGTATATTTTTTTTACAAAAGAAATGTTTGGACAAAAAGTTTGGGTGACAAGAAAATAATCAATAAGTAATTTTCGTTAAGAAATTGGTTTCGGTTTCTACCGAAGAATTTCAATAATTTTTTTATATTCCAAAGAAGATTATCCTTGTTATAATCTTATTGGTGGTTATCCAAAAAACTTCGCTTCATTTGGATTAAGAGACGAATATAAAATAAATGCTGTTTTTAATTCATATTCGGAGAAAACTTTTATCATTTATGAAAAGTCGTATTATGCTGAAAGAGATGTTTCCAGATAAAAAAAGCATGGTATAATAAGTGAGAAATTTCCTTATTTACCAAATATGATAGACTCAGCTTTTAGATATACAATTGGTTTACTGTATTTTTTTAGTAATGAAACTTTCATGGAATATATTCAATTTACTAAAAATTGACAATTGTTGGCAAAAATAGCATTTCATTGTTTGGTATTAAATGCGAATCCTATAATGAAATTATAAATAAAATGGAATATATCGTCAATGACTTAGAAAATTTAACATCTGAAGATATATATATATATATTATATATATATATATATATATATATATATATATATATATATATATATATATATATATATATATATATATATAACGATGAATTTGGTCTATATTCTTTAATATTATTTTCTTCAATTATTCGTATGCCTTCATAAGAAAGAATATTCATAAAAATACTTCTTACAACTCGCCAGTTTCAATTGTGCACAGTTTCGTAAATAAAAATGGAGTCAATTCTAGACATAAACAACAACAAACTAATTTATATTGGTAACGAGGTTGTTATGATTATTGATGAGGAAAATAATTCTTATTTTAAAGGAGCTTATGTAACTAAGCTTTTGGGATACAGAAAACCACGAAATGCTTTATATTATATTGTTGATAATGACGGTAAATATAAATTTACTGAACTCAAAGGCATTCCTGCTGAAGGGACGTCTTTAAATATGCAACCAAATGCTGTATTTATCAATGAAACAGCTCTGTATAAGTTAATATTTAGATCAAATATGCCTCTAGCAGAAAAGTTTACTAAATGGGTGACTAAAGAAGTTTTACCATCAATTAGAAAACATAGTAAATATAAGATTCAAAAAGATGCAATGCTTTTATTCAAAGGTCAAATAAAACACATTAAAACAATTAATGAGTTACAATAACAGCATATAAAACGATAGAAGTTGAAGTTAATCATTTAAAAGATATAAATAAAATTAAAGATAAAAATATTGAAAATCTAACAGAAACAGTTCATAGAATCGTAGATGGAATAAATCGCAGAAATGAGGTAATTAGTGATATGGCCGCTCATGTTGTACAGCAAACACAAGATCCAATTTTAAATCCATCTTTATTCTTCTAGAATTGTTCGATAATGATTGTGAATATGATTATTATGTGATTAGAACTCAAAGAAGAAACCTTCGAAAACAGTTGCAAAGAATCGAAGATATACATCCTAATTGTGAAATATTTTTTGAGATTAGAATATATTACAAATTCTATCAATTTATATCAAAAATTGAAAGAATCCATGAATTGCAACATTGAGTTTTTTTTGCAACTATTTTAACGTTGATAGAATTACTGCACTCAACAACAATTAATTAATTATATAAATAATCTTTGTCAAACATGTTTTATTAATCCATGAATTATGCGAGTTATCAAAACCCAACCACTTTACAAATATTTTTTCACCCTTAGTTTTTAAAACTTTTTCGACCAAATATTCATCGGGATAGTTAGTTTCCATAAGTTCGTATTCATAAAAACTACCCATGTTTTTCACCATTATTGTCTTTTAATTTGTAAGTTGGTATATCAAAATTTAAAACTTTACAAATAGTAAACAATTCTATTGACCAATTAGCAGTATAACCTTATCCAATAAATTTTTTCGGTTTGCTCGTGCGAACAATATCTCCAACTTCATATTTTGGTGTAGTAAACACAACATTTGTTTGCAATAATTTTTGCCCAGAATAGGCTGCTTCAGCTGTCGCTTTTTCATTTTTTTTTAAATGGCTTCAATTGGTTTCATACCAACAGTGCTGTGCTTTGTGATATTGTAGTCTTTAACAAATTATCCAATATATTCATCCATTTATAATTGTCATTCAAAGCAAATTTTCCCACAGTATATTTTTTAAAGTTCGATTAAATCTTTCAACAATACTAGCTTTTAATTCAAAAAATGAAAAGAAATTATTTATATTATGCTTTTCCATAAGTTCTTTTAATATTTTATTATGAAATTCTGAGCCATTGTCGATTTGTAAATTATTTGATTCCTTTTAGCCAACATATTTTCTAAAACATTATGCTACATTTTTTGCTGTTTTATCTTTGATTGGTAAAGCAAATGCAAAATTTGAAAATACATCGATAATTGTCATAATATATTCATAGCCTTCATTTATGCGAGATATACCTTTTAAATTTCCAGTATCCATTTCTACAAGATCAATTTGCCATAAATCATTAATGCCATACGAAATAACTCTTCTTCTTGGAATTTTTTTGCTCAGTTTTATATAATTAATTAATTATTCCTTCTCTCAGGTTCAGAATTTTTATTTTTTTATTTTTATTTTTAAAAGAATGTTGATATTTTAGAATTAAAAAACGATCATATACTTTTCTGGACCAATCGCCTATTTGTTGTATTCTCATTTTGTATATTATAATTTTTAGTGACTTTCTTGCACTTCAAACACCATGTGTTCGGCAGCTGAAGCTGCCAAGACTTAGTCGTCTCCATTTAATAGTAAAATATATACATATATATATATAGTTGATATTTATATTTCACGAATATTCCTATTGCTACCACCTCTCCATCAGCATAAAGAGATGTTTTATTTATTTATATTTTAAAAGTTAAATTATCACCTTTGTTAACATCAAAAGACTTGCTGTGATCAATTTTTGCATTGCTTTTGAAAACGGCCAAAATATTATCAAACATGAGAATGAACTATTTTATGAACACTACAATCCATCAAAAAAGTAAAGAAAATTAGTTCATTATCTAAGTGTAAAACATTAGTCATTTTATTCCACTCTGCATGTAAATAAAATATATGTGATCGGTTGAAATTTTGTAGTTTAGCGTCTAATTCTTTATCAGAATCTTCTCAGATTTTTTCAACTTTCAAATCAGCAAGTGTACGGCAATAATTCAAAATTACTTTGTTGAAATATTGGAAAATATGGGTCATTTCTTTATCGAGGTATCTTTTATTGACTGCATCTTTTTTATCTACTGGTTCGCCTATATTAACAATTCTTTGCCCCAGAAAAGTTTGTAATGTTGTTTTAATTACCCACCGAAATTAAACTTATGATTATTTGAAAGAAAATATCACTGAAGATATATAAATTCTTTATTTTATTAAATTGATAGTATAAACTATTTTACAGAAACGAGAAATTGTTTCGATATTATAATACCATTTTTTAGACGCATAGTTGAGTGGTTGCATAAAAAATTTGTAAGAATTTTTGATAAAATAAAAAATAATAAATCTAATTAAAATTTTCTCGTAGATTTTTAAAAATTATATATGGATCAAATTACAGATCTTTTAGAACTTTGGGATAATGAGTATGAAATTATAAAAACATAAACTTTTATTGATAAAGAATTGGACATTGCTCATTACAAAATTGTTTTAAAAATCAATAAAAATAATCTAAGATTAGATAAATTTTCTAATTTTAAAGACGGTGTTTATGATTTGGATTGCTGTGATGGTTGGGATTATGGAATCAGTAATGGCTATGCTTCAGATGTTTTTTTTTTTTTTTTTTTTTTAGTTTTAATAAGTCTTATTGGTGATTTACTTGCGTTGAATTAAATTTATAAATTCTATCAATCATATTTTTTGATATTTTCGCTTGATTTTGTCTTAAATTTGCTTTATGTAGATTGCTCGGTTGCAAAATTGCTATTTCTATAAAACATGAAAAGTTTGTTTCAAAAGCGAGGAATTTACTTGATTTTGAAGTAAAAAAGCTTGATTTTGAAGTAAACTTGCTTGTTTTTTAGAATGCTTAATTTCTTAAATTTCAAACCATGATTTGGAGCAAAAAAACCTTGATTTTGGAGCAAAAAAAAAACATTATTTTCCGATGAAAATAGAGTTGCGCTAGAACTCCCCTTTCACATCTACTGTGACGTCAGGAATCATCTCCGATTTCAGCCCGGCTGAAACTCAAACACCAGTAGTTTCCAGAAGGTGGCTGTGGAAACCTCTCAACTCTATTGAAAAAATTATAGTGAATGAATAAAAATACTTTATTCACAAGTTTTTTATGGTAATCTTTTTTCAGCAGCAAGCGTGCATGTAAAATTGTAAGCGTGGACTTTTTCCTTCGGCAGGCAACAGTAAGACACTTTTATTTGTAAATGCTACTATTTTGAAACAGAATGCCGCTAGAAACTACCGCCAATTCCATGAAAGCGACCAGAACTTCATGTCAATGAGGTCCACAAGAGTCATAAGCACTAAATAACGCGAACATGTGTTATGTACTACAATGTACATTTTCTTCGTAGTGAACTTTATTAACTGTAATGGAAGTGTTTTACTATTCATAGTATGGAAAATGAACCATATCTCAGGCAGCAAATATAGAAATAATAGTATATAAAGTAGGCAACTTAACTAAGCATTTGATTAATCCCTGAACATGTAAGAAAGCTAGCATGGCAGTATGCGGTGAAAAAAAAAGGAAAAAAAAAGGGGGGGGGAAATGACTAATTGTGATTTCTCGCTATAAGCATACACTGATGTGATAAAATTTGCTAATAATGTCTTAGAGTGAACGTTGGGTAAATGCGCAAGAGACGAAAATAACCCTACTTCACCTTTATTGAGTGGCTTGGAACCGGACCACAGCTAGCAGCAAGATATGGCGTCAGCACTTATAAGTTCCGAACACGGGAAAGATTGTGAGAAGCTGACCTTTCCAGAGTCTTTGTGTGCCGTTTCCAACAACACTACTTCGCATTCCTGATTTTGTTTGGCAAGCTGTGTACTTTACAATTAAGAATTAGGCTCACAACACTTTCTTACGCACAAAAACCAACAACCTCACTGCTTAAGGCTGCCGTCTAGCATGGACGGATCCACAAAAATTAACTACAATAACATACATTACATTAAATGTTCGACTGTAAACAATCTTGAGAGAACTGGGAAATTAATCATGCCTAAGTGTTGAGAACTTTAAGTCTCCCAATTTTTCGTTGTTGACAGCCGTTTTTAATTTCTCAAATTCTTTATCGGTAGTTATAATAATAATTATAAAACCGAATATCACAAATAATACCTCGTATCATACTAATAGCTGTAGTGTTTATTCAGTAAACGGGTAGATGGCAAAATGCTTTATCTGTCATAAAGCTAGCACGACAATGATTGTAGTTCCCTATTCAAATGGAAATGTTAAGTAGTTGGATAAATACAGAAATTAGCATTAAAAAAGTTGAAGAAACTCAGTATGTAAGTTAAGGTAAATTTCTTTGTACCTATGTAGAATATTGGGTCTACAATGTACATTATTTTAAAGTAATACTAACGAAACGATACCACACACAATGCAAGATGTATTGGCGTTTTAGATGGCACCAGAGCACACGGTGATATTGACGAAAATGGGGGGGGGGGGGGGGGGGGGTATAAAGGGTATCACGAGATCACAAATTAAATTGAACGTTACAGTAAATATTGCATTTTGTATATTTTTTTTGGATATTGTATATTTGGCCAAGAAACAGGAATTCTTAAGCCTATAGTTTAATTGCATGAAATAATGGATTACGTATATGATTTTATATACTCATTTGTTGAATGTTTGGAAATGATTAAGATTGCATTTGGTGGACTGTGACAATGTAAAGAAAATTGAAAATGAAATTAATAAGGCTCTGCCAGTGAGTGACTATGTCAGTGAGTGACATATTAATAAGGCTCTGCCAGTGAGTAACTATGTCAGTGAGTGACATATTAAAAAGGCTCTGCCAGTGAGTAACTATGTCAGTGAGTGACATATTAATAAGGCTCTGCCAGTGAGTGACTATGTCAGTGAGTGACATATTAATAAGGCTCTGCCAGTGAGTGACTATGTCAGTGAGTGACATATTAATAAGGCTCTGCCAGTGAGTAACTATGTCAGTGAGTGACATATTAATAAGGCTCTGCCAGTGAGTAACTATGTCAGTGAGTGACATATTAATAAGGCTCTGCCAGTGAGTGACTATGTCAGTGAGTGACATATTAATAAGGCTCTGCCAGTGAGTAACTATGCCAGTGAGTGACATATTAATAAGGCTCTGCCAGTGAGTAACTGTGTCAGTGAGTGACATATTAATAAGGCTCTGCCAGTGAGTAACTATGTCAGTGAGTGACATATTAAAAAGGCTCTGCCAGTGAGTAACTATGCCAGTGAGTGACATATTAATAAGGCTCTGCCAGTGAGTAACTGTGTCAGTGAGTGACATATTAATAAGGCTCTGCCAGTGAGTAACTATGTCAGTGAGTGACATATTAAAAAGGCTCTGCCAGTGAGTAACTATGCCAGTGAGTGACATATTAAAAAGTACATACATGTTTCTTTGGCAGAAGTAGGTGCATGAAGCTCGGTAGTGGTTAATAATAGTATTTTTTTGAAAAATTGTAAAAAGATCTGAGAACTGCATTTCTGGGCTTACAGTGTATGTTGAAATATCATTACATATGTGTGTTTCAGTATTACGTTATTTTTTCCACTTCAGCGATGGGCAGTTGATAAATCACTTTTACGTCAGCTGGGATGGTTTGTGAATCAATTAATTTTCACTTTTTACTCGTTAACTATCGAGATGTTTTAAAGGTTTTGTTAGTTCATTTAAGTTAAAAATTTTATTTTATTATTACATTCTTTTATTTCCAGCATTTTTCTGTTTCTTATAATGCTTTCACACTATCGTCTTTTTACAACATCAATTAAATATGAAATCCCCCGTTTTCATACGTATTCTTCTATCTTTCTGAAAGAAAAAAAGATCGCTTTCCCCTCCCCGCGCCTATGACTATATAATTGTGTACATCAACTAAGTTTTGGGTTGAACATCTACATCCAGGTTATTCCAGAGACATCCAGCTGCCTGTTCGGCAAATTGATTAATACAGTTATTCCAGAGACATCCAGCTGCCTGTTCGGCAAATTGATTAATATAGTTATTCCAGAGACATCCAGCTGCCTGTTCGACAAATTGATTAATATAGTTATATAGAACACGTACTGTAGATATACGTTAACAAGAAAATAATCAATTTATTTCTTTACTTCTATCTGTGCAACAGAGAATGCAACTGTTCATATTGTTCTATTAGTTTTTCAGTATGCAGGTTACATTTTGCTTAAGATATTCATCAATTTCACAACTGTTAGTTGAGGATTATAGTCCAATAAATCATAAAAAAAACTTAATTTTGTTTGTCAGCAATTAGGAATCCAGTTGTAAGTATTCGTCAGTTTTTTAATTTTTCGAAATACAAACCTTGTATGATTATCATTAGCCAATTCCCAATTGGTCGTTTTCACCAATGTTTACCTTATAATGTTGAAATAATTTTAACATTTAATATTTTTATTCGATAATACTTATGTATTTCAGTATTTGTAGAGAATATTTTAATAATTTCAAATGAAACTAACAGGCATACACGTATGTACGTACATATAATCAATCATTTCCATTAAAATGCAACGGTGAAGGAACAAAGGAACTGTTGTACACTGAACGTAGGTATAGGAGCGACAAGCATATATTATGATTAGGATGTTGTACTACTGTACGTACACTACCTGCTACGGCATTTCCTCTCCTCCCTCTTCATATATTTTCAGACAAGCGTTATAGATCTTCCCCCCCCCCTTGCCGCTAATGATTGGTCTGGATCCATCCCTGCCGCCTAGTGAGGGGCGTGTGTGCGAGTAAAAGCTGTTCACGATAAAGTGAGCACTTTTGAAATCAACCTTAGAAAAAAGTCACTGGTCCTGCCTGCATATATTTTAACGGGCGCATTGAGTGACATGCGCCCAGTAAAGTTGGTAACGATGGATGGGAAGTAATTGACCGACGCATAAATAAAGTGATGAAGCCCATGGCAATGTAAATTTAACGTAAGGCGGAAGAATACGCCACGTGCATACAAGTAGATCTTCAGCAGGGCTTTCAAAAGTGCTCATTTTACCGTGAACAGCTATAAGGCAGAACTGTATGAAGCGCTAAGGGAGGCGCGGGCCGGCGCTGCCACAGGAATCTCGTCTCTACAGGCCCCAAGTTGTGAACTCGCGTGCAGTGTTTGCGTGTCGTACAGCTATGAAGATATGGAACCAAGCGATGGCCTTCCCATTTTATTGGACGTGACTGTACCAAAGTCCAGTGCACTCCTCTATAGTACTTCCGAACGAATCAGGTTTGGTTGCAAATGCCAGGTAATCGTATCTACGGCCAACACCTCCATCTGTTGGCATTTGGTTGGGAAGGTTGAGAATATATTGTATTTGAAACCAAATATTTACCCAAGGTTTTTGAATAAAATTAGGAATTTAACTTGGATCCATCATTATTTCCAGGCAAAATTCTAATTATATTTGAAAGACAATCTTTTATTAAAATGAGTTTAAATGCACGTACGTAAAACAGATTCCTGAAGGAAGAATTTTAATATATAAGTAGAAGCATAAATCTACTTCTTATAAAGTATAGACGTTGGATTAATTTTTGCACCATCTGAGGTACCTACTAACGTCTAGGTAATGTATGAATTTGGAAGGAATTATAGTTATGTGTTTCGCAAGTTAATAGGTAAGCCTATGGTGGGTTAAATGTTATGTTGGCGAAAAGAATTGCATATATTAATACGCATCATTTTTCATTACAGTTTCCTGCATATGTATTTAAGAGAAAATAAATTATCCTACAGCATTGTTCGTAATTTCATACATTGCGTGCTTTGACTCAACAAAAATTAAAAAAAAAAAAAAAAAAAAAAAAAAAAAATTCGCGACATACTGCAAAGCGTGTAAGGTATAAACTTAACTTCATATAGTATTTCGAAATAGATGATAGTTAAATACAATTTAAAGGTAGTAAAATGTGACGTACTAGTGTGTTAAGGAATGCGACACGCTATAGTGAACTGAAATGATAGGTACTTCTCCGCTTCCGTGCAAATGGAGTGGCGTAGCGGCTAGAAAGCTGGACTGATAACTCAGGATGCGTAGGTTAGCTGCCATCTTGCACCAAGTAGGTTTTCCGGGATGCGAATTGAAACGGAAAAGCGAGGGAATAGAATTGTAAATGTAATAAATTTCTCTTCAATACTTGGTTAAAATCTATTAAAAATAATATCAACTAATGCTGGCAAAACGTTGTTTGGAACCGCGTGTTTAATAACACGCCATTGTCGGCAAGCCTTTGGTTTGTAAATGGCTGGTGTCCAACCAACACTAACGACCAAAATTCGCTGCTGAGTGTACCAAGTTAGAAAATAATTCTTGAACAGTAAAAATATTCCATCCAGCACCGACAATAATCAAGCTAGAAATATGGAATAAAAAAGCCAACGTAAAAGTTGCTACAATAAATAATATTGAAAGCAATATCGAAAATAGATACTAGAGTTATCATCCGAGCAAGATATGCAGGGAACCCAGTCAGGTGCGTAACAGCGTGCTGAAGAAGGGGAAGCGAGTTGCATAGAAGGCAACTGCAGTTTGGACAACCACAGAGAGAGAGACGATAGGGCTGTGCGCAGCCCTGGGGAGACGCACACCTGGTGCAGTCATGCTGCATGCCAAATTCAGAATAATTTTGACTGCTTTGACCGTTTGATCAATGTCAACCTTCCGCACATGGCAAGGTGAACCAGTTATTATCGAGCGGACACGCGGGACGGCAGTCGGCGAGCGCTCGATATCACAGAGTATAGGCGATTCATTGTAAAGTGAGCACTTTTTAAGGCCCTGCTGAATTTTCCCGTTTGGTCAATTCCTATGGTTCTGTCACATTTTAATATAAAAATTGTCACGTGACTAACAAACACAGTGCATACTTTTCATCGCTCCCAAAAGTTTATGTCAGTAGCTGCAATAAATTATATTTATTAGTGTTTCAGGGCCTTGAAAAGAGCTCACTTTACCGTGAATAGCCTATTGAAAAGTGCACAGAGAAGAAATGGCGAGGCAGTTCCTTTGTTATCGGCGTACCCGTTCTCTGATTAGCCGCGAGTGTGTCTGCCAGTGACGTCATATTGCTGGCCAGTGTGTTCTGCTGGAGTTCGCGGGATAGGCGAGTGTTTCATCTCTGTAATTCCAAATACTCTGCGACGGCGGTATGATATTGCCAGCAACACGAGCAGAGGACATTTTATTTGCCTCCTCGAAAACAATTGTGTTAGAAACGTGCTTGTGTTTCTGTGAACTGAATGTTTGCCATAGTCACAACAAATTACTAAAGCACAACTAGAAAACATTTAATAAATAATTTGATAAGCCTAGTAAGAACTAAATATGCTGAGAAATATGAGCAAAATATAATAGAAGTGGCGGTAGGCGTGTTTATATGAATGTTGTACACTAACTGTTAAGTTTGTCGTTGCTACATCAAAGAAATAAGCGACACTAGTTGCATGTTTGAGTTAACTGGCTTCTCGTTGGACTGTCTGCTTCTTCGTGTGAACATTTAGTCCAAATAAGGTTGTCATTTAAATGAAATAACCCAAAACATATCAACAACAAGCGGCTAAATACACAGTTCTTTCCCCGCAGATGTAACATGTTAAACACAGTCGCGGAAAAATATCGCTGTGTATCACGTGTAATGTTCTATATCGCCAATAACACAACAATTAGTTAACATCAGAAGTGTCACCTAAACAGACTCTGTTAAAAAGTCTCGATGCTGACCTAAATACGGTTACAGGACTACGTTGTGAACATTTATACATAAGGTTGTTCGAAGGCTACCATCATTCGCTGAACAGCTGAAAACAGTAAACAAAGCATTTTACAGTCGAAACGGAGAAGTCACATCGCAGTCATTATGTTTACATGTAGCGGAAGGATACGTAATTGCAAACCAAAAGTAGAATATTAGTAGGGCTTAAGAAACATATAAAGTAACCATGAATGGCCTATACAAGTAAATAAGAGCAAATTTCGCATCATGTTACTGTGGAATATATAAAACTATTGCTAACAAGACAATACTGAAGACTTACCGCAAATCGGAGCTAGGTTGCGCCAGTTCGGTACCTCTGCACCAGCTGGGGCACCGCTGCACCAACTGGGGTACCGCTGCACCAACTGGGGTAACTCTGCACCAACTGGGGTACCTCTGCATCAGCTGGGGTACCTCTGCACCAGATGGGGTACCTCTGCACCAACTGGGGTACCTCTGCACCAGCTAGGGTAACTCTGCACCAACTGGGGTACCTCTGCACCAACTGGGGTAACACTGCAACAACTTGGGTACTTCTGCACCAACTGGGGTAACTCTGCACCAACTGGGGTAACTCTGCACCAACTGGGGTACTTCTGCACCAACTGGGGTACTTCTGCATCAGATGGGGTACTTCTGCACCAGATGGGGTACCTATGCACCAGTTGGGGTACCTCTGCAATAGCTGGGGTACCTCTGCACCAACTGGAGTAACTCTGCACCAACTGGTGTACATCTGCACCAGATGGGGTACCTCTGCACCAGATGGGGTACTTCTGCACCAACTGGGGTACTTCTGCACCAACTGGAGTACTTCTGCACCAGATGGGGTACCTCTGCACCAACTGGGGTACCTTTGCACCAACTGGGGTAACTCTGCAACAACTTGGGTACCTCTGCACCAACTGGGGTAACTCTGCACCAACTGGGGTAACTCTGCACCAACTGGGGTACTTCTGCACCAACTGGGGTACCTCTGCATCAGCTGGGGTACTTCTGCACCAGATGGGGTACCTATGCACCAGTTGGGGTACCTCTGCACCAACTGGGGTACCTCTGCACCAGCTGGGGTAACTCAGCACCTGCTGGGGTACCGCTGCAACAGCTGGGGTACCTCTGCATCAGATGGGGTACCTCTGCACTAACTGGGGTAACTCTGCACCAACTGGGGTACCTCTGCAACAGCTGGGGTACCTCTGCACCAGCTGGGGTACCTCTGCACCAGATATGGGATAACTCTGCACCAACTGGTGTAACTCTGCACCAGATGGGGTACCTCTGCAATAGCTGGGGTACCACTGCGTCAGCTGGGGTACCTTTGCACCAACTGGGGTAACTCTGCACCATCAGAGGTACCTCTGCACCAGTTGGGGTAACTCTGCATTAGCTGGGGTACCAAGCTTGTCTTGGTGACATTTGGTGAAGGAGTAGCAAATATTTCCAGAGCAGATTACATCAGAAATTTTAATTTCCGAGCTACAGTTCTCTTTCTCTTCCCTAAAACAAAATATCGAGTGGTGCACAGTCACCATAGTAGGTGCAAATTAACCCCGGTTTAAGCTATTAAGATCTACTCAAATTAAACATTTTTAAAAATAAAGGACTGTGTTGTCAAGAGACACTATTATATCCATCAAATATCCCGGGAGTAAATTTCTGCAAATAGTTTCCAATGAATGGTGCGCAGTGTGCAGGCGATTAAGTCAAGGTGCCTTTATTTTGTGCCACACGTAGACGCAAAATTTTCTTGAAGAAATTATTCAAAGTTTTGGTTTTTGCACGTACATTTTTATGGCAACAACATACAAATTTAAGTTTTCTGTGAACAAACTGTTTTATTTTTTTGTAGTGAAGTTAATGTATCAAAATTATCGACAAAAACATTCTTAAGACAAATGAAATGATCAAACTCTTATGAAAATTGTGTTTTATTAAAATAACATTAAAATAATAATTTTTGACTGTATTACGCTTATACAAAAATTAACTTATACAAACGGAATGTTTCTATATCTCAAGTTTCCTCAAAAATTCTAAGCGTAATTTAATATATAATTGCTAAATTGAATTAGTGTATCAAGTTGCAGAATCGCAGTAAACGTATTTATAGAATACACATACATTTTTAAAATGTTGTAATTAAAAACGTATTTATGCAAATAATTTTTAATTTTCCATTTTTTTAACTTTTCATTGTCTACGGCCTCATTTAGAGAAAGGACCCCTAAAATCCAAATGTATTTTATTAAATGTTTAAATTCCAAATTTATTATTTGAAGTAAATTTGAATATTAGTCTTGCATCTAAACAAGTTCCATGTTTAATTTTAACCTGCGCATTGCACCAGCCTCTCTTACTCACAAATGGCATTGAACATTTATAATGTTGATGACTTGGCGCCAGGATAACGAACAAAAACTGTAGTGTCTGGATATCTCTGACTCCGGTGTTACACAAGAATTACTGTTCTCAATGTCGTCATTTCGAGAAATCACGTGCTCATAACTCACTCGCACAGACGCAATCTCTTTATGCCAACACATTAGAATATACACGCATAACACGAGACTTCTTCAGATTACATATCATTGGTAGCACGGCAAGACAACTTATCAAACACGCCATACTCTCCATTTTAATACGAACACAAGCAAAAAAAAAAAAAAAAGTGACACATAGTTAACGCAAAGTTGGTATGACCAGCATCTTGTGACCTTCGACGGGAATTGGCCTTTGAGAAACCTTGGCCACGGAAATTACTTCTCCCAAATGTATTTTGTTCCTGGAGGACGGCGTAAATTAAAAGTGTGGTGATATAGACGTAGCGATGGTGGTTTGGTCACCGGGTCCTCCAGAGCCGATATGCGCTCACCGACTAGCGCGAAGCATCTCGTCATGTCGAGGAACTTCCGGGGCCAATTTTCGACTGTGGCCTCGGATCTGTGACGTCACGGATATCATCCCGTGTCACGATCTTCTTCAGCCGTACATCACGTCACTAGCTGGTAATGGACTTGTTGCGAGATATTGTGATCTTGCCACGCGATAAATGACGAGGCTTCCCGACTTCTTGGTCAACCAGAAATAAAACAATACTCGATACTCCTGCGTTTAAGATATTTATTTCTCTGCTCAGCAAGGAGTTAGGTATGTATATATTGTTACAAAGGGTCCAGCCTAACAGTTGGCAGCTGCAACATTTAAATTAGAAAGCCCATGTTAAGGAAATTTCACCTCAGTTCATTAATTTTAAAGATAGGCTTCTAAAACAAAATGCATTTTTCACAAATTGTTTAGGAGAGTGTATTTTCAATATATTTAAGTAGTATGTACTTTTTTGTAAGGCATACAATTGAGAAATTCCATGCAAACAGGCTATACATGTTATGGAGACATCTCTACTGCAGGGAACTCTTAATAAAAAAATTCGTGAATAATCAATTTTGTTTGAAAAGCCTATAATAAAAATTGACGCACTGAGGCGAAATTTCCTTAACGTGGCATTTCCTAGTTAAATTTCGCAGCTGAAGGCGGTCGGTTGGCAGTAACCTTAAAACTGGTTTCGTTGCTGCTTCATTGTTGATGGCGAGAACTCGATCGCACATTGGTAGCACAGATCTGTGGGAGCGAGCCTCGAATCTGAGTGGCTGTTGCACGTCTTGGAATATTCCCTACTGGCCGGGGCAGGCCAGTCTTCAGGAGATGATTGGTGGATGACGTTCCGCCATCTTGCTGGCGTGTGTGGCTGGAGTTCGCAATACACGCCGACATTTCACCTCTGTATTATTAACTGCTCTGTGGCCCAACAGCGACGTCCAGTTGCAAACGCAGGTATACCCTGTTCACGGTATAGTCAGCACTTTTGATTCCCTGGTAACTTTTTCCTTTTTGCCATTTTTGATCCTTTAACCACCTTTTCAAATAAATATTGATGTGTATGTAATAAAGACACAGTGTGTATATTTCACCGCACTCGGAAATTAACGTACAAGGTTAAAATTAAATATATTTATTGATTATTACTTCAAATGAGAGGGCTTTCAAAAGTGCCCAATTAACCGTGAATAGCCTATAGTAAAACAACCCCTGTGAGATCCTAGGAGAAAGGGAGAAGGTTAGGTTAGACAGAGACTACAAACAAGTGAATCCGGAGTTGTACAGTCTGTACACGGTCAAGTTAGCACTTTCGAAACCAACATTTGGAAAAAAAATCACCATACAGTGGATTCATATCCTCTGGTAGGATCACAACTCAAATAACCCAAATATTATAAAGAAAATTTCTGCGTGCCATGTCTCGTCAGTTATAGCAAATGTATAATTTGTAACATCAGAAATATATAAGGAATCAAATCTATCTTAACCCTGTATTTTTTAAATTGAAATAATTTATTGCGAATTCATCAGTAGAAACTTCATCAACAAGTGAAGTGCAGTCGTTAACAAATTTTCAAATTTTCTGCAGCTATCCCCAATTAATTTTCTGCAGCTTCTTATATATATATATATATTCTATTTCTAAAAAATATCAGGAGATAAGTAATTTCATAATTAGATATGCTTTTTACCTTTGCAATGACAACCGTGATATTACGAAGCTGTCGTAATTTTTTAAATCACTTAATTCTCATAGCACGGTTTCAGTTGATGAAACTACTGCGTGTACGATAAATTAAAAATTCAACTCTTAACTTCGAGTTTTAAAAAATCTCTAATTGAATGTGTTTTATATCGCATTTTCAATTACAACTTTAAAATACTTTTTTATAAACTATGTAGACTGAGGGACAAACTAATGAAACAATTTATAAAGGCCATGTTCAATCACCAAGATCTGTTGTAACAAGTGGATAAAGGCCGCGGTTCAGTGAGAGAATATTTAGTATAGCACAGGGAAAACACACAGCTTCGGACACAATTTTTCAATTACCTTTCTTGGACTTCGTGCTTTCCATATTAGAAGTATTTTACAATTACACACATTGGAAATTACTTGTATCAGAGCGATACATTAAATGCTAACAAACAAAATGTTTTCTCTTCAGAAAGTGGCTTAAAGTGCAATAAACTGCTTTCATTACCCACTAATTGTGGATGGAATCGCCCTTTTACGAAATTAATACTTATCATAAAATCAGTTCTTAACAAAACGATGATGCAAATAAGTAGCAGATTTGTTTACAAAATTAAGGTACCTGCAAAAGGATTTTAAACATGAAAAACATGCCTCACTTAAACTTAGAGCGTCTCAAATATTAAGGGCCGGCTTCACCAACACGTCTTAAAATTTAAGCACCACTTAAACACTGGATAAGCTGTCCCTAGCACCTTGTACCGTTTCACCAACTTTATAAGTTCTTCTTAACATGTTAAGCAGGTCTTAGTTTAGGCAGCCGAAATCTGATGCCTAACTCTTTAAGCTCTGCTTAAATCTTAGTAAACAAATTAAAAGGAAAATGGCTGCTACTGAAAAAAGTTGTGTGTAGATAACCCCAAATGTGATATAAAGTTTATAGTTTTATAAATTAATTTTTTTATAAATAATAATAAGAAAATAATAGGTATCAAAGTTATTGAGCCTTGGTGCAAGTCCTTATTTGTTGGAATAAACTATGACTATGGTCGAAAACAAAACTTGTGGAAGGCACATATTTGTGTATGTGCTTTTCCCACGTATTTTCAAGAGGCAAAACCAATATATGCATAGGAAATGGAGTGTAAAGGCAGGTAGCTGATTGATAAAACATGATTTTATTGAGTACGCACAAGCTACGGAAGTATTTGAAATAAATGGAAAATATGTTTGCCTTCACTACACTGCATAATTTTTACAGCGAAAATGTGTCTACATTATGCCTACATGTACGACATGTAAAAATATATGATTACTTCGATTGGTTCTGAGACTGGACATAATATAATACATTGTTTTACTACACATGACAAAATGCAGTGCAAGTTTTGCACACGTTCGACTTTGTTTTGAATTAGAAAAGCTAACGAGAGCCCAATTGAAGACATACATGAGTGACTGGTGATCATCATATTGATTCAAATCAGGGCACTGGCCGTTTCTAAATTGTACATGAACATCTTCAATGTTATTATCAACAAACTATCACAATTCCAGAAAGTTCAATTCTGGTTAGTGATGAAAGCCAACAACCATCCTATCCTCAATGGGGAGATGTATTTTCTTCACAGCGAAATTGCTTGAAATATTATAGGTGAGACATTTCATTGTGTATCTTTAAAACATAGCAGTCATGTAAGTAAAACCTAAAACAGTTCTATTAAGCAGAACAATTCGGGATGGTTTTGTAGTAAATGTAGGCCCAGTGTTATTTTTTGAGGGCAATACGATTTTTACACCGAATATAAATTACGTTTAGGTAATATTTAATCAGTGCCTATACAAGACAACAGTTTCATTTTAAAATTTATCATTAACCTAATGTATTATTTTTATGAAGCATAGAATATATAAATGCTTGACGAAAGCTACGAAATATATACACACACACACACACATATATATATACATATATATATATATATAACGAGTCTAAAACATTAGCCGAGTAGATAGAATATAAAGCAATTAACATTCTGACTTGTCAAAAACAGTCCAGGCCTATATAGATTGTTGTAACTTTTGCTGCGAAAAATCACACTTGGAACTGATAATTAATACAAACGAGATCACAAAACATCACAGAATGGCCACACAACACTTCCACGATAATAAATTAGCCTCGAAAAATTAAAAGCTTATCTATTCACGTACGTAAGTTTAAGATAATAAAATTTCGGTCCGCGTAGTTAGTTGAACAAATCAAATACACATGTATTTTTTAGTATATGCAATGACATCTGTTTTAATTGATTGTTAACATTGGCCAGGCAAACGATAAAACTGTAGAACAAATATTTGGTTAGGATTCGTTTGCTCTAACAAAAGTAAACACAACGTTTCAGGGGGAAAAAAAGTTTTTCCTCATTGGGTCGTTTAGTCACATGACCACAACGCACCACTACCAACATGAGAATATTGGCAACTAGTTTCTTTACACAATGCCCGGCTAAGATGCGCTCATAAAACTGAGTTTTATAATGGTAAAACACCTCGACATCTTTAAGGGCTACTTAAGCTTAAGCATCGATTTACTGGAACCTAGTTTGTTCCCTGTTGGCGAAACTGGCCTAAGTCTCGCTGACAGACATATGACATGAGCTTGCCTACCTAGGAAGACTAAGATGTTCTGACGCTGAAACACATTCGTTACGTTATGTAGTCCTCTGTTCAGCGGAGTGTGATTCGTCCTGACAAGAAAGGGAGATGGGAACTTTGTGTTTCCATACTTTGTGAAGTACTTTCATTATTTTCACGTGTTTGGAAACTATAACTTCTCTGAGATATAATAATGTACTATTAGCAGGAGATCATTGAAAGAATGTTTTGCAGGGAAATTAAAACTACCTTCTTCTTTCTGAAAAAATATAGTTTTCTCCGTCAAGTCTTCCAAATCTGGTAGCGTTGATTAGGAGAAAGACAACTCCGTAGAGATATTCCGCAACAACTACAGGTTATTCACGGTAAAATGGGCATTTTTGAAAGCTCTCTCATCTAGAATAATAGTCAGAAATATATCTTACTTGACCCTTAGATGATAAATTCCGAATGCCGTGGAATATACACACTGTATTTGTCACTTACATGTCAATATTTATTTTAAAAAAGTGATTAGGGGATAAAAATGGCTGAAAGGGAAAAGTAACTAGGGCCTCAAAGTGCTCACTTTACCGTGAATAGCATATACCTCTGTTCTATGCTGACAAACCGTGTCACCCACAAAAAAATATCCTTGGAATATGTAGTGTATTTTTACCGTGGCTCGGTTAACAATTTCTTCATTCTTTCATTATAATTCACTGGAGAAACAAACCTTTGCACTGAAACGCAAACAGGCAAAATTTGCACATGTAAGTACCTGTTCCACTATCTGGGCCATGATTGCAAGTACCTGTTCCACTATCTGGGCCATGATTGCAAGTACCTGTTCCACTATCTGGGCCATGATTGCAAGTACCTGTTCCACTATCTGGGCCATGATTGTAAGTGAACTGTTCCACTATCTGGGCCATGATTGCAAGTACCTGTTCCACTATCTGGGCCATGATTGCAAGTGAACTGTTCCAATATCTGGGCCATGATTGCAAGTACCTGTTCCACTATCTGGGCCATGATTGCAAGTACCTATTCCACTATCTGGGCCATGATTGCAAGTACCTGTTCCACTATCTGGGCCATGATTGCAAGTACCTGTTCCACTATCTGGGCCATGATTGCAAAGTGAACTGTGCAGTTTATTTTAAATACGGGTAATGCAAACATAATCCATATTTCGTAATCTCGTTGCATTCAAATTTAATTCCAGCAAAATAACGTAACATATGGTCAGTTAAATTACACGAATAATGAATGTGTGATATTACCATTAACTGCAGGGATTGCAAAGTAAAACTAGCAATGTCAAAAGTTCTTACTTCGGCTAAAATAACCTTCTAAAATGTTCAAATACGTAGAAATAAAAGACGAAATAAACTTGAACACCAAGCTGCAGTTCTTTATCTTAGAGGCCAGTGCGCAGTGTCTTACAGCCTTGAAATGTAAACATCGCTCAGACCACGTGTAGTGATTGGTTCTGCAATGTGAAGGCCTGCCTCGTCAGTGATGACTTCATGATCATCACACACCACAATGCGATGTTGCTCAAGGTTTATCCCCACTCACCTCCCTGCCACCCGAACCCTTCACAGCCTTTTCTAGTAACATTTTGCCACAACCATTTCTTGTTATTCACTATCCAATTACTCCTGCACCTTCAACTGTGTATCGAATGGGCCACTGGATAATAGCTGGCTCGAAGTCGATTCGAATTGTAAGATGCATACAGCTCGTAGCAGAAATGGCTAATTATTTATCCTGTCGGAGTCTGCATGTCATACATGGCTAATTATGCATTTTTCAGCATTTTAAAAATATTTCTGTCATCTAACATCTGAAATTTCTGAGCGCAATTAATTGTACGTGAGTATAGCTTCTTTTGACATTCGTTATCTTCGGTCCACCGAGGTGTTTAGAAAGGATAATTAAGGTACACGTCATTGCTTGTCACCTTCCACGAAATATTTCTTTAAAATACACATTCTAACGTACCTTCGTGCTCCGGGCTAGTCCATGATATTTTAGCACTCTACATTTGTAACCAAATACAGAGCAAACAAATATTCTATCATTAAAGTATTTTATGTAACGTCCTATTGCAATCATCAAGACTAGCTTTTTTGAGCATACGCAAACGATTTTGTACGATTTGGTGTTAGCTCTAAAAGAGCAATTTCCTTCAAAATAAACCATAAAATTACATTATAAAAATATTATTTTATGGCGCAGTGAGATCAGTAGACACAAAACAGTCATTCGAAAGCTAGCAAAAGTCACCAAATAAAAAAGATTACAAATAAATGAGAAATTTTTTGTAAAATTTTACATTTTTCTGTGCGAATTTTTTTTTACTTGGTTGTTTGAGAACTCAAAAAGCTGCCGGAGGTTACGTAGGATAGTTCCCGCCAATCCTCAGGGCGTCAGCCGAGCATCCTGACCACAAGACTAAGGTGCCACCTAGGAAAAGAGCATGCATAATGTCGAATACATATAGTTGTATCTCCATGCTGTCACTCGGGAAAAAAATTAGGACAGGCCGCGACGTTAAATAAAAGATATACGGTAATTCGCAGATAAGAATAGTAAAACATAAACACTGCATTGGCAAAATCAATGAGAGCTCCAGGCCCGCACGAACATGACCGTGCCTCTATATGTTTGAAACTTATATGTAAAAAATTAGCACCTGTTCTATGTCTACTCCGGGCTGTGTGCGCGAAGGCAACTATTTAAAAACCCTCTTGTAAGCATAGTTAGTCATAATTTCCGATCCGTTTAAAATATGGCCACCAAACTCTTAACTCCCGACAGCGAACGGGGCCGCAGGATCAAGTACACCTCAAGTCCTCGTATAAGCATAGTTAGCCGCCATTTTCCATCCACCGAAACTATAGTCATGAAATTCATAACGTATGCATCACCCCCGACGACGAGCAGTATGGTAGGGTCAAGTATGCCCTAAGCCGACTTATAAACATGGTTGGCAGTAATCTCTATGGAGAAAAAAATTGGTGAAAATGTTTAAACGTCGCATTTTTAAAGCCTGCCTATGCAGTTTCCTTCAGTTGCAAGAGTAAAGCTCGACTACAAGTGCGTAGTTTAAACTGTGATCTTCCATCGCATGTAATAAGGTGACAATGTTACAGATGTAATTTGTACAGTAAAGCCTTACGATGGAAACACTGCACGTCTTGCGCTTAGGAGCGATGAGGCGCTAGGGGGTGCGTGTTAGTGTCGCCCGTATCGCTGCTAGACCTTGAACGTGCAGATACGTACTCCTCTTAAAACAACTAACAGGCAGAATGCTGAGGTCGTTTCGACAACGCACTTCACTCAAATACAGTACTAGGAACAGTCAAGTATCACCTGAAGACGGGAGCAGATGTCAGCTCCAAGACAATTATGCGAATTGTATTGTTTTCTTATGCCGATTCTCATCTGTCGTTCTTATATTTAAGCCTTATTTGTTTGTCTCGTGCTTGTTTCCGACTGGATGATTTCCCTTGATGTCACATCGTTTGTACCAATTGTGAATAGTCTTGTTACTGTTCTTATTCAAGCCTGTCGTGTTTTCATATCTTCAGTGTTTGTTTCCTATTTTTTTTAAAATATATATATTTTTTGATCCTCATTTCATTGCTTTTTGAATTAACTACGTCTTTGGTGTAGTAATTCTTTAGTGTAGTAAATACCTTCAGTTATTGATTATTTTTGTTGATAAACTGGCTCGTAAACTGACGAATGGGGTGTGTTTTTTCCAGATAAAAATTTAGTTTACTATATGTTGTTTCAGTTTTCGTTATATGTTTACTTTGTGTCTTATTCTCATAATTATCTATGAACGAAATATCTCTAATTCTGCGTAAACATTGAAATCTCATTTTTGCATACTTACCCATAGTGATTTTTCGATTAAGATTTATTCATAATTATTTTTAAATTTTGTTGTGTAAGTCTTACATTGTTATTACTGGATTTCAATTTTGTTTTACTTTTTTAGTTGAACTTCTTCTTTGTGGCAATTATTCAACCGTTGGTTAGTTTGTAACCGTGGCCAGCTTTGGCAGTGAGGGAAGCTCTACGAATGCATGGATGTAATCTGTTCACGTCATTGCCACAGAAACATCTCCATATTTGTTTCCAAACGACGCAGCGAAACAAACGCACGGGTTTTCTCGTTGCGTCCACCAGTGCAGTTGTGCACGTGGAACAGTGTTCAGTCCTGTTGTACACGTGGAACAGTGTTTAGTGCAGTTGTGCACGTGGAACAGTGTTCAGTCCTGTTGTACACGTGGAACAGTGTTTAGTGCAGTTGTGCACGTGGAACAGTGTTCAGCGCAGTTGTGCACGTGGAACAGTATTCAGTACAGTTTTGCACGTGGAACAGTGTTTAGTGCAGTTGTGCACGTGTAACAGTGTTCAGTGCAGTTGTGCACTTGGAACAGTGTTCAGTGCACGTGGAACAGTGTTCAGTCCTGTTGTACACGTGGAACAGTGTTTAGTGCAGTTGTGCACGTGGAACAGTGTTCAGTCCTGTTGTACATGTGGAACAGTGTTTAGTGCAGTTATGAACGTGGAACAGTGTTTAGTGCAGTTGTGCAAGTGGAACAGTGTTCAGTGCACGTGGAACAGTGTTCAGTGCAGTTGTACACGTTGAACAGTGTTCAGTGCAGTTGTGCACGTGGAACAGTGTTCAGTACAGTTGTGCACGTGGAACAGTGTTCAGTGCACGTGGAACAGTGTTCAGTCCTGTTGTACATGTGGAACAGTGTTTAGTGCAGTTATGAACGTGGAACAGTGTTTAGTGCAGTTGTGCAAGTGGAACAGTGTTCAGTGCACGTGGAACAGTGTTCAGTGCAGTTGTACACGTTGAACAGTGTTCAGTGCAGTTGTGCACGTGGAACAGTGTTCAGTACAGTTGTGCACGTGGGACAGTGTTCAGTGCACGTGGAACAGTGTTCAGTACAGTTATGCACGTGGAACAGTGTTCAGTACAGTTGTGCACGTGGAACAGTGTTCAGTGCACGTGGAACAGTGTTCAGTGCAGTTGTGCACGTGGAACAGTGTTTAGTGCAGTTGTGCACGTGGAACAGTGTTCAGTGCACGTGGAACCTATGTTCAGTGCAGTTTTGCACGTGGAACAGTGTTCAGTGCAGTTGTGCACGTGGAACAGTGTTCAGTGCAGTTGTGCACGTGGAACAGGGTTCAGTGCAGTTGTGCACGTGGAACAGTGTTCAGTGGGTTTTGCAGTGTAATCTAGCTACACTAAAGTTAAGTTAAAGGAAGTGAATAAAGATCTGAAAGCACTTACGTACACTAAAAAGTGCTCTGAACTTATATCCTACCCACGTTGTTTTTGATTTGGCAGATAAGCAGCCTAGTTTCGGAATATGGGACGGGGGAAGTTTATTCATTAATAAAACAGTGCCTACTTTTGTTTTTAAATATGAACAACAATAAACGCTGTTCACGATAAAGTGAGCACTTTTGAAATGAACCTTAGAAACAAGTCACTGCTCCCACCTGCATACATCATAGCGGGCGCACTGAGCAACATGCACCTGTAAAGGCTGTTCACGATAAAGTGAGCACTTTTGAAATGAACCTTAGAAACAAGTCACTGCTCCCACCTCCATACATCATAGCGGGCGCACTGAGCAACATGCACCTGTAAAGGCTGTTCACGATAAAGTGAGCACTTTTGAAATGAACCTTAGAAACAAGTCACTGCTCCCACCTGCATACATCATAGCGGGCGCACTGAGCAACATGCACCTGTAAAGGCTGTTCACGATAAAGTGAGCACTTTTGAAATGAACCTTAGAAACAAGTCACTGCTCCCACCTCCATACATCATAGCGGGCGCACTGAGCAACATGCACCTGTAAAGTTGTAGGACAAGTAGTTTCATATCTTAACGTCGAATTAAAACGTGCTAATCAATCATTTGTAATAACTTAAATTATTTCTTTCGCTTTCTGTTTTTTTTTTTATGCAGTGAAGAGCAGAAATGAGCAGATTTAATAATCCGACAGTTTCACTTGACAGACGCATGAATAAAGTAATAAGGCCCATGGGAGTGTTAATTTTACATAAGGTGGAGAATACACAATGGGCATAATAGTAGATCTGAAGCAGAGCTATCAAAAGTGCTCATTTTACCGTGAACTGTCTACAGATGTGAACAACTGCATTTTTCTTTTACTAATTTTTACAATTTTTAAAAACACTTTCATTTACATAGTTTTTTTTTATTTTAATGATTAGTATATTTTGCTATTTTCTTTAATGTGTGCTTCATAATTTCGGGAGGGGGTAGATAAGCCCCCTTGTATTCGTCCCTGGAGTTACTACTCCGCAGCTAGAAGGAGCACTCTACGCTCGGTGCTTTGCGGTGCCGCGGCTGTGTCGTATTGCGACGTGCAGTCAGTGGCAGTTAAAAACCACGTGATTTGTGGACAAACTTTCAGCGGCGGCAAACGATATTCCCCTCCACCCCCTCCCTAACCTCACCCCTTGTCCGTTGTAATTACCCGGCCAGTAACTTCGCCAGTTACGGCCAGCCTTCTTGTTTACGACTCCAGTCACACGAGCAGAAACGAAGAACGGGAGAAGAGAAAATTGAGAAGGCCGGTAGAGAATTTTTTAAATGAGAACTTCGCTCTTTGTTGCCAACTTGCCGACTTTTCTTCGCGAACTTGACCCGCTCCGGCCTGAGCGACAGGAAAGCCGACGGGAAATGTCTTTATTGCTTTGAAAATATTACTTTGTGACTACGTGCCGCAATAAATTTTATTGCGCTATGAAAAATAAATATTTAATGGCTACAAAAATATTTTCTTATCTCCGAATAGAAGAAAACATTTTATTTTTTGCGCCTAACTAGCAATAACTCTGAATCCCCTATAAATTATTCATTACCATGAACATATTGTATCCATAATATCCCTTCTGGAGACAAATCGGGTCAGAGCAAGCTATCAAACTGTCTCCAGTAAAGCCACCAACAACTTCAGTAACTTGGTGGAAAAACAAGTTAAAATGCAGAGGTATGCCTTTAGACTGATGCTGTGACGTAATTTGTTAAGTCTTATAGACATTGGTCCCGCGTAGTCCACTCCTGTGAGCTTGAAAACGCCAGCTGGTGTGATTCTTGTAGCAGGAAAATTCCCCATCAAGGGAGAATTGTTGACCGGTCGATAACAAAGACAATACATGCAGCTGAGATCCCTAGACCTGACGGAGGTCCAAGCTGAAAGGATCCAAAAATGTTGAGACAACAAGGATTGCAGCAACTGGGATGCAGCACACAAATACTACAAGTGATGGTAGTCTACAAGAGCTACAACAACTGCGTGGTCTTTTTGGTTTGGAAGATTGTTACTGTATTATCGGAAATAGTTTCATCGTCGCGTTAGTGTTGGTTGTTTGATAATATGTTATTTTACAATGTTTTTTCCAACAACTAATGTATCCTTTTCTATCATGAGTATTACATCAATGTATCCTTTTCTATGATGAGTATTACATCAATGTATCCTTTTCTATGATGAGTATTACATCAATGTATCCTTTTCTATGATGAGTATTACATCAATGTATCCTTTTCTATGATGAGTATTACATAAATGTATCCTTTTCTATGATGAGTATTACATAAATGTATCTTTTTCTATGATGAGTATTACATCAATGTATCCTATTCTATGATGAGTATTACATCAATGTATCCTTTTCTATGATGAGTATTACATCAATGATTACTTAAAACGTATTGTTTTCAACAATGTTTGTTGACAACATTCCTCTTGGAAAAAAAAAAGATATGAAACATAAAGAAAATTATATGAAATCACCATAACCATTCGAGATATCTAGATGACATAACGAGCGGATTTTAAATAGAAATAAATCCTACGATATCTGAAAATTGTATCAATATCGATTCAGCAGTTTGGAGCCTATTCTGGAAAATATCCAGAGAGACAAAATATTTAAAAAAAGTTTTATGTGTTTCAACATTGTTTAAATAGCATAATACTCTTAGATATTAGTATCAATTTTTAAATAGCAGACAGACACTTTAATCTTATTTATTATTATATATTATTATTGGGATACGTAAAGTTATGAAGGTGTTTTCAACGCTTAACAATGCCCATACAGAGCTATGATATATATATATATACACTCCACTCCCCTAGCACGAGTATAGGGACATCATGTATCCTCCACTCCCCCAGCACGAGTATAGGGACAACCTGTATACTCCACTCCCCCAGCACGAGTATAGGGACATCATGTATACTCCACTCCCCCAGCACGAGTATAGGGACATCATGTATACTCCACTCCCCCAGCACGAGTATAAGGACATCATGTATACTCCACTCCCCCAGGACGAGTATAGGGACATCATATATACTCCACTCCCCCAGCACGAGTATAGGGACATCATGAATACTCCACTCCCCCAGCACGAGTATAGGGACATCATGTATACTCCCCCAGCAAGAGTATAGGGACATCATGTATACTCCACTCCCCCAGCACGAGTATAGGGACATCATGTCTACTCCCCAGCACGAGTATTATGACAACCTGTATACTCCACTCCCCCAGCACGAGTATAGGGACATCATGTATACTCCACTCCCCCAGCACGAGTATAGGGACATCATGTATACTCCACTCCCCCAGCACGAGTATAGGGACATCATTTATACTCCCCCAGCACGAGTATAGGGACATCATGTATACTCCCCCAGCACGAGTATAGGGACATCATGTATACTCCACTCCCCCAGCACGAGTATAGGGACATCGTGTATACTCCACTCCCTCAGCACGAGTATAGCGACATCATGTATATTCCACTCCCCCAGCACGAGTATAGGGACATCATGTATACTCCACTCCCCCAGCACGAGTATAGGGACATCATGTATACTCCCCCAGCACGAGTATAGGGACATCATGTATATTCCACTCCCCCAGCACGAGTATAGGGACATCATGTATACTCCACTCCCCCAGCACGAGTATAGGGACATCATGTATACTCCCCCAGCACGAGTATAGGGACATCATGTATACTCCCCCAGCACGAGTATAGGGACATCATGTAAACTCCACTCCCCCAGCACGAGTATAGGGACAACCTGTATACTCCACTCCCCCAGCACGAGTATAGGGACATCATGTATATTCCACTCCCCCAGCACGAGTATAGGGACATCATGTATACTCCACTCCCCCAGCACGAGTATAGGGACATCATGTATACTCCCCCAGCACGAGTATAGGGACATCATGTATATTCCACTCCCCCAGCACGAGTATAGGGACATCATGTATACTCCACTCCCCCAGCACGAGTATAGGGACATCATGTATTCTCCCCCAGCACGAGTATAGGGACATCATGTATACTCCCCCAGCACGAGTATAGGGACATCATGTATACTCCCCCAGCACGAGTATAGGGACATCATGTATACTCCACTCCCCCAGCACGAGTATAGGGACATCGTGTATACTCCACTCCCTCAGCACGAGTATAGCGACATCATGTATACTCCACTCCCCCAGCACGAGTATAGGGACATCATGTATACTCCCCCAGCACGAGTATAGGGACATCATGTATACTCCCCCAGCACGAGTATAGGGACATCATGTATACTCCCCCAGCACGAGTATAGGGACATCATGTATATTCCACTCCCCCAGCACGAGTATAGGGACATCATGTATACTCCACTCCCCCAGCACGAGTATAGGGACATCATGTATACTCCCCCAGCACGAGTATAGGGACATCATGTATACTCCACTCCCCCAGCACGAGTATAGGGACATCATGTATACTCCAGGACTCGTAGGACGTGTGTAATAGCTGAGGTGTGATCGAGCTGAAGTGGCTGTGTTGTTACCAAATGGTTGCCACCGAGGCGGCGACCATCAAGCACGCAAGTTGGCAGTGGGCGGGGTATGTCTTGTGTCTCGCCACGACGCGATGCGACCTCGCCACGCCACAAGGCCGCCTGCCGCCTCTGGTATTTCTGGACGTGACCACCAGACCTCGCCACGAGCACAGCCTCAGCTCCCGCTGACGTCATGTGCCTCCCAGCATTCCCCGCGAGGCACTCACACCACGTCCTTAAGGGTCCTATGTACCTGCGCGTAGCACGCACGCCTAGCGTCTCATGGCTCCTACACACACGGCGTGCAGTGTTTCCGTCCTAACACTTTACTTTGTCAATTAGATCTGTAACTGTGGGGTTCTATTACACGCAATAAAAGTACACAGATCAAACTACCTGCTTATAATCGTACTTTTCTCTTACCTCTTAAAGAAACTTTATAGGCAAGCTTTAAAAATGCGATATCTGACCACTTTCACGATTTTTTTTCTCCATTAATACACTTAATATGATAAAAGAAAAACTATAGCGATATAGACAATAGTTTTTTTTTAAATCTTTTCTGACAAAACTTCGTATTTCCATGACATTTATTTACAGAGACACGCGTTTAGTCGTAAACAACGATTCCACGGAAAACGTTTCAGTACATAGGACCTTTAACACTATTCTAGGGTTTGGCTGATTCGTCACATTTGGGTGTTCGTTAGAACTCGCTACTTCACAGTTGAAGACTCGCTACTTTGTATGCGTTACTTAGTTACTCGTTACATTTTACCGAACCTATGGAGGGAAAAAAAACTAGTGGGCTGCGAACAGAGGAGCAGTTACTCAAATTCTTTATTCGATAATTCGTGTTCTTATCACACTTTTTCACAAGAATAAAAAATGTGTATGTTTTGCAAACTCGACTCAACCGAAGATTTTTGCTTGACATAGTAAATTGTAGATATGTTATTGTACTTATAATTTATTTAGGGTATTTTCATTTTGCTGTACCACAAGTTGATCTCGCATAGTAGGAAGATAGTTGTGCGTTAATTTTTAACAGATGGCCACGTGGATTAATGCTGTAAACATTTATTGGCGAAAAAAAATAAACATAATGTTTATCGGATTGTCATAATCTATTTTATTGATTTAGAATTATTTCTTATTGAATTGCAACTTCATAAACAACTGTATCATAACGTTTATTTTGTAAGAGAGTAATAATTTGTAAGCTTTTTTTTGCCTTGTGTCGTACTTGTGTAACACTTTAAAAGTTACTTTTCATCGCTGAGGTTATTGCATGATACTCTTTCGTTCAGTACTGATTAATATATATTCAAAGAACGCATAAATCTAAATAAAAATATTGCTAACGCCAATACCTTCGCAATGCATTTACTATGTATCTGCATCTGTATCTGTATCTGTATCTGTATCTGTATCTGAAAACATTGGAACAAAACAAAAACAGCTCTTTTCTACGAGCCTGTAAACAACTACCCGAGGCAGTTTCGTGGATGTGTACTAGAGGAACGAGTATTCCCAAGAATAGGTACTCGTTACTTCGGACCCAGCACAGTAACGATCACCAAAGTAACGAGTCGTTACTATTCGCCCATCACTACGACTGTTCAAAACTTTAACATTTCACTTTACGATTTGACTTTATGTTCGCTTCCCGGCATATTTCATACGGAGCTTGACACAATGGAACTGTCAAAACTGGCCATTGTCAAGCTCTCTTGATTTCGAGAATTTGGAACTTAATACTTTCAGACCTGAAGATTTTGCGAAATCAATTACTTGTATGTTATAATTTACATTCTCATGTCCAAACAATCGAATATCAACGTCTCATTGGTTGTTTACTGTCAGTATGGCTGACGTTGATTGGCCGCGCATTTTGTTATAAGTATGATATTTGCCCAGAGATCTGAAGATGGTGTCAAATTATGCGCGGACCAATTGTAAAAGTGACGCATACGTACATTTTTTTTATTTCCAGCTTGTCCCGAAAAGAATCCCTGAATTTTCTAGGTCTCTACTAATACTGAGTGAGCTACAGATTTACTGACAATAAAGACAAGTTAGAAGTGAATCAATCTCCATTCACGACTGCATGACCATAAATTCTGTTGGTCTCTTTATTCCCGTTTACAACTCTTTTTTACTGATTCACACGTCACCGGTCACACTTACTATACTGTGAAACAATCGTGACTAGCCAACTATCTGCCAATGAAATGCCCATTTGAAAGTACGCCAATCAAATGTTCTATCCCACGTAGTATAATATAGAAGCCATCCTGTTTGAGTAGATTGTGGCTGACGCAGTATTACGTCGCAGAGAACCGTAGAAAAACTAACTACTGGCCAAGTAATGTTTCTTCACCACACCATGTCTTCAAAGAATGCGTATGTTGTAATTTCATGGCAAACTCCACACAACTCAGTTACATTCAGACGACGTAGTGTTACGACGAGAGCACTGAAGTCAGAGTCAAGCTGCCATTTTGCCGAGGATCTATAAAGAAAAAACATATACTTTTATACTTACAAATTAAGTATTCATGCGAATTTAAAAAGAAATGTACCCGAAATATATTCCTGAGCTATGTAAATGGTGTTTCAGGGTGAATAGCAAATACTTTAGGAGGTGGTATTAAAGAATTTTCCGAGCAAAACATTTTATAGTCTTAACGGTTTCTTCAGGCTTTTTAAATCAAACTTTTGAAAAATCGCCCCATGTATATTACGTGTTTAATGGTTTCCTAAATATCTGATGTATCGCAAGCGTTCGATACTTCCGCTGACATAAAATTATAACTTATAATATTTAAATTATAATGACTATGAAAAGAAACAGGAAGAAAATAGTTTCCATCGAAAATGTTATTAAACTGAGTGCGCACGAATGCGGTGCATTATTCCTGAAGTGTAAGTTGCTAGACTTGGTTAAGCTTTGGTTGCACGAAGCGTAGGAACATATTGAAAGTAGAACTTAAGCAGGGCTACATGAAATTTGAAAGTAACCGTGGCTGGACTATACAGGCTGTCAATGAATAAGTGTTAGAAATACATAAAGGGTGGTACACGAGATGAATTGGAACATATTTTATTAAGGTACACATGTCCGGAAATGCCCCCTTATGCCACAACATGGCAATACTAGCCAGCAGGGTTAGTCAGCAACTCCGGTGGCAATCGAGCATTAAGAGGCCCCAATGTCTGGCCACCTCGCTCCCCTGACCTAACGTCATTGGATTTCTACCTTTGGGGCTACTTAGAAACATTGATGTTCAACACTTCTGTGAATACCAGAGAAGAACTTGAGGCCAGGAGTCGTGCAGCATCCGAAACCATCAAGAACTCGCCGGCCATCTTCAATGATGTGTCCCGCAACATGCATGCATCGAATGCGGAGGAGATCATTTTGAGCAGCTGGTGTACTCTCTCTGTGTGTAATAAACCTGATTTACTACACTGATTCACAGGCACCTTTCTTAATACCTGACGCCACCCTTGCAGTCTGTATTCGCCATTTTTGGGTAAAAGGAGGCATTTACGGACATGGGTACCTTAATAAGACATGTACCATTTCATCTCATGTACTACCCCTATTAACATGTAACACTTATTCATTGACATCTGTATATAAACATGTGTCAACTGGTACAAAGTTAGAGCTGTTTTCAGTCGGCGCGTACACTACCACTGCAGGCTCAAGGCTTGTGCACTCAGGATGGACTGAAATGAGACCGCAGTTGAATTGTTGCAGTGTAGCAGTTGTAGCGCAGTGGCTATCTTGACATGAGTACTGAACCATGCCGCACACCTTTACACATGCTGACTATGCCTATATGGTATTCGTTTATGGGTTTCGTGATGGAAATGCTTGTCGAGAATACCACACACGGTTGGTTGTAATGTTCGACCGGGGTTCCCGGTCTCGAATGGACTTTGGCGATCTTCTCCATCATCCGTGAAAGTCTGTAACATCACCCCGAATACATCCTGTATGAAACAGAATCGCAAAAATATACAAATAAATTAAAATACATTGCAAGATAAGCTTAACGTCTATTGGCTATTCGCGGTAAAAACGAGCATTTTTTGATGCCCTCTCATGTGGAATGATATTCTATAAATTTATTTTATTGTAGCACTAGAGGTTAACGTTCGAGTGGTGGAAGTATGAAAAACGGCTCCTAAGAAAAAGTAACTAGGGCCTGAAAAGTGCTCGCTTGAAGGTGGACAGCCTATAAAAGCAATGAACTTGTAAGAAACAGATACTTAGTCCCAAATAACGAACAGTTGACGGGGAAAAACCAAATCAAGCTTGTAATTACGGATGCTCGGATAGCGCAGAAGTTCTCGCGGAGCGTGGATTTGGTGCCATTGACATCCACCCAGTTCACACTGTCTGGTCGGTGTCCGCGAACATAGTGTGAACCCGCCTTAACAATACGCTCTGTCCCCGCACGTCCCAGTTTGAACTCGAGCGACTAACGTCCGGTTGCCCCAACATCTTCCCCGATCCGAGATCGAGTGATCCTAGTTCCGAACCAGTATCCAGTTTTATCTTGGGTCCAATGTGAAAGAGTTGCACCAACGAAATTTCATGATACTGGATCTCCGATTCGTTGATCTTAGTTCGAAAGTAAGAGATCGAGAAGTATGAGACAAATTTGGCTATTGGTTCGTAATATATTACGTCATGGAAGTAGGCATATTTTTCACTATAGTTAGAACTAAATGTGCTATCTTTTATCTGTTTTAAGTGAATTATTGTTATAAGAATTTTAATGAGTAATATTCAAGTGCGTATAATGTTGTTTTAATTTCCCAAGAAAACAATCGAACGTAGTTCTATCTGTTGGCGAATTTTCAAACTACATTTGTCGACGATGGCTGCTGATCTCGGATCGAGATTTGAAACCACCGATTTCGGCGGTTCCAAATGAACTTCATCTCGATCTTCATTCCAGGTCTGAAGTCGAATGGTGCAACAGGTTTCTGTGTCGATCTTGGATCCGATCTCGGATCGAGTTTCGAACCACGATGGTGCAACCAGACATAAACAACACGTGAACAAAGCTCTTCCTGAGCCACATAGAGCACTGCAAAACTTCCTGCGAATGCGTGAGTGCTTCCCGTCCTTGTGAGCTACAGTGACAGCTATCACATCCTTGTGAGCTACAGTGACAGCTATCACATCCTTGTGAGCTACAGTGATAGCTATCACATCCTTGTGAGCTACAGTGACAGCTATCACATCCTTGTGAGCTACAGTGAGAGCTATCACATCCTTGTGAGCTACAGTGACAGCTATCACATCCTTGTGAGCTACAGTGACATCTATCACATCCTTGTGAGCTACAGTGACAGCTATCACATCCTTGTGAGCTACAGTGACAGCTATCACATCCTTGTGAGCTACAGTGACAGCTATCACATCCTTGTGAGCTACAGTCACAGCTATCACATCCTTGTGAGCTACAGTGACAGCAATCACATCCTTGTGAGCTACAGTGACAGCTATCACATCCTTGTGAGCTACAGTGACAGCTATCACATCCTTGTGAGCTACAGTGACATCTATCACATCCTTGTGAGCTACAGTGACAGCTATCACATCCTTGTGAGCTACAGTGACAGCTATCACATCCTTGTGAGCTACAGTGACAGCTATCACATCCTTGTGAGCTACAGTCACAGCTATCACATCAGTCACGTGTTATAGGCGGTGATGGTATTGAATGCTGACAGTGTACTGTTTGGGTTATTTGTTCCTCGATATTCTCACACAAGTGTCTATGTCTCTCTTTCAAACACCCTACTATCAATTATAGTGGTCATTGTTACCTATTGTAGCTACACCGGCTGAATGCACCGAAATGTAGTAAAGAAACTGGACGTTTTAAAGCGATGAGCAACACAAATTAGCATTCTAATAAAATCACTATGTACCAACAAGATGGGACCACGGTGACTGAGCGGTTAGACTGCTCGCCTCCCACCGAGGCGAACCGGGTTCTATCCCCGGCCGAGTCACTCCCGGATTTTCGTAAGTGGGATTCGTGGCGGACGATGCCGCTGGTCTGCGGGGTTTCTCGGGGATCTCCCGTTTTCCCCGTCCATGCATTCTGACGCTGCTACCAGCTCACCTCGTTTCACCCTCATCGGCTCTCAAGACCTCGTTAAGACTAGCCGCCCGACTCAACACAGCGCCAGCAAGTCAGGGAGAGTGATGGGGATTCTAACGAACAAAACTACGTTCATTAAAAGTCACACAACTCTTTTTAAATGTCCGCATGGAATTATCATGAAGGTGTCCTTACTGATTTTCCTAGCATTTGATTACATCTGGAAAGTTGCCCACACTGGACTTCCGTTGTATAGAATGTTATTGAGGCCTGCAGCTAGTGTTCGGCACTCACATCCCGTGAGTAATAAAGTTATACGTGTAATCCATACATCGTTACTTTAAACTTTTCTGAAGTCCTGCTAAAGTCCTACTTCTATGATATTCCTCCGCCTCGTGCACACTAAGCTTAACTAAACTGTAAAATACAACTAAAGGGACAATGTCTGTCGAATATCGTATCGAAATAAGCACACTAGATGTCAGTTCGAACTGAGGTGTTGCGCTGGGCGATTCAGACGAGCTCCATCAGATACAGCTGTGTCACACGTGTTAATACTTCCCACGCAAGAACGTTCCCAGAAGCTCGGCCAGTGATTGGGTGCGTCCACATCAAAGAAACTACACAAAGCAAGGAAGATAAAAGAGATGAAGCTCGATGCTATTTCGGTGGGCCCTTATACTCCTCTATGTTTCGACTGTTAGGTAGAATTTGATGCCAACATTACAACTCTTAGTAAAGGCTGTTCACGATAAAGTGAACACTATTGAAACCAACCTTAGAAAAAATCACTGCCCCTACTTGCATATATTTTAACGGACGCCCTGAGTGACATGTGCCCAGTAAAGTTGGTAACGATGAATGGGAAGTAGTTCCACATATCTTAACGTCGAATAAAAAATTTCAGGTAACCATTTGTGATAACTTAAATTATTCGTTTCACTTTCTGCTCTTTTTAATGCATCGAAGTTTAAAAATGAGCAGATTTACAAAACATTTTCTTTTGTAATAATTCCTTAGTTTCACTTGACCGACGCATGAGTAAAGTGGCGAGGTCCATGGCAATGTTAATTTTACATAAGGCAGAAGAATACACAATGTGCTTACAAGTAGATCTTAAGCAGGGCTTTCAAAAGCGCTAATTTTACCGTGAACAGCCTATACACATTATTGTTTAAGATGTAACAATATTATTGGATAAAGAATGAGAAGGTTTGTTACAATTTTACTACATTATGACTCGTTAATTAAAATGCTATTTAAACCTCAGACTAAAGATATGGTAGACACTGACCTCGCTCGCTGCGCACAACCAATCTCCGTGTCCCAACATTCAACGGCTTTTCTGCCAACACGTCTTGCGAAAACGGCAGGGTTTCGATGTTAGGTTAGAAAATTTATTTGCAAACAAGTGCTTAGAGATGTTTTTATACTTTCTCTAACCAGTTTGTAATGCTTTTTTGATTAAATTCAAAATGGTAAAGGTATTTTATTGATATAACAGTGCTTGTCATTTAAAAATTAAGATGTGAACGAACACATTCATCGCTGTTGATCATGATACTTTGACAGTTGTGTAGGATTGGGGTAGGTCAATGCTGAGTACATGCGCAGAAGACGAATAAGCGGTCTACCTCATCTTTAGTCTATGATTTACACATATATATATTTTCTTTTAAAGAGGCATTGTTTGCAGATATCAATAAACATTGTACCGTTTATTCTTAGACAAGAAGCATTTAAAAATTCAGTAACGCTCAATTCCTGCAACTGATTGCAGACATCAACAACTCCTTCTCCGGCAACGATCATAACAACAGGAACAAAGCAACTCAACTATGGTGCTGATGTAATCAATCCACTGCATGCCTGCACCAAAATAATATATTTTATGAAATATAAGAATAACAAAACTTAATTTTCTTGCGACTTGATTTCATTCAAAAATAAAATTATATTGTGTATATAAAATTGCGCTTATCGTAGTGCGCTCCTCGCTGTCGTTATGAACTTCGACCACCAATCCGTAAGGCTTCGGACCTCGCTGCCTTACCCTCCTCCCGTTCTGTGACCTCTCTGGTCTCCCTCCCTTCGCGCGTGCGCATTCGCCACATTTCCCCTCCTTTCGTTTCTGTTATCTTTAATGTGAGCCTGTGGCATACTACTGCTCGCTGGACCTTCAAGTCGACAGGGTGGCCTCTTCGCTTCCATGCATACTCTGTAATTATTACGTGATATCGTCTTTGTATGCAATATGCGGCGCGAGTTTGCAAGTGGGTTCGGTTGCAATCGATTGTGTTATAGAATTTTAATCGTGTTTTAATAAGGGCCAGGTAACTTCATCGCGCTACCCATGTTCTGCAAAATTCATTTTCGGCTGAGGTTCAGGTAAACTTGACGCGGTGCAGTGGCTATGTGTTGATTCCATTTTCATTATTGTGCTCGATTGTCACGTATTTTTTGGCCTGTAAATGTGGGCTGTAGCGACCTGCTGTGGTTAATGCGAGGAGGTACATTTGACCTCGCTGCATGTCTGCTGGTGAATGATTTTGGAATTGCGATCCCATCTACAACAGTATTACTCTAAGCTTTAATAACTGCACTTGTATAAGATTTACGGGTACATTATGTGTTTCTAGTCATTTCGAAATATTTGTGCATTTTGTATAGCCATTTTAGTTTGTGGGCTATTATGCGACGGGCTATGATTTCGGCTCCCTCAGAGCACCCATAGCAGCCCTTTTGATAAATTTCTAATGTGCGTGCCCCGGTGCTAACGCCTTTGGTGGTTCGGTAAATAGAACACGCGTTTTGCACTCGGTTTATTTTAACATAATATTTTTAGCGTATGGTTGTGTGTCAAATGATTAAGGGACCAACCTTACACTTTGCAAGATAATTATTTTGTGTTTTAATATTTAAAATTGTTATCCAGTGTACTGTTATGCGCTCGCTGCTTCGTATCCCGGACGAGCGAGTGGAAGTGAAGGGACATCGGTTATATGATAGCGGCGGCAGCTAGTCAATGGAATGTTTTGAATTACAGGCGGGTGCTATACCAACAGTAACCTATCCATTGCCAAAATGCGAGCCGACACGATAATCATTTTGCGGTGCGCGATGCTGACTTTAGTTTTATTGAGTTTCTGTATTTATCTTAAGAATGTTCTAGTGGTTTGCTGCCGTAGCTTTTCTACGTGTGACTCGAGGTGTATCGAACTTTCCAGGTCAAGGCGAGGAGAGTATATATAATGCGGCGGATTTCCTGGTTGTTGTTGAATGGACGAGCAGCTGGAGAAGTGACCAGCGGAAGGGAAGTCTGTGACTGCGAGCATTCGCCCAGTGAAGAGTGCGACTGGCAACTGGACTATTGGACAGGGTGCGTAAGTGAAAGACAATACAAATGATGGAAACAAGCAGACTGAACGTGTGTTAGTGATGAGTATGAGTTAATTAACTTTAACGAAACAGCGACACTGAGAAGGACGTTAATTAGAGTTGAAATATAAAATAAATATCGCGCTCACTAGAAAAAAAAGAGTAAGAATGGATATTTTAATGATGTGAATAACAGCTGTGTGAATAATTTAGAAATGAAATTTAGTTATTTTATTTTTATTAAGACCTCCTTCCCTCACGAACTTAGATACGCCCCTCAACCGTCCATGTAAAAATACTTTGATGGCCGAATTGAATTTGATTGGTTAAGATTTTTACAAGTGCGTCACAAGATGGAGGTCTTGGCCCCACCCTTTGGAGATTGTTTTAAATGTATGAAATCTATAATTTTCCTTATGAAATTCGAAATTTAAAATTATTTTCAAGTATTTTTACCAGTTTTCTGTGAATGAAATTGTTCAGTGAGCATTTTAAATTAAAGTTTTTTTTTGTACAAACCTTGCGCATGGCACAAAATATTCAGATTTATTCATTAGTGGGCATTGTTTTAATTTTCCAGCAGTTGGCGAAGACATTATACCCTATGATATAGTGGGCCACTATAGAGCTTGGACTCGTTGACTATACAGACCGCGGAGCGCATTGCGTGCAGGCCGGCGACGTAGTTGAGAAACCGACCGCCTGGTGGCAGCACCTCCTGGGCCCGCCATCTCTTTATGTCGACAGAACACGCGACCGTCAATTACCTGGCTCACCGCAGTAATCAGTTACTGCTGTCTGCGACTTTGTAGAGCAATTAAACCTTGGCTAGAACTGCTAGAGACATCGTCCGCCCCATTTCTAACTTCAGCACCTTTCCGCTCCGGCCTTGACTAAGGGACCTGCCTACCCGCTGCCTGCAGCTGCGACATTTTCATAGGAAATCCCATGTTGAGGAAATATAACCTCAGTGCATTAATATTAAAGATAGGCGTTTCAAACTAAATGTATTCTTCGCGAATTTTTTAGGAGAAGATCCCCATGCGCGTATATTTCCAATATGGATGTTCAGTTTATACTTTTTTGTAAAACATAAATTAAAAAAATTCCTTGCAAACAACTATAAATGTAATGGAATATCTCCGCTGTGGAATACGTCTCTCAAAAGATTCGCGAAGAATACATTTTGTGCGAAACGCCTTTCTTTAACATTAATGCACTGAGTCAAAATTTCCTTAACATGAGATTTGCTATTTACATTTTGCAGCTGGCAGCTACTAGCATTGCCCTTAATGACAATCATTGCCCTTAATGACAATCATTGCCCTTAATGACAATCATTGCCCTTAATGTTACAATCATTGCCCTTAATGACAATCATTGCCCTTAATGTTACAATCATTGCCCTTAATGACAATCATTGCCCTTAATGTTACAATCATAGTCCTTAATGTTACAATGGCCCCAGGTGGTTATTAATTAGCTAATGCTTGTAAAGAAAGCTGGCGCCTTTAACTCTATTATTTGGCATTAATACGAATAAACAGGTCAAATCTATTCGGGCGAATACCTCACATTTTTCCTAGTTTAAGTGCCAAAAGCCAGGTATTAATCATATTTTATATTGTACGAATAAGGATAAAACAACCGACCGAACCGAAATATGCTATTTTCTATTTTTAAAATGTGTCTAATTTCTCTTTTATATTTTTCTTAAATTTCCTACAGTAATTCTGTTCTTCAACAATTTTTAGTTTATGAAGTTTATGCCGTGCCTCCACGTAACAAAGAAAAAAAAGCCGAAATTGTGTGTATGACAGTCGATTATAAAAATTAACACAACAGAACAGAAAGTTTTGCTACGGAAATATGGTCTATAGCTGTGTACTGAGAACAAGACATAACTAATTAGCCCACTTACCTCTACACATACACATACACACACATATATATATAGACACACACGAATAATATTGGTGAGCAATTCAAAGGGGTGGATAAGAAAATAACGCGTGTTATTAATGTCTCAACAGAAGAAATCTTCCACCAGATTTCGTGTAAACGGTCGTGATGTTCCAGAGATTTCTTGGCCACGATTTTTTTTCCCATAATGGCAGACGATTGAAGATTCTTGCGCACAGTAAGTTCTTCAGCACACAATATTTTAGTTGAATCGGTTTACCGAGAAAGAAAGTATATTGCTAAGGACAGGAAAATGTAGCGTTTTGCACGACCCGTCGCCAAGACTCCACGGCGCTGTGTATTTCCGAGCCTCGGGTTCGTGTAGCTAAAATGACTGGCGACCTAGTGTGTAGAAGGCTGCGGTGCGCGGGATTCTCTGCATGTCTCCTTGCAGCTCTGTGATTCGCTCAGAAGTCACCCGGGCTTGTGTAATATACTGTGATCCGATTGCGAACTTAACAGAAAGAAGTAAGTTTTTGATGTCTAGGTTGTCCTTTAACGAACTCGCAAGTGTTTAAAGTCCCTAAATATGGCATATAACATTACACGTAAATTATAACTAGGGACTGGCTAACAAGTTAAACCTTAAACATACGTACATTTCTGTCATATTCGCAATTGGGCACGTTCAGGTGAGCTCTGCGCCAATAACAGAACTACAAGGAAACAATCCCGCGATGTCACCTGGTCTGAGGTAGAAATGGCTAGATACTGGAGCATCAGCCAATGAGTACAAAGACAAGACTCCAAAATACATAGCACAGCGGAGTCTAGCATACGTGTCGTGTAAAACGCGGCATGCTCTTGTCGCTAGTTAAAACTTTGCTACTTTGAAGAAAGAAATGAGGCCTCCCATTCCGAAACTCGCTAACTCCAGTTTTTTTTTGCGAAATTAATTTGCCTACTTCATTTGGTACATCTTCAAGAAGGTTAACTAATAGAGTAGAAATACTGTCCCATGCGTTGTCAATACCTATTGAAATAGTGTTACGAAATTAGGTCATCATTCCAGAACTCGCTAACTCCATAACTCTTTTTCCTTTTTCACAGAATTCCTTATATGTATAAGATAAATACAGACTCAGCAGCAATGTCATCTTGTCTGGCCCACGCCATTTGTGTTGCAGGCAAATTACATAGTATTCTGAAAACTAATTTTGTGTTTCCTGAGAAATTTCCTGAAGTGGAGTTAGCGAGTATTGGTATGGGAGATCTCAAATACACTAGATTTTTGTGAGAATACTGAACCATGTAAACAGAAAAAAATGTAAACAAATGTGACGAGGACACTGCGTCACATCAGTCTTCTTTACATCCTTCTTGTATCATTGTTTACATTTCACTCCTGCAGACCCTTAACCATTTTCTGTCAATTATCTTATTCATTCCATCCAGGTGTAAGGAGCCTCTGAGTTTAGTTGAAACGAAATGTTTATTTCCCCTTCGGCAAACATTAACACAAAGAATTAAAATTAGAGTCATAATAATAAACATCAGTTTTAAAACACCTAGAAGAGAAATGATAATCTGTAGGATATGCATCTATTTACTCACTTTTACTTGACACTAAAAAAATTAACATGTGAAAAACATTACAGTATACCTTATTGAAACAAATATCATGATAAAAGTAAAAGAAAAAAGGGGGGAGGCCAACATAAAAGAAAAAATAAACAAAACACATATTACTATTGACCCACCCAGGTCTTGCTCGGGTGCCATTTACAAATACGGCGTTGTTTAGTTTTACAGCAAGTATATACACTAACAGCTTAAGGTAACTAACATATTAATAATACTTTATTGTTCAAAAAGGTCTTCGTAAGTGAATTAAAATTTTTAATCAGATTTTAAAAGACAACAACGGTTATTGGGGGTTATTCTCAAAAGATAAACATATGCAGTCTCAGACCTTTTTGTATGTCTTTTTTAAGATCTAAAATTCTGTATTGCATCAATTTGGTGTATTTCTTATAGTTTACTCTGCGTAAGCCATGTAATCTCCCGAAAAGCGGTCGTTTTCGACTTGATTAGAAAACGTCGATATTTCTCTACTATTATTGCATTAAATATTAATGTATTATTTACCTAAACCTTCCTCAAGGAATTCTCTAAATGATGGCTAGAACCGCATCAAAATCTATCAAGTAATTCAGAAGCCTTAAGCGAATCCGCAGACACACGCTGCCGTGCGACTTTGTTTATATTCTATTAATAACTTCAACTCTTTACAACAAGCAGATAATACACAATCAAAACTACACACTAAAATGTTAAATAATTCGTAAAATGTAAATGTTCTATAATCGTGCATTGTCAGTGATTACAATGAACCGGAAATGATGACGCGAGAACGAAGCACTTCTGTGAAAGGGATAAAGTCGAACCGTAATTATAAAAGTTGCCAGGAGTGTGTGTACATATTGTTTAAGTGTTTGCCTACCTCCCAGGCCCCACTGTTACAAGGAGTGTAATACCGTTTCACAACAATTGCATAGATAGTTTTCTAACCTCTAAAGCTATTCACTTTATTTTTCATAGTGAAGTAGGCAAAGAAAAAAAACAGTCCAGTGTTGGAACGCCGAGTTGTTTCTGCGCAATACACACGTGCACTCTGCCTCTTGTGTGCTCCACGCCTGTGACAAGGAGATAACAGTGACAAAGTAGCAGTTTGTGATTCATAGGTGACCTGCACGCAGCGCTGCGATCTGTTGCGCAACAAAGTGAGGAGAAGGGTGGGGGCAGACGTTGGGATAGTGTGCCGGCTAAGTCGGCCAGTCAACTCGCTGAGCGAGCACGTAATCACACTCGTATCCGTGACGCATCTGCTCAACAACAAAACACGGTCGATATATGTCGCCCACGCACTCGTCTGGTTTTCCTTCCCTCCATGTTGTTCTTTTTCCTTCCTGCTTACCTCGCATGTTTGCTATATGCGTCTCACGGTTCAGGTAAGCGTACTTATACTACAGGATGGGAAGACCAGTTTTCAAAGTTTGGCAAATGGGAAATTTTCGCCACTAGGTAAGCGCTAGTGTCGGCAAGCTACCAGATGTAATCTGTTTGCTACGCTTAATAACAGGATAATTCTAATGGTAGTAAATTTAATATAAAACAACTTCGTAAAGAAATAAAATCTTTTCCTTTTATTATTCACGTATCTTAAGATTTTAATGAAAAATTACCTCCTGGAACACCGCGCACCTAGCGGCAGAAATTTTCCCTATGCTTAACTCTCCCATAAGAAATCACGTTTTGTTCCTACTCTGAGTAAAATTGACCTTTTCTCTGTTCACTGAGCGCTTTTAATATCAACATGTTACTGCCTCTGTTGGTGTATATTGTAACTAGTTTACTGTATGACTTGCACCCAGTAAAGTTGGTAACTACGGAAGATGAGGTAGACCGCTTATTCATCTTCTGCGCATGTACCCAACATTGACCTACCCCAATCCTACACAACTGTCAACATCACATGGTCAACAGTGATGAACGTGTTTATTTACATCTTAATTCTTAAATGACAAGCACTATTATGTGATAAAAAAACCTTCGCCATTTTGAATATAGTAAAAAAAAACATTCCAAACTGGTTATTGAAAGTACAAAAACATCTCTAAGCACTTGTTTATAAGTCAGATTTCTAACCTAAAATCCAAACCACGCCGTTTTCGCTAGACGCGTTGGCAGAATAGCTGTTCAATGTTGGGACACGGAGATTGGTTGTGCGCTGCCAGCGAGTTCGGTCTACCTCATCTTTAGTCTATGACCTATGCCCCCCTTACGATACAACGCGAGTCATCCAGAAGTCCCTATCTTGCTTATATTTAGTCTGTAAATGATATGTAATTTATAATTAGCACTAATATAAACACGGAGGTAAACAGTAATGCTTAGTAAGAAATAGCTATAATGTAAAATATTATCAAACCGAGTGCGCAGAAATGCAGCGTGTCACCCTTCTGGCGTAGTTTCCTAGACGGGGCGAATCTTCGCCAGCACTACGCGGAGGAATATCCTGGAAGTAGAACTACAGCAGGTTTTCATACAACCCCGTACCGCCAACTCCGCTCCTCGACAAGGAACGAGGAACAACGATTCTGTCATCACCATGCCCCTTTGATTGACACCTAGCAGCAACTTGTAGGGTGTAGGTACATGACCTGAGGTATCCGGGTCTCTTGTTAAGTCTGCCATTAACAAAATGACTGCAAACACGCGAATATCTACCGGGAGTCCATAGTTTGGTGTCATCGTGTTGCACTTCACTGCCGTCATTTAATCCTTCCTTCCTGTATAGTCAGTTCAAGGTTACTTCCGTTTTTCCGAAGCTCTGCTGAAGTTCTACTTTCAGAGTATTCCTCCACCTCACTCAAACTAAGTTTTACTAAGTCTGAAAAATTACTCCAAAGGGACAAAGCACCACATTCGTGCGCACTCAGGGAGTGTATAATATTTTGCATAAGAACTATTTCTTACTAGGCATCACCAACATGTATTTTCTTCCATTTTTTATATAATTTAGATACTATAATTAATAGCTTAAATGTAATTAAAACTTAAATTTAACCAAAAATGAGGTAATAATACCTTATTTTATGTTAAAACATTCATAAAACACTTGCGATACACAACGTGCAGCACACGCCATTCGCACGCTACCTGTACATTACGTCACGGAGACAATAATAACTGTAGCGTCAAGGTCATTCTAGCTGGCACATTAAAAAACTCTTTTCGCCTATGATCTTGAGTTCTGCAACCAACACATCATTACTGCTTTGACAGTAGCAGAGCATCAAGGCGACGCAACCTCCGCGATTGAACTTCGGAGCACAACTGTTCGAAACAAGATTCTTTTGTATTTGACATTATCCTGCCAAACTTGATGCAAATGAAAAAGGAGACGAAATCTCTACAAATGAAATAGAAACACAGTACGCCATTCTCCTTACGAAAATACATGGGGCCAGGCGACGAGAAGACTCAATGAAAATATTTTGTAGTATTAGACATGAAGTGTTCATGTCTTTCCTGCAGCAGTACTCGGTGGTGCGAGGTTGTTAACGACATAGGCATCACAACGAGATATCGACAGAGACAAGCGTATGGCTACAAGTGGATATTGTGTTTGCTGAGAACTGTTTCAAGCAGTTCCCTCTACATTACAACCAAAAAGAGTAATGATTTTCACAGAAAAAACTTAAGAGCTTGTTATGTTTCAACTTTAAACGTTCGTACACATGTCAGTCACTTTTCTTTCGGTATTACTAGACGCAAGCAGCTATATTTAGTCTGATTGTGTGAATGAACATTCCACATTTCTAGAACTGAACGTTAAATAACTCGCTAGCAGAAAAATAATCATGACAAACCTATATCTTTCAGCCACAAACATATTGTAGATAAAAATATATTTCCAATAATTAATTCTAAGTATTTTCGCAGTACATTCTGGCCTCCTACTCTAAACTGCACTACAAATCTACAGTAAATTTTCCTTCATGAGTTGGTGTGCACTTCCTGCCTGCAAGTCAACAAACTGCGCGCCTCAGTGAGGCGTTCATTCACGAAGCGAACCATGGAGATACAGCCGACCAATGGCGATCTGACTCACGACTGCGTGATTGCCCCCGGCAGTGTATGTCACAGGCGTGATGCGATGATCGATATATGCCTCTAATGACACTGGCAGTCACACTCAGCATGTCGATCGGTCGAAGCAGGTCGCGCTGGCAGCTCGCAGTGTAGCCATGATAGCGCTCGATCCGTGAGCTGCCAGGACTCGGTGTCACATCCAGGTCTCTAAGTATGTAGAGTAGAGATGGTTCGGAAATAACATCTGAATCTGTATTTGAGCAAGCATGGTGAAGAAAGTGTTGCTGGGTTTGACGAAAGTGAAGAAAATGAGTAGGAGGAAGTGGGGGTTCTGGAGCTGAAAAAGAAGGCGCTACAGCTGGCGAGGAGTGTGAGTGGTAGGTGCTCATACCGCAAGGTGCTGCTCCTGGTGGCCGGGGGAGCAATGTTCTGCATGCTATGTTCCAGCGGGCTATACTATCGCATCGAGTGCAGCACCGCGCGCCGAGCGCATTTTGGTGGAGGCGCTGGGTATGACACGGCTCAGAAGTTCCACGTGCTACGTGGGTATGTGGCCGCCCGCAGGCCGTCCTCGGAGGACAACATCACCCTGTGCACGCATGGTGACTACGCGCACCTAGAGAATGTCCGGGAGCTGGCGGAGAGATGGCGCGGGCCCATCTCGGTAGCTGTGTACGCTCCGGGCGACGACCTGGGACCCGCTGTCGACGCCATAGTCCAGTGCCGCTCCTGTCTGTCACCGCTCATCGCCGAGCTTGTCACCTTCCATGTGTTCTTCGACCGCTCGGGAGCCAAGGTGGGCGCCATCCCCCATGGCACGCTGGTGTCGTCCAGGGTCGCCAACTGCTCCGCGGTACCACCGTGGAGCAAGACCTACCCTCATCAGTCGTACAGGTGAGACTTCTACCAGCCCCAAAGTCATGACCCTGCTGTTCCAGGACACTGTAGAGCATCATGTTGTCCCTACACTCTATTTTATCCCATTTAGAGACTGGATTGTTAGTATCACTGCAGCCCTACCTGTGTACCTACAGTGATTCACTCTTACAAGATATACTCGAAATATCCACCTTACATCTGAATGCACACCTGCCCACATCAGATCAGTAACTGCCTAACACATTCAATCACCCCAGGTGGAACTTGGATCTACTGACCTTATTCAAAACATTGTTGAAGCATTGTAATGTCCGTAACAGATGTGCAAACGAAACTCCGGATATGTCTCCATGGATAATAGGCCACTGGATTCAGATCAGAGGAATGTTCAGGTCAGGCAATGAGTGATGCACGACCCATCCACCTGTGCAGAAACTGCTCGTCCAATTACGCATAGGCTATTTCTGAAATTTGTTGTTGCCCCATCATGCATAAACTACATGCTGTTTTTCAGATCCGATGGGACATCCTCGAGTAGCACATGTAACTTTTGTTGCAGAAAGTTTCAGTTCGAATGACCTGTCAAGCGCTTGGTGTCCGACATGCGTCGGATGTCAACACTGATGTGAACCCAAAAACACACTCTCAACATTATTATCTACCACGGACTGTACATAAACATGGGTGTGACATCTTTCAACAGCGGACACAGTGACATTGGCTCATGACTTGGGACCTAAGACACATGTTCATGTGGAGATTTTTGGGAGTACCTTACACAACACGGTTACTTCCCACACCCCCCCCCCCCACACACATATTATTAAATGTATCAATTTGTGCTTGGGTTCTCTAAGCAGGACTTAGAAAATTCTAGTTGGTCAAATGAAACTTTAATTCCTCATTCAGTGATTTTACGCAATGCAAATTACACACAAAACTCGTGGCATATGCAGACCTTATACTAAATTATATACGATAATTTCTTGTGCAAGGCCGATCTCGTACAAGAGTAAGATGTGCATTACTTTCTGAGGCGAGTTACACAGAACAAGCAATTCTATTGGTATTTCTAAGCTGCTCACGTGACCAACTGTACATCAATCAGAGATATTGTCACGTTTATGGAAAATTGAGGACGTTTATTCCTGGAGCTGTTTCCAGATTGTTTTAAAATCTCGCTCGGAAATGAGGCAGTGTATGCGAGCCAAGCCGAGTCGTATGACCTCCGTAGTTAGCTAGGCTTGCAGTTGTCTGAGGCGAGGTAGCTCATGAGGTGAGGTGTCCCGGACAGCGAGCGGCCATATACGGGTGCAGTGAACGAACCCTTACTAAGCTCAGTCGGAGGGCCAGGCCAGGAGCTGCGCGGGTCACGAGTGTCTGCTTGCAACCCGCTCCATGTTATTCGCGAGTAACAGATAGTTAATTTTCCGGAAAGGAGCTTCAGAACACACACATAAGCTTTGTTTTAGCACTTCAAGTGCCTTGATGTGGTGCAGAGTTGCCCGCCATACTGCTCCGGTTTTCGGATAAGTGCGGTTCGGTTTCAAATATAGATTTTATTTGGGTCTTTTAGTGGTCCGATCGAGCGTCCAATAACGCGAGTGCTGGTTGTGGAAAGTGTGGAGCCAGTTGATAAGTCTAGCTGCTTTTGGCAACATAATTTAGTTTAAAGTAAATAAATGTGTTATCTTAGGTACGTTAGTTTGCTGTATACTTTTATTTATTGACGGATCGCGCTGTGAGCCTGGGTAGACTCCGGAAAACTATTTCCTCCCCACTTTTATTGTTTAACACAATTTATTTTTTTAAATCTTGTGTGTGATCTGTTTATTCTTTAGACATTTTTTTGTTAAAGATTACCACTAAGTGAGTGTGAATTCTATGTGTATACATTTTTTTGCCATTATTGTTGAATGAAATTAGTTTACATTATCAGAAACAAGCTGCATAATGTTCGTTAAGAATCAATCTGCATTTCATACCTTTAGAACACAGTAGCATTAGAGTAGGCTGTATAGGCCGGAATTGCTTTTCCGGGGATTTTTCTACCGCAAGGAACTTTAAAGAGATCTATAAATTCCACCCCCCCCCCCCCATCATACAATCTGATGGTTCACATAGGGGTGATAATATGAAGTTAAACCCCCCAGAGCGAGCTGGAAAAGGAAGTGCAGTAGGTTTATGTCACCCCACGGATGACACTCCAGGACAATGTAGATCTACATCGAGCATTTCAGATAAAGGCCATTCACAGTTACTTCACACTCTCTGAAGCTCTGCTAAAGTTATAATTTTGGTTACCGATTACGTATCCTTCCGCTACATGTAAACTCAAACACTGCCATGTGACTTCGTTTTTAACTGTCAAATATTTGTTTACTGTTTTCAGCAGTTCAAATAATTTAGTCATATTTCCAAAACAATTTCGTAAGAATGTCCTCAATTTAGGGCTATAACCATATCTAGGTCAGCTTAATGGATTTTTCACAATGTGTATGTTGACAATAGTTCTTACGGGTATTATTTTACGTTGTTAACATATTTTTTATACGTGACATAGCACATTACACATAATACACTTTAATATTTTTTTCCGCGACTGTGTTGAACATAGTTACAACTGCAGGGGGAAAGAACTGTACTATTTAACCTCGTGTTATTGATATGTGTTAGGTTATTTCGTTAAAAGGGGGCCTTAGTTAGAATAAAAATTAAAACGAAGGGACAACCATTCCAACGAAAGGACACAGTAAACTCAAGCACGCAACTCGTATGGGCTTATTTTTTGTACGTAGCAGCGACAAACTTAAAAGATAGTGAATATGCACACACATAGGTCTGCCATAACTTTTATTCCGCTCATATTTCTATGCTTTGCTTCTTACTGTTTTCTAGGTTTATTTCATTATTTATTTCTATTTATTTAGCTGGGCTTAGTGTTTTGTTGGGATTGTGGCAAACATTCGAATAACAGAAACGTAAGCACATTACACAGTTGTTGTTCGCACACCTAGGGCAATATCACAACGATCTGATAAACATATGTGACTTCCAAAGAATACATTTAGCATTAAAACAGTTCACGGATAAAACTTATGAATTTGACTCGCCCGATATTTGCAATCACACACACACACACACACACACACTGGTCTAATGTAACGTAATTTCAACAATACTCTTTCACGCATATAGCGGTCGCATCGCACTATACAGTATATTTATTCCTGGCGTGGAAAGAAAGATTTATCACATCATCGTAACCTGCCTAGATATGTTTGCAAAACACAACGCGTACGAACTTGACGCTTCGTTCAGAAACACGCCATGTCGTGTCGTGTCGTGTCAGCGTCTCCAGTCGCCACTTCTGCCAACTTCGGAATTGTAACCGTCCCGCCATCACATCTAATTACACATATTATAATAAGTATTCAAACAATAAAATCTCTTTTCATTTGTAAATTCAAAATTCAAAAATCGTTATTTTTACTGTAAGAAGTATGAGATATGCTAAAATTGAAAACATTTTAAATTTACCTGCTACTACAGGCGCTGCGAAAACTTCCCGAGAGAGAGAGAGAGAGAGAGAGAGAGAGAGAAAAAGATATACAGAACAATACAGAGCGACAAGCTCTGCTCTGCCTATTGAACTTTCTTCCTCAGACGGAAAAAAAAAAAAAAAAAACTCAATGTCACTAGGGCCTACGCACGATAATTTGCACTGATATTTTTAACTGTAAGAATGAAATATGTTTCGTTCAGTGCTACCTAATAATTTAAATATATCAACAGGCAACGTTTAATTTACAAATAGTATACCAAAAAAACTAGGTCAAAACAATTTTTATCTTTGAACAATTTCTTACTAGCCATTACCAACACATCTCTGCTTGCACTGTTTTTAATTCGTATTTAATACGAAATAAACTTTACAAATTATAGAAGAAACAAAATTAAAGTTTCATTTTTTTCAAGAATACAGTACTTTGAAGGTACGGTAGGTACATGGGCTTAAAGTCTCGTCGACAGCGAAATCATTAGTGACGGCATTACTTCAAAGTAATTCACAGTGTTATACAAGATGTTCGGAAACTACCTACCGAAATTTAAACCACAGCATCTGTGGGTGTACAGAAACAAGAAATTATAGTCACGAAAGGTTCGGAAAGGCCATTTAGTATGTTTAAATTGAAGTTGAATTTCGGCTAACCATGACGCCGGATGTCCGCAGCTGCATGTGCGTGTGTGCACGACAAGTGGTCTGACACCAAGGGGAACTGATCCACGGGCAGTGCTGCACGCGGCACTCGGCGCCGCCTGTCTGTCGAGCGGGTTGCCACTGTCCCACTCACAGGCGTCACCGTCACCTCAGTGACAGGTGAGCTTGCGGGATTTCATGGTTGCCTATGTACAGGCGCTGACCGCATATCGCGCCACTGCTGTTCGCCTCCGTGCCAGGCAACTTGTTGTGCACGCAGGTACATACGGCTGTGGACACCCGGAGTCGTCGCGGTTAGCCGAAATTAACCTTCAACTGAACATACTAAAGGGCCTTTCCGAACATTTTGTTACTAGAGCTGAGTCCCAGTCGTTTTGCCTAAATTTAGGCAAAACGAATTTGGAAAAATTACTTTCAGGAAAAATGGCTTTAGGCAAAATGACTTTTAGGCAAAAAGATTTCAGTTAAAATGACTGTGGATAAAATTAAGCAAGGGACTGTAATTTTAGGCAAAACTATTTTAGGTAAAATAACTTTAGGCGAAATGATTTTAGACAAAATAATTTTTTTGGGAAGCTAATCGAGAGGCTATAATTTTAGACAAAACGACTTTAGGTAAAACGACTGTTGCTTGTCGTAGGTAAATGAATTCTGTTTCTTGATTAAACCCACAAGCACTATTTCGTTCACATTTATGACATAGGTGGTATCACTAGTACAATATCTTGAAATAATTAAGAGTGTTTGTCGTGTAAAAGGGCGTCAAGTTCAATGTAGCAGTAACAGATAGCGCTGCAGGTCCTGGTTTTAAAGCAAATGAAAATGTCCGTGCAATGTTTTGACAAAAGGCTGCGTACGAACTCACAAGTAAGAGTTTACACGTAAAAAAGGTGGCTGAAATACAAAGCCGTGTTTGTTCCATCTCACGTGATCAATCCACTTATCAAATGTGGCTTAAGGAAGACTGATAGTATTTCTGAAGGTCATATACGTATTATTACTCGATATTAGAGTGAAAATGGCCCATGAAACTAATACCTAGAAATGTGATTTGATCTTGGGTCCAATGTTAATGGCGCTGGAATTGATAAATAACTACTATTGATTTTCTTATTCGAATGTGTTGTGCGTAAATGAACAAGGATTAATGTTATTCAGTAATAGAGAGTATAATTTTTTCGTAGAATTTTGCAGTATTGCGCGGAGGTATTGTTATGTATTGCGCGGAGGTATTGTTATGTATTGCGCGGAGGTATTGTAATGCTGAGATTGCCTACATAAAAAGCAGGTCACATAAATGACGCATTGTTTGAAAACTACAACTATCTCATTGATGTGATATGCCAATATTAGACTAGTTTTTTTTTGCATAGAATTATATATTTTTATTCTTTTCTACAGCATAAAGACATTTAATTGAACTGAAATGAAATAATGGCTATGAAACCCTTTTACGGAGAGTTCAAAAATAAATGTATTTTATCAAATTAAAGTAGAAAAAAATGTAAATGGTTGAAATAACTTTAGTACATAAAAAATAATAAACAATAAATTTTAGGAATTTTTAACCCCCCACCAGCAGTGACGTAGCTAGGATTACAATTTTAGGGAAATAGAGGGCAGCAAATCTCCACAAATAGTAAAATTAACTAAGATAGATTCAAATCTTGCCATTATGTTAGAAAAGGACATAAAATTTAAATGGGCACTTATCATACATAAATTACTATTCACGTAATATACCAGCAATTTCTCAAGTTTGTTCGTAGAATTTCTAGGATGAAAACTTCTGCACTTCTGGAAAGTAGTAATTGATCATAACGAAGTTCAACTAGCAATATATAAATGTAACTGCATTTAAGATTGAATAAATAACAGGTAGTGGCAAGCAAATTTACTTCCCGATAAATATTCTTGAGTCACTTTGACTGTTACCCGTCACATCTAAATAAACAAAGTTTCTCTGTTGTTTATATTTTTTTTTTGCGAAATTCTCAATCAGCGTGTCTTAATTTGATTTAACGATGCAATGTGTAGCATAATGCAAAAATAGGCATATGTTGCTTTAATCTTTCTGTGTTTTGCGATACGCAACAAAAAGAAAATTTTAATTGCCGTCGAATGTGATTAACATGTTATTGTAACGTTTGCTGCTTTACGAAGTTGCGGCTGTAGTTTTAGTCCTATAAAATGAAATAAATAAATAAAGCTGTGGAACTCAACACTAATATTTGTTCCTATAATGGTGTCTTAGAATTCTTCCTCATTCAAGCTTAAGAAGGAAATCTTTGAAAATTAATTAGATTTAATTTATAATTTACATTAATATTCAGTAAAGATGTAACATTTATATTACTTAACGCATAATTTTATCACACACAACGAAATATAACTTGTAAAGAAATAAAAGCGACTTCAATTTTTTTTAACGTACCAGTGCCATGTATCTAATTATTTCTTAGAAACAAACGATGTCAGTGTCACCCATTTTTCCAGTAAATTTCCTGATGAAGTTGCACAACTGGCGCTTTGGTGACGGGATATTAACTAGTTACAAACGTTTAAAAATTAATGCAAATCGTCACCTTGTACAATTTTAATGAGCCCCGCAGTCATTATTATTTTTAACTCAAATGTTGAAACATGCACAGCACTCAGTACGTGTGCTGCAATGTCATTGCGCCGATTCTTAATGGGGGAATATTTTTTGTGACAGTGTTACTGATAAATGTTCTAATTTGCATATGAAAATTGCTAATGAAATGCATAGTGACATGCGAGTGCTGAACAAACTGCTACACTCATCATTCAAGTTACGATTATACTACCGTATGAAGAAAAAAACAATTTTAAGTGATGTATCTCAAAACCTGTCAGTAGTAGGGGCGGGTGGGTTCTACTGCACTTTTGATTAATTGGATTATCGATTATATCGATCAGATTAGTTAGACCAATGAAATTGATTGGATAAATTCAATCAAATTATTGGAATAAGATAATATTAATCCAATGGAATTTATAGGATGAAATTAATGTGATTTTTGATCAAAGAAATGTGATTAAAGAAGTTTGATATAATAACTTTGTTCAAATTTCCTTGATGAATTTTTTGGTTGAGTGATTGTATATTTGGTATGTAGAAGAGTGTCGTAAGGGTCATGTGTATTTATATATATTTGGAGAGAGGCAGCATCGATGTTCACTCTTGGGCGTCTGGCGGCTGATGAGGTGTGAGGTGTGGGGGTAGGGGATATATATGTAGTATGTGTTAGTGTTATATAGTTAGGGGTTAAATTTAGTATTGAGGGGGGGGGGGGGGTGTAACGGCAGATTTCTGAAAGGCGTGATTTGAAATAAATGTTTTAAAATAACGGAAGTACAGTATTTTGGCGAAATGAAATATATAGACGCGTATTTAACGACAAAATGTTACAAACTGAACATACATTTCATTAAAAAATAATAAAACGCAATTAACGAATTACTAGGTAACCAGAATGAAATATTGATAATATCGAAACTCAACTACCTTCACTCCTCGACTAGCGGAAAAGGAACAAGTTAAAAATATGCATTGGAGCACTTCACGAATCAATAAAAACTATTTATCCTGGTTACGATGCACGTGACTAGTTGAATGAAACAAAAGAAACAAACTATTCCAATTCCACGAATCACCTAACCGCACACATATCAAATCACACTAATATAAAGCAAAAATATTAGTTGAAACACACACTAGCCATAAACACAAGAACGATGCATCCTAAATTATACCGAAAACGAAGTAATCAACAAAGCAAAATATTATTTTACAGCCCAAGAATCTAGGTGCTATAAAAACTCTTTTAGTAAAATATAAAATTACGTTTAACCTCATCGATTCCCTGGTCTACAACGCAACGTTTGAAGTACATAAAACAATTATTTAACTATCCCATACAATTAGTCACAAATAAATTAAATCTCAGAAATGTACAAATATCCCGGTTGGAATATTAGCTAATCACGACTTGTATTAAATCATAAACAAGCAAATTTACCAAATAGCACACAAAACGAACAACGTAACCCATTTCCATGCCTTAAATTAATAACGTACAGTTCCACTTCCCTACAAAAAATTCACAACAAAAAAATTATTTCACTTGTATCAAAAACGATGTATTCACAACCGCACGTAGGAATGAGATATATAAACTAACGACGCACACATTTGGTTATCGGTCTGTATATTTTTCCTAGCATGAGAAATGAAATAAAAACAATTCACTTTAAACATAACTTCCCTTGAAGCCTAGCGTTCTAAGCCGACGGCACCTCGATATAATTATCCATACATGGGTCGGCCTCAGAAATGTAATTTACACTCGCATGCCGATATTACACTTTTTATAAAAAAATTAACGGATCGAATTTCTGATATGATTGTGAAATCTATTGTATGGCACGAAGGAAAGGTTAAGTATGACTGCTTTCCGGAGCTCTGCCCTGCCTCCATCCCATCCGACCTCTGCTGCAAAACTAAAATGGCTCCGCTGCCTGCTGCTGAGTGCGTGCGAGAAACCGTTCACTATCCCAACCCTCCATTTGTCTTCAGCCCTACATTCTCTCTCTATTCAACCCCACCCTCCCTCTGTATTCAGCCCCACCCTCCCTCTGTCTTCAGCCCCACGGTCCCTCTGTCTTCAGCCTCACTCTCCCTCTGTATTTAGCCCTACCCTCCCTCTGACTTCAGCCCCACTCTCCCTCTGTCTTCAGCCTCACTCTCCCTCTGTCTTAAGCCCCAAACTCCCACTGTCTTCAGCCCCATGCTCCCTCTGTCTTCAGCCCCACTCTCCCTCTGTCTTCAGCCCCACGCTCCCTCTGTCTTCAGCCTCACTCTCCCTCTGTCTTTAGCCCTACCCTCCCTCTGACTTCAGCCCCACTCTCCCTCTGTCTTCAGCCCCACGCTCCCTCTGTCTTCAGTCCCACCCTCACTCTGACTTCAGCCCCATGCTCCCTCTGTCTTCAGCCCCACCCTCCCCCTGACTTCAGCCCCACGCTCCCTCTGTCTTCAGCCCCACTCTCCCTCTGACTTCAGCCCCACGCTCCCTCTGTCTTCAGTCCCACCCTCACTCTGACTTCAGCCCCACGCTCCCTCTGTCTTCAGCCTCACTCTCCCTCTGTCTTTAGCCCTACCCTCCCTCTGACTTCAGCCCCACTCTCCCTCTGTCTTCAGCCCCACGCTCCCTCTGTCTTCAGTCCCACCCTCACTCTGACTTCAGCCCCATGCTCCCTCTGTCTTCAGCCCCACTCTCCCTCTGTCTTCAGCCCCACGCTCCCTCTGTATTCAGCCCCACCCTCCCTCTGTCTTCAGCCCCACCCTCCCTCTGTCTTCAGCCCCATGCTCCCTCTGTCTTCAGCCCCACTCTCCCTCTGTCTTCAGCCCTACCCTCCCTCTAACTTCAGCCCCACTCTCCCTCTGTATTCAGCCCCACCCTCCCTCTGTCTTCAGCCCTGGGGCAGGATGCTGGTGACAGGCTCAAAAGCCTCCAGTCCTTTGTCACGGAGAACCATTGGAAAAAATTTTTCGAACCTTGCGTCTTAACTGTCTTTGAACGCTCCCTCCTAGTAAATATAATTTAACAAATTAACCACGGTAATTACGAGAAATCACACTGAAAAGTATAAGATATATCTCCTAAATACGAAGAATTACGTCCCAACTAATTTTAAGCTGAAAAATTCTAGGAAATATTTCACAAATCCAAGAAATTACGTCCAAATGTACCTTTAACCCGAATACTAGTTTTTTGGCACGTACAGTATAGAAAAAACGCCCCATCAAAACGATGTGTTACTTATTTCCATTCCTTCTTGGAGTACTCGCAAGACATGTAAGAGGCGAAAAACTTCACAAAATACATTAACTACATATGTTATACGTGTGTTGGTGTATGTGTGTGTGTAAAAACCAGCGTGTGTTAGTAATTATTCTTGATAAGTATTTTCAGGTAAGTTACTATGAGATTGATGTCAATGTGTGATGTGCTTCTGCATTATTATTTATACAGTTTATACTATTACTAACTGTTCTAAAAGCTGTAAAATAAAATATTCGAAACTTCATTATAATACACTATTTCAATTATTTTTTTAAGGATTTAACGACATATGTATTAATTTTCGTATTTGAAGCACAACTTCAAATTTACCTACATTAATATGGAACCTGTTGCAACATAGCTTAATAGATCATTTTGAATATTTCGAAGAATTGTTTTCAATGCTGTCAGTTTTCCTGTAGCGGCATTGAAAATTACCACATTTATGAGTAATTAGTTCAAACTTCTATCACAAGAAAGAATAAAAAAAAAATCGAAGTTAAATAGGGATTTATAGATATTGGTTTCATCAAAGTAGGTCCCGAACTGCAAATTTCTTGCCAGTAAGTAGCTTTTTCTGTTGATGAAAGTACAATTTATTACGAAAAAGACTAAACACTGTACACCAAAATAAAACTTTAATAACACATTCAATTAATAACGCAATATTACAGACGTATGCATCGTGGTAAACGATACTAACATATATCTTTCAATTCTAACACAAAGTTCAATAATTGCGACGTATACGCCACCTATTTTCCTCAAGAATGAACTATGTTTCCTCTTTGGAAGTTGCAGGCAATACTGAACACGTCCTACACTCTTATGGCACAATATTGCACTACTGACACACTCTCGAGAAATGTTCCAAAATCTTGTAATAGGGCCAACACATGAGATATAATATTTTACATATTAAATTCTGTAACTTTTTCATTAACAAACTACTTTCTCGACATTTAAACGAGTAGCTAGAATTTCAGGAGAAACGATTTTAGTTAAGACGACTTTAAACACGACGACTTTAGGCAAGGCGACTTTAGGTAAGGCGACTTTAGGCAAGGCGAGGCGACTTTAGGCAAGGCGACTTTAGGCAAGGCGACTTTAGACAAGGCGACTTTAGGCAAGACGACTTTAGACAAGGCGACTTTAGACAAGGCGACTTTAGGCAAGGCGACTTTAGACAAGACGACTTTAGACAAGGCGACATTAGGCAAGGCGACTTTAGACAAGGCGACTTTAGACAAGGCGACATTAGGCAAGGAGACTTTAGACAAGGCGACATTAGGCAAGGCGACTTTAGACAAAGCGACATTAGGCAAGGCGACTTTAGACAAGGCGACATTAGGCAAGGCGACTTTAGGCAAGGCGACTTTAGACAAGACGACATTAGGCAAGGCGACTTTAGACAAGGCGAGGCGACTTTAGGCAAGGCGACTTTAGACAAGGCGACTTTAGGCAAGGCGACTTTAGACAAGGCGACTTTAGACAAGGCGACATTAGGCAAGGCGACTTTAGACAAAGCGACTTTAGGCAAGGCGACTTTAGACAAGGCGACTTTAGCAAGACGACTTTAGGCAAGGCGACATTAGGCAAGGCGACTTTAGCAAGGCGACATTAGGCAAGGCGACTTTAGACAAGGCGACTTTAGACAAGGCGACATTAGGCATGCGACTTTAGACAAGGCGACATTAGGCAATTCGACTTTAGACAAGGCGACATTAGGCAAGGCGACTTTAGACAAGGCGACTTTAGGCAGCGACTTTAGACAAGGCGAGGCGAATTTAGGCAAGGCGACTTTAGACAAGGCGACTTTAGGCAAGGCGACTTTAGACAAGGCGACTTTGACAAGGCGACATTAGCAAGCGAATTTAGACAAGGCGACTTTAGGCAAGGCGACTTTAGACAAGGCAACTTTAGACCAGACGACTTTAGGCAAGGCGACTTTAGGCAAGGCGACTTTAGGACAAGGCGACTTTAGACAAGGCGACATTAGCAAGGCGATTTAGGCACGCGACTTTAGCTAAGGCGACTTTAGACAAGGCGACTTTAGTAAGGCGACTTAGACAAGGCGACTTTAGGCAAGGCGACTTTAGTAAGGCGACTTTAGGTAAGGCGACTTTAGACAAGGCGACTTTAGGCAAGGCGACTTTAGGCAAGGCGACTTTAGGCATGGCGATTTAACAAGGCGACTTTAGGCAAGGCGACTTTAGACAAGGCGACTTTAGGCAAGGCGATTTAGCAAGGCGACTTTAGACAAGGCGACTTTAGGCAAGGCGAGAACTTTAGACAAGGCGACTTTAGGCAAGGCGACTTTAGACATGGCGACTTTAGGCAAGGCGACTTTAGGACAAGGCGACTTTAGGCAAAGGCGACTTTAGGCAAGGCGACTTTAGCAAAGCGACTTTAGACAAGGCGACTTTAGGCAACGCGACTTTAGACAAGGGACTTTAGACAAGGCGACTTTAGGCAAGGCGAGGCGACTTTAGGCAAGGCGACTTTAGACAAGGCGACTTTAGGCAAGGCGACTTTAGACAAGGCGACTTTAGGCAAGGCGACTTTAGGCAAGGCGACTTTAGCAAAGCGACTTTAGACAAGGCGACTTTAGCAACGCGACTTAGACAAGGGACTTTAGACAAGGCGACTTTAGGCAAGCGAGGCGACTTTAGGCAAGCGACTTTAGACAAGCGACTTTAGGCAAGGCGACTTTAGACAAGGCGACTTTAGGCAAGGCGACTTTAGTCAAGGCGATTTTAGACAAGGCGACTTTAGTAAGGCAGAGGCGACTTTAGGCAAGGCGACTTTAGACAAGGCGACTTTAGACAAGGCGACTTTAGGCAAGGCGACTTTAGGCAAGGCGACTTTAGACAAGGCGACTTTAGCAAGGCGAGGCGACTTTAGGCAAAGCGACTTTAGACAAGGCGACTTTATGCAAGGCGACTTTAGTAAGGCGACTTTAGGCAAGGCGAGCGACATTAGGCAAGGCGACTTTAGACAAGGCGACTTTAGCAAGGCGACTTTAGGCAAGGCGACTTTAGCAAGGACAAGGCGACTTTAGACAAGGCGACTTTAGACAAGGCGACTTTAAGGCAAGGCGACTTTAGGCAAGGCGACTTTAGGCAAGGCGACTTTAGCAAGGCGACTTTAGGCAAGCGACTTTAGGCAAGGCGACATTAGGCAAGGCGACTTTAGGCAAGCGACTTTAGGAAGGCGACTTTAGACAAGGCGACTTTAGCAAGGCGACTTTAGGCAAGGCGACTTTAGACAAGGCGACTTTAGGCAAGACGACTTTAGGCAAGGCGACTTTAGGCAAGGCGACTTAGACAAGGCGACTTTAGGCAAGGCGACTTTAGAAGCAGGCGACTTTAGCAAGCGACTTTAGACAAGGCGACTTTAGCAAGGCGACTTTAGAGCAAGGCGACTTATGCAAGGCGACTTTAGGCAAGGCGAATTTAGGCAAGGCGACTTTAGGCAAGGCGACTTTAGACAAGGCGACTTTAGGCAAGGCGACTTTAGGACAAGGCGACTTTAGCAAGGCGACTTTAGACAAGGGGACTTTAGCAAGGCGACTTTAGACAAGGCGACTTAGCAGGCGACTTTAGGCAAGGCGACTTTAGACAAGGCGACTTTAGGCAAGGCGACTTTAGCAAGGCGACTTTAGACAAGCGACTTTAGAAGCGACTTTAGGCAAGGCACTTTAGACAAGGGACTTTAGGCAAGGCGACTTTAGGCAAGGCACTTTAGCAGATAGACCGTTTAGATCAAGGCTTTCAGCGACAAAGGCGTATTTAGGAAGGCGACTTTGTAGCGATAGGCAACATTTAAGGCAGAGGCAGACTTTAGACGCACAAGGCGATTTTCATACATTGACGACTTTAGGCAAGCGACTTTAGCAAGGCGACATTAGGCAAGTGACTTTAAGACAAGGAACATTATAGTCAAGCGACTTTAAGACAAGCGACTTTAGACAAGCGTACTTTAGCAAGGCAACGTTTACAAGGCGACTTTAGCACAAGGCGACTATTAGGCAAGAGCGATTTAGCAGGCGACTTTAGACAAGGTTCGAGCGACTTAGGACATGCGAACTTTAGACAAGGGACTTTAGCAAGCGACTTTAGCAGGACTTTAGACAAGGCGACTTTATGCAAAGGCGACTTTAAGACAAGGAGACTTTAGCAAGGACTTAACAAGCGACATAGACAAGGCGACTTTAGGCAAGGACACTTTTAGCAAGGCGACTTATAGCAAGGCGACTTTAGTACAAGGCGGCGACTTTAGACAGGCGACTTTAGGACAAGGCGACATTTAGAGCAAGGCGACTTTAGACAAGGCGACTTTAGGACAAGGCGACTTAGCAAGGCGACTTTAGACAAGGCGACTTAGCAAGGCGACTTTAGACAAGGCGACTTTAGGCAATGCGACTTTAGGCAAGGCGACTTTAGACAAGGCGACTTAGGCAAGGCACTTTAGACAAGGCGACATTAGGCAATGCGACTTTAGACAAGGCGACTTTAGGCAAGGCGACTTTAGACAAAGCAACTTTAGACAAGACGACTTTAGGCAAGGCGACTTTAGGCAAGGCGACTTTAGGCAAGGCGACTTTAGGCAGGCGACTTTAGACAAGCGACTTTAGACAAGGCGACATTATTCAAGGCGACTTTAGCAAGGCGAGGCGACTTTAGGTCAAGGCGACTTTAGACAGGCGACTTTAGGCAAGGCGACTTTAGCAAGCGACTTTAGCAAGGCGACATAGGCAAGCGACTTTAGCAAGGCACTTTAGGCAAGGGACTTTAACAAGGCGACATTAGGCAAGGCGACTTTAGACAAGGCGACTTTAGACAAGGCGACTTTAGACAAGGCGACTTTAGCAAGGCGACTTTAGGTAAGGCGACTTTTAGACAAGGCGGCGACATTAGGCAAGGCGACATTTAGACAAGATGACTTTAGGCAAAGGCGACTTTAGGTAAGGCGACTTTAGAAAAGGCGACTTTAGACAAGGCGACTTATGCAAGGCGACATTAGGCAAGGCGACTTTAGGCAAGGTGACTTTAGGCAAGGCGACTTTAGACAAGGCGACATTAGGCAAGGCCACTTTAGGTAAGGCGACTTTAGACAAGGCGACTTTAGACAAGACGACTTTAGGCAAGGCGACTTTAGACAAAACGATGCGCTCCAACTAGGGTTTCTTGTTTATGTTCGCCCACAGATACCGAGGTTTAAATTTCGACAGGTAATTTACAAACATATTGTATATTTGTGGTGTACAAGTTATTGAAAAAACCGGGTTGGCATGTTATTCCTAAGTTAAAATTCCAAAGGTTCGTTTCAAAACATTCGAAGAAACCTTAAATGGACTATTCGCAAAGAGAAATATGGTAAAACATACTGTAGTTAAGAATGAACACTATTTTTATTATATTAAGCTATTTAAGTGTTCTTTCACATTAAGCATCCACAAATATAACACAAAACTAAGCTTTCAGGATGTTTCAAATTAATATCGTGAGTATTAATTCATAGACATCAAGTTTTCTTTTGCAAGGTCAAATGATGCATATTGTCTGTGTAAACTTTTTATGAACAGGTTTTGTAATAATCTGTTTGATATTTTCGCATGGGAGTTTACACGCGAGCTCTCGTATGAGTTTTTTTTTTGCATCTTATAAATGCAGCTTTAATGGATATGTAAGACGAGGCGGAAATGACTTCCAAAATTTCGAGTAGCTGATAAAATTGTATGAAAAACTGCTTATAATATATATAAGGAACTTTTTATTACATGCAGCTAAAGTCTAAAGAGTGTTCTTTAATAAGTAATGCGTGTCGATTAGCAATACCACGACATTGCTGCAAGAACATAACGCCTGAAAGTAGGCTACCCGCGCTGTCATGTTACTAGCCAGGCTGCCTATTGACAGGCGCCACTAGGAGGTCTGTACTACTCTACAGACTTCACGACTGAACGCCGCAGTAGACTTCAGCGTAGCAAGTACTGAATAGACAGGTAGAAGCCGTAGTGGGAAGGATGGGTAGTATGTTTCGTATTACTACCACCGACAAACCAGGAAGAATCATTGTATAGGCTGTTCACGGTAAAGTGAGCACTTTTGAGGCCCTAGTTACTTTTTCCTATCAGCCATTTATTATCCTTCCGATAATTTTAAATATAAATATTACCTTATAAGTAATAAACACAGTGTTCGTACTTCACCTGGCTCGAAAGTTACCGTCTAAGGCGACAATAAAAAATATTGATTGACTATTATTCCAAATTAGAGAGCTTGAAAAGGTGCTCACTTTACCGTGTATAGCCTATATCATACTTTATTTTACATTTACGCGACATTTCCTCGATTCCGCTGGTACAGCAAAGTTCAAGCGAGAAAATAATCTTGGTGGCAACTTTGAGGGAGGGATGGTAGGGGAGGCAGTGTAGTGGAAGGCTCGCCACTGGAGGGAGGGAAACCACGTGATACTGCAGGCACTATACACACCAAACTGGTATAGGCTATTCACGGTAAAATGAGCACTTTTGAAAGCCCTGCTTTAGATCTTCTTGTATGCACGTTGTGTAGTCTTACGCTCTATGTGAAATTAACTTTGCCATGGGACTCATCACTTTGTTCATACTTCGGTTCTGTGAAATTGTGCAATGATTAGAAAAGTAAGTATTTAAAAAATCCGCTAATTTTTACACTTTTGTACAAAAAAAACAGAAAGCGACATAAATAATTTAAGTAGGTACAAATAGTTACTCAACACTTTTTATTCGACGTTTAGATATGAAACTATTTTCCACCCAACATTACCAGCTTTACTGGGCGCATGTCACTCAGTGTGCCCGTTAAAATATATGCATGCAGGGGCAGTGACTTTTTTCTAGGGTTGATTTCAAAAGAGCTCACTTTATCGTGAAGAAAGAGCGACCGATAGGGTGGGGAGAAAACAGCTAGTGTTTTACACAGTAGTTACCGAGGCTTCACTTGAGTTGACGAGCAGTTAGTAGAGTCTGCAGCGTGGTGCGCAGGGATCTATCCACAACTTATCTCATCACGTAGAAGTAGTCAAAATGCGGGAAAATATCATAGCAATAGCCACGTACCACAATAAAATTCAAAATATCACGCACCTTAGAAACACCACTTCAGAATACTCCAAAACTGCTAAAAAAAAAAGTCTTTTTCAATGAGCCGTAGCTCACAATATACGCATAAGATACGTAAAAACCCACTCAAGGGACCGGCACCGTACCTTCCTACAGACTTCCTACCAACAAAATAACAGATTGACACCTGAAACTGCCATAGGTGCACGCAGTGAGGTTAGAACACTGCACGTCAGTTCAGAGTCTTGCACTTAGTGGCGGTGTTGCACTGGATGTGCGTGGCAGTATCGCCCTTATCGCCCCGCCCGCGCTTCTCGGCCGCAAACGAGAAAGAAAGCCTCAAGTAGGCGGGAGCCTTAATATTAAATGCCACTGATATTAACTACGCAATATCAACATGGCGGATCTTAAAAGTTTATTCAACCATGCCCAACATTTTTAAATTTTTTATTGTGTATTTGCGTGATGCTGGGTTCATTACACAAACTGTGCAATACAAGTCACAAGGAAGCGGGGTGGGTGTGGCTGACTGATAAGGAAGAAAGTATGGCAATACTACAATACACAAACTGTGCAATACAAGTCACAAGGAAGCGGGGTGGGTGTGGCTGACTGATAAGGAAGAAAGTATGGCAATACTACAATACGCAAACTGTGCAATACAAGTCACAAGGAAGCGGGGTGGGTGTGGCTGACTGATAAGGAAGAAAGTATGGCAATACTACAATACGCAAACTGTGCAATACAAGTCACAAGGAAGCGGGGTGGGTGTGGCTGACTGATAAGGAAGAAAGTATGGCAATACTACAATACACAAACTGTGCAATACAAGTCACAAGGAAGCGGGGTGGGTTTGGCTGACTGATAAGGAAGAAAGTATGGCAATACTACAATACACAAACTGTGCAATACAAGTCACAAGGAAGCGGGGTGGGTGTGGCTGACTGATAAGGAAGAAAGTATGGCAATACTACAATACACAAACTGTGCAATACAAGTCACAAGGAAGCGGGGTGGGTGTGGCTGACTGATAAGGAAGAAAGTACGGCAATACTACAATACACAAACTGTGCAATACAAGTCACAAGGAAGCGGGGTGGGTGTGGCTGACTGATAAGGAAGAAAGTATGGCAATACTACATTACACAAACTGTGCAATACAAGTCACAAGGAAGCGGGGTGGGTGTGGCTGACTGATAAGGAAGAAAGTATGGAAATACTACAATACACAAACTTACACGTACGAGGGAAAAGTATCATACTATAAATACAAATCACATTGCAATAGGCCTACATTGAGTTACTCTCTCACAAGACTACAGTTTTTTTCACCAGACGCGTTCTTATATATGAGCAATGCGCATACAAGTAGATGATAAATTCAGATTAGATATGGTCGTTCTTACCTATTTCTTAATAATAGGTAATAAATAATCAAAGCAACTATATACTAACTTTGTCGCATAATCATAAGCTACTCCGTAGACTTGACGAAAGTAAAAAGTAGTATGTAGTTACCAGTGGCGTGCGGTGAACTTGTTGCAAGGTAAGCTGGTGCTTGCTCACGACTGTTCATTCTCGATGCACGCAGCAGGAACGAATAACCTCTGTGGAGCCTGGGGGAACTAAATGTAGTTATTTCGGCAACTCACAACTAGCAAGTAAAGGACTAATTGCACACGTTCTATGGCCTCAAATGCCGAACTATAGTTTAGTGGTGGAAGTTTGAACTAGCTAACGCCAGCTTAACTCGCAATAGTTCACCATCATATGCCACTGATAGGTACCTAGAATACAAAGCAGGGCTAAGAATAAAAGTTTGCCAGTTCAACGTAGTTATTTGAAACCAATTGCTAATATGTCAAATGTATTAAAAGTGGAAAATATTTACTAACAAATAATCATAATTATGAATACATTGTAAAATATTGATGAACGTATAAATGCCTATGCTGTATGTACACTATCGACCAAAAAGTAATTGGGCACCTGTCCAATGTTTGCTCGGTGGTTGTCACCCCGTTAGAATCTCGTAGGGTCACTTCCTGCAGATATAACAGCAGCCACCCTGTCTGGCATGCTCTCTACGAGTGTTTGCAGGACATCCACGGGGATTCGTCGCCATTCCTCTTGCAACCATTCCATGAGTTGAACAATGTATTTTGGCCGCGCCTGAAGAGCCCTCACCCGGCGATCCAATTCGTCCCAAAGATGTGCTATAGGGTTGAGGTCGGGGCTCTGGGCGGGCCAGTTCAATCGGCGAACATTGTTGTCGGCGTACCACTGGATAGTAGCCCTTGAAACATGGCACCTGGCATTGTCATCCTGGAAGTAACACGGGTCCATTCCGTAAAAACGCCACAATGTTGGGAGCATTTCATTATCCAGAATGTTACAATATGCCTCTGTGTTTATGCTACCACTGACAAACACAAGTGGTTTTACGCCGAAGGCAGTGAAACACAAGTCAACTGACTTACAGAATTACCTATCTTCACGGGTGAGCAGTTACTTTTTGGTAGATAGTGTATATAGCTGCCTATATTATAGTTGTAACGATCCTCAGTGTAGGACATGTTGTCTCAGGAGCAAGCACGGGCTGCAATACCCGGTGAACGTGGCTCGCAACATCGCACGATACTCCGCGGGTACTCACTACGTGCTGGTGTGCGACATCGAGATGTACCCCAGCGACAACATCACGTCTTGGTTCCTGCACATGGTTCGGAGAATGCCCGAGCCGCGGACTGGCGCCAGGCCCCGGGTCTACGTGTTGCCTGGCTTTGAGGTGCAGCGAGGACACATCGCCCCCAGGAACAAGGAACAACTGGTAATCAACGTTCAGTGTCGGATCACCACCTCTCACAACCCTGCTTAACTTATACTTGCGTGCACTTTGTGTATTCTTCGTCTGCTGCAGATCGTAGCACTCTGCCGTAGAGTGAGTGTGGTGTAGGCGCAGTCTCCGTGTCCCAACACTGAACTGCTTGTCTGCCAATACTGTCATCATAAACAGCGTCGATACGATTTTAGGTCAGAACAATGTCTAGTAAACAAGTGCTTTGAGATGTGTGTATACTTGTTCTAAGCAGTTAAAATGCAGTTTGATTAAATTCAAATTATTGAACATTTTTTATTCGTACAAAAGTGCTTGTATATTAAAAAGACGAAAAATCGGCCTACCTCATCTTTAGTGTATACTCTCTGCGTGTTACAATGAAAGCAAATCCTTTACTGACAAGAATAGTTCCATTAACGTGCTACAGGTGGCAGTGCGACCGCTTTATTTACGTTAGCTTCCCCCCTCCCCCCTATCCACGGTGCATTTGATCATGTGAATGGCATTTCTGCCGTTTAGATCAACCACACACTATTTTTCTTACATTTATTACTACAGTATTTTTCCCATTTAAACAAAATACTATTTTTGCATCTATTCTCCAAGCTTGCGCTGTTCGACCTCGCGTTTCACTGGCTCGTTCATCGTGACGTAAATCCTGCCAGACCAGCTAATGAACTTGGTCTGCACGTTGCCACTGACGTCACAGGTTATGGGAGCCAATCACATGTCCGAATCACACGGCACTCAGTCAGTCAGCCCATTGTAGCAGTGCGTTGGCATTGCCAAGGATCTCATCACTTTGTTCATACGTCGGACAATTCTAACCGTGGACTTATTAGAAAAGTAAATATTTTCAAGTTGTTTCTTGCTTACACTTTTGAATTAAAAAGTCAGCAACTAAAATAAATCACTTCAGTATCCACCAACGTTTTCCTAATATTATAAATTTAAAAGTTAAACATGAAACGACTTTGACTCCGTTGTTACCAACATTACAAGGCGCATGCCGTTCAATGGCCCTGTCGAAATATTTGCAGGCAGCGGCAGTGTCATTTTTCAAAGGTTAGTTTCAAAAGTGCCCAATCAACCGTGGACAGCCAATAACTGCACAGTCAGTGAGGGAAGAGTTCGGGCGGCTCATAACAGCGAGGTATTAAGAGACGATGAGGGTTATTGAGGTGAGAATGGAGCAGCGCCGGGATGAAAGACGTGGGAAAGGGAAGATCCCCGAGAAAACCCGCCGACCAGCGGCATCGTCCGGCATGATTCCCACAAGCGAAAATCCAGGAGTGTCCCGGCCGGGGAATTAACCCCGAACTGCGCAGTCAAATAGTATATAGAAAATCAATGTCCCTTCCGGTGCATTGTGTATGAGTGGGCACTGAGGGCTGCAAGTAGTAGGCGTGGGGGCGTTCTACTTCACCTGGGATTAATCGATGGATTATCGATTTGATTGAAAGGGTTATTCCATAATACGAAGTTAATACGATCAAAAATTGTAATCCGATTTTAATCCGATGATTTTTTTGGATTAATCCTTAATCCAATACATTTTTTATTTTTGTATTTTCATCAGATAAAATGGTATGAAACTTTGACTGATTGATCCAATTAATTTAATTGAATTAATCAATCAAAAATAGTTGTGTGATAAGTGTATAGTTGCACTTTATTTTCTTCTTTCTTTTTGCGTTGGGGAGCAGCTCTGGTAGATGCTGTCAGCACGACGACTGATACTCGACTGAGGTGTGACGTGTTGGAGACAGGGTGTGTATATATATATATATATATATATATATATATATACATACATATATGCTGAGTTTTGTGCAAGAGCGGCATAAGTGTAAATGTTGTGTCTCGTAGACTGTGTTGGGAGATAGACGATTTTTGATAATTAAACATAAAGAGACGTATAGTTAACACACGAGAGATATAATTTTAGCGAGTCCTACCTATGAATAAATTACATGAAGGACTCATCGAATCGAAAATTTCAAACGATCACAACTACGTGAATAACACCTGGTGTCGACAAGTGCTAAACGATCACAATTATGTGACTCTCCAGGTCTCTGAAAATGAATGAATTAAATAATTAATTAACAAAGAAAAAATGTCTCTATAAATTAAATTGCAGTCTTCCTTATCACAAGATATAAGAAAAATGTGACACTAATTTGACACCTCTCGCACATACCTGACATGATTTTAAAACACGTCCATCTGCCTGTGAAGTTGGTGAGGAACTTCTGAAATGGAATCCACATGTAAAAATAAATTTACATGTTAACACGTGTAAAAAAGAAAATGTTTAATATTCGTTTATTCACTCGGGAGGACACTGCAGCACTGACTTGTATATAGTTCTTACATCAAATTTTAAGCTGTGTTGAGAACAAACATAACATACTTCGATTATAGATTGAGATGAAAAACTCGGAAATTTTAATGAAAATACAAAACGAATGTTTCCAAATATATTAAATGGTTAATGAACACAAGTACATGGAAATGACTAAACATGTAATGAAATCGCACAAGGAGCTCCACCAAAAACACATCCGTCCACCTCGCAGGCTGGTGCATGAATGAGTCGAGCTTACATCGAGACCCTGACTATATATATGTGGAGCGAGGTTGAGTTGACATTTAAGACTGACAGAACCTATTTCCCTACTATTAACAACTTGATTACAATATTCGTCCTACAGCAGACAACGAAATTATAATTAATTTTTTTTAAACTCACTTGGATTTATAATCCGAGTTTCACTATTGTAAGAAGAAGAATTCACTTTTAACACAATTTTTTCCGCAGAGGCATAAGGACATTCGGATGACGTAAAAAAAGGAGTTAATCCCGCAACACTTTATAGAAACGTACTATATATTATTATTTACAATAACGAATGTACTACAAAACTTTTTCCCGTTAAGTCTGTGAAATTCACGTCACTAGTAATAGCAAAATGATAGTTGAAAATCATAACAAGTTTCGTCGACTGAACTCAGAAACTGGGTTTACATGATAAACACACTATATAGATTAACAAACGAAAATTATTTTTTCTTATAAATTAAAAGTTATAAATTTTTTAAAAATATTAAAACGTTAATCGCGGCTAACACTCAGGTGTATTATATGCCTACACTTTTCGAAGCCTGCTGACCACCACACCTGGTGAATAGATGGTTCAGAGGAGTGAGCAATGTACACGTGTATCCTGGACAAGTGTTTGCGAAGAACTAAGATGGCACTAATCCACGAGAACTGTTCACGTTTATACTGCCCTCCTCCCACCACTTGTCCAGATAGCATCTTTGTGCGAAAAGAAAATTTCTATCCAATGTCATGCAGCCGACTCTCCCTCCAAAGCAAAGTTCGTTTTTGTAGGCTGCCTTCACTGTCGATTCAAGACCACGCACCTCCTCCCCTTACACCACTCAAGAACGTGTTTTACGGATATCTCGAGAACTGTCCAGTCCACGCAGCCCTGGCCTTTTACCCCCATCCCAGAGCACACGTTTTTCCTACAACTTCAGGGTTTCTCCACCTGTCAGGCACCCCTCAAGACACCAAGCTGGACTCTTCCAAAGCTTTTATTTGTTTATAAAACTATGCTTTACCCGTGAATTTTGAACTCTCCTGAAAATATCCGCCCTGTCCGGTTCTGCAAGAGGAATAGTTATCACCCTATACGCCCCTTCACCCGACTCGCCATGACAAGAGCTGGTCAACAGCCTTCACACCTTTGTATCAGGGAATGCCTGAAAAATTCTCGGATTTAGACTCTCAAGTGTTTGAACAATTATTTCCAGGAACACACAGCGAACATCAAAATACATCTAGTCATATTGCACTTGTTCTTCTATCCGTTCATTAATGCAGGAACAATATTCCCTTTCCTTTGTAATAGGCAGTGGTTATGGAAAATTTTACACTCTTCCTGCATAGAATTCTTTTTAGAAAAAAATCTAAGTTAAGAAATAAATAAGTTGGGAATATTAAAAAAAATGTATAGTTACAATGAATTAAACACACAGGATTATCGCGCAAATGTTAATCCAAAGAAACGATAATCCAATCGAAAAGCAGATTGTTTGCAGAATAAATATTACATCCATTACAGGTTTATTAAGTAAAAAAAAAACTTAAAATATAATTTAAAATCTTTTACTTAGTATTTTAATTTTACAGTCATTGTATTGCAATCTTTCATGATCTTGATTCTTAACCAGGGAGTCATGTGCTTTTGAGAAACTCCTCCATCGAATTAAGGACATATACTTCTTCTTTTAAATGATTTTATCAACCAAATATTCATTTGGAGAACTGACTTTTGGAGTTCATGCTTGTGAAAACCACCTTTTATATGTTCCCCATCATAGGTTTCTAGGTAATACACTCTGGGATGTGTTTGACTCATTGAAATAATTTTAAATATTTCATAAGACCAATTAACCATATATTTTTCCTCAAAGATTCCTTTCTGCTTCGAGATAAATATATATTCACCAACTTTGAACTTTGGTTTTCTTACATCGATGATTTTAACATTAATGTAAATAGTTTTCATTAAACTATTGTCCGTAACTTCTTTAGGCACCATCTTGATAGTCCTATGATATCTGGAATTACAAAATTTGACTATTTCAGGTAACACGTCAACCCATTTGTAAGTCCCTTTTGATGTGAAATGTTTATATATTAACTGTTTAGTCGATTTGTTGTAACATTCCACAACACTGGCTTTAAGCTCCGAATACATTGTGTAGTGATTAATGCGATATTCAGTCATTAGTTTCCAGAATAGTGTGGAAAAAAATTCTGTTCCTCTGTCGGTTTGGAGCGAATTTAGCTTTCTCTTTTTCAAAATGGTCTTAATTACACCAGTAACCTGTTACTCAGTTTTATTTTTCAAAGTATACCCCAACCATACTTTGAATATACATAGACTACTGTTAAAATATACTTGTATCCTGTATTGTATGTAGAAAGTAATATCATTTCATGCAAATTGGCTTCAAAAGGTTATTTAAACCATGAGTTATAACTATTCTTCTAGGATATATTTTCCTTGGAGGGGTGAGATGCTCTTCACAAATATTACTAACTTCATTTTTAATATAACAGCCTTCTTTCAGCTCTTCAATAATATAAACAATTTCGTTTGTATGTGAATTATTACCAGATTTTCTCGAATCTATAAGAAGTTTTAATCTATCAACCAATTCATTGGGATTATTCTAAAATACAGGCGAAAACCGGTTGTCAATTTCTTCTTATATATTCCACTTCCGACTATATATCCTATTAAATGTAGTTTTGGATTAATTTTATCTCCTAAATGGTTATTTGCACTCGTACAACGAACAAGTTCTTTATATTTCTGTAAATCAGTATTGCAATATCCATTTGAAAAGTTTTTAAACAATAATTCAAACTATCTGTCACTGACATCAGTTACATAATCACCTATTTTAATTTAATGTCAGGCAAAAACTTAATTACCGAATGCCCCAGGAACCAGATGTTATATCGATAAACACCAAATGTCGTACCATGCGTAGATGAAGATAGTTTTACAGCTAAATAATGTTGTGTTAGATGAGAGAGTGGTTGCTTTTTGTTCTTATTTGTTAAATGATCTTCAGTTTTAATTCCCAAAGCTGTTTCATTATGCTTATTCAACACAGAATGCAATGCATCAATTCTATTTGTAACAGGTTAAAATATTTCTTCGTTTAAAACATCCTGTTCCATACGAGATCATTTGGCTTGTAAATATTTATCTTTCAAAGCAGATATAATGTTATGTAATTCTGAAGTAGATGCAGACATGTCTGATTACATTATATTAAATTCAAGCTATTTATACAGGAATTAAGTCATTGCTTTTCTAACTGCTGGAGTAGGTAGAAAAGTTTAGGCTTATTCAATCTTATCAATTTTACTTAGAAGAGCATCTAATTTGGCTATAGTCTTAGCTTTCAAATAATTAACAAAATCATTTATTCGTGTTTTCAAATCATTATTTTATTTTCTCAAATCTGTTTGCAAAACTAAACCAAATTTCTTATTAATGAATTCGTCGTTTACATATTGTATTATTTGTTCAATTCATGTTTCAAGTTGTTTTGTAATAGTATCATTTACCACCTCATTAATTTCAACTCTTATGTTTTCTTGCATTTCTGTAAGTTGTGTTGTAAAAACTATTTTTGTCATATCATTCAAGTCTTTACTAAATCCATTTAAAATTTCTCCTATTCTAAATTCATTACTCTGCAAATCATTAGTAATATTGGTAAAATGTTTACAATTACACAAATGTTTTTATAAACATTATCATTCAAATCCACTAACTTTTTTAATTTCTGTTGAATATTGTTTGATTTTGATTTAAATGTGTTTAGCATCATAGAGTTTAAGTCTTCCATATGACGTTTATTTACCAATATCTATCTTTCACAGCCATACCCATATTAAGTAATACATGTCCATTCGAATCACAATTCCTATCGCGATTTTTGGTTAAACAGCTATTGTAATGATTATGTTTTATACTGCTATGTCCAAACTTTGAAATACTCAGTGTTCTTCCCCTAACTAAAAAACTGTCAAAACCAGACCTATACTGTGTTTATATAGGGAAATGTTGGTATAATCACAAAAAAATAGTAGTTGTATTTCCAACAGTAAAAACACATATATTTAAAATGTGTAAATGTCATATCACCTAAAACATGATCATTATAAATATGTTGCAGTTTCATATTATTCATTTTAAGCACAATTACCACAATTGCATTATCGCCCAAATTATGTTTTGGTATACATGTGTAACTTTGTGATAGATAAAAACAATCAATGTTTGAATGTCGACCAAAACTAAAATATTGTTGTATTCACTCTGTGGTTCAGAGAAAACATCATTAAAATTAGTACAGAATTAGGTAATGCTTCATTCGGAGGCACTATATCTTCTTTATTAGTAAAAGGGAAATATTCCATTTCATCAATTAATGACAAAATGGTTGCTAATCATTGCTATTTCTCTTGTATTGTTTTAAAAACGCACATACGTTTTCAAATTTAAGATCATTTGGATGTTCCAACAGCGACATAATAACACAAGTATTTTCACATTATACATAATATAAAAGAATACCATTTTTTCTGTTCAATTATATTTTCTTTCATATTTAAAATTACCAGCAGATTTACATTTTGTTTTATAACCTTCATTTCTGCACAATTACACAGTATTAGCAATGCACTAACATAAAACTACAAACGTAGGTCTATATATAGGTTCACGTTCAGTTGAAAACAGTGGTTCATACTAAACATACCAAAAAAGGATACGGTGTATTGAATGTATTTATTATCAAATTACCATTAAAATTGCATTTATGGAAACACAATTATTGCGGACCAGGTACTAAACTTGCCAAACGTTTGGCACGGAACGATCAAGGAATAAACTCTTTGGATAATGCTTGTAAAGGACACAATATCATTTTTAATCGAACAAACTATTTGAAAGAAAGACATATAGCAGATATGATTCTAGCCAATAAAGCTGCAAATATAAGGCAGAATCCATCTACATCTAGGTGAAAAGGTTGGGTTATGCGCACAAAGGTGGAGAGAGGCATGGGCAAAAATCATAAAACTAAAAGAAAAACAAAGAAAATAGGAATCATTCCCTTCCTATTTCCAGCATTAACAGCTCTTGGATCAGTCCTCTCAGGGGTTTCATCAATTAGTAGAGCAGTTAAATCAAAAGGTAAAGGAATGTATTTGAAACCTTATAAAGTGGGACAAGGACGAAAAAACTCGAAGCGTGGAAATAAAATGCTGAAAGTTCTAAATTGTCTTCCAAAACGTGCACTTACAAACAAAGTTATTAACATATTTTCGAGGTGTGTATACGAGAGACGATTTAATAAAGAAACCAAATATTTGTGAATGTATGACAGTTAATTTAGATTCGATACAAAATGAAGGAACGCATTGGGTTGCGTTAATTAAGAATGTAAATCAAGCATTGTATTACAACACTTTCAGCGATTTACATCCTCCAATTGAAATATGTAATTAATTAAAAATCACTCAATTAAGGTTCAATAACAAAATGGAACAATTATCAAATACAATCAATTGTGGACATTTATGTTTACATTTTTGACTATAAATAGGCTATATAAGTACGTGTAACAGTAAAACAAATTAGTAATATGTCAATTATGGTGATATTAAGTGGAAATTTGTCGCAATTGCATCCTGTATATTTTACAGCTTTGGAGTTAGATGGAGAATGGCAAATAAGTCTAATCGAATTAGTTACTTACAATGGTATGCATAACCAATCATTTATGGCAATTATTAGTGAAAAACTACAGGATTGTGATACTGGTAGGATCTTATGTGTTGGATGACTTAGAAACATGAATTAAAGTGGCATTACCTGAAGATGTACATTTCTGATTACATGGAAATCGAAATATGTTAACTAGTGCGATGTATAGTAACAGCAATATCGATTTCTCGGAAAACAATTCAATAGCAAATATGCTAGGTTACAAACAGATAGTGTATCCCTCTAATGAATCATACAAATAATAAAAACAGGTTAATAAATTATCACTAAATGTATGCCATATAAATGTTAATATTGTAGGCGGATCATATTTGAATTGGAAAACCAACAAATACAATACATGAATAAATTCACATGTGCTGTGTCTCCAGGATATAAAATTATTGAAAACATAATACTTTGATATATCTTCAAGTAATAGTGAATCATTTCGATGAAATAGTTTTTAGAATTGTCGATCAAGAAAAACTTATCAATTTTAGAAACAAAGAAATTCCCATCAGTTTATATTTAAAAAAAGCTATATAAACAATTGCATTCCATTGTGCATTACAATCACAATGGGTATTGTATATAGTAGTAAATTTGGACATAAATTAGGCGGTTCTTTTAAGAAGTGGTTCTGTAAGGAACATATTTCGATTAAAGGAAGTATAAAAAGAAGTAAACACAAGCATAAAATGCTCACTTCAAAAAAGTTGCCTTGAAGTTAGCACAAGGCAATGGGCTGTATTTAAAAGAATTAGGGTATACTGTTAAGAGAAATGGAAGACATACTTAATATTGAAAAACCAATCAGTTATGAAAATTCAATAACTAATATAGAAATACATGTGTATGAACCATTCCGAGCAGGCCCGCATACGTTTCCATCGGAAACAAGGATTTCAATACAAAATCATGATATTTACACATTACCATCGAAATCAAATTTAAGGATTAGAGGAACAATTAAAAAGTCTGCCGATGCAAGAAATCCTGCAAATACAACAATAGTAAGAAATGGAATACTTCATTTAATTGACAGAATTGCACATCTGCTAAATATAGTGGAAATCGATCAAACACAAGATGTTGGAATTACTACCACGATAAAGAACTCTCTCTCTGGAAATGTAAACAAACTTTATACAGGGATTATGGCTGAGTGGAGCAATGCTAGTGATTACTCACTACAAATAAACCCAGGTGGAAAATAAGAAGTTGTTCTACCTTCAAGTATGTTTTTGGACTTTGCTGAAGACTACAAACATACCATATTAAATGCTAATCAAGAATTAGTTATTCTATTCGGCAATACACATTTGAATGCCATATATGAGACTGCTAATACCAAGGAAGGTGTAACATTTGAATTAAGAAGTGTGGACTGGTTGATGCCACATATTGAAATTAACACCTGTGAACGTGTAAAGTTTTTAAATTTATCGAAAAAGGGAAAGATGTAGACACTGCTTTCAGATTGTGGGGTTTAGATGTTTTTCCAACTCTATGGTTAGCTCAAAAAATAGTGTGGAATGTGAAATAAAGTTTTTCGTCAGAAAAACCGAGATATGTTGTCATTTGTTTTCAACCAAATCGACAAAACAATTTAAAAGCTAATAGATCAATATTCGATAATTGTGATACGAACAATATTTAACTGTATCTAAACAGTCAAGCTTACCCCTATGTAAATTTAAATATGAACTTTGGTTATTGGGAATTCCTTAATTCAATCTTATATCCAAGTCAGTGCTGCAGCGACCTCCCGAGTGAATTAACATATATTAAACATTTTCTTTTTTACACGTGTTAATAAATAAATAAATTTGTATGTGTGGATTCCATTTCAGAAATTCGTCACCAGCCTCACAGGCAGATGGACATGTTTTAGAATCATGTCAGGTGTGTGCGAGAGGCGACAAGTAGTGTCACATATATATTGTGATAAGGAAGACTGCAATTTAATTTATAGGGACTTTTTTTGCTTTGTTAATTAAGTCATTCATTCATTTTCAGACACCTGGAGAATCACATAATTGTGATCATTTAGCACTTGTCGACACCAGATGTTATTCATGTAATTGTTATTGTTTGAAATTTGCGATTCCACGAATTCCTCATGTAATTTATTCATAGGTAGAACTCGCTGAAATTATTTCTCTTGTGTGTTAACTATACATCTCTTTATGTTGAATTATCAGAAAATCGCCTCTCTCTCAACACCGTCTATGAGACACAAAATTTACACTTATGCCACTATTGCACAAAACTCACCACATATATATATACCCTGGCTCCAACACGTCACACCTTAGTCGAGTGCCAGTCATTCCGCTGACCACATCTACCAGAGCAGCTCCCCACCGCAAAAAGAAAGAAAGGAAATAATAAAGTACAACTATACACTTATCACCTAACTATTTTGAGTGATTATTAAATTAAATTAATTAGACCAATCAACCAGCGTTTCATACCATTTTATCTGATGAAAATACAAAAAAAAAAAAATTGACCGGATAAAAATTTTTTTATCGGATTAAGGATTCAGCCAAAAAAATTTTCATCGGATTAAAATAGTATTAACAATTTTGATCGGATGAAGCATTAACCATTTCAATCATATCGATAATCCATCAATTAATCAGAATTAATCACAGTTGAAGTCAAACATCCCCGTTCCTACTACTGCTGTACATCACAGCACGCGGAGACCATCATATTGTGACGTCATGACCATCAAAACAACCCGCTTTAACACTAAAATCACTTCAGAAATAATTCATTTAATACCTTACCCCCCCCCCCCCAACTAATACTCCTACAAAAAAAACATCTAAAGAATTTTCCGTACGAATTATTTTTTACAATTTTTTTTCACAAGTCTTCAAGTCAGCAAGGCGAATTTGGGGTTTTTGGCAGAATTCCGCAAATCGATAAGACGGATTGAAAGCTGTTCGATGAGTGAGGTAATAAGTCCTCAAAACAGCACGGTAGACTGCAGGCGCTGAGTCAAGCCCAACGAATCAGGACGGACAGTGGCCATGTTTGTTTACATTATTGGTTCTGACGACCATAGCGAATGTATACGACAGCCGTGACCCAGGATTACTTTGAGACGATCCTGAACCCGAAACTCTAGAAAAAGTCGCAAAAACCATAAAGAATTGGGGAAATTTTCATTGTTGACCACGACTGCTACCTTGAATTTCCATGACACTGACCGTCAGCTGGGATGACCTTGAACCCGATAAATTGAAGAAAAATCGTAAAACTTGTATAGAAATCGGGGGAAATTTTAATTAGTAACCACGGTCGCCATATTTAATTTACATTAACTAGATCCTAACACAGGATGCCATTGAAAACAAAACAAAAAATTGCGAAGAAAAGCAAAAATTCGTTTAAAAAAAAATCGGAAAAATTGTAAATATAAAAAAATAAAATAATTAAAAATTGCAGTGATCCAGTTACAGTCGCATAGATAATATCAATAATTCCTGCAAGGAATCCCATGCGAATTGTCGCCAGAAACAAATAGGCAGCTTCAGTCCTGTAAGATCATAAATGTATGGTACATGGTGTGATCAGTAAGTGTTTAAAATGTCCGCCGCCATAGTCTGTGTAGTGGGCACAGCAGCTTACCATAGATGCTCGTAGGTATATGCTATTGACGGTGAAGTGAGCACTTTAAGAAGCCCTGCTTAACCCTTTCAGACCCACTTTAATATACGGTTTCAAGCCTGCTGTACATAACTGTTATTGAGAATACCTGTCCGCACAACACTTGTTTCATTGTCGCAGTCAATAGGCTGTAGGTTACGTGTTCATCTACAGTAACATGTAACTTAACAAAATTTCATTTAACTGCTGATTCCCCTGTTTGATTATTTGTGATAAAGAAAGTCAATATTACAATTGTTTTCATTGTTTGGGTTTCAAAATGATGACAGGTTGGTACAAGGGACTGTGGACGGTCGACTCGGTGGAGACCCAGGTTATGGAGGCAAGAATACTTTCAGGACTGAGTCCCAGTGCGTACACTTAATCCATTACAATTAAATTATTTAGTGGCTAATTCTTATTATATATTATATACCAAATCGTCTGCCTTCCTACACCTCCATAATAATCACTACCTTCTTTTAAATGCACATTTGCATTCCTAAACTGTTTAACCTAATAGGGCTCATAATTTGTCATACTCATTTACTCAGTGGCGTATCCAGAAAATTGTCAAGGGAGGGTTTCGCTAACCTATGGGAATCAAGGTTTGGGCGGTTCTTAACATCTGGGTCTTCAGCGCTGATAAGCACGAAGTGAAGTGAGTATGGAGCAATACAAGAATGCAAAGGTGGGGGGATGGGAGATCCCCGAGAAAATCCGCTGACGATGACGTGTTCCAGACGTCCACATATCCCTTGCGACAACGCAAACGCCTCAAACACGACAGCGAGACTCGACATATCGACATTATGTCGCGGTATCGATCAGTGCAGGTCGACAAGAACGAAGTACTTATACTTCTCTTGCCGTCCTGCAACTCGTGGCCGCGGGTCATAACATTCAGCATTCATCACAAGAGGTAACTCTCGTGATGAATGTATGTGTGACCTAACATAGCGTTTCCAGTGAAGTCACGACCGTTAGACGACCACAGCCATTGGAGGGAACACGGGGATAAGCGACGCCGTTTTATCTCACGCATTTTCAATGTGCGCGATGTCGATGGGCCTTGTGGCCGAACCCGGTGTGCTACGTGGCTCCAAGAGGTTTCACAAGATGAGTACGTCACCAACGTATTTTTAGTCAGACTTCAGCACTCGACCAACCCAGCAGGACAGACGGCAAACTCCCACGTTATTCCCCTCGGCTCTTCAAATTAGGCTGCATATTTAATCGCAGTAGTGTAACGTAGAACCAGAACCTTTTAACTTCATTTACATTAGCTGAGGGGAGGCCTGACTGCATCCTGAAGTAATATTCCAGGACTTCACGCGTTCAGCACGTAATTGATTCTTAAGGCCCTCGTCTTACTTTTACAGCAACGACCACCGGCAGGTCTCGAGTGCCGGGCCCGCATAAAAAAGGGTACAGTGGCATCTGGTTATACCCTTTTCATCAATAAAACAGTTACACATTGACGAGGCGGCATTTATTGGCTTTACTCTCCAGAGTAACATCGGGCACTGTGCCCTATCGCAGATTCACTATCAAGTGTGCTTTCAGTGTTAAAAGCATTTCTTATAGGGCCTGCCTCCCACAAGCAGAGTCAAATCAGTGTTAGCATCTGCGTGCGAAGTAGCCGACAACTTCATCGCTTAGAAGAGGGTTTGATATAATAATAACCGTAATTTAATTGGTCATCAAATTAAAGTCTCCTTGAAATTGACTGCGGATACAGAGATCGCTGTAGGCCGTTGGCGGTACGACCCCCCCCCCCCCAACACCATCGTTCGCTCTACCGAACTTAGTGCCGGGCAACACCACCAGTTTCTGTCCTACACCTGCGGCCAGGTGGTGCACCAACACTACACATCATCTCTGGGGACGCAGCGTGTCAACCAGCAGCATCGTTCTACACAATTTCCACATGCGTGAATCCTAGAGCGACCTCGCCAGGAATCCAACCTGGTTCACCTAGCGAGTAGTCTGACCACTAGACCACTGTGGCCCTACTGAAGAGACGCACGTGTTAATTAGCACAAATATTAAGAGAAAAAATACTTCAGAGTACAAATAAAATGCATTTACTTTACAGCAGTTACATATTTTATCACAACTAAATGTTTATTAATAATTTTAATAGTAACTATTGACAACCTTAGGGGCAAAGGGGAGTTTACAAATACCTCCTTACCCCTAGCAGCTATGCCCCATCACTTACGTCTGGTTACTTTTCCATAATATCTTCACTCCTGCTTTCCCCTCTCAAAACTTTTAGGAGCAGCTTTGGCATCATATTTTATTGTCCTACCTCAATATTTAGTGTTTCCAAGCTTTTGGTTAAGTCCTTTCTAATAACTGCATATATGTTTACATAAACACATATGGGTCTGCTTAATGCAAACCCATTTTCTAGCCTGGGGAGCTATGCATGCCTGTTACTAAATGCATCCCTAATTTAACATATCTTGTGATTACAAAAACAAATGTAAAAACATTTCACATCATTCTTTGGGCTTTGCTCATCATAAAATTAATTTTGAACTGCAATTTAATTTTTACCATGCTTCACAGCCAGTATTGAAACCACGTGTCTAACATAGAAGGTGAAAAGCTTTTAGGTGCCTCGCTAGGAAGGTGGAAGCCCTTCGGCATTCTCCGCAAGACATTTTTTGTTTCTCTTATTGTAATCATTTTTCAACACCAGTAATTGCAGCAATTTAATTAAAAAAGACACAAGCATTAGAGGTTATATAAATGAATCTCAGTGGACAACAACAACATATTGGGTAACCCTGGCATTGCATACTGTGCCCCCTCCCCATATGTTATGCCACTGCACAGTAAGTATAAAGACCAGGAGAGAAGGGACAGAGAGGTACAGAGGTGGAATGTAACCCTCCAAATTTAGTACATGGGGTATAACATAGTATTTGTAGCGACCCTTGCCTACCCCGCCAAGAAAATTGTATTATTGTCCACACTCTTTACTTTGTCAATAAATTGAGTAGCTACAGCAATCATAATTATTGAAAATTTTACAATGTGTTGCAGGATAAATTTTTTGCACCCTTTTAACAAATGAATAAAGGAACATATCAAAAAATTAAATTTTGCTATTAGAATTTGTATTTATTACAGAGAGGAAATCTCTCAAACGTGATTTCCTTTTCGCAGCCAGTTTCCAGCATTGTTATCAAATATCAAAATGTGGTCAGTAGATTCTTTTACGCTGGTCTCAACATGTACCCCTGCAATTTAAAAATGTTGTAACACTATTGATTAAGATTACTGAACGAGAGGACAGTAAACTGTATGTGTAGGTGAAACTCCTGCGTAGACGGCAGGCCATGCCGTTCCACCAGCAGCTGTGCCCGGAGTGCCACATCGTGCCGAGCCTGCGACTATGGACACTGGCACAGCGGCGAGAGGGGCTTTCAGTGTCTGCAGTGGTCAGTAGGCAGGGCGCCTTCAAGTACTGGGAGCCCATCTACATCGGCACGAAACAAGAGCCACGCTATGACGAGCGCTTCACATGGGAGGGCCAGCGGGACCGCATGGTGCAGGTAACAAGTCATCCAGAAGCAGCCTGTTGCTAAGGATCCTCTGCAAGGCTGAAAGGATGAAGAAATGGGAGGTAGAGAGAGAGAGAGAGAGAGAGAGAGAGAGAGAGAGAGAGAGAGAGAGACAGAGAGAGTAGACCAATCACCCCACTCACCACCAAAGTTCCTGCATTTTACATATACATAAGTGTATATATTTGTGTGTGTATATATATATAGTCTCAAAGTGAACGTAAACTAGAGTGACACACTTCAAGGGTTGATTCCTGACCGGAAAAAGAACAAAAAAATAATAATAGTATCAACATATGTCCGGAAATGTATATTTGCCAAGTTAGATGGCACTGATAAACGACATCTTTCTCTCACAACAACACACATAGTGTGCTTTCATGTGTTACGGATTGTGTGATTGGAGCCGATGCGAAGTACAACGGTCCATTATTCATTCCAGGAACATGCCGAGATGATGTTCGTATATGGTCAAGCACATGGAAATGGACGAATGGTCGCACTGATTTACTGAATCGCATACCCTCACAGACAGCACCAGCCAAATCACAAAACATTTGTAGCCATTTTTGGGCATTTGTCTGAGCATGGGTCCTTTCATACAACTCATTTCCTCCGTAATGTTCGTCAACAACTCAACAACTGCTTCTCCGGAAGATGGATAGGACGAGGAGGCCCTGTCGCATGGCCCGCGTGATCACCGGACTTAAACCTCCTTGATTTTTACTTGTGGGGTCATCTGAAAAGGGTTGTGTAGGCCGAGCCAGTTCCTGATGTGCAGATGAAGGCCTTTTAACAGCGTGTCTGTATAGCATGTGACGCTATTCGGGTACAGGCTGGAACATTCGAAAGAGTGAGGCAATCCATGATGCGACATGTGGATGCTTGCATCGCATCCTATCGTGGCCCCTTTAAACGTATGTCGTAACCTGGGGTACCAATTTCTTTACTGCAACCTCGCCGTCTATTTCCGGACATATGTTGATATGGACTTTTATTGTTCCTTTTCCGCTCAGGAATCGCCTCTCGAAGTTTGTCCCTTTAGTTTCCGTTCATCATGTATAATGTTATAAGTGTTAGTTGGTGAGGCAGTAGGCGAAAGTAGAGATACAGTAGTATTCCCGGGGCACCACACTGTGATTCCACTCATGGACACTTGGTGAGCACACCCTCTTTCTAGTCGCGACGTAGATACGTCACTGATCGCTAACACAAACACATATTTCTCTTCTGCTCCATTGTTGGCCACGGAGCAGGCCAAATGCAAGTACGAGGGAGGATGAGAGTGACAACGTACACGTCAAATCCAGAGTCATCCGGCATTTATTTCACAGCAAACAAACATTAAAATGCGCGAAGAGCTACACAAACTCAAAAGGAAAAGAACCATTGCATTATTTTAATACTGCAGCACAAAACACTTGCACGAGGCTCGACTAAACCAGCATGAGGATACACAATGTTATGTTACTAAAGAAATGCCTGAGGGCGAAAATAATTAAGTATGGGCCCTTCGAATCAACGGAAAGTCATGCTGACTGCGGGGGTAAAATAAAAAGGTTTTAGAAATAATTAACAGACAAAGCTACAGCTCAGTGAATGCAAAGTCGAGGCCCCCACAGGTCACATGGCACGCGTCCATCCCTCTTGAGCTCCAACGAAAGACTGCCAAATGGCAGTCAGAAGCAGGGACACTAGCTCGTGCTGGAAGTGGAGGCTCCGTCGGACAAAGAGCATGGCTATGAAGCACGAGGGGAAACCATATTGATGTCAAAAACGTGCACAGGAGTGCGCAGCATAACAAACACACAAAGACCTTACACACTAACAAGAACCCTTTGCAGGTGTGCACAGAGAAATAACTACATAAAATACCTTACATCTAGCATGAACCCTTTTGACTGTTATCTTCTGCTGTTGGGCCTATCTTCGGTGCACTTCACACTAAGTGCAGATGCACCGAACACACGCATCACATGGCAATGTGCCTCGTGTGGGACCTATGATGGGCTTATGCCGGCCGAGAGACAAGGTCAGATGACAAAATATAAAAATTTACATACTATATGTATATAAGGTGTGTTAGAAGAGAATGTGTGAATTTGGGGAGTACATTCCTTCAGAAAATGTATTTGGTTTTTCTTTTTGATGAAAACAAATATTGTGGTAGTTATACACCACTGGGAATCAAATTTAATAGTAGATTTCTTTATACAAGTATCAGAAACTATTTTACAGGATGTTCACTTTAACTGAGCATTTTGGAAAGTCCTGCCTAACATAAACTTCTCTGCCCATTTAGTGTCCTTCCATCATATGTAAACTTAGCATTGCATTGACTCTATCAGTATAGGCTACTCATGCCAAAATAAAGTTAAATTTGTGAAAATGTCAAGAATGTAAATACGTAATCAATGTCACAATTTTTACTCCAATCTGTGTACAGCAAATTGAATTCTTTTTAAATATAAGGATCACAAATGCAAAAGCTATGCCTTGAATAATACGTAGGTACCATAATGTAGATTCTTGTTTAATATTTTTATTTGAAAAAGTAAATTCAGTACTTAGTACATTTCAAGTAGTATTTACTATTTTAGGTCAGTTTTTTGTAGTAATGCTAAGCTATTTTAACACATTTCAGGACAGATTTTCTACTTCTCTCTGCACACAGTTACAATGTTTGCTTTGGTTTCCGTTCACTTTCTCTTATAAATTTTAAGCCTTTCATTTTCAAAACTCAACCAAGGCATACCTTCCAGCATATTTTTATCTATATTAAAATGCAGTAGGAAACATTACACTTTAGACATTTGACTTACTTATCTGCGCTGGAGGAGCTACAGATATCACATTAACCACATTTAACGCAAGTGTTGCTCGAAATACAATTGCATTCCATCAAAATTTAAAAAAGCATTTAAAACATGTTAATTTATGTTGGCTTAGTAAAATCTTTATATCCTAGCCTGTAAAACAAAATCCCCGAACACGTGCCATTCTTAGAAACAGACCAAAGATAGACAAAACCAGTGTGACACACATAACAGTCATAACTGATCAATGCCAAATTGCCAACGACTAAACAAGTAATGATTCACACTTTAACACTTCACAGCTACAATACCATATTGCAGTTCTCAGGTCCTGATTCAGTGTCTGTGACTCTACAGGCTTTCGAACTATGCTATCTGTGCTACGAGTTCCACGTGCTGGACAACGCTTTTGTGGTGCACAGGCCAGGGGTGAAGAAGTTCAACAACGATCGCGACAGAAGTGTGTACGTGTACCAGACAAAAAAGATGGTGGACACCAAAGTGATACCAGAACTGAAACGCAAGTATCCAGCCAGCCAGCACTGCTACCTATGACCTTCAAAATCAACTGTACTCACTGAAAAATACATTATCACTTGCTGTCGTGTTCTGTGTAGCTATTTTATTATGTATGTGTTCATCTAAATATACTGATTTATTTAGTACTCAAAACTCAAATGTTCGTGTTAATATATCTAAGGTAGGTCCTTAAAGTTGTATTTGAAAGGCATATCTTTTGAGGGTAATGGAAATTCAGATCCCCTCCCCAAACAAAATGATGTATGTTGTAACGCGCCTAAATAAAAATAAAGTAATACTGACAAATGTAAATTTTGTAATGCTCCGGCTAGCTTATTAGAATATACGCTGTTACATAGCATAGGTTTCGCTGATATCAAGTAAAGAGGAAAATAAATGAAGAATTGAGTTAATAAGACTAGGAACTAGATGAATAGAATAATCATCCGTAACATGATTCAACAAACAATAAACAATCATGATTGTTTATTTATACTTTACAGGGTTAAATTTGAATATAATACTTATAATGACGCTCCTTGGTAACAAAACTTACATTTATCTACCACACAAGCAAAGGCATGCAAAACTATCGCAATATGCGCACCGTATCCACCCATATCTTCATAACGATTGTCCTAATTTCAGTGTTCATGCATCTCTAAATTAGATATTAAATGCGCTGGACTTAGCTGTGGACGATACTCCACTGTAGCAGTGTTTAGAACCTCAATACTCCTCTGGTGACTGCTGCTGGAAGGATCTGCAACTATAACGGAACTCGCCCCTCGCCAGCAGGAACTGGTCATCCTCGGCCACCCTCTGGTACAGTGGTCCTGGCGTCGACTCTCGTCCCAGCTACCTCGCTGTGGACTCGCCGTTGCTGATCGAACCCCGTGGCTTGCTCCTTTCACTCGTCGTACCTCTCCTGACCAGGTCAAGAGACGGTGAACTACGTATTTGGATGCTGTGCTGGATCCGGCCTGGGTCCTTTGACGACGTGTTGGCAATATCGCCTCTAAGCAGCTGACTTAAAGGCTCATTCCAATATTTGTTCTCTTCCAACTAACGTCTACATGGAGCCTTCTACTTATACTGCCTTCATTTTTAGAACACTTTTTAGAGGAACCCACAATGTTCGATTATTTGTTCCTAATAATATCGCCGTTGTCAGTGCCAACCTGTCTTGTTTATATTTACCACTGGAAATATTTCTAAACATTCAACATTCAAGGATAACGTAGTTACAATTAAATATTAAACTACCATCTATGAAGGCTTTCCAAAACAGTTTTTCTCACATACACTTTGCATACTATCCTTCTGACACACTTGATATCCGAACATAAATTGTGGCAATCAAAGATAATATTATTTCCCTACCTAGAATAAAACAAGCTAACATAACCAGGTGTTACAATGCTTATGTGTAGTATTTGCATTGAGTCTAAACCATGTAAAAAGAGGAACAGAAAAACTGTGGTATAACAGGTATTAGCAATGGAGGTGACTGACAAATAACTAGAGATGGTAAAACACACAGATTAGTAATTGTAATATTCCATATTCTCTAGTCTCTAGCCCAAGAAATACTGTACAATATTTCTACTCAATTTGCACCTTTGCAAATTGTATTAAGTATGTATGAGACTGTACATGTTATTGGATGTATCAAAATTCACAATAATACTGCTTTGAAAAAAAAAAAGCCAAATGATTATTTACAAGAGACGCGTACAAGTTATAATGCGAGTAATGGCATTGCAAGATTTTTCTTTTACGTACGTATATAATAAATTTTGATCTCTACTGCAAAATATAGAAATTTCCCCCGTATAAACCCTAGATGTCACTAAGTTCAGAAATTCTATTATGTACCCTGGCAGCCATCATGGTAGTTCTTATCTCACTTACTTCACTAACACAAGATCCCCTATCTTGAACAGGATCATTCAGTTCCGAGATGTGTGTATGAGTGTTGGATGACGTGAGACCTCAGCAACACCTACAGGAGAGATGACCCCTACTGCACGAGACAGGTATGTGATGATGGATCACGTTGCCATTGAAGTCGGTGTCACCCACACAATCATCCATGACATCCTGCAGTACCGTAAAGTGTCATCACAGTGGGTTCCTCAGCAGCTCACACCAGACCACATGCCGCGAGCATGCCAGCAGTATCACTATGAAGCCTGTCTGTAATCACTTTTACTGACGTACGACGTCTGGGAAGCAGTAATGCCCCATGGACGCTATTGATTGAAGCTTGAACGCTGTAACTTTTAACTAACAAAAGGTGGTCCAATGTGACAAAGTTTCTACTACCTCACTTGGTATAACCGCAATATCAATGGTTTTACGACTCCTCAATTAAAATTGTCAAATAAGGGATGTTGTGTTTGAACACAAGCCCCGGGTATAAGAGAACGTTAATGCCCTCTAATGGGGACGTTACGATTGTTTTTTTGTAATCTACTCTAATTCTAAGTGTTAGTTGTACGTCCGAGGTAGGGAAGGGATATATTGCGTCTCAGGACGCCTGCAGGAGAAGGAATCCATGCAAGGAGACATGCATCGCTGCAGAGAGGTATTGGGCAGCCATGGCCACAGTCTTGGGCCATGACCACCTCCCTTAGTGTACCTACCTATAGTTAAAACTATAACTAAGAAGAGACTGAGAAAAACCGGCATAGGCGCCGTAAAAAACCCAGTCGACAGAAAATAATTTAGAAAAATATTACATGCATTATTATAAAATGCTACGGGAACAGATGAGCAAGGACCATGTTCTTTATTAGAAGAAGATAAACTCTAGGGTAAGGGGGGAGGAGGATCTTATTTTCCTTGGATTCGTCTGGCGCTGGACTAACCAGAGTGGAGGGGTGCACTCCACTTTGGGGGCGGGGGAAGTGCTAAGGGGGGCCTGCCCCCCCGAATCCCCAGTGAATTTCCTGAAAACTAAAAGAAAAGGAAATTATTTGCTGGCTAGTGTCAGCTGAGTCAACACTAGCAGGCCTTTACTTATAATAAGGGGGGAAGAATGTCGCCTGTAAAGGAAAGGTGAATTAAGATGAATAATTCTAAGTTACTTATTTTCTTGTTTATGTCCCTGATTACATAAGTTTACTTCTACTGCTGTACTACCTCGCCGCGGCCAATATCTATAGCCACAGGCTGTAACAAAGCATATATACGGTTACAATGCCGCGAGTGAACGGAGTTTCGCTTGAGGGGGGATGGTTTCTTCTTTGTTGCCAGGGACTGAGAGCACACCATCACCACAGCCTCTGAAGATCGCTGCAGGTATATCTGCCCAGAGACTGCCTTGGAATCGGCAGTGACGAACAGGCCTTACATACATACAGCTGGCTGGGAATGACAGGTATTAGTAGTGTGTAAGTCTAAATTATTAATAATTTCACCTGCCGAAATTATTTCTAGGGCGTCTGCGCAGGGACTGAGTATCGCGGGACGGTGGCTTCACATGAAGGACTATGGCGGCCTATGTACCGGAAGCGATTTTGGTCGCTTACAACGCTGGGTTTCTTCTGGATCATAGTCCCCGAGGGCAGTCATTAGCGGATTATTATGCTCCTGGCACGAATCATAAAACTGATTGGCCATTTTTTGGAATACATCTCTCAGGATCTCTTGCTTTAGCTCAGAGTGCAAGTATTTAATGGGTAAGTAGCGTCGTGCATTGGCAGCCTGTCTGTGGCATTTATTTTGCACCACCTGTAGTTTCTGGATATGTATTTTAGCACAATAGGCCCAGGCTGGGGCCGCATATGTAACTATGGAGCGAATCATTGATGCATAGATTCCGTATACCATTGTGTGGCTGGAGGCCGGATCCTCGTTTGATCATTGGATATAAGGCTGCCACGCGAGCATGGGCAAGATTTTTCTTGATCTCCTCATGGCGCTGCCATGTCAGCCTTTTATCTAGAGTGACGCCTAAATATTTCACGTCTTCTCTGTACGGAATGTTCTCTCCGATGAGCTAATGGGTTTGATGGGGGGGGGGGGGGGGGGAGATTGGGGGGAATATGACGTCGACTGAAGACGACAGTCTCATATTTGCCGACATTAATTCTTATTCGCCACAGGCGGAAATAATTTTCCAGCTGATCAAACTGTTCCGGTGCGCGCTGAATGGCATCTTCAGCACGACGCGAGCGGGTGTATATGACTGTGTCATTAGTATATACTCCTAGATTAATGTGTCATGTAGGGGGGCGTGGTAAATCGTGTGTGTATAGATTATACAGAACTGGGCCTAGAATACTGCCCTGAGGGACTCCGGCCCTAATTTATTTAAACTCAGATGTCGCATCTTCTGCAGAGGTTGCAAATGTGCCATTAGCTAGATAAGACTAAATTAATTTGACATAACAGTCAGGGGAATGGTTTTCAAATAATTTATAAATTAAGCCTGCATGGAAAACCCTGTCAAAGGCTTTTTCAACATCAAGGAAGACTGCAGCTGTATAGTGTCGCCAATTAAATGCAGTAGTGATGTGCTCAGTGAGACGTACTAATTGATTAACTGTATAATAGCTTTTTCTGAAGCCAAACTGTTCATTAGGGAATAAATTCGCGGTTGTTATACGCTGTTCAAGGCGCTGAGCAGAACTCGTTCCTCGTTCATGGATCTTAGAGAACGCACTAAGAAGGCTAATTGGGCGATAGTTTTGAGGTAGGGTCTTATCTTTACCAGATTTGAGGAAAATAATTACTTTGGCACATTTCCAGGGGGTAGGGAAATGAGCAAGGGTACAACTTACATCTATGCACTCGGCTATAGCCCCGAGCATGCTGTCAGGCAGCTGCTTAAGTACTATAGCCTGTAGGAAATCGAACCCGGGTGCTTTACGGGGATTCATATATTTAAATATAAGTTAACTTCGTCTGCATGCATTAACTCTGATTCGTCAGCTGTAGGCTGACGAAGACGCAATGGGAGGTTCCTGTAAATATGAGTTATATGTACAGGATCACTGGGAATAATGTTCGGCTGAAATACTGATTCTAAGTATGAAGCTACAGCCTCACCCTTCTGCTGAGGCATGTAAGCTACCCCTGCGTTGCCTTGAAGAACCGGGATTGGATTGCGCCGTTTTAAAAGTGCCTTAGTCATTTGTCATAAGCTGTTGTCAGCAGTATTTAATAGGGGTAATTTCTTATCCCAGCAGTTAGTTTTCCATTGGGATATTTCTCTGTCAATTTGCGCTCTAATACCATTAATTTGATTTCAGAGTTGCCTTGTAGGTACACAGGAATAGCGCCTGCGCAGTCTTATACTTGTGTGTGATTAGCTGCTTGGTATTGTCAGGGAAGGAATCTGCACGGAGTTTTCTACGGAATATAATTACTAACCCCTGACTGAATTTGCTCTGTGATATGATTAATCGCAGTATCTAATTTTTCAGGTGTCTATAGGGGCTGGCAGGTTCACCTGTTCATCTAAATAATCGCGAAAGCCATGCCAGTTCACATGCTTATAATCTTTAATTTTCCGTTCTGGCGTACTGTCAATATCCAGCGGATCAAACAGTATATGGACCGGGTAATGGCCTGAGGCCAGTTCGTGGATCACTTGGAAAACTGAAAGTATAATTTAGTCCTTTGCTGAGCGCAATATCTAAAATATCTGGCTGATAATTAACGTTAGAAGGCTCAAAAGTCGGTTCCAAGGGCACATGAACATAGTAATTATGTTGCTCCTGGTGTCGGAATAAAGTGTTACCATTGGTTGTTCGCGAGCTGCAAGCCCAAGTGGGATGTTTTGCATATAAGTCGCCAACAGCCAATATGATTGCGGAAATATTCATTAGTTCATTTAAGTCAGAACGTAAAAGCGTGCGACCTGGCGGGCAATACAAGGAATATAGTGAAACCTGATTATTTAACTTTATTTCAACCCGCACAGCTTCGACAGTGGTGAGGGAGAGAGGCTTGGCGGCGTGGCATTTAATATAATTATGAACTAAAATCAAAACTCCTCCCCCGATGTTCTGTTCCCTGTCTTTGCGATAGCATTGATAACCAGGGAGGGAAAATCCATGAGTCCGTTTCAAATGAGTTTCATTAATTGTAAAAATAGGTAATTCATGTCGCGATAGGTTTTTCTGTCAGCTCCTGTTTTTTTATTGCCAACGCCTCGGGCGTTCCAGTAGCCTATCTTATTAACTACATTAAACCTAAGGGGAGGCAGTGCATTTGCCGACTGCCTATTTGCAGTCATCAGACTGCCCTTGGACTATGGACAGCGCAGCTCTAAGTAAGGCTTGACCTTTGTCATATACGTTCTTAGATGAGTCTCCCCAGACAACTAAGAGAGCACAGAGTGCGTCCAGCACTCCACTCATTGCAGGGTATTGGGCGGTAAGCGAGTTGGCCTTTAAAGATAGCAGCATTGTCTGTATATCGACGGGAACTGGGCTCTGAGAGGCAGGAATTGTTTCTGTCTCCATGGAAGTACTGGGTTTTCCCACTGGAGCAACTGCGATGGCTGGGGCTGCGTTCTGATTGGCTGTCTGGACTGGCGAATCAGAAACTGGCTTGGGAGTGGAGGGACAATTGGCTGCGGGGCACTCTGGTCAGACTGGGCTTTTATCTTCGGCTGCGAAGACTTTTTCTTATTTTTCTGGGACATTTTCCCTTTCCCTTTAAGCAAATTTTGTGCGAACTGTTGACGTTGCTTCCCGGGATTGGCCAGGGCAGGAAAATCCACTTCAGAATATCCTGCGGCCGAGATAGCTGCGTAGCTGTTCGCTACTGGAACAGGCGCATGTTGTGCGAAGTCAGGCCTGTGTGCGAGGTCACAACTTTCCTGGTACAGTAACCCGGCCATCTTTGTTGGGTTGTGCCCAGGGTGGGATAGGGGCGCGGTAATAGGCCTGGGATGGGTGTGGGGTGGGTTGCAGCGCGGCCTTGCTCTGTTGCGTATGTTTTTTCCTCTCATCTAAAGAGTGTAAACACTGCTTCTCGTTCTTGTATTCGGAGCCGCCTCTGTAATTAGCTATGGTTCCCCTTGTAGCTAGCACAAACTCTTTTCGACAAGTTGTTCTTGTCTACCATGGGGCAAGTGATCGTAGTGTGGCTTTGTCCACAGACGACATAGGGGTGGGGAATGGCACACTTTACCAGAGTGTCAAAATCTCTGGCTATTTGAGCATTGCGGAGGCCCGTCTGGCCTCTGGTACTCTTCGACCTTGATAGATAATCCACACAGGGCGCGCAGTTCGTAGATTGTTTTGCTGTGGTCGCTTTGGGGCAGTTTCACAACAAACATGTTGAGGGCTTTTTTTTTTATCTCTCAGCGAGAGCTTGGGCTCGATTGAGAGAGGACTGTATTCGAGGGCCTGCAGTTCCTCGCGGATAAATTGGATGGTTAGTGAAGCATCCAGGAGCTTGATTGCTACCTTAATAGGTAGCTCGCTGTGGGGGGTGAGAAAGCGATTTTACTGTGCACTGGACTTCTTGCGGTACAACTCGGTTGGCGACGGGCTCCTTCAGATGTTGCCTGAAGAGCTTCACAATCTTCTTATACGAGTTTTCCCTGTTATGGTAGACAGTGCTTGGTTGCAGATCTGGCTTCGGCGGGAATTGCTGGGGCGGCTGGCTTGTAGATGCAGCATTAGTGTTGGCGGGGAAAAAAAAGGGGGGGGGGAGGGCGTTCATCTCGGACGCCCTCCTCTTCTTGTTTGGTTCGTCTTCGTTCATCGACGTTGGCTGTTGTTCGTCTGCCATGATGAAAAGAGGGGGGGGGGGGGAAATTCCCCGGGGCTAACACCTGACATATCTTTCTTCACACTGCGGGTGGAAATATCCTATTTCTAAACCTAAAAACCCCTCGACTCTCCACAAACTGGGCTTCCTGTCTGCTCCCCTATACCTGAAACACGGCTAGTGGAGACCAGTGGCATGAGTCACAATTAAGCTAGAGCCTAGCTAAGGTACTTTACCTATTCCCTGAGCCTTATAAGAAAACTCAGAGCTGGTGTTGCAGAAACTACGCCGTTCCTCTTCTAACAGAAATAATAACTTCTTCTCGCAGTAGATGTGCGCAGAGAAATCACTCGCAACACACCAAAGCACTTCAACAGCAGTTACCTTTCAATGTGAGGCAATGTTGAGCGCATGCGTGGATTGACCTTCCTGCATCAGGGCCAGGGCTACTACTCGACTCGACTGGGGACGTTACTTAACACACACTTGAATTTAAAAAGTACAAGGTTAGGATGGGGTTCTCCACGTTGCAAGAGAAATCTTATGCAGGAGGCTTGCTTGCATCCACCCTGAACCAATAACTAGGGAAATTAATCTTTATGACAACTTTAACAATGGAAGTTTTCTTATAAGAAGCATTGGCTTTAATTATGGCAAGGGACATTAAAATAAGGCTGGGGCCTTATGTATGCTTACGGGCTCGACCTGTGTATAAGATGAGCCTAGTGGGTTTTTTTACTGGGGACGAAGTCTGCAGTCACACACACTACTGTTCGCAGAGACGGTACCTTCTGGATGATGGGACGCGGCATGGTCCTCCTTGCTGGCTGTCCCGCTGCTGCGTCTGGCCGTCGAACAGCGTCGAAGTGGTGCTGCAGTTGCTGGTGTGGCTCTTGTTGACGAGGGGAGGGATCTCCTGTGAGGAGTCAAGGCCTACAATAGTATTCTCGTATTGTAGGATTAATTCTATAGCTGGATGCTGCTTATTTTGTAGTTTCATAGGGGGCGAGAATATAGGGGTAGCAATTTCAGTTTCTACGATGTCTTTAGTTCCCTCTTTAACCGTTTCTTAACTCTACCTTGCTGGGAGTATGGCATGGGAAATGAATAGAGTGCAGAAATGTCCTGAAGCTAAGCTGGGATATAAACGGGTCCTACTGTGGTGTACTTCTGAACACACAGACTTTACGAAGTGACATCCCACTCTGCTGTTCCAATCCGGCCTTGGCAAGTGATGGATGGAACTTCCAGCCTTTACAGCGGTGGAACAGAGCTTAGGATAATTTCGCGTCTTTTATGCAGAAATGTCCAGTTGTGGTATCCACAGTGGGTCAAGTGGCTAAGGCAGTCTGTTATTCAATCCTGCCTTTACCAAGCGGGGTTAGAGTAGGGAATTACTTATTCACTCGATTCCACGTACGGAGGAGTGCCTAGGGTGTTTCAGGTGCTCCCGAAGATATACCTGCTGGCAGTACTCTGTTTGTCTCTTAATTTACATGGATTCTACCTTAGTGGTTGTTCCGCGATTTACCAGCCTTTCCTCACAACTGAATAAAGATCTTTACGTTCCTTATAGGTCTAAAGTGAGGTTCAAAGCTAGAAGTGAGAACTCTTAACAAAATTTACATTTGGAATAAAATACTTTTTATTGAATAACGTATTTTGAACATGTGGTTCCGCACTATCCTACTAATGATGATAAAGGCACCCTGGAAACAAAACTAATTCTTATGTGGCGTAATTAAGCTGGTGAGGAAAGGCAAATTAATTAAAAGACTAATTAATAAAAACGCTATTTGAATACTCGGGGAGTGTTCTGAAGGAATGTAAGCTTGGGAAGGTCATCACCAGAAGGGCAATGAGAGATTGTTTGGCTAGAGCTAGAGAAACATTGTCGTTGTGAACAATTACCTCAGTGTGTTTTAAACCAAGGAAGAAGTAGGGGGAGGGAGGTGTCTGCAAGTGGCGATGTCGGCAGGTCCCTCTGGATGGCGTCGACGTCCAAGAGCTGTTGGTGCTGAAGAGCGGGAAGCTGCTGGAGAGGCCGTGGACCGCTGGACGATGTCCACTAATGACACAAAAAGCTCCCGGCCATAACAATGGCGTGACTCTATGGTCTAGTGGCTGGCGCACCCTACAGATAGTCTCCAGCCTCGCAGCGGTGGAAGGTTTGCGAGCACTGACCCGTAGCTGACACCTCCGGCCATTACAGCGGTGGAAGTGTAGCAGACTGCCCTGAGACTTTGTTCTGCTGGTCATTTTATACTAAATTTTGGAGATTGTAGGAACTCAGAAGGGTCAAGGGGAAGTTAGCCTGGCTTCATGGGGGGTTGGAAATTCTTGCGACAGAAGAGGTGCCTTTCATTTCTTACTGCTTGTGATGGAGGCGTTTACATATCTCATCTCCTCGGCGGGAGGCTCTGATGCTCCAGTAGAAAATGTGCTGCCCTCCAGCGGTGTACTGAGGAACTGACATGACCTTCCTGGAGGGTGCCGGTGGCTTGGTAGCTCAGTACAATCTTCAGAGATGGGTGTTGCGACGGTTTCTGGGCGAATCTGGGTGAACAGTACAAACTAGGCGCATGTGTCTAGTTGCAGTTGGGCATGCCAAAGTACCCCGTAGGCACGTGTCCCACTTCACGTACTGTTTAAATGGATGGACTTGCCCCATTAGGATTATTGCGCTCCAATATGGGGGCAAAGTCGTTTGGTAGAGTCCGCTTCATATAAGCACAGAAATGCATCATACGTCAACTTGCACTATGAGATGGAGGGAAATGTGTTTATGTTCCACCAATTTCACCCCCAAGTCCAAGGCTGCCTCCATGGCATGGAAACATACAACATCCCCCATTCGAAAGAAGTTCAAGGCAAATACCCCTCAACAAGAGAGATGAGAGATGGTTTAGGATGCCGAAGTGGCTCTTTTGTTTGATTTTTCGGAGAGAGGATAGGAATGAGGAAGAGAGAAGAGTAGATCCATCAGTTCCGAATGCTATTGTGAGGCACTGACAAGACTGAAATTTACCATTTGATGGAAGAGATTAGGCCTTCTTACAGAATGACAAAGTAAGACTCCACACAGAAGTTGCAATCCATATTGCCACCTATGGTTGGGAGCGTATGAACCATGTCCCCTACCATCCCAACCTGGCTCCTAGCAAATTGAACTTCTTCCCTGCATTGAAAAGGACACTAGAAGGGTGTAACTTCACCATCAATAACAACATGGAAGCAGTCATACGGACATTCGTCCATACTCAGGACACTGGCTTTTACCATCAGCGGTGATTCAAGCATGAAATACAGGAGCAGAGCATAAATTCACTGTGTCCAAATTTAACATCTGGTAAAAAAATAAAAAATGGCGCTACTAAACATGAACAAATCAAGGAAAGTTTTTTTAAGGACTGAAAACAAGAAAGTTTCCAAACTTTGTCACCGTGTTGTAAATAGTGACCACTGAATTGTGTACACATGCCTGCTCGTGTACCCTGTTTACTTGTGATATGTTTTGACGTGTGCCCACAGGAGGAAGATAATTGAAGCAACAGTTACTTAGATACCTTAACAGTTTTATTTCGTCATGCCAGAATCAAGAGGTTAAGCGCCTTAATGCCAGACTGGCGAACGACTAGTGTAAAGTACAGGTCTGGTGGTTTGTCTCAGGGGCACAAAATCCAACACCACTGTCACGGCCGTACGAGTCAGCGAGTTGTAGGATACTACAGTATGGTGGAAGTACACTGTTAGTAGTAAACATAGTGGCTAGATGGTGAACTAGGTTAGGGCGGGAAAATTGAGAAATTGTCGTTATAACTGATGAGTGTAGTTAGGAACTGTGATTATCTTATGTTGAGGTCTGGCGACTGCCTGGATTTTTTTTTATAAATTGGTGAGCTAATTCCCAGCATCTGAGTTCTTGGCTATTGCTTGAAGGTGGTAGGGTTCTCACAACTCTGGTACTGTAGCAGGAATCAAAATCTTTGTTGTGTGATGCTGCATGTGCTGAAACTGGTTTGTCCTGTAGGTTATTGATGTGACCAGCTATGGCTTGTTTGGTATCTGCTCTGTGGCCATTCATTCTCTGAGTGTGTTAGTGGCGAGGTCGATGAATTCTGCATTGCAGTGTTGGCATTGCAGCTGGTAGATCAGATTTTGTGTTGCACACAGTTGTAGTTGCCTTCCATAAGGTATGAATGTTTACTTAGGCCTTCATGCTAGGGGATCACCAGGGGTACATCAGAGTGGTTGACCTTGGTTTGTGTTCCGGTATTTGAGATGGCTTGCTGAATCTGTTTGTCGACGAGGTGACTGGGTAGCCTCTGTCAAGGAATGTTCTGGCTATTTGTTCACACTGTTTGTTGAGATCACTGTTGGTGGAGCAGATATGTTTCACTCTTGTGGCATGACTGTAGGGTAGGGATTGTTTGGCATGATATGAGTGGCAGCTGTCAAAATGTGAGTACTGGAGGTTGTTGGTGAGTTTGGTGTGTACAGTACCTTGAATTGTGCCATTGCAGGGAGGTTTTCAACATTCAGCAATATGGTGTGTGTTTTGGAGTATGACTAGGGGAACTTGAGTGAACTGTGTGCATTTAAATTGTTTAGAAAGTGAATTAGGCTGTCTTCAGTGGAGGTCCATATCACAAAGATGTCGTCAATGGAACACATCCAGCAGTGTGGTTGGGTTGGTTGGTGACTGAGGAAGTTTTCTTCTAACCTGCCCATAAACAGATTGGAATAGGATGGGGCCACACGTGTACCCATTGCTGTGCCTTTGACCTGAAGGTAGTGCGAGTCTTGATATCTGAAGTTATTATTGCTGGAAGTTTGTGGTTTTTCTGAAGTAGTGGTGCTCCCGGCTCACTCTTATTACCCTGTCGCGGCGAGTGCTGGTGGTCGTCTCGGAGACTCGTGGACGGTAAAGTACTCTGGTTCTGTGGTGTACTGCTGAGAGTTGTGGGTGGATGACTGGGACCGCACAATCAGGGGTTGGCAATACCAATTGGAGGCTCTTCAACCCTTGTGAAGGCTTCTAGTATGGGATGTAGAGGGCTTCTATTTTAATCAAAGTGGGGAAGAGTGGTGTCTGCAGTAAGGAGGGGCGAGGCTCCTCTGTAGGGAGGGCGGTAAGAACTCTGCCCTGCTGGGTGGAAGTGCAAAGCGCAACTTCTGAGAGTCGCAAAGCAGTCTAGTTTCAGAGGTAACAACTGCCCGTCTCAACCTTCTCTGTTTACCTCCCTTCCAGGTGTAAAGCATGGGGAGATTAACGGTACAACTGAAACCACACGAAAGTAGAGCCAGTGCTTGCAATTTTCTATTGTGTACTTTTGAGTATACCTGTCTTAACGAGAGACAGCACCCTGTGTTCCTTTCATCCAGCCCTACAGGAGAGAGGTGGACAGAATGTTGGATAGCTCAAGTTACTTTCTGACCGGAATACCCATGTGTGGTATCCGCAGAATGTCAGAAAGTCAGAGTTAATTCCAGCTCCTTTCTGACCTCATAAAGAGAGGTAGTGGCGTATGAAATAACCTGAGTCACTGATTCGCCTTCCAAAGGAATTCATAGTAATATGGGCTCTACTAAAGTCTACCGCGTGGCAGATCTCAGGTGGCCACTTAATGTGATTGTATTTGGCTTCAGCCTGGTTATGTTGTCGGCTTCACTTTAATGGGCTGAACTACATAGGAAAACTATGGTGTTTTTCACAAAGAAAATCAGCACACAGAGAATAGATAAGATTCAAGTGTTTTATTAACGTGAGTAATAAAAACGGTGGCACTGTACTACCTCCTACGCTAGACAACTTTGACATGCAAGATAACCAAGGCAATCCAGGTGAAGGCGTTCTGGTAATTAATTTAACGGGAAAGGTGACAAGTGGTGTTAGAAAAAAGTGTTCAACAACTCTTTCCTAACTAACTGGTAGTTGTTCTGAAGAAACAAGCTGGGGTGACTACTGCCAGAACGGTAGCATTAATATTGCCAGCACCATTCAGTGGGCTAGGGGAGGTTTTGAAAGCACGTCGTCATGACCGGTTACCGGGGTTCTGGGTTCAACACCAGGGTATGGTAAGGAGGCAGAGCGATGTCTTCTGGAGCCTCTGGAGAGTCCAGTCTCTCAGAAGCAGGGTATTTGCGGTGGCTGCAGCGGTGTTAGCTACTGGTCAGCGATGTCTTCGATTCGTAGAGATTTCAGCCCAAGAAGAGCGGTGGACTCTGCGGATGTACCAGTGGTCATGCATTCTGATCGCTACCTCTGGCCCTATACGAAGGCGGCGGAAAAGCAGAGACTGAAGTTTTCTGGTCAAGCCAGACCTTTTGTACTTATCACGTATAGGCGCTTGGAGATAAGGAGTGTGGGGAGTGATAGCCTCGGCTGCAGGGGTTGAAAATTCTAAAGTGCTGAGATGGCGCCATCATCCCTCATCTTTGGGTGCTGCTGGAAGTAGGTTGGGTGCTGTCCTCCCTCGCTGCGCAGTCGAACTAGCATGGCCTGGTTGGAGGGAGCGGCAGCTCAGCACAGTACAATCTTGCATCGGGGGAGGGAGAGGGTGTTGAGATGATGGGTTTTTGGAGCTTCTTGGTGAACAGTACAAGCTAGAATCTTGTCTCTATAGTAACTTCTGACATTGCGTCATCGTACCTTGTAGGCACGTGTCCCCGTCTTCAGTACTGTGTGGGTTAATGACTTGCCATAAGGGTTGAGCATTGCACTCAAGATGGGGCGAAGTTGTTTCGTAGAGTGCTCATCAAATATTCAGAAATGCATCATTCATCAGTTGCATTGCAACCCTGTTCAAAATTGCTTCTTTTGAAAATTCATAAATGTTAGTGCCCAATATATAAATATTTTACGGTAAACTGAGCACTTTTGAGAGCCATGTTTAAGATCTATCTACATAATTATATATGCATTGTGTAATCCTACACCATACGTCTAGTAATTAACACTGCCACAACATGGGTTCATGTGTTGGTTAAATGAAACTGTGTAATTGTAAGAAAAATTAATATTTAATAAATTTGCTAATTACTATCCTTCAATGTACAGGAGAAAAAAACATTAGAGTGCTCACAAATGTTTACCAATTAATTTTCTTCAATGTTAAGTGGGGTTACTTTCTCTTAATAGTTATCAACTTTACCTGGCGTACGTATACCCGTCAGTGTGCCTGCTGAAATACATGCAGGTAGGACAATGACATTTTTCAAATGTTGATTTGAAAAGTGTTCACATAATCGTGAACAACTTATAGTGAAATTTACTGTGCATGGTGCAATTGTCTAGCGGTACAAAAAAAAAAAAAAAACACAACAACCAAAAAACAAAAAAAAAAAAACACAACACACACACACACACACACACACACACACACACACACACACACACACACACACACACACACACACACACACACACACACACACACACACACACACACACACACACACACACACACACACACACACACACACACACACACACACACACACACACACACACACACACACACACACACACACCCCACACACACACACACACACACACACACACACAACACACACACACACACACACACACACACACACACACACACACACACACACACACACACCACACACACACACACACACACACACACACACACACACACACACACACACACACACACACACCACACACACACAACACACACACACACACACACACACACACACACACACACACACACACACACACACACACACACACACACACACACACACACACACACACACACACACACACACACACACACACACACACACAACACACACACACACACACACACACACACACACACACACACACACACACACCACACACACACACACACACACACACACACATACACACACACACACACACACACACACACACCTCATAAATCCTCAATTCATGAGCCTGACTTCTGTACAATATAGTGACAAAATGATGTCCGTAAACACAATGTATTGCAGAGTACACATACAGTATTATCAAACTTCTCTTTCAAAGTTCACTACATGAGTAGGTTGAGTGATGGTGATGTATTCGGGAATGCTGCACACACATTGCATACGGTAATCCGCATCCTCTTCTTTCCTTGACTCACCTTGAAAAACCGTACGAGCATCATCTTTTCTACTGAACCAGTCATTCCTGGTATGTTGGCCAGCCAAGGGAATGCTGTCCGAACAAAGCACACCCACATCTCGCTTCCTCCTCGTACTAAAGCCACACTCACATCCTGTCCATCCTTTCTTGTTACTTTTCCTGCAAGTTTCAGAGAGCAGTGATGTGCATACTGCCAACCGCTCCAGATGTGTGTCGACTGTTGCCTATATGTAGCTAGTAATTCTTTCATTTGGTGTTTGAGTATGTTGGCCATAGAAATGAGAACTTAATTTGAATATTTTATTTACATTTATGTGCGAGCACAGTAACTTACCAGAGATGGAGATTTCGTTCAGAGTTGGAAACCACGTGTGATAACAAATTCAAACTGTTTCAGTATGTCAGAAAAAGAAAAAAATAAAACAAAGTTTGATATAAAATGATATGTACAAATACATAATTACATTAAAAAAGTCACGTCCTATAAGTCGTCAGACAAATCAACAGTGAAAAGAAAAAGTTTGATCGCAAACAACATCTGCAGACATGTCCAATATTTGCAAACCTCTAATTTTTTTCTACCATACCTAATATTTTCACTGAAAATATTAATTTGGAAATCCTGTAGTAAACTTGTCAGGAAATATGGAATCATAGGCACAATGGCAACATCATCACGTTTTATTATGGAAAGTATACTATACTACATTAATTATAAAACACACAAATTAGTTACAAGTATTTTAAAACATGTTTCAGAACAGATGTTTGAACATGTTTATTTACACTCCTGGAGTCATTACGTACCTATAAAATAAAAACAAATTTCTTTTGGCTCATGATGATGATACATACCTATCAGACAAATGTTTCTTTTGATGTGAGCATTTAGATGATATTGATGTCATTTAATTAAGTACCATAGTCCTTTGAAATTGATTTCGCTGATACTTGTAGATGCAAGGTGAAGGTTACAAAACCAATTTATACAGCATTTTGTACCAGAAAAATTGGTTGTTCAACATGGTGGTATGGTACATTTTACTTTCTAAATGGTTCACATAAGCAAAATATTCAAAGGCATTGAACAGAGGAGGAGACAAAAATACTGGCCTGTATATCACCGCACAACACCAGACCAGAACACAGCGCACAAATGTAATGCTGGGCAAGGAATATAGAGTAGAGTCTGCATGACCGCCGAGTCCCAACATGGAATGACTAGTATTTTGCCAACAGACTGGTCGAAAGCAAATGGTTTTGAACACTTTCTTAGCACACCTGTTTACATAGATACGGTAATGTCCTTCTGGAAAAACTATCAAGTCTCTGGTATAAATTTTTTTTAAACTGAAAGAGACTTTTAAAAGTGAATGATGAATATGTGTCTAGAACTTTTGCTGAAAATACAAAATACAGTACTTGTTAAGTGAGACAGTTGCTAAACTGAAATACATCAAACCGAATGATTACTGCAAGATTTTTGGAAGATTACAACACCTCCTCTGAATAAGTTTCAATGCATATATGTTATACACACAAAACCTACATTTTTAAAATTTTTCAAATTTTGAATGAAACAAACATTTATGCAAAATAATTATTATATGAAAGTACTGATTAGTAGCTAACGAAATGGACACAAACATGTTCAGTTATGCACAGGTCACACGACGCAAGATGTGTTTTGCACAAGATTTCGTACGAGAATGCCAACTAAATTGCATGTGAAACGAGTTCACACGCAGATAAATACGATGACTACTGCCTCGCATAAAAATTAGTTGATAGCGCTGTTGAGTACCAAACAGCCAAGGTATCTAAATACAAAATTAGTTGATAGTCCTGGTGAGTACCAAACAGCCAAGGTATCTAAATACAAAATTAGTTGATAGCGCTGGTGAGTACCAAACAGCCAAGGTATCTAAATACAAAATATTAAGTTGCTTACTTCAACAAGGTATTTGTTTCAAAGCTATTCCTCCAATATAAACCCGTTATTATTTTATTCTCAGCGAACTGTCTAAACTTCCTCCACGATTTAAAGTTATTTTCCAGCAATATTTCATTTCCCTGTATTCCTCTTCGCACACCTCGGATTATGATTTTATTTTACTCTATGGTTGAGGTTACAACAGGTCACATGACCAGCGTACAAGGACCAATAGGATCGCAACTTGCATCGCCTTGCATGAGAAAAATAGGACCTGCTCTATCTCCTCATTTCGTGCAAGATGTGCCTCGCACACGAACTTGTGCAAGAAATTCTCGTGCAAGGTCGGCATCTCGCGCAAGTCTGGCGCTCATCTTGCAATCGTGTGAAGCCTACTTTAGCACACTTGATTTTGACAGTACTACCAGCAAATTGTGAGACAATGTTGGGGACATGCGTAGATGACAAAACTCAGTCCACCCCATCTTTAGAATATGGTGGAGACTACAGAACAGTCAGTGGGCTTTAGGTATTGTCAATTGTTACTGTTGTAGCATGAATGGCTGGTGTGCGTGAATCAGCCGAGCACGAGTGGAGGTGGCCTAGTGGTTGTGCGGCAGGGAAGAAGGACAAAGAGAAAAGGGAGAAATGGTGTAGGGAGAAGAGGAAGAGACAAGTGGCAGTTGCAGACAAGGTGACAGGCTCAGCCAGAGAAGCTTGCCTGGACCCTCCTGTGCTGGAAGCCCTGCTGCTGGAACTGCACTGGAGACTGAGTTGGCTGGAACTGCACTGGGGGCTGCGTCGGCTGGAACCGTCGGGGAGGTTGCGTCTGCTGGAACTGCCGGGGCGGCGGCGAGGACTGGAACTGCTGGTCGCGGCTCACCGAGTTGTAGCTGGAACATGCGGCAACGACCTGGTTATAGCACGTGACGAGAACCGACCACTTTGCCGTGTGTCACATCCGACATACAGGAGAGATCCAGAGAGGGCCACATGGAACACATGAGACTGTTACCACAGTGTTCCTAAATGGCCCACAACCCCACTCCTCCCCCAAAAGAGAAATCTAGAACTGCTCCTGCCAATATCAGCAACATAGCCACTCCAGGAATATTGTTTGCAGAGAGCCAACATGTGCATAGCTGGGGGAAACCCAACGTGGACGGAGTGGTGGGTGAGGTGGGGTGTGGAAGAGGGGAAGGGGGAACTTCTCCCTCCACAACAGAGAATAAATAGAGGATATACGGAAATTACAAATAAAAATGGAAATCAATAAGTGTTTCCTGTTTGAAAGTTAACCCAATCTACAAAACAAAACAAATATGTAACTATAAAATTTCTCCTAAAAAGACTGTGTACCATGTACACACAAAAAGGAATCTGGTGACACGTTTGTGGATATTCTGTTTTTCACTTAAGAATATATTGTTTTCCTTTCCTGGTATCTTAATGCTGGAAACGCTTTTGCAATAATATGATTTTGACTTGTGCCCTCCAGTATTTTCCACTCGGGCACAGGACTAGCCCTGTGCGAGGCCGGCCACCTCAGTGCAACAGGAAGTGAGGCGAGCCCGGCTGCCTCAGTGCAACAGGAAGTGAGGCAAGCCCGGCTACCTCAGTGCAACAGGAAGTGAGGCAAGCCCGGCTACCTCAGTGCAACAGGAAGTGAGGCGAGCCCGGCTGCCTCAGTGCAACAGGAAGTGAGGCGAGCCCGGCTACCTCAGTGCAACAGGAAGTGAGGCGAGCCCGGCTGCCTCAGTGCAACAGGAAGTGAGGCGAGCCCGGCTACCTCAGTGCAACAGGAAGTGAGGTGAGCCCAGCTGCCTCAGTGCAACAGGAAGTGAGGCGAGCCCGGCTACCTCAGTGCAACAGGAAGTGAGGCGAGCCCGGCTGCCTCAGTGCAACAGGAAGTGAGGCGAGCCCGGCTGCCTCAGTGCAACAGGAAGTGAGGCGAGCCCGGCTACCTCAGTGCAACAGGAAGTGAGGCGAGCCCGGCTGCCTCAGTGCAACAGGAAGTGAGGCGAGCCCGGCTGCCTCAGTGCAACAGGAAGTGAGGCAAGCCCGGCTACCTCAGTGCAACAGGAAGTGAGGCGAACCCAGCTGCTCCACTATGTCATAGATATGCGAGAGTGAACTAGAAATGCATGCCCTGCCGGCACACAGTGTCATGACAGTTGTCTGGCAGTTAAACTTGAGCAGCCACACCAGACATGATAATAAGTCCTGGGCAACAAACCCCTATGCGTAATGAATTAACACATCATCTGAAGTGTTTAACCTTAAGTTGCGAGTTAGAGAGCTTGCATTAAGACGTGTGTGACAACGGCAGTGGTGTACTGAGTAGCCTGAGGTGTCCCTGGAGCCTGAATACCAGGGGAGCTGCCGTTGAGGAGGGTTCCCTCTAGATACTTCCCTTCTCCCCAATAGGGCCGAACATTACAGCCCTGAGGTATGCGTCTTCTATTTCTGTGTGCTTGTGCCTTCTCATTGGCTGGTGCTCCACCACAGTTCCCTATATCTTGCAACTGTCTAAATTACCAACACCAATCCAGCCAGACATCATTCTTCTCTATCAGTGTGATGCGTGATACATATGGGTGATTGTTTTATCCAGACTATGCATCATCACGTGTGGCATCACATACAGAAGAGAGTTATAAACCATGTTTCCACCAGCTTACAGCCTCCCAGGACCAGGAATAAGATGAATAACTATTACTAACTAACCTGAGCGCCCCTGCTTCACTATTACCCGTGAGAAGGAATAGAAAGCGAAGCAACGTAAGTGAGTTGCCTCATAAGCGAGCGCCCGATACTCACTCGCACTGCAAGGAAAACTACTCTCAACCTTTCACAATCGCAGGGCTGGAACAGCCAAGCCGCACCAGCGAGGAAAAGAGTGGCAGTGTATGAAACCATCTGCAGCAGACGTCGGGACCCGAAGCACTCCGGCCAGGTGTATAGAAGGCCGTGCACCGTCAAGGACTATCATGTCATTTTGGCAGCTCGCTTCAGCATAACTTGTGCTGAAGCAAACTGCTCATTCTCCTCTCGAGACGAACTACTTGCAAAGTGACCAGCTCAGAACCCTTGTAGTTCTGATCACCGACTCCTGCCCCAAAGAGTTAACCAGCGCCCTTGACATTTTATATCAACTCCATGCCATACACACTTACACAGCAAGTGGTAACCAAGAGTTCGTCATGGACTATACACTGAGCCTTTAGCTTTACACATTACACATTAGCTTCAATCCAGTGGCATTTTAGCTCTTTTGATTTAAACAGGCCCCTTTAACTATCCTTTGTTCACTTCTTCAGGTTACCACGAGATTGGTAAGTTCAGGAGATGAGAAGGGGTATACAGTGGAGCAACCATAGGGTAACTGACGCTCTTGTGGCTGGTCAATCTCCAAGCAACAGTCTTCAGCTGCATAACTCTCCTACAGCGAGACTACTGCTGAGGCTTCACCTCACAGCTCAACCTACCAACCTCTCTGGTCCCTTGATCAAGACAGCTGGATCAACTCATCCCATTGTCGTCTGCATTTCGCAGGACCTCACAGTCGCTTTAGTGACTAGCCCGACACCCCCCTCAGTCATCGGCATGCAGTTTCCGGTGTCCAGACTCCACACACCCAAACCCTGCCCCCTATGAGAGACCCCAACTGTACACTCCTGCAGCCCGCTGCCCCGGTGAGCGCCTCAGCTGTACAAGAGCAGACAGCACCCACCAGTCAACACCGGGTGAGGCATGATAAAGGTAAGCCAGCAGCCACTCTTATCGTGGCGTCAAGAGGCCTCACTCAAACAAACCCGACTTCGTACCCAACAGTCGACCTACCCGCCCGTCCAACCCTGCCTACAGGCCCAATTAGACCCAAATGCTAAGTGCTGCAAACTCCATCCTACTGGGCTTTGCTAAATCGTAGGAGTCCCTGACCTGACACATTCTGACATTTTGCTCCCGTACGGCCGCGCTGTCACCGCATAGCCGTCAAGCGTCAAGTGCTTGTGAAGACAGAACCTGTGACAATGTAAATAACCTAACAATAGTGGGTGTCTTAACTGTTGGTAGTCAAAGAACAATATGTAGAAATACTTGAACAGTAGGCTGTTTATTTTAACCATAAAGTTTGAAAATTTTTCAGGGAAAAAAATTCTGGATCTCAGCTACAGTAATTTATGCTTGAAACTGAGCTGCTGGATGCTAAATCAAACTCTTGTACTATACCACTGAAGGATACGCATGCAACTTGCAAAGAGATGACATAAGCAGGGTTGGCAAAAGTGTTCCTTCAACCATTAAATAATTAAAGCAACCCAGTTCCTCCCACTCCTAATGTGCATTCCATTCACACACTTTCACATGCAAGATAAAGTGCATGTAAGCCTGTGGTGGTGTAGTGGCCAGACTACTTGCATCCCACCTACAGAAACCGGGTTCGATTCCCTGCGGGATTGCTCCTGGATTTTCGCATGTGGGAAAATACCACTGGTAGGTGGGTTTTCTCGAGTTTCTCCCATTTCACGACCTTCGCATTCTGGCACCACACCACATTCACCTCGCTTCACCCTCATCAGCTCTCGAGACCTTGATGTTAATAGCCGCACAAATGTCTTCCCCCTCCACTCTCCACAAAGTGAATGTGCAGAACACAGTGTGCAGGCTCCTCTTGGACAGTGACTCTATACTCACCATGCAGTGACGTTCTCAACCCCATCACAACCGCCAATGTCCTCGTTGAAAGCTCGCCCCTCCGGACAAGCGTACAGTCGTGGCCTGGCATTCACGCAGATGTAATATCTCTGGCAGTCGTAGGGACTGCGGAAGTACTGGAACTCATCTCCAAACACACCTTCTTGGCTCGGGCACGTGAAGCCCAAGAATGCTGTCACATACAAACAAAACTTTGTGTTACATAACAGACTACTGAATGTAGCATCAGACAAACTTTCTGACTCCACAAATACTATAACCATTGGCTTTGTATACAGAAATAGTGAAAACATGCCAAATAATAACTAGTTAGATAAAACTATTTAGAAAAAAATGTTAAACAAAGAAAGTTTAGACAAATAATTTGTCAAAATAAGTCAAAGTACACAATGCATACTGTATTGCCCTAATCATAATTAAACTTGTATTTCAGAAAACCTACTGATTATACTGAATATGGTGAACAGTTGAAGTCTTGGTTATAAATTGATGCTGTAGATTTTACTCTATTCACTGCTAATTTCATTTTAATTCTAGTTTCTTTGATGGTATAGAAAATGACATCTTAGCTATCATGAACTTGACTTGCCACATATAATTTCTACAAAGTCTATCTGTAAGTTGAGTCTCAACTATTCATCCAAAATTTTCGCAAACAGAACCAACCTATTCTCAGGATGTGCATGTAGAAAAGAAACTGTGATAAAATTTATGACAGGATCTATCTTTGGAAATAAGTACAGAACTACTGCTGCTGCAGTAATAGTTCAAGTATCACTTGTATGAATTTAAGTAGAGAATTAAGTGCAAGATAATGAAGTAAGTACTGGGCTTTAAGAACAACACATATGTACCTGAATCTGTTTAGTGTCTGTGAAGCTCAGAAACAAGCGAACAATAAAGGTGACACTGACATGAGCCCATTGTGATCCGTCACTCCTACGTGCAAGGTACTGGACTGTGGTGCAGTGTTTCAATCACCTTACAACTATGGGGCTTTAAGCAGTGATCCTATCATGTTATTGCTGGAAAGTCTGAAGCAAAGGTCATCGGTGCAGGCTGCTATAATAGTTTTGAATTTTTTTTCAATCAGTACCATAATAGAGCAGTGTAAGAGAGCCTCTTATATCTGTGTTGGAGGGCTCAGAAACAGCATTTATAATGTGTGTGATGTACTGAGATTATGACTTGTCCCTCATCTGAAATGCTTTTCTTTTCATATATTGGTATAATGGGAACATGTTTAGTTGTTTTGTAAACAAGAAACGTGGATGATATCAAACACACTGCAAAGTAATTCAACCGCCGACCTGACTTCACGTGTGATGCAGTAATGAATTAGGCAGTGACTGAAGTGTGCTGTATTTCTCTTGGGGGTGAACTAGCTACCAGGATACAGCCACTGGGGGTACGTCAACACTTCCCGAAGCAGTGCGCCTCGCCTGGTAACTACTTGTGCTCACTCATTGTGACACTAGTATTTTGAACAAGAATTTGAAAATGTACTTTAAAAATATATTTTCAAAAGTATTTTATTATGCAAATAAGTTTGCAGTTGTATTTTATGTGTCACTTATGTTTATGTAGCAGTTGTACATACATTATCATAAATATACGTTCGTGCATTGTTCACATCTATTGTTATGGTATGTTGACATGTTTTCCACATCCCGGAGACTTGGCTGCTCATATAACAGGGTCAATCTATAAAAAACAGTTTCAAAATTGAATTTGTTGCTACTGTATAACATTCCCAATTGTATTTTCTAATTGGTGAGTGTTTTGGCATTTATGTAATTGGAATGTGTTCTGTTAAAAGCCATACCAGCTAATGATGACCTTATCAAAGATAGAAGTTGTTCTGAATGTTGCACTATCTCAATCTATGAAGCCATTAACAGGAACTCTTTATAATTAATATGTTGAAAGGGAGGGGGGATTTTGATTAGAGATCTGCGCGCGTGTGTGTCGCTTTCAAGGTGGATGCGTGCTCTTAGATCCTCTCTTGGCGGAGCAAGAGGTAAACACACAGGTAAGTAAACGAGGAATGAAACCTCGAAATACAAAACAGTTACCATGAGGAGTGGTGCATACAGGTTACCCTGCTGTCGCCGGGGGTTGAACACAAGCCCTCAAGGGTGGGTGCCAGTGGTGCTTCCCAAACACTGCACTTCGAGACTCAGGGTTCTTAGGGATGCTGTGGGTTCTGTCCGTCTCACCAGAGCGTCTTTACAAAACACTGATCAATACTAAACATTTTATCACTGAAAAATAAGCGGGAGATTTTCCTGTTCTGACAAGTAAACGCACATGTTTGGCCGTGTCACATACCATTTATTGTTTTCCAATTACAAAGTTGTGCCAGGAAATGAGTTAGTGATTAAAAACTCGGACGTGTCTAGCGAATTCCGTTGGGCTCTTACCCCCCGCTCGCAATTACTCTAGCACACTCCTAGATGGATGACTTCTCCGGGGTATTTGAAAAAACAGCCCCCACAAGGAAAGAGGTCTACTGCCGCTAGGATGGACTGTAGGTTTTCCTGGAAACAGGACATGGAGAATTACAACATGAGAATTGAACACATGTGATTATTTGGCATCGCTAACGCGGACTCGTCGGGACCCACCTTCCAGCACGTGGTGAGTGTGTTAACAGTCTTTACACATAGTCGGCCAGGATGGAAATAATGTCACTGTACAAATTACACAAATAAGAATAATACAAGATGGGACACGACATGAGTGGGCACAATAAACACGCAGGTACGTGAAAGCATGTTTAGGTGGCGCAGGTACAGCTGGATACAATGGGTACAAAACTACATGGTGCAGGTGGAATTGTAATAGTTTTCTGTAAAAACGGTAAATAACCACCGGACAAAGTGGTAGCTGTATTGGGAAAATGATTCCCCTGAAGATTTAAGCATTTACATACTTGTAGTACATCTGATGGCGGGAAAATCATACATGAAAAAATCTGCGTGGTCATACATACAAAAGTATCAATCACATGAAATACACGGAACCCTGAATAAAATAGTACATAGAATCCCAAAATTAATTATAGTGCACATGATATTACACAAACATACCCTTAAAGCGCATGGATGGCGCAGATACGGACTTGGCGATATCTGACCACGTAGCCATGGGCGATGTGGCCGTAACACAATTGAACATGAAAAATAGCCTTAAATACATACATAGAAATATAGCCCTTAATATTGCACACAGCAATTACGCAGAAATTACAATTAAAAGCCTTTGGTGTAGGCCGATGGCGCCTGATTTATAAGTTGCCCGGGCCGCGTGGCCTCTCCGACATTTTCTCTTCCTTCTCTCGTTTAAGTTCTAAAAAGCCGCAAGGGCTGCAAAATGTTAAGTGAAGCGGAAGCCTAATGCTGGGAATGTCTGGCAAAAATGTACGCAAGCAAAGGTTGACCGGTATACTAAAAGTGCTACAGAAACCTAACTCAGTGCAAACAAAAGTTGATGTGCGTACGTGACAGCATCTTACCTCGCCAGCTCTTCTTGACGGACTGCCCAGAGGCAGGGGTCAAGCGGATCTACCCTGGCTGCCTATGGGGTTCACACAAGCGGAAGTGCTATGCATGCTGAGTAAAACTTTTAGTATCAGAAAGAAATTACACATAATTAATTTGCATACGTGAACACATTAAACTTTTAAATTGTGAATTTTCTGTGTTCGTTGATTGTTCTTTATGGAGGCGTTTACGCCGGAATAATAACGTCCTTATTCTTCGCACGGAGCACATTTTAAAATTTAACCAAACACTGTGCAACACTTTTTAAACATACAATTTTAACACTTTTAAAACACTTGGACCCTGAAATAAAAGCTATGGCTTACACTCTAAATAAATATCCCGCTACGGGAAAGTTCAGGTAATGGCCTCTCTGCGCACATGCGTACCTATGTGTCACATAAGTGATGAGCGCCATCATAGTCTTAATGCTGCTGGCAGTTAGCCGGCATCAGCGTTAATGAGAAAATGAAATTTGTTCAACGTTCAACGTAACGCCACTGAACTCCGTGAGCACTGTTAGGAAGTGTTAACGTGAAATCGAAGCCTATCAGCAGGCCCGTGAACAAACCTAGACAAAACACTCACCATTCCTCACAATGCGACTGGGTGACATCTGCTTAAAGAAATCGCGCAATTTGCGTAAGAGCATGAGGCGAGATCTCGCTGTTAGAACGCTGTAACCCGCACCCAGGAAATTCGAAGCCTTCATAAAATATTAAATTGCTGAGTGTAAGAATGTTAACATTTGCCTGTTAACGTAAAATATTAATACTCTGTAACTTGTAAGATTGAGAATTTTTCAAAGTGCAGAGATCGAGTATCTCTTAAAACTTTTAAACTCTTGTTACATAACTAATGCAAAATTTCTTGTCGCTATAGTAAAACCCTCACAAAACAGAAACGTAACCCTCTAATGTTTTAATGTTAGGTGTTTAGTACTGACATTGGATATGTTTAATCAATGTAGCAAAGTAGGTCTCGTTATTTTTCCTTAGGAGGAAAACCCCTATGTAACCTCTAATGTTAAAGTGAGTTGAAATGTTTCATAGTAGCGTACCCCATGTGTTAGGTTAGATTTTGTAACTCACGAATTATGGTGATCCCAAGATGTACTCTCAAAATTTCTAGCTTGTGTAATGTGTACCGCAGTCAGTACAGCCAACATGATTTTATGCACTCTACGCCAGTCAGATACCCTGTGCATTACAATCAAGAGAAAACAAATCTCGTACGAAACTAGCTTGTTACTTGAGTGTTCCTTAATCATGTTATTTTAAAGTGCTTCTTCTAAACCTGTGCCTAAATTTTTGTAGGAAAACAATCCGGAGAGGAGAATGTATAAAAATTTACTTTTTGAAAGCTCATAAACTTTGTCACCACATGTACTCAGGTTACTGTGTGACTGCACTGGCTGGAATATCAGTCCAGTTAACTTCACCCCGCAAGGGCCACTAGGAAGGACTAGGTTCGATGAAACAAACGGCTTGTTCCCTCAAACTCCTTTCCAAAATTCTTCCTCCCTTGGTACGAAAGCATGCGAAGAAACGAGCCTGCAACATCCCTGAGAAGCAGAGGGCTGCACGCACGCCAGCACCCATACCACTATGCCACCAAGAGAGAGGGAAAAGCGAAGAGGGGAAAGAAGAGGCTATTAACCTGCGGTTAAAGTAACCAGATGAAGCGCGACCCAGATACGGGCGCCCGGAACTCAGTCGAGGCAGCACTTGCACAGAAGAGGCGCTGGCCTAGAAGTCCAACCGAAGGCCTATGATTGAGTAAATTGCATTCCAGACCTGATGTGAAGTACTGGAAACAACAGATGGGTCTACGTCGCTTCAGGGGATCTGGTGGTCGACTGACGCATGCCAACATGCTGCGCTGTGCAAATGGGCTCTCTACGGGCGACTTCGCCCCATCTATGAGTGACCCGAGCTCAGGGGGGAAGTCATAGCAGTGGCAAAATAAAATAAACATAACGAACAAGGAGGTTCCACAAGCCTGGACTGTCGAATACGTAATTGTAATTCACTCACGTAATTACAATTCGCATCGCCCGCCTGAAACCTGCATGCAAGTCATCCCCACGAATAAAATAAATATTTGTGATATTCTAGTACTCGTCGCTTAGCGCTGGAAGAAGTTCCTACAACCCCCAGAGATGGCAGCACCCCTGTGGCCTTGTGATGTCACAACCCGACCGCCTCAGGAAGAGGTGTTTTAATTTGTCGTCACCTACAAGCAGGGCGATAAGAAATGAGTGGCGCTCCAGCACTCCAGATAACATACTCCTGTGCTGGAAGGCTACGCTACCTCCCATACTACGAAGAATCACTGATGATGAGATTTTTGAGTATAAATAGAGGTCCTGCATCCAGCACCAGCAGAAACATCGGGCTCGCTAGCCGATTAGGATCGTGAGCCCTTCCTAGCCTGCGAAGACTCTCCTCAGTCTACAATGACTCCTCTCAGCATTCAAAGGCTCTCCTTCCTCCCCGCGACCTGCAATACGGCACTACATCTGGGAGCCTGCAAGACGGCCTTATCTCGCAGACTGTGAAGACTGCAGTCTCCCAGCAGTTTGTGGAAAGGCTCTTCCTCAACTTCACTTGTTGACCGTGAGGACAGGAAACTCCTCGCCAAAGGTAATCCTATTCCACGCACCTGGTAACCCTTACCCAAGTTAATTTCCGTGACTCCATGGTAACAAGCAGTTGTGTCCTACATTACCCCCTCCTTGGATGAACTCCGGTAAATTCTTTTGCGCTATAGACTGCATACTTTTACCATAGATTTTTGTCAAGTTGAGATTTTGCTGATTTTAATTAATTTACTCCACGTTTGCCTTTGCCTGATTATATTTACATTAAAATTGGTTTAGCTAGTCAGCTAATTATTTGCAAATTAATTTTAGCACGGACTTTTCAGTTTCACATTCTCACGTAATAAAAATTATGTTTAACCTAATTGTCCGTGTACCGTCAATCGCAGTTAGTCTCGCGATCTCCTAGAATCTGTGTTATTATTTGTACCAGGTAATTTCACTCTCATTGGAGACAAACTGTGTGTTGTGATTGAATTTATCAAGGACTCGATGTACAGCAGGAGAGGCGGAGTGCAGAGTAGGCAGGGACGTAACGAACGCCGCGCCCTAGTGAGAGCTGAAATAGCCAACATTCACATAAGTGACCCAAAGGAGGTTGAAACCCGGTCACAGTGCTACAGTCATCCCTCGTGTGATCTCGCCATTCATTCCCCTCAAACACAAGACCCATTTCGACAAGCATTTAGGAGCCTGTTGGCCCAGATATCCTACAGGAGAACTTATCGCCCAAGGAGAGCAGTCACCGCCTATAGCCAGCGATACTCCTGAGGACACAGTGACTAGCCGGGCCCCCAAGACATCCAGTATAGTTAAACTCGCCTCCAGTAAGCTCATCTGGGTTCAACACCCGGCAGAAGAAGAGATACCCAACTTTTACTTTATCAAGCTGGCATCAGGGAAAACAGTATGGGTTAGACTCCTGCGTAAGGCAGCCCCCAAACCACATGAAGTACCTCCCTCTTCAGATTTTGTTCCTGCATGTCGACGCACTTGACCCGCTCAAATCTCCCCCGCCAGATAATACGCCTCCACCCCCACAATCGCGTAACTGCATTATCATTTCATATCCCCGAGACAGCTGGCATCCCGCTTATTGGCAACCCTCATAGTGAGGAGGGTAGAACTCCCTGGTCAGGAAACTACCTCCACACGCCTCACTCTGGGGTTTGATTCCCCTCGTTCCGGATGGTAACCTACAACCAAGTGGCCACTCACTTCATCTAATCCTTCCATGACCCGTCGGGCCAGGATGTTAGCCATTTACACCGCGGTAGGCATACTTAAAGTTCCGAGAGGGTAGCCAGTGGCCTAACCACTACCTCACGAGGCAGGGCACGCTTCAGTATAAAATATACACATACCAAGTATGTTTTGGCCACAATTTTCTGGCCTTAAATAATTAATAAACATAATTAAAATGCCCAGTATGACAATCACATACACCAAGGCTTTATTCTTGCACGAGCCATTTTGCACTCTTGTTAAATAACTGTTAAAGTATTTGTAATTTTTTTGAATATTAAGACTTATTCGTTTTTTTACTACCAGACATACTACAGAGCTCACGTGGGTTATTGACAGCAGTGGTATGTGGTATGTGGCTGGTAGCAGCTGCTCCACACTACATGACCTTGCATCACTGGCTTCCCTAGCTGTCATGTAAGTATCATTGTAGTAAGCACTTGTGCTTATCCTCATTTGTAAAAAACTACGGAATATTTCAACTTAAATCTTTATTCAGCACAGAAATGAAAGTCAACATTTTGTTGCCCTTCCATAAATTCTATGGTCGTTCAGAAATGTCAAAGTCAGCTAAAATCACTGATTACACTATGTATTCGTCTGCAAAACATTGTTTTAATCTATAACGACAAAGGGATATCTTTTTGCCACATATTGCTGTATCAACATCCTACAGTAACAGTTTTAAACTCTTAAGGACAGGGTGGATAGGAGTATCCTTATAACTAATTCCCTGACTTTTCCAGGTATCCTGGTAAATTTCCCTGACCAACTTACACGGCAAATGTTACAAATATTTTTTGATTTCCTAAAATAACTTACAAAATGTTTTGTCTGCAACAATTAACAATAACATAACATTCATTAATGGATGCTTTCCTATGCAGAAACAAATATTTATCATTACAAAAAATACATAGGTACAAAGATGACACGGTAAAAGGTGACACAGAGGTTAAATACTAGTATTCTCAGAACCCGAAGAAATCACAATACAAAGACAAGAGGCAATACGAAGTATCAATTCTAGAACTACTAAAAGTGACTGGATGATTATTTTGGTAAAATAAAATAAATCAGCCAATAAATTATATGTAATAAAACTGACAATTATAGATACAACTAAATTGTCCCCAGACTCATAAATATTCCTATGAAGGTGGAACAAATTAAGCGACAGTAAAATTCATAAGATGGCATGTGGCAGAAGTGCAGGAATCTAATATTTATTTTCTTATTAAATACATTCTGAACTATTTAATGTAAATTTCTTGAATTCACTCATATTTCCCTGACATTTTCAGAAATGAAGAATTACCTGACTTTGATAGGTTTTCCCTGATGCTAGCCACCCTAAAGGAAACAAACACACACAAGTCTGTTTATGCTATTTTCCATCGCAGTCATTATGCTTCCCTTTGGCTGGATGTGACCTTGAGGGATTTAAGATTGTTTAGTAGGCATTGTCCTTCAGCTGCAACATGAGTGAGCCACCTTTGGTAATTTGGGACTTGACTACATACACATTTACGCATTTTTCTTTACAGTGAGTTTGATTATTTATCACTTACAGACAAGGCCCTGGGGACTGACGTTCACAACTCACCCTCGGCATCGCAGGAAGAGACCTGGTCTGGCCAATCACAGCGCAGAGCCTCCTGGCTGAACGCCAGGCCTAGGGGGCAGTCGAACTCGTAGCCTCGACCATCCGCACAGTTAAGGAACTTGCCACAGTTTGCAGTATCTCCCAGCAGGTAGTAGCCAAATTGGTGAGGGCACTCGTCCGTCGGCTGTGCTGGCTCTACAACACACACATGCCACCAGAAAAATTAAAATCCTCCACGGAAACTGGTTTTCTATGTCCAATTATGATGCACAATTGTTTTGTCTTTTTAAAACGTGTTCCAATTTATTACACATTTGGCATGAAATTTGCCGGTCCTCTTGAACGAGTCCACGCCATGATGAGCAGTCTGACTTCATCTGCATTGTGGGGTGGATGCATATCGATGCTGCTCCCGGACCTACAACTTTTTATTATGAAGCCAGTTAGTTTGCAATAGCCGTTCATACTTTTAAATCAAAATTTAAAGTTTTATTCTTTTCTTCAAGGGAATAGTTTGGCCCCAACCCCGCAGACTCTCGCACCAGGGACTTAATAGCCTTGTTTTTGTTTTGCTCACGCTGTTAACATGCTAGGACGTCACACAGTGTAAGGGCCTCAGACGAGGGTACTTGTTTACCACGGAGTAAAAATACCATAATCTGATGACAATGGTTTTATTTCATATCCTGTCACTTCACAACCAAATTAACTGCTTGCTCCTTGTGTAAAACCTGACCACGTAATTTACCGCATATGTAATGTCATGACGGAGTACAGTGTTGCTGGGAGTAGTCTCACTTTGCTTTACTGACGTTCTGAAACACACTCAGTAAGTTGGCATTTTTGGATCACTCAAGCTACTTTACCACCAGCAATGAAACAGCAGGTGCCTCCAGGAGCAGCCACGTGGCTCATTCCCTCCTTAATCTCACGCTCTCCAGTCGCTGGTTCCCACTTGCAATAACCTACGACACCTCCAGGAGCAGCCACGTGGCTCATTCCCTCCTTAATCTCACGCTCTCCAGTCGCTGGTGCCCACTTACAATAACCTACGACACCTCCAGGAGCAGCCACGTGGCTCATTCCCTCCTTAATCTCACGCTCTCCAGTCGCTGGTGCCCACTTGCAATAACCTACGACACCTCCAGGAGCAGCCACGTGGCTCATTCCCTCCTTAATCTCACGCTCTCCAGTCGCTGGTGCCCACTTACAATAACCTACGACACCTCCAGGAGCAGCCACGTGGCTCATTCCCTCCTTAATCTCACGCTCTCCAGTCGCTGGTGCCCACTTACAATAACCTACGACACCTCCAGGAGCAGCCACGTGGCTCATTCCCTCCTTAATCTCACGCTCTCCAGTCGGTGGTGCCCACTTGCAATAACCTACGACACCTCCAGGAGCAGCCACGTGGCTCATTCCCTCCTTAATCTCACACTCTCCAGTCGGTGGTGCCCACTTGCAATAACCTACGACACCTCCAGGAGCAGCCACGTGGCTCATTCCCTCCTTAATCTCACGCTCTCCAGTCGGTGGTGCCCACTTGCAATAACCTACGACACCTCCAGGAGCAGCCACGTGGCTCATTCCCTCCTTAATCTCACGCTCTCCAGTCGCTGGTTCCCACTTGCAATAACCTACGACACCTCCAGGAGCAGCCACGTGGCCCATTCCCTCCTTAATCTCACGCTCTCCAGTCGCTGGTGCCCACTTGCAATAACCTACGACACCTCCAGGAGCAGCCACGTGGCTCATTCCCACCTTAATCTCACGCTCTCCAGTCGCTGGTTCCCACTTGCAATAACCTACGACACGTAAGTCAAATCACATTCTCCCCACTCCCGAGGCCACAACATCCCATGAAGGGAAAAAAATCAAATTCTCAGAATTATTAATCAGAAACATCAAGGTCTCATCTGTATAAAGGTCTCTGCACACTACAATGGATATGAGTCGCAACGAGTTACGTTGTTTACTGTGCAACAGAGTTGATATAAATAAACTACTTGGCAGATTCAAAGGCTCTAAATGAAGTTGAGCAAGTTACACAACGTTATTGCTTCAGGAAAGAGAAAGTGATGAGAATTGTACACTGTCAGCATACAGTGAAAGAATTGTACACTGTCAGCATACAGTGAAAGAATTGTACACTGTCAGCATACAGTGAAAGAATTGTACACTGTCAGCATACAGTGAAAGCTATCCCGTATCACGTAATAATCATACAACACACTATGTGAAAGAAATGTAATGAGCAACACGTCAACAAAAATGCTTACAACTGATAAAGGAGTTTGTAAAAGGTGAACAGATCAAGAGCATTTGAAACATACAACATCTGGATTAGATGTGAGTAAGAGAGAAAATTTTTACAAGTTTAATGCTCAAATTTATATAGCATGAAAAACAACAGGGAATATTGAGGTACCGCAGATCGGAAAATGTGAATACACAGAAGCAATTGACACAACAACAGTAATGTCTGGACATGCTAGTGAAGTCCGTAATCAACAGCAACTATAAGATGATGTACTCTATGCCGGCTGTACGAACTGTATAAATAAAACAAGTCTCACAATGACTCATTTTTTTATTTTGTTGTGTCAGTGTCCTTGTCACAAGTGTTTTTCAAGTATTAAAATGTTTAGTAATGAAGTTTAGTATAGCAACAGTGTATCGTAAGACACTCGGGTGAGGCGGACTCACAGAACCCGCAGCATCACTGAGAACCCTGAGTCTCCATAGTGCGGTGATTGGGAAGCACCGCTGGCGCCCATATCATCAGTAAGTAATTTGTGTCATAGTTCGTCTCATGTGTCACCTGACTGCGTCAGTCTCTGTTAACAGCATCACATCAACGAAGGTGATCTATGTGACAAAACATGATGGCATAACCCAAGAGAAACAGAGCAAGTTCAGTGATAATCAGGTACAAAATGTGCACATTTCACAGGTGCTCCTGGACTTAGATAGATAGTAAAATACTGTCAACTACCAAATGGCATTTGCTAATACACAACACTAACTTAGCACAAGTGTAGCCTACACTACAGTCTGTTTAGCACATGTACATTAAGAAATGAGCAACATAACTTAATGCCAAATTTATTAACTGAAGTCCACAAGTTTTTGAAAGTCAACATAAAAAAACTACGAAAGGACAATCATAGATATAATTTTTGTCAACATTGTGAGCAAATATTTTGTAAGACTGATGCATATGGTGACGAAAAAGCTCTACAGAAATACACAGTTTTGGTGTATTGCTCTCCCTATCTTGGTTTGTCTATATTGACTTCAATAACCTTGTACAAGACACTTAAAATTTGAAATAAACTTGCAATTCAGTACAAAAAATTTCTTCAAAATTTCAAACATACCAGAGCCATTTTAAATAACAAATAAATGGAGGCCATCCTTTCTTCCTTCCAAATCCTGCATAAAGTATAACTTTAGTTTATGAATTAACAGAGACCAGATCACATTCTGTGTCTGTAGTACACAGGTACTCATTTGCCTATCTCTTTCCACTGAATTTAGATGAAAGGCAATACATATACTGTCACTATATAATTAGTACACAATCTGAAGTCATAATTTTCTCTGTAGGCAATGTTTTTTGAGTGGAAAGGAGACGTTTGGGCAGCGTATTACGAGGTCTGAGAGCAGACAAGGGTGAAACAAGGTGATTATGGAGCAGCAAATGGATGTAAGGGTGGAGGAAACAAGAGTGAAGAGTGAGTGAAGAGATTTGGGCGTCTCTTAACAGCGAGCTCTTCAGAGCAGATGAGGGTGACTGAGGTGAGTATGGAGCAGCACTGGAATGAAGGGTTGGGGGAAACGGGAGATCCCCGAGAAAACCCGCCTACCAACGGCATCGTCCAGCATGATTCCCACATGCGAAAATCCGGTGACCCGACAAGGGATTGAACCCGGATCGCCTTGGTGGGAGGCGAGCGAGCTAACCGCTCGGCCACTGTGGCCCCAGGAAACAAGAGATCTCCAAGAAAACCCACAGACTAGCAGCATCGTCCAGCACAGTTCCCGATTGCGACAAATTTGGGGGAGTGACACCACCAGGAATTAAACCTGGCCCACCTTGGTGGGAGACAAGCGAGCTAACCGCTCGGGCACTGTGGCCCCAGGAAACAAGAGATCTCCAAGAAAACCCACAGACTAGCAGCATCGTCCAGCACAGTTCCCGATTGCGACAAATCTGGGGGTGTGACACCACCAGGAATTAAACCTGGCCCACCTTGGTGGGAGGCAAGCGCAGTCGCCACCACATTGAATGCTGCCCCAATATTTTCTGAACTGATAGGTTTAATTTCTTTATCATTTCATGCAAATTAGGTTTATGCATATACATTTTTTTTCACCGTAGGCATTAAAAATGAAGGAAAACATTATTCTCAGTATTACCAAAGCCTTAGTGTATTGTAATTACGTAAGCTGAATGCTGTGACAGCATGAGCAAGACGGTACAGAGAACGAAATAAGCAATGCATGGTTGTACGGAGATTCAGACGACATAGAACACAAAGTGCACTGCAGAGACTCACGCAGGCCAGAGCGTCCCTCACAGTTGACATCGACCGGGTACTGGCAGGGGAACGTGAATAACGCCTTGGGGTTGAAGAGCAGGCCGTCGGGGCAGAGTTTCTCTTCTGGCACCCCGTCTATGCACTCGATGTAGGCGTCGCACTGGGACGCCGATGGGAACCTCCCGTTCTTCTCTGGGCAGGAGTACGCCAATCCTCTCTGCTGCTGACACCATCCTGATACACACACATTGCACATTCTAAACTATGTGTATCATCCACACGTCAGTTTTACACTCTGATCGATCATGTCCAGAAACTAAATCTTAAATTTTTTAGTATCAATTTTTTAATTTCATGTCACAGTAGAGGGAATAATGTCTCTGCAAACTATTAAGAACAAATTGTGAAATGTTTCATATTTCATTTGTTTCATTTTTATTAGTACTGACTATAGCAGCATACACATTAATTTACACATTATTTTAAGAACGCACGAGCTCTTTGGCAAATCCATTGTAGTTAAAACGTAGTTCCAATAGCTGTAAATGTACTTTAAATATTTTAGCCTCGCACACAGGCCTCAGAAAATCATTGGACTCGCAAATGCCTCGCTAAAGACAGACTCACAAACTTCGTTAATGAATTCAAACTCTGATTACGAGATATTTAAGAGACATTCCCCTCTTAGATGCGAGGAGTTTGCAGGATTGCCAACATAATGTTTAAGAAAACCATCCTAAACATGCTTTTTTAAGGTGACTGGAAATTTTCAGTTTTAATAAAAGGTAGAATATGTGACTATTGAGAAAGACGCAAATCAGCATGTGTGTAAATTGATGTAATTCAACGTAGAACCAAGTATGGAATGGTAAGTTACACACAGAAAACGTTATTTTGGACAATACATTAGTAAGTTTCAGTCTTAACAAGATCTGCAAACATGTAACTGCTTCTAGCAACCTAAAACTTATTGCTAAAGAGTGGGAGGAAACAAAAAAATGAAATTTTGATCTTTGTAAAACACAGCATTTTGAAAACTTCTTAAGAGAGTTTTAATGCAGTTATCAATAATATGGTCACATCAAAAAAAAAAATTATATGCCATCTAACAAGCTATATGAGTGACTGCGTCTCCTGTCAACATCTTGACAGTCATATTTAGTACTCGAAACACTGCGTCTCACAAACAAGAAATTTAGTTTAGCAAAATTTGGTTTCTTCTGTCCCTCCAGCAACAAGTTGTCGAGGTGGTAGCAATATTCATTGTATATTATTAAGGTGGCCACCTGGTTGAAGGTATTTCGCACAAATGAGCCCTAAAAGCGTGGGAGCACTAGGGGAGACGGAGATATATGCATCAACTATCTCATCAACTCTATCCACAAAGCACTCATCTGGCAAGCTGTCTTGTCATCGATAACATACCTCTACGAGACTTTCAGCGCAGACCCTACCATGTCATGGCGATATAATAAAAATTAAAGTTTAATGCACGTAGCTATGCCTTATTTAATGTTTTGTACCAGAATGTTCTAACCTATAAATGACCATGAAAAAAAAATGTTTATGCCATTTTCACTATCACACAAACATGCTATAGGGAGAACTGGAGGAACTGAGAAACGTATACAGATGCATAACGTTTCTTGAATGCTATTCATAAGCATGGTTTTTTAATAAAACATTTTCTGCTAGAGCTCTGCACACCATTCGGCAGCCACCTTCAGAAGGAAAATTGAAGAGGGTCTAATTTCTTTGATCTTTATACATCAGATGCAAAATTATGTTAACTGCAGGAAGACTTTTTAAAAATGAGTTATACTATACATCAAGTACAGGTCTCAAAGGTGAGAAAGGCAGCAGGATATACTCTCACAGGGAGGAAATTACAGACCAAAACACAAATGGACATTACTTTCTTTTACTTTGACATGCAATGATGTTTTGCTGGCTGCCCCAGTATTCATCAGGAGATAGCGTATGGTGACATGCTGTTACCAGTGAACCTAGAGGCCAAAGGGAGAACAAAGATACGGCAGGAAATTTAAATGCTGAAGAGAGAGTTTTGTGCGGCATCGTAAGTACTACATAAATTGTAAAGGTACGAGCATTTTCTCTCACATTTAGACCTGGATGCTGTATGAATTTTGTGACAAGTTGTCATCTATTTCCTGAAAGTCTCAGTTACGCACTACTGATTGACACATTCACTGATGATGTTGCTTATTGTAAGCATCAAAACAGGAGCCGCTCTAGACTTTTGGTTTGGGTGTTAAGAGGGCTGTGCCTGTCTAAATGTCTGATTCTAGTTATGGGAGGGGCATTCATAATAATGTACGAAACAGATCAATCAAAAATAAAATGGATAGGGCCTATTTTAACAATTCTAATATTTCATTTCAGTTTTTTTTACATTCACAGCACAGGTTCATGTTAACGTGTGACAGCTTGGAGAGGTTTCATATATCCTGCGAGCTCTTCTGGATCCATCCACCCTGCAGCGGACAGCATGTACGCATCGTCACCTCAACGCAATGCGGCTATTTGCAGCTAGCGTCTTCTGGTGCTCAGAAATTATATTAAAATTCACAGGATGTCCACTCAAGCTCCATTTTGAAATTCCCGGACTTTTCCCCATTTTCCACGCAGAATCTAACCATTTTCCCTGACCCATTTTCAGGAACACCGAAACCTTCCAATACCATGCTTTTTTCACTGCTGACAGATCAAATATGCTTTCAGTGAAGTTCGATTAATATACACTGCAACAAATGAAGCAAACAGGGCCAATATTTTATTCAGCCCATCAATATTTCTCACAATACTCGCTATTAACTTCACGAGTGCCCGTTACAAAAACACAAATACTTTATTTTGTACGTCACTTGGCAAAAATGTATTAATTCATTTTCATAAACTTAAAAAAATTAATCTTAAAACACATATGCTGTCATAATTCCATTATGTTGTTCTCACACAAGTAACAATTTATGCAGATAGCAATTATTTAAATTCTCCCTGACTCGGGCGAAAATTCCCTATCACATGAAATAACCCAACTTTTCCCTGCTTTTCCTGTGGGTGTACATCCTGAGTACAAGATAATTCCTGAACACTTTTAACTTTTTACATAAATGTGATTTCAGCTCCACGCTTAAGCAGCGAATGTGTTGAGCGTGAGGGAACCCCCGTCACACTGGTATTGGAGATGATAAAGCCTTCACTGTGCGGCGTTGTAATCAGCTATCACTTGTTTCATATCTGTTCTGTGGCTGTTCATTCTGTACATGAGCATGCTGCAGATGCGGCAAATGTATTTTGTGTTTCAGCGACTGTTCTGTAGCTGGTATGTCTGGTTATCTGTAACTCATTTGGTTCATTAAGTCTGCTTATGGAGGAAATGGAGTGTACAAGGATAGAGGTAAGTTGAAATGAGAAAATAATCTTCATGCAGCTTTGAGGGTGGGAATGTAGGGGAGAGCTCTCCTGAATACACAACTAGACGTAGGGAAACCACGTGACACTGCACGAGACATACACACACCAAACTGACAATATTGGTCTCTACTACCATGCTGTTACATACTGCATTACGAGACTTACGTTATTTGGACAGTTAATATGCACAGAGAGAACTGTTCTCGCCGAACTGCAGTAGACCACAGTCACTAATGAATAGAAAATACCTCGCACCTTTGTACAGCAACAGTGGAATCTCAGACACGCTTTGGACTTCTGCCAGTGGCATTTATTTCACAGTCTCAACCCTATACATATTGGAAATGTTTGACCTTTAGAATTTTCGCCTTAACTTTAATTTTAAATACAGTTAATTTTGAGTTTTCCATTTCCGATTTGGGAAACAAAGTTTTCGTAACTCCGTACTGTACATGCATAGTGCTGCTATCTAGTATTTATTTCCACAAACGGGAGAGAATAGCGATGAATCTAACTTGCGAGTTACAGTGCCGCGTTCCTTCGACAGGGTAAGCAATCTTTCTGTTTGCGTCCTCTAGTTCTCATTTTCCTTGGAAAGTGGATGAAAGTGTTTGGGAAAATGACTTTTTTTATTAATTGTTATATACACTCTATAATATCCAGTTTAATTATTATTACATTCATTTCATTTACAGTTTTATAACTAATGTTAGGTTTTTTATAAAACTGTAAATACTTGTGGAGGGTAAGCAAAGTTGGAAGTTGCATTTTTTTAAATAGAAATTGAAAATGGAACCACAGCCGGGCACTAGCAAATGTTATATAAAACACACAAATATGTGGGGATATTATATTGCTTAACCTGTAAAAAAAAAAAACTCATTACACTCATTATTTCCTCATTTGGATTTCATTCTATTTTAGCAGGAATTGCAAAGGGGACTATTTTAAGGGGTATGACGAAACTATAAGCTCCAAAACCACTTATTTTTATTAGCATATATAGATTTTATAGTATATGTCAACTCCTTTATGAATAAAAAAATTTAATTGATTACGGTTGCAAGTAGGCTGCTAGGTTACCAAAATTATATAAAAAGATAGGAATTAAAGTACTCACAATATAGTACTCGTCGACAGGTACACACACAACCGCGTGGAAAATGTGTCATCCTACTTTGTGTGAGCGCCTGTCGACGAGTATTACTCTGTGAGTACTCAAGTTCTCTGCGAGTTCCTATATTTTATATGTATAATTTAAATTGATGTAATATTGAACTGTAATGCTCAACCTAATATTTGTGTATTGGGTTCTATATTCTAGTTGTACACCCTACTGGTGTTCTTTTTTTGTTTTATTTTATATTTCGTTGATTTGTTTTGAAATCAGTACAATAGCCCAATTTCTATTGTCAATCCAATTAGTTATTCTGCACTGTTATCTGGTACATTAACTATACTGCAAGATAATAAATCAATAACCAAAATAAATTAAATCAATAAAGTTTGTTTATACATAAAAATCTGAGCTTTGCAACTTGCAGAAAGCAAACCAACATAACGTAACAATGCATCTGTCGCAGTAAATACGACGCAAACGTATCACACCCTTCTGCTTTGTCTGAAAGCATCAGAAGAGGATAAAAGTATTGTACAGTTACAAACAAAATCTTCATTATTAAACTTTAACCAGAAACATAAAAGAAAATTTTAGTTCAAGAAAAAACATCATGCACTGTATTTGTTTGTACCGATAAATAAGCACACCGTACACAAGACGTTATCTCAACACCACCATTTATTCCCCGCAGCAATTCACTCAACACAGAAACAAAATACAGAACAATTATTCAAGCAGAATCACAAGTGACAGAATGTTCACATCCCATTATTCCTGTGGAATACATCGCAAATATCACAACATTTAAAAATTAATATGGACAATTTCATATAGAATTAATTGTGCATTATTGTAAATACAAAACTACTACAAGCAAGGTTTCCAGAAAGAAATCCACACACTTCACTTCACACAATCTCCATTCACGTACGCAAGTCTTCAAGATGGTTTAGGTGCACTTCTATGAACAAGACAATTATGACGTCACCTTTCGTCCTTCTTTTAAATAGCAAACACTAATTAATCACATAGTGGAAAGCATTTCGGTCCGGTCATATAATAATCTTTGGGGGAACAAGGAGGTATTCAAGTCCCATGTATGCACAGCAGAAGTACCTACTGAGTCTTACAACCTGCCAGTCACTCGCTCATCTCCTCCACAACACAAAATGATTTTTCAAACCAAGCAAAAATCACTAATACAGAATGGAAATTCTTTTCTGCTCTCAAATTAACAATATCAGCATAAATAAATGCACGGGAACTACTAGATAAATGTGTAAAATGCCAATGTACACAATCAACTTGTACAAGAAGGTGAACAAAAGATAGAACTGTCTCTAAACGATTCTAGCTAGCTTGCAAGCCACTTGCAAACTAGTTAGTCAGTCACACGGTGCAAGTTGACTTGAACAAGAAAATTAACTGTGTGTAACAGGCCTTAAATTCCTACACAACAAAGTAATTACATAACAGCCTTAAATAAACAATGAGTGTGTTCAGCAGGTAAAGCGCTGCTGCAGTGCGTAATGCTTCACGTCATTCAGTGGTAACGCTGCAATAAGTTCTCGTGTACTGATTGTAGGCGAGGTGCCATAATGGGCTGTGTTCGATTTGGCCATATACCGGACTTTACCTGGCTTTGTGCCCCAGAAAGTGCATCAAGGTTATGACGTCACACGCCACCATCATTGAATTACCAGCAAAGGCACATATGCACCCTATAACGTCATGTTCATCCAAGGACGAGTCACCCTTCTCAAGCGCTATTTTATTTCTCTGACTTTACTGTTCAAAGTGTTTCATTTGTCCATGTCTTGTGGTTTGGTCCTTTTGTGTTGAAGATGGCATAGCAAGCAGCTAAGAAATTGCTGTAAGCTTTCATTTATCAAGTTTTCATACAACTGCTAATTTCTATTGTAGATGCGAATGAGCTGCTGCATAGGTTGACCGAATACAATCTGTATACAAACAGAAGTATATTTGAATTTACAAGACGCACACAACGTCATGGAGGGGACGACGATGCATTGCAGTGGAATAACACACAGCCGTGGTTTCAGAATGAAGTACATGTCACGCTAATGCCGGAATCACGTAGCTCCGACGTGCGTTGAAATGTGTCGTGGTTGCGTTTTAGTTAGGACTATGCGATTCCGGCATGAGAGAGAATTACGTACAGGAGCCTACTACAAAAGTAAGACATTCCTGAAATTGAATGAAGAACAAGCATGAAATATGGCAAATTTTCGGGTTGTCGACCATGCAGACGTGGAAAATAAACGGCCATCTTAAAAGATAAAATTGTCACTCGCAGCAATTGAATGAGCTGTTGCAGTAGCGCTTTCCTCGCTGAACGTACTACAAATGCTCGACATTAAGAAGGGAACAAAGAATGCATTGTGGCACACTGTTGTTCACCAAGCGAGCCTGATTGTAGTCTCACCAGCAAATAGAAAGCAATGAACATTAGTAATTCAGTGATATGTACTTGCAAACTGCCACCTGGGCTTAACCCGTCATCTGTTCATTCATTCTTACAATAAGATGTTACATTATGGAAACAAAAGCAATAATGAACAGAAACATTGCAGTTCAGCTAAACTCCACCTTCAAGAACAGTAACAGCCCTTTCTTGAAATTACTTTTTGCCCTGCACTTACTTTTTTGGCAACCAAACCAAGTATAGTAATGCTGCTACAATTTAAACACACAAATATTTGTCTTTAATTCAAAAGTCTCTACTTAGTTCCCCTCATACATTATTTGATGTGATTTTTCCATTGCGACCTCAAAAATTATTTAAGGCCCAAACACCTTTGTTTAAATTCCTTAATCATTCCACTTACGTAATCTGCATATTTGAAAATTCACAAAATGCATCATTCAAGGATATACACCAGATGTTCGAAAACTACTGTTTAAGGGGCCACGGTGGCCGAGCGGCTAGACTGCCCGTCTCCCACCAAGGTGAACCGGGTTCGATCCCCGGCCGGGCCACTCCCCCGGATTTTTGCAAGTGGGAATAGTGCTGGGGGATTCTGCTGGTCGGCGGGTTTCCTCGAGGATATACAGTTTCTCCCGCCCTTTCATTCCTGCGCTGTTCCATTCTCACCTCATTTCACCCTCATCGGCTCTGAAGACCTCGCTGAGAGCTGCTCAAATCTCTCCACTGAACTAAATTACTGTTTCAATTGACTCAGGTTAAACTTCCACCAGTTCGACCAGCCTGCAAATTTGGTGAATCTGGCAGATAAGTTACCAAAACATCAATTGATGAATTTTCAAACGCTTCCTCTGGAAAACTTCTTGTAAGTTTGAACCATTCCAAAACATACAATGAAAAATTGATCGTCGAGTTTTAAAAAAAAGGGCAATGAGAAATGTATAATTTGTGTGCAATGGCATTAATTTGTGCCTTGTAAGCAGATGCAAATACAGCTGAGTCAACTCTGTGTGCACTGGTGTTTCAACTTTCAACCACTAGTGGATCTTTCAATGAATTCCCAAATATGCAAAATATTAAGCATTTCCTGCTAATTTACTAACCACAACTATAAATGCTATTTTTTTTCCACACACACACACACACAAGTTAAACTATAATTTGGCAGATTGATTTAAAATGTGCCATACCACAAGTACATGAGCACCTCGCCAACCTAGAAATGTGGGAATACTGTGCACAATTTACACCGGTAGCAATACCACGGTGACACTATAAACATCACTTGCCGTAACAATTTTTACACACAAGGCGCAGCTCAACTGCACGCACACAAGACAGTCTAAATGATGTGTGTTCACAAACTCTTGAGTTTTTGATTGTCAAAACATTATCCAGCAAACTAATGGTTAAAAGTTAACATCAGTTACTGAAGAGAAGAAGATATGAAGGGTACACCAAAAGCTCTGTAAGAGAATTCAACCATGTTTCAGAAAATACTGCCAACAAAACATTAATATAATAAATTAGTGATAGTTATGATGCTTGATGGATGACCAACCGATAAAGTAAACACACTAATTTATTGGTTATTTTTTGATGGGAATATAACAAACGTAAAAATTCAACATTTAACTGGGTTATCCGGTCATCAATGTCAGGTGCAACAAGTATGTTACACCTAAAAATGGGACGACAAAAACAATGCGTTTTCGATGGGAACAGTTGGTGCTGGTCAGTTGCACGCACAATCTAGCCGTGGCTCTTGCGCACCTTGGCAATGTGAGCCAGCAGCTTGTTGCCAGACAGGAACGTGACGATGCCTAGTCCCAGCAGATACTTCACTGTCTGGAACATATTCAGTTGCAGCCAGAACACCCCGAACAGAGCAAAGATGGCCCCTAGCCCCACGTGGAACACCACGGCGCTCAGCGAGCACGGGAAGTTGGACACGTTGATGCCCAGATGTGCCCACAGGATCAGCAGGATCACCAACGGCAGGGCCACCAACCCTGAGAACAGGTTCGACACCATCGCAGGTGGACGACGCTCTGGCTCCCGGAACAGGTGCTTGATCTCTGGCCGTCGGGCGTACAGGTAGGGGTCACGTGTGGAGCGAGGAGAAGCCTGCTCCTGAAACTTGAGCTTCACATCCACGACCAGCCACGAGAAAGAGTTTGTCAGCACTGCATCACCCACCAGTAGCTCCATGGAATACACGCCTGAGAGATGACCAAACTCACCCGCCTTCAGCCCTACATCAATATCGAACTTGTACGTTTTCAAACTGTCTGGTTCGGAAACAAATATTATTTCAGAGTTGGTCTCCTTGTGAGTTAACTTGACGAATGCTTGATGAACGGTCATCGGCTTCCCGGTGCTCTTGTCTTTCAACACAAACTTCATGATCAGTTTCTGAAGTGTGTCTGCTTCGACGATGGTCGTAAGTTTCGAAGGATGCGCCACTTTGGACAGTTTTGCCTGCGTTGTTTGGTCTGCATCGGCCGTGCCAACTTCCACATTCTCCACTACCACTGAAGTCATCACCTTGATGGCTAGGGAGGCTCCAACATTGCCAACCAGGCGTGGGTCCGACTTAGGAAGGGCAGCGCTGACTGTCAGTTTGTAGAAGCCTCTCTCTGGCTTTGTTTCCATGAGGTTGACTGTGTAGAGGGAGGTGTCGCCCTTCACTGCCTCAAATTTCTTCTTCGACAACACTACCACCTCGTCGCCAACTCTCGTCGCAGACTCTGCAGTGACGGTGAGGGGCAACGTGCTAAGTGCTTGCCCCAACAGGTTGCTTACTTTCACGGTGACGTGGGGCTGCTCCAGCGAAACTGCTGCCTGGCTTGCTAGCGTGATGGCCACCGGCAAATGAAACTCGTTTTTCGTTAACACGCTAAGCACTTCTAGCAGGTTATACACACCCTTCGTGGTCTGCACGGATCTGCGGCTCAGAAAGTAATTCGCGAACTTGACAGCTTGGTCGCCTGTAATGGGTGGTGGCTTCTTGACGGTGCTGGCAAGTTGGTAGGCGCCGTTCACCAGAAGTGCAGTGATACTAAGGCCCCCTTCAAACTGCAAAAAGCGACTATCAACTTCATCAGCTTGAACGATGGCATCCTCTATGCGATCAAAGGCGAACGTTCCATCGGTGCCGAGCTGCGCTGCAATGTGGAACGAATAACCCAGGTTCAGTAAACTGTCGTCTTTTTTAAGGGCTGCCTGGAGGGTTTTGATCAGCTTTGTGGCATCACCTTTCTTCTGGTTGAGGTTAGTCAGGCCATGCACAGCGAAAAACAGTTCAGGCACGGTAGAAGTATCTGACTCGCTCACCTGCGTAAAAGTCTTTGCTAGAGCCACCACAGGCAAGCTGCCCGCGCACTTTCCAACTGACTTCCAGGCACTTGTCACGTGATAAAGGTCCTCTAACGTAGCGGCTTTATCATTTGCACGCAGTAACAAGAATTTGCACACATCTTCCTGTTTGACGATCTGCTCTCCAAGTATCTTGTATCCGGAAACGGCATAATTAACGGCCGCTACGTCTCTCAGGTCCCACGCGACTGACAACACTTGTTTCAGGCGTGCTTTGTCGGCAGCAGACAGATACGAAGTTGTTGTTGTTGCCCCATCGCACACACTCGCCGCAATTCCCAACACAACAAACACGGCGAAGTTTAAATTCATTACGGTTTGAACTTATACACTTGTCTCAATCCGTAGCACAAACAGAAACAGCTAACAGTACTCAAGTACCGCACGAGGTAGTGACACGTCTCACACGATCACCCGCTGTAATCTGACGGAACCAACATGGCGGCGTTACTCGTCAGTAGAGCCAACATCGAAATGCTAGCTTTACCAGCACTTACATGCACACTGTGACCTTGAGGTAAAATACGATTTATTCTTCTTTCAGCTTTCCAATTATGTTTGCAAGCGTGATGAAATTAATTTATAAATTCTATACCAAAGATGTTAGTTCCATACACACAGAAATTGTTCACGTAATGCATAGGAAAATTATACAAAATAACAATAATGAATATTAAGCAACACAAACAAATCTTCCACTTTTCGGTGTATTACACTACAAAATCTTACGCACTTTGTACAAAATACTATATGGTAGTAATTTAATCTATTATAGCACAAACTCACAAACTGAAAGAGTTGTAGAAAAGAAAAAAAACCTAATGTTAGAGGCTCTTCCTTTGTTAATGATTATTAAAATGATTACGGATTTGAATAATTAACAATAAGAATTAATAGAAACTCTTACTAATAAGTTACGTTGCACAAGGCTAGATAAGATGAGACAAGGCTGGCTGACGCTACATGCGCGCCATCTGCATACGCGGAGTGGGACTAAAACATCAGGTAGCGTAGCTCAATAACACAATGTATTTTACTTGCCCTCTGCTACGTCGCAGGCGGCCACAAAATATACAATGAATTTCGTGTACGTATGAGAGGTATGCGTGCGTAGAACATGTGCCGGTTAGCATGGAGGGGCACAATGGTGCAGTGACACGGCAATTGAGAGAGCAAGGTGTACATTTCCCCCCTTAAATTTATTAATGGGATCCAAAATGAGAGTAAATGCACACAACATTTATTTTTCCACCGAGCTGCCTTCTCTAATGAATTTTATTTCTTCGTTATTGAGTTATAGATTTTTTCTCTATCTTTTATACAGAATGTAATTTAGGTTTTGATCGCATCAAGACCAAATTTAGAAGATAAATAAAACTGTCACAAGAGGGAAGCATAAATGCTTGGCCCTTCACTCCTACCGACTCTCTCTCTCTCTCTCTCTCTCTCTCTCTCTCTCTCTCTCTCTCTCTCTCTCTCTCTCTCTGTTCACTGTAAAATGAGCACTTTTGAAACCCTGCTTAAGATCTACTTGTACACATATTGTGTGTTCTTCCACCTTATGTCAAATTAACATTGCCATGGCATCATCACTTTATCCTTGCGTCGGTTAAGTGAAACTATGAAATTATTAAATAAGTAAATATTGTACAAATATGCTCATTTTTACACTTAGATGCATTTAACAAATACGGAAAGCGAGTTAAATAATTTAAGTTATTACAAATGGTAACTTAACACTTTTTATTCGACGTTAATGCATGGAACTACTTCCACCTCTACCGTTACCAACTTAACTAGACACATGTCACTCACTGCGCCCGTAAAAACATATGCAGGTAGGGGCAGTGAGTTTTTTCTAAGGTTGATTTCAAAAGTGCTCACTTTATCTTATATAAAAGATTATCACACCAATGCGCACGAATTTGGTGCGCTATCCTTCTGGTGTCATTTTCTAGATTCTGTTAAGTTTATTTCTACTGCAGGTTGGGAAGGTCAATGTTAAAAGTATGGTAGAGGGAACATTTTCGCCACTGGGTAAGCGCTAGTGTCTGCAAATAACCAGCTCTCCTTTATTTTCTAAGTTAAAAAACATAGACAGTTGCAATATAGTCCATTCATCGTTACTTCCAACTGTTCTGAAGCCGTGCTGAAGTTCTGCTTCCAGGATATTCCTTCGCCTCATGAAAACATGCTATAAAATTACTCCAAAGGACAACCGCTCTAAATTTCAAAGGCATTGAACCTGCGAACGCCCTCGTCTTGACAGGCTGTTATCTTCGCAATTTCTTAAGGAGACGGTCTCAAGATTCATTCCTTGGCAACCTATGCAAAGTACACGAATTCAGATGAGCTCATTGAAGTGCAAGGGCTAGTCGATCTGCAGCATGGCACCAAGTTCGGAAACGCCAGTAATGATCCTAAATATTGTCGAAATGGGTTTGCGGAATATTTAGTAAATGGACGACGAGTTGGATTACAAGATTATTCAGCACGGAAAAAATATTTTAGATAATAGTTATTGTTCGATAATTTGTTGTGGTGGTGGAGACAAAAAATGTGTAAATAAAGTGGCATGTGAAATACACCATGTCTTGATTATTTGCTGTAGCTATGCATTTTTAATTACTTACGCAGACATCTTCATTCTTGTCGTCCGCAGTATTGACACATGTTCGAATAGGCTGTTAGACGTTAACGACCGTTAGGAGCTCATAATACCATAGTGATGGTTTGTAAACTTGGCCAGTTCTTTCTCCACTTCTTTCAGTATCTTTAGCTTTTCCCAGTTATTTGTTATAAGTCGAGGGTAGGCTATTAATGTTGGATTTCGCCATCACCTTTGTTGCCTTTTCGTCGCATTCTTGGCATTTCTCCAATAGGAGAGTGTAGACAATGTTTGTATAGGCTGTTCACGGTAAATTGAGCACTTTTTAAGGCCCTGCTAAATTTTTCATTTCAATTAATTTCTACCTTTTTGCCGCTTTTTAATGTAAACATTGTAATATTACTAATAAACACAGTGTATGCATTTCTTCACTCTGAAGTGTTAACGTCTGACACTGCAATAAGGTATATTTATAAGGAGTTAATACCTATAGCAAGGGCCTTAAAAAGTGCTCACTTTACCGTGAACAGCCTATATTGCGATAGTGTGGGTCCGTTTTGCTCCACAGACACGGAGAAACTTTATCAATTTCAATGGACTCCACAACAAAATCGTGAAACTCCTCGGACACGTCTGCAGACAGTTGTTCATCGAGCTAGTCTTTCAAGAGAACTGACATGAGCGAACGGTCTGAGGCATGACGCATTTGTTTACACTTAGGAATTACTTCAACTTCGTCAGTTATAATGTATCATCTTCTGTAAGAAACATAATGTTTATAACCAAGCATAAACAAAATGTCGCCAAGATTAGCTCGTTGGTTGTAATAACAATACAAGTTGGTGTCAGTTTAACTACAACACACATTACAAATATATTATTTGCAACATCTGGAACAATGAATTAATGATAGTTAATACGGGGATTGCACTCTTATTTAAAAAAAAATCTGGCATGGCCGGTGACTGTTGATAAATAATAGCCACAAAGTGAGTGAGTGGATGAAGAGATTTGGACGGCTAACATCGAGGTCTTGAGAGCCGATGAGGGTGATTTAGGTGAATATGGATGGAGCAGCGCCGGAATGAAAGGACGGGGAAACGGGAGATCCCCGAGAAAACCCGCCGGCATCGTGCGACACGAAGCTACAAAGTGATCAGCTTGAGACTTCGTACGCAATAAATGAGAAATTAAAAAAGCAGGCTGAGAGTCAGAACGGCAGTAGGTGACACTCGGCTATAGGCTATTGACGATAAAGTGAGCACTTTTAAAATCCCTCCCATTTATAATAATAGTCAATAACTATAATTTATTATACCCTTAGACGTTAACTACCGAATACGGTGTAATATACACACTGCGTATATTACTTAGATGGTAATATTTGCGTAAAAAAGTGCTTAAATGATAAGTAACTAAGGCCTCAGAAGTGCTCACTTTACCGTGAACAGCCTATACTGAGTAACAGTGAGATGAAAATTATATTATATAATGGAAAAGAAAACCTGGACATCTGGATGTCAAACATATGTATTACACAACGATACTCCAACTATGTAGAGAGAGAGAGAGAGAGAGAGAGACACGTTCCAACCAAGCTCCGTCGCATGATGTAACCCACAAGACGAATATAGCTTTCTCAATGTCTCTACCATTCGAGATCTTCAATCACTGTCATGTGTTATAAAAAATTATTTACTTTATAAAAGAAAACGAAAGTATAGTTTATCCGCCGTAATTCCACACCACAGCAGAGTACACAGTAATTTCACACAACAAGGTACGCAGAAACTCCACACCAGAGTACGCAGTAACTCCACACCACAGCATAGTACGCAGTAACTCCACACCACAGCAGAATATTCAGTAAATCCACCCCACAACAGAGTACGCAGTAGCTCCACACCACAGCAGAGTACACAGTAATTCCACACCACAAGGTACGCAGTAATTCCACACCACAGAGTATGCAGTAACTCCACATCACAGAGTACGCAGAAACTCCACATCACAGAGTACGCAGTAACTCCACACCACAGAGTACGCAGAAACTCCACATCACATAGTACGCAGTAACTCCACACCACAGAGTACGCAGAAACTCCACACCAGAGTACGCAGTAACTCCACACCACAGAGTACGCAGAAACTCCACATCACATAGTACGCAGTAACTCCACACCACAGAGTACGCAGAAACTCCACACCAGAGTACGCAGTAACTCCACACCACAGAGTACGCAGAAACTCCACATCACATAGTACGCAGTAACTCCACACCACAGAGTACGCAGAAACTCCACACCAGAGTACGCAGTAACTCCACATCACATAGTACGCAGTAACTCCACACCACAGAGTACGCAGAAACTCCACACCAGAGTACGCAGTAACTCACATCACAGCAGAGTACGCAGTAACTCCACACCACAGCAGAATATTCAGTAAATCCACCCCACAACAGAGTACGCAGTAGCTCCACACCACAGCAGAGTACACAGTAATTCCACACCACAAGGTACGCAGTAATTCCACACCACAGAGTACGCAGTAACCCCACACCACAGAGTACGCAGTAACTCCACACCACAGAGTACGCAGTAACTCCACACCACAGCAGAATATGCAGTAACTCCACCCGACAGCAGAGTATGCAGTAACTTCACACCACAACAGAGTATACAGTAACTCTACACCACAGAGTACGCAGCAACTGCACACCACAGAGTACGCAGTAACTTTACACCACAGAGTACGCAGTAACTTTACACCACAGAGTACGCAATAACGAAATGGCACGGCGGTTACTTTGGTACGTTGGCAACACCTTGTAAGAAATAGTTTTTACGTGAGTGAGCGAGTGAAGATATTTGGGTGGCTCGTAACATCGACGTCTTGAGAACCGATGAGGGTGAAGTGAGGTGAGCGTGGAGCCCCGGAATGCAAGGGCGGGAGAAACGGTAGGTTCCCGAGAAAACCCGCCGACCCGCGGCATCGTCAGGCACGACTCCGCTGGGATTCGAACCTTGCTCCCCTTAGCTTGAGGCGAGTAGTCTAACCACTATACCACTGGCGCCACCAGTCTTTACATTCATTATTATTGAACCGTTTTTTCTTTACATCCTTTGTAAAGTAAACTCCATTACTCTAACATTTCTGTTTTTTTTTTTCCAGGAATGCATTGTATGGAACATATTTAATTGTTATGTATAAAATACGTTTTAGCGGGTAGCTCGTAATCCTTCAGAAAAGTTGTAAGGATCCACGAACTGTCTATAACTGTTTGCTGAACGAATTGTTGTAGAACTACTCGAGGTCTACCAGGCATTTCAGTATACTGTACTTCTCTTTTCTTTCTTAAGGTGGACGCCTGGTTGGAGGAACTTTGCACGTCTGAGGCCTAAAAGCGTGGCTGCGCTAGGGGCGACCGGACCGTGTCACGCTCGTCAACTCTCTCATCGCCTCTACGCGCAGATCGTTCAGTTTTGTCGTCAATAATGTGCCCCATACCATTTTTTGTACCGGAATGTTCGTACCCAAAACTGACCGTGAAAACTCACGTTCGAGCCATTTTCACTATCACAAAAACATGCTTTAGGGAGAAATGGAGGAACTTAAAAAACGTATACAGACGCGTAGCGTTTCTTAAAGGCTATTCGTAAGCAGACCTCAACCAGACACGTTGGACGGTTTTTTTAATAAAACGTTTTCTGCTGGAGCTCTGCACTACCCTGGCGGATACCTCAAGGCTGCTTGTCGCCAGAAACTCACTAGTTACGATAGATCGCTCAGCTTGTAAACATTACTTTATAAATTCTCTTTCCATGCATAGTGAAACGTTAGCTCGCATAGTTCTTGCACCAGGCAAGTATGAGACAAACGTAATCGTCTACAGGAAATGTGTCAAGGGCGACTGAATTCTTCATTTCGAAGTACGCTTAGCAAAAAATATTTTAATAAAAACCATATAATGCTACAAATAAAAACATATGTAAACATTTCCTTATTTCAAGCAAGATTGAAAACTAACGTCTAGTAAGAAATAGTTCTTTTGCAAAATCTTATTACAATGACTCCGCACGAATGAGGTGCATTATCCCATTAGTGTAATTTTCTAGACTCGGTTCAGTTTTTATTAAACTGAACTGGTAATGGCCTGGCGTAGGGATACAATTCCGCTTTGAAGGAATACGACCTTAATGCAGTCATTCGCAATAAACGACGAACTGAAGGTCTGTAGATCTCTTCCGTCATCTATATATTTACGTCTCTTGGTAACCAAAATTCACTGTTGTAAGTTTCAAAGCGCCGCGGTGGTGTAGTGGTTAGACTAATCGCCTCCCACCAAGCCGAAGCAGGTTCGATTCCCCCGGCGGGGTCGCCCGCGGATTTTCGCATGTGAGAACCGTGCCGGACGATTCCGCAGGTGGGCGGGTTTTCTCGAGGATCTCCCGTCTCTTCCCCCGCTCTCTCATTCCGGCGCTGCTCCATACTCACCTCGCTTCACCCTCGTCGGTTCTCAAGACCTCTATGTTAAGAGACTCTCAAACCTCTTCACTCACTCATTCTTCACTCCCTCTCTACATCTTTTATTTATTTGCGCCTCTTCGCAACCAAAATTCATGATTTAAGTTTTAAAAAATCGAAGTTTGTTAAAGAACATAAAGTAAACTAATTCTTAGAATTTTTTTAGTATTGTACTTGTACATGTGACTGACTTCTCACGTGAGACGAAAAATTATTTAAATATGAGGGTACCCATGTGAGAACACTCTCGGGAGAAATACAAGATGGGCTTTCTAACTGGATTTTAAGACGTATTCCGTGGCTTAATATTCTTGGTATTTAAAACCTAAAGATGGAAATTAAATTCAGAAGAAATATATGCAACTCCACGATGGTGGAATGCGAACTATTAAGCTAACGCATGATTAAACAAGCTAAGATTATCGTAAGGTAAAATGTGTATGTTTTTCGTGAGAAGTGCGAATATACATGACTTGGAAATCAGTTTCGGCGAGCTGTATAAAATGGTCTGGAGAAGCGACAGGCGAAAGAATAACATTCGCGAAACATGGACACACACGAGTCATACCCACACAGATCAATCACGTCCTGAACGAATTCGCTGAAATGGCAAGCCTACACGATTGAGCATCCACAGAACTTCAGGTATTCGAAGGGAAAGTTGACACATTTCATGTTTGTAGACCTTCTCAGAACTCCGCCTGCATCATCCTTCTATTGGAAGCTCGCCCTACCTCGCATTCCTGTTACACCCAATTATTGTAAACGAAACTATCACCTCGGAAATTGTTGCACAAGTTACTGTCCAAACTTAGAGAAAGAGAAAAGTGGATTATAAAATTTTTGTCATTACATGAGTGACGTAGAAATAAATCGTTGTGGGCGTGAGCGATATCCGATTCCAGTTTTACACCTTTCTAACATAATTTCCTTTACAATTCTGGCGTAGCTCTGCATTAGCGGGGAGGGTTGGGCGGTTTGCAGTTCGCTCAGTCCAAGGTTCTTTTACGAGCTCGTGTGTCGCAATATTTGTATTATAAGGGGCTTTTGAAAGTCCCTGCAGTTTAATGCTTGAAACTTATAACCTAGCTTAAATTAACGCCCATGCCTTGCCCGGGATTCGAGCCCAGAGCCTCCCGTACCGCAGATCTGCGGCGCAGCGGCCAGCTGCGCCACGGGAGGTCGGCGAGTGTTTCAGTAGTTTAATGTCTTTGCTGTTCTCTGTATACTTTAGTTGACAGTGCTTCTCATGATCAGGTTTGTTGACGTCATTATTGATGATTCACAAACGAATGACGCCTAAACTTATACAAATATTACTTCTCTCGAGGAAGACGTTGAAAATACAAAACCACAGCAAGTAATTCCTTGTCGTGTAGAGTGCCGACCACGAGTATGCTTCAAATGAAACATGTACCTGGGTCGTAGAAGCTGTGAGTGGACGGGTTAACTCCGACGTCTGGAGAGCTGATGAGGGCGAAATGAGGCGAGAACGGAGCAGTACCAGAATGCAAGGGTGGGAGAAACGGGAGATCCCCGAGAAAAGCCCCGCCCTACCAGCGGCATCCGGGAGCGACTCCGTAGGGAATCCAACGCAGTTCCTCTTGGCGGGAGGCGAGTAATATGGCCGCTACACCACAGCGGCCCCATCAGTATTTGGCTTCGAAGTCCTGTACATACTAGAGTTGGTGTCCCATGTTCATTGGCCGCTGACTATGGGACTGCATAGTCAGCGGTGTCCCATGTTCATTGGCGCAGAGTAACCTAGAGCGTAAAGTATGGCCCAATGACAGACGTAGTTGAGTACAAGCTGTCACCGAATAACAACGCTAATTCCGCACGTCTCTAGAAATTGATACGAAATTACATAGAAAAATGTTTGTACTCGTTTCATGAAACTATGCGGATACAATTTTAGCATGAGGCTTCCAGGTACATCTTTATTCTTGTAAGCACACTGCCGTTGCAGATCGTTACGTTTCTGTTGAAATTCATTCCAATTTGTCCATTCGTTCCGTTTACGGGCCCTGTGTGACGAATTCGTGCGTTGTAGAAAAAATTTTAAAGTTGAAAATACAATTTTTGTAATAAAAAAAAAAATTAATTACTGTAACTTAATGAAAAACGGAGGTATTTTAAAACTATTTTTTATGAAAATGGTTTGTTTTGCAAGTAAAATAATGAACTAATTAATCGAATTTTTACCTTAAACTTTTAATAGCAATAACACATTGTATGAAAATGGCTGGTGATATAAAACTTTTGGTAGAAACTGTACTCAAGGGCTATGCAATGAAACTTCTTACAGACTTCCCACCATCGCTTAGGTACATGTTACACGACGATAAAACTGCACGCGCCAGTTCAGAGTCTTGCGCTTAGGCCCGGTTGCACCAACATCTTCCCCGATCCGAGATAGAATGATCCTAGTTCCGAACCAGGATCCAGATTGATCTTGGTTTCAATGTAGAAGTGTTGCAACAACGAAATTTCATCATTCTGGATCTCTGATTCGTCGATCTTGGTTCCAAAGTGAGAAATCGAGAATAAGTATGAGACAAATTTTTCTATTAGTTCGTAATATATGACGTCATGGAAGTAGGCGTATTTTTCACGATAGATAGAACTAGATGTGCGATGTTTTATCTGTGTTAAGTGAATTATTGTTGTACGAATTTAAATGAATAATATTCAAGTGCATATAATGTTGTTTTAATTTCTCAAGAAAACAATCGAACGTAGTTCTATCAGTTGGCGTATTTTGAAACTACATTTTCCGACGATGGCTGCTGATCTCGGATCGAGATTTCGAACCGCCGAAATTGGCGGTTCGAAACGAACTTCATCTCGATCTCCAGTTCAGCACTGAACTCGAATGGTGAAACAGTTTTCAGTGTCGATCTTAGATCCGATCTCGGATCGAGTTTCGAACCACGATGGTGCAACCGGGCATCAGTGGCGATGGAGCTACCTGACGCGGGTAGCAATGTCGCCTTTATCGCTGCCGCGCTCCTCGGACTCAAGCGGGGAAAACTGCCATCGCAGGTACATTATACGCTGTTCACAGAAAAATGAGCACTTTTTAAAGTCCTGCTTAAGATCTACTTGCGTGTACGTTGTGTATTCTTCCGCCTTATGTAAGATTAACATTTCTATGGTCCTCATAACTCTATTCATGCGTCGCTCAAGTGAAATCGTGAAATTATTAGAAAAGTAAATATTTAACAAATCTGCTAATTTTTACTCTACGATTTATTAAAAAAAACAGACATCGAAATAATTTATCAAAATTATTAAAAAGGGTTTCATAATCCTTTTTATTCGACGTTAAGACACGGAACTACTTTCCATTTATCGTTACCAACTTTACTGGGCGCATGCCACTCAGTGCGCCCGTTAAAATATATGCAGGTAGGGGCAGTAACTTTATTTTAAGGTTGGTTTCAAAGTGCTCACTTGATCGTGAACAGCCTTTAGTACAGTTGGCGCATGCAGCATGCCGCGGGCAGCGGGCAGTTCGCAGGAGAAAGTCGGCTGGTGACCTTGAAGATGAGTCTCCGGCGGAGGGCGTCCCGTACGAGCAAGACCGGCCCATGTAAGGCGGTTACAGCATCTAGTTACGACACTGCTGGAACTGAATCCTTGTCCACGCCGTACACTGAAAATGACATTGTTCGTCTTCTGCGCGTGTACCAAGCATTGCGTTGACCTACTCCACACACACACACACGCAACTGTCGAAGTCGCATGGTTAACAATGATCAACATGTTTGTTTATATGTTCATTTTTAGAATACTATCACATTTATATGTCTATAATAATTTGAACTATTTAATTCAATCTAACTGCATTGAATTTCGGTAGAGGAAGTGCACGCAAATATCAAAGCACTTGTTTACTAAACGTACAGTTCCCCTAACCTCAAATTCAATCCCCACCGTTTTCGCTATATGTGTTGACAGGCGAGCAGTTCAGTGTTACGACCACGGAAGCTTGTGCGCAGCCAGCGACATCGCTCTACCTCGTCTATAGGGAGGTAGCTTATATTACAAAGGAGATAAACCCACAAAGACGAGAAGGTGTGTCGGTTCCTGTAATATGGCAGAAGCCATTCGCTTATCGACAGCACAGGCTCTCGTGTCTGCGTGCTGCTGCGATATATCGAGTGCTGCTGAGATATATAGAGTGTTATGTCCTGTCGAGCAGGACGCAGTGGGGACCCGTATGTTGCTGGGTGGTGACGAAATTCTACTGTTGTGTGTTGCTGGGTGGTGACGACATTCTACTGTCGTGTGTTGCTGGGTGGTGACGGCATTCTACTGTCGCGTGTTACGGGGTGGCGACGACATTCTACTGTCGTGTATTGCTGGGTGGTGACGAAATTCTACTGTCGTGTGTTGCTGGGTGGTGACGGCATTCTACTGTCGTGTGTTGCTGGGTGGTGACGACATTCTACTGTAGTGTGTTGCTGGGTGGTGACGACATTCTACTGTCGTGTGTTGCTGGGTGGTGACGACATTCTACTGTCGTGTATTGCTGGGTGGTGACGAAATTCTACTGTTGTGTGTTGCTGGGTGGTGACGACATTCTACTGTCGTTGTGTTGCTGGGTGGTGACGACATTCTACTGTCGTGTGTTGCTGGGTGGTGACGACATTCTACTGTCGTTGTGTTGCTGGGTGGTGACGACATTCTACTGTCGTGTGTTGCTGGGTGGTGACGGCATTCTACTGTAGTGTGTTGCTGGGTGGTGACGGCATTCTACTGTCGTGGTTGCTAGGTGGTGACGACATTCTACTGTCGCGTGTTACGGGGTGGCGACGACATTCTACTGTCGTGTATTGCTGGGTGGTTACGAAATTCTACTGTCGTGTGTTGCTGGGTGGTGACGACATTCTACTGTCGTGTATTGCTGGGTGGTGACGGCATTCTACTGTCGCGTGTTACGGGGTGGCGACGACATTCTACTGTCGTGTATTGCTGGGTGGTGACGAAATTCTACTGTCGTGTGTTGCTGGGTGGTGACGGCATTCTACTGTCGTTGTGTTGCTGGGTGGTGACGTCATTCTACTGTCGTTGTGTTGCTGGGTGGTGACGGCATCTACTGTCGTGTGTTGATGAGGCTCGCGCTCGCTATGAGCGTCTCTCTGCAAGTACTATGTGGCAGATCTTGTGGGGTTTCTCCTACGGTTCTACATTAATGCCATACTTGAAAGTTAATCACAGACTTTTCATAATAAATCTAATTACTTATGTTAAGTGTCCTACTTCATGTATTAAAATATCTGGTCACCTTCATACACAGGCTGTGTCTAAATTCCCATTACACAATGTAAGGACTTGTAGTGGAGACCAAGACGGTAACATTCTGCATAGGAACTTAGGTGAGGAAACGTACCGTTTCCCCGCGACAAACAAAACACCACCACATCACATGCTGACCTCTACCACGTCTGCAACATACTGTACGTCGTTTATGTTCAGGGTCCAATTACAAGAAGGGCTCTATGTGACGACCAGCGACGTCTACACAAACACGGTACCTACGTGCCATGTTCTGGTACACACGATCACCAATACCTGGACGTCCAAGATCCGCCGCAGCTATAACCCGCTCCAGCAGGTCTTCCTCTGATTCCACAGAGGTCTTGTAAATCACGCCCTGCATGTGGCCCCACAGGAAGTAGTCAAGCGGAGTCAAGTCGGGTGAACGTGCAGGCCAAGCGACGGGATGGATAGGTAGAGGTCAAATTTTTAATAAACTGTAACTTTTGACGGACGGATAAATTACCATCTTTCTGACGTCATTCATTAGACGCAATAGGCACTTGGAAATAAATTGCAACGCGGTGGTTAAATGTTTATTTATCTGTGGTAATAGAGAAAAAAAATTTAATGTACAATTATTTCTAGCATATGTTTTTATTACTTACCGAAAGATTGACGGATGACGGATTGTTATGAATCGCTTTCAACTGACGGACAAAACGATACACGGCTGACCGTCGGACGGACGGATGAATGATGGGCGCGACGTACTATATTGTGAGTCCGTAGTTAAAGCGAGCGGAGTAATTTTCCATACTTGGTGGTTAAGCTTTGTCTGCAGCGAGGTGCAGGGACAGTGCTTCAGTAGAGTTGCAAGTAACAGTATGTACTACAGTAGATCTGCGTAGACGTAGTGTTAGTCCTAGAGGAGCCACGTAGTAGCTTACGTTAGCAGACACGTACATCCTCCTGCTGTGTCCGGGGCCGCTCCCCGGAGTTGCGTAACTGTCCACTCCGGCCAGACATTTCAACCTTTAAGCGTAAAGGTCTGGCCGACGATGACCTTTCCCTGCGCCGGCTCTCCTCGGCCTTGCCGTTATCTCCCCCCCCCCCTCCCCCGTGGCATTTCGCTTCCCACCGTCGTCGAACATGTCCCCGTCAACCCCTCCCGCCCACTCCCCGTCCTGGCGTCGTCCCTTCCCGAACTCATACAGCAAGTAACACATTTCTCTACTAGTTAAAGGTTCTTTACGGTAAACTGAGAACTTTTGAAAGTCCTGCTTAAGATCTGCTTGTATCCATATTGTGTATTCTTCAACCACACGTAACATTAACATTTCCAATAGACTAAAGATGAAGTAGACCGCTTACTCGCCTTCTGCGCATCTACTCCGGCATTGACCTACCTCAAAGGAACACAACTGTCATTTCACATCGTCAACCCTGATGAACGTGCTTGTTTACATCTTAAATTCGAAATGACAAGCACTATTTTATTAATAAAATACCTTTACGATTTTGAATTTAATCAAAGAGCATTGCAAACTGGTTACAGGACGTATCAAAAACATCTCTAAGCACTTGTTTACAAATCAGTTTTCTAACCTACAATCCAAACCCCGCCGTTTTCGCTAGACGTGTTGGCAGAATAGCTGTTCAATGTTGTGACACCGAGATTTGCTGTGCGCAGCCAGCGAGGTCGGTCTACCTCATATTTAGTCTATGAGTTGACGTGCCTGTTAACAAGTGCGCAAGTAGGAGCAGTGACATTTTTCATAGGTTGATTCCAAAAGTGCTCACATTACCGTGAACAGCCTATACAGACAAGTTTCTGGAAACCAGTTGCCAAACGTTCTCTTGCAACTCTACAGCTGAAATATCGTATAACTTACTTTACGGTAAAGTGAGTACTTTTGAAAGCTCTCTCGTTTTAAAATCATTGTCAACAAATGTACTTTATTTCAGCCTTTGACGTTAACTTCCGAATACGGTGGAATATACACACTCTGTTTATTACTTAGATGGCAATATTTAATCAAATACGGTGGTTAGAGTATAAAATAATAAGATGAAAGGAAAAGTTAACTAGTGCCTCAAAAGTGTTCACTTTACCGTGCAAAGCCTATAGCAGAACATCCTGGAGTTGCCCGGGTGTAAAAGGTGGAACATAATGTCATCTTAGACACGTCTTGGCAAAGACGATCTTATTTCTTAAGGCAGAGTTTTTCAACTTCATGTTTCATAGTCGATGAACAAGACGAGCTTCATGGAGACGAGACGCGTCCATTCAAACTTATATTTCGCTTCTTCCGGCTTGACGAACAACAAACTCAGGACAGGCATTAGGCCCGAGCAGACACGAAATAATATGAATAGGCACGAATACGATATCGTTCGTTCTTTGTTTGTGATTTCATTTATCAACAGAACCTTTAATTTTGAACACTGCTGATAATTGTTACGTTAATTAATTACCTTATTACGTGGTGTCTGTTTAGGCTCTTGGATGATGCATATGCACGGTTTAAGAAACATAACCTTGAAATTGTATCTTAAACCTGCATTCAAGTCGTGTTTCGCTCTTCACAACTTTGTAAATATTATCAAAATAATGTTGAAATTACCTGGAAGTTCGCTGTAGCAAACCACCGCAAACAGACTAGTAGCTGAGCCAGTGGTGGGACTTGGAGGCCTCTGTTGTTATATTTCCTAAGTCCATCGGCAATACTTGGCAGAACAGCATTAAGCACAGTCTCATTACGAAATCGGTAATGGTGCTTGAATTCAGTACTGTATAAATCAAATGGGTCTTGGACATCGCGTATGTGTATTTTTCTCCGCCTGGCATTTGGCATTTCTTCGTCAGGCATATCAACATCAATCGGATTATCGTCTACATCCATTGTAAATACAGCTCACCGAGCACAAAACACTTTAACAGGAAGCTGTTTAAGTACGTAATATCACACTTTTTTTTAGTAATACAACGCCTTTGTACTGTTTATTCTACTCTCAAACCCGAGTAAACAAATGTTAATTACATCATACACATATTACATACATCCACCATTACAAAACCACAGTGTTCTCAGGTCTCAAGTTACCTTTCCAGCAGTCTTGCTCAAGATGATCTTATTTCCCGCCTTAAGCATATCCTTACCGACTTTGAAACATGAATTTCTCGAGCTGTGACTATGCAATACTATTGTTCCTTTTCCGGGTTAGAATCGAACACATGTCTTAAGACAATATTCATGGAGACAACAGTATTGACGGTTGCCTGAGATGACCTTGAGCAATGTCTATGGCAAAATGGGATACCTAATAAGACCATCTTGACCAAGAATTGTCTTAAGATGAGACTATTAATTCCATCCTAAGAGGACAATAACAGATACCTGATCTCGTTAAGAGTCTCCGACCAATTGGTATCCACTACACACTATTTTAAGTTGGGCACTGAAAGGTATACCTACAGATTTTAGTTAAGTTCCGTCGAACGGTGTATAATTGTACAAGGAACAAACATGCGTACATACATGCACGAAAACATTAACACACACACACACACACATATATATTCGTGGAAAGATCTCACTACAAGTTGTGTTGCAACGCAGTTTAGTCCAGAACCACTTTCGCGATCGGATCATTAGAACTGTTGCTCGTCTTATCTGTCTGTCCGCGAATCACGGACGGTCAGTGCCGGAGGAACTTAAATTCTGACTGGCTCACTCACGGAACAGACTCTCTTCACACGAAGACAAGCGGCCAATAGTCAAATGAGACGACTGCAAGTGTGCACACAGGATATATATATATATATATATATATATATATATATATATATGTGTGTGTGTGTGTGTATGTGTATATATATGATTTGTTAAAATTTATTTGTTTTATATATTCCAATAATTTAATCAAATTTATTTGTAGCGTTACAAGTGTATCTTTAGCAAAATAGTTTCCACTGACGCTTGTACAAATACAATATAGTATGTTACAGTCCACGCTTTCTAACTTAGAGCTGCTTTACATCCAATGCTGAATAATTGATGTGAAAACACTTAGTAGATAAATACATATAGATAAATGCAAAGTAGTCGAAAGTGGTTATTTTAATTTGGGAGTACCCATCCTCTGGCTATGAGAAGTTCTGGGGCCTTATTCCTAGTTAATCGTTGGTTTTTTGTATTCGTTAAGTTTCGAAAGCTTTTGAAACTAATAAGATTTTCGAGAAAGGCAATTTCGTATTCTAGGTTACATTTCTTTACAGCCCTCCGAGCATTTGGCCATGTTAGGGTATTCGTTAGAGACTGCAAGATGGCAACACTAATCACATGAATTTTAACTCAATCACGAGAGATTATTTATAAATTATGAATAATTTAGCATCAATACATTAATAAACAAAAGCAGTAAATCCCTTAAAATATTTTGTCTGTATTCGGTGTGTTTTAAATGTTACTATTAAATAAATATTGTAATATAGGAAAAAAGGTATATTTCGTTTGTCAAGTGTGTCAGATTTATTGTCGATATCGTGGCTTTCGTGGCTGATATGGATTAATGAAAAAACAAATATTTGTAAACGTCATAAATTATTTATTACATACAGTCAATCACAGTAAATTATTATAATAATCTTGCTTAATCGAAATGAGATTTTTTTTCCTGCAAAATGTGGTTTCTGAGGCATCCATGACGGAGAAAAGGCTTAAACTTTCATTGGTAAGAAGATTCTTGTTAATATTACTTTTAGAACACTTGATAACGTTATTAATGTAGGAACAGTTTTTCTTTAACACTCCTTACATACACCTTGGAAACTTATAGTTGGCAAGTAGAAACGCGCGAGTAATAAATACCTACAAATGGTTATTTATGTCCAGGAGGAAGATATTTTAGAGGTTCCCAGACTAGTAGCGTCAAGGACAACTGCAGACCTTTAATTATCACGTGTTCAACAGAAAAAAAGGGGGGGGGGCAGGAGAGAGAAAAATAACTTTTACCTACTTGTAGCGCAGGTTATTAAATTTCACGTAATGTAGACTAAAATGAGAATTGTATACATATTTGTACATATGCACCCGTAATTGTTTGAGTCCCACTAAAATTTATTTCGAACTTTCCAGTTTAGGCGGAAGTGTTAAGAAATAATTTGTTGAAAGTACTCCGGTAGGCGGTGTTATGTTACCCGCGCCCGTGCAGCTTATGATATGACATTAGTTCCGATAACCTCGGCCAATTGCGACAGTGTAACTCCTATGTTACCTCATTCCCAGCCAATCTGATCCGAACTTACGATGTTTGGAGGTGAAGTGCTTTAATTTGGAGACCAGACTCGTTTACGATTGTCTGGTACGAAAATTATATTTATAAACATGGCTTACATATCTGCTGTACTGAGTAAAATTGGCCAAGAATGCATTCAAGTAAATAAATGTCAAAGCAGACATCGGATACACTAAATTAACCAAACCATTAAATGCAAAATACATTACGCCGTGTCTTTGAAACATTATCATTAAATTATTATTTTTTCTGTAAATTATCTCTCCAATATTTATCGCAGGCTAATATGTTGTTCCAATATATTTTAAATGTACGCAAGTAATTTTAACAAATTTTAAATGGGCACGAACTTTCACACAAAGTACCTTTTTCAAAGATTGATTACATTTGTTTATGATAACAGTACTCGATCGATCATACATTCAATAAGTTGGCGGATTGTCATATTAAATGCCTGCATTAGGGAACAACGTGTACTCTTCCTATGGGCGTGCGCATGAGTGAATTTAAGTTGAGAGATTTGGGTGGCTCTTAACAACGATGTCTTGAGAGCCGATGGGGGAGAAATGGGTTGAGAATGGAGCAGCGCCAGAATTCAAGGGCGGGGAAAGCGGGAGATCCTCGAGAAAACCCGCCAATCAGGGGCATCGTCCGGAACGATTCCCACTTGCGAAAATCCGGGAGTGAGCCGGCCGGGGAGGCAAGGAGGCTAACCGCTCAACCTCCACGGTCCCCAGCCATGTAGGAAACTCGTATCACTGGCAGTGAAGAGCGACGATTATAGACTTCTTAAACCATCTCGCAAGTAATATGGATCGTGTACAGCTGTGAAGAGGGGCAGAGAATACAGTGATAATCTGTTGTCCTCCAAACCATAGTATGGTTAGGCCTCGCCCACCCGCCAAGCTGAATTACTCCTGGTTTATATCTTAACACAGGTGTTCAAGGACACTTATTTTGACAATGCAATTGTACATTTATGCTAATGTGCATTACGTTGCAAAACAAACTAAAATTCTCGATTTTTGTCAAGAAATGATCACGTGATTAGTGCATTATCGTTCTTAATTTATTAATCGTTTCTCGCCATTTGACAATGAACAGGAACAGGAAACAAGCAGACAAGATTGAGCGACTACGTTTGAAGATATTTGTAGTATGTAACTGCCTGAGGGCAAGTTGCTCGGACAACCAGAAAGAGGAAAGAAGCTGCCATGCCTTGCAGCGAGGAACAATCCCAGCGTTCACTTAGAGTGATTTCAAATAACCACGGAAACAGGAACCAGGTTGGCAGGACCGGTATTCAAACCGAAGATTCCCCACTGCCCCACTTCACTCGATCAGACTGTTTCGGGGCCGCGGTGGCGTAGCGGTTAGAGCACTCGCTTCCCAACATGGCGAACCGGGCTCCACTCCTGACCGGTTCACTCCCAGATTTTCACGCTTGGGAATCGTGCAGGACTATGCCGCTGATTGGCGAGTTTCCTCGGGGATCTCCCGTTTTCACAGCCCTTACATTCTAGCGCTGCTCCATTCTCACCCCCATTTTACTGCCATCAGCTCTCAAGACCTCGGGGTTAAGAACCGCCCAAATCTCTCCACTTTTTATTCCTTCGTTCTTTATTTTCTGCTCAATATTCCAGTTGGTATGACTGCACTGTTCCTTCTGGAGTGCGTATGTAGACGCACTGGGTTTCCCCGCTCTACGTGTCCTGTATCCTTGCAGTCTGACGTGGTCGCTATCACGCTCTGACACTCTGACGCAAGCAAGGAGCACCCAAGGCTGTTTACGATACAGCGAGCACTTTTCAAATCAATCCTTCGAAAATGTCACTGTCCCTACCTGCGTGTAGTTCTAACGGGCACACGAAGTGGCTGGCAAGCGACCAGTCTAGTTTGTAACGACGCGACGGAAGGAAAGCTGTCCCATGCCTCGACTACGATTATTTATTTTTCTTTGTGATTTTATTTAATGCATATAAGTGTATGGATTGGGAAATTCTTGAAATATTTACTTTTACAATAATTTTACAGATTCCCTTTACTGACACATGGATAAAGTGATATGGCCCACGGAAATGTTGATTATACATATGGCGAAAGGATACACAATGTGTTTGCAAGTAGATCCTAAGCAGAGCTTTCAAACGTGCTCATTTTACCGTGAACAGCGTATGTAGAGTTGTAACTCAAGGGTATAACGAGAGATCCTTATCCTATTAATTTGTTTGCCCAAGTTAGTTATACGTTACTGCCAACTTTAGAACCCAGAGTAAATTCACATTCTCACTTTGTTGTGTTAGTGGTGTTGCAGAAACCTCGCCAGCTGTTTTTGTGTATCGTGATTGGCCTATGTTTTTCCGGCCAATATTATTGGTATGACACTTATCCGCAGATATTTAATATCACAAATACATCTGACCGGATATAAACTACGACCGTGAAGATGAACCGCTTCATTGCAACAAGTTTTGTGTGTACATTCACGAAAATACAAGTGACGCGAATAAACATACATGAACAGCGCCTACAGAAAGTAACCCGTGATATCATCATCAACATTAAATATGCAAATAAATTCAGAGTTCATACAATATCCAGGATGATTCTCAATTAAACTGACAAATTTCGGGAGGTGATTCTTCATGAAAAAGTAAAAGGAAAACATATGTGACATTTTGTACCTAAACCGAATATTAAGGGAGTTATGAGCCTTAAAAAACGAGGTTTTAAACCGTATTTGTGCAAAATATCGGTAACGAAGTAAAATACAATGACAACTCTCGGAACATTATTGTATGTTATCGGGAGCTTCAAGGTAAGAGCCGATATTTTGCACAAAATACGACTTAAAAATCTCGTATTTTCAAGGCCTCATACCTCCCTTAATATTCGGTTTAGGTATAAAGTGTCATATATGTTTTCCTTTTACTTTTTCATGAAGAATCACCTCCCGAAGTTTGTCTGTCTATATGATAATCGTCCTATACGAATAAACTACACGATTGATGCTAGCTTGTCGTTTAATGAAATATGTAATATATTTATATATTTTGAAATGCTGAAGTTGTACGAGCGTAGAACCTCGACTTACGGCGAACTTCGGGTATCTTCGGTAAGGTTTCGTGTTCCCTGTTCGAGTTACTAGTGAGGGCCTGGACCCAAGCAGCCTCTTCGTCTTTAGTAACTTGGAACAATTCTTATATTGATCCGGCTAGGCAACAGAGATGCAAACCTCTGAGCTCACATCCTGGAGTCCCTGGGTTCACATACCGGTCTGCCCCCCCCCCTTTTTACTACGGTTTCCCCGAGATCACTCCGGGCGAATACCTTACCCGCAGATCACTGGCCTATGCCTCCTTCTTCATGTTTGCTTCTCCAAGCAACTGGTTCTGTCTCTCATGACCTCGCTGTGGATGAGACGTTTAGCCCTACCAAAACTACCACATTCTTAAATTCTTAATTTTTAATAAAAAAAAAAGTAAAGGGCCAAACTTTACACCAACTAGTTTCGTTACATATTGGGATGTGAATTCGATTAGGAATAAAGATATGCAGAGACCTAAATTCAGTTATTAAGTAATAAAAATCGTTACTTGTTCGAGGAATCGCGCTTTCGAAATTAAGGCGAATCCTAACAAGTTGGCAGCACTCAGGACTGCCACACTTGGTCAGTCATCCTGGGAATACAAAAAGAAAATTCTAAATTTAAAGTATTTTGCATGCGTGCAAAACAGTTTACAGCAGAACGCAAGAGAAATTTTTGCGAATGAGTAAATTTCAAATTCTTAATATTTTTCCCGCGTGATTAAAGAATACTTGCTGTTAAGGGGACGCACCACCTAAGTTACGTCACATATACCAACGTATACTTACATACAGTTAACAAAATTATTAGAGCTGAGATCCCTAGAGGTTATTTAATAACATATCTCACACACGATGAAATAGATTACGACGCTCTTAAGGTAAATAATACAGGATTAAATTAATAGCTTACACCTGACCTTCAAATGCTCTAAAATACGATAGTGAATTTTTTAGTTACAAATGATAGAACATCTGGTTATGATGATGGTGTTGAAACTACAGGTTCTATGTCAGTAATGAATGTAAAAGTAAATAGGACTTACTAAAGGATTATAAAATCATTTTAAAAACCAGAATATAAATAGTATTGTTACTGAGACTAATGGCTATATGCACAGTTAGTTTAAGTCAAGTTGGAGTCTAGGTTTTCTTACATAGGTTCTACAGGATTTTTTTGGACAAGCTTCTGGAACAAATTGAGTAAACATTTTGAGTATAAAAATGCTTTTAAATTAAAGTTTCACTTTAACTCCATTACATACAACAATGTGTATAGCATCTTGTCTCTTAAGAGGACACGTGGATTATAACTTAAGTAATCAATAAATCCGTTCAGATAACGGAGATGAATCAGTCAATACTCTACTTTCAGTGAAAAAAAAGTATCGTCGTGCTACCGATAATTTCCATAATTACATTTCAGATTACTTCGTTTCAATGGAAGCGTGAAGCAACTGACACGTGAAGGAATTCAAGAAGGTCGCAGCTATAATCCCCGTTTGGCAGCGCATTCAAGAAGGTCGCAGCTACAATCCCAGTTTGGCAGCGCATTCAAGAAGGTCGGAGCTACAATCCCAGTTTGGCAGAACATTCAAGAAGGTCGCAGCTTACAATCCAGTTTGGCAGAACATTCAAGAAGGTCGCAGCTACAATCCCAGTTTGACAGCGCATTCAAGAAGGTCGCAGCTACAATCCCAGTTTGGCAGAACATTCAAGAAGGTCGCAGCTACAATCCCAGTTTGGCAGAACATTCAAGAAGGTCGCAGCTACAATCCCAGTTTGGCAGAACATTCAAGAAGGTCGCAGCTACAATCCCAGTTTGGCAGAACATTCAAGAAGGTCGCAGCTACAATCCCAGTTTGGCAGAACATTCAAGAAGGTCGCAGCTACAATCCCAGTTTGGCAGCGCATTCAAGAAGGTCGCAGCTACAATCCCAGTTTGACAGCGCATTCAAGAAGGTCGGAGCTACAATCCCAGTTTGGCAGAACATTCAAGAAGGTCGCAGCTACAATCCCAGTTTGGCAGAACATTCAAGAAGGTCGCAGCTACAATCCCAGTTTGGCAGCGCATTCAAGAAGGCCGCAGCTACAATCCCAGTTTGGCAGCGCATTCAAGAAGGTCGCAGCTATAATCCCAGTTTGGCAGCGCATTCAAGAAGGTCGCAGCTACAATCCCAGTTTGGCAGTACATTCAAGAAGGTCGCAGCTACAATCCCAGTTTGGCAGCGCATTCAAGGTTCACTGTCTCTCTCTAACAGCCAAGAGGTCGAGCTATGTTACAGCATCCAAGCGCGTCTTCTCATCACCACGACTTAGCTCTTGAACTCCCGCCAGTAACAGGAGAGCACAGTGGTAAATTCCAAAAATTAGGGGGGGGGAGGGGGAGTAAATGGGCTTCAGGCCTTTCCTTGGAGCTTGATGTTACACTGGATTCAATATTATTGATATAGAGCAGTTTATTTACGCATTTTCACACGATTTTTAAAAAATCAAACTTTTGAAAAATCTCTCCATGTATAACGTTTTTCGTCCTTTTCCTAGAAATACGTCATGTAGCACAAGCATTTGAAGATTCTGTTAACCTAAAAGTATCTTGTTTTTGGTTAAATTAAAATTTTACCTATGTTTCGCCTGTAAATGAAAATATTTCATTTTATAATAATGTGAATAAAAACAGAGAGAAATAGGTGTGTTGGTAACACCTAGTAAGGAATAGTTATCATGAGAAATGTCATTAAGCCGAGTGCTCACAGGCGCGATGCTCTGTACCTTTGCTGTTATTTCCTAGATTTAGCTAAGATGTGTTTGTACGAGTCGTAGGAATAACCTGAGAGTAGAAATTGAGCAGGTCTTCAGAAGTGTTGGGAGAAACCACAGCGAGTGAACTGTCGACTATCCACTAAGTAGTGAAATATGTACTTAGCACAGGTGCAGCTATAGGCTTACTGTCTAGCGCGTGGTTCGATCTATATGGAGGGTCCCTCACGTAGTTCCTCCCTTAAAGCCCTTAGTCAAGCAGCCATTTTACCGAGAATCCAACAGGGGTTATGTGGTATGTGTGTTATTTTATTTTAGCGTTATTTTTCATCTCGGTGTATTAAACAAATCACCTCTTAAACTAAACAAATGGCGAAAGAATATTATGTGAAGAGGAAATATATGAATTGGCATTTGTAATAACGTAAACATGGGAGTTTTTGCTTTGAAATTAATTTTTACTACAAATTTTAAGCCTATTAAAAAAAAAAAGGTACATGAATTTATTTTTGGATAATAAGATAATGATTTACATAACAAGATACACATTTCTACGATGCTCGCAGAACCGTCTGTACAATTGTTTTGTGTATTGGTGGTTTCGTCAAATGAACGCAAATGTTAAGTGAAATGTTAAAGTTTTCTAATATGCATGGGCCTTTAGTGGGAGTCTATATTCGCCACACTACTAAGCCTCACACATGGGCAATATGAAGCTTGTGACGTCGTCGTCAACCCTCATGAAGGCTGTTCGCGGTAAAGTGAGCACTTATGAAATCAACGTTTGAAAAATGTCACTCACAGCTCCTACTTGCAGGGAGAGCTAAGTGCCACTCACAGATCCTACCTGCAGGGCGAGCTAACTGTCACTCACAGCTCCTACCTGCAGGGCGAGCTAACTGTCACTCACAGCTCCTACCTGCAGGGCGAGATAACTGTCACTCACAGCTCCTACCTGCAGGGCGAGCTAACTGTCACTCACAGCTCCTACCTGCAGAGCGAGCTAACTGTCACTCACAGATCCTACCTGCAGGGCGAGCTAACTGTCACTCACAGATCCTACCTGCAGGGCGAGCTAACTGTCACTCACAGCTCCTACCTGCAGGGCGAGCTAACTGTCACGCGCCCAGCAAACCTAGTAACAACGTAGGGAATGTAGTTCCATGTCTAAACGTTGAACTAAAAGAGCTAGATTGATATTCGTGAATACTGAAGCTATTTCTTTTACTCTAAGCCTTTTTGGAGCATTTAAACGTATAAACTAACCAATTTGCAGAATATTTAATTTTCTAATGATTTTAACTGTTTCTCTTGACCGACGCATGAATGAAGGGACCAGATCCATGGCAATGTTAGATCTATATACGGCGTAAGGATACACAACAAACAAAGTTCCCGGTGGAATGTGCGCTGGCCTCGCCAAACTCCCCTCCAGGTGGCCGATACCTATTAAAAGGTCATACCTGGAGTACTTCTCTCTAACACGGCTCTTCAGATGTTCAAGATGCCACGGAACTTCGCAATTTTCAAACAGACATGCAGGTCCGAAATATAAAAAGAAACTACACTATTCTACTCAAACATACACTAACTATCGTGCCCATGCATTTCTTTCTTCCACGTTCAATTTAAGCATAGTTAAGGATACACAGTGTGTATACAAGTAGATCATACTAAACAAGACTTTCAAAAGTGCTCAGTTTAGTATGAACTGCCTTTACTATAAAAAAAATGCTACGCCGTACCGAGCTATCAATTCCGTGGGTAATTTATAACCTACCTTGCCGACAATGGCGTTCTAGCCAATGCTTTTGGCGTACATGATGCTCAAACGTTATCTTGCTGTTTCGATCGCCATACTACTGGAAATAGACATTGCTTTAAAACATGAATTTAGATATGCATACATGCGTGCCTGAGGCACAGCAATAAGTATTATTAAAAAAAGATAACTGGTTTTTGAATAACGTAATCTTATATACCGAATCTGTGATGGCCATTGTATAGTGAATCGCAATTACTCGTGTCATTTACATTTTGCAAGTAACTGTGCGATGAAGCAATTTTGTATGCAGCCAAAAAATTCGTAGGCACATGCTTCTTATTCGATATATATATATATATATATATATATATATATATATATATATATATATCCAAATTTATATCTGTTTCCGATTTATTCGCACTCTTCCTTACATGTGTAACGCCCTTAAGTATCCAAATTTGGAAAGATTTAGTTGTTTTTTGAGTGGGAAGTTTCATGTTGGTGCCACTTGTAATTTTTTTGTAAGGTGTTGGATGAAAACACGTAGAAAGAGACGCCATAGAGGTTGGCACGTGCTTGGATGTGGGTGGTTCAATGTTTGGTGCACCGGCCCTCCAGAGAAAAAAACACTCCGTTATGCTTGACTCAAGTTGCCTGTAAACGGTGGACAGGTTCTGGGAAGATCAGGAGGGAAGACTGTTTGGTCGTCAGACACGCAAGAACAGATGCAGTGACTTCCTTGTCGAACAACATGTGGCAGATACGCTAGAGCATATCCTCGCCTCTAAACACAACTCTGCAGTTTCTAGCAGTGAACCGCGCCTCTAGACACGATTATGCAGTTTCTAGCAGTGAACCTTGCCTCTAAGCACAACTCTGCAGTTTCTAGCAGTGAACCGCGCCTCTAGACACGATGATGCAGTTTCTAGCAGTGAACCGTGCCTCTAAACACAACTCTGCAGTTTCTAGCAGTGAACCGTGCCTCTAAGCACAACTCTGCAGTTTCTAGCAGTGAACCGCGCCAGCTAAACACAACTCTGCAGTTTATAGCAGTGAACCGCGCCTCTAAACACAACTCTGCAGTTTCTAGCAGTGAACCTCGCCTCTAAACACAACTCTGCAGTTTCTAGCAGTGAACCGTGCCTCTAAGCACAACTCTGCAGTTTCTAGCAGTGAACCGCGCCAGCTAAACACAACTCTGCAGTTTCTAGCAGTGAACCGCGCCTCTAAACACAACTCTGCAGTTTCTAGCAGTGAACCGCGCCTCTAGACACGATTATGCAGTTTCTAGCAGTGAACCTCGCCTCTAAACACAACTCTGCAGTTTCTAGCAGTGAACCTCGCCTCTAAACACAACTCTGCAGTTTCTAGCAGTGAACCGCGCCTCTAAACACAACTCTGCAGTTTCTAGCAGTGAACCGCGCCTCTAGACACGATTATGCAGTTTCTAGCAGTGAACCGCGCCTCTAAACACAACTCTGCAGTTTCTAGCAGTGAACCTCGCCTCTAAACACAACTCTGCAGTTTCTAGCAGTGAACCGCGCCTCTAGACACGATTATGCAGTTTCTAGCAGTGAACCTCGCCTCTAAACACAACGCTGCAGTTTATAGCAGTGAATCGCGCCTCTAAACACAACTCTGAAGTTTCTAGCAGTGAACCGCGCCTCTAAACACAACTCTGCAGTTTCTAGCAGTGAACCGCGCCTCTAGACACGATTATGCAGTTTCTAGCAGTGAACCTCGCCTCTAAACACAACTCTGCAGTTTCTAGCAGTGAACCTCGCCTCTAAACACAACTCTGAAGTTTCTAGCAGTGAACCTCGCCTCTAAACACAACTCTGCAGTTTCTAGCAGTGAATTGGGCCTCTAAACACAACTCTGAAGTTTCTAGCAGTGAACCTCGCCTCTAAACACAACTCTGCAGTTTCTAGCAGTGAACCGTGCCTCTAAGCACAACTCTGCAGTTTCTAGCAGTGAACCTCGCCTGGCGTTCCTCTTACAATACATATGTATATCACCGGGGACTTTTTTGAGCAGAAAAACACGTGCTTTTTGCTATCGAAAATTAATAATTAAATAAAAAATTACTGAAAAACTAATTGTTACATTTGCATCGATAAAGAGCTTGAGATCATCATTTCTTATAGGTTGCTCACGGTAAAATGAGCAATTTTGAAAGCCCTACTTAAGATCTAATTTTATACACGCTGTGTGTTCCTCCGCCTTGTGTAAAATTAACATTGACATGGGCCTCATCGCTTTCTTCATGTGTCGGTCAAGTGAAACTGTCAAGTTATTATAAAACTAAATATTTTACAAATTCTGCTCATTTGTACACTTCGATGCATAAAAAAATACAGAAAGCGAGAGAAATAATTTAAGTTACCACAAATGGTTACCTAACACTTTTTGTTCGACGTTAATATATGGAACTACTTTCCCCTCCATCTTTACCAACTTTACTGAACACACGTCGCTCATTGAGCCCGTTAAAATATATGCAGGCAGGGGCAGTGACTTTTTCCTAAGGTTGGTTTCAAAAGTGCTCACTTTATCGGGAACAGCCTTTACCAACTGACAAGTGCGAGTGTGTTGCGGTGGATTGGCCCACTTGGAGGTGATCACAGACAGCCGCGCGTGAACAAGAAGTTGGACAACGGCCAACCAAAGACTACGAGCTCATAGACGACTCGGCTTGCTCCATTGTGCTCACACACACACACACTACTTAACACACTCACACCCAGCGTACACAGTTGTGTATATTACGCACGCGTAGGTAGTTCTTGGTCTGTGCTGCACACTGCGTAGCTCAATGACCAATGGCCTCACCCGGGGGTAAATTATTCCCAAACCGTCTTACTGGACTAGGTCATCATAATTGGCGCATATTACTGTAGCCGTGCATATAGTCTACAGTTCATTGGCTGTGAGAACGAAATAAGTATTAGGCTCATTGGCTGTAAGAATAATATTAGGTCGACTTAAGTGCAGCACTCATCGTAAAATTTTGTGTTTTGAAACACGCGAAACCGTAAATTTAAGCCGTGTTAAGATCTACTTGTATACACATAGTGTCACGGTCTCGTTGTGTTTTTCACGCGCCGGTCAACTTAAATTGCGAAATTATTATAAAAGTAAACACTTTACGAAATTACTGATTACTGAAGTTATTTACATTAAAAAAAACCCCAAAGTATTCACAAATATTTACCTAACACTTTAAATTCAACATTGAGAAAGGAACTACCTTGACGCCGTCGTTACCAACTTGCCCTATGAAATAAATGCAGGTTTAGCCAGTGACAGTTTCCTAATGTTGATTTCGAAAGTGCTCACTTAACCTAGAAGGACTTGTGTGTAGAGATGAAACAGCCGTTCATACTTCAAGACAACAAAATGGCGTCACTGACCAGCAACTTGTCTAGACGGAGTTCTCCTGTCGCCGCCTGGTAACTATTCGCCAAACTGCGCTACAGCCAACAGGACATCTTTCGAAGCACGCGGTAGCCAATCAGACTCAACGACCGCTTCCAGACCCTCGGACAGGCAATCAGTGAATGGGCACGATCCCATCAAGGGAACAGCCACTTTGTTTCGCTTCCGTGTGCTTCCTGTTCTGTGTGTTGCCTGTTATGTGACGCAGAGTTGCAGTTACGTTCGCGTGTCACCCGGACTCGAACAAATGACTGTCGCATCGCAAGCGGGTAGTGGTGGAGAGGAGGTGGCATTAGTATTGTTACACTTCGCTGTTCTTCATCGCTTCCTTGCTCCGTCCTGCGCGAGCGAGCGAAGGAGTGTGTGAAGGTCGGGCGAGCGATAATCTGAGAAGTGCGTGGAGATTTACAAAGGCAAGCTGCCGCGTGCCACCACGATAACCCTATCGCGACTCGTGCATTCATGCCCTTCATCGGATCGAATTTCTGAGGTTATCTTTGCCAACATGTTCTGGTCATCGCCTTTGCGTCTCACAGCGAGACTCTGGGTGCGGTGAACCTTCTATATCGGGCAGACGAAACTACATGAGCCGTGATGTGCCTCCAAGCTGTCAGTTTAGAGTTTGGAGGATTGTGCGACCTCAAGCGCCAGATGTGTGAAGACAGCGAAGACGACGAACCAGCAGAGTGACGAGTGGCGGAGAGAGAGAGAGAGAGAGAGAGAGAGAAAGAGAGAGAGAGAGAGCGGAGGGAGTTAAGTCTGCGACTGCGAGCATCGCTACGGCGAAGTGTGAGACTGATGGGCAGGACTACTGAACTGGATGTGTGAGAGACGGACATTTATAATGATGGCAATAGACTGACTGAACATGTGTGAATAATGAGTGTGAATTAAGTTACTATAACCAAATAGAGACATTTATAAGGGCTTCAAATATAAATGACATAGACATTAAAATTTGAGCTTACTGAGAATAATAATAGTAATAATGGACATAAAAAAACTGACGTAAATAAAAGGTTTGTAAATAAATTCAAATCAAATTTTGTTTTATTTTTATTAATACCCCTAGCCCTCACTGAACACGCTTATCCGGCATCTTGTATACGCTATTCACGATAAGATGAGCACTTTTAAAAGCCCTGCTTAAGATCTACTTGTATGAACGTTGTGTATTCTTCCGCCTTATGTGAAATTAACATTGCCATGGACCTCATCACTTTATTCATGCGTCGGTCAAATGAAACTGTGTAATTATCAGAAAAGTAAATATTTTACAAATCTGCTAATTTTTACACTTTGGCATATTAAAAAAAGAGAAAACCAAAGAAACAATTCAAGATACCTTACTGGCTGCGTGCCACTCTGTGCACCCGTTAAAATATATGCAGGTAGGAGCAGTGACTTTTCTCTAAGGTTGATTTAAAAAGTGCTCACTTTACTATCGTGAACAATATACAGGATGTTTCTCAATTGGACCGACAAACACAGTGAGGCGATTCCTTACGTAAAAATAAGTAGAAAATATTCAGGACACGTAGTACCTAAACTGAATGGTAAGGGAGTTTAAGCCCTTGAAAAGTGAGATTTTGAAATGAATTTTTTTAATATATCAGAAAAAAACTGAAATGAAACTACAATTCTCCGTTCATTGTTCCATGTTAATGGGATCTTCAACTTAAGAGCAAACTCACATATATACCTTTCCCCGTACACGAAATAACAGGGGGGGGGGCACCTTATATTTCCTGGCAACTATTTTACAGTCAGGAATTTCAAACTTTTGATGATGAATTATTGAGCAGCATGGCCTAAGTAACAGAAATTGTCCTCTTGTCGCAAATGCCCAGGACTTACATGTACTACGCCTACCACATAGGCAATACTATCTACATCCGCGTACAAACCTCTGCGTGTCCACTGCGCAGACGACTGCTTATTTGTTACTGGCGACAGTTTGTATGTATGCCATGTATTTTATGTTTGTATGGAATTTTTGCGAATCGCAAAAGAAGTGAAATTAAATTACAGTTGTTCTAAAAATGTGTAATGTGACCGGGAACCTCAACGTGAGAGCAAACCGCTAGTAATGCCTCTCCTCGTAATGAAGATAAAAGAGGTGGCCACCCTCTTGTTGCATACAACGTTTTTTACCGTCAGGAATTATGAACGTGTGATGCTAGTTTATTGAGCAGTAACACCTAAGTAACAGAAATGATCCTCTTGTCGCAACAACCTAGGATCCACCATTCTCGAGATATCAGAAGGCAAACACGATGGCATGCGTGGTAACGCCTGCTAGGTAGGCAGCACATGAGGCAGGTACTTGTGCAATGAGACCGACACAAGGGGGGATATATCGCCAGCACCAGCGATATTGCCTAACACGTGGCCACCCCTGTGATCTTCTTTATGGGAGAAAAATGTGTGTGTGTGTGTGTGTGGGGGGGGGGGGGGAAGTATTGATACGGGTGTGCTCTTAGGTCGACGTTCACGGTAACAATAACACATTTTACGAAGAATTATAATTTCATTTCAATTTTTTTTTCCGATATATTGTACAGATACATTTCAAAATCTCACTTTTCAAGAGCTTATAACTCCCTTATTATTCAGTTTAGGTAGTACGTGGCCTGTATATTTTCTACTTATTTTTGCATAAGGAATCGCCTCACTGTGTTTGTCGGTCTAAATGAGAAACATTCTGTCTATGCCACAGTATCTAACGTTCTGCATAACTCTGGTTATCATGACGTAGCATGTTAGACTCCGGAGATGACAAATACTTTATTTGGGGGGGGAAGAGGTTTGGGGGGGGGGGGGGAGTGTCATTTTCTCATTTTACGAGTGCAAGTCCAGACTTTCGATTTGTAGCATGGGAGGGGTCACAGTTTCATTATAACTAGTGAACAATATAAAATTAATCAAATAACATTAATATATAAAATGATTCTGATAGTACTTCACTTCAGTATGATAACATTCACAGGGCAGTTTCATGTCAATGTGATGGTTTGGAGAGGATAATGTCTCCTGTGAACCCCCCCCCCACCCGACCCTGGATAAACCACTGGTGAGATTTCTCTCTTACTGCGCAGTTGATGAGAGGCAGTTTGTCTCTGTCTGCTAGTGAAATCACTTTCGTGATCGAGGAGGTCATCGAGAGCACGGCCGCATTTCTCGTTGTTTACTTGCCCCGCGTATTTCGACAGACCCTAGAGAACATTGGCTCGACCACTACAGAGAACAACAAAGACACCGACAACTTCAAATTTAAGAGTCAGTATTCCGGACATATATCTGTGCATTTGCTTTTTGCGCGTTTACACGCATCTCAGTAACTTTAATATCCTGGCAATACGACTTTTTTTTACAGCAAATATAAAAGCAATCATATAAGTGAGTTCCACGATGTATGTACATTGGCCACATCACCGGCGAGACACGATTTGTCCGCCACGTGAAGTAATGCATGCGTGGCAACGCCTTATCACGGACTAGCGAAGCTCGTGTTATTGGCGCGTTGTTCCTAGTCGCCTAGCATTCACCACACTTATCATGTGTCCCCACACAAGTATCAGTCTAGTGGATTAAGGTCAGGAGACCTGGCAGGCCAATGAACTGCACCGCGACGCCCGAACCAACGTAACAACACAGTAAGTGGCAGTATAGGCCGTTCACGGTAAAGTGAGCACTTTTTAAGGCCTTTTGTTATAATCCAGTTTTTATATTTAAGCTGTTTTTAATATCATCATTGTCACGTGACTAATATATACGGTGTATGATTTCACCACTCTCAAAAGATTATGTCCGAGGCTGCAATAAAACATATTTATTAGTGGCCAATGCCTGTTGGGAGGGCCTTAAAAAGTGCTCACTTTATGGTGAACAGCCTATAGTGATACATATGAAACGCCTATAACACAATAACAACGCTTTGTACTACATACTCTATGCTCATAGGACCATTTAGCTTGTTTTGATCCTAGGAATAACCTCCCGAAGTTTGTTACAGTAGATTTTATTCAACCTGTAGGTCTGTACTTCACCTTGGTTCCAGCAGTGTTCACCGCTAGCTGTGAGTCAATGTCTCCCCGCTCTGTAGGTCTGTACTTCACCTTGGTTCCAGCAGTGTTCACCGCTAGCTGTGAGTCAATGTCTCCCCGCTCTGTAGGTCTGTACTTCACCTTGGTTCCAGCAGTGTTCACCGCTAGCTGTGAGTCAATGTCTCCCCGCTCTGTAGGTCTGTACTTCACCTTGGTTCCAGCAGTGTTCACCGCTAGCTGTGAGTCAATGTCTCCCCGCTCTGTAGGTCTGTACTTCACCTTGGTTCCAGCAGTGTTCACCGCTAGCTGTGAGTCAATGTCTCCCCGCTCTGTAGGTCTGTACTTCACCTTGGTTCCAGCAGTGTTCACCGCTAGCTGTGAGTCAATGTCTCCCCGCTCTGTAGGTCTGTACTTCACCTTGGTTCCAGCAGTGTTCACCGCTAGCTGTGAGTCAATGTCTCCCCGCTCTGTAGGTCTGTACTTCACCTTGGTTCCAGCAGTGTTCACCGCTAGCTGTGAGTCAATGTCTCCCCGCTCTGTAGGTCTGTACTTCACCTTGGTTCCAGCAGTGTTCACCGCTAGCTGTGAGTCAATGTCTCCCCGCTCTGTATGAAAGAGTGTCTGCTGGAAGATCAATGCAATTTGCAATCCTTTACACGCTCGACGAGATATAATTTGCTTGTCTCGGAAAGAACAGGGTATTATTTTTCACGTGGGCGGCCCTGGTGCGGCAATCAGTGTTTTAGCTCGCTCTTTAGCGAGAGGGAGGGAGGGAGGGAGGGAAGAGAGAGAGAGAGAGAGAGAGAGAGAGAGAGGAGAGAGAGAGAGAGAGAGAGAGAGAGGCAGTTAAGGTTCCCAGAACGAAGGTCATGTCCCCCAAAGTTTGGCATTTCACGCCACGCAGTACAAAAGTTCGACGACGCAGCTGCAATGGAATGATTACGTTACGCCCCACCCCCAATGTCTCGTATACACAGTTTCCAAACTTAGGAGGGAGCATGTTTGGACGAGGGGGGTGGGACAAACATTTAGGCGCCCTCTTAAGACACTTTTTTCTCTTATGAATTTAATTTTAATGCACTGAAAACCTAAATTACAAGTTGCATTAAATCTAAAAACCAGAAACGAAGATGAATACAATGATAAGAAATGGCAGTGTAATAATTAATTTGAGATTGTATACATTACATAAATGCATCTCGGTGGAAAATATAACAGTTTGGGCAACCGTTTACTCTCAATATGGAGCCCTTTATAAAATTTAAAGACGGAAAATGTATACCCCCCGTTGTTACCCAATGCATACTGTTATGCGCTCGCTGCTTTGTCCCGCGCGAGCGAGTGGAAGTGAAGGATAGTGCAGTTATATGATAGCGGCGGCGAGTAACAAGGAATATTTTGAATGAAAGGCGGGCGGCAAACCAAGAACTGAGTACCTGTAAAAAAAAAAGCGAGCCGACGCGACAATCCTTTTCGCGGCGCGCGCTCCCGACCATGTTGTATAGAGTTTCTGCGTTTATCTGAAGAATTTTCTAGTGGTTTACTGCCCTGGTTTCTGTCGGCATGACTCGAGGTGCGTCGAACTTTCCAGGTCAAGGCCAGCAGAGTATAAATAGTGCGACGGGCCTCCGGGCCGGGAGTTGTTGAGTGGCTGGAGTTTTCGCAATATACGACGGACGAGCGAGACTAGCGGCTAGAGAAGTGACCAGTGGGAGCAATATCTGCGACTGCGAGCATCGACGCAGTGAAGGGTGCGACTGGCAGGCTGGACAAGTGGACTGGGTGAGTGAGTGACAGACATGACAAATTATGGCAACAGGAAAACTGAAAGTGTGTTAATTATGCGCATGAGTTAATTGGTCATAATAAAACAGAGGCATTCGGAAGGATGTTAACTAGAGTAAAAATATACATTAAATATTGCGCTCACTGAGAAATAAAAAAAATAGTGCTAGTGGAGACAGATAGATTAATGCTGTAAATAATAGCCGTGTGAATAAATTTTAAATCAAATTTAGATATTTTATTTTTATAAGTCCTCCATTTATTACGACCTCGGATACCCCCCTCAAGCATTCGTATAACACTGGTGTCAAAAGTGGGATTGAGGTATTTAATTGTTAATAAAGTTGGTTAATAGGCTAGTAATTGGTGATTTAAAAATAATTAATTAAGACTGTTATGTACAACAATCGCAGTGAATGCTAACTAGAAAAATGTCTGTAGAACTAGAAGCACTGTGGGCATTAATATAGGGGTTTAAGTAGCCGAGTGAGTGCAAGTGTAAATAGCTTGAGAGGAGATGCAAATAATCAAGTAGGTAGTGTGATCGAGAACATAAATAGTGTTAATGAGATTGTAAATAACCAGATAACTAATGTAGATGAATCAAGGGATTAGAAAAATAGACACTGTAAATGAAAATGTAGACAGGAAAATATAAGGCTTCAGTGAGTTAGTGAATGAAAGAGTTGGCTATAGGGACAAGAAAATTGACAGTATAAATGACAAAGTGGACAATGTGAACGAAAGGACAGACAGCGTCGAGAATTAATTAGAACAGAAACTCAGAGCATTAGAGAAGGAATTGCGCGAATCTCTTTAGCAACGGAGCTCCAGTACCTCCACATCGGCAGCCGAGAAAAATGAAGAGGCAGTACAGGTCGTAATCAACACAGCAACCTCGGAGAGTGGGGAAATGTGTCTCTATGAAGTCTTCCCCTTAAGATGGTCTGACATCTTGGCGGTAGTACGAATACCAGTTTGGGATATTCACCACTCTGAATGGATCGTCAGCCGAACAGTGGACTTCTACCTCGCGGCTGTACTGAGAGGCCCCGCACTGAGCATACTACAATCTCTGCCATAGCGACATCGACTGGAGTACCCCACACTAGTGTAGGCCCTGGAACTACGTTTCGGCGACTAGTACCTGCAACATACCCACCATGCACAGCTGCGAATCCGCACCCAGCGACCAGGGGAGCCACTGCAGGAGCTATGGCAAGACATTGTGCGGCTCTCCCACCTAGCTCTGGAAGGATGTCCCGAGGAGGTGCGTGACATCATAGCAGCCGACACAGAGGTACGGAAAGTGGTACGACTGGCTGCACCACACAGCATGCGGGACGCCCTGGTCCGACCACTGGAGGTGGAGTTAGCAAGACAGGTGGCCCGCCCCGGCGTCTGGTACGAGTAGTGACGCTGAATGAAGACTACGACGGCATCAAGAAGACATCGAATGAAATGCAGACAGCCATAAGGGACATCGCTTCCAGGGTCCGAGCTACAAAGTTATGCTGCGCCCCCTCCCCCCTCCCAACCAGAACGACCTGAGTGTTGGTCGCGTGGGCAAGCGGGGCACCTGAGAGCCCATGAAAGCAGCAGCAACAGAAGCAGCAGCGCCACAAAAGGCAGCGAGAAGTAGTTGAGGATACAACACATCCGGAAAACTTGTAAACACCGATCTTGAGGTAGGCCGGTTTTTACTGGAGAGAAGACCTCAATGTTCTTACACATACGGTGGGGGAAAAAGTATCGGGAAGCAATACTGTTTGAGGGGAGCCTGAATGCTATTCTTTGCAAATGATCGTATACACTGGTGAGACCATAACAGTAGTAAGACCAGATCCCCTCGGGCCTTCCCCCCAGCGATCGCCCAACGACAATATGGAACGGTGCTGTTTGCCTACAGTAACAGGTGACACCACACCTGTTAGTCTCAAGGGAAAAGTAATCTTGAAGCTTGGTGACCCTAGCATAGAGCACGATGTATACGTAGCTGAAATAGAGGACGGATGTCTTTTGGGGCTTGATATACTGCATATGCTGGGGTGCTGTATCGATACTCAACTTGGTGTGCTACAGGTAGGTAGTACGGAGTTGGTAGTGTCAACATGGAATGATTTGTCCTCTCCTTTAACTGCCCAGTAGTATGTGGCCAACCCACTTTGTTGCCTGCTTCTAGTGAAATTGTCATTGCAGGCAGATGTGAAGGAAAACTTGTCAGGGGTTTGGGTCTAATTGAGCCAGTGGCGAGGGTTGAGATCCTGCCAGGGTAAGTCATTGTAGCAAGGAATCTGGTTTCTTCTAATACTGACAGTTTTCCAGTTAAAATGCAGGATAGTGACTTTCGTATTGAGGAGGGGGCCTTGATATGTGTTTGTAAGCAGGTCACACATATACTTCCAAATGTTCCAGAAGATTTTAGACTATAACCAATAGAATGTCCTCTACCAGAAGTACTGAATGAATTGCGAGTACGAACAAGATAAATAATCTTAACTAGTGCCAGGAGAAGACTGTCTCTGAATTAATGCAGAGAAATAGGAATGCCTTTTCGCGTGGACCAAATGACCTTGGTAAGACTGATATGACCTGCCACCACACATATACAGGAGATGCCAGACCCATAACGCAGCCACCAAGACGACTACCACTGCTTCTCATGAGGTAGTCGAGGGACTTCTGAAGGAAATGAAGGAGTTAGATGTGATAGAACCATCGGTTAGTGTGTGGTCAACCATTGTACTTGTTAAGATGAAACATGGCTCTCTGAGGTTTTGTGTAGATTATCACCAGCTTAATAATATGACGAAGAAAGACTCTTATTCACTCCCAAGGATAGATGACACATTAAACAGCCTAGCAGATTCACAATGTTTTTATACTTTGGACATGAAGAGTGGGTACTGGCAGGGTGAGGTGGTCCCAGAGGATCAAGAGAAGACTGCATTATTTCTCCAAGGGAAAGGAACCTGGTAGTTCAAAGTTCTGCCTTTTGGGATATGTAATGCCCCTACTACCTTCAAACGCCTGATGGAAATAGTTTTGCCTTTAGTTATCTGTCAGGTTTACCTAAATGGAATTGTTGTGACAGGAAGGACATTTGAAGAGCACCTTTCACGCTTAGTCTCTGTATTACAGAAAGTAGCTGCAGCCAACTTGAAACCGGTATCTAAGAAGAACCACCTGTTTCAAAAGAAAATTAATTTTTTTTGCGATATGTAGTGTCGGGTCATGGAATCGAAACAGACCCCGAGAAGATCAAAGCAATAAGAAGTTGGCCGACTTCAGCTGGAAAAACTGAAGTGCAGAGTTTTCTGGGATTATGTGCCTATTACCGTCGATTTTTACCTGGGTTCGCCACGATCGTCAAGCGACTACACGAACTGACTGAGGCGAAAAGGGTACTGCCAAAAGCTACAGAAATGTTGGAAAGGCCTGTACAGGATTCCGAAGAAGATCAATGATGTGGTCTCTCGGATTTGTAGTCAATGCTCTCGGGATAAGCCGATGGTTGCCCGCATTGACCGCCTGGCACGCTACGAGGGTCCGGATGTTGCAGTGTCTGTTCGGGATGAACAGACTTTGGGAAGGGGCAGTGTTATTAACTCGCTGCTTTGTTCCGCGCGAGCGAATGGAAGTGAAGAACAGAGCAGTTATATGATATTGGCGGCAGCCAGTTAATGGAATGTTTTGAATGACAGACGAGCGATAAACCAGGAACCGCGCATCTATTACGAAAAGCGAGCCAACACGATAATCCTTTTCACAGCACGCGCTCCTGGCCATATTGTATTGAGCTTCTGCATTTATATGAAGAATTTTCTAGTGGTTTACTGCCCTTGTTTTTGTCAGTATCACTCGGGGTGTGTCGAACTTTCCAGGTCAAGGCCAGCAGAGTGCAAATAGTGCGGCGAGCCTCCGGCCGGGAGTTACTTAGTGGATCAGTGGCTGGAATTTTAGCGCTAAGCGACGAGCGAAACGAGCGGCGAGAAAAGTTACCAGCAGGAGGAAGATCTCTTACTGCGAGCATCAGAGTAGTGAAGGGTGCGGCTGGCAGGCTGGACTATTGGAGTGGATGCGTTAGGGAAAGACATTACAAATGATTGCAACAGATAGACTGGACGTGTGTTAATGATGAGTATGAGTTAATTGACTACAACGAAACACAGACATTAAGAAGGACGTTAATTAGAGTAAAAATATACATAAATATTGCGCTCACTGAGAAATAAAAATAATATTAGTGGATATGGATAGATTAATGCTGTAAATAACAGCTGTGTGGATAAATTAATTTTTTTTTAAATTTAATCTTTATGAAGACCTCCATTCCTCCCTAACTCCGATACCCCCTCAGGCATTCATGTAACAGTATACACGCACTCTACTCCAGATTCTCAGGCAGGGCCGACATCTATTATGATATAGGCTGTTCATGGTAAACTGAGAATATTTGAAAGCCCTGATTAAGATCTACTTGTATGCACATTTGTATTCCGGCACTATATGAAAAATTACCATTGCTACGGGCCTTAGCACTTTATTCATGCGCCAGTGAAGTGAAACTCTAAAAATATAAGGGCAGTAAAAGTTTTACAATTTTGCTAACTATTACACATATATGCATTAAAAACACAAAATAAATAAATAATTTCGTTGTTCACAAATGTTTACCTAATTAATACTTTCAATTCGACATTAATACATGGAACTTCTTTTCCTCCACTGTTGCCAACCTTACTGGATACATGTCGGTCAGTGTGTCAATTAAAATATATGCAGGTAGGGGCAGTGACATTTTTCAGAGGTTGATATGTAAGTGCTCGTATACTCGTGAGCAGCATATAAACCACGTGTAGTGTACGATATGTCGCTGGCGTGCCAACGTGACAGACGGAGAAGATGCTGTGGGAGGAGACATCTCATCTCAGCCAACAGCAGGTGCGGTCCAAGGTCACTGGCTGCTTGTTTGCGTAACCTCCTGGAGCTTCAGCCTGCATGGACAGTAAGACAGCTGGAGGCCGGCTAACTTCACTAGCTGCCAACGTCTCGTAGCAAGCAGCGGAACAAGACAGCTTCACTGTTAAAGGTTATTCACTGAAAAGTGAGCCTTTGAAAAATGTCACCGAGCGAGGTATTACAGTGGTAACACACTGGACTAGCAGTCGGGAGGACCCGGGTTCGAGTCCCGGTCCAGCCATCCTGAAATCACTCCAGACGAATGCTGGGATGGGTCCCTAACAAAGACCATGGCCGATTCCTTCCCCAGTCCTTACTTAATCCCAGTGCAACTTGCACCGTCTCTAATGACCTCGCTGTCGACGAGACGTTAAGTGCAACTATACCCACCTACCTATGAAAAATGTAACTTCCCAAACCTGCACATATTTGAACAGGTACAATGACACGCATGCGCCCAGTTATGTTGGCAACGCCGGAAGGCATGTAGTTCCATGTCTTAACGTTGAGTTAAATGTATTGCGTAAATATTTGTGAACACCGAAATTATTTCTTTTACTTTCTTTTGTTTTTAATACGTGCAAGAGTAATACTCAACAAATAGGTAAAATATGTATTTCTATAATACAGTTCCACTTGATAAACTCATGATTGATGTGATAAAGGTCCACTCCAATGTTAATTCTACATGCGGTGGAATAAGACACGCGATTCGTACAAATAGATTTTAAGCAGGGCGTTCGGAATTGCTCATTTTACCGTGAACAGCCTGTAAAGGCCGCTGAGCAATTTTGAAAGCCCTCCTTAAGATCTACTTGTATACATATTGTGTATTCTTCGGCTAGGGGAAAATTAACATTGCAATGGGCCCCAGCAATTTGTATCCGTGCGCCAGTGGAGTGAAACTCTGAAGTTATTATAACAGAAAACATTTTGCGAATTTGCTCATTATTAGAGATATATGCATTAAAAAACAGAAAGGAACTTATTAATTTCAGGGTTCACAAATGTTCAATTAACGCTTTTAATTCAAAGTTAATGCATGGGACTATACCTACTCCTACCCTCCGTTGTTGCCAACTTTACTGTGCGCCTAGTTTCAGTCTTCTGTGCAGGTAGGTGCGGTGTCATTTCCCAGTGTTTGGGTTTGAAAGTGCTCAGATGGCAGTGAACAGCCTTTGTCAGTGGCGCCGCCACATTTTACTACGTTCAGTCCAGAATTAGTTTGCGAACTCAAGTGTTGCAATAGTTTAATTTTATGACGTGTGTTGTACTTGCGTGGAGCGTGCTTCTCCCAGCCAGCGAACCACGCGCTGCCGGCGTTGACCATTCACAAATAAGAGCTGCAGAAACTTCGACAAATCACAAGGAAGACGCTCTAAACACGGGCCACTGACTCCTTGTTATGTACAGTGCCAGCCATAAATGTCCTTTAAGTGCAGCATGTACGACGATCATGGCCACTGAGACTGTGGGAGGGGAAGGGGGACGGGGCGGTACAGTTTTCAAATCCGAGTCAAAGAAACTATAGAACATATTTTAAAAGTTTACGGGAAATTCGTATAATACAAATATATAGCCTCGATTGGTTATTACAGATTATCCTCTCTCACAGTTAACCTAATGGAAACTCAGATTACAACGTAAAATTACACGGATTTCATTTAGTTGACTCTCCCTTCTGTCAAATCTGCCAGGTAGAAGATACTGCTGAACATTTACTTCAATGTTGTCCAAGAATAGAAGATATAAGCTAGGAATAAATCTTTACAAGAAGCTTGAAATAGAGGAAAATTAAATAGATGTTAGAAACATCGTCGGCAATAGAAATACGGCCAAGATGAGGTGATGGACCTTGTCTGCCCCTCGAAAGAAGCTGCACGATATGATCAAGAGTAAATCAGTGAACAAAGAACATGGAGAATCGGAAGAGCAATGGTCAAGACAAGTGAACAGAACACGAATCTGGAGGTTGAAAGCAATTAAAGAGTTTTATATGGCAAGGTTTCAGACTGAAGAACCGCAGTACAGAAGCAGAGGAGTCAAAAAGATGGTTAAAGGCCTCCTCCCTGCTAGCAGTTCCAACATCAGTGAGTGTAATTGAAATGTATATAACCGCTACATAGGCACAACTTAGTATAATATATTGTCGAGAAACTGGCCACGAAGGCTACTAGAGGAGAGGAGCCAGGGTGGAATGCTGAGAGTCTGGGCTACTCTAACCTTCTGGGAAACTTGGTTATGCAGTTTGTTTGCAATGCCGTCTTAAAATGCAATCCACAAAGATGTTTCATAAAAAAGTACAGCTTAAATAACGATAAGGGACATAAAAAACTCTCAGAAAGGAGGACGTATATAGTGATCGATTGACATTTTGAATAATGTAAAGGTTTTGCAATGGACATTTTAGATCATATATTTTCAATTAATGAAAGAGCACTTTAATTTACGGCATTAGGTGTTACAAATAAAACATTTTTAGATGCGTGCTGTACTTAAGCCAAAGCAACACTTGTTTCATTCTCACAGCCAATGAGATGTAAGGTGTACATCAGGATACAGTTATATGAACCAATAATGACAGACCAGTAAGATGGTTTGCGAATCAAGTTACCCATAGGGAAAACCATTGGTCAGTGAGTTTCGCAGTGTGCGGTACAGACCAAAAATTTCCTACACATGCCCAGTGAACACAAATGTGTACACTGGGTCTTAATGGTTTAAGTAAATGTAGGCATATACTATAAAGACAGCGATAAGGGAGTATGTAGAGTGGAGAGATGTGGGCAGTTCTCAGTATAGACGTCTTGAGAGCCGATGAGGGCGAAGTGAGGTGAGCATGGATCAGCGCTGGAATGCAAGGACGGGAGAAAACGGGAGATCCTCGAGGAAATCCGCATACCAGCGGCACGAGTCCTACATGCGGGCGTGACCCCGCCGGGAATCGAGCCCGGATCGCCAAGGTGGGAGGCGAGTAGTCTAACCACTTCACAATCGTATCGTGGCCCCTCCAACGACTAGGAATACCATTATAGTTTATATTAGCATAGATATTGCGCTCACTTGCAAATACAGTAAGTTTAAATTGTAAGGATTGAGAGTTGCGTTTTGTAAATAACTGTGTGCGTTTTATAACACTGTCAATAAATTAAGAAATAAAAACTAGTTATTTTATTTTCATTTAAACCTCCATCCCTCATAAACTTAGAAACGCCCTAGGATATAATATTGACGTAATTGCGTTCAGTGTTATTGGGAGTTATACATTTACCAAATAGAATGAAGCATATCCATTAAGCGTGGCAAATTTTCTACGTCGAGACCAACTCATGCAAATATTATTGCTTATTATTTTAAGATACGAAATTCGTTTTCGAATCGATACAAAGCTATTGACTTCCGAGTAACTAGAAACCTCGCTGCAGAAGGTAACATAATGTAGACAAGTAAGCAACCGTGTAAGACACCAAGTAAAAAGAGAGCGATATGAAATGGTTTCAGTACATAAGGCGAACATATGCAGAAACAAAGGGAGAATTTTTACTGAGCGAATATCAATAAGAGAGTCCTAACTAAACATACTACTACCCCAAAATTTAAATATATTAGGCGTATAGACGGGGATATTTCGCATTTTGAACTACCTGTGTGCGAGACTCCACGCAGCCCTATGTACTTCCAAGCCTCAGATTTCTGTTTATTGGCTGCTACTGCCCCAGTGTGTCACTGCAGTTCTACCTCAGGCTAGGTGGCAGCACTGTACGAGGTGCTTGTTTCCTTTCAGGTCTACTATTGGCTCTGATCTCACCTGGGCTTGCCTAAAGCCACTGTCGCACTGTCTAAATTTCCCTCCAACTGCTTCCAATAAGTTTGGACAAATAAAGTTGGAAGGTTGTTTGTCTGCAAAAGTTGGATGGCTCTACTTTCCATTAAACATTTTGATCATTGGACGGGTTATATAATTTATTTCATGTTTGACGGGCTTAGCCAACCAGAATTATGCATGACAAAAATGGCTATTCCCGACATCACGAAACTTCAAAATGCCGAACAATTGTTGGAAACTATATAATGTTATGAAAATAATGAATTTATACAGAAGCTCTTTGAGTATGAATGCTGTTTGAACTAATAAATTCACAATATTATCAACACATCAGGGGAATTAAATTTAAATTGAGTAAAGAAGTGGATATAAATAAATCAGATTTGTCATATTTCTTTCTGTAGAGGATTGCACGGAAACACAAGAGTACTATATTACATTTGAAATGCATTTGAAATGTAAATTCAGACTTGTTCGTACTAGTAAAAGAATTTGACGAGGCGACACCTTTTAAAATGAAAAAAATTCGCTGGTCGTATATCGTCTCAAAATATTATTACTAAATATATTTGAAGGCGAAAATCTGACAGTGTGATAAGGTCATAATAAACTGCGATCCAGTCACAAACATAACAGAAATGTATACGTGTTAGATGTCTAGCTAGTCGTAAAATGAATTCGCATAATTTTCCAGTCTTTAATAATGTGATCCTTTCAATTGTTTTATTAAACGAAGTTTAATATGTAAGAATAAAAATTGGTTACAGTATCCAATTACTTGTCCATACTAACGTTACACAAGGAAGGAATTACAGCTGCATAAGAGTTTTCCAATACTTTTATGTCGGCGCTTGGGAGGGGGGCGGGGTTCCGCTAAAATATTGTTCGCTTACATTTGGATATGCCACGTAGCAGCCTTGTTATAGGCTGTTCACGGTAAAATGAACACTTTTGAAAGCCCTGCTTAAGATCTACTTGCAAACACATTGTGTATATTTCCGCCGTATGAAAAATCAACATTGCAATAGGCCTTATCACTTGATTCGTGCGCCAGGATAGGGAAACTGTAAAATTATTGTAAAAGGGAATATTTTACGAATTTTCTAATCCATACAGTTATATGCTTTACAAAAATCAGAAAGAGAAATAAATGATCGTAGTATTGACAAATGTTTACCGAACAGTTCTCATTCAACGTTGAGACATGGAATTATTTTCCCTTCATCGTTACCAACTTCACCGGGCGCATAGAACTATGTGTGCCCGGTAAAAATATACCCAGATAGGGACAGTGACAATTTTGGAAGGTAGATTTCAAAAGTGCTCACTTTATCTTGAACGGCCTTTAACGATTATTTCACGAGGACAATAGTTTATAAAATTGCTAATGAAATATTACTGTTTTTGATCATGTAAGTATGTATCTAAGAATGAGGCAAGCCGTCTGAAGTAAGTTATAAATACTTATTATTACCACCTCTCTTGTCACCATCCTCACCTCCAAGGTCGGGGAATATGTAATAAATAATGTCAGAATAGTGGGCCAAAGTATCTCCAGATGAGTGTAGACACAGTTCTCAGTTACGACTAAGTTACGGCCGGCAGGTTAGTGCCACCACGTAAGGTGCTCCGTTGTAGACGTGGTAAGGGGCGAGACGTAGTTCGCGGAAAAGCTCAGGCAGGCCGCCGTGTTGTCACGAACAAAACCCTCTCGCAGGAAGGTGGAAGCAGGAAGCTAGCTGGTCGACTGCCAGCAAGATATGTCACCAACGACCTTCCATCTCTCCGCCGCCGCTAGCCGTGACGGAAAATTAAGTCTGAACAACTACGCACATATTCAGCCGGACATAAGCTAGCGCTGCACGTTCTGCTGAACAAACCGCTGTCTGCCGAGTGGGACCTTTTTTTTTTAAGGCTATTCTCGATAAAGTGAGCACTTTTGAAATCAACCTTAGAAAAAATTCACTGCCCCGTGCCTGCATATATTTAAACAGACACACTGAGTTTCGCACGCTCAGTAATGTTGGTAACGATGGGTGGAAAATAGTTCCATATATCAAAGTCGAATAAAAAGTGTTAGCTCACCATTTGTGATAACGTAAATTATTTCTATCGTTTTCCATTTTTTTAATACATCGACGTACTAAAATGAAAAGATTTGTAAAATATTTACGATTATAATAATTCCAGAGTTTCGCTTGACCGACGCATGAATAAAGTGATGAGGCCCATGGCAATGTTAGTTTTACATAAGGCGAAAGAATACACAACGTTCACACAAGTAGATCTTAAGCAGTACTTTCAAAAGTGCGCATTTTACCGTGAACAGTCCATACAAAGAATCATGCACAAACGTACAACACGCGGCGTGGGAGAGGGGGAGAAGTAGGGAGAGAGAAAGAGAGGGATAGATAACAATTAAATGAACACGGGTACTGCCATAGAAGGTTTGAGAAGTACAGTCATTCTAGATACACGAAGTCGGTGGCTATATTTATTCTACACTTATACTGTTCATCGCAGAATTGTCCAGGGGCAGATTGGAGGGTTACGAATCTCCGTTGGAGACAGTAATAGATCCTGAATTGAGTTTTTTTTTTTTACGTGGATATCAGACCGACTCATGGGGCACCAGGACGGAGTGGAGAAGTTTGGGCCACCCTTAACGAGGTCTTGAGAACCGATGAGGGTGAAGCGAGTTGTGTATGGAACAGCATCGGGATGCTGGATCAAGGAAAACGCTGCCAATGAGCGGCATCGTGAAGTACCTGGACGCAGACGACGATATAGCGTTTGGCACGAAAGAGGTGCAGTGGATATGTCGATTTAAGTTATCCATGTCGTTATTTTCATTACATTCTTAATTGCAAATAAAATATTACTCGCCAACGTAGACATATTCACGTAAAACCAATAGCCTTGCCCTCAGCACAGCCATATGCCAGACTTTTCTTTGGTGGGAAATGAGGAGCAGCGAGCTGTGGGGGTATGTGAGGAAATGGCAAACTTCGGGGGAATTGTCCGATTTGAACACTTATTAGTGGCATCTTATGTTCATCCGCACGGCTTCTGGAAATGTAACATTTATTACATATCCCTCTTTCTATCTCCCTTCGCGAATCCTGACTCTTACCTTCACTTCCTCGGACTGTTAACGTTACATGGATAGGCTCTTAGTGTGTTCCGACCTCAGATTTCAGACCATCTCTTCGTGGGTCGGCCAATATCTCTTCTTCCAGTAGGATGATATTCCAGGGCAAGCTTCGGAAATCTGTTGTTATTCATCCTTAGAACGTGGTCTTTCCAATTTACCCTTTTTTGGGAAAATTCTGTCATTCAAAGAAAATATATTCAGTTGTCTAGTTTCTTCATTCCTTCTATCCTTCAGGGAATATCCTATCACTGATCTAAGGAACTTCATATCTGATGATTTTATTTTTTTTCTGTATTGTACTTTATTTACCCACATTTCAATACCATACATCAGGGCCAATACACCCATAGTTTTAGTCGGGTATCCTTTGTGACTTTACATTTCAGTGTTCCTCGAATTGTTCCACACTTATATTGAAATCTGTGAAGCTTCCTCTTCACTTCGTTATCTTCATTAAAGGATAATTCACAACCGAGGTAAGTAAAACTGGAGACTTGTTCTATCAGTTGTTTACTGTTAACTTTTCATGTTAATTGCTTCCTTTGTACGCAGGTCTCGGGATTCTCTAGCTGCGAGGGACTTGGTAGGACTTCCACCCTCCCAGACCTGGCATGTTCATCCATGTTTTTGGGTTCCTCGAGCCTGGAGAACGTGTCCAGCCGTGGGCGTCATTGTCAAGAGCCGCCAACGAGGCTGCTGGAACGATTACGACCACACTCACTCATTACCAGCACACGACGTGACCTTCACTTCAAGCACGTGCTACAACAGGTCGGTTGCAATTACACCTCTGCGCGATGCCAAGGATAATATTCAATGTCAGGTTCTCAGTACGCGTGGAGGTAAGAAGACACGGGGCTCGCATTGTCAATGATGACAAGCGTGCAGCTTACATTATTCAGTTACATTGTCTCATTTTGTGGGGGAACCTTGCATGATATGGCATCACCAAAATACATCTAAAAGAACTGACATCGTAAAAACAAAGTTTTTTCATTGCAGACCTGTGAATTTTACATGTTCCCTTGACCGACACATGCATAAAGTGACGATACTCATGCAAATGTTAATTTTACATAAGGTGGAAGATACACAACTTGTATATTAGTGGATCACAATGAGGGCTGTAAAAAAATGTTCGTTTTACCGTGAACAGTCTATATGAATAAACACAGAGACAAAATAAGTGTGGCGGTAATGCCCAATGAGAAACAGTTTCCATGCGAGATGCCATTAAAGTGAGCGCGCACGGAAGCGGCGCGTGGTAATTTCTAGTTAAACTTTGTTTGCGTGAGGCGGAAGAATATACTGAAATGAGATCTTTAGCAAGGTGCCAGAGAAGTTGGAAGCAACTGAGAATGAACTATAGGGCCAACTGCCTGTCAGTATATCGTCAGCTCCGCTAAGCCTGACTAGCGATGCTCACGTAATTGAGCTACAGCTAAGAAGAGAAGTGGATGGGAATTGAGAATCGCTCCCCTGGACACAGTTACGACTAGAGCAGACGAGAATCCTGGAATAAACTGTTCTATCAGTAGCGAACGTTCTTTTTTGACGCGTCCTGTGACTACATTTCCTACAGCTGTAATTCGGAAGAGGGAAATATAGCTGGTCACCACTCACTGCTTAGCGGCTCACTTGCATCTACTCTATAAACGAACGTTTCCTGAGTGGACTCCCGACATATGTTTGCTCTTACTCGCTAACGTAACAGGTAAACGTTTGTTGCCGTACGTTCACTGGAAAACATTTTAATGGCTACTTTGCCGCGCAGCAAACAAACGTACTTGTGCACGTTTCCAAGAAGAACTACGCACGTAGTTGCACTTCTCGCTCATGCAAGCGAATTTGTTACGCGCTGTGCTGAAGTACATCCTCGTGTAACGAGTTTCAATATCACTGCAATAAAGATATATTTTTGAACACTCGTCAACTTGATGTGTAGGCAGTACGCGTGGGTGTAAAGGCACGCGGATTGTATAAGTAACAGGCGGTAGATTTCACTGATATATAATCTATTGAGGAGTTGGCTGGAAGAAAGGCTTTCTTCCATCAAGCATTTTTAACGTTTTTCTTAATTTTCCTTAGATATCACACACAAAGTATGGTATCGATAGCTCGATTCTTTAACAAGTTTTAATTAATTCTGTAACTACGCTGGTAGTTTTAATTAATTCTGTACCTACGCTGGTAGTTTTAATTAATTCTGTACCTACGCTGGTAGTTTTAATTAATTCTGTACCTACGCTGGTAGTTTTAATTAATTCTGTACCTACGCTGGTAGTTTTAATTAATTTTGTACCTACGCTGGTAGTTTTAATTAATTCTGTACCTACGCTGGTAGTATTATTGAATATATATTGTACCCTTGCCTTCGTTTATTTGATATACATTTTTAAAAACTGTTCATTGCATGTGTAATATTATGAATCTATGATACTCAGCTTTGAATTTTTGTTACAGCCAAATAAATTCTCAAAAACCTGTTCCTGATATTATCTCATAATGTGATTATCTTACCAAGGCCTTTTTCCCAGCCAAATTCTCTATAATGGTCATTTGGATTCCTCCATCTTTATGCTCGTAAACAGCCACTAGCCGTAAACGTTTACGTCAAACTGAACTACTGTGACATACCGACAGCCCGTACAGCGATGGGGCACAATAATGTTTCACATGACTGGACATGTTTCACATCGTGTTTACTGCAGAAGAGCGGGCTGTGGGCTGTGGGCTGTGGCAGTTCGTGGAACAAACTGAGTAGGTGTGTGACGTCATTTACATAGACACCTACGTTTCTAAAATTCTTCAATTCAAGAGCATAGTGTCGAAGAAGCGTATCTACAAAACCTAAGCTTTCTAGTCGAGGTATCCTTCAGTACATAGAGGGCGTAAGTATTTTGTGTCAAACAAGAGTGCGGGTGTATAAAAAATGCTTTCGAGACAAGTGCAGTTTTAACTACATATGTCAGATATATATTTATTGTTTTTTTCATTTCGTTATTAAAATAATTTTAAGCTAAACCTATACATATATATTTGCAAATAAGTTAATTTAAACATTAAAAATATTACGTATAAGATGCTACGAGAACATTAAACTCGGTTATAAATACAGATATAAATACAGATACAATTATTCTTTTGTATTTTATGACAAAGCAGCTTTTTGTTGATACGGTTATTTATACTAAGGATTCGAATTCACGGCGTAGCTAGGAAGAGTTAAAGGGTTTGGGGGTTGCAACCCCTCCCTCCTTTTTCATCTCTAAGGTTGTCAGTATTATAATTATCAATAAGCGTTCAGTTATGATATACATAAGTGGTTTCTGTAGACGATAATGTTTTTTATCACACGGCGAAGTATTTTTTCTCATTATGTTTGTCTAATTAACACAAGTTTCAGCTACGCTAATGCCGGTATAAAACACTCCCTGCCCCCCCCCTTCACTCCCTTTTGGAATTTTTTTTAGCTACACCACTGCTTCAATTCTTGCAACATTTGAAAAGTGTCGTAATAATCTGCTCAAAATACAGTCTATGATTTAATTGCTACAAAAATAATATAAATTTTAATATTTTTACACGTGTAACCAAAACTATAAAGAAATGTGGAGTCCATGGGTAACATGAAGATAAGAGGCGTGTTCATAGCTTTTGAATAAATTACCTAACTAGCTACTAACTATCCTGTAATATGCATGCAGAGCATGAAGTCATAACCTATTGTTACAAATAAAATATTCCGTTTTCCAGTTATACTGTTTAATTTCGTGAACAATTCTCCACTGTTTCTTCTTACAGCAACGTCATATCTCATTAATAACTGCAGGTAGCATAACCTAATTTTTCACGGCTGTTGTGTGTTAATTGCTAAGTTATAATATATATAGTAAGAATAGTAATATTCAAATCGACCTTGACTTCATGTTAGCAATGTATTAATCACACAAGTATTACTGAGTTTCTTAAAGTACATTATACATAGTGTAAACGATTTAAGAACTGCACTAGAATTTTTAAATTTTCTTTAAAAAATTGTAATCAACTAAAAACAAAAAGCAGCGAATTGCGCAAGTAACACGTGCCCTCAACTGCCAGAAATACTGAATCTTTTACTCTCAGCCTCCCACGTCATTGTCTAATGTCAGTGTGGTTCTACACATGTGAGAAGGAGAGAATGAAATACGAAATACGTAAAACTGATAAGATTCCCTATAATCTGAGCACTCATGCTTCCTCCGTTACACAATCACACGAACAGCCGTACTTCTAAAAGAAGTGACAGCTGGCGGAAGTATCTCTGAGTCTCGTGGAAGTGAGTCTACTTTCGTATCCACTGACGTAGCATTCTGAAAGAAACAGCCTACTACTATTTCATTCCTGTGGATGGCTTAAACCCCAAGGTATCCACCCCAAGGTCGGAGGAGCTTCCCCCCAAAGTTAATGAAATAAAGGTCTCGAGCTCAGTAGTATGCTTGCAAAAATATACCGGACGTAAACAAACTTACACTTGTCTCTAACGACCAATGAGAGACGATAGAAAACGCAATGGTATCGCAGTACAACTCTGCCGCTATCGTGAAGCGTTTCGAACAAATCCATGACCGACTGCATTGCTAAACTTCCCCGAACTGCCACACACCAGACGGCAGAGAACTTAAATGATTCCACAACACTGCTTACAAAGCAAAAGCAAAAGACCCGTCGAAATAATCTTTACCATAACCATATCAATACCCATATCAATACCCATAAGAATCTCCATAGTAAAAATCCTGTACCACAAGCGAAATAATAGATGGCAAATAAACGTTTTTTACAAATAGTAATTTCAATTTTCCCTCGAGTAAATTGGCGAACTTGTTACATGTATGATGTTCTCCTCTACTATTGCATGTAAATATAGTGCTAGTAAAGGCGTGACATGCAAGAAGGTTGCGTGGGCTGTTGCACTCATCACGTTCACAAACTACCTGATAACAACACCAATTAGCACGCACAAGAAAATACAACAGTGGCAGTCAAATACATGCTTATTTTCGTAACCGTTAATGTACAGTTGGGAAAGTGAATTTGACGCGTGTGGTAATAGGAATGACCAAACATTAGAAAGTGAAACTTGTCATAGAGGGACAATGTGTAGAGGTATTGTAGTAAGTATTACTGCAGAGAAGGTGTCCAATTCCGACAAGCTATTACTGGCCGAGTTGGTGTGGTGGCTAGCATCGCATTCGGGGAGGACACGGGTTCGAATCCCGGTCTGGTCATCCCAACTCCGGTTCGTCCATGTTTTCCCGAAATCACTCGCATGCGAATGTTGGGATGTTTCCTTACCACGACGTGAAGTTCTACGTTCTTAGAGCATGTTCGCGGTAAACTGGACTAATGTTAAAAGCCTTGCTTAAGAAATGCTTGTACGCAGACTTTGTATTCGTCCAGCAGATGTGAGATTCACGTCGCTATGAGCCTGCTCTCTGTAGTCATTTGACGGCCAGTCAAATGAAACTGAGAAATTATTTGCAAAGTAAGAGTGGTTTGCAAATTTACTACACTTATAAGTGCTAACGAAATGGAATGTTAAATAAATTATTTCAGTATTTTCAAATGTTTACCTAACATTTTAAATTAGACGTTAACCCCCTTAACTTACACATAGATTTTTTTTTGTCAGACAAGTACTTTCGATTTCCATGTAATTATTTACAAGATGGAACCTATGAAAACAATTTATATTTGTCAATGGCACGTGCGGGAACTAGTAGCATTAAAGCTCGGCCTCACCCGACATGTTTAATTTTCCACTTCTATGTCATAGCTTCCTTTTCAGTGAAATAACCAAATATTTGTTACTATATCATTATCACAATTGACAATCCCTTTCAAATTGAGTCGTCAAACTTCATCCACATGTAATATGGTGACTGTTAAATTGCATTAATCTGTTCATAATTCTCGAAAAAATACGACATGTCTACTTAGAATTTTCAGAATTTATGTTTGTACTTCAGCTTAACGCATTAGAAACACCATTTCAGAACACTCCAAAATGGCTAACAATTGCCTTTTGCGAAAAGGCTGTATTTCGAAATACGCTCGTCAGATACATGCAAAATTACTCAAGGGCCCTGCATTAAACCTTAATATAGGCTGTTCACGGTAAAGTGAGCACTTTTGAGGCCCTAGTTACATTTTTCTTTCGGCCATTTTTTATCATTTAACCATCCTTTTAAAGAAATATTGCCATGTAATTAATAAACAAAGTGTGTGTGTATTCCACCGCACCCTGAAGTTAACTTCTAAGGCTAAAATAAAATATATTTATAGACTATTATTCCAAACGAGAGGGCTTTCAAAAGTGATCATTTTACCGTAAATAGCCTATACAGACATTTAGCTTGTAAAATGATAGGGTCCCCGCTGAATGTGCCATAGGTACATAGGTACGCCACATAGCGTACCCACCCGTTCAAACTGACAGACTAGAGATGAGGCAGATCGCTTATATGTCTTCTGCGCGTGTAACCTACATCGACCTACCCCAATCATACACAACTGTCAAAGTCACCTGGTCAATAGTGATGAACGCGTTTGTTTACATCTTGATTTTTAAAAGAAAACCACTTTTATATGAATAAAATACTTTTATATGTTTGAATTCAATCAAACTGCATTTCAAAATAGTTAAAGGAACTTTACAGACATTTAGGTACACTTGTTTACTAATCAGTGTCCTAACCTCGAAACAAAGCCACGCCGTTTCTGTTGAACGTGATGGCGGAAAAGCAGTTGAGTGTAGGGGCACGGAGACTGGTTGTGCGCAGCCAGCGAGATACATAGCTCCTCCTCACATTTAGCCTAAATACAACTGGACAGCGGCAACGACATTTTTCAAAAGCTGATTTCAAAAGTGCTTATTGGTAACGGCGAGTACTCTTTACTAAAGGCTGTTCACGGTAAAGTGAGCACTTTTGAAAGCCCTGCTTAAGATCTACTTGTATGCACGTTGTGTATTCTTCCGCCTCATGTAAAATTAACACTGCCATGGGCCTCATCACTTTATTTATGCGTCGGTCAAGTGAAACTTTGAATTTACTAAAAAAGTAAATATTTCACAAATCTGCTCTGTTTTTACACTTCGATACATAAAAAAAAAGTACAAAGCGAAATAAATAATTTAAGCTGTTTCTAATGGTTACCTAACACTTTTAATTTGACGTTAAGATATGGAACTATTTTCCATCCGTCGTTACCAACTTTACCGGGCGTATGTTACCAAGTGTGCCCGTTATAATAAATGCACATAGGGCAGTAACTTTTTTCTAAAGTTCATCTCAAAACTGCTCACTTTATCGTGAACATCGTTTAGGGTTATTATGATTGTTGTGGCGCGATGCGACACACAAGTGGAGAGTTTCGTGCGCCTCTTAGCGTCAGGGATTTGAGAGCCGATAAGGGTGAGTAAGGAGCAGCGCCAGGATGCAAGGGCGATATGAACTGGAGACCGCCGAGAAAACCCGCCTACCATCGGCATCGTCCGGCACGTGCGAACATCTGGGCGAGAATAGAGCCCGCGGTCCGCCTAGGTAGTCTAACCACTAGGCCACCGCGGCCCCCTGGCCGTCACTGACCTGTGTGCAGGAGGAGAGAGAGGACGACTACGCTGGCTGCGAGCATCTTGTCTGCGGTAGTATCGGCGTTAGACTATGGCCCTTGATGCGTCGCGCCGCTTCTTATTGACCCCTCCCCCCGCTCTGCACGCAGCTTCTGGGAGGAGAGAGGGGCTGTGCCCCCTCCCCCCGGCCATTGTATCCTGCCTGCTGTGGTACCTTCATCACTACTGTCTCATACTGCACTTCTTGACAACACTCTTTATAGGCTGTTCACGGTAAAGTGAGCACTTTTCAAGGCCTTGCAAAATTTACACTTTCAATTAATTTCTACCTTTCCGCCACTTTTTAATGTAAATATTGCGACATGACTAATAAACACAGTGTATACATTTCATCACTCTCAAAAATTAACGTTTGATGCTGAAATAAAATACATTTATTAGAAGAAAACGCCTTTTGGAAGGGCCTTAAAAAGTGCTCACTTTACCGTGAACAGCCTATACTTCAATGCACTCTTCCTGTTTCCCACGTTCAAGAAGGGGCCGCGGTTGTGTAGTGGTTAGACTTCTCGCCTCCCATCTAGGCGAACTGGGTTCGATTCCCGGGGGGTCGCCCCCCCCCCGGGCTTTCGCGTGTGCGGATCGTGCCGGACGACGCCGCTAGCCGGTGGGTTTTCTCGGGGATCTCCCGTTTGCTCCACACCTTGCATTCCGTAGCTGCTCCACACTCACCTCGCTCTCGAGTCTTCGATCTCAAATCTCGCCTCTCCACTCCACGCTTCTTGAGGGCAAGCAGCGGCAGAGCAACAAGGGGTATACTGCTGGGCGCAACATGCTCTTCATTGCCACTCACTAAACGCAAGGCTAGTGACCTCGTCGTGTGGTGTGCATCTGTGGCACTTCTAACCCTGTTATTTGATTGGTGGAAAGAGCTAGCAAGGTTCAGTGCATTCTCCTAGAATACTTTTGCATGTATCTGGCATGAATATTTCGAGATATAGGATTTTGAAAAAAACATTTTTAGCTACGTTGGTGTGCTCCGAAATGGTGTTTCTAATGTCTGAAATGTGTTGCAACCAAACCAAGCGACAGGCATAGCCTCAAGTGCGTGCTCTTCACGCAGATTACCTCATTGGGCGCGTTGAATTCCTGCACTCTCAGTTTAATAACGGATTGCGTGATAACTATTTCTTAATACCAACTACGGTACACCTATTTTCTCCCTGTTGTATGCATATTAATTACAAATGAAATATTATAATTTGTACATAAAATATAAGTGCAAAATCAATTTTTATAAGACAAATATGCTTTTTGCAATCGGAAGTGTAAACCTCCTGTGATACTGGTATATTTAGGATAGTCATACAAGGGACATATTGAAGATAACAAACTCAATTGAGTTATATGCTACGCCCTTTAACCCAAAGACGCAGCAAAATTGGATTCCCAGAAATATTAAATTCCCAACAGGTTTAGAAGAAACCCTCATTGAACAGGGTACAGTCAGTGCAATATATATTGAGAACTAATGACATGACCAAAGAAAACATAAAATATTATTTGAGTTTTTTCTTTTATCCATTCTCTTTTTATACGATATTTTCATTGCACTTATTTTCCAACAAATTCAGAAAATAGCATACAGTAATTTATTTTAAAAATTGACTAGATGTTTTTCACAGTGTCAATTAAAACCTTCCCTTTTTCTTCTAAGGAAAACCTGGATACAAAAATATTTTGAGTTTTCCTCAGGCCTTTTACATTTACAAACATTATGTCGGCCAATGTATATAATTTATTATGCCAACGTTAATGTAAAAGAGTGCAACAGTTATAAATGCTGGCCAGACTAAATACATATTATTCTGGCCCACATAGAAAAATTGTTGTTATATGCAATAACAAATATAATGTTTTTTCAAAATTTATTTGATTTTACAAGAACCCACAATTGAGATGATTTGGCCTTTAAAATGCAATTACCATTTATGACATCAATAACAGTTTGAACTATTTTAATTTCCAAAGTTAATTTTGCCACAAAAATAATATCGATTGTGCAGCCAAACTCACAGGTTATGGCTAGCCTTAAAAATGAATTTGGTCGATTATGACTTAACATAGCCAACAGAGGCCAACCACGAAAGATTCTTTATTTGATCATGTTAGTTCCAACATTTTAAATGTTTGGCTAATTCCTTAATAAATTGATACTTGATATAAGTTAATTAACTAGCTATATGGCCGAACAGCGGCCAAAAGTTTTGGAGAACAAGAATTAATTTTTATTTGACTAAATTCCGTTTATATTTGGAGCTTCTCAAAACACCTACTAGAGATTACTGGCCGTATGGCTGAAAAAAGGCCAACATCTGAGAAAACTGCACATTAGTTTTCTAATTTACGCAGATGCCATGAAGATATATATTTTCATTACTTCCTAGGAAAACATTAAAATGTCTTTAAAAAAAACATATTCTAAAAGTATTTGGCAGGCAACTTTGATGTTGATTTAGATTTTATATTTTGCCAAAATGCCAAATTCAAAGTATTCTCATGAAAAAATCCGCCATCATGGCGCCTACTTGAATTATAACGCCACGAAGTCTGCTTGGCCTAACCCAGCCTGAAGACATAAGTTTAAAGTTACAACATTATGTATTAAGTTTTGGGTTACTTAACTCACTGCAGGTCGAGCTCCTTCGGGGCAATGATCAACCCCTAACTGAGCTCGTACACTCTATTATATACACAGTTAAGTTAAAGTCATTACTCCTTAGAGGGTTACACAGAAATGATGGCCAATGAGAGCCAAATTACAAAAAAAACGAAGAACTGGCCAATAGAAAAACACATGGCTTTATTGGGACAAACTATTAATTTAGGCCTTACATGGGGATCTTAATTTGGCGACAAATCCCAGCAAACATGTCCATTTATGGCAATTTACGTCACCATCACGTCGAAACACTTCCGGTGACCAGAAGAGCTTGAAGAAGTAACGTTGTGGGCAGCCATATTATTCCAAAGTTGGTACTCCTGCGCGCATGCGCAGCAGGGGGAGTAGACACCGCCAGGCTCAACTGGAGCAATTGGCCGTACCCCTACAGGTGGCGCCGCCATCCACCACCGGCGGCGGTGAAATCAACTACCAAAACAGAATCGAGTCTGCAACCAAGTGTGCCGTACGTGTGGATGTAAGCTGCTGAATTCTACCGCACTGGGCCGGGACGAAAATTTTAGCGTGACCAATCACGCCTCATTGTAGCCGCCCAGCAAGTCCAGACATTGAAGAACCAAGTAAACTGACAGCAATTTTAGGCTAAATTGAAATATTGCCGTGTAAAAGTAGGCGGTTGTTTTCCGTGGAAACGAACACTGTAGTCCGTTGCGCCGTGTTAAAACGGGACTGTATTGCGACGCCGTCACATATAAAATATTTGAAATTCAATTTTAAGGTATGTTCGAAACAGCAGATCAACCCTAGTGGCTTGAGATAGAGACTGAAAGATAAATACTGAAAATTAACCCCCGTATGTTCTAATTACTGCAAACTTCAGTAACTATTCGTTCCTTTTCAATGCACTGTAAACACAAAAAAGGCGAAAATATGAGCACTTCATAAAAGGTCTAAAAAGTTCCACAAACCTTCAACATTTCTTGCGGATTCAGTTGCCTCATGAGAATATACAGTCAAATTTTGGTCAAAAGTTTCTTGGGGCGTTTCTGAGTTCGCGAGGGGTGAACGTCGTTATTACAATAAAAGAACTCAAATTAAGGTTGTTAAAAAAATTTTACAATGTTACAAATAAACACATAGCTGTTATTTACAACATCAAACTGCATCACCTATTATCATATCAGTGAGTGTAATATTTAACGTTAATCACGTTTCTATTTAAAGTCCATAATATTGCATTTATACATTTATTTTCATGGCCAGTCATAGATAGAACCACGCATGTGTGACTTTCCACCCCTAAAACCGCACCCTTTCTGGGAAATGTAGGATGATAAGTTATCCTTTGCTTTTACTGATTTCTCCTATATTTTTATTCTTGCCTATGGCTTCCTGTTGTCTGACCACATTATTATTACATTTTTTCCCCATTTATTACATGCATATGGAAGTAGCTTTGTTGATCTGCTATCCACCTCCGTTCTCCACACATCAAGGGGATTATAAGTCCATATAATATGCCTTCTATGGCGGCACTAATCACAACTAACAAAGCACTACATTATAACTCCTTTCATTATTGTTGACTAAGTAAGTGGAAAAAAAGGGGGGCTGCACACCGCCTGTAACTTAATCCTCACTTATTATTTACACGTACATACCCAAAATGTAAATTACCATACATGAACATCATTGTAGATGTTTGTCACTGACGTATCAAGTGCCGCAGTCCGGCTGGCCAGTTTACTCCCGATGCTCGCAGACTGGGACTACGCTCGCTCGTAGTTCAGTGCGATGACACCACGCTCGCACCGAGCGCTACTGACCGTCCACAACTGACAAACACTCGACACAGAAGTAAGCCGTGGCTTATATAGCTCAACTGGCCTGGCCCAGAAGGCACCTCGAAGCGCTCACGCAGGAAGCGGTGGTGAGGTGATAACCAGAAGATTCGCGCAGCAGCGACTATACCAACACATTCAGCCTTATCGCGGCATGCGGTAGGTGCTATGCGGCAATCCGTTTGCAACTCTGCCTTACCGTCTTCACTTACTGCTCAATTAGCACTCGATATCCACACGATAATCTAATTATATCCACAAGAAGTAATACAAGTACTAAAGTAAACCTCTTTTAAATATCCTCTGGATATCAAAAAGTATATATCAGTTTGTACCACTTCCTGAACTTACATTAGATATTACAAAACCTCCAATGGTCATTATTTATGAGCAGAATAATTTAGAGAAATCTGAGGCAAGGACATGGGGCACAGGCACCAGATGCAGTTCATGCTCTGTCATTCCAGTTACACAATCGTCATGTTCTATTAGGGTGACCTTGACCCCACACCCGTAACCTTGTATAACCTTGAAACCAAGAAAATCCCAAAAAATGCAGAAAAATGATAATACCCCAAAATATTACAAAAATAAAATAAATAAAATAAAAAATATATATTAAAAATATAAAAAAAAAGTTATTTAAAGGTGTACACATAGGAGGTCCAGGGTTCGATGGCAGGTATATCGACTAAGCTCCCGACACAGCCAGCCCTCGCTAGGTAGGCCAGTGTCCATCTCGTCAGCCATGTTAGATGTTGGCGACTTTGACCTTGGAAAAACATTAACGCGAAAAAATTAAAATTAAAAATTGAAAAAAAAAAAAAAAAAAAAAAAAATTGAAAAAAATTGGAAAAATCTAAAAAAGTTTGAAAACCGAAGAAAAATTACATAGAATACTCCAACCACTATGTTGTATGCCAGTGACCTTGAAAATAAACAATCGAGAAAAATGGTAAGAAATTGCATAAATTCATAAAACTCGGCTAGCATATTATGTGAATGACTACGAACCTCATGTTGGATATCGGTAACCTTGACCTTTGACCTTGATCTCGTGTCCATGACTTTGGACGACCTTCAATACAAAACATTGCAACATTGTTTTAAAAACGTTCTCCAAAAATGTAAAAACCACAAAAAAAAATTAAAAAATATATACAATTTTACCAACACATACATTAAAAAATATTTATGAAAAATTAAAATTTCGACTGTTTTGGCTTAGAGGGGATGGAGGACTGCAGCCAACTAGTCATCATATTATGACGTAACCCTACCACCGTATTAGATACAAGTGACTTTAATATTGCAATGACCTTTCATATTGACCCTAAATGACTAAATACCCCAAAAGTAAAAAAAAAATTATAAAAATCACTTAAAAAATTATAAAAAAATATTTTAAGAAACTTTTTAAAGCACTTATATTTCCGGAGGTTTCCTCAGCTACATGTCCAGCAGACGACTGACCCTCGTCAATGTTTCTCATTGGTTGATTTCTTGTGTTCGCTTCGCCACCCAACAGTGTTATTGGTTGATTACTCAAGCTTGTTCGACCCACCACGAATATTTCTCATTGTATTAACATTCCCCTCCCCATCTCCCTCACTTTTGCTCATTCTGTAGAATGCACTCCAACCAATACATTCATTTCTTCGTTTGTCATTTGTTTACTTTTTCATCAAGTAGGTGATATCAGTGTATTAATTATCTATTTTGCCGTCAGAGGAACTGTCGATTTAGCCACCATGTTGGTTGTTGCCGAACTTGACCTTGACTTCAATTACACAGAACTCGAAAAGTCGAGAAAATCATAGCCCATACAATGACAATATCTAGCTAGTCACAACAAAGACCCATACCGACTAACCATAATAGCCAATGAATGACTCCACCTAAGACTAACTGCACCTAAGGTTGGTTCCTGGCGAGATTGACTGAGCATAAAACTAGCTCATGACGAGACCAGTTCCTGCAAAACTGTCTAGAACAACCTTGCCAACCTGCCATATCACCCACCTATACAAACGATGATGGACAATCTTGAAAAAAAAAAAAATCTCTAATAAGAGTCTCATAGCTAACTATTTCGCACAAAATATTCTCAAAATGTTCGCCATATAGAACTCATCCATTTTAAATATACTACTCGAGTACGACATAATACTTCAGATAAAACCACAACCCTCCTCCTGCACACGCTCACATAAATAATACCTAAAACAGACTCTCGCAATCGATTGTTTACACCACTGGTTTAATAAGTCTTTCAGCGAAGCAGAAGGCACTGTATAAGAAATTGAACACATTACTATGCATATATAAATTTAATTTATTTACTTATTATGTACATTATATCTTTCTAATTATTTTGTACATTCCATCTTTACATTTCTCAGATGTTTGCAGATCATGGATAGTAGCCAACAGTCTCATCTGATGTAACTCCAATCATTCAGTTCATCGATGATTGAAGACATATAAACAATGTGTGAGAGATCTCACGTTTTTGCAGGCCAATCAAATATCTGAGTATATCAACAAGTTCACTCGGGTCTTCAGGAAATATGTAACGAGCAATCTTGACGCCTTCTGTCTTCTTTGCACCGCTTGTCGAAGGAAACTCGTGTGCGAAAGTCGAGAGAATCATCATCCTTCTCATCGGATACTTCATCAACACTGTCACTATAGTCGTTATCATCAATGCTGTATTCACCATCGCCTTCACCTCCTGTTTCATCCTCAACGTCAAGTTTACTTTCCTTTGCAGGAGTCACGTGGTCATCGTCAGTATTTAGAGCCGACGACTGATAATTTAGAAGTTTGTCGACTTCACACGAGCGCCTTGCAAATGTACATTCCACACATGCCGACGTTGTCATGCCTCGCAGGCCTCTCATTCCGTCGTTAACATTAACCGCCTCGTCATGATCATCTGTAGAAACAGTACCCAACAATGTAACAGGCAGCATTGGTGACGTCACGTACTGGCTTCCAGTAGACGAGCTCTTGCAGATCTTGATTTGTCCCTTATTTGTATCGCCTTTGTCCTAATGCTTCATCATGCGAGTTCCTCATCGTCTACAAACATTTTATGTAGTGTATTAACAGGAGGTAACGAAGTCGTCACATGCTGTTTCTCAGTGGGCGAAAAAAACACTACATTTTTCAGCCTTGGTGTGACTGAACTGTCTGCAACATTTACAGCAGCTAAGGAAAGCAGGATATAGGATCTTCACACACTAACTGTTCTCATGTCGCCGCGCACTGCAACCTTTGCTGAAGGACTTGGCACAGTAACAATATTGTTTTCCATGCAATTTTTGGGCAGTCGTTGAAGGTATGCATTTAGTCGTACATTACATACACGATCTCACTCCGTCAGTGGCTTGCATCGTCTTCAAGCATACATGAATTCATACACCTTACTACAGCCTACTGACTCCTGCCGAGCATTATAGATATCCTGAAGAACAATCAGACTTGAACCGGACAACTTATTGTTTCAATGTCGCCAAGTTTTTGTAGAATGCGCAGAACACCTTCGACGAGTTAGCAAAGTGCAACCGAAACGTCCAACTGCAGGTACAGAGGTCCACGATCGTCATCGCCGCAGTAGTTGCTGATCCAGACCCAGAATCCATCACATCTACGTATAAAGAAAGAAAGAAACGCGATTCAGAGTAAAATTTCTACACAACTCCAACCACGGAGACTGAGTGAAGTTTCTCTTAAGTTGGGACTTTAAATAATCTGAAAATTGGAGAATCGTTGCTGAGTACAAAACTGTTCCAGCCATCGTGGTCGTCTGTGTTGGTTTCGTTTTTCCGCTGACTTAAATTTTGGTTATTCTATTTACAACATCTGCGATGTTTGTCTGTTGGTCAGTTATAATGGCGTTCCTGTTTATTTTTCTTTCTCTTGCGAAATCTGACTAGATTCCTTCTATGGGTTTATTATTTTGGTAGTCATATATTTATTTACAAGTGCCATCACTGACTTGTTTTAGATTTCTTTGTCCTTAATTCTGTGTACACGTTTCTGTGTCGTAGTGTCGGTTTCTGCGACTCACAGCAGTGGCGGTTGCTGCTGAGGGAGGGCTGCGGAGCGCAGCCCTCCTAATAAAATCTCAGAACACATACCTCTACTTATCTGCTACTCAGTAAATAATACTGCCTACTAATACGGAGGTTATTTCGCAGCCAATTTTTTTGAGATGGATGAGACTCTTGTCACGAGAGAAATGTTTTTGGAAATGTCGAGTGGTGGGGCGGCAGATTCTTCGCTCCGAAGTGGGTTGAGCTAGTAGAGAGAGATAACCGTAACATAGGACTATGTGTGCTACGGGTGGGAGGGAAGACTTCAGGGGCTCGGCCCTTTTCAGCCAATCGCATGCTGTAAATCGGAGAGAGCTTGGTGCGCCCCTGCTTAAACGAAAAAATGGTTTCCTGGAACTTGACAAGCTACCAAAACTACACGTTTTGTAAGCACACTTTCGCGCTCCACTCTTTTGCAGTTGTTAAACACATTTCTTAACAATGCTTGTATTTATTTCGAATATTTTTTAATTATAGATATCGGTCAAACTCGCGTGAGCTTTAAATATAGTGTGTAATACTCTGAATAAGTATGTTGCTAATTAATGATGAGCTATGAACATCGATCAGAAGTAGGGTTGAATTGTTGTTAATGTCGTGTTGTGTAAACTTGTAAATAGTTGTTAATTCGGCGAGTAACACTTTAAACCTTATTACGGCAAAGATTTTCAATTACAAGAATAAACTAGAGCTACAGAATCTGGGACCAGAAAGGCCACAGTTAAATATAATTCAACAACAAAGCCAAGGTAGCAAATGGTTCGTATACGAGAAAATTCGACGTAAGTACATACAATTTCGCGGACTGGCTATGCGGGTGTGAAGTTGGAAATGTGTTGTTTTGTTTAATTTTTTTTGCTAATGAAACCTAATGATCTTGGGTGGACTGTCTATGGGGTAAAAGATTTAAAACAGTTGGGAGACAAATTTAAAAGATATAAATCATGTTCGCAACATATAAAAATTGCCATAAAATTTATATTGCTTGATAAGGCGAATATACATTGCCAGTTAGATAGCGCGTACAGGTTGACGAATGGATTTTTTAAAATAAATATATTAATTAATATATGCCACTTTCATTATCTAATTTAAGTTTGACATGAATTTTGTATGGACTGTAGGCTACGCAAATTAGTATTTGGTTTTAAAAATATTTGTTGTAGTATATTTAAGTTAATATCATCATTAATATGGTAGAATTGGTATTATTATGTTATCTCTCGTCATCTCGTGTAATGTACCACGCCACGTAGGTACTGGTTGGAAGACATATAACCTAAACAAACTTAAAACAAATGTATACCTGGGGTAGTGATTAGATCTGAACCAGCGGCCACAGAATGTCGACCATTACAAATCGGGCGATGATACATTTTTCTTCAAACAACTACACATATTTTTTGTATTCACCTACATAAGCTACACTTATTTAAGCCTGACGTACGCAATTTATTTATCACTGTACCTATTATAAAATGATACTTGTAATGATATGAGTTAGGATCGCTACAGCCCTCCCAGTTTCAAAAGTGACCAGCCACCACTGTCTCACAGTAAAGTGTTAGAATTACGTACGTTAAAATTAATGATTCTGTTAATCGCTCACCGCTCATTCCCACTGCAGGAAAGATTAGAAGTACTCAGTATAAATATTTGACGCACTTTCACGTTACGTAAGAAGAAACACGCGTAAGCAGTTCCTTGCAACACGCTTCATCGCCGCCTGAAAGGTCGCGTCTTCCCAGTGACGAGATACCTGTGACTGTGAGTAAGCTTGCCTGCTGAGTGACGAGTACCTGGTAGCAGTGACTGTGATTACGTAAGGCGCTCGAAACCACTTCCTCCGCAGTATCTGTGAGTGAAGTGATATACTTGTGGTTGACCGCTCAAGGCTTGGTTCACCCCACTACTCACACATTCCCCGCAACAGAGACGACGTATCCGGATGGTTTTTGTATGCTCTTTGTTTGCACGTCGTGCATGCAAGGTATAATTGCATTTGCCATGCGCAAGACAACTTTACTAATCATGCGTTGATCAAGTGAAACTGCAAAACTGTTATAAAAGTGTGTGGCCATTGAAATATAAGCAGGTAGGGGCAGTGACATTAATCAAATGTTGGTTTCAAAAGTTCTTAATAAACAGTGTACAACCTATACTAAGGGATTCAAGACAACTCCTCTATAATGGAGGAGGTCTCAAGAAATGTTGAATGAACGAGAAGCAAATTTTAATATTTTATATGAATACATCTTTAAAACCAGATAAACAGAGGGAGTATACGCAACACAGGGAATATACCAGACACAAGGAGTATACACGACACAGGCAGTATACAGAGGGCAGGGAGTATACATGACACAGGGAGTATAAACGACACAGGGAGTATATATGACATAGGGAGTATACACAACACGAGGAGTATACACGACACAGAGAGTATAAGCAAAACGGGGAGTATACACGACACAGGGAGTATGCAAAACACGGGGAGTATACACAACACGGGGAGTATACACAACACGGGGAGTATACGCGTCACAGGCAGTAGACACGATAAAAGGAGTATACGCAACAGAGGGCGTATACACAGCAAAGGGGGTATACACTACACATGGAGTATACACGACCCAGGGAGTATACGCAACATGGGGTGTATAACATACAGGAGTATACACAACACTGGGTGTATACACAATACATGGAGTATACATGACACAGGGAGTATACATGTCACAGGGAGTATGCAATACAGGGTGAACGTTATAATATACAAGGGTATACACAGGGGAGTATACAGACACAGGAGTAACATGGGAGACACAGGGAGTATACAACACAGGGAGTATACACAACAGGGAGTATATGCACAAAGGAGTATAAACAACACAGGGAGTATACACAAACAGGGAGTATACGTGCAACACATGGGAGTATACACAAATCAGAGAGTATATACAACACATGGAGTATACACACACAGGGAGTATATCACACACAGGGAGTATAAACAACACAGGGAGTATACACGAAAACAGGGAGTATTGCACAACAGGGAGTATACACAAGAAACAAGTAGTATTACACAACACATTGAGTTATACACGACACAGGGAGTATTCACGACACAGGGAGTTAAGCAACACAGGGAGTATACACTGCACAGGGAGTATAACTGCACAGGAGTAAAAAACAGGGAGTATAACAACAGTGATTGTACAAACAAGGGAGTAAACTACACGGAGTATAACTACACGGGTAGCATACAGGAGTAACACAGTAGGATAAACAATAAGGGAGTATACACGGCACAGGGAGTATACACAACACGGGGAGTATATACAATACCGGGAGTATACATGACACACGTAGTATATGCAACACAGGGAGTAGGCACAACACTGGGAGTATACACAACACTGGGATATACACAACACAGGGAGTATACACAACACATGGAGTATACGAAACACGAGGAGTATACACAATACAGGGAGTATACACAATAAAGGGAGTATTCACTACACAGGGATTATACACAGCACAGGGAGTGGACACAACACAGGGGTTAAACACAATGCCGGGAGCATACACGACACATGGAGTTAATGCAACAGAGGGGGTATATACACAACAAAGGAATATACACAAACACAGGGAGTATACTAAACACAGGGAGTATACACAGCACTGGGAGTATACACAATACAGGGAGTATACAAGACGCAGGGAGTATACTCAACATGGGGAGTATACATATTGAAGGGAGTATACAGGACACATGGAGAATACACAACACAGGGAGTTTACGCAACACAGCGAGTATACACGACACAGGGAGTATAAACAACACAGAGATTATACACAATACAGGGAGTACAGAAGACTCAGGGAGTATACACAACACAGGGAATATACACAACACAGGGAATATACGCAACACGGGGAGTATATAAACAATACATGGAGTATACATGACACAGGGAGTATACATAACACATGGAGTATAGACAGCACGGGGAGTATACACGACACAGGGAGTATACACAACACAGGGAGTATACACTACACAGAGAGTATACACCACGCAGGAATTACACACAACGCAGGGAGTATATACAACACAGGGAATATACGCAACACAGGGAGTATACACAACGCAGGGAGTATGGTTTATTCCTAAAAATGGAATGTGTATTTTTCCTGAATTAAGAAAAGTTTTGCATATATATATATATACCCCACACACACACACACTCTCTCTCTCTCTCTCTCTCTCTCTCTCTCTTTTCAAATATTTCGTTTGAAGAAACGCGTCATACAAATACAGGAAAACCATAGTACTGTGCTTGTTGACAATGTGTAATAAGTAATTTTTCTTTGCAAAAAAAGTGCAATTAAGGGGTTTATGCAACTGGCGGTTCTCTTTAAAACTTTGCAACTTTTTTCGATAGACGTTCGTAACGTTTTGCGTAACCAAGCGAATTGGTGGATAGTAAAGGCCCTTTCACACCATCAAATTTTTCTTCAATGAATTCATTTCATTGAATGCTATATGACGTCTTTGAAACCTCATAATCGAGACTATTTTCTCTTTCAGTTTCTTAAATGTCTCGTTTTCCTGAAACATTTTATTTTAGAGCATGTTCTAAATTTTCTCGAGTCAAAAATTTCAGTCGCCTATCACAGCTGTTCGGAGAGTATTAATGGAAGTCCGGTCATAATAATATAGTTGTGAGTGCACATGTAAAGTTGTGACTAAATAAGGATGGATATTTTCAAAAACGAAAATTATACTAATCGAAGAAAATTTGTTGGGGTTTAACAAATTATTATCGTGTCGCGCACGAGTCGTAATTCTAAAAAATTACTTTTGGAAATTTTTAAACTGGTTTCATTAAAAAGTTTTTGATAAATTTTCAGGTGGAGGCTTGAAAGCTTATTGAATGCAATTCATTGAAACGCAAATTACGTAAGTTTTTAGTTCAATAAAATTAAATCAAATAATTGAAGTCAATGAATATTTGATCGTGTGAAACAGCCTTAAACTATGTAAACCACGTCAGACGGAGGTCGTGTTCCAGTGTTGACGACCTTCTCAGGCGGTTCTTAAGGACAATCCGCCTCGCATTTAATGAATGGTTGCATGTAGCTCATTCCAGTTCGCGAGGAGTGATGGATGTGTGTACAACCTGTTCACGGTAAAGCGAGCACTTTTCAAGATCTCACATAAAACAACTTTTCAGCTTACCTCTATCCTCTAGCAAGTTGTTAGCTTTAAAGATTCCGTCTGACTAATGAACGTAATGTATACTACTTAATAGTTCACAAAAGTTAATGTCTGAGGCCGCAAAGTAAATACATTTTTGTTGTGATGCATGCAGGGAGGGACTTGCAAAGTGCCCACTTTACCGTGTATAAAGCCTAGTACACACGGACATCTTTCTTGTACAAGCAAGTGAGCACTTTCTTGTACACTCCGACTTGCATCGTGTGAACGGCCGCAGAGTATGCTAGTTACTAGCACATAAGAGCTTGTATACTAGCTAGTGCCACATAGGGTCGGTCTCATTTTTCACCATTTTACTTGTACAAATCGAATGTAAGCAAAACATATATTTAGTTGATGCTGGCAATAATCAGATATGTTAATGTTTTAATACGATAAAATGATTAATAGTTCCACTATCGTAAATAAATCTGTGTATGAATTTAAAAAAAAAAACGAGACGTTTGTCTTTTTTTTGTGAGTGATCTTACATATTCTACAGTTGTATATATTTAGTGCTAGAAATACGCCTGATTATACTAAATCTTTTATTATTTTTATGGCAGATGCTATTGACAGTAAAAATTACCCCCCGCAACCCCAAAACCTGCTTCCAAATCATACATAGTTGACATCAACCATCCACTTTCTTGCTCACCAGCTAGAGTCGTGGGTATGGCTCACACAATTCCGTGCATACTAGCTAGTATGCACTTTAGTGTTCACTTTCTTGTACAAGAAAGATGCCCGAGTGTACCAGGTCTAAGAGACAGAAGTAGACTACATGTTATTCAGCGGAAGAGTACTCGCGCCCGTGACTGCGACTGTGCCAGAGGGTCCATACACTACGTGCGACCATCACATGTCCCTATGTGGACTACACGTAGGTTGCGAGCTAGCTCTGCAAGGCCCCCGCCCGCTTGTCCGACTACCTCATGGACTACACGTAGGTTGCGAGCTAGCTCTTCAAGGCCCCCGCCCGCTTGTCCTACTACCACGTGGACTACACGTAGGTTGCGAGCTAGCTCTGCAAGGCCCCCGCCCGCTTGTCCTACTACCACGTGGACTACACGTAGGTTGCGAGCTAGCTCTGCAAGGCCCCCGCCCGCTTGTCCGACTACCTCGTGGACTACACGTAGGTTGCGAGCTAGCTCTGCAAGGCCCCCGCCCGCTTGTCCGACTACCACGTGGACTACACGTAGGTTGCGAGCTAGCTCTGCAAGGCCCCCGCCCGCTTGTCCGACTACCACGTGGACTACACGTAGGTTGCGAGATAGCTCTGCAAGGCCCCCGCCCGCTTGTCCGACTACCACGTGGACTACACGTAGGTTGCGAGCTAGCTCTGCAAGGCCCCCGCCCGCTTGTCCGACTACCACGTGGACTACACGTAGGTTGCGAGCTAGCTCTGCAAGGCCCCCGCCCGCTTGTCCGACTACCACGTGGACTACACGTAGGTTGCGAGCTAGCTGTGCAAGGCCCCCGCCCGCTTGTCCGACTACCACGTGGACTACACGTAGGTTGCGAGCTAGCTCTGCAAGGCCCCCGCCCGCTTGTCCGACTACCACGTGGACTACACGTAGGTTGCGAGCTAGCTCTGCAAGGCCCCCGCCCGCTTGTCCGACTACCTCGCGCTTCAAATGAACGCAGCTTCAGATACACATTTCGTTTTTTACGAAATATAAAAACGCGCGTCCAACGTTCTGATATACGGAAATACCTCACGCTTTAGACTACACCTGTCTATTATTTCGACCCTTCCAGTCAAAAATAAATATAATAATTTTAGTCGTTGCAACAAACAAATCTTTTGTACAGAACTGCACTGATATCTAGACGACACTTTGTCTTATATCGGGACCAATAGAAATCAATCTATGGTATATGTAACATGCAGCAGTGGTTTATGAGGCTACAGAACATAGTCTCAGCAGGGAATGATGTCTCCCACACGTAGGGAACCTTTCTTATTGGACGGTATGTCCTGCTGTGTACAGTGCAGGCCATTCAAACCACTTCATATGCAACGTCCCAGTTATTGTGTTAACGACATCATGCAAAGCCGGTTGGGGGGATGTGTGTGGACGTCGAAAAACTCGCCAATGTTTTCATCGTCAACATTGTTTCATTATCATATCCATGACCCTTCTTTTTTCCAGCAGAGGCGTTACCCATCTCTTCGTTAGCACAAACACCAACGAGTATCCTTTCCTCTGAACGAGGCGTATGGTTGGCAGCATTAGTCTTCGCAACTACTGGTGCTTCATAATTTTTCCGATGTTCGTTATGTTCACATGCCAGTTTAAAAAAGTGTCTATTGCACACGAACAGATTGTGTGGCACAATGTTCGTTGCGTGTACTGGCCATTGTTCCTCACCCTCTCTGAACATATCACACAGCGTATTGTTAACAGGAAGAAGCGATGTCGTCACATGCCGTTTCTCGGTAGGAGAAGGAATAACGCGTTTACAGACCTTGATGTGTTTATTTAAGTTATCACGTCGAGTGAACTGCCTAGGACAGTTGTTGCAGCTAAAAAGCACACGAGATGAGATCTTCACACAGTAACTGTTCTCATGTCGCCGCGCATTGCAACTTTTGCTGAAGGACTTGGCACAGTAACAGTATTGTTTTCCATGCAATTTTTGGGCAGTCGTTGAAGGTAGTACATTACATACACGATCTCACTCCTTGAGTGGCTTGCATCGTTTTCAAGCATACTTGAATTCATACACCTTACTACAGCCTACTGACTCCTGCCGACTGACTCCTACTGACTCACTCCTGCCAAGCTGTTGCTGATTTGGAAAGAACTAACATATGATACATGAATGTATGTGTGTAGGTCATTCATCGCGTTCATTAAAAGTGTCGGGTATTAGTTATTTGTCATATAGCGCATAGTCGATGCTGTTTTACAAGCTATTCCTCGAGCTAAACGAACAGACGCTGGATAATTCACTATCCATACCGCTCACTCGCGAGCATACCTATGATGATAGTCAATGCAGCACCATCCGATCGGGACTGGAACCGGAGAGACACACTCGCCAGTATCTTCCATGCCCAGATGCAAGTCGCCCCTTTGTGATGCATTTCGCAAAACTTTTCACGAACCATTCATCCATTGTGCGAACTTACGATCTCGAAGAACTCCACAAAACACACTGTGAATCATCCATCTGATTGGCGGTACATTTGAGGAACTGCGCTTTTAAGGAGCCCGTCTTATTCTCCTACAAGACCTTCTGCAATACACTTCAGATTTAAAAAGTGGAAACACTCTGAGCAAACCCAAATACTCGCTATCTTCAGAAGAAAACACACAGGTACTATCATATATATTATATATAAACATAAGATAGGAATATACATGATTGTGTACAGAACAATTTTTAAAAATTATATGTATAAGCTATATATATGTACCCACAATCATGTTAAAGTAATATATTGTTGTATAAGTACCTGCATGTTTTCTTCTTGGGCGAGCGAGTATGTGGGTTTTCTCAGGGCCCTCCTATTTTACATACTTATGTGTTACTCGATCTGCATTATTCGAACATTCATACTTTCCGTGTCTTCGAACACATGTGGTGAATCCAAACGAAGTGTTAGCGTAGCGTCACGAGTACTGAGTTAACGCCTTTGCATATTCGATCGGTGGTAAATATATAAATATAAAAAAAAAAAAAAAAAGTTCTAGTACCGTATTTTATAAGGTTCCATACGGGAAAATATATGAGCATTACGTGCACGCATGATAATATCCTGTGACCTGATGTAATTAAATATCTGAACTTCCGAGGAGTGAGAAAGGGCTCATACCTCCCTTAAAATTCGGTTTAGGTATAAAGTGTCACATATGTTTTCCTTTAATTTTTTCATGAAGAATCACCTCCCGAAGTTTGTCGGTCTAATTTAGAATCATTCTGTATAAAGTATTAAAAGAGAAACAAAATCGCATTGCCTGCACAGTTTCCTTAAGATATGGAGGAAAAGAAAGCCGTACAATCATATCTGAGTCCGTGAGCTGCCATCGCGTGTAATAAGTTCCACTCTGACATGTGTAATGCGTAACGGAGGCGCGATAACAGAACACCAGTGCCTTGCGAGTATGGATGATAGGGCGCCCATAAAACTTTTATTTTTCGTATTTGTGAGAAACACGGTTCAATTTGTAGGCATTAAAACAATGCTTCTCCGCATTGTAAGAAAGCATATTTTTTTCTTGCACAATGGCATGTTATATGCACTATTTTAATGTTTATTTATAACGACACATAAACGATAAAAACTAGTTCCCTTAACGAAATGTGATCATTCACATTGAAACATGAGGATATGTTACTTGAAGAAATCTTAAAAATACTTTAGCGTGCTTTAATAGAGCATTCCAGATTTTATTTTGGTGTCCAGGAACATTTATAAAATATTATATTTTCTCCTATTTATACACCATGCTCCCTCATCCTGGTCTGATCGCCTCTATTCTGAAATATCTTTACGTTGTTTATCACGACGTATTAAAAAATTGCCTCTAAGCCATTTTAGTGGACTATATAACAAAATGTAAGTAGAACTTGTGGGTGCTCCAAGGGTGAACCAGGGCTGGTCTCTCCACTTATGTACGCATCACTCCACGACGAGAGTGGAGAGATTTGGGCGGCTGTCAACATCGATGTCTTGATAGCCGATTAGGATGAAGCGAGGTGATTATGGAGCAGCATCGGAATGACCAAGCAGGGGAAACGGGAGTACTTCAAGAAAACCCTCCGACCAGTGACATAGTCCGACACGATTCCCACGAGCTAAAAACCGGGAAGCAAACCCAGTTCGCCTAGGTGGGAGGCGAGTAGTCTAACCACTACACCATCGCGGCCCCTCATGACAATCGACGAGACCTTGTTGAGTGTGAACGAAATTCTAGCCGATCATCACCAGTGATTGGGGAGTTGAATACATCAATTATTTAATTTCTTGGGTATACAAACCCCTCTTTTTCTATCGAGATGCCTTTTTATATTTGTGTGTGAGATTTCAAATAAATTCTAACCCTGCTTCTAAGAAAAAAAAATGTAGCATGTCTTACAGACGCTATTCCGAAATACTGCAACACAATGCACGTACAAAAGTCCCATAGGCTCTCCCTGAACTGTAGACAAACCTCGGAGAGGTTATTCTAACAGCACACGTATGTTAAATGAGACATGTGGCAACCATTTTCGCCAGCGGATCTGTGTGCACACCGCTGTGTTCATGGCAGCAGACAATCATTCGCTTCCAGGATCGATGTGAAATCCTCTGTAACATGGTTGACGTGACGCTAGCTCATGCATCACAACTGGTGTAAGGGACTATGTAGCTGCACGTCCAAGGCCAAGAAGCGAGAGAGCGATACGGGCGACACTAACACGCACGCCTAGCGCCTCATCGCCCCTACGCGCATGGCGTGCAGCGTTTCCGTCCTCACGCTGTACTGTGCAAACTAGATCTGTAACATAGGGGTTTTATTACATGCAATGAAAGACCACAGATTAAAATACGCCCGTATTTTTGTATTTTTCTCTTGCCGCTTAAGGAAACTGTATTGGTAAGCTATAAAAATGCGATATTTGACCAATTTCACAATTTGTTTTCTCCAATAATACACTAAATATGACAAAAGTAAAAAGATAGGGATATAGATATTTTTTTAAAAATCCTTTCTGACAAAAAGTCGTATTTCCAGAACTTTTATTTACCGAGATACGCGTTTACGCGCAAACGACAATTACACAGAAAACGTTTCCGTACATAGTTCCCGTAAGTTCTTCAGTGGTCCCATATTCGTTTCTGGCGACTTCCTTCACGCACGGGGACGCGGTGGATGAGCGGTTAGACTGCTCGCCTCCCACCAAAGCGAACTGGGTTCCATCCCGGCAGGTTCACTCCGGATTTCCGCAAGTGGGACTCGTGCCGGACGATGCCGCTGGTCGGCGGGTTTTCTCGGGGTTCTCCAGTTTTCGCCGCCCTTTCATTCCGGCGCTGCTCCATACTCACCTCTCTTTACCCTCACCAGCTCTCAAGACCCCGATGTTAAGAGCCGCCTTATTCTCTTCGCTCACTCGCCCCTGCCTCCATAACGCACTATCACAGGATGCCGCCTCTGGACTTCGTAGTGACCATTTCAGAGGAGTTGGTAAATTTGGCGATCCTTTTTGAAGTATACTACGTTCAAGGAATTTAATTAAATCAATTTGATGAAAACTTGAAGTGAACTTCAGTGGCGTGAAAGTACTGCCGTTGCGGGGTCGTCCTCGTACACCGACATTTATTTTTTAAAACCGAACTGAAAATTTCTTGCAATAACACAAATTCTAGTAATGTTATAAACAATCTTGTTGTAAACCTGCTGCATTGGTACTTGTGCAAAAACAGGATTTGTCGAACTACAGAAAAATTCTTACACAAGTCTTGTCGCCGAGTGAGGTGGCGCAGTGGTAATTCCCTGGACTCGCATTCGGGAGGACCCGGGCTCGATTCCCGGTCCAGCCACCCTGATTTCGGCCTTCCATCGTTTCCCGAAGTCCCTCGAGGCGAATGCTAGGATGGGTCCCTAACAAAGGCCATGGCCGATACTTTCCCCAATCCCTCCTCCCTGCGCAACTTGCACCGTCCCTAATGACATCGCGGTCGATGAGACGCTAAGCCCACTTACCTACTAATGTTGACACTTGTATAATTTACAGGTATTAACTTATAAATACATTGAAAATTTTTTTGGCAAATAGTTTCCAACAAATGTTTTTGTAAAATCATAGTTTTTTTTTGTCGTGTGTAGACACGTGATAGGAGCGAGACACGACCTAGAGTGGCAGTGTATCGGCGTGGCGGGAGAAAGTGCAGTTGAGGTGAAAGTTCTCGTCCGCGCGTTATGCTAATACGCGCAGCTAACTATGTCCGCCACGCCCTTATCACTCCAGCGCTGCCGCCCACACTCTACAGAATGTCAGGTAATTCGTGGATACGGACCACGCCACACGAGTCTGTCATCAGAACTTGGTAGAACATATTATTTGGTAAAAAAACGATCAAGGCACTTAGTTTACGAGAGAAACCGCGTTAAAGTAGATAAGATGACTTTATTTCATGTTAAGCAGAGCATACAGCATCAGCATACAAAACACCGAAACGTCATGGCAGGTGTTCCAAGTTTGCTCTCCCTATAGCTATGCACTTTTCTGCATTTTGGAAGTATGCAGCATGCGCGGAACTTGGCCGCCGGATAAACACATGTCCCAGTACTCACTCCGTGTGAGCTCCACGCCCTTTTCCTCATTACTGGGCTCGACCCGTTCATTTGTCTTATTCCCTACCACCGATACAGTAGTTGTAGCATTGCCACATCACTTCACCTTTATCTAATTGGAATACCACATGTTCACTACAGTGGTTTAGGGATATTTCATGTTATTTTTCTCGTCAGCGAAGGGTCTTATGCATTTTTACCAAATAATATGTTCTACGTAATTTTGATCACAGATCTGTGTTGCGCAGTCCGTATTCGCAAATTATCTGATAACTTGTATATAGTCTATTTCCTTCACACATTTTCCATCAAACCTTCGAGAAATCACAACATGTGTGATATGCTTGTTTACTTCCTGAATATGCCACGCGTCACACTCATTTCACGCTTGTCTTAACATAAGAGTATTTGATTTTTGATAAAAATGTGAACTTTTACTTACATTTTATCTATAAATTATATTACTTCAGTTTTAATAAATACACATAAAAAAAGAAAGAAAATAACTGTGTTGGCACTGTCTAAAAGGAAAAAGTTCTTATTCAAAATACTATTAAAGTGAGTATGCACGAATGTGGTGTGTGGTCCCTTCGGTGTAGTTTTCTAAGACTCAGGTAAGCTTTGTTTGCATGACGTGGAGGAACAGTCTGAAAAATCAACTATAGCCAGGGCTTCATCAATGTTGAAAGAAACCACGAGTGGAGTATACACCTTATGTACAAATATGCTAATATCAACTGCACGTTGGTTGTTTGCTGCCACAGTGGAAGGCGGCAAATGGACCAGCCTTCCCGAGGGGGTGTCAAACACCGTGCGGGCCAGTGAATGAAGTGATATTAACACTCATGTTTTGAATTCTAGCTTGTCCCGAGATGAATCCGCGAATTTTTCAGGTCTCTACTCATAAGGCATGGAGGTGCTGAAACGTAACGTAAACGCTACTGCGAAACCAGAAATATGTTCGAGAGAGCATCTTCATGCCAAACACTGTCGCCAAGGCTTTCCGCCTGTTAAGATACAACCAGAGACGAATCCAAAATAGAAAGACGAACACAGAGGACATGATACCCCGCCTCATCACTTTATAACTCTCACGTTTACTGTATATAAAAATATTCTGTAATTGTTTTAGAACGGAATTGAAGTAGTTATGATGAGTAGGCACCCCCACTTCCCCGCCACGAATCGGAAATATCCTAGACCTGCACGAACACAATGGGAAAATGAACCCTCCAAATAGAAAGTGTAGATTCTCCGCTCTTGGGTAACATACGACACAGTGAGATGTCTCCAACATGCTACTGTGCGTTCCGCGACACTCGCGAGTGAGTGAAGAGATCTGGGCAGATCTTCACAGCGAGGTCTTGAGAGCCGATAAAGGTGATTGAGGTGAGTATGGAGTAGCGCTGGAATGCAAAGATGGGGCGAACGGAAGATCCCCGAGAAAGCCCGCCGACCAGCGGCATCGTCCGGCGCGTTTCCCACATGCGAAAATCCGAGAGTGACCCTGCCGGGGTATCGAACCCGGTTCGCCGTGGTGGGAGGCGAGCAGGTTAACCGCTCACCCACTGCGGCCCCCTGTGACACTCGTACCACTAGCACAATTCACCGGTATTGCATTTCATTAATATTTGATCGTGTGAAATGTTCTGATCATCTTTGTTATATTCTATTCCCAATGTCTTCACAATTCTTAATCAAACTTATGAAAAATCGATTCATGTAGGACGATTTGGGTTGTTTCATAAATACATCATGCGTCACAAGTGTTTGGTATTTATACTATCATAAAAGCATCTTATTTTTTGATTAAATCTAGAATTATAACATTTCGATATAATTAATGGGGATAACAACAAAGAAAAAATAGGTGAGTTGGTAATTAATGCCTAGTAAGAAATAGTTCTCACGTAAAATATTGTTCAACAGAGTGCGCGCTAGTTCAGTATGTTTACCCTTTGTTGTAATTTTCTATAGTCTATTCACGGTAAAGTGAGCACTTCTTTGAAGCCCTCTCATTTGGAATAACAGTCACATATATTATATGGAAGCCTTAGACCTCAACTTTCAAGTCCGGTGAAATATATTCGCTGTGTTTGTTACGTATATGGGAATATTTATTTTAAATAGTGGTGGAAGGATAACATATGACTGATAGGAAAAAAGTAAACAGTGCATCAAAAGTGCTCAATTTACCTTGAACAGACTATAAACTTGGTTAAGCTTTGTTTACGTGAGGCGGAGAAATATGCTGAAACTATAGCAGGGATTCAGGACGTGTCCGAAGTGAAAAATTCGGTAATTTGTTATTTGTCATTTTGTAAGTTTCAATTCGGACGTTATCAACAGCATGTTGTTTAGCATTCGCGGCCCCGCATTTTTACATTAACATTGTCAATTATTTTTATCTAAATTTAATGCTTATAGCGGACGTGATATATCTACAATCATCACTAGAATGCTGCTAATCTATAATACTACTAAATAAAATAGAAGTGTCTTTCTGTGATTTTCAAATTTTTCACTTTTATTATTTTTTCATACAGTATAATTGATAACTAAGCCATTTCTAATGTTAATAATCTTTGCGTCTGTCTGTCTGTCCGGACGGATTTACTCGAAAACCACTTAATGCACTGACATAAAATTTACACAATTTATAGATAATAACCCCAGGACCAACTTAGTTTTTATTTCATCGAGATATCTCAAACGGTTCCGGAAATATGAAGATAAGGGATGTAAATAGGTACTGAATTAAGATTTTCTTAGGATTACAGCATTAAAAAAGAGCAACATTTCTCCTTTCTTTTTGTCTATGGGCTATAAACCTTTCCTTCAAAAACGCCGTAACTGCCCAGTGGCTAGGGTTATTCAAAGAGGTGCCGCAGTGACTCAGTGGATAAATATACATCAAGTGAGGCTGCAGTAGCTCATTGGCTAGAGAACCAATTAAGGGGGCCGCAAAAGTTCAGTGGCTAGAGAACCCAATAGTGCGGCAGCAGTAGCTCAGTGGCTAGAGTATACAATAGTGAAGCTGCAGTTGCCCAGATGCTAGAGCACCCAATAGTGGGGCCGCAGTAGCTCAGGGAGTAGAGAACCCTATAGTGGGGCTGGAGATGGTCAGGAGCTAGAGCACCCAATAGTGGGGCGGCAGTATACCAGTGGCTAGAGCACACAGTGGTGAGGCAAAAGTAGCTCAGTGGCTTGGGAACCCATAGTGGGGCTGCGGTATCCCAGTGGTTAGAGCACCCAATAGTGGGGCCGCAGCTAGTCAGAGGCTAGAGCACACAATAGTCAGGCCAAAGTATCTCAGTGGCTATATAACCCAATAGTGGATCCGCATCTTGTCAGAGGCTAGGGCACCTAATACTAGGGCCAAAGTAACTCAGTGGCTAGAGAATCCAATTGTGGTTTCTCAGCTGGTCAGGGGCTATGGCACCGCAAAGTGGGGCCAAAGTAGCTCAGTGACTAGAGAACCCAAAAGTGAAGCCACAGTACCTCTGTGTGTTGAGAACTTAATAGTGGGGCCGCAGAAACTCAGTGGGTAGAGACCCCAATAGTGGGGCCGCTGAAGCCATGCGGCTAGAGCACCTAATAGTAGGGCCTAATTGGTCAGGGGCAAAAGGACCCATTATTGGGGCCGCAGTGTCACAGTGGCCAGAGAACCCAAAATTGGGGCCGCAGTTTCCCAGTGGCTAAAGCACCCCATAGTGGGGCCGCAGTTACTCATTGGGTAGAGAACCCAATAATGGGGCTGCTGCTGGTCAGGGGCTAGAGCACCCGATTGTGGGGCGCAGTAGCTCAGTGCCTAGAGAACCCAATAGTGTTGTAGCCGCTCGTCACAGGTTACAATACCCTATAGTGGGGCCGCTGTAGCCCAGTGGCTAGAGCACCTAACAGTGAGGCGAAAATATCCCAGTGGCTAGAGTACCCAATAGTAGTGCCGCCGCTGGTCAGGGGCTAGAGCACTTAATAGTGGTGCCGCAGTAGCTTAGTGGCTAGAGAACCCAATGGTGGTGCCACAACTGGTCAGTGGCTAGATCACCCAAGAGTGGGGCCGCAGTAGCTCAGGGACTAGAGCACCCAATAGTGGGGTCAAAGTTGCTAAGTGTGTAGAGAATACATAGTGATGTTGCATCTGGTCAGGGGGTAGAGCACACAATAATGGGGTCGCAGTAACTCAGTGGCTAGAGAACCCAATAGTGATGCCACAGTATCTAGGGGCTAGAACACACAATAGTGGGGCCGCAGTATCCCAGTGGCTAGAGCACCCATTATTGAGAATACAGTAGCTCAGGGTTAGCGCAACCAATATTGGGGATGCAGTATCCCAGGGGATAGAGCACCCAATATTGGAGATGCAGTAGCTCAGTGCCTAGAGAACCCAATGATGAGGCCGCAGTATTCAGGGGCTAGAGCACCCACTATTGGGACCGCATTTCCCCAGTGGCTAGAGCACTCAATAGTGGGGATGTAGCAGCTCAGTGAGTAGAGTACCCAATAGTGGGGCCACAGAAACTCAGTGGGTAGAGAACCCAAAAGTGGGGCCACATTAACCCAGTGGCTAAAGCATGCTATAGTTGGGCCACAGCTGGTCAGGGGCTAGAGCACCCAACAGTGGAGCACAGCAGCTCAGTGACTTGAGAACCCAATTGTGGGGCCACAGAAGGTCAGGGGAAAGAGTACCCAATAGTGGGGTCAAAGTAGCTCAGTGGCTAGAGAATCCAATAGTGGGGCCGCGGTATCGCAGTAGCTAGAGCACCCAATAGGAGGGCTGCACTATCCCAGTATCTAGAGCACCCAATAGTGGGACAGCAGTAGCTCAGTGGTTAGAGAACCCAATAGATGGTCCTCGGTATCCAAGTGGTTAGAGCACTTAATAGTGGGGCCGCAGTATCCCAGTGGCTAGAGCACCCATAGTGGGGACATAGTTTCCCAGTAGATAGAGCACCCAATATTGGGGATGCAGTATCTCAGTGGCTAGAGAACCCAATAATGAGACTGCAGTATTCCAGTGACTAGAGAACCCAATAGTGAGACCGCAGTATCCCAGTGGCTAGAGAACCCAAAAGTGGGGCCTCGGTATCCCAGTGGCTAGAGAACCCAATAGTAAGACCGCAGTATCCCAGTGGCTAGAGAACCCAACAGTGAGACCCCAGTATCCCAGTGGCTAGAGAACACAAAAGTTAAACCACAGTACCCCAGTGGCTAGACAACCCAATAGTGAAACCGCAGTATCCCAGTGGCTAGAGAACCCAATAGTGATTCCGCAGTATCCCAATGGCTACAGCACCCATTACTGGTGATGTAGTAGCTCAAGGTCTCGAGCACCCAATAGCGGGGCCACAACAGCATAGTGGCTAGAGCATAAAATAGTGAAACGAAAAGTAGCACAGAAGCTACAGCACCCAATAGTGGGGCCGAGGTACCTCAAGGAGTAGAGAACCCAATAGTGGGGCCAAGGTATCAAAGCAATTAGTTACACATATTTCGGAAAGTAGTAACTAAATATCTCGGCACGTAGTTACCCATATATCAGCAAGTAGTTACACATATCTCGTCATGAAGTTACACATATCTCAACAAGTAGTTACACATATCTCAGCAAGATGTTACACATATCTCAGCAAGTAATTACACATATCTTGGCAAGTAGTTACACATATCTCAGAAAGTAGTTACAGATATCTCAGTAAGTAATTACACATTTCTCAGCAAATAGTTACAGATATCTCAGAAAGTAGTTACAGATATCTCAGAAAGTAGTTACAGATATCTCCGTAATTAATTACACATTTCTCAGCAAGTAGTTTCACATAACTCAGCAAGTAGTTTCAGATATCTCAGTAAGTAATTACACGTAACTCAGCAAGTAGTTACAGATATCTCAGCAACTAATTACACATATCTCAGTAAGTAATTACACATTTCTCAGCAAGAAGTTACACATATCCCAGCAAGTAGTTACACATATCTTGGCAAGTAATTACACATTTCTCAGCAAGTAGTTACAGATATCTCGCCAAGTAGTTATACATATCTCAGCAAGTAGTTACACATATCTCCGCAAGTAGTAACAGATATCTCAGTAAGTAATTACACATAACTCAGCAAGTAGTTACAGATATCTCAGTAAGTAATTACACATTTCTCAGCAAGTAGTTAGAGATATCTCAGAAAGTAATTACACATAACTCAGTAAGTAGTTACACATATCTCAAGAAGTAGGCCCAGATACCTCAGTAAGTAATTACAAATATCTCAGAAAGAAGTTACACATAACTCAGCAAGTAGTTACTCATATCTCGGCAAGTAGTTACAGATTTCTCAGCAAGTTGCTACAGATATCTCAGTAAATAATTACAGATTTCTCAGCAACTAGTTACAGTTATCTCAGCAAATAGTTGCAGCTATCTCAGTAAGTAATTACTCATAACTCAACCAGTAGTTACAGCTATCTCAGCAAGTAGTTACACATTTCTCGGCAAGTAGTTACACATATCTCAAGAAGAAGCCCAGATATCTCAGCAAGTAGTTACAGATATCTTAACAAGTATTTACACGTATTTCAGCAAGTAGTTACACATATCTCGGCAAGTAGTTTCACATATCTCGGCAATTAGGTACACGTATCTCAGCGAGTTGATACACATATCTAAGCTAGTAGTTACACATATCTCAGCAAGTAGTTACACATATCTCGGCAAGTTGTTACAGATATCTCAGCAAGTTGTTACAGATATCTCAGCAAGTAATTACACATTCCTCAGCAAGTAGTTACACATATCTCAGCAAGTAGTTACAGGTATCTGAGCAAGTAGTTACACACATCTCGGCATGTAGTTACACATATCTCGGCAATTAGTTACACATATCTAGGCAAGTAGTTACACATATCTCGGCAAGTAGTTACACATATCTCAGCAAGTAGTTACAGGTATCTGAGCAAGTAGTTACACACATCTCGGCATGTAGTTACACATATCTCGGCAAGTAGTTACACATATCTCAGCAAGTAGTTACACATATCTCAGCAAGTAGTTACAGGTATCTGAGCAAGTAGTTACACACATCTCGGCATGTAGTTACACATATCTCGGCATGTAGTTACACATATCTCAGCAATTAGTTACACATATCTCAGCAAGTAGTTACACACATCTCGGCATGTAGTTACACATATCTCGGCAAGTAGTTACACATATCTCAGTAAATGGGTACACTGAGAATACGACTTTCTGGCATAAAAGGTAAAAACCAATTATCTAAGCCAACAAACCTTTTTTTAAATCATTTTAAATGTATTCGAAGAGAGAACATGCCATGAAGACGGAAAAAAGAACAATTGCGTTTAAGAGCTTGCCCACGTAGTTATCTTATGAGGTAGGATAATAGTACAACCACACCTCCGTAGTTACATTTTTTGGCTTTCACTTTTTGTAGCCAAGTGTCTCTGTTACATACTGAGTGTAATGTAGATAGGAAAGCGGGACGACTGCACGGCGGTTCAGCGCCTTGCACGTGAAAACGATGGAACGCTGGCTGCAAAAAAAAAAGCATTATTTGATATTTTTATTAAACACTGTCCAGCTATTGCACACTACTTAATAATGATATTTCGCCGGGAAAAAAAATGCATACAGCATATTTTTTTACATAATCGCGTCTGTCAAAACAACGTTTCTAGTGCTTCTGAGATATAAACCAACTCACTTACCGAAGTGATATAGTTCACGTTGTAATAAGACACTATGAGTTACTTTGAGAAATCTTTGTAATCGCGCAATAAAATGTTTTCGCAATTTTTAAGAAATAGCTGAACGTGAGAAAATCGTTGCAAATTTTGTATTTGTAGCAGTAAAATTGTTTTGTAAATTAAATTTTTGCTGAGCAAACATTAAAAGGAATGAAGATATCACCTTCCAGTTGGCCGTGTTAAATGTTTTCGTTTATTTTAATTGTCATTTTGAAACCCTAATATTGTGATTTTAACACGCTATAACGGAAATAACCACACGATATAAAAAGGTTTCATACGAGGAATGAGTATTTCAAAGTACCGTCTAGAAGTTGGCCGTTGCTTTGTACGCCCTGAGTGGCCTCAAGCTCAGTTCAAGATTAACAACGTGTACACAAAAAAGGTCTGCGTATCAGAATCAAATGAATTATTACTGACCGCGCGGTTCATCGCCATTGTTCCCGTCTCGACTGTTCATGTACCCAGTGAACATGAACCTAACCGTACAGAACACATACTCTCATTGCGATAAGTACGGGTTCGTAATGCGCATTATTTCCGTTGCGAACAGATATTTGTACCACATTGTCGTCTCCCGCATTGCTGTGCCTCGAACTCGGAAGAAATATCTACGGCCCACGTAGGCCTACTTGTAACGGCAGCGCACAAAGTCTGCTCGCTCGTTTTTTTCATTACACTTTTAGAATCAATCATTTGAAAAATCAACCAATGTATGGCGTGTTTGGTTGTTTCCTATATATGTCGTGTATTACAAGCGTTTTATACTCGTGTTAAAATTAATAAAATATTATTTTCGATTAAATTTAGCTTTTACTTATTTTCTATATACAACTTATGATATTTGATTTGTTCTAGTAGATATAATTATGAATGCGAAAGTTGGTATGTTTGTTTGTTACTCAATAAAGTCGTAACGGTTCAACGGATCTGGATGAAATTTCGTACAGGGGTAGATTATATTCTGGATTAGTACATAGGGCACTTCTCATCCCGGAAAAACGAGCAGTTTTTTAGGGAGTATATAAAATATGCACACAACCATTAAGATAGATCACTTGGTAATTATAATTAAGGTTTAAATTTGCACGCGTGTGAAGCCACAGGTAACAGCTAGTAACAAATATAAATAAAGACACAGAGAAAGTAGGTGTGTTGGAGATGGTTGGTAAGAAATAGTACTCATGCGAAATATTATAACACTGAGTGCGCACGAACACGGTGCAGTGGCCATCTGGTGAAATTTTCTAAGCTTTGTTGGCACGAAGCGGAGGAATATCCTGGAAGTAGAACTTTGGCAGCGCTTCAGAAAAGTATGAAGTAACCGTGAATACGTGGATATGTTATCAGTAGCAATATTGGGGACGAGATACTACAGCGCGTGTCTGGTACAACATTGTGGACGAGATATTACAGCGCGTGTCTGGTACAACATTGTGGACGAGATACTACAGCGCGTGTCTGGTACAACATTGTGGACGAGATACAGCAGCGCGTGTCTGGTACAACATTGGGGACGAGATACTGCAGCGCGTGTCTGGTGCAACATTGTGGACGAGATACTACAGCGAGTGTCTGGTACAACATTGTGGACGAGATATTACAGCGCGTGTCTGGTACAACATTCGGACGAGGTACTACAGCGAGTGTCTGGTACAACATTGGCGACGAGATACTACAGCGCGTGTCTGGTACAACATTGTGGACGAGATATTACAGCGCGTGTCTGGTACAACATTGGGGACGAGATACTACAGCGCGTGTCTGGTACAACATTGTGGACGATATACTACAGCGAGTGTCTGGTACAACATTGGGGACGAGATATTGCAGCGCGTGTCTGGTACAACATTGTGGACGAGATATTACAGCGCGTGTCTGGTACAATATTGGGGACGAGATACTACAGCGCGTGTCTGGTACAACATTGTGGACGAGATACAGCAGGGCGTGTCTGGTACAACATTGGGGACGAGATACTGCAGCGCGTGTCTGGTGCAACATTGTGGACGAGATACTACAGCGAGTGTCTGGTACAACATTGTGGACGAGATATTACAGCGCGTGTCTGGTACAACATTCGGACGAGGTACTACAGCGAGTGTCTGGTACAACATTGGCGACGAGATACTACAGCGCGTGTCTGGTACAACATTGTGGACGAGATATTACAGCGCGTGTCTGGTACAACATTGGGGACGAGATACTACAGCGCGTGTCTGGTACAACATTGTGGACAATATACTACAGCGAGTGTCTGGTACAACATTGGGGACGAGATACTACAGCGCGTGTCTGATACAACATTGTGGACGAGATTCTACAGCGAGTGTCTGGTACAACATTGTGGACGAGATATTACAGCGCGTGTCTGGTACAACATTGGGGACGAGATACTGCAGCGCGTGTCTGGTGCAACATTGGGACGAGATACTGCAGCGCGTGTCTGGTGCAACATTGGGGACGAGATACTGCAGCGCGTGTCTGGTACAACATTGGCGACGAGATACTACAGCGCGTGTCTGGTACAACATTGGCGACAAGATACTACAGCGCGTGTCTGGTGCAACATTGTGGACGAGATATTACAGCGCGTGTCTGGTACAATATTGGCGACGAGATACTACAGCGCGTGTCTGGTACAACATTGTGGACGAGGTACTACAGCGGGTGTCTGGTACAACATTTTGGACGAGATATTACAGCGAGTGTCTGGTGCAACATTGTGGACGAGATACTACAGCGAGTGTATGGTACAACATTGTGGACGAGATATTACAGCGCGTGTCTGGTACAACATTGTGGACGAGATACTACAGCGCATGTCTGGTACAACATTGTGGACGAGATACTACAGCGCGTGTCTGGTACAACATTGTGGACGAGATACTACAGCGCGTGTCTGGTACAACATTGTGGACGAGATACTACAGCGCGTGTCTGGTACAACATTGTGGACGAGATACTACAGCGCCTGTCTGGTGCAACATTGTGGACGAGATACTACAGCGCGTGTCTGGTACAACATTGGCGACGAGATACTACAGCGGGTGTCTGGTACAACATTGGGGACGAGATACTGCAGCGCGTGTCTGGTACAATATTGGCGACGAGATACTACAGCGCGTGTCTGGTACAATATTGGCGACGAGAAATTACAGCGCGTGTCTGGTACAACATTGGCGACGAGATACTACAGCGCGTGTCTGGTGCAACATTGTGGACGAGATACTACAGCGCGTGTCTGGTACAACATTGGGGACGAGATACTGCAGCGCGTGTCTGGTGCAACATTGGGGACGAGATACTGCAGCGCGTGTCTGGTACAACATTGGCGACGAGATACTACAGCGCGTGTCTGGTACAACATTGGCGACAAGATACTACAGCGCGTGTCTGGTGCAACATTGTGGACGAGATATTACAGCGCGTGTCTGGTACAATATTGGCGACGAGATACTACAGCGCGTGTCTGGTACAACATTGTGGACGAGATATTACAGCGCGTGTCTGGTACAACATTGGGGACGAGATACTACAGCGCGTGTCTGGTGCAACATTGTGGACGAGGTACTACAGCGGGTGTCTGGAACAACATTTTGGACGAGATATTACAGCGAGTGTCTGGTGCAACATTGTGGACGAGATACTACAGCGAGTGTATGGTACAACATTGTGGACGAGATATTACAGCGCGTGTCTGGTACAACATTGTGGACGAGATACTACAGCGCGTGTCTGGTACAACATTGGGGACGAGATACTACAGCGCGTGTCTGGTACAACATTGTGGACGAGATATTGCAGCGCGTGTCTGGTGCAACATTGGGGACGAGATACTGCAGCTCGTGTCTGGTGCAACATTGTGGACGAGGTACTACAGCGGGTGTCTGGTACAACATTGGGGACGAGATATTACAGCGAGTGTCTGGTACAACATTGTGGACGAGATACTACAGCGAGTGTCTGGTACAACATTGGGGACGAGATACTGCAGCGCGTGTCTGGTACAACATTGGGGACGAGATACTGCAGAGCGTGTCTGGTACAACGTTGGGGACGAGATACTGCATCGCGTGTCTGGTGCAACATTGCGGACGAGATACTGCAGCGAGTGTCTGGTACAACATTGGGGACGAGATACTGCAGCGCGTGTCTGGTGCAACATTGGGGACGAGACACTGCAGCGCGTGTCTGGTGCAACATTGTGGACGAGATACTACAGCGCGTGTCTGGTACAACATTGGGAACGCGATACTGCAGCGAGTGTCTGGTACAACATTGGGGACGAGGTACTGCAGCGCGTGTCTGGTACAACATTGGGGACGAGATACTGCAGCGCGTGTCTGGTACAACATTGGGGACGAGATACTGCAGCGCGTGTCTTGTACAACATTGTGGACGAGATACTGCAGCGCGTGTCTGGTGCAACATTGTGGACGAGATACTACAGCGCGTGTCTGGTACAACATTGGGGACGAGATACTACAGCGAGTGTCTGGTACAACATTGGGGACGAGTTACTGCAGCGCGTGTCTGGTACAACATTGGGGACGAGATACTGCAGCGCGTGTCTGGTACAACATTGGGGACGCGATACTGCAGCGCGTGTCTGTTACAACATTGGGGACGAGATACTGCAGCGCGTGTCTGGTACAATATTGTGGACGAGATACTGCAGCGCGTGTCTGGTACAACATTGGGGACGAGATATTGCAGCGCGTGTCTGGTACAACATTGTGGACGAGGTACTACAGCGAGTGTCTGGTACAACATTGTGGACGAGATACTGCAGCGCATGTCTGGTGCAACATTGTGGACGAGGTACTACAGCGAGTGTCTGGTACAACATTGTGGACGAGATACTGCAGCGCGTGTCTGGTGCAACATTGTGGACGAGATACTACAGCGCGTGTCTGGTACAACATTGGGGACGAGATACTGCAGCGCGTGTCTGGTGCAACATTGTGGACGTGATACTGCAGCGCGTGTCTGGTACAACATTGTGGACGAGATACTGCAGCGCATGTCTGGTGCAACATTGTGGACGAGGTACTACAGCGAGTGTCTGGTACAACATTGTGGACGAGATACTGCAGCGCGTGTCTGGTGCAACATTGTGGACGAGATACTGCAGCGCGTGTCTGGTACAACATTGGGGACGAGATACTGCAGCGCGTGTCTGGTACAACATTGTGGACGAGATACTGCAGCGCGTGTCTGGTACAACATTGGGGACGAGATATTGCAGCGCGTGTCTGGTGCAACATTGTGGACGAGATACTACAGCGCGTGTCTGGTACAACATTGGGGACGAGATACTGCAGCGCGTGTCTGGTGCAACATTGTGGACGTGATACTGCAGCGCGTGTCTGGTACAACATTGTGGACGAGATACTGCAGCGCATGTCTGGTGCAACATTGTGGACGAGGTACTACAGCGAGTGTCTGGTACAACATTGTGGACGAGATACTGCAGCGCGTGTCTGGTGCAACATTGTGGACGAGATACTGCAGCGCGTGTCTGGTACAACATTGGGGACGAGATACTGCAGCGCGTGTCTGGTACAACATTGTGGACGAGATACTGCAGCGCGTGTCTGGTACAACATTGGGGACGAGATATTGCAGCGCGTGTCTGGTACAACATTGGGGACGAGATATTGCAGAGCGTGTCTGGTACAACATTGGGGACGAGATACTGCAGCGCATGTCTGGTACAACATTGTGGACGAGATACTGCAGCGCGTGTCTGGTACAACATTGGGGACGAGATACTGCAGCGCGTGTCTGGTACAACATTGGGGACGAGTTACTGCAGCGCATGTCTGGTGCAACATCGCTCCTAATATGCAACACTCTGAACTGGAGTGCAGTGTTGAAGTCGTGCTGCCTCTGTAGTTCAGTTGCGGTTACTTCAAACTGTCTTGAATTCTTTCACGCTGAAGTTCTACTTCCAGAATATTCCTCCAGCTCGTGCAAATACAGCTTAACCGAGTCTAGGCGACAGCACACCGCATGCTTGCGCACTCACTGTAATAAAATGTATGAGAACTATGTACTATGGGCTGTCCACGGTAAAGTGAGCAATTTTGAGGCCCTAATTGCTTTTGTCTTTCAGTTATTTTTTACGCTTTAACCACAGTTGTAAATAAATATTGTCATGTAAGTAATAAACACAGTATATATTCCAACGATCTCGAAAGTTAACGTCTAAGGTTACAATAAAATATATTTATTGACAATTATTCCAAATGCGAGGGCTTTCAAAAGTGCTCACTTTGCCGTGAATATGCTATAAATACTATACTAGGCATTATCAACACACCTATTTTCTCCCTGTTTTTTTCCATATTAATGATAAATGAAATTTCGTAATTTATATATAAAAAATGAAATTTTAATATTACAAAAAATAAGTTACTTTTATGTTAACACAAGTATAAAACGCTAATGATACATGACATATTTGTGTAACAACCAAGGAAGTCATACCTGGATGAATTCTCAAAGTTTTGATTCAAGAAGTGTGAAGAAACCGGGAATAGATTATATTTCGATTGTAGCGCGGCAGCGCGCCAATTTGCAGAGGGGGGAGGGTGGTGGGTAGATGAGCAGAGGACTGGTCCAGCGGGCCAAGGCCGCCGGCTGCTGGGTGCGGCGAGCTCAGCCGGACGTCGTTTCTTGTATGGAGACCTGTCCTGTTGCTCTCTCTCTCTCTCTCTCTCTCTCTCTCTCTCTCTCTCGCTCTCTCTCTCTCTACATATATTGCGTTCATGACGCGCAGAGAGGCTGCAACACCGGAGTTAGTGGAGAGATCGGGCTGGTTCCCACCTACAATGGAGCTTCCTTCCGCTTTTGAGGCCCGAGAAGCGCTGGAGCCATAAGGGTGACAATGACACGTACATCAAAAGCGCCATCGCCACTAAGGCGGCGTCCGAATTCGCCTGACATACATACTTGTGCGGACCTGTTCCCGGAAGTGATGTCTTAAGTGCTGTCCGAACTACAAGTGCGGAATATGTGCCGCCATTTTGAGAAGCAATTTGTAGGTTACAATTTGATTCCCGACATAATTATTTGAATTAAAGTTTAATAGGACAACATTACTACTTCGTAGGCATAGAATTTTGAACTGAGTAAATAATTATCTCAAGTTTCACCTTAAAAAAAAGTCTAACCAATAAATTCGTATTAGGCCTATGTTCTTAACCTACAGAAGGTAAGATAAAAAAGACAAACTGCACTTACATACAATAAGGCAGGACAGTAAATGTTAATGTAAATCCAATTTAAATATTATTTAATACTTTATTTAACCCCCAAAACATTCGGCAATTATCGAATTCTTAGTCGGAATACATGAACATTTAAAGTGGTGAGCTGGCTAATACCTGGCACCGAAGTCAACAAGACTGCCTGTCCGAATTCATCAAGTTTGGTACCAAGGGTAAGTGAAGTATGCAAGTATGCAAGTAGTCAAGTATATACCTGAGTTCGGATACGGCCTAAGCACAAGTCTCTGAACTGGCGAGCAGTGTTCTAGTCGCATTGTGTGTATCCATGGGACTTTCAGCGGCGAACCTATTATTTCATTAGCGGAGAGTCTTTGTGAAGATTCAGTGCAGGACCCTTGAGTGGTTTTGTATGTATCTGATGCGTATATTTTGAGGTACGGTGTTTTGAAAAAAGCGGTTTTTTTTGTTGCTATTCTGGAGTGCTCTGAAATGCTGCTTTTAATGAGGGTGACATCTCTGAAATCACTCAACAGCTCTCGTTTGAAGTGTGTTTTCATTTCGTGGATCATCACATTGGGCGGGTGTTTTGTAGTTTCGTAGAAGAGAGTGTGCATTGCAACAAACAACCTTCAAGGTCAGGCATCGTAGACTTGAGAGCCGATGAGGGTGAAGTGAGGAGAGTATGAGGCAATGTCGGAATTTAAGGGTTGGGAGGGGGGGGGGGGGTTCACGGAGAAAACCCTCCCACTAGTGGCATCGTCCAGCACGATTCCCACGTGCGAAAATCCGGGAGGGACTCCATCGAGAATGGAAGCCGGTTCGCATCTGTGGGAGGCGAGGCAGCCTGACCACTCACTACCTTGCAATCTCGGAGTACATCGGTTGAGGTATTTTTCGAACATCTAGCGGATTTCTCAGAAGTACTTGAGTCTACTTCCAGGAGCAAATAAAAGCCGTTACACAAAAATTCTAAGTTGCCTTCACCCATTTGTGAATTTCGACAGTCGAATTGCCTTTTTATATTTTCGAATGCCTGGTAATGACGGGAATAGGGTGTGTTTACTTTTGTTTGCTAGTCATTAATTTATGATGTTTTGGTTAATACGCACTTAATCCGCTGAATTTTCAAGCTGGTTGAACTGATGGATCAGTCGGTTCGAACGGAATGAACTGATGGATCAATCGGTTCGAACGGAATGAACTGATGGATCAATCGGTTCGAACGGAATGAACCAAAGCGTAAGTTTTCGGACCTCCGGCGGATGTACTTAAAACTGCAGAATTTTCCAACAGACCGACGGTTCCTACAGCGGCTGGCTAAAACACTCACCGCTCACCTGAGAGGTCCGGGTTCGATTCCCGGCGGGATTGCTCCACGAATTTTTGTATGTGGCAATCGTGTCGGACGATGCCGCCTGGCCGGCCGGCGGGTTTTCTCGGGGATCTCCCGTTTCCACCGCCCTTTCATTCCGGCGCTGCTCCATACTTACCTCATTTCGCCCTCATCGGATCTCAAGACCTCGTTGTTATGAGCCGTCCAAATCTCTCAACTGAACTCAACTTTGTTATTCTTGTATTCACAGCAGCTGAAAATTGTAAGTATGTCATATTTACTTTTCTATTGGGTGTTTGTGCAGCAAAGTTCTCCTCACACCTCGCTGTGCCTTTTCAGTCTGGAAACAGCAGGCATAGGTGCTACGTGTGCGTATTTATAGTCTCCGTGTGACCGTGGGGGGGGGGGGAGGTGGGGGACTTCAACCTCTCTCAGTAAAAAATCTGTTGGGTAGTTTGCAATAGACTTTAACATAAGTAGTATACGCGTAGGTTGAGGACAATCCATTTTTTGCCCAACAATCCTCGATTTTTCCTCGAATTTCATGCTTTTTACTTCCAAAAAAAAAATTAAACAAAAATTATGATCGAATACTGACCGTAATATTTCTCGCAGAAATTAAGAAAAACAAACTGTTTACGCATCAAATTAAGCAAATGTATACAAAAAATGCAAGCTAATTCAATAGAAAAATGCAAACTAATTAAAAAAGGTAACAGTCCGAAATTATGCAAATTAAGCTAAAATCAAATGAAAATATTTAAAAGATAATTGGTATATTCATATTAATAGAAATTTATACATTTTAAGAGAATTCAATATCATGTACAGATTTTCCATTTTTCAGTTTTTTTAAGTCTTTACACATTATAAAAACTTGATTCTCATTAATTAATTTGAAAGCATTTTTATCTAACATGTTTTCATGGCGATCTGGTAAAGTAATTTTATGCATACCATCTAGAATAAAATAAATTTTTTTATCAAACTTAGATTCATAAATTTTAAATTCATTTATTAGTTTCGAGCTCATGTAATTTTGTCAATTCATAGGAATTGTTCAACTTCTTGATAAGTGATTTTATTTTGTTTTATTTATAAAGAAAAAATTATTAAAATAAAGTAAAAGATTTTTCTTTATTTTTTCTTTATAACTAAAATGGAATCAATGCTCGAAATGGAAAATTATACCATATGTAAGCAATGCAACAAGTATGGTGAAGTATTAAAAATATAATGTTTTCCATCACATAACCACACAAAGATAAGCATATTAACACCTGTAAAAAGTGTTCCGCTGAATATGCCAGAAATAATTATGATTTACATAAAGAGAAGGGAAAGTACTATGCTAATGTGGAAAATATGTATCTAAATTATATCTCAAAAAGCATAAAAACACTACATCACACAATGCATTAGTAGATATTCTAAATGAAATTCAACATGATGATTATATATCAAAGACATGTACAGTATGTAATCAGAATTATTCTATAAAATTATTTTCTCATCATAAAACTACTAAGGATAGCCATAGAACAATACGCAAGAAATGTTTTAATGAGAAATATTATCATAGAAGAAGTTAAATATTAAAAAATTGCCATCAATAATTTAAACACTATTACAATTTCATTACTTTATTTGTTATAAATGATATATTTCTATGTTATTTTTATTTTTTTAAACCTTCAATAATTTTTTATATACAAGTAAAACAATGATAATGTTAACGAACAACCTAGCAGTTGAGTTGAGAGGGAGGAAAGTGCGAGAGCTAAAAATCTTAACTAAAGAATTTAAAATTAGATATTGGAACAATTTAAGGAAAGCTGAATTAATTACAGCTATTGTGCAATTTAGAGAAGTATATTCAAACAATAGAACTGAAATAAAAGAAATATTTCCATTCTCTAATCAGATATTTGAATCCTCGAAAAATAAAAGTAACTGGAATTTAAAAAATTTACCTTCTTCAAAACTCGAAATTAAACAAGAAAGTAAAATCTTGAGTCAAATATTCCATTTTTATCAAAACATTTTTAATGAACGCGTAGAAAGGAGACCGTCCTTTGAAATTCGTGAATGTGAACGTTATTGTAATGATAGATACGACATTTGGCAAACAAAATAAGCATTCACATAAATAATTTACTAGGCAATTAGATATAGAAAATTAATGCTGTCCGAAATGCAGTTCACGCAGCAATGAGTTCTGTAAGAAAATTAACTGGTTGTATAAACGGTGATCAAATGAGAATATATGAAAATAATAAGAATTTTCGCCATACAGTTTCGGTTGCTAGAAGAAATCATGTAAATGCAGATCATCTAGTTGATCAAATTGAGAGAATAAATAAATCAAATGAAAATGTAGATATAAATGAAACTACTTTCGAAATTGACGTTTATAAAATACCCCATGGTAATGGCGCAAGAGGTAAAAAAAATTGTCAATTTAACTAAAGAATTAAAAGTAAAACAATCTATTACTAAAATTAACAATGATGATAATTTATGTGGCCTAGAGCAATATGAAACTAATATCATTTTGGATAGAGAATGAACTAATAATGAACATATTTACATTAGAAAAGGAAGAGAATTACAAGGAGAATTGGTTTGTGAACTTTGGGCACGAATGGGAAAAAGTTGTGATATTGGTTTTAATTTGGAAGATGCAGAAAATTTTCTGAGTATTCAAATTAAAGTTGTTTCTGCTGCACATTTAAATTCAATTATTCATTCTGGTTCAAAAAGACCAACAACTATTTATTTGTGTTTACACAATCAACATTATTATATAATTAATAGTATGAAAACATTTTTAGGTAGTGTTTATTATTGTAAAAAATGTGACAAACCATATAATAATAAATACATCATGAGTGTGAAAAATAATAAAAATATATGTAATTTGTATAAAAAAAACCACAATGCGAAAATGTTTTGGAAGGTGAAGATCGTATTAGAATATATTGTCAAAAAGGTAATAGATATTGTTTTGGACAGGAATGTTTTACTAATCACGATGCTGTATGTAATACGTCTTATGCGTGTAAAACTTGTAAAAAATATGCTTGAGAAATAAAAAACACGAATGTGGTTATACCAAATGTTGGAAATGTAAGGAAATTGTGAGCACTGATGAACATAAATGTTATATGCAAGAGAAGCCTCAAAAAGGGGGTGGGGGGGGGGGGGTTGTACAAAAGCTTGTACTTGTAATAGGCGAAACAATAAAAAAGATATATACTGTTCTTAACACTGAAAAATACTACTTTTTTTACTACGAAGCCACACAAGATTCTGGTTTTCACACATCAAACTTTATATCTGTTCAAGATTTTAATGGTAACAAAATACATTTTAAAATAAATTATGAGATTTGCGAATGGGCAATATCTGAAGAAAATAAAGGATATATATTTATTGCACACAATTCCAAAGGCTACTATTCATATTTTATTTTACAATAGTGTGTTAGAAACAGTATAAAACCTAAAACAATATATCAAAGTTAAAAAATTATTCAACTTAAAATATCGATTCTAAATATCAAAATAATTGATAGTATAAACTTTATTAACGGAAATCTTGCAACGTTTCCCAAAACATTTGGTTTAAAAAAGCTTAAAAAGGTTATTTTTCACACTTTTTCAATAAACCAGATAATCAAAATTATATTGAAAAATTACCAGCTACAAAATATTATGGAGTCGATACAAAGAAACAGGAACAAGAAAAGATTTTTAAAATGGCATGCTGAAAAAACAAAAGAAAATCATATCTTCGATTAAAAAAAAAAGAACTTGTTGAATATTGTGATTACAGTGTTGATATTTTAAATTTAGAGAATATTTTCTATAAATAGCAAATATTGATCAATTTTACTACATAACAATCGCAGGTGTTTGTATGGCTGTTTATAGATATACTTTTCTTATCAATCATTCTATCGCAGTAGTTAAAGATGATAAAAAAGAAATGATTAGTAAAGAATCTATTTCGTGGTTAAATACATTTCCAAATGTTCGACATGCATTAAATGGTGGAGAAGTTACTATTTGTGGAGCAAAAGTTGATGGTTATGATGACAAAGCTAAAACAATATATCAGTATCATGGCTGTTTTTGGCATGATTGTCCAGATTGCTATTAACCAGACACAATTAATAATTGTAACAATGAAAGTACGGATGATATACTTACTAAAACAAACAATCGAACGACAATTTCAAGACAAAATGGTTACAAAGTAAAGGAAATTTGGGCTTGCAAATGGAAAGAATCGATTTTCTATAAAGTAATTTAGGAAAAAAATTAATAGAACCATTACAACGCAGAGATGCATTTTTTTTTGGTGGTAGAACCAATGTTTCAAAATTAAAAGTTTCAGGAAAAAAGTTAAGATATATAGATATATGTAGTTTATATCCAACAGTGCTGTTTTATTATTATTACCTGTCGGTCACCTGTTTAAAATATTTAATCCTAAAAATTACGACAAAAATTGGTTTGGATTGATCAAATGTAAAGTTTTACCTCCTAAAAATTTATATTATTCAGTACTTCCAACTAAGCAAGAAAAACTATTGTTTACTTTGTGTTCAAAATGTTTTGTAGAGAAAAAAGGAGAATATAAACATAATGAAGAAGAAAGAGCAATAAATGGTACTTGGACTACATTAGAACTAAATAAAGCTATCGAATAGATTACAAATTACTTAAAATTCATTAAGTTTGGCATTTCGAACAAAAAAGTAATGATATGTTTAGGAATTACATTAAAACATTTATGAAAATTAAACTGGAAACTAGTTCTTGGGAAGACGATTGTAAATCAAAAGAAGAATATGTTCGAGTTATTAAAAAAAAGATATTGATTTAAACATTGAAAATATTGAACAAAATCCACAAAAATGTACTGTTGTCAAAATCTGTTTAAATTCATTTTGGGGAAAATTTGTATAAAAACAAAATTTGACACAAACAGAATATGTTACTGATCCAACTCGTTGGTACGAATTGTTATTAGACGAAAGAATAGAAGAAAATAATGTTGTTTACATCAATGAAAAAATAACTGAAGTGTCATATAAATACAATGATGATTATGTAGAAGATAGCACAGCAACAAATATATTTACAGCAACATTTACAAATTCAAATGCTAGATTACGTTTATATGAAATGTTAGATAGATTAGGTGATAAATTAGTATATTATGATACAGACAGCATGGTTTACAATGATGATGGTAAAAATACCGTTAAAACAGGTTGTATGCTTGGTGAATGGACAAACAAATTAGGAAAAAATCATTATGGTTTCGAATGGATAAACACTGGTCCAAAAACCTATGGTTATAAAACTTTTTTTGGGAAAACAAGTTACAAAAATTAAATGATTCACTAAAACATGAAAATGTTTTACAATTATACATGAAATAAATGGGCGAATTAGTACAAAAAACTAACAAAAAGGCGATATAGAAAAATATGATTACAAGAGGTAAGAAAACAAAAAAAAAATGTTGAAGACGTTTATGGCAAAAGAATTTCATTTTAACTATGACAAACATATGATTTTGAATGAAAAATACAATATTATAGAAACATCACCATGGTGGTATTAAACAAACAATTTTATATTTTTATATTCTGTATTATATACACATTTTATGGAGTGACAAATAATTCAACGGTCAGTGTGCCGACCACTGAAATTACACAAATTATATTTTGAACATCTTTAATTTCCAAAACAATATCGATATGAAAACCATTAAAATCAATCAGTTTACCATCCTCATCCCTAATTTCTAAAATAATATAATTAAACTGCTCGTTATTAATTTTATACAAAATTTGATATGTGGGCTCATGAACAATAGAATCTCTTAAACCTAACATCGGTTTTGGTGGAATACTAGAAATTATATCTGTTTCTAAATTATTAGATTCATCATATTTTATGAACATACCACATGCCAAATTACAGTGGATGTTTATTGTTTTAATTGGGTCAAAATTAGGTAATTTAATGCCTATAACAACTTTGTATTTCTCAATAAGCATATTTATTTCAAAACCAATAATATCATATAATCGATTATCAAATTGAATATCAAACTTAGAATTAATAGATATTCCATTTTCACATTATCTGCTATTAATTCAATGTTGTTTGTTGAAAATGGTTGAATCTAATTTATAGTTCCTTTTAATGATTCAATATTGTATTCTCCTCTAGGTATATTTATAACTTTATTGTTTTCAATCAATGTTATAGTATTATTATTTTTATTGGACAATACAAATATTGTATGAAAACTAATCTATGATATAGATTTATCTTTATGAATAATATCATAATGAAGTTTCTTCTTTAGTATGGAACTATCATTTGTTAACTTAAACACTTTATTATACACTTAGTAAAATAATATTGTTATAAATGAAGAAAAAAAAGTCGATTGGGGTATTGGTGTCATCCGAACAAAATACTAAAGATCAAAAGAATGGTGAACTTTTGTCTGACAATATGAGAGTCATTATTGTCGGGCCCAGTAAGTGAGAAAACCAACTTGCTGATTAATGTTATTTATTAGAGAGGAAGGCTAAATTTAAAAAAAATTGTATGTTTGCTCAAACTTTTTAAATCAACCTGAATATATCCAGTTACAAAATGACTTTGAAATGATATCCTAAAAGTTTAATGAAAAGAAGGCTTACTTTAATAACAATGATGAAATAATTCGACTAGACCAATGTGCACACAATTCTCTAGATATTTTCGATGATCTAATTTATTGAGAACCTAGATGTTATCCACGAGTACTTAACTATGAGAAGGCATAAAAATGTTGATGTATTTTATCTGGCACAGACTTATTCAAAAGTACCAAAACAAGTAGTAAGAGAAAGTGCTAAATTTTTTGTGTATATTTAGACAAGATGAAACAAATTTGAAACACATATATAATAATTTTGTTGGTTTAGATATGACATGAAAAATTTAAAGAGAATTATTCAAAATGTTGGGGTGAAGACTATGGTTTTAACATTTTATATATGAGTAGACAGATGAAGGAAGGGAAGTGTCGTAATAAAATCAAAGACTTTTATAAAACAACTTTGTCTCAATTAGAAGTGTAAGTGAAAATTGCACTTATTGTGTGAGGATTCTTTCATCTCCTTCGGCAAACATGCTGCAATCTAGTTGCAAGAGAAGAAAGGTTTCCTTACTGTGGTGGCCTCTGCAGGCTAACATGAGAAAGTCAACTGCATGCAGAGAGAAGATTAAACACATGACCTATTTCCTCGATCTTGATGAAGCGAGCTGCACTCTAGTTCCAACACTTCGAACAGTTGACAATAATGATTCCACTCGCCGACCTTGGCCAAGCTCGACACAGCAGTTGTGACACACTTGGTGAGTGACTTGTGATAAGAAAGCTTTCAACTCTCTGTGGTTCACCACTTGTAGTTTTCAATTCAGTACTGTGGTTGTCTTGCCTCTATAGCTCCATGGCTAGATGTACGACTTTAAAATGCAAAGGCAGTGGGTTCGAACCCTGGCCCATGAGGATAATTTAATGGCGTATAGGCACCTGCACTATTAAATTATCACCCAAGTCATTCCAAATTTGAGCTAAAAAACCTTGCTCATGCTTATATAAAAAATACTAGCAATAGATGCAAATAATGGCTACCATCTCATGTTCCAGCAATGAATGCTCTCTATGATGTTCTTGTAACATAACATATGTATAAACTGGAGTGTTCTCATATATTGTAAGGAGTCAACATAATATGGGAAGGGTGGTACTAAAAAAATATAAAAAAATTAAAAATATAAAAAACTTCCCACTTCACCACTTAAAAAAATAAAAATCAAAATAAAGGCTGGCCAAGTGGAGAGGTGATTGTGTTTCTCCAATTGGAGTTTTGCTGGTGTCAATAGCAAAGCCAGAAAAAAATATAACATGTCACTGGCGAGGTGTGACAGCCGGTAAACCTGGGGGTCCCTGGCATGCTGTAACAGCCTGTAAACCTTTTGTTATTTTTAAAAATAAAGCTCACCATATGAGAAATGTGCATTGAATGAACAATGAACGAACATTGAACAGATTTTATTTTTGCAAAATTATACATGTTAAACAATATATGTTTAAATGGTTTTAAATTTGAAATGAGTTCTATAAAATTAATGATAAACAGTTTAATCATATGAATATTTGTAGTAGCACCAAAATGGTGCTACTTGAGAATAACAAAAATTTAACTATATTTGTTAATGAATCTGGTTTATATCAATTTTTCATTTCCTTATTGAAAAAAGTATATATATATATAAACACATTACTATTCGCCAATTGTTCTTGTTCATAATTTCGCATATAAAAATAGAGTCAATTCTAGATATTAATAACAAACTTATTTACAATGATAAACAAGTTTTTATTATTATAGATGAGGAAAATAATCCTTGGTTTAATGAAACTGATGTAACTGGACTTTTGGAATACAGAAGACCACGAAATCCGTTATATTATATTGTTAATAATGATGATAAAAATAAATTTACTGCTCTTAAAGGTATCTCTAAAAAGGGACACCTTTAAACTCACAGCCAAATGCTATATTTATCAATGAATTGGTACTGTATAAGTTAATATTTAGATCAAATATGCTTCTAGTTGAAAAATGTACTAAATGAGTAACTAAAGAAGTTTTACAATCAATTATCTTGCACATCCAATATTACATAATCAAAAATCATGAGAGAATTATTTTCACATTGATCTAGTGAAACCATTTCACCATTGCTACTTTAAAAATTAGCCATTTTTTCATTGACTTTTTTGGATATCACTTAAAAATCATCTTGTAATTAAATATATATTGTTTGATTCAAACTGTTAGAGCAAATATAGAGTTAAAAATTTTACCAGCCTGTCTTATAAATAAAATTAACAATTAAAATTCGTCATCACACAGTTGCTGGTCCCTAATATCAACCCGCGAATATTATCCGACAATAACTTGCTATTTTTTTTAATTCTTGGCAGTTTCCTCTGAAATTAAAACACCAACATCCCAATCAACATTTTTCATTTAATTACAATAATTTTGGTAATAAATGGATAGTAATAAAGTATTCAAATTAACAAACAATATTTCTATTCTTAAGAAGAAACTTCAATATGATGTAATTCATAAAGATAAATCGATAGCATTAATTAGTTTTCATGCAAAATTCTTAACTCCGAATGTAGAGGATAATACTATAACTACAATCGAAAAAAAATAGTCCTGTTATTGATAAACATACCGCTATAAATATTCCGAGAGGCCAATATGATGCTGAATCATTAAAAGAGGCTATAAATTTAATTGAGCCATTTTCAACAAACAACACTGAAGTAACAATAGACAATGTGAAAAATAGAATAACAATTAAAGCCAAGTTTGATATTAAAATTGATGATCCTTTGTCTGATATTCTTGGTTTTGAAAAAATTAGCTATTGAAAAAGGTAAAGTTGTTGTGGGCACTAAATTGCCTATTTTTTTTCCATTCAAAACAATCAATGTTCATTGTAATTTACCATATGGCATGTTTAAAAAATATGATGAACCTAACCATTTGGAGACTAATATAATTGCTATTTTCCCACCAAAACTATGTTTGGTTTTTGAGATTATATAATTTAAGAACCCAAATCCAATTTTTTATAAAAATAATAATGAGCAATTGAATAATATTATTTTAGAAATTAGAGATGAAAATGGCAATTTAATTGATTTTGATGGTTCTGATATCGATGTTGTTTTGGAAATTAAAGAAGTTGGAAATTTTGCTATTTTATGAGGAATCATAAAGAGTGCTGTGTTTTTGGGCCCCCTTAATATCTACAAAATATGAAACTTTTCTTTCAGAAATAGGTGTGATGAATAATTTTTGTATAGCACCAAATGTCAGTGAATCACTGACACCGATTTCGCCATATGAATTTTAATATTTTTTCTTTCTCATCACGTCTCTCATTAATAAAATTAAAAGTAATTAGTAGACCTGGCAAAATACCGGGTCTAATACATAACTAGCACCATTTTGGTGCTAGTGGAGAATAAAAAAATTAATTTATAATTTAGATATCCATATGGCTGTGTATCAATTTTTCTTCTATAATTCTCTAGTTATCACAAGGACTCAATGCTATTTTATTAACCTCTACTGTATATATTTTGCGTGTCTCACTCCTTATCAAATTCATTGCCCTTTATTGAATTTTCTCATCAAACAAATATTCCTTATAGTCATCAAAATTAGTTATATTATTGACAACACATTTTTCACACCTTTTGCTCTTTTGTTTTGTTTATCCTCAACTCTAAATGCACAAATCTTTGCTCGTAAACCAACGAATTCTTTAACTACATTGCAGTTACACTCGTCTTTCATTTTGCCTAAATGTTTTTTTATTTATTTGCAGCATTTTATAAATGTTGTCTTTTGGATAATCACTTGTATCAAATTTATTTGACATCGACTTCGTGTCTACATATAAATCTTCTGTTTTAATGTTATAAAAATAAGAGTCGGTATCTTGGAAACATAGTTCAATTTTATCACTATATTTTGGCTTAATAATTTTTTTGTGGAAATCATTCATTAATTTGTTCGAAATATCCCAAATGGCCATGCCCACATATATTGGATTATTAAATTTTTCATTACTTTTATTCATGTAAATATCTGCAAGATCCTCATTAAATATAGTACTTTTCTTAAAATTTGGTTTTGCAACTAATTTTTCGCAAATTTTTTTACTTGGAACTAGTTTTATATCAATTCTCTTTCTTATATTCACCATTGTTTTACTAAGCACAGAATTATCCCTCAGTTTGTAAATGCCATTTTCAAAATAACTTTTTGCATTAAATGATCTTAGAAATCCCAAAACAAAATTAGATACTATATACAGAAATAATGAACTTTATAATAAGCCAACTACATGCTATGATGGCAATATCAATTATTATTCATTTTCGAGATGAAGACTTTAATATGCTGTTAACTGTCTATATGGAAAAACAGCAGTAGTTAAAGATAAAACAAATATAAAATTTTGTGTAGATTTTAAAAAAGCTGTTGAGACTAATACAATTTGTAATGTTGTTTTAATTAGCCAACACAATTTAACTTATGAGTATTTGAAAGAAAATATCACCAAAGAGAGATAAATGTTTAATTTTATAATATGTATAATGTAAATGATTTTTCCGGAACAAGAAATTATTTGATATTTTAATACAATTTTATTAGATATTTGGTTGAGTTATTTTATCGAATAAAAATAATTCTTTAAAAATCTAAGTGAAATTTTTTCTTTCTCTTGTGTTTATATGTACACATTTTTTTATAAATCAGTAGAAGACTATTGCAGATCTTGGCACAGAACAATAATTTAACTAAAATTCATGCAAATTCCTCACTTTCAAGCAACAATTTTTCAATATCTTCTTTAAATACAATTCATGTCTTCAATCTCAACTCCAAAGTCAAGATATTTTGACCCAAATCTTCATTCTCAATTAAGCACACTTTTTTTAAAAACATACTTTGTTCACTCTTTGATCAGTGGTCCATTTTCAGGGCGAATGAGGCTAAGTTTAGGTCAAAAAGGGTAAATATTTATTTTAAATTTGCTAGCCAAATCAATTAGTTAAACACAATATCACAAAAACGTATGAAAATTCTTAGAAGTTCATCAAAAATATGATGATTTAGCATGAAAATGAGACTTGAAAGAAACACACACAAAGAGTGAACACATGTTGAAAATTGATTTTGATTTTGACATTAAATTTGACTGATTTTGGGTTGCACTTTGAAAAATTTGACAGGGAATTAGAAATTTGTTTGAATTTAGCTTGAAAATGGTGGAATTTTAGTTAAATTATTGAGTTGCAACACAATCTTCAATAGTCCTCTACTTAATCTATAATGAATAATAACACAATAGTTAATTTGATTTTAGCTTAATTTGCATAATTTTGGACTAAATTACCTTCATTTTTTGTTTGAATTAGCTTGTATTTTATTCTTTTCACCTCGCAAGGCTTGTGTTCTTATTTGGCCACTATCAGGTCATAAGCATCAGATACGGTTAACCATACTTGAGTAGTAGGGAAATGCATTTCGATATGCAATGGATTCCGGATTAACAGCATAGGAGCCAGGGAGCCACCATGCTGTTACCTCACCATCCACAATTTTTTCCCCTTTTCCCTCAAAATTTCCCTTTTCCCCTCAAAATCAACTAAAATACTCTAAAAATGTCCCTTTTTTCTTAAAAATTTCTCTTTATTCCCTAAAAATTCCCCCTTTCCACTCTGCGAAAAAATAGGATCCCCAGAAATGTCCAATTTTTCCCAGAGCAGGCGAGGTGGACTCGTGACTCCGGCGAGGTGGATCAGTGACTCCGAGCCAGAAGAGCAGGACTCAAGCCCATTGATTGACCTTTGGCCCAAATACCCAAAAATAAAAATAAAAATTAATTCCCAAAAATATATTATTAAAAAATTATTTAAAATGTATTTAAAAAAATCAAATTTCCTAAGGTTCTCCCCATACCCAGCTCACCAAATCAATTAGTCAACTGGCTTCCAGCCCCCTTCTGGTCATACCCAGTCAACAAGCATATTATGTTACTGACTACTACCACCATATTGGATGCAGACGACCTTGCCCTTGACCCCATGACCTTGAATCACAAAAAAATATCAGCAAGTATTTTATGTTACAAAGTATTACCGCCACATTGGATGCAGATGACTTTGCCCTTGACCCTATGACCTTGAAAACAAAAACTCGAGAAGGGAAAGTCAGCAAGCCTATTATGTTACATACTACTTCCACCATATTGGATGCAGATGACCTTGCCCTCGACCCCATGAACTTGAACCCAAAAAATTCCCAAAACATTCCAAATAAATCCTCAAAACTCCCAAAAGTTTATAAAAATTTGTAAAAAAAGTTATGTATTAAATTATTTAAAATGTATTATTAAACATAATTATAAAACATTATTATAAAACTTATTTATAAAAAACTTACATTTCCGGAGGTCCTCACAGCACCATGTCCAGCAGAGAACTAACTCCCTCACCCATGCACATGCGAGCCACATGGCAGGTCATCCTGGCACTGAGCTAAACATAAGAAACATTAAAGAGCATTCTTTTTGGCTATTACTGCCACGTGACGCCCGAAATATGTGCAAAATTGAGTGAAATGTCAAACAGCCACACCTATCAAAACAAATGTTCGAGACCGTGAGTCTCGACCTGATGGGGCCGTCCCCGTGAACTTCCCAAAGGGTTGGGGGGGGGGGAGTTTATACTTGTGGTAACAGACAATTTTTCCCGAAGGGTGGAGGCATACGCCATACGCAGCGCAATAGTAGACTGAATTGTGAAAGTGTTGGGGAAGTAATTCTTTGCATGTTGGGGTTACCCGAAACAGTAACTTACTGATAATGGTACTCAGTTTACTGGAAGAATATGGCAGGAAATGTACACCCAGTGGGGAGTGTACCAGCTGAAGATGGCAGTGTATCACCCGAAACCGTACCCCACGGTGTGCCGCAACCAAGAATTGAAGGCACAGCTGCGGCTCCGTGTGGAGACCTTCATACCACATGGAAGGAACACCTGTTCACTACCCTCTTCACATTCCGCAGGGCATTTAAACACAGCAACATACCGCACACCTGCCGACGTCTTGTTGGGGCACAACCTGGCCCTAAAATGCATGAAAAACTGCCTGTAAGATAACAACAGCAGTAGCTCGGGAGGTAGTGTAGAACGATGGGAAAAGTGCCATAAACAAAATCATGAGCAGAGGCAGCATCAATGAAAGTACACAGCGAGGTGGGTCCAAACGAGTATGAGACCACCTCCAGCCATGCAGCCCGGACAACAGGTTTAGCTGAGGACACACCCCAGTCTTCCGCCCAACAAAACTTCTCTAGGAGCCTGGTTGCACAGTGGACAGGCCCACAGTGGGTCACAAATAGTGTCGGACCAACCACCTACATGGTCTGTGTGGGCAGGAAGAGCATTAGTACACACTGGGACGACATCCCTCTCTCGCTTGAAGATTTCATCAACGAAGGTGTCCGTGGTGGTTCAAACACCCACAACGACAATCTACCTGCCAAACTCACCATGCAAGTATGAGAGGAGGAAGTTGGGGAAGCACTTCTCTCAAGGGGTCACCACCTGAGGCCGAAGTGTCGACAGCGCTGGACGAGGACACATCCTTCAGGGGCCACGGTGACACAGGTCGGAGTGACAGGGGCTGCGTGACAGGGGCGGCATGACACCCATAGAGACCGCAGTTTCCCCTGCACACCCAGACTCTACAAGATAGGAGTAAATAGCTAGTGATGCAGGGGCCATGACGACCCACGATGGCGACATCGCTGTTGAGGTCCAGAGTGGAGCAACAGATAAGGAAGGTGCATCGACACCCTTACCAGGAATGCCAGCAGTGGGTACCAAAAATCTCTTCATCGCCTGGCGCACTGGTGCCAGAGGGGGTGAGTCCGATAGCTAGCCCCTCATGATTGACAGCACGGCACCTACCAGTGTCGCTGCATTGAAGCACCAGTGTCGCAACCGGCATCAGCACTCCTGGAGATGGATCCACCAGCGGAGACTATGACGCCCATCGTCATGGCATCAATATCTGGCAAGGAAAACGCCAGCATTAGAGGCAGCAAGTGTGTCAGCGCCACCTGGGGGATCACTACAGCATGACCAACCCCCCCCCCCCAAGTTGCTACCTAACTGGATCGTTTTCAGCGGTGACACAGCCTGGTATGAGAGGACAGCAATACTGGGGGAAATGAGAGGCGATGAACCGGGCGGCAGAAACGAAAATGGTTCCAGTAATTAAAAGAGTCTCTTGTAGTTACTGATTGATAGAAATGACAATGGCCGCCCGGGCGTATGGACATACAGCTCTCGTGACCTGCCTCTCGAAGTAATTCGAGTCTACTGCTGTTCCAACATGGCGTGCATGCTGACATTGCCACACAAGCGAATCATGTGGAACTACCTTGTCACGTCACACTTGCAAAAACATATTACCCACTTACGAATTCTAATTTTACTTGCTAACAAAACACTATACAATCTGGAATACGTAATACACTTTAAAAATACATGGAATAAGGTGAGGATAAACACATGTGGGAATGAGTACATTTACAAACACTATGAAAACAACACTTTGCAATTGAGCGTAGGGCATTTTATTATGTTTACAGGTGTTCCCTTGTACACATGTGAACTTGCATCACCACCCTTGCCCTTGTAAGCCCTTTTGGGAAATAATAGTACTTCGATACTATTTCCTGTATTCGTACATGTAAGGGTTTTTGGCTGCTTGGTCTCTAGTATCTCATTGCAGTAACTTGCCTGCACTACCTTGCTCACTGCTACACTTTTGCACTGCGTTCCTTTTGAACCTGCACTTGCATTGCGTGGTCACCGCTGCACTACCACCTATGGTAGAATGTGGCTCTCTGCTGCACTGAAGATGTACATGACAGGCAAACTGTCTAAGGGCTGAGAGAGCTCGGCGCACATCGCTTTACACACTGTGTTGCATGCATGAATAAAGTATAAAATATAAGAACAGACCATAGAAGATTAAGTCTATGTACAAATATAAAACACTGACACACTTCCCGACACATGTACACACGTAAAACACTCTTTGTGTATTGCACTTCCCTCATGTGGGCGGTGGGTGAACTGCTGATGGCTGCTAGACGAACAATCTCAATCTCGTGGGGACACCGCTTGGTACACATCGGATGATGTGCAAATCATAAGTACATTGAAACATCACAATTACTTTAAAACAAATACATATACACTCACATAAATATAAATGAACACTGGGAAACAACAGTAGAACAACATTCTGCTTACAAGAACACATGTAATAAAAATAACTATCAAATTCTGTTGTGTCGCGTGCACTCCCTAGTGTGCACCATCACTGTTCACGTTACTCCTTGCATTCCTCTTGACGTGTTTCATATGTCCCATCCGAAGCTCATTTGACAGCAGCGGCGCCACAAAGCTGCTTAGTTGATATGCGCACTCGACAAGCAGAACAGCAAGTACTGTGCATGCAAATGTGGACGCAATGCAACACAAATTTGAGTACGTGATGTCAGAGCATCTGCTGTAACACAGTAATATAAAATAGATCTTGCTTTTCAGTGATATATTTATTGTTGGGTTTTGTGTATAATATGTAAACACTGGCGTTCATGTGTTTACTTTATTTAGGCAAGGAAACAACCCCAGTTCATTTCAGAGTAAGTAAAGTGTATTTTTTAGTGTTTCATTATGTATCATCCTTACCTCACTAACCCAAATGTAAACATTGTTCCATATGAAATATTATTTTTACGAATCATTTATGTATGTTCCAGCACAAGGTAAGGAACACAACGGGTTATAATGTATTTTGCAATGTTAAGAAAGTATGTCCACATGGCCCGCCAAACACGGCCGGCACGCCACGGCGTGCAGGCAGTCAGCTACAAGTATCTCGGGGGTGTGGTTGCGTGTTACCGGGCAGCCTTCAACTTTTGTTTTTCAATCATTCAATCTCCATAATTTTAATTCACCAGAACTGTTGTTCTTTAGCTGCCAGGGACACTACCCCTCTCCTTCCCAGATCTTGCATAGCCTGGAGATGCTTAAAACCTTGCAAATAATTTTATCAGCTTCGCGCCAATTTTACTGCGTTACCTCACCGGCAGGTTGAAGCTGTGAAGTGTGATTATATATGTAAAGTGTAGGGCGGAGAGCCCTAGTAAATATACGGCATAATTTACGCATTGAAAACTGTTCACGTGGACATGATTTTGTAGTCTTCGGGCTCTTCACGGTACTGGCCCTTAGAATATCCGCACCTTTTCACCCAGTGTCTTAATATGTGTTTTCTTTATTCATTAATGTGCAAGTATCGTGTGTGTAAACTTAAGCGCGTGACTAGCCAATAAGTTACTGCGTCAACTTAATCGGCGAGCATCTGATTGCCGTAATATTATGTAACCTGGGTGTGTGAGCTGACTCGAACAGGCCACTGCGCACTACACATTTGGAATAATTGCAAGGCACACTTATAAGGAGCTGCAGTCCAGGGTAGCATTGGTCGTCGGCCGAACGACCCTGGAGGAAACCTTGTCTCTACCGACTCACCCGACATAATACACTACGTCTGGCACCTCGGGGAAAATAACCTTCAAAATTTCACCGCTCCTTAAATCCTGCCTCTACCCACTGAGACACCATGGCTTCATTCCACTCTTTTGTTATCAGTTACCTGTGAAGTTACAGAAAATCAAAATCTGTTAGTAGATGACAATATGAACATATGTAATTCTCGTTCAATTATAATCGTTAATGAATTATCAATGTGTTGTCTCCATTGTTTTGTTAATTTTCGGCCACCAAAAATTGGCGACGAGATGATGAATTGCTATTCTGGTTAGAGTAACATTTTAATAACAAACCATTGCCTTGTCAAACATCTGATATCAAGTAGCATCAAGTTAACATCAACAATATCAATCAGAAGTGGATGCAGAACAGGTTCGTCAATTACTCGAAAGCCAGCAAAAGCTAATCGAAGAATTTATCCAGAACCAACAAGAAGCTATACAGTAGCAAGCAGGTAGTATTATTACATCATCCTGAACATTGAATACAGCGTTACTGCCAAACTTTCATAATTGCAATTCTACAAAAGAAAGCTTTCGTAATTATAAACAACATTTTGAAAATTACCTGCAAATGAAGAAGGTGAATTCCGATAAAATGTATTGTTCTCAACTAGTTCTCAGCTCAGTTGGTGCCAGCAATTTTAACATGATTTCATCACTTGGAGCACCAAAAGAACCATCAGAACTTACCTATGCTGAACTTATGGAAATGTTGGAAAAAACATTTAGCTCACAAGAGGCACATTCTTGAGGCTCGACACCAGTTATCAAAGTACCAGACCAGTGAACAGAAAATTGCAGATTTTATCGCCGCCCTTCGTAGTGAGCTAAATGACTGTGATTTTATTTCGCTGTGTTAATGTAAAGTTTCAATTGCAGACACATTTATGCGAGCTTAGGTTATTCGTGGGTTATGCGATAATGGTAATCGCGAACAGCTTCTCCAGTCTGATAAAGTAGCATTTAATGAGCATGTGTTAAAGGAAATCACGTTAGAATAATCGAAAGCAGATTTAAAAGCACTTTCGCAGAAATCCCAGAATGGGGTATATCAACAACCATCGATATCAAAAAAGTTTACCAGAGGAAGATGAACACAAAGAGTCGTCCCGCACGTGATTGCCAACACTTGCAGTCTCAGAACCAACATCAACCTAGATATTCCAGATCGATATCCAGGATCAATAATGAAGAACTAGTAATTGACAATCAATGCTTGAGATGTGGAGCAAATAATCGTCTTTCACCAGATTGCTGTACCGATAAATCTAATTTACACTGCTCTGGTTGCCAAGCTACTGGTCATGTAATCAAATCAACCATCGAATCACTCATCAACCATGCAGATATCAACATATCATGATCTGTATGGGGTGGTGTCCCAAATCGTGAATTTGAAACAGGAAGCTGTTAATCGACTTACTGGATGTTATTATGCGCAAATTCGTATCGGAACAAAAGTAGTGGAATTCGAAGTCGACTCGGGCGCCTCATATTCGTTTATACCACATAATGTATAAGCATGTCTCAGTATAGGTGTAACAATATACCAACAAGATATCAGTTTTCGGTCGTACACTCATAATGCTTTTGTACCAGATGGTAAAATCAATATCAGAGCAGAGTTCCATGTAACAGTCATCGATGATCAGCTCTATATTGTACCAGAAACATACAAAACCATTGCAGGATGTGTATGGACTCGTAAGTTTGGCCTCGACCTCCGCAACCCCGACACTCATGCTACGGATGTATCACTGTAAAATTAATCAACACCATCGAAAACATGGACCAGGTTGCTCAAATGTATCCAGTTCTATGCAATGGGAAGATCGGAACAATTCCTGACGTTCTGGTATTGCTTAAGCTTTGGAAGGGAACACAGACTGTATTTAATCGAGAACGTGATGTCCCATATGCACCCATGAAAAAAAGGAAATGCTGAACTTGACACATTAGAAGATGAAGGAGTCCCAACCAAAGCAGAAACAAGTGATTGGGGGTCACCACTGGTAGTGATTCCAAAAGTTGATGAGGAACTACGCCTGTGTTTTGACTATAAAGTGGGTGTGATTGAACGACTTCAAGATGCCCACTACGCAATTCGAAAAATCGACGATATCCTGAACAGTCTCCAAAATTCTCGTTTCTTTTGCCGACTAGACTTATTAAAGACATACTTACATGTTCCAGTTCATGAACAATCAAGTGAAATTCACACAGTATCTAATCTTGACGTGTTGTGCCTCCAGAGGTGCTGTGATGTGTTTGTGTCCCGCCTGGGAGCAGGTGTAGGACAGGAACTGATTAAGTGCCTGGCCCCACGTTTGATAGAGAGAACAATGTTGAATGTGGTCGTATGGTCGACGGCCTTGGGTGACTCTGGATACACGGTCAATATGAAGGAGACCTAATTTAACTGTCAGTTAAATTATGTTAAGTGTAAAATATTTCCTTTGGGGTGAAGCTGTCGGTCATTTCGCATGCTTATATTATCACTGAATTCACTCTGCTTGAGGGAGGCAGGCCTCGTAAATACAAAACATTCACTGAAAAAAAACTTTAAAGTTGATGCTGCTATGAAGGCGCAGAACCCGTTCAGCTCTGGAGAGTTAATAGAATAAAACTCATCTAATTATGATATTACTGATTTATTATCGCAAGGATACAATGAAATGTTGCTGCACATGAAAATGTGTACCCTTGGTTAAGCGGATCCAGCACTCTGGACCTGCTGGTGGTCACTACTGTGGAAAGTAAGTCGTAGGCCTTAAGTTAGAGTTACGTAAAAACACATCCCGCACATGGAGTTCTGGTATGCTACTTCAGGATGCCAGGAGACCTCCCCTCGGCTAAAAAGTACTTAACTGTTCCTGAGTTATGTTAACTATTGCGATGAAAGAAAATGCAGCCTAAATTGAATTGCCGAGGGGGGTACGCGGAGCTTACCATCTGCCCTGCTGGTTGTCTGGAGTGCTGAAGTTTGACTAACGACATGTCGTCGGCTTCGCTGCATGTCCGGCGAATCCGGTGCCAAAAATGAAAACATGAAAAAACTGAACTTAATAATTAACACGATAAATGAAACTGACATTGTACATAATTATAACTACTAAACTAAAATATATTGGGTACATACCCGTGAACATCGGAGCCCCAGATATGGCTGAGAATGTGATGTCACGAATATGTCGCCGCACTTGAAGGGTGATATTTAGTGAAATAATGCCTCAAGTGGCTGATTATAGATAGATGATTACATGTACATGCTTATAATTAACATATTAAAAGCAGCAAGGGGTGTTATGTTTATAATAACGGGAATGCTTATGGATGGGACAACACACGGATTTCGTAACTAGGGGCGGAGTTACGTCCTGTATTCTATGGTATGCTAACTACTCTCTATACTGGAGCGGGTGGTTTCCGTAATTAATAGTGGTGCAATCACTGCTAAAAGGCCTAAAAATGCTCCTATTTATTAATGCGGTTAGGGAGCTGCTCGCCGTTTTACACTTCCTGCGGGAACGTGATTACTTTTCTTTTGACACTACTTGGAGTCACGTCGCTTATCCCAGTGTTTCCTCCAATGGCTGTTACATCCAATGGTCGTGACTTCATGGGGCACACTCATTTAGGGCACATATCCATTTATCAGGAGAGACATCTTCTGTGATGAATGCTATATATTATGACCACAGCCACGAGTTACAGGGCAGGAAGAAAAGTGTAAATGCCATTCTTGTCGACCTGTACTGATCGAGACCACGACCTAATGTCAATCGGTCGAGTGTTACTGTGTGGTTAATGCATCTGCGATGGAACAAATGGGCACAAGCAATACATGGATGTCAGGAACACGTCAATCTATATATCGTGGAACTTATCGACTTCATCGTCTCTCCTTCGGTATCAAAACTGCACCCTCTGAATTCAACAGGATTATTGATCAAATTCTGCATGACGTCCCAAAAACTATGTCATATTTTGATGACATCATTGTCCATGGATCCACCAGAGAGGAGTGCCAGCACAACCCGACAGCCTGCCTATATCAACTCCAGAAATTCGACCTACACCTGAACCAGCAGAAATGCTCATTGTTCCAAGAGTAAATCGAATACTTGGGCCATGTTATCGAATTCAACAAAATATCGAAATCTCTAGGAAAGATAGCTGCTATTGTCGACATGCCTCGCCCAAAATCAACAGAGGATGTAAGAAGATTCGTGGGAATGGAATCATTCTACTCTCGATTTATACATGGAGCCTCCGCCATCACAACACCGCTTCGCGGTCTTTTGTGTAAGAACACTATTTTAAAATGGACATCTATATGTGAAGCAGCATTCCTGAAATTGAAGCAAGCAATTGCCAGTTACCAAGTACTTGTACAATATGATCCAGATCTACCAGTCATATTGGCTTATGATGCAAGCCCAACAGGGATTAACGGGGTTCTATCACACATCGTAGATGGCCATGAACATCCTATCGCATTAGCCTCTCGATCATTAACTACAGCTGAACAGAATTATTCCCAGCTTGATAGGGAGGCCCTGGCCATTGTCTTTACAGTCGATCATTTTTTTCAGTATCTATTTGGCCGTCACTTCAAATTGGTTACTGACAATCAGCCGTTAACACGAATCTTCAATCACTGGGCCGCCCTACGTAAAATTACAGCATGTCGCCTTTAATGCTATGCAGCCTTCCTGTCAGGGTTTAATTACACTATTGACTTCAAGAAGGGTATCAAAAACGGTAATGTTGACTGCCTCTCTCGAGCCCCAATCAACATCAGCTGTTACACTGCTAGTGCCATCAACAATTAAGTGAAGCATCTCTGTGATGCTACCATCGAACAAATCAGCATCCCGATTGTAACCTACCAACTCCTGCAAGAGGAAACAAAAAATGATGCTACCTTATCAATGACTATGCAAACCTTACAAGAAGAAAACAAAAGTGAAACAGACTACGTCGTCGAAAGTGGAATTCTTTTCTGTGGTCAACGAGTTGTTGTACCAGCTAGCCTACAGTCAGCTGTTCTGATCGAATTACATAGAACTCATGTGGGTATCACAAAAATGAAGCAGCTGGTACATCGGTATGTATACTGGAAGAAAATTGACTCAGTTATCGAACATCTTGTCCGAAGTTGTTCAGAATTCATATCGATTATGCCAGACCTCACCAAGACCATCACTTTTTGGTAGTCATAGATGCCAAATCTAAATGGGCTGAGATTGTTCTCTGCTTATCAGCACCTACATCAAAGTCAAATATCGAAATCCTAAAATATATATTTGAAGGAATTGGTTTCCAGGTGTTATGGTATCGGACAATGCAACGATCTTCACTAGTGAGGAATTTGCACAATTTTGTGAAGAAGTAGGTATCTTTCAGAAATGATGTGCAGCAAGACACTCACTAACAAACGACCTTGTGGAACACAATGTCCAAATGCTGAAACATCGATTAGCAACCATGTCAAACCAGACTATCCGTCAAATAGTTCGGGAAATCCTTCTTCGGTACCGGGCTACACCCTTGAGCAATGGGATGTCTCCTGTGGAACAATACCTGAATCAACAGATCCAAATCAAACTGGATGCAATGAGGCCGATAAAATTCCACGAGTCACCAGCTCCAACTTAACCAGCTCACCAGTTTAGCGAGGGAGAACATGTATCAGTAAGATGCTACTCGAATAACAAGGCTCATTGGAAATGTGGAAAAGTCTTGAAGAAACTGGGAAAGGTAAATTATCTAGTGGAGTTTGATAATGGTTTCCATTTTAAAAGGCACGTCGACTAACTCCGATCAACAGAGATCCCACTTCCAGTCAGGAAAACAGTTCATATCGATCCTCAACCCAAGAGCCCTATGAGCGATGATCGTCAGTAAAACAAACCAAACCTGGGTGATCTAACATAAATCATGAACCGATGCGGAACAGCCTGACCCGATCGAACAAGAAGGAGAGGTACCAGTCGTGGACTTCCAACTGCTGGAACAGCCAACCCAGCGAGAACATCCCCAGCGAGAGTGTCGGCTCCCCGCTTATCTCAGAGACTACAGGCTTTACTATGGAGAGCTCTCCTATAGCAGATGAGAATTGTAGTGTCTGTCGTGTACAATCCTTAGAGTACACTATCACCATGCATGTTACTCCGTGCATTCCTCTTTTGTTATTAGTTGGCTGTGGAGTTAGAGAAACACTTAATATGTTAGTAGATGACGATGTTAGTATATGTAATTCTCGATAAATTATAAGAGTTAATGAATTAACAATGTGTTGTCTCCATTGTTTCACTAATTTTTGGCCACAACAAATTCGAAAAAGGTCATACCATTTTGGAATGTCAACAAACATTTCCATACACGTGTTAGACTCGCAAATTTAATTACACTTCACAAATAACACAAGTATAGACATTGCCAATATACATTTTAAGAGACCTTAATTAAAATTAAACACACCACTTTGACACACCTAATGTTCATGCTACACTTTAATGTAAAACGTACCTTCATGTGGCGAATGGTTGCACTATTATACTGTGGATAGCGCATCGATCGGGGCAGGGATGATGCTAATGTTGTACTCATCAACTCCTTAAGATTTAGTTGCAGTATTTACGAAACCTACAGTCTTTTTGAAATACTTCCACTTGAAATAACCAATGAAATTGCCTTTTAGGTGTACTCTGTATACATTGGTTGATTAAAACCAATGCTCTGGCGAAAGTTGTGACAGGCACTATAATATTACTGGTCATTAGGTTACAAATTTTATTATCATCTATTTAGCCATATAACTTGTGATTGTGTCCATTTACTTCTGAATTTTAATAGGGCCACTCGTTCAAAACCTAAATTTTTTTTGGTTGGCGGTAAAAGTTTAATGTATTTTGACGTGTGCCCACTTTGACCTCTTCCCCTTAGCACATTTGCCCACCGCACCAGATTATGTAACGCAATGTGTGTGCATGCTCTATGAGCCCAAGTTCTGTGCAATGTGGCAAGGAATGATACAGGTGCAGAGCAGAGTGAGCGTGACTACGTGTGCGTGGTACAGGAATCTGAAAATAGACCCTGTAAAAGTTCTGTTTAATTAATTTGTGTAATTAAAGGGCAAGGTAAGTTTGTGCAAGAGGACGTAACTAATAACGGCGCCTGCCTTCACGGCCCTAAAGCCCTCAGTGTTTTCGAAGTTTCTTTTTGTAATTTTCTGTAATGTTCGTTCACATGTCTTTCATCTCAACATTATCCTCGCAGTGCGATGTTTAGATATAATGAATAATATTTACAGGGTTAATTTTAGAAGCAATATGTTACAACTGGCACGCAGGGTACGTGCCCGATTTGCAAACGTTGTGTGCTAGGAAGTAGCGCTGTGTAGGGTGCCAGCCCGCCAAGCAGGCAGGCATGCAGCGCAGAGAAATTTCACTAGTCGTTCGTCTTTGCGAGAGGTGTGCAGCATCATGTCGGGGCTCGTGTTTCGCGTGCTCAGGCAGCCATCACCATGATGGACTAATCATTTCACAGCAATAGTTATTAAGCATACCAGGACCTATTAGTATTTCAGCTGCCCGAAATTTTACCGCCCCTCGCACCTTCTCAGTGCTTGCATCGCCTGGACAGGCTTAAATTGTACTTAATTTATTTCATGTGACCACGTATCTTTTTCACAGTATTACCCGAGCAGACAGGTTCGTAAGAAGCACTAAATGCAAGCTTTTCCCAGTGGGTATATCATGTAACTGATTAAATCACAACAATGACGAGTTACCATGTGTGGTTTATTTCCAGTTCGCCTCAAGGCTTTTAAAGTACGGGCCTTCTCCCGCCAATTTTCTAAACTTGTAATAACTATGCAAGTATGGTTGAAATGGTCATGAGTCGGTATAATAAGTAATGGTGCTTCGAATGGGTGTGTGGGAGTCCAGATATTCCACAACACAACAAGTAAGGGAGTTATTCAGTCAGTATAAATGTTATTATACGAGGAGACAACAATTGAATTTGGAGGATTTGCAGTGGTCGTTGGCCGAATGACCCTGTGGAACGAGTCAACAGCTGCTCTCCAACTTCACAATATTGCCAACCCGACAATATCTGGCACCCTGGGTAATTATCCCCACAGAGATTCCAATACTGCATTCACCGCTCCTCACCTTATTGACCAACACCTTGGCACTAGTTGCCAGCCTCCTGCGCATTACACAAACGTCAATTTCAGCTTCCTACATCACCAACGACTGACTAACATATATCACTAAATGCTAACTACAAGTAGATATAATTATTGTATGACCAACTACCAACTGGAAATGTTGTCAGCTCACATATAATGCCCTGTTATTCAATATCCACTTTTAAAAGGGTAAGGGACTAGTTTTATAACAAAGTATTAACCAACAATCGTGTTAATATTATTAACCCTGTGATGCATACCCTGGGTCTTAAAGTCCCATCGAGTTTTTTATGGGGTGAGGCGCTGCACCTCCAGAGGTATTGGTGGTGTGTTCATGTCCCGCCTGAGAGAAGGTGGGGAACAGGAACTGATTATGTGCCTGGCGCCACGTTCGGTGTAGATAACGATTGTTGATGGGGGTCGTACGGCCGATGGCCTACTGAGACTCTGGATACGCGGTCAATATGAAGTAGAGCTGAGTGAATTGGTCCGTTATATTAGACAAAGGTAAAATACTGCCTGTGGGCGAAGCTGTCGGCCACTTCGCACAACTATATTACCACTGAATTTACCCTGTTTGAGGGAGACAGGCCCATAAATGAAAAAAAGAAAAAAAAAAACACACTGAAATACACTTGTAAATTTGAAGGCTGCAATTAGGGCGCAGTACCCGACGATGAACTCAGGAGAGTTAAATGCAATGAAACACGTCTAATTACATATGACTGTTCTATTACCATAAAGGTAACTACTCAGAGCCACGTCGTACTCTGGATTCGGCCATGGGGCCCGTCGACATTGCGCACATCGGAAAGTCGTGGGAATAAGGGGTACCGTTTACCCCAGTGTTCCCTCCAATGGTTGTTGTGTCTAACAGTCGTGACTTCACGGGACACACTCGTTTTGGTCACATCCATTCATCATGAAAGTTTCCTGTTGTGGTGCATGTTAAATATTATGACTCGCGGCCACGAGTTACAGGGAAGCAAGACAAGTGCAATGCCATTCTTGTCGACCTGTACTGATCCAGACCTTGACTTAATGTCGATCGGTCGGATGTTGTTGTGTGGTTAATGCATCTGTGATGGAACAAACGGGCACAAGGGATATGTGGACGTCAGGAACACATCAGGCGTGATATCAATCCCAATTTCAAAGCAAATTCGTTAGGAATTTATGTTACATTCAAGCCAAGCTTCTTATAAATTGTTATGTATTTATATGCAAAATTGACAAAATGCTATATTTTTAATTAAAAAAATCCTACATCGGTACCCTTATCATGGGTCTTGCGGGCCCAGTATGAAAAATAGGTTTTCATGACTTGTTATGTTGATGATTTTGTTGTAAATGCATTATATCATCAAGGAAACCATATAGTCAATTATTCTGCTTCGTAACAAAAAAATTAACCACAGTTACTTATTATATAAAAATTAATGACATCACACTACTATTGAATATAATTTTACTTTCCCATGGCTTGAATGTGTGTGCAAGTTAGTTATAAAAAAATGTAAACACCAAGTAAACGTTCTGGTGAATATAATTGTGTACTACCAAGAGTTGAATTGATTTATTATTCTTTGAGTCCAAATAAATCTGTTGATACACTACTATCATAATTTTATGTAAGTTGCACATAATATTTCTTTGCCATTTAGTTAATTTCAAACGAACCACCATACAAATTAATTAACAACCTTTGTTAGATTCTTGGTAAATACGACTTTTTAAACGTGACTTCTATTTCAACTTTGAGAAATCTTAGTCAATAATATTTGACTTTCTCTGTGACAGTTCCATGGTGTCAAGCTCCATAAGAAAGAACATGTTGGAAAGCAAATCATAAAATCAAATGGTGAAGTCAAATATTACATTTTCAAATGTGTAAGGGCCTATAGTTTCCAGAATTAATAACTTATCTCAGTTTTTCATATCGTTATCACGAAAAACTTAAACATTACATCAGAGTCCTCTCTGGTAACATTTATAAACCAAGTTGATTAGTTGATTACTGCTCACTATAATGGCGTAGTCTGATACTATTGCACACGAAAAACCGCGCTACATCTAAACAGTGCCGATATTTATTCTACAGTAGTTATGAAAGAGCGTGAAATTGCTGTTTTGATCGTTTAGAACTACGAGATTTGAGTGACATTATTCTAACACATTGTATTTTGTCTACATGTAGATTATTTTGTTTATCTGTTCTCAGATTATGGCTTCTTCATCAAGTGGTGATAAAAACCAAAAAAATCCTGCAGGGAAAGGAGGTGAACTGGCAAGCACAAACAATATCTGTAACACTTTAGGACAGAATAGTTATCTAAAATTATGGGTATTGAAAATAAACAGGACAAAATTAATTACTTGGCCTGCAGAATATATACGAGATGGAGTTTGTACGTCACTAAAGCTGGCGTGTTCATAACGTATTGTGATTATTAACGAGATCAGAGTGCAGGTATAATAAAATAAAATGTAATAAATAATTCCACTATCATCACATCAGCTGCTCGCCTAGGAACCATAATTGGTTTTGTTTACATACTACACTTGTGGGGTAGAAAGTTTTGAAAATAAGTGCAACGTAACAGTCAGTGAGGGGGGCCTCAATGGCAGGGAAACCCGTACATTCGCCTCCTCCAATGGAGATCTGGGTTCGATACCCGGCAGATAGGTTTGGGTCTATTCGTATATTGGGAATGTGTCGGATGCTACCGAGCAAATGGTAGGTGTTCACAGAGTTCTCCTGTTTTCCCCGCCCTTGCATTCTGAGACCTCCCTTTGCTGTTTATATCTAATGGTGAAATAGTTTTGCAATATAAATTTACTGAATTTTACATTTTACAGTCTTACTCCCTTTACACATTCTTTCATTAAATTTTTAGCCTGGCGATAAACTGTGTTTATTGTGACCATGATATCATTATTTTCTCCTCCTGTTCATTTCCTTGACATGCTATTTTCACCTTACACATTGTTCATTTATTGACCACATGCAATGCAAGTCTTATTTGTACAGCATGTGAAATTATTTTATAATTTCTCTACATGTGATGTCACCATCGATATATAAAAAAAAGGAAGGAGAACAGCTGTTGTGAGAGCTACTGATCCGTATTTTTCATGAGTCATTGCCCAGTGGATGGAAGAAAGTGATGCCACAACTTCAAAAGAGAGCATTATTACATATATTAAAGACCCAACTTTTGTGTGTTTCCACAGTCAGCATTCTGCAGGCTCCGAGATCGAATCAGAATGTTGTGATTCAGAAGAATGTGACGAGGATTCCCAACCACCTAACCAGCCAACAATCAGTGAAACCTACACAGCACCTAATGGATCTATATGGTATAAAACTGCTCCCCCGCATTGTCGAGTATGTGCGCACAATATAATCAAATGTGTTCCAGGGCCTAATAAACATGTTCACACTAACACCTAAGGATTCGTGGGACTTATTCATTTCAGAACAAATGCTGGCGGAAGTAAAGAAATGTACAAATGTAGAAGGTTGTAGAGTGTCTTCCGTGAAGAAGGGGAAGTGGTAAGACATTACAAAAGATAAACTGTTTGCTTTCTTTGGCCTATTGTTGCATGCAGGTGTTGATAAAAGTTGGGATGTTGCTGCTCGTGAACTATTTTTGGATAAATATGCAAATACAATTTACAGAGCAACAATGTATGTAAACCCATTTGAAACAATCAGAAGATATCTCTGGTTTGACGACAAACACACGTGTGAAGCCAGGTTGCAAACAGATATGTTGGCTACAGTTCGGTACACATAGGAGCAAGAAGACAGTAATACCAAAAGATAGTGTAACAATTGATGATCCAGTTAGTCTCATTTAGGGGACATAGCAGTTTAGTCCAATACATACCTAGCAAACTTGGGAAGTATGAGATAAAGTTTTTCTGGATGTGCGAATGTGATACTGGCTATGCTATTGATGGGTGCATTTGTGCTGGTAAATTTCAAGGAGAAAAGCCAACACAGAATTTGGCTTTCAATGTAGTGAAACTGTTGGTTGTGTAATGCACATAAAGAAATATCACAACTGATAATTCCTTTGCTAGTGTTCTACTAACAGAATACTTACTGGAAAAAAACTTGACGATGGTTGGAAGTTTGCGACGAAATAAGCGAGATGTTCCAATTGAACTAAAAGATTGTAAAAATCAACATTTGTACACTTCCAGATTTGCATTCAACAATTATCTGACAATTATTATTTACACCCCAAAGAAAAATAAACGTGTGCTTCTGTTGAGTACGATGCAATATGAAAGTAGCAATGATGAAGAACATTCAAAGAAGAAACCCGAAATTATCAAGTATTATAACTCCACAAAAGGTGGTGTAGACATGATGGACCAAAAAATATGGCTGTGTACTTGCAAACATAAGACAAAGCGACGGCCTGTTGTTATTTGGAGTAACATAATGGAGGTTGCAGAATACAATGCCTATATGTTATTCCAAATGTAACATTCTAGGTACCATCATGGGTGTCACACATCAAAGGAGATTATTTATCAAAGATCTGTCGTTGGAAATGATACTACCACACATGAATAAACAAGCAGCAAACCCATTTCTCCAGAAGTACATTGGACAAGATATGGAAAAGTTCATAGGCAAGACAGTATCCACATCTAGTAATGTGATTGCTACATCTAGTTCATCAGAAAGAAAAAGCTGCTGAATCTACCCTACATCAAAATACAGGAAGAGTGCCATGATCTGCTGCAAATGCACCACAAATATTTGTTAGGAACGCAGTTTTCTTGTTTGCCAATACTGCATATAAACCTTCGTAAATATAGACTGAAATTATGAGGTTATGAACAGATATGTTATCTTGTGTGAAATGAAAGTGTTTGAAATAGATATTGGTTGTTTAAAAAAAAAAGGTTTAGGTATAATTTTAAAAATTCTTAAATGTAAAAATTTTAGTGAGATTGTAGTGATTGTACAGGTAAAATATCTAATTTGTTGAAAAAATCTAGTTTTATAAATACATAGTATAATGAAAATTGTGCATAGCATCCTACATAGCTCTTTGCTAATGAAAACTTGGAATCAATTGTACAGAAATTAATAAATTGTTGATAAGTTAATATAAAGTTATTCTTAAATAAGTATAAAAACAGTTAACAAAAATTATTTAAATAGAACCATATGTGATGCACATTTGGGAAACCTATATTATGTAATAAGTGTTTAATTTTAGGGTATGCATTACATGGTTAATAATCATGTAATTATTAGATGTATAATTATTCATTCATCTCAATAGTAGATGTTTTTTGAAATTCACCTTCTTTTTTGGAATGGTTAAGGAAATTTGTCAAACACTGTGTAGTTGTAATTTTATTCCAATTCAATATTCCAGCAAAGCAGATAACAGCCGTTATACAGGGACATTTGTGTTTATTTTCCCTTAGATAGACTCGATCACTATATCGAGTTGCACATATATCGATAGTAGTATATGATCGGGGCGCCGCCGACGACGGCGAAGCAAAGGAGCATCTGGGCCGGTGGTGTATATCTTCCCGGCCCCCTCCCCAATTCCAGTCAACACAAGGTGATGTAGTGTGCCTGTAGTACACAAAAGCAATAATGAGCTTGTGCCGTCTCGTTTGCAGGTTGCGGAACACATGGGAAACGTAACTGGAAGATTGTACGCTGCTTGTTTTGGCGATCTGTCGCTTATCCTGTTCGCGCAGTGATGGAAAACGTGAAAAACATTTCCTTTGATTTCAACCAGATTTGTCGATTCTGTCTATCTAGAGGGGGTGTTATGTCCGCGATTTTCGACGACGACGGAGAATGTAACGGGTTTTCCTTGGCATCGAGAATAATGGCGTGTGCGTCTGTCCAGGTTAGTTTGAATTTAACATTTCTACAACACCACAAACACGCGAGGAGCGGGATATAATTGTGTACGCGAAGGGCACTGCGCTCGGACCCTCGGTGACACGTAATGGCCGATATGTAGAGTTGAATTTCGCGTGTTGCGCGCAGTGGGCCAAGTTTCACGTTAAGTACGGACGTGGGAAACAGCCTGACATTTTATCAAAAGTGCTCAAGGGAAAAGAAGGGGTCTGTTAAATGCTCCACGCTAATTTAGCCCGTAGTGAAACACACGTTAAAAATGACGGGGCCGTATTTTTTTTGTTGATTGATTGCATGGCGTTGTGGCAATCTGGCGTCCAGAACATATTGTATTGTTGCCTAATGTGTGTAGCATTTAAGTTTCAAAGAAAGTTTTAAAATTCGAGAGTTTGTGAAATTTGTTTTAAGTTTTTTTTTTCGTGTGCAAGATCAGACAGCATTTGTGATGTGAGGGTGTCCAAAGGATTGTAGGCCTATTCAAAATTGTAATAATCCCTCCATCCTTTGATAGTATGGGATTGTTGCCAGACATTTTCTTGATATATTTAGACAAAAAATAGGCACGTTTTTAATCCCACTAATTAGTTAGCACATGCTGGTGAGTAGTTTACAAATGTACATTTTTAAGGAAAATGACCTTAATGCTGGGAAGTAATGCTTATCATAATTTATTCACTTGAGGTCATCACATAGTTTGTACTGAACAACTGTGATGTCTGTCTCCCTTCAAAAATTAATTTTTGTTTGTAAGTTTGGCATGCTATTTTTTATTTTAAAAAAATTTATTGTAGTTATTGTTAGCTGTTGTAGATAATATTCCATGGTAGATCTGCTATGCTTTCACCCTTCAAAACAATTTTCTGTAACTGAAAAAAAGTTGCAGTTTTTCAAAATTAATTAGTATATTTTTGGACATTTCAAGTTGACCGAGGCTTGAGTCATTCCATGGTAACTCGTATTATAATTTCATAGTAATAGGCCTAGATATTTTGGACAACATTTTTGATACACACTTTAGTTTGACAGGTTTATACTTTGGTAAGCAATTAAGCATGGAATAAACTTGTCTTGTAGCATTGTTAAGAAGAAAAAGAACAATTTAGCCCACAAGGAGAAAACATCTAAACTAAATTGAACAAAACCAGTAAAATATTGAGTATATCACGTAACTCAGTCCACTAGAACCTGAAATGTTGCCGAGCGTTGACAGTAATTGTTCGCTTGAACACTCTAGGTAATTACAGAACATTGCAGGTGCTTCCCTTACTGGAAACTTCAGGTGTCGAATCTGATGTTTGACTTTTCCTTCTGTGATGTGTTTAATATTTAGGATACGTCTTTTCGACCTGGGGCCTGTGGACCTAATTATATCCAAATGAAATTAGTTAGGTATTTTACAATGGTAGGGCTGAGAGCAGACACGTTTTCGCTTTGTTTATATTTTACAGGTCCACTCACATTGTCGTGATATAACTTACCTTTCTAATAACTGTGCTTCTCTTTCTTGGTGATTCAGGCAATGCTCTTGCTTTCCCTAAACCTGAACATTTAAATGCTGATACGTTAAGTCTTGAGTAGTGTGAATTTTTTTTCCCTTGTTTAATTAAGCAACTATTTCTTTGACCTTAGTTATTCTTTCCTTGTGAATTTTATTTTCAACATTTTTTTTATTGTCTTATCTTTTTTTTTTTACTGTAATTATTGACAATTTCCCAATGTTTTTCCTTGAAATCTTCGTATCTCCCTTCTTGTTTCAACTTCTGCCTTCTCGTCCTCATTAGCTGCTGTGAAAGGCATCTGGAAGAAAGATGTCGAAATGAAGTATCTAAGATTGCTTAACGTACTTGATGTGTATCAAACTCACCATAATAATTTCCTGGGCAATAATATATATAGTGGCTCCTATAAATATGATAATGTTAATGCTGGTTATTCACGTTACGTCTGTGGTGCTTGTTCTACAAATTATCGTTACGGGTTATCACACAGACAGTAACGGGAATATGAAGCATGATCGTTTCTTAGTGTTAGAAAAGGTAGAATTTAAAAAAAACTATTGCAGTTTAATAACACGCGTTACAAACAAGAGGATATGTTCAAAAGTAATCCCAAATGTTAAATATTAAATAACAATTAGAATAACTAACATGTCATTACAAGTACTCATAAACATTAATCTTCAATAAGTTTATAATACTGGTATTTGATTGCAAAGTACCAAGTATTTTTATTATTTTGAAAACAGAGTAAATTTCTTCTCTGAAATTAAGCTGCCTAAGCTGTTTCGTATAATAGGACTGCCACATGCAAATTCAGAAATTGGAGGGGAAAAAACAGTGCTGGCAACACATTGCAATGAGTCAGCAGTATTACATAAGAGAACCAAACTTCTCCCTACAAGATAATTTTTTCAAACATATGTCCATAATTTTATGGAATGACCCAGTTGCATAAATTTTGCAACACTAATATTTCAGTTTTAAATTCAGGGTTGTCACAGGTCTGGAAAATAGGGAAATGTTGGGGAATTTCAAACAAGTTAACTGTCGGAGAATTCTGAGATATGCATGCTATATTTGGCAATTCTGTCATCAATCGTGCATCACTGCCAGATTCATATAAAATTGATTTTATGATTGTGGGTATCATGCTAATACTTATTGAGTTTACTGTGCAATTTTGTAAGATAGTGAGGTATTTTAGTGTAAAAGTGTTTTCTAATGCAAAGGTATCAATCCTTACAGACAAAAAAGGTAAGAAAAATGTCAGGGGGAAAAGATAATTTTTGTCTGGAAATGTCGGGGAATTTTCTAATGGAAAATAGGTGGCAACGTTGTAAACTTACACATTTTATAAATATCTGGATCTTTGCTAATGCTGATAAATAGGACACCTCATTAGAAGAGTTTGTATGTGTCATAAAAATTATGTGTGCACTTGTTTTATGATATACACAATTAATATTTCGGGACCTCTGTAGCCAATATGAAACCAGAAATATTGTAGATGAAAGCTCTTTATTGCATAACAGGCTACGCTTGTTTAGTAGGTTAGTCCTGCTATGGTGCTCATGACAAGGCGTCAGTGCATTTTAGTGTGGGAAAAATGTTGGGATGAAATATTTGGTGTGGTCGTATTGTGTTATTTCTGTTTCCGAATTTGATTTTCCAGGAAATTATATATAATGTAATTTCACAGTTGTTGCTACATTATGGTTTAAAAATTCTGGTTTTCCAGCTCCTTTTCAATCATTTGGTTTTAAGCACCGACGCCGTTGGGTGAGACACGAGACGAACAGACACAATTTACTTATCGATGAGGGCATCAGCGATTGCTTCCCAATCACCGCACTGTTGAGACTCAGGATTCTCAGGGTTGCTTCCCATTATAGTGGATGGAGTTTGGAACTAATATATTGTATTTTTTAATTTGATCTTGTGTGAGACAGTAAAAATTAGTGGAATAAGGTTTATTATTATTTTTTTTTTAAATTTCACATCAATGTACGTATGGGTGTGTGATTTGAAATGTGACGGAAGTAAATTGCAGCACTCTCTTTAACTGTGTGTACACTAGTTGAGCAAGGTGTTGGGATTCACAGCATGTAGCATAGCCATCAATGAAATATTGCTTTGGATGTATGCCATTGCAGAGCTGTGTCACCAAGGACAAAACAGAGAATGACATTAACATAATACGAAAACAAGACTAGCTGTTAAAACGTAAAGTTAACCCCACCACAAGGAATTTAGTCAAAAGTTCTAAAGGTTTTTCATAATAAAGTGAGCACTTTTGAAATCAACCTTGGAAAAAAGTCACTGCCTCTACCTGCATATATTTTAACAAGTGTCCTGAGTGACATGTGCCCAGCAAAGTTGGTAACGATGGAGGGGAAAATAGTTCCGTATATTAACGTCGAATAAAAAGTGTTAGGTAACAGTTTGTGATAACTTAAAATATTTATCTCGCTTTCTGAATTTTTTAATGCATCGAAGTGTAAAAATGAGCAGTTTTGTACAGTATTTCCTTTCATAATAATTTCACAGTTTCACTTGACCAACGCACGAATAAAGTGATGAGGCCCATGGCAGTGTAAATTTTACATAAGGCGGAAGAACACACAACGTGTATACAAGTAGATCTTAAGCAGGGCTTTCAAAAGTGCTCATTTTACAGTGAACAGCCTATACCAACTGTACTAAACAAAATAGGTTGAGTAACAAATGAAAGAGCAACAAAGACAAGACGGTGTATACAATCACATGCACAGAACTCTTAGAAGGCCCAATGAAAACAACACAAATGAACACTGACATGATAAGTTTAGTTTGATAGAACTCTAGACTATCATGGCTTGTTTTAGAATACTCCTGTCACATTTTAAACCACACTATACATGTATCTTAATTTGATTTAGTTAAAGAAATCATGTACGGTAGGGAACATTAAGGTAATCACGTAGTGTGTTGTTGCAGCTCTGCCAAGATGACGGCCTGCCCGCGCTCATCTGCCATTGCTGCCTGCAGCAAGTTGAGCTGGCTTATCACTTCCGGCGTCAGTGCGAGGAAGCTGACGCCACCTTGCGAGAGTACCTTGGGGTCGACATCTCGGTGAGATAGCTTTCTGTCTCTCACATTTACCTTCATGTTTATAGGTTTATGCTTGGTGAAGAGTGGGCTTGTACACCCTGGTGCTAACTGTATAGCATTTAGGAAACATGACTGTCAAGTGTCTAAGGACTATGTAAGATAGTGGGCAGTTCCACTGTGTTGGACATAAGATATGGAAAGAATTCAGTGAACACCTAAATAAACTGTCTAAATAACAGAAAATGTAATTTGCTTTTTATTATAATGTTTTCTGCATGAAGCATTAGACAACAGCATTTGAACAGATCAACTAAATATCAGCAGTATCACTCACGAAAACAACTTTTGTAAGTTTAAAGTTTTCCAAAAACAGATTTTACCATGTTTGTTGATTATTTGTAACTGTAACTTCTGTGTTTGACATACGTAATGCCTTTTTCTGTTAGAGCAATTTGTTAGCCTTCCGTTGATTCATACAATTCCTAGTTTATGTTAATTTATAAGATTTTCTACAGTGGTTGTCGTGTTCGTGGAACTGCCATTACTCTGATGGCTTGATAGCTAATTGATGCATACATTTTATTTAAAATAAATGTGTGAGTTATTGAAATTGTTGGTAATTCAATCCCTGTTTCATATGTCACATGCCTTAGGTCAAAATGTATGAGGGTAAGTTTCATTATTATATTACTCGGAAACGAAGAATTGTAGCTTGCAGCAACATTTGCATTCACTAGTTTATATTTCTACCTATAGATGGCTTATATGTGGACAAGTTGGTAAAACGGAATCTGGGTGCAGCAACAATTGCGAAATGGCGAAGGTATGGAATAAGTGGTCACGGAAGGAGGTGTGTGCGGTTATCCATTTTCTTTGAGCAGAAAACATGTAACCTGTCAACGTTGAGAAGAGGATTGCGTTTGTAAATGGAGAGAAAGTGATGTCTGTCTAATAAATACAGAAATGATGTGAATTTTCAGAAGGTCGATCTAATGTGAAACACAAAGAGCGGAGCGGCAGTGTGTTCCAATCCACCATAGAGCCTGGAATTGTCACGTGACTTCCATCTGTTTGGCAAGATGAAGCATCTACAGGGCAGATGGTTTTACAGTCACTGTGAAGTGAAATATGAAGTGGTGAAATGGCTTAATGATAGCAGGACCCCATTTTATACTATTGCAAATGCTTTAATAAATGTGGCGATTATGTCAAAATATAAAGGAATGGTTTAGAAATGAAAGGGTGTTCTGCATCTTAATTTATCTGCAACCGTTCACCTACAAAAACAATAAGGAAACAGACTTTTTTTACTACTCGTGCCACGTATGAGTAAAGTTGGCTGGTTTATAAGCCGACAGTAAATTTTCTATAATTTTATTACTTTCAGTTTTATCTGCCTTGCTAGTTAATTTTAGTTTAAATGGGTCATGTTTTGAAGAAAATTTGTAGGATAAACAATTTACATTGGCTACTTCAACATTTTGAAATGTTGAATAATTTAGTAAGAACTAAATTGTTATTGAATTTATAAGATGAGTTGCGTGTGTCAACGCATGACTCATTCCTGCACTTTTATGTAGCACTCTATGCAACAACTTCGCCACATCTTGGAGAGCATTGATACTTATGTGGCAAGTTGCGCCACGTAAAGAGTAATTGAGGCGGAACATGTGCCTGAAGGGTACGTTGGTAAGCCCCAACTGATAACTAAAGACATGTGCTCCTAGATTTTACTGTTCACCGCAACTTGCCCAGGAGCAGTCAACATCCCTCTGAAGATTATACTATCTGCTGAGCCGCCGACGCACTGTCAGTTACACAGTGCGTCGCTAGCCACCTCGGCCGGACGCAGGATTTCCAACGAAGCACGCTGGTGCATTTTTGAAGCACTAAAATCTTCATTCACTTTGACGTATGAAAAATTTATGCACAAGTCTAGCATGTTAATCACCTCGTCTTCCCAGCAAATTTCAAAGTACCGTCGCACTAGCACGTACAACACAGGAATGAATTAACTTCAGCAGCTAGACATTTTTGCTTTAAAATTAATATTCCACTGGCATTAAATCGCACAGTTCCACGCTCGTACTTCACATTTTCCTGGCACATATTTTCCATGGTTACCTTCTTTCTGGCGCAAAGTTTAGCATGGACAATTTGCAAACAGAATGCATTTATAATAATTACTTGCAAGAAAAGTTTGAAACCACGTATGGTGAAAGTTTCGTTTCCAGCTATTCACACAAAATCCCTTGCGAAAGAAGTCCGCTCGCTTTGCCCTCGCGATCTGTTGCTATGCGCCGTCTACCAGGGGGCCTGCTATGCATCAGCTGACTTTTTGCGTCGCGTCAAGGATGCCCCGTCCAAATTAACCAACATATTGATGCGGGCTCACGTACTCAATACATTGTCACTCCCGAGCACGTTTAACCTGCTGCATATGGCAATCACACCTGGGCTCGACGAACTGCCTCCACCTGACTGCTCATACACACTGCTCGTTGCCTGACCTGTGCAACAAGCCAAGCGCGGATCAGGTGACGTCGCATCTCGTCATTAGCATCACGCAGCTGCATTTCTTCACAACATTTATACAGTGACCAAAGCCCTAATTAAAGCAATTAAATATTAATCAACACTTGAATATTTATGAAATTGTAGTGAATGCACAAAATAAACATAACATACGAAATGCATATTTATGAGATATGAGGCCGGTCCCTAAAATATGCTAAGAATATGGTACTAAAATGTCTAAACACTGCCAACCTCTGGATAAATACACTAAAAGTGGCAAACATTACAGTGGCGCATTAATTGGTGTTACAGAACTAGTATTTAACAACTCTGCTCTGACGTAACTTGGGAGTTGTTCTGAAGGAACCAATGGGGTTTGACAATTACCAGAAGGGTAACGTGAATGTCTGCCGTCACCATCCGGTAGGCAGGGTGGAGATCCTGATAGGATGTGCTCAACGTGACCTGTTACCAAGGGGTTCCTCTGGATAAGACACCTGTAGGTGGTGAGGAAGGTGCTTGACATATTCTGGACCCTCTGGAGAGTCAGCTGCTGCTAGAGAAGTGGTGAGGCTTCTGGTCGGCGATGTCTTCTACTGGTATAGATCTCGCCCCTCGCAAGCAATGGTATCAGTGGTTGCACACCTTGATGGTCCTTGCGAGCGGTGGAGGTACAGAAACTGTAAGTACTGGTGGAGGAGACGAGACTGAAGATTTATGGTCATGCTAGCTCCTTTATACTTATCTCTCGTAGGGGCTCGTTGGCAAAGGGTGCGGGGAGTGATAGCTTTGCCCGCAGGGGTTGAAAATTCAGTATGTTCAGGTGTCTGCTGGAGCAGGCTGGGTCCTGCCCTCCCTCGTCACGCTCTGGAACTAGTTCGGACTGGTTGGAGTAAGTTGTGGCTCAGCTAACAGTACAGCCTTGCAGAGACGGTGTTGACGTGACAGCTTGGAATTTTTGGGTGAACAGTACAAGTTAGGATTATGTGTCTGTATACTCTTGACATTGCGCCATGTGGTATAGTCTATCTCGTGTAAGGTTTTCAGATTTTGACATTGTATGAAAGTAGTACCTTGTAAACAAACAGAATACTTATCCTTCCGCCGCCATGTGAATTTTTGCTTGAAATTTCAATCATGGCAACTATTGAGGTAAATATGTGATTAGAGATCTTTTTTTTTTTAATTTCTGATCGTAACATCTACATTTTTTTATCAAAATACTATCAAGAAAATATATTTATATTCTTACAATTAATTAAACAGATATTATTAATTACTATCAAATCAACAATCACAAACACAAAAAAATATATATTTTAAATCAGTAAATTTCATTGTACTTGCAAGTTTGCAACTCTCACAACAGGAAAATATTTGAGGCAAGATAGAATGACATTGATGTTGGCTACAATTAACGCTAATAAAAATTAAATCACACATGTTATACAATTTATTGGAGAATACAAAACCCGAAGTATGATCAGAATTGCCTTCTTTGTACGCCTCTTGAAAAATTTAATGAATTCATTAAAAAAAGAATGTGAATCTCACATAGTTAACTGATGAGAGCATAATAAAAAAAAATCATTAATTCACAACTGAGCAGTAAAATGAACTACGAGAAAACAATAGTCTGCTGGAGTTCTGTGTAAAGGCAATGTCACCATTAGGTATACCTTCAAAAAAATACATTTAGGCAGTGAACAAACACAACAAGAGTTAGGCCTTTCAAATCATACACAGAAATAGTTCATTAGAACTGCAAAAGTCTTCTAGAATCAATAATTACGGAACCTATTTGTAGCAATTACAATAAAATAAGCATATACAAAAAACATTCCTCACAAATGGTGAAGACTGGTAGACCTGTGATAATTAAGTAATGAAAAATAGTGGCAATTACATCAAACACATGGCCGTATGTACTATTACAGTAATGTGGATATTTAATATACATGCCCGTCACCCAAAAAAATATTTCAATACAATGTGTTGTCCTATACGATTAGTATTTATTACCATAGCTAAAAAATTTACCACAGAAGAAAATGTACTTTACATAGTATTTCTGTACAAACGAACCATTATATATCTCAGTTTTTACATAATTAGGCCTAAATAATTAGTATTTAATTACAACTGCATTCGTGGTTTTGGTCTACACACACACAGGCGAGTAGTGTAACCTCAATGTTTTGGTGAAGTCAATAAGTACTGTTTGGTGTTTATTGACCAAGCAAAACTAAATTAAGCTGTAACATTAACATATTCTAAGAAATGAAATGAATGCTGAACATTTAAATGTTGTCTGCTAAAAACACGCACACAAACTTAACATGTTTATCATAATTATAAAAGAACTAACAAACAGTTGCCTAAGATATTTGCATTTCCCCATCAAAATACACTACACTCCAAATATTCACTTACATAATTTAATGCTATTTACTTTGCGACAGTTTTTGATGAAATTTCAAGTAATCGGCCGGTCGTTTCTATTTTTTTACATACCACTGGACGACTTTAGCGTTCTCCCATTAGTAACATGTCTTCGACTCCTTTGGCAACACGTATGATGTCTTGCTGTCGTTGGTGATTGCATGAAGGATTTTTAAGTTGCTGCATTTTAAACAACTATTCACACAACATTCATTAATTCGGTTTAGAACTTCTAAACTGATACGCCCGCACACAATAACAAGATGGCGTACAGTTGTTGGTTGGTGAAGATGAACAGCCTTCCTTTTTCATTATTTCTGTTATGCAATTTAACAAATTTGAAACTATGAACACGTTTAGTAACCTTATAAGAATACTACAACGTAATATTATTTACGTTTATTCTGAAATGCTTGCTTGGTTTTTTATTTGTACTGTGCACTATTTTCTTTTTCGCTGATGTAAGAAAGAATGCATTTTATTGAGAGATACCACCATTACTTCACATGGCGATCAGCTGACATTCATTATTTCAAATATGACGCTACTGTATTACACTTTAAATACGTTGGCAGCAGTAGCTGTCAAATTCTGGAAACCTTAAATGAGACAGACTATACCCTGAAGGCATGTGTCTTACATATTCAGCATTGTTGTAGTTGACTTCCCGGTATGGGGCGAAAGTGTGATGTAGTGTGTGCATCCTAGATGCGGAAATTCGTCATGTGTCAAAGCTTTATGCTTTTCTTGTGCCACAGAGAATTTTCTACTTGGTTTTGACCTCAAATTCATATGATGCAGTCTGTATCTACAAATTACCTGACATTTTGTATATTCTATATTTTGTAGTAGTGCACTCTAATATTTGTGTGAAAATGACAATGAAATTTTGTCTTCTGCGTTCTGTCAACCATTGGACGAATTTTTTTAAAAAAAGGTTCAAGTATTGAAGTAAATTATTTATATTTATATATTAATTCATTTTTTTTTTTTTTACAGAATTTTAGCTATGAGAGAGCGGCAAATGGATTTGCGACTGCAGATGCTGGAGCTTTCAACAAGAGTAGAGGGATTGACTTGAGTGAAAATTGCTGTGCTGAAGAAACCAACACATGCCGTTTGCGACTCAGGCTGAATGGAGATGAGATTGTGGTGGATGAGAAGGACGTTGATTCTATACTTGTCGTAGTCGATCCAAAAGTCCCAGATTACGATGCAAATGAAAAGTTGGTGAAGAAGAAGAAGCAATTGTCGAAAGCAACGACAGGTGCGGGAAATGGTGTGAAAGCCAAGGGAAAACAGTGTAAGAATGGCAGACCATTCCAGTGCAGCATTTGCACCAAGTCTTTCTCACAGAAGGCCCATTTGACCCGCCACGAACTGGTACACACGGGGAAGAAGCCATTTGCGTGCACGGTGTGCAGCAAGACATTCGCGGACGGCTCCACATTGACCACGCACTACCGCATGCACACCGGGGAACGGCCGTACGCTTGCGAAACTTGCCCGAAGGCATTTGTGAGTCGCTCGGACCTGCGCAAGCACTCATTGATCCATTCCGGCGTGCGGCCGTTTGTGTGTTCCGTGTGTTCCAAGACGTTCACGCGTGGCACGAACTTACGCAAGCATGCGCGGGTGCACAGTGGGCAGCGGCCATATTCATGCGAGCAGTGCTCACGGACGTTCTCGTCGAAGGGAGACCTGGCACGGCACGTATTGATCCACTCGGGCCACAGGCCTCATGTGTGCTTGGTCTGCTGTGTGTCGTTCTCGCGCAGGGACAAGCTAGTGAGACACATGCGCCGGCACGAGGAGGCTGACGCCAAGGTCACACCGGAGGGAGGTCTTCTAGGGCAGCACCTAGGAGTGTTTGCTCGCCTCGCTGATGTAAGTACACTGCCCATTACAGCACAGTAATCAACGGACAAACACTGGGAATAGTGACTACCTTGTGCCTCTTGTCTTTTGTATCCAGGCATGTACTTATTTATTTTATCAATTTGTTACTGCACTTTCGTTTGTCATCTATATGTATATAGCAATAGTAGTCCAATAAAATTTTGAATGCAGTTTATAGTTGAATCATTTTGTGATGTTTTTTTATTAGAAGTTTTTTAAATTAGTCTTTTGCATTAATTGCATTGCAACCTGTTTTAAGATTTATGTTTTCAGAAAAAATTATGTACATATTCAACAATATTTTGGATTTTTATCGCATCCCAAGATTTGTATCTTAAAGCTGATGAGTTAGTCTTAAATATTGTTTATGACTCAAGGACTCGTAAATTCAAAATACCAGTGTACCTCTAAACAAGTAAATTGAGTGGTGGTTGACCCAGATAATTTAATTTATTTTTTCTGTAAAGTTAAAATGTTTTATCACAAGAGTTTATTAGAAGTATCTTGTGACAACATAAAACTTCTCTTGGAATTTTTTTATGGTTGGTAAACAGAATGTGCAGTTTTTCAACATATTTTTAAGTGGCCCTTAAATATTTTGAAAGAAATGTAGAACATATATTAAAAATAGAAAATAGCAAGTCTTTCACTGTGGCAGTGTGAATGTTAGTTTGGTGGTGTCATCACATTCACAGATCTGGATTACCAGCTCTCAGCAATGAGAAATTCGTAAATGCAAGCATTACATGTCAAAATATATCCTTAAGGGTTAGTACTGTTACCATTCAACAGCCCGCACACATCTGCCTGCGAGCATGCGGATGTACGTGAGCTCATGTAGGTGTGCGGTTGTCTGTCACGGACAAGTGCCCAGCATCCTCACTTCAGGCAATCTCCTTGTGTTCCCAATTAAACTGTTTCGAAAAGTGAGTTTTGTTTCCCCATGTATATTTCGAAACTCACAATACATCGCCGTTAGTTGTGTAATAATAAAGAATATTTTATTTTTGTAAATTTTTTACATGTCAAACAGAATAAGTATTTCTTGAATGTCTTCAATATGTACACCTCTTATACAGTTGTGTTTTTATATGCAGACAGATAAGTGTTAGTGGCACAAGATTTCCCGAGGGATATATGTTACAGTCAGAATGGTTCAACTGAAGTTTGCGGCTACTTTTAAGTGTGCGTGTGTAGTTGTGTAAATGTAATTTCCAAAGTGGTAAATAGTAAATATTGCTCCCTTAGCTTCGAACGTAGGAGTGCAGGTTTCACCATCCGTGTTATGTAGCATTGTCTCAGTTGTGTTGTATTTCAGAGCCTGAAGATGGAGGAGAATGTGCAGGGAGACAAGACTGTGGGGGATACTCCAGCTGACGTGAAACCTTCAGTCCCACCAGAGCACCGGTGCTCCACGTGTGGCAAGGTTTTCCCCCAGCGACGGGAGCTGTTGCGGCACGAGAAGGTGCACACAGGGGACAAGCCCTTTGCCTGCGACCTGTGCCCCAAGCACTACTCGCGCCGAGACAAGCTCACTAAACACCTCCAAGTGCATCAGGAAGCTCGTCTCCTCCACTGCGACCGCTGTACTGCCTCCTACTACCACAAGAACAAGCTTCTGAGACACCAGCGGACGCACGCCAACAAGGCGTTCCAGTGCGACCCTTGCCGGGTGTCGTTTGGTAGCAAAGTTGCATATGAGAAGCACGTCCGATCGCGTCATTGCGAAGTTAACGGTATGTTGGAGGAGGGTGACGAGAAGATGCCGGCCCTGCATATTAAGGATGAGTCTGTTTCGCAATTTAACAATGATTTTGAACAAAAGTTGTTTCCTGTCACTGGACAGTAGAATGTTTGTATCTTTCTGATGCCACTGTGCTTGGGTGTTTCAGACTAGGGAAAATGAAAACTATCTTCTTTTCAGTATTTATTTAAATGAGACTTTTGCCCTTGTGGGAAATGCTTGTTTCATAGATGGTGTAGTCTCGTGTTTTGAGGTGCTTGTCTTTAATAGTACAATTATGTGTTATTGGACTGTACACAGAAATGTTGATAAATGTTAGGTGATAGTATTTATTTCAATATTTATAAATTTGTTAAATTGTATAGGTTAAAACTTGATGCAAATATTTTGCAGTTGGCATTTTTAATTGTGAAAAATTTTTGTGATACTGCACTATGTGTGTTTACTCTCATTCACCAACGTATTAAATTTTGCCAGGTGCCATAAATATCTACTTTCACAAGGGTAACTATATTCCCTTCACCGTAAACTCAACTATGAGAAATTAAGTTATATTTTTTGTAGTTTTACTTATTTTAAAATACAGAAAAGAGAGAAATACAAATGTAACTAATTTTGTTAATACCTCTGAAGGAAAGCAATTAAAGAAATTAAACGGACACCATCAAATTTTAAATTTTTTAAAATTACCATATCATATTTACCTGAATATAAGACTGTTTTATTCCAGTTTTTTGTATAAAAAAAAACAGGGTTATGTTAATTTTGCATACTAAATATTTATGTGTGTGTACATTTTCTTGAAGAGTTGGAAGTGATTGTCATGTTTTTTGATCAGAGGTGTGTTTCAGGAGAGTACAAGCCAGTTAACAAAACATTAACAGAATATGCTTTATACAGTTATTCAAAAAATATAGAAATGGTAAAAAAAAAAAGTGAAATTTCCTTAGGTTTTAATCCATTTTAGGTTTACTATGTACTGTGTATTATTAACTGGGGATAATTTTGCCTGGTTAATGTTATTTGAATGCTGATATTAAATTAAGTAGGCGTGCCAAATAATTTAGTTAGTCAAAAATAAATTTTTGCTGTAAACCAAATTAAAAGCAAGTGGTCTTATTTTGGGTAAATACAGTATTTTTCAGTTTTTCCATTAGTTCATTAAAGTGGAGAAAACCAATCCATCTTGGAATTTTTGTTTTACACATCTTGGTCATCAAACTTTGACAGGACATTCAAAATCAAAACTTGACATGGCATACATGACTACTTAACACAATATTAGTGGGACAAAAATTATTAAAAATGATGGAACTTTTAATAATGGTTATAGGTGTTGAAGTGATTTAAGCTACCTCGTACAGTGATGTACGAATAGGATTAAGCACAAAGTCAACTCCGTATGGGTGAACGTACAGGTTTCGAACCTCAACACCCAGGGTAATACACAACTTTAAATCAAGAGTCATAATAACGGCTCCGATGGCAAAGAACACTCACTAGCCCTTAGCTAGCTCTCGTATGGGGGGTGGACTCCCCACGTTGCAAGAACGGAGTTTTGGAATATAATCCTTGCGAGGGTCAGCTGGGATGGGAGCTTGGGGGATTGTATCCCCTAGGGTAAATTCAATATTTAAAGCTCTGTTGTAAGCCAGTATTGCGGGGAACATACCCTAGGCAGTTCTACTCACGTGTCGGCTGTATGCTCGTGTATAGTGTAAGTCTGGTTAGCTTGTGTGTCTGCATGAAGTCAAGGGATACACTCAGTCGTCACCTCTTTACCTGCTGTTTGTGGGGAGGCGGGACCCTCCTCTTCTCCGGCTGACTCTGCGGGTCGCGTAACAGAGGCCGGCACTGGTTGTAGGTTCCTGGGGTGGACGTGCAGGAATAGCAGTGTAGGATTCGGTTTAGAGTTCGGGATCAAGTCCCAGGACGTCTAGGTTGAAGTGTACTATTAACAGGCACTCCATGCGCTACTCTGGTAGGAGGTGTGAGGAGTGTGTTCTCTTCAACACTTTCCGAGATAGGTGGTTGTGTGATTTGAGTTTCTAGTTCCTTTAAGGCTCGTTTCAATTTAACTTTCTGACCACTTCTGTGTGGTTGCGGCATAAGGCCGAGTTGAAATAAACTGATAGCAGTAATTAAGTACGACGTAAGACGAAGCCGGGTATACTAGCGGTCCTACAGCAGTGTACTTCTAGGAGCACGTCTCAGTCCAGCCGTTCTCCAGCTGAGACGGAACTATAGCACCAGGATCCCCACGTAGATGATCGTGATTTGTGTTCCTAGTCAAGGGCATCCCCGAAGATCGGCCACTGCAATACAGTTTGCATTACCTTGGCAGAACTCAGGTTGCTGCCAAGTTGTTTGTGTGTATGCCGTAGTTTGCGCCACTGGCTTTATCTTGTGTCTAATAACATGAATTGATAGAAAATTATCAATAAAAGACCTAAATCCAAACAACCAATAATTAAATGATTATTCCAATTGCTTACAGGCTTAGGCTGAGGTGCTCATAAAATACTAAGTTGAAGATACTATTATAGACAGGAACAATACACTTTAGTGGAAACGTATTTAAAGAAATATAATTTGTACAAACACGTGGAGTCATTCGCTCCTCATCACTACAAAAAGTATGTAAATAATTTATATTTATTAAGTGGAAGTCAGTTACCTTAAAAGCCAGGTGGATGCAACCTGGATAAAGTACTGTGATATGACGTATGATTGATTGACTTGAAGAAAAAATACTTGAATCAAAATTAGCTCAATAATTAATTACTTAATTTTAACTAATTGGGTTTGTCTGGAAGGGATCTAGAGGTGTGGTTTAACAATCGGGAGTGCTTCACCCAAGCGGTGAGACGTGGCACGGCTAGGGTCTTAATGGGTCGTCCAAAGGGGCCATCGGCGTGACCTTCAATATCTAGGAGATAGAGAGGAAGGAAGACGTTTGCTGGGCCCCCTGGTAGTCGTTGACGACTCCGATGACTGCTGGTGGAGGTTGAAGGCCCGCTGGTTGGCGTTGGTCCTCCGGAGCTGGTCCTTCTGCGGTCAGCGGCATGGATGAGGCACTCTGCACAAGGATGGCACCGACGACTCTTGCAGGCAGGAGGTGCAGCAGAAGTCGCTCCTGAGACCTTTTCGTGGAACCTTTTTTTTTACTGAATTTCCCAGTTCGTAGTCACTCGGAGAGGTGCGGGGGAATTAACTCCGCCTCTTGGGGGTGGATCTTATTTAGTCTCACATGGATTTCTGGATCATTATCTGGAGCGATGCGTGACGTTGACACATCTTGCCCTCATGAACTCGTGACTCTGCTGGTTGGGTCACATCCCTTCAATGCCACCAAGCTCAAACCTTTGCAGGCTTTCTTAGTGGGGGCTGCAGAGTGGAGATAGTTGCTTCTTCGGGGAGGGGCATTGATGTGACTGCTTCTTGGAGAGTTTTGGAGTACAGTAAAAGCGTGGATCACGTGAATAATAGGTGTGTTAAGTATCTGTCAACATTAATGGGTTCATGTGTCCTGCGTCAACGTGAAATGAGTAACTGGAGAAAGAGAGGTTGGATTTTTTAGTGTATAACCGTTAGCTTTGTTCACTGTGCCTTGGCAATCTTGATATTTATATATTGAAGCTGGAAATTAAGTTACGGATTAGCATACGTAAATCCAAGATAGCGAGGGTCTCTTCACCATAAACACTCGTCTGTTGTAAATCTACTTTCACCATGTTACAATTGCTGTAGGTGTAGTAGTATGGTGGTTGCCATTTGCACCCACTTTATTCAAGATGATTTGTATTGCAAATTTGTTGTAAATGTGGAACTATAGAAATATTGTGGAAAGAAAAATTTTTGTCTCATTATAATTTGATAATACATTCAGGAAATAATAGTAAATATATGTACTAAAAGTTGCTCGTATTTTTATTTAAATGTAGAGATTTTTCTCAGTTTTTTGCATGTTAAAGTGTTAAATACAACAGGTGTGGCCAGGCTTGGCTTGTGTTCTGGTCAGGTTGTTGTATCCAAACCACCCAAGGTCAGCTGATGTGTGTGCAAATTTATTTAAGTTTGCTGGAGCATAGTTTTGTATAGCACCTTCAATTAAACCAACAAAGAGTATGCAGCAAGGGTTTAAAAAAAAGTGATTTTCGATGTACCTTACCTCATGCATGGTAGTGGTAAGCCAAAGGAAAACATTAGTGTGCTTCTAGTGCTTTCATAATGAGTGGACCATCCATACTCGTACTGCACCATGGTCACGGCTATGATAAAGACAGCATTTTTCACAATTGGCATTCTGTTTACATTTATTGTGTGAGGTGTTGAAGCACCACAAGTTTGGGGTGAAGCAATAATGCCTCACATGAATCGTAAGAAAACCCTTTGACTCTGGGCCAAGGTATTAATTTTCTATGATGGGATGATGTCGCTATATGGTTGACATAAGACGCCTGAAGATGATTGCCATAAAAACCTTAATTATGCACCGGCGGTAGTAGGATGCGTCAGTCATGGTCAATAGCAAGGTTTTACTTCGTGATGCGAGAATCACGAAAGTGAAGCTTGCGTACACTGATAATCTTGTTTGTAATAGCGATTAACTAACAGTAATTAGTAACTAATTTTAGCACCGTTCTTTAAAAATTAATACTGATTTATAACTGTGATTTTATCGCAATTTGTGGAACTAAGTAGCTGTGATTTCTTAACTGTTCCAATGTACATTAACCTTAATGCTTAATACGTGTAGATCACTGTGACTACGAACAAGATACACACATCAATAAAACTAAATGCAAATATGCTTGTTTTGGCAAAGTAGTGATATGTAAATACTCTGACGTGATGGGACCAAATTCCACCACAACTTCTGACAACTCTTGACGAAATACGAGTTACGACCGAGGTAGCACGCGCAAACAATTACACAAAACAGCGATGCTGTAGATAATCAACTTTGTCGGAACAATATCCAGCGTGGTTGGACCAATAAATGTTGCGTCGAACATCGTGATGGACTGTATTGCGGGAAAGTTTGTTGATGTGAGAAGTGGCTGGCAACACTAAACACCATTTCTCCCGAATGCATTGCGAACAACTGACTGTCTAAATATACTAGTTCATGGAAGCACTATGAGCATGCCACTGATGGCACTGGCAGGCAGTTCAAATCTATATATAGTAGTATTTACAAAGACATCTGTACATACAGTAACAAACACCGGTACTCACACCAAGGTGTCTGTCCATAGTAGGGGGCTGGTTTAATTGCGACGCCTTTACTCACCCGTCTGGAGCATACCTACACTGCAGTACTGCTGCGCCTCCCCTGCGATGGCAGCGACCTCTACCTTCTTCTCGCTGCCTGCACTCGTCTCGGTGGTGACCAAACTTGGCTCCTCTACCGCCCCTGTATGTCGTCTCCCCTGCTGCTACAAGAACTTCTGCCATTCCTTCTTGAAGGAGCTCACATCCTTGTCCATTTTACACTCAACACACTCTTGCTCACACTGTAAATTTTCTTGTCCACGCAGTCTATTTTATTGTTCACCAACTCACTTTTACATTCTACCTCTCTGTCCATATTCTCATCCACACTAGCTACATTTTCGTTTATACCGTCTATTTTTTTTTCTGCTAGTTCACCAGCACAAATTTGGCTATTTACAGATTCACTAACACTATCTATTTTACTATTTACATTTTCATTTACGCTAATAACAGATACTTTACCACCACTAATTTGACTATTTACAGATTCTCCGACTCTACTTTTCTGGCTACTCAGCCCTTTGGTAAAGGCACAAAGTGCTTCCATGTCTGCCAACAGCACTTAAAAATTTCTCCTGCAAGTTAATAACCTACTGTAATACTAATTAAAATTATTTCAATTTTTTTTGTTTTTATAAAATGCCTCTATCCCACTTCTGACACCAGTGTTACAATTTATCTTTGTAGAAATTATGTGGACTATACCAAGTAGGTTAAGAAATGGAAGTCTTATTTAAATAAAATATTTAATTATAATTTTATTTACGATAACTACCGCAAAAATTCTCTCAGCTGAACTTCCCACAATAAATGGATATCACTAACTGTTCACAATTGGCACAAATTAATAAAATTTTTAATTACCACAAAGAAATCAATGAAATAAATAAAGATCAGTCCCAATAGGTATTGTATCAACCTATTCAATTATTTTATAATTTATGCGTTCATATTTAACAGTTTGAATATTTACAATGAAATCTGTATTACACCACTTCCATTCAGTCCCACCTCAGTGAAGTCCATGTCCCGCCAGTTGCAATGTTCTAGAGCCCTCCAAGCGTCCTCACGCACAGTAGGCTTCACTCGCCGGTTTCACACCCTCTCTGCCATTCACACCTCGCCCGCCGTCGTTCACCCTTCACTTCGCTCGTGCACGCTCACCCAGGTGGCCTCCACCCAGAATCTTCCCCAACTCACGAGTTGCGCCGAGGAGGGCTGGGGTGCCAGCCAGTCTCACCAGAATATTCTTGCGTCATTGCTTAACGTATTGGAATCTCTAGCAGGGGAGAGGAGGTTGGTGATGCCAGCAAGTCTCGCCGCTATCGGGATTCCCAGAAGGGGAACAACAGGCTGCGAGGGCATTGTCCCAGGAAATGGGGAGGGCGAGGTGGGTCTCCGACTACGGCGTGAGGCAGCTGCAGCACGTAACAATACTGTTGGTCTGACTTGCCCAGGAGAAATGAACGTGGGTCCAGCTGGAGTGAAGTCGAGTGTGCATTACAGAGGAGCAGAGTGCCATGCATCAGTGTTTAAAAATTTTTTTTGTGTTTGTGATAAATATACTAGTGATGGCCGAGTTCAATTTTTACAGCTTTGGGTCGAGTCGAGCCAAGCTGTATGAAACTCGAGTCAAGTAGAGTTCAGTATAAAATTTTCGAGTTACTATCAAATTTGTATCTTATGTAAATGTGTACCCATGTACACTGGGATAATGCCTGCACCTTACATAGTCTATTTGCTGTACCTTCACACTTTTAAATCAAATATTTGAAAAATCACCTCCTGTATGGTATTCTTAGATATTTCCTAAATACATTGTATCACTAGCATTGTATACTTGTTATAAGTGTTAACAAAAAACCTTTGGTGAAACTTAAGTTTAACTTATCTGTTATCAGTAAGGTATAATATTTCATTTATAAAAGGTATGAACAAAACAGGGAGAAAATAAGCGTGTTGGTAATGCTTGGTAAGAAATAGCTCTTGTGCAAAACACTACAGTATTACACAGTATGTGGTGTGTTATCCGTTTGGTGTAATCTTCCAGTCAGTTAAGCTTTGATTGCACGAGTCGGAGGAATATCCTGAAAGTATAACAGACGGTTATTATCAGTACTTGGCTGCCTCACTTCATTCAGACGTGACTCTTGTGCTGTGATGCGGCTTTAATGGGAAAACTGCACTCGTTTTATTTTTTGTGCACTTTCTGACAATTCAGTACTACGTGTATACTGTTGCAAGAATGCTACAAACGTACGTGGAAATCTACCGCACAATATCTAAACCTGTAAATGTCCGCATAGATGAAACACTAAAACAAATTGGCCATTACGGATGAAAGACCACCACTGTACATGCGGATACTGTTGGAGATAGCACTTTGTTGCACGTAAGTGTTGCGATCAGCATTAGTTGATAAGCCGCGTGCCAGAAGTCTGCATCATTCTGCAACCAGATGTTTGTAGATAAGAACCCTTGCTAACGGCAATCTCCTAGAGTTATGGGTCGCTGATGCGGAACGTGCATTGGCTTTTTAGTCTGTTGCGCAATAGTTATTAGTAGTGGGAGAATTATGATCCTGGTATTATTTTTCACTTTTTGATTTCGTGTACCTATTATTTAACGTTATATTAGATGAACAGGTACCTACATTTTTCGTACCATACAAATTTCCTGTTTGTGACATTTTCGTTTTTGAGGTAGTCAAGATTGAAAGCAATTTTTTTTTGTGTTTATCTTTACCAAAAAATTCAGCTTCTTTTTTTCTAAAAATAGGTAGTAGTGTTAAAGTTTTCAATGTACTGAGGATTTTATTTAGTTAGATGTAAAGAAAATATCTAGCGATGTGTGGAATTATTTTTCAGTTGATATCAATTATGCAAATGACGCATTATGCAGTTTGTGTTCGGCAAAAATTTCACGAGGTGAGGTTAGTCGCACAACTAGTAACATGAGAAAACAGTTAAGTAAACACGACGAGTACAAGATAATTGCAAATAATGATGTTTAAGGAGACTTTTGGGCAAAGATGCGTGTAGCAGCAAGTACATTGAGTGTCCCTGCAACTTAAGTCTGCTAGTTATTTGTGTGCATATTGGTTAGCTTCATAAGTTGACCTAAAATATTGCACTGAGAAGTGAGACCTTTTGTTTAATTGTCTATATTCATTTAAAATAAATCAAAAATACTGATATGAACTTGTTAGGCCTAATTAGGTCTGAATGTTACATGAACTTGTTAGGCCTAATTAGGTCTGAATGTTACATAAATATAGAAAATTAACTTCACTTAGTAGACCAGAAAGTCTTTCCTGTAATTGTTTTCATATTTGTGTCTGTCTAATTTGACCTATAAAACAAAATTTCAAAAGGATACATTCACTGTAGGCACATGTTTGATAGTCGCTACATGGTATCGGAATTGAGAAAAATTATTTTGACAATTAATTTACCAGCATCCATCGATCAGATATGTCCAAAAACCTAAATATTTTCTGAACTGTTGCTTGTTTGCTAATTAAGTGTCCAAAGTAGTACACACAAAAGGAAATTACTTTAAAGAGGCCTAAATGCACTTTGTATATGCGAAAATAACATGTGCTTCCTAACCTTATTTTTTTTTACTATGCCAATATAAACAAGGGCACGCGCCAATGAATGATAGCCAGCGGCACGTTCACCTACATCGCATTTTCCCCCACTGGTTTTAAACCTTTCCCAAATGTTTTAATGCATACGTGCGTAACTGTGGAAAATGTCTGTCGAATAATTAATAGTACTGTATTTACTCAAAAGAAAGACGAGATTTTTTTGACAGAAAAAGAATAGAAAAATGTGGGGTTGTCTACAATTTGTGAATCGTATTCAATTCAAAACGTAGGCGATTTTGACAAAGGTTTTTCATGCTTAAATACAGTATGTCCTATGGTTTTATGTATTTTTGTAGTGCTGAGACTGTACCTGTCAACTCTGACAAGGGTTCCCTTATCTGATGATGTCGCCCAGGCGGCCATAGAGGAAACACTTTGCTGGGGAGAAAAATGGCTCCTCACGAATATATAACACCCACAAAAGCTTTACAGTATAAGAAAGATGCTGCTACCATACAGCCAGGTTAGACACCCCTATTTCATTGTGATTAGCTTTTCATTTAAAGTAGATAAAATATATATTTTATTATTCATATAATAGCATTTATTCTTGAAGGGTTTGTCATAAATTCATGCAAAAATACTTCAACTGAAATAATTTTTTCAGCACTTCACAGAGGTAGTCTTGAAATCAGGTTTAAATATTTTTTCCCTCAAAAATATTTTTTAGGAAGGGGTCATCTTAAATTCAGGGTCGTCTTCCTTTCGGGTAAATACGGTAATATAAGACACCAAAACCCCTAAATACTACAGCATTTAATGGCTTTCTACAGATTTGGCACCTGAAAAACCACGTATTATTTGCGCTAGCACTGGCAAGTAAAGTGAACAGCCAAGTAATGGATCAGCTTGAGGCGTGCTGTTCAGGTTTCACAATATGGCTGTTATATTGGGGCACTGGCATGGCATTTAATTAGAACAGTGAGACTGAATCAATATGAGGGTGAGCAGATCATTCCTTGAACATTTGTGAAACAGTCTGCGGTGTGCGCTTAGGTTTAACAAGGTGGCCGTTATAATAGTGGCTCTGGATCATACGATGCGAGCAGATGATTGGTTGAACATACGTGGAACATTCTGCGGCGAGCAGTTTTAGGTTTCATCAAAACTTCCTCGGACTCTGTGCGGCATGTGGCTCAGTTTTTATCGCTAGAAGCTTATAAATTGCTGGTTTACTTGTCCGTATGTGAGCGACAGTGTACGTATGCATGCTTATCATCATAATTGTTATAGCTTGATTATTTAATCTGATCTTCACATACACTTTAGTGAATCCAACTGATAAAACGAATTCGAATTAACAAACTGAAAAGCTTTGAAAAGTCATTTGTTATATGCCATATAACCAAAACACTTAAGGATTTTCTTAATAATTAATGTTAACAATCTCATGTTTTATTGAAATGTTTTTTAAAAATATCAGTTGAGATATATTTTTTACCAGTATTTAAATCCAAACACTAACGGATAACATTTGATTTAGGAGAGGTATATGTCCAACATGTTGAGTTTTTTAGTAGGTCTAACAAAAATAATAATAGGCTTTCAATATTTAAATCTTAGTAGAAACACATGTACATTTGATAATTGAGTTGATTGACAAACTATGAAATATTACTATTCTTGATCACAATGATAGTGGGGCTGGTTATATGGCCATCATAACCAACACTAAGGACTATGCATTAGAACTAATTAGTGAACCACCACTGTATCACTGAAATAGTATTTACAAACTGAAAGTACCAGTTGGGCACAGTATGTGTGTTGTAGGCCAGCATAACCAAACACTAAGGGACTATACATTAGAACTAATTAGTGAACCACACTGTATCACTGAAATAGTATTTACAATCTGAAAGTACCAGTTGGAGCACAGTATGTGTGTTTAGGCCACATAACCAAACACTAAGGGACTATACATTAGAACTAATTAGTGAACCACCACTGTATCACTGAAATAGTATTTACAAACTGAAAGTACCAGTTGGAGCACAGTATGTGTGTTTAGCCAGCATAACCAAACACTAAGGGACTATGCATTAGAACTAATTAGTGAACCACCACTGTATCACTGAAATAGTATTTACAAACTGAAAGTACCAGTTGGAGCACAGTATGTGTGTTTATGGCCATCATAACAAACACTAAGGGACTATGCATTAGAACTAATTAGTGAACCACCACTGTATCACTGAAATAGTATTTACAAACTGAAAGTACCAGTTGGAGCACAGTATGTGTGTTATATGGCCATCATAACCAAACACTAAGGGACTATGCATTAGAACTAATTAGTGAACCACCACTGTATCACTGAAATAGTATTTACAAACTGAAAGTACCAGTTGGAGCACAGTCTGTGTGTTTATGGCCATCATAACCAAACACTAAGGGACTACATTAGAACTAATTAGTGAACCACCACTGTATCACTGAAATAGTATTTACAAACTGAAAGTACCAGTTGGAGCACAGTATGTGTGTTGTAGGCCAGCATAACCAAACACTAAGGGACTATGCATTAGAACTAATTAGTGAACCACCACTGTATCACTGAAATAGTATTTACAAACTGAAAGTACCAGTTGGAGCACAGTATGTGTGTTGTAGGCCAGCATAACCAAACACTAAGGGACTATGCATTAGAACTAATTAGTGAACCACCACTGTATCACTGAAATAGTATTTACAAACTGAAAGTACCAGTTGGAGCACTAGTATGTGTGTTATATGGCCAGCATAACCAAACACTAAGGGACTATGCATTAGAACTAATTAGTGAACCACCACTGTATCACTGAAATAGTATTTACAAACTGAAAGTACCAGTTGGAGCACAGTATGTGTGTTTTATGGCCATCATAACCAAACACTAAGGGACTATGCATTAGAAACATTAGAACTAATTAGTGAACCACGACTGTATCACTGAAATAGTATTTACAAACTGAAAGTACCAGTTCGAGCACAGTATGTGTGTTGTAGGCCAGTATAACCAAACACTAAGGGACTATGCATTGGAACTAATTAGTGAACCACCACTGTATCACTGAAATAGTATTTACAAACTGAAAGTACCAGTTGGAGCACAGTATGTGTGTTGTAGGCCAGCATAACCAAACACTAAGGGACTATGCATTAGAACTAATTAGTGAACCACCACTGTATCACTGAAATAGTATTTACAAACTGAAAGTACCAGTTCGAGCAAGTATGTGTGTTTATGGCCAGCATAACCAAACACTAAGGGACTATGCATTAGAAACTAATTAGTGAACCACCACTGTATCACTGAAATAGTATTTACAAACTGAAAGTACCAGTTGGAGCACAGTATGTGTGTTGTAGGCCAGCATAACCAAACACTAAGGGACTATGCATTAGAAACTAATTAGTGAACCACCACTGTATCACTGAAATAGTATTTACAAACTGAAAGTACCAGTTGAGACCAGTATGTGTGTTATATGGCCAGCATAACCAAACACTAAGGGACTATGCATTAGAACTAATTAGTGAACCACCACTGTATCACTGAAATAGTATTTACAAACTGAAAGTACAGTTCGAGCACAGTATGTGTGTTTAGGCCACATAACCAAACACTAAGGGACTATGCATTAGAACTAATTAGTGAACCACCACTGTATCACTGAAATAGTATTTACAAACTGAAAGTACCAGTTCGAGCACAGTATGTGTGTTATATGGCCAGCATAAACAAACACTAAGGGACTATGCATTAGAACTAATTAGTGAAACCACCACTGTATCACTGAAATAGTATTTACAAACTGAAAGTACCAGTTGGAGCACAGTCTGTGTGTTGTAGGCCAGCATAACCAAACACTAAGGGACTATGCATTAGAACTAATTAGTGAACCACGACTGTATCACTGAAATAGTATTTACAAACTGATAGTACCAGTTCGAGCACAGTATGTGTGTTGTAGGCCAGCATAACCAAACACTAAGGGACTATGCATTGGAACTAATTAGTGAACCACCACTGTATCACTGAAATAGTATTTACAAACTGAAAGTACCAGTTCGAGCACAGTATGTGTGTTGTAGGCCAGCATAACCAAACACTAAGGGACTATGCATTAGAACTAATTAGTGAACCACCACTGTATCACTGAAATAGTGTTTACAAACTGAAAGTACCAGTTGGAGCACAGTATGGTGTTATTGGCCAGCATAACCAAACACTAAGGGACTATGCATTAGAACTAATTAGTGAACCACCACTGTATCACTGAAATAGTATTTACAAACTGAAGTACCAGTTGGAGCACAGTATGTGTGTTGTAGGCCAGCATAACCAAACACTAAGGGACTATGCATTAGAACTAATTAGTGAACCACCACTGTATCACTGAAATAGTATTTACAAACTGAAAGTACCAGTTCGAGCATAGTATGTGTGTTATATGGCCAGCATAAACAAACACTAAGGGACTATGCATTAGAACTAATTAGTGAACCACCACTGTATCACTGAAATAGTATTTACAAACTGAAAGTACCAGTTCGAGCACAGTATGTGTGTTAATGGCCATCATAACCAAACACTAAGGGACTATGCATTGGAACTAATTAGTGAACCACCACTGTATCACTGAAATAGTATTTACAAACTGAAAGTACCAGTTGGATTACAGTATGTGTGTTGTAGACCAGCATAACCAAACACTAAGGGACTATACATTAGAACTAATTAGTGAACCACCACTGTATCACTGAAATAGTATTTACAAACTGAAAGTACCAGTTGGAGCACAGTATGTGTGTTGTAGGCCAGCATAACCAAACACTAAGGGACTATGCATTAGAACTAATTAGTGAACCACCACTGTATCACTGAAATAGTATTTACAAACTGAAAGTACCAGTTCGAGCACAGTATGTGTGTTGTAGGCCAGCATAACCAAACACTAAGGGACTATGCATTAGAACTAATTAGTGAACCACCACTGTATCACTGAAATAGTATTTACAAACTGAAAGTACCAGTTGGAGCACAGTATGTGTGTTATATGGCCATCATAACCAAACACTAAGGGACTATGCATTAGAACTAATTAGTGAACCACCACTGTATCACTGAAATAGTATTTACAAACTGAAAGTACCAGTTGGAGCACAGTATGTGTGTTGTAGGCCAGCATAACCAAACACTAAGGGACTATGCATTAGAACTAATTAGTGAACCACCACTGTATCACTGAAATAGTATTTACAAACTGAAAGTACCAGTTCGAGCATAGTATGTGTGTTATATGGCCAGCATAACCAAACACTAAGGGACTATGCATTAGAACTAATTAGTGAACCACCACTGTATCACTGAAATAGTATTTACAAACTGAAAGTACCAGTTGAGCACAGTATGTGTGTTATAGGCCATCATAACCAAACACTAAGGGACTATGCATTAGAACTAATTAGTGAACCACCACTGTATCACTGAAATAGTATTTACAAACTGAAAGTACCAGTTGGAGACAGTATGTGTGTTGTAGGCCAGCATAACCAAACACTAAGGGACTATGCATTAGAACTAATTAGTGAACCACCACTGTATCACTGAAATAGTATTTACAAACTGAAAGTACCAGTTGGAGCACAGTATGTGTGTTGTAGGCCAGCATAACCAAACACTAAGGGACTATGCATTAGAACTAATTAGTGAACCACCACTGTATCACTGAAATAGTATTTACAAACTGAAAGTACCAGTTCGAGCACAGTATGTGTGTTGTAGGCCAGCAAAACCAAACACTAAGGGACTATGCATTAGAAACTAATTAGTGAACCACCACTGTATCACTGAAATAGTATTTACAAACTGAAAGTACCAGTTGGAGCACAGTATGTGTGTTTATGGCCACATAACCAAACACTAAGGGACTATGCATTAGAACTAATTAGTGAACCACCACTGTATCACTGAAATAGTATTTACAAACTGAAAGTACCAGTTGGAGCACAGTATGTGTGTTGTAGGCCAGCATAACCAAACACTAAGGGACTATGCATTAGAACTAATTAGTGAACCACACTGTATCACTGAAATAGTATTTACAAACTGAAAGTACCAGTTGAGCACAGTATGTGTGTTATATGGCCACATAAACCAAACACTAAGGGACTATGCATTAGAACAATTAGTGAACCACCACTGTATCACTGAAATAGTATTTACAAACTGAAAGTACCAGTTCGAGCACAGTATGTGTGTTTAGGCCAGCATAACCAAACACTAAGGGATATGCATTGAACTAATTAGTGAACCACCACTGTATCACTGAAATAGTATTTACAAACTGAAAGTACCAGTTGGAGCAAGTTGTGTGTTTAGGCACATAACCAAACACTAAGGGACTATACATTAGAACTAATTAGTGAACCACACTGTATCACTGAAATAGTATTTACAAACTGAAAGTACCAGTTGGAGCACAGTATGTGTGTTGTAGGCCAGCATAACCAAACACTAAGGGACTATGCATTAGAACTAATTAGTGAACCACCACTGTATCACTGAAATAGTATTTACAAACTGAAGTACCAGTTGAGCACAGTATGTGTGTTTAGGCACCAAACAACACTAAGGGACTATGCATTAGAACTAATTAGTGAACCACCACTGTATCACTGAAATAGTATTTACAAACTGAAAGTACCAGTTGGAGCACAGTATGTGTGTTTAGGCCACATAACCAAACACTAAGGGACTATGCATTAGAACTAATTAGTGAACCACCACTGTATCACTGAAATAGTATTTACAAACTGAAAGTACCAGTTGGAGCACAGTATGTGTGTTGTAGGCCAGCATAACCAAACACTAAGGGGACTATGCATTAGAACTAATTAGTGAACCACCACTGTATCACTGAAATAGTATTTACAAACTGAAAGTACCAGTTGGAGCACAGTATGTGTGTTGTAGGCCAGCATAACCAAACACTAAGGGGACTATGCATTAGAACTAATTAGTGAACCACCACTGTATCACTGAAATAGTATTTACAAACTGAAAGTACCAGTTCGAGCACAGTATGTGTGTTGTAGGCCAGCATAAACCAAACACTAAGGGACTATGCATTAGAACTAATTAGTGAACCACCACTGTATCACTGAAATAGTATTTACAAACTGAAAGTACCAGTTCGGAGCACAGTATGTGTGTTATATGGCCATCATAACCAAACACTAAGGGACTATCATTAGAACTAATTAGTGAACCACCACTGTATCACTGAAATAGTATTTACAAACTGAAAGTACCAGTTGGAGCACAGTATGTGTGTTGTAGGCCAGCATAACCAAACACTAAGGGACTATGCATTAGAACTAATTAGTGAACCACCACTGTATCACTGAAATAGTATTTACAAACTGAAAGTACCAGTTGGAGCACAGTATGTGTGTTGTAGGCCAGCATAACCAAACACTAAGGGACTATGCATTAGAACTAATTAGTGAACCACCACTGTATCACTGAAATAGTATTTACAAACTGAAAGTACCAGTTGAGCACAGTATGTGTGTTGTAGGCCAGCATAACCAAACACTAAGGGACTATGCATTAGAACTAATTAGTGAACCACCACTTGAAATAGTATTTACAAACTGAAAGTACCAGTTGGAGCACAGTTGTGTGTTGTAGGCCAGCATAACCAAACACTAAGGGACTATGCATTAGAACTAATTAGTGAACCACCACTGTATCACTGAAATAGTATTTACAAACTGAAAGTACCAGTTGGAGCACAGTATGTGTGTTTAGGCCAGCATAACCAAACACTAAGGGACTATGCATTAGAACTAATTAGTGAACCACCACTGTATCACTGAAATAGTATTTACAAACTGAAAGTACCAGTTGGAGCACAGTTGTGTGTTGTAGGCCAGCATAAACAAACACTAAGGGACTATGCATTAGAACTAATTAGTGAACCACCACTGTATCACTGAAATAGTATTTACAAACGAAAGTACCAGTTCGAGCACAGTATGTGTGTTGTAGGCCAGCATAACCAAACACTAAGGGACTATGCATTAGAACTAATTAGTGAACCACCACTGTATCACTGAAATAGTATTTACAAACTGAAAGTACCAGTTGAGCACAGTATGTGTGTATTGGCCAGCATAACCAAACACTAAGGGACTATGCATTAGAACTAATTAGTGAACCACCACTGTATCACTGAAATAGTATTTACAAACTGAAAGTACCAGTTGGAGCACAGTATGTGTGTTGTAGGCCAGCATAACCAAACACTAAGGGACTATGCATTAGAACTAATTAGTGAACCACCACTGTATCACTGAAATAGTATTTACAAACTGAAAGTACCAGTTGAGCAAGTATGTGTGTTATATGGCCAGCATAAACAAACACTAAGGGACTATGCATTAGAACTAATTAGTGAACCACCACTGTATCACTGAAATAGTATTTACAAACTGAAAGTACCAGTTGGAGCACAGTATGTGTGTTATATGGCCAGCAAACCAAACACTAAGGGACTATGCATTAGAACTAATTAGTGAACCACACTGTATCACTGAAATAGTATTTACAAACTGAAAGTACCAGTTGGACACAGTATGTGTGTTTAGGCCAGCATAACCAAACACTAGGGACTATGCATTAGAACTAATTAGTGAACCACCACTGTATCACTGAAATAGTATTTACAAACTGAAAGTACCAGTTGGAGCACGTATGTGTGTTGTAGGCCAGCATAACCAAACACTAAGGGACTATGCATTAAAACTAATTAGTGAACCACCACTGTATCACTGAAATAGTATTTACAAACTGAAAGTACCAGTTGGAGCACGTATGTGTGTTTAGGCCACATAACCAAACACTAAGGGACTATACATTAGAACTAATTAGTGAACACCACTGTATCACTGAAATAGTATTTACAAACTGAAAGTACCAGTTGGAGCACAGTATGTGTGTTGTAGGCCAGCATAACCAAACACTAAGGGACTATGCATTAAACTAATTAGTGAACCACCACTGTATCACTGAAATAGTATTTACAAACTGAAAGTACCAGTTGGAGCACCAGTATGTGTGTTATATGGCCAGCATTAACCAAACACTAAGGGACTAACATTAGAACTAATTAGTGAACCACCACTGTATCACTGAAATAGTATTTACAAACTGAAAGTACCAGTTCGAGCACAGTATGTGTGTTATATGCCAGCATAAACAAACACTAAGGGACTATGCATTAGAACTAATTAGTGAACCACACTGTATCACTGAAATAGTATTTACAAACTGAAAGTACCAGTTCGAGCACAGTATGTGTGTTATATGGCCAGCATAACCAAACACTAAGGGACTATGCATTAGAACTAATTAGTGAACCACCACTGTATCACTGAAATAGTATTTACAAACTGAAAGTACCAGTTGGAGCACAGTATGTGTGTTATATGTCCAGCATAACCAAACACTAAGGGACTATGCATTAGAACTAATTAGTGAACCACCACTGTATCACTGAAATAGTATTTACAAACTGAAAGTACCAGTTGGAGCACAGTATGTGTGTTGTAGACCAGCATAACCAAACACTAAGGGACTATGCATTAGAACTAATTAGTGAACCACCACTGTATCACTGAAATAGTATTTACAATCTGAAAGTACCAGTTGGAGCACAGTATGTGTGTTGTAGGCCAGCATAACCAAACACTAAGGGACTATACATTAGAACTAATTAGTGAACCACCACTGTATCACTGAAATAGTATTTACAAACTGAAAGTACCAGTTGGATTACAGTATGTGTGTTGTAGACCAGCATAACCAAACACTAAGGGACTATGCATTAGAACTAATTAGTGAACCACCACTGTATCACTGAAATAGTATTTACAAACTGAAAGTACCAGTTGGAGCACAGTATGTGTGTTGTAGCCAGCATAACCAAACACTAAGGGACTATACATTAGAACTAATAGTGAACCACACTGTATCACTGAAATAGTATTTACAAACTGAAAGTACCTGTTGGAGCACAGTATGTGTGTTATATGGCCATCATAACCAAACACTAAGGACTATGCATTAAAACTAATTAGTGAACCACCACTGTATCACTGAAATAGTATTTACAAACTGAAAGTACCAGTTGGAGCACCGTATGTGTGTTATATGCCATCATTACCAAACACTAAGGGACTATCATTAGAACTAATTAGTGAACCACCACTGTATCACTGAAATAGTATTTACAAACTGAAAGTACCAGTTCGAGCACAGTAGTGTGTTATATGACCAGCATAACAAACACTAAGGACTATGCATTGAACTAATTAGTGAAACACACGTATCACTGAAATAGTATTTACAAACTGAAAGTACCAGTTCGAGCACAGTATGTGTGTTGTAGGCCAGCATAACCAAACACTAAGGGACTATGCATTAGAACTAATTGTGAACCACCACTGTATCACTGAAATAGTATTTACAAACTGAAAGTACCATTGAGCACAGTATGTGTGTTATATGGCCAGCATAACCAAACACTAAGGACTATGCATTAGAACTAATTAGTGAACCACACTGTATCACTGAAATAGTATTTACAAACTGAAAGTACCAGTTGGAGCACAGTATGTGTTGTAGGCCAGCATAACCAAACACTAAGGACTATGCATTAGAACTAATTAGTGAACCACCACTGTATCACTGAAATATATTTACAAACTGAAAGTACCAGTTGGAGCACAGTATGTGGTTATATGCCAGCTAACCAAACACTAAGGGACTATGCATTAGAACTAATTAGTGAACCACCACTGTATCACTGAAATAGTATTTACAAACTGAAAGTACCAGTTCGAGCACAGTATGTGTGTGTAGGCCAGCAAACCAAACACTAAGGACTATGCATTAGAACTAATTAGTGAACCACCACTGTATCACTGAAATAGTATTTACAAACTGAAAGTACCAGTTGGAGCACAGTATGTGTGTTATATGGCCAGCATAACCAAACACTAAGGGACTATGCATTAGAACTAATTAGTGAACCACCACTGTATCACTGAAATAGTATTTACAAACTGAAAGTACCAGTTGGAGCACAGTATGTGTGTTATATGGCCGCATAACCAAACACTAAGGGACTATGCATTAGAACTAATTAGTGAACCACCACTGTATCACTGAAAATAGTATTTACAACTGAAAGTACCAGTTGGAGCACAGTCTGTGTGTTGTAGGCCAGCATAACCAAACACTAAGGGACTATGCATTAGAACTAATTAGTGAACCACCACTGTATCACTGAAATAGTATTTACAAACTGAAAGTACCAGTTGGAGCACAGTATGTGTGTTGTAGGCCAGCATAACCAAACACTAAGGGACTATGCATTAGAACTAATTAGTGAACCACCACTGTATCACTGAAATAGTATTTACAAACTGAAAGTACCAGTTGGAGCACAGTCTGTGTGTTGTAGGCCAGCATAAACAAACACTAAGGGACTATGCATTAGAACTAATTAGTGAACCACCACTGTATCACTGAAATAGTATTTACAAACAGAAAGTACCAGTTCGAGCACAGTATGTGTGTTGTAGGCCAGCATAACCAAACACTAAGGGACTATGCATTAGAACTAATTAGTGAACCACCACTGTATCACTGAAATAGTATTTACAAACTGAAAGTACCAGTTGGAGCACAGTATGTGTGTTGTAGGCCAGCATAACCAAACACTAAGGGACTATGCATTAGAACTAATTAGTGAACCACCACTGTATCACTGAAATAGTAATTTACAAACTGAAAGTACCAGTTGGAGCACCGTATGTGTGTTATATGGCCATCATAAACAAACACTAAAGGACTATGCATTAGAACTAATTAGTGAACCACCACTGTATCACTGAAATAGTATTTACAAACTGAAAGTACCAGTTCGAGCACAGTATGTGTGTTGTAGGCCAGTATAACCAAACACTAAGGACTATGCATTAAAACTAATTAGTGAACCACTACTGTATCACTGAAATAGTATTTACGTTTAATGCTGCCATAAAAGTTTTGTCAAATCTTGAAAACTTAAAGTAGTATAACATAGTTAGACAAAAAGATTTATTGTATCATTGTTTAAAGATATCGCAGTTTCATGCTACTTTTTGGGAATATTTTATACCTATTAATTTTGTATGTGTGTGTTTCATACTGGTTAAGTCAGGTCAAAAATAACATATCTGATAATTTTCCTTATTTTAGTGGTAAAATTACGTACTGCTATTTCTGTTTACACTGGGACCAGGATGAAAATAAATTACAGTGGATTCTCTATCCATAGTTTCTCAGGGGACTGACAAAAATTTTCAATACATATGGACTTTAATGAATGTGGTCTTAAAATGCAGATAAATAAAAAATGGGACCACAGAATATGTTCAATGGATGGGATTTCAATCCATCAGAGTTCAATACATACAGGTTCTACTGTAGTAGTTATATTTTAACTTTCTCTATCTGTGCCAAAATGACTTGTCCAGGGCCAAAACTATGTGGTGAATAGTGATAAAACTGAAATAACACATAAACTCTAGTTACAGTAAAACCTCTCTATTACAACCCAATCCCTCGCCAACCAGTAGTTTGAGTTATGCGCGGATTGGTTTTTGTAGACCTTTTCTCCAACCGCGGTACTAGTTTCTATTATCCAGGGTTTTCAGTCTATGGAAAACTAGCCCTTACTGATGTTAGTGGTTGTGCATTTCTCAAACTACCATCATAGACTTTGACATTTGTTGTCCCAAGCAACGTGAAGCAATAAATTACCTAATGCCAGAAGGAGACACTGGTGTATTGTTTGTGGAAGCCCTTGTGGTGGGGGGGGGGGGGGGATTTGCAGGCCAAGTCAGTAAGGATTCTTTATCCTAGTCACATGCCGCCGCCTCTGCCTTACCCTCCGTCTTTTTTCGCTTCCATTATCCCTCCTCTTTTGCTGCAAGAACAGCAGCACATTACACAGACTAGTTTCTTAATCAGTGTATGTATGATAACTTCAAATTTAATTCAATGACCTTTTATTTTTATGATTATTTTTAAGTTTGTGTGTGCCCACGCCTACATAACATGCTAAAATTTTTATGGTTGGCAATTGGTTTTTTTCTTGCGAAATCAATTTTAAGTGTAAAGTGAATAAAGATAAATGTGTGCAAATAAAATGTGTTCTTATGTTACCAGTACCATATTGTAGCGAGTGAGGCCATGTGCGTGTATAAGCAACCTCAAAAGTTTTTGATGAAAAATTCAGGATAATTAATATTTCAAGTAGACCGCACTAAATATTTACATTCCCGTAAACATTGCTGGGCCTCATCGTGCCAGTGCAGACACATTTCATATAAATTCAACACATTGATGTGAATCACATCTATAAGCATGATTTCCCAACACCGGGCCACTGTTACGGAGTGCGGGCGGCGGCCGCCTGCCATCTTGTAGCGAGGAACCGAGAGCTGCCCAGCCTGAGGATCTAGGGCTGAGCTTCAGCAGCAAACTGCCACACCCCTGCCTGACCTCGCTGCAGAGGATCTAGGCGCTCACTCAGCTACGTACACGCAGCATCCGGCAATATATTTGCTGCTACCCCGACAAGGGGTGGTCCAATATGCCTTTCTCGGGTATCAAATTAATCAGGAGATGTCCAGCTATTAAAATATACATATTTATAAGTCATTTAAAAAGTAGTTTTATGTGCGCTAGAGATGATTGAACATGAACTTCATGCAAAAAATGGCAAGTTTGGGGGCGTAGGGGTGGGTCAAAATCGGCACAAAATTTTCCAAATTATTTACTACCCCCCCCCCCCCTATTAGGACCATATTCTCGGGAACCGTGAGAGGTCGTAATAGAGAGGTTCTACTTAATACATAGCATAATATCTAAATTTAAGTGGAAATTTGAAATAAAAATAAATTTGACCAAAATACACTTTTATATGCGACATGTTAGTCAAGGTTGCAAGTAGGCTGCTAGGATACCAAAAATATATAAAATGACAGGAATTCGAGTACTACACTATGAGTATATTTGATTCACGATATCTTCGGCCTTTTCTGAAGCCCTGCTAAATATTTACTTTTGGTTACTGATTACGTATCATTCTGCTACATGTAACCATAAACACTGCCATGTGACGTCTACTTTTATAACTGTCAAATGCGTTGGTTGCTGTTCAAAGAATGCTGTCATATTTCCTATGAAGGTTCACAATTTAGGCCTATAACAATATTTAGGTCGGCTTTATAACTATTTGTTACACACGACATAGCACGTTACACATAATACACATTAATATTTTACCACAACTGTGGCTGAAACAACTATAGTAATTAACCTGTTGTTACTAATATGTGTTGAGTTATTTCATTAAGAGGATGGCCTTATTTGGAATAAAAATTAAAACAACGGGACACAGTAAATTCAAGCACGCAGCTCGTGTTGCGTATGTATTGTTTATAGCATCGACAAACTTAAAATATAGTGGTGAACATGCAAACATATAGGCCTACCGTAACGTTTATTCCGCTAATGTTTACATGCATTGGTACTTACTGGTTTGTATGTTTATTGTATTATCTATTTAAATTTATCTGGTTGGGCTTAGTATTTTGAGGGGATCGTGGCAGACATTCAAATCACAGAAACGTAAGCTCGTTATACAACTATGTTTCAAACACCTAGCGCTAAGGTACAACGTTGCGATAAACAGACGTGATTTTCAATAAGTAACTTCGTCATAACATCAGTTCATGGTTAAAACGTATACATTTTGCACATATTTGAAATACACACACCTGACCTGCGTAACAATTACAACGCAGCCACCACGCCCTTTCAAACCCAGCGATCACAAGACAACACTTTTAACCCTGCCATGGAAACACGTTTTTATCACAACATTGTAACTTGCTAGGATGTTTAAAAAACACGAGTACGAATGTGACACTTCGTTCAGGAACACGCCGTCTCATTGACACGTCGCCACATCACTGCCAGTCGTAAGGCAATGGGTATAATAGCCCGCCATGTAGGGTTGGGACAAGCGCGTGATTCTAGATTCTCCTTTCCAAACCACGTCTGCCAACCTGCTGGATTTGTAAGCGTCGTGCCATTGCATCACATCTAAATAACATATAATAGGTATTTAAACAATAACATCTCGTTCAGTTGTAAATTACAATGTCAAATATCATTATCGTTGCTGTAATAAGCATAAAATGTGCTGAAATACGAAATACCATGATTTATACCTTTCCTGCCACATAGGTGGTATGAACTTCCCGAGAGAGAGAGAGAGACAGGCATGATCCGCTTCGCTTAAACGTTTCTTCTGGACGAAAAAAAAACACTGTCACTAGAGCGAGCCTACGCACTGTAATTTCAACTGATATTTTTTACTGCAGCAATAAAATGTGTTTCCGTCAGTGCTACCTAACAATACAAATATATTATTTGGCAATGTTTAATTTACTAATAGTGTACTTAAAAATGAGGTTAAAAAATATTGTAACTGTGAACTATTTCTTATGGGCCGTTGCCAACAAGTCGCTGCTCTTGTTGTTGTTAATTTGTATTTAATACAAAATAAATATTACAAGTTATAGAAGATACTAAGTAGATTATTAATCTATTCAAGAACAGGTTGACATGTTACACTTAGGGTGATTTTTCAAAGGTTTCATTCCAAAAGGCTGAAGAAAGCGTGAATGGACTATACTTGAATTCCTGTCCTTTTACATATTTTATCTGTGAAACAGTAACCAACAATTTCTGTAAAAAAAAATTAATAAACCAAGTGATAAGAATATAATTTAAAACTTGAGACAATGGAAAGAAAAAAAATAATTTTAGGTTGTTTTCATTTAGGCTAAGTGAATAACACAAGTAAATATCTGATACAGTGTAAATAAGACTAAAATAATGCAATAAGAAAAGAAAAATTATAAAATCAACTGTAAAAGTAATTTCATTTCCAGGATTTTTTTTTATTTCATGAAACAATATCTAAGCCATTAATGTAAGATTGCGACAAAATAATCCACTCTGTCTAGGAACCTAACATTTAAGTCCCTAAAAAGTGAATTTATAACATACTTTGTTATCTTAGTTACTCTTGCTTATGCAGTTGTATAAACATTTCAAAATTATTACATAAATATGCACATAAGAATAAATTATTAAGTGATACACAATTTACAGTAAAATGTTACCTTTAATACTACCTCATTTTAGTAAACAAGTTTCAGTTTAAGAGTCTTCATTAATAAAACTAACACCACTGAAATCTAGTATTAAATGAAATGTGCTTTAATATACTACCACAAAATCTTGTCCGTATTCATGTAATAAATCATATTTGAGATAAACTCTGCAACAGTTGTGCTCTTAAATTTGGTATATAGTTCATATGGCAACCACAAACTGACACACATTCAAGTTCTTTCTTTAACATGGTCTGATTCCTTGATGTACATCTCTATACCACCGTGGTGTATATACTGTAGTAACCATATGGTCTGATTCCTTGATGTACATCTCTATACCGCCGTGGTGTATATACTGTAGTAACCATGTTCTTCAGTGCAGTGTGTGAACTTGATAGACGCGAAAGATATTTGACTGGGTTAGGGACATATACTTATTTAATACTGTATACTTTTTATTTTAGCACAAGGTCAACAATATGTACATCTCACTTTTAATGTCAGTTACTAACGTTAGGAGGGAGCTGCTGGTCTACATGTATATTAACTGCTATATCTGTGCATGTTGTCAAGGTGGTTGCACTGCAGTGGCAAGCATCCCAGAATGTTGCTAGACATCTGCAGCGCAGTCTTACGGAGTCAGTACTGAAACATACATAAAAGATCTTTATGTTTTAACAATCCAAAATTTTCCATACCTGACAAACATGGCAACAAAATTTCCATACTACAGTAAAACCCCTCCATTACAAACACCTCTCTATTACGACCTGATCCCGAGGAACCGTGAAAAGTTTGGGTCGAAAAAGTTGAAAATTTGAGGCACGTCTAAAAATAGATATAGTAATTCCTCCCCAACCGCGGTATCTTGAAGCGCGGTTTCAGTTATGCACTGATTTGTTTTGTAGACCTTTTCTCCAACCGCGGTACTAGTTTCTATTATCCACGGTTTTCAGTCTATGGAAAACTAGCCCTTACTGATGTTAGTGGTTGCGCATTTCTCAAACTACAATCACAGACTTTGACATTTGTCGTCCCAAGCAGCGTGCAGCAATAAATTACTTAAAGCCAGAAGGGGACACTGGCATATTGTCCGTGGAAGCGCGAAGAAGACAAGGGGGGAGGGGGGTGAGTTACACGCCGGGTCAGTAGGTGTTTCTTTGTCACATGCCGCCACCTCTGCCTTACCCTCTCCATCTTTTTTCACTTCCATTATCCCTCCTCTTTTGCTGCAAAGACAACGGCACATTACACAGGCTAGTTTCTTAATCAGTGTATATATGGTAACTTCAAATTTAATTCAATGCCCTTTTCTTAATACTTATTTAAGTTTATGTGCACTCATAACTAGGAAATATGATAATTTTTTTACGGTGGGTAATTAGTTTTTTTCTTGTCAAGTCAATTTTATGTGTAAAGTGAATAAATATAAGTGTTTGCAAATAAAATGTGTTATGTTACCAGTACCATATTATGGTGAGAGGCAGTGTGCGTGTGTAGGCAACGTCAGAAGATTTTGATGAAAACTTTGGGATAATTAATATTTCAAGTAGACTGCACTAAATATTAATATTCCCGTAAACATTGCTGGGCCTCATCGTGCCAGTGCAGAGGCCAACACGCAGCCTACATTTAGTATAAATTCAACATATTGACGTGAATCGCATTTATCAGCATATTTTCCCAACACCGGACCGCTGTTACGAAGTGAACCGGCCATGTAACGACAGCAGTGGCCGCTGGCGAGCAGCTTTCGCCCGCCATCTTGTAGCAAGTGACCGACAGCAGCTCAGCCTGAGGATCTAGGGCCGAGCTTCAGCAGCAAACTGCCACGCCCGGCCGCGCTTCAGAGGACCTAGGCGCTTGCGCAGCTACGTACACGCCCATGGCTAGATCAAAGCGAGAGCACGGCATGCACACACGTGTTGCGAAATGCCACCTAAACTTTTTGATCGCTACTTGCTTCATAGCAATGTATGACCCACGATACCTGCGTAATAGATCTTTAATAATAACTTTATATTTTAATAATACATAGTCTAATCTTTTCGTACACATTCAATGGCCTTGTTTACGACCAGGGGTGTTCCAATATGCCTTTCTTGGGTATCAACTTTATCAGGAGACGTCCAGCTATTAAAACATACATATTTATATTTAATTCAAAAAGTGGTTTTTCATGCGCTAGAGACAATTGAATATGAACTTAATGCAAAGAATGGCAAGTTTGGGGGCATAAGGGTTAGGGGTGGGTCAAAATTTTCCAAATTTTTTAATACAACCCTATTCTCGGGAACCATGAGGGGTCATAATAGAGAGATTCTACTGTACACTATTGTGCACTGTAGCATGCTTCTTTCTTCACTGGTTAATGACAAACTTTTCATGTTTACTTTATTGTGGTTTATCAACCTATAGCAGTTAAAGAGTGACCAAACAAGTAGAATGTGACATACTTGCTTGTATGTACAACTTTAATTAACAAACTGTAACTTAACTGAAATGTAAAGGTGACGCCAGCAAATGTTCTTTCTTGTGTTCTTGGCTGAACAATACTTTGGAACATTATAAGGGCTTTGTGGAGTTGCAGTTGGCATAGTAGCTAAGAGTGTTTGCGTCCCACCAAAAACTGGGTTCGATTCCCAGAATTTTTGCAAGTGGAAATCATGTCAGAGGGTGTTACTAGTTGGTGGGTTTTCTCTGAGTTTTCCGGTTCCCACCATCCTTACATTATGGCACTTCTCCATATCTGCCTCCTTTCACCCTCAAGGCCTGGTTTTTAAGAGCTGTTCAAACTTCTCCTCCCCTTTTTAAGAGCTATGGTAATCATAGCAGCCAAAGGTGCAGTAATCTAATTTGCACAATACAATTAATGTTTGTTTTTTTGTTAGGTTTTCTCTGTTGGCTGGAAGGTTTTTGTTTTGCAGGAATAAACTTTTGTGAGTATCTTCACATGAAATGGTGTCGGCTAGCTCTGGGGGTCCCCACGGCTGGACATAAATCCACACACACTTTGCAGTTCCTGATTCTTCACAACCCCTCCTTCAGCAAGTGGTGGTGATACATCACCTAGGGGCGCCACCTACTTTTAGCACATTTGAGGCAGGGAAGCAGAGGAGTGATAGAGGTGACATTGACAAGCATACCTAGTGCCCCATCACTCCTACGTGCAAGGCGCTCAACTGGCATTCAGTGTTCTCATACTGCTGTGTGTACATATGAGACCCTATCATTTCGTTGGTGGAAAATCTGAAGCAAAGTTCAATGTAGCTCCCTATAGTAGTTTTGCATATTTCGACCAGTATAAGTAGAATCTCGATACAACGTACATAAAGGAACTGCAATATTTTAGTTAATACTGAAAAATACTTTATACTGATTATACTGAACAAGAATTATGCTATTACATCTGCAGGGGATTTGAAAGATGTTATTTAAAGTGAAAAATACTTTAAACTGAAGTACATTATACTGAAATTTTACTGTATTATGAAATACAGCAGTGAGAAAAAGCTGTTTTTGGCTAATTGATGAAGACGGAGGGGGGCGGGGGTGGCGACTCGGGAATAGTATTTCTAATGTGCGTGGTGTATTGAGAGTATTATACTTACCTCATCTGGTGTTTTTTCTTTTTATACATTTGTCTAGAGGAGACACGGTTAATGGTTTCATAAAACAACTCTTAATTTCCAACACTTGATGCCAGCTAACAGCCAGCGGCGTTAGAGCCTATGATGGCGCTCACATGTCCCGCACGTGCACAAGGAGACCGATAATTTTGAACTTTCCTATAAGTGATAATTTCAGGGTTAAATGTGTTATGTTGTCGTTACAGTATTCAATATGTCTTAAAATGTTTTAAAGTGCTTGTACTGATTTTAATTGTTTGGTTATCAATACTCAAAGTGCCTGAGGCGCCGAGATTAAGAACACTTAATATTCTGGCATGAACGCCATCACAAAGATTGAAATTCATAGCAAAATTATAGAAATGTAAAACAATATCTAACTTAATTTGTGCCATTTTATTTGCAATATTTCACTTGGCGTGCATAGCACTTCCGCTTATGTGAACTCCGTAGGCGGCCATGATAGGTCCGTGTGACGCTTGTATCTGGACAGGCTATCGAGGAGAGCTGGCGAGGTAAGACACTGTCACGTGCGCACTACAACTTTTGTTCACTAATGTAGGTTTCCATAGTCAGTTTAGTTTACCGGTTAATCTTTGCTTGCGTACGTTTTTGCCAGACAATTTCCCCAGCATTATGCTTCCGCTTTACTAATTCTTACACCCTTGTGGTATTTTTAACTTAATCAAGGAGAAGGATGACGGAGAGGTCACGCGAACCACGCATTTTGAATCAGACGCCATCTGCCTATGTTTATGGCATTTCAGGATAACTTCTGCATAATTGCTACAGGCAATTTTAAAGCTTTATTTTTATGTACGTATTTAAGAGTAATTTTGGTGTTTGACTATTTTATGGCAACATCACGTATAACCAAGTGGCCGACTGAAGCCAAGCCATAGTATATGCCATCATTGCGTTTTAAGAGCTTATTTATATAACATTGCATGTACAATCATTTATTTCAGGGTTTTATGTCAGTTTTATTCAGGGTTTAATGTATTTTTCACGTAAATTGATCCTTCTTGTACTTGACCACGCGGTCACAGTAATGTTTGATTTCACCGCCATCAAGCATGTTACAAGCTTGTAACCACTCTAATCGTAAAGAGAACCACGAGCTCAACATGAATAATACTTTATTTGAATTTAGTTTGCCGTTTCCACGCAGAAATATTGCAATTTCACCTTCACCATGTGGTCCGCTACGAACTTCATCCAGCGACATCCATGCCACCTAAGCTTGTTTTCACACGTGTGTGTTTATTGTGAATATTCATCTCGTGTCCCATTTTATTTCAGGTATCATTCAAGTGTCTGTGTAATTAGTGTATGGTGCAATTATTCCCGTCCTAGCCTGCTCTGTGTATGGGCCGTCACCACACTAACCATGTGTTGGAGGGCGAGCCCCGACGAGTTTGTGTAAGTGCTGCCGAGTAATCACTAGTGTTAATGTGTATTAAAAGCATTCATTTGTAATTCGCTGTCTCCTGTCTGCAGGGAAAAACCATCAGTCCACCCTAACGGCTGTCAGCCCTCTTCCCTTGTGAAGACTGTGCTTTCATGCACCTCGGCGAGATCATCCATTTAGGCACGCGCTAGAGTAATTGTAGACTGGGGAGCACCCAAGCAGAGTTGGCGAGTCATGACCGAGATAATCATTTCATTGGCATGTTGATGTGTATAAACAATATCAATAAAAACAAGTCTACAGTGAACTCAATTTTTTACTCAGTAGTGACAGTGTCCTAGCCACATATGTTTTATCAATTGTTTATTTCAGTGATTTTATTAAAAGTTTAGTATTGCCTATGTGTTTGTACGTACACACGGGTGAGACGAACACACAGAACCCACAGCATCCCTGAGAACTCTGAGTCTCAATAGTGTGGTGATTGGGAAGCACCGCTGGCGCCCATATTACCAGCGAGTATTTGTGTCATAGTTCGTCTCGTGTCTCACCCGACGGCGTCACACACTGCAATGCTATTCAACCATGAGGTAGTTAAGCAGTGTTTACTAAACAAGAGTGTGTACTAAGCTGTGACAAATTAATGCAGCAGGTGGTCTACTATGTAGGCTTAATCCCAGGTCTAACAGAAACAAAATTTTAGTTAAGGTTGCAAGTAGGCCGCTAGGCTACCAAAATTTTATAAAACGATAGATATTTGAGTACTCACAGTGTAGTACTCATCGACAGACGCACACACAAAGTAGGACGACGATATTTTCCACATGATTGCACGATCGCGATGTTTCGCTGGTTAAACCAGCTTCATCAAGAGGTGAGTTGTAGAACACTGCAGTATGGTTGAAGGGTGCTGTTAGGGGTAAACCTAGTGGCCGGGTGACGAACTAGGGTGCAGTGGGAAAATTGAAAAATTGCAGGTGTAGTTGATGAGTGTGGTAGGAGCTGTGATTATCTTATGTTGAGGCCTCGTGAATGCCTGTATTTTGTTATAAATTGGTGAGCTAATTCCCAGCATCTGAGTTCTTAGCTATTGTTTGAAGGTCGTAGGACTCTCACAAATCTGATACTGCTGGTACAGTACTACCACACTCATCAGCATACAGGCAATGTTTCAATTTTCCTGCCACACCCTAGTTCACCACCTGGCCACTAGGTTTACCCCTAACAGCACCCTTCAACCATACTGCAGTGTTCTACAACTCACCTCTTGATGAAGCTGGTTTAACCAGCGAAACGTCGCGATCGTGCAATCATGTGGAAAATATTGTCGTCCTACTTTGTGTGTTTGTGTGCCTACCGACGAGTACTACACTGTGAGTACTCTATCTTTTTATAAAAGTTTTATAAACCAAATTTTATTTTTGGTGGGAAATGTGGATTTATTATGACCATCTCAGAGTAATACTATTACTGCCCAACCACTGCATTTGATTATTTCTTCATAGAGGATGACAAAGCTGATGTCATTTGTTACAAGGGCTATCCCTCTGGAAGAAGTCACTACAAACACTTGTGCTGCTCGTAATACACACATTTTCATCAACTAAAATTGTGTTTGCCTTAAAAAAAAACTAATTCCAACCACAAAAATCGTTTTATAAAACGATAAAAAAAATAATTTTGTTGCTACATTTTAGGGGAATAGTGGAAGGTTTTCTAAATGCAATGTGTGTCTACATAATTTTTTTTACAGTGAAGTGATGTTTACCAATGGCAGCTTTGGCTTGTACGTCACTAGCAGCAGCTGCATCCCACCGCTGATGTTCACGGAGTTGATGGTGTCTGGGCCTCCACGGTGGGCGTAGAACGTGAACAAGTTTCCATCAACAAAGATCTGTAATTCAGTTACCACATTGTCATCCCTGAGGTTCAGAGCACTTGGTAGTCAAAGTATATTGCATTTACATCTTACTGACATGTACACTTACAGAAGGCATAACATCATTTTAAAAAGATATTTTAACAAAGTAAATTATGGTAGGTGTAACCCAAAATAATGTCAGTTGGTAATAACAACCAGCAAAACTTAGCTTTTGAGTACTTGATATTTTTTATGCCTGATAATTCCAAGGAGCAATAAGTAGCTGCTAGGCATAAAAGACAGTACATGCATTTATGTTTACAATAATTGATTTGTAGATCAGCCTTTCAGAAACCCAGAAACTAAAGTACATAATCTTCCATGAGGATAGAAACTTACGCTGCCCTCGTCCCATAACATAAGACACGTGTTAATGATATTGATGTTGTACATTTTGTATTTTTAATTCATAATCTGAATCAACTAATAAATTATTATGCTGTATAAAATTCTCAAGTCTTATCTCTCACACTTGGGTTACCCACCAAATGATATTGTAGTTACATGCAAGACGCACCAAGTACCAGGTATAAGTTTTGAAAGATAAATATATGAACATAGGAATAAAGGCTGTTTCATTTGCAAAATGCTAGAGTTACAAAATTTTTACAATCAACTGCTTAAAATTCTGAACACTTAGGTTAAGATAGGTCAGGGTCTTATTTGTGCTGTCATCTCTGATGAGTCGTGGGACACGTGGCTAGGCTCGCTAGGCCTCGAGAGCTGATCTAAATGGTGCTTGCAAGGTAGGCAAACCATTTGGAACATCCAGTAGCTGCACTCTATAAACCAACCAATTTGGCTTATAATGAGCACGTGTTATTTGTGGATATCTTCTGTATAGATTGCCATGAACTGTAGCTAAAAGCCATTTATGGTAAAGTGATCATTTCTGAAATCAACATTTGAAAAAAAAATTATTGCATATACTGTTAACATACAGATGCGAGACTGGAGGGACGCACACACACAAGCAGACCCACGCTCGTGCGTACACACACTCTCATGTGTGCACGTGCACACACACACTCTCTCTCTCTCTCTCTCTCATTATTTTTCTTAAATTGCTTTGGCAGCAATTTACTTTCTCTGGCGAAACCCTGTCATCTTTCCTTATTTTTTTTGGGAGCGTTTACCCTTTTTTTTTTAAATCACAAGTTTTTTTTTTTTAAATTGGTATCATGTTAAAGGTGAACTATTAATGTTATCTTACGTAGAGAAAGTATAAAGATTGATATAATCCATATTAAAGTAATTCTATGATTCTAAATGCAGTAAACAGCGGTAAAATATTGCTTTGTTTATCTTTTACGATAATGCCTATCGAGACTTATCGATTGGTCGTGTGATGTGTTTCGAAAAGTGTACAAGAATTTTTTTTTAGGTGGCAGAAAAAATTTGACGACATGAACTTCATCTCTTGCTTTTGCCATGATTTGACTTACTTTTTGGATGCTGAAGTTTCCTCGCAGCTAAATGTTGTGAATTGTTGATTCACTGCTTTGCAGCAGTTCAAATATACCCTGAAGTGCTCCCGCTGATCACAATTTAATCCTTGTAGATTTCCTGTCTTTCGTGAGTTGAGACCAGGAGCGGTATACCACAGTCAGGGTTTTGGACGACAGACTTTCGTTTTTTTTTTTTTTTTTTTTTTTTTTTTTTTTTTTTTTTTTAAACTTGAAATTTGTTTTCTACATGGCAGCACCATGGCAGCGCACAGTCTCTTTTTGTTTCACCTAAAGAAAACTTCAACAAATCTGGAATGTTAACAAACGTTTTTTTTAATATTCTGTCTTTAAACACATTTCTTGAAAAAACCTAAGCTTGTGCTCCATTAAAATTGTTACCTTGAAGCATAATGTCCTCGAACTTTCACTGTGAGGTTAACATATGGTAAAAGTTGATGTAAATAAAATAATGTAAAAATTAGGTGCATCCAACTTAACCTCAACAAAGTAGAATGAAGCATAAATACTCATATTCCAAAAGATGTGAAATGAAGCAAAAGGAGATGTTTTTCTTATATATTTTGTTTTTGCCCTTCCTTTCTGGGGGCTTTGTGTTTTTTTTATTTTGCATTCCAAATCTGGGGGGAAAAAAACATGCTATTAATTTTAATTTTGCCCTTTTTCTTAATGTACTAATAATTATTCTATTAATATGTGATGAGAAAATACTTACAGTAATTTTGCACTTGAAATACGTGTTTTATTTTGTTTATTAACTTTCTGCAAGTATTGTGTGCTATTCCAATAAATGCAATTACATGAGCATGGTAAATGGTTATTGGTTATAAAAATAAATACATAATTTTATATATATATACACACACACACACACGCATGCACAACCCCCCCCCCCCCCCCCGAAAGGAAGACAAGTTTTTTTTTAACAGAAAAGGAATAGAAAAAATAAGGGGTAGTCTTCAATTCAAAACCTAAGACCATAAATGTGTGATACTGCTAGTTCAGTATTTAAGTTTGTGTTACATGCACAACATTACTATGGGCTTCTATTCGTAACTTTTTACTCAGGAAGCAGTTAATCTTCCAAAATTGGCATACCATCAGGCAGAGGATTTTGACAAATGCTTTTCATGTTAAATACCGTGTGTCCTACAGATGTACGTATTTTTGTAGTGCTGAGACTGTACCTGTCAACTTTGACAAGAGTCCACTTATCTGATGTCACCCTGCCATAAAGAGGAAGCACTTCCCCGAGAAGTAAAATGGCTCAAGTCACAACATATAACACCTACAAGTTTTACAGTATAAGAAAGATGCTGCTACCATACAGCCAGGTTAGACACGCCTATTTCAGTGTGATTAGCTTTTCTTAAAAAGTCAATAAAATATATCATATTATTCCAATATTAGTATTTCTTCTTGAAGGGTTTGTCATAAATTCATACAAAAAAACTTTCAACCAATATTTTATTTTTTAAGCACTTCACAGGGGTAGTCTTCAATTCACGTTTAAATATTTTTCCTTCAAAAACAATTTTTTAGGAAGGAGTTGTCTTCCTTACAGGAAAATACGGTATATATTTTATGGAGGAAATGCATGTGTGGCATAAAAAACAAAAGAGGTCCCCAATTATTAAAAAAGGTAGGTGAGACTAGGGAGGGTTTAGCCCTGTTCTTAAATCAATGTTTTTGTTGGGGCTCAGACGATCACACCTGCACCACTTTTCGGCCCTTCTTCTCGTCTGGAGCACCTTAGTGCTCAGATTGGGGGCCTTTGAGTGCTTGTATCTCCTTTTGGGGGATATCACAACTTATCTGGGTTCTGATCTTTAGCGCCTAGAGGTGGTTAACTGAGCTGCCATTCTATGCATCATGCTGCCCATCCCGTCTCCTCACTTGATCCATCTTACACCTGGCATATTCAGATTCCCCGCTACAACAACCCTCTCCTTGATTGTCACAATCGTCTGCCATCCCTGTCCTGGTGGCATATACGCTGCCAGCAATGTAATCCTTCTATTACTATCCCCATGTACTTTAATTTCCATCACCTCAACATCTTAACTAAGCCATTATACTGACCCTTTCAGCCCCTTCTCCTCTCGCATGCCTGTCTCTTCTGAAGATGGTGAACTCATCCTGCCTACACTCAATGTCCAGTACTTCCTCAGTCAACCAAGTCTCCACAGCTGCCTCTATATCAGCCCCATATCCTTCAACCTTTCCCCAGAAGCCCTCCAGCTTGTTGTACATACTCCTACAGTTCACCTCCATTAACTTTATGTTATTATGCTAATTTACCCTCCTACTTTGCTTACCCCCTCTCTCCGCCAACCATGGTCTCATCAATGTTTCACTCTCCAGTCCCTCTCTGGTTGCTATTTAAAACCTCGCTGCTAAGCCCTGACCCTCTCCAAACAACCAGTTGCTTCCCTGCCTGGCCGATTCCCTATGATCTGCTCTGTCAGGTGAACTTGGTCCCTCTCTATAAATGTAGCCTCAAATCCCTACGTACTCTCTCACAGACCTCACTCGCAGCCACTGCCTTCCTGTAAACTCTCCTAGCTCTTGAAACTTCTCCTGTACTTGGCTTAGCAACACCTTCAGATCCCTCTCTACCTCTTTCGAGCAAGGTCATTTCCCCCCGCTTGAATTAAAACCACATTTGCTACCATTCTACCTCTCATACTATTTATTCTTTCCTCCAAATCCCTGGTTTTTGCATCGCCAAACACTGCTTTGTGTGTATTTCCGTTCCTGATTTCCCTCAACTCCACCCCTTTTACAATAGGGCTGCTTATGAAAACAACCCCTGGTTCAGCCTTTCCTGCTTAGTGTCTCTTCCACCAACCTGCCTCCCCTTGTCTACTTCACCTCTTCTCTGATCCCCACCATCAGCCTTCTCCTGCACCACCCTTCATTCCTTCCCTTTGACCAACTCTCTTTTTTCCCCTCCAGCCATGAACTGTCCATTTTCCTCTTCTTGCTGGTCTTTGCTAATCCCTCTCGCCTCAACACATTGCTTTAATCCCTCTCCTAAAAGCCTCAACACATTGCTTCCCGCCTTCCCCACTGCCCGTTATCCACATACTGTTTCCTGCTCTCTATCCTTCTCAATGTTACTAGGGGCTGCGGTGGCTAAGCGATTAGCATGCTCACCTCCCACCAAGGCATACTGGGTTCAATCCCTGGCCGGGCCACTAGACAATGCCGGTTGGCTGGTTTTCTCGAGGATCTCCCATTTCCCCTACCCCTCATTCTGGCACCGCTCCATATTCAATTCAATTACTCATCAGCTCTCATGACCTCCCTGTTAAGAGCCACCCAAGTCACTTCACTTCAATGTTACCACCTCAATCTCTAAATTTCTTCTCCTATAAGTGAATGATTACAACTGCTGACACGCAATCACAGAACTCAACAAGAGTGTTTCAGCACGATGCATGGTGTGGGATCTCATGCGACAGGCAAGTGATGTACATCACCTTGTATCCGCGCCCCTCGCAGACAATGCGCAGGGTGAAGATCGCTCCGGGCATGAACGGCTGCCCACCGTGACGCTCCTCGGCTCCCCAGTCACCAGCGAATGTGTTGCGCACCACCACGCCCTCGTTGAAGCGAGGGTTGATGTGCAGCGTTGTCTCTGTTGGATGCTCGCTCACCAGGTTTATATCGAACCTGTGCAGTTCACAATGCAGAACTTGCAATGTAGGCCTGTTGTAGTGCACATTGCATGCACCAATCACATTGGTTCAAAAGTGTCTCCCTGAGTTTATTATGCTGTGGTTATGTATGTGATATGCTACAGTATAATTGTTTTTAAAACAGGCTGCATATCAATAGAACTCAATACAAACAGAAGGATGTTTTATGTAATTAAAGCTGTGCATATCTTACCCACAATATGCAATGTATGCCGTACAGGGGAAGCTGGTCCACATCCCTCGGTCAACCTAAGAATACCGTAACCCACTTTGCAACTGCGTAAAGTATGGTTCTTGGAAGACTACAGGTTATGAAGCTGTGTCACCACAAATATCAAGCTTCATTTCTTAAATTATAATTACATAATAAATAGAGGTGGTGGAAATCATTTTTGTTAATTTTCACAATTAAATGCTATAGTTGGATTTAAATGCGAATTAATACGAAAATGTTTAATGTCAAAAACATTCACAAAATGTGTATATTTAGAATACACTGGTAGAAACAGAAGAAACTGTTCACCCATGAGCCAGTGATTGTCACAGCATAATTGATTTTCAATACATGGCAAACTTGAGTTTCCTGTCGCACATGTTTCTCCAGACAGGGCGGGCGGCGCCGTAGTCGATACGTAGATGAAGGGAGCAATGCGGGCTACGAGGCGAGTGAGTACGTTGACAGCTGCATCCTGTTGGGATTGGCGACCTGTCAGGGCGAGTGATGTAGCCTACTTGAAGAGAGAGAGAGGGAGCAGAAACGTGCAGGTCAAGAATGGTCTAGGAGGGGTGGAGGATGGTTGATAGGAATGTCCAGGAGGGTGGTAGTGGCTGGTTGGTTGTTGGTTGGAGCAGCAGTTGCAGTTCATATTCTAAGAACTAAACTGACAGACTGTCACTCAACAAGGGAAGATGGGCGGGAGAAGCCACCCTGCTGAGAGATTAGAGGGAGAGTGAAATGCCGCTCCCACCCACCCCACTACGGTCGCCTCCTGTGACAGGCATTGTAAGACATAACATCTAAAGCCTGTCGTGCGGGGGTCGCCGAATCACAGCTTTGCAGGGGTGGCAGTGCAGTTCCTCCACGTAATTTCAGTATTTAAAATCTTTTAAAAGCCATATGAAATCTGACATTAATTACCTGACATGTTAGTGCTTCAGTTTTACTCTCAGTAAAATAAGGGTGTGCTAAATTAAAAAAACTATACATATTAATAATTTTAAATTTTCTGAATACAAACAAAGTTGAATAATGCTGAGAAATGTGGGACACAACCTCGTCGAATATTTTTTATTCTATAAGTTTAAAACATAAATAGTTTAGTTGCCCTGACCTAAGATTATTACTAAAGTACTTTATGAGTGTTGCTTTTATTCTTCAATTTTGAAGAATTTATGTGAAATTTATTTACCTTATTTTTGTATGTTTACTTAAAGAATCAAACAGTATATAGTGTGATACTGACTTAACACAGATTTCCCTCAGCTTTCCAAAATACTTTAGGTGAGTGTAGAAGTTTTTCATTTAATTTCTCATACTGCCATTGTATCACTATCGGATATCTGCTGTATCGGCAAGGAAGTATCAGTTCGTACTGGTATCGGTAAAAATCTGCACCTGCTCAGCACTAAAAAATAGTATGAATTAATGTAGAGACATTTTTCAAGAGTATTTTCTACAAATAACATTCCTGTTTATAGAAAATAATTTTTTTAGAGCACTAGAATAATGACTTTTTGAGTGTGTGTTTTAATTCTATAAACAAAAGGAATGCCATTTTCTACCAACTATATTGCTGGTAAAATACTGCTTACTACGTAAATATAAAAATTAATTATAATAAATGCCACGAACACACTTTGAAAATGCTACACGGAGACATAATTAATGCTATTTTCCACCACCTCTACATGAATTTGACACCGGCTAACAGCCCGCGGCGCTAGAGCCCATGATGGCACTCACTACACACGTGTCCCACACGTGCGCAAAGAAGCCAATAATTTAGAACTTTCGTATAAATGTTATTTTTCAGTGTAAAATATGTTCTATTGTATTTGCAGTGTTTAATATGTCGTAAAATGTTTTAAAGTGTTTCCTTTGCTTGCGTACATTTTGCCAGACATTTTCCCCAGCATTATGCTTCCGCTTTACTAATTTCTTATGCCCTTGTGGCAGTTTTAACTTAATCGAGGAGAAGGAGGAGAAAGATGTCGGAGAGGTTACGCGACCCTCGTAATTTGAATCAGGCGCCATCCCCCTATGTTTATGACATTTCATTGTAACTTCTGCATTATTGCTACACGCAATTTCAAGAGCGATATTTTTATGTATGTATTCAAGGGTAATTTTTTGTGTTTGAATATTTTACAGCAATATCACGTATAACCACGTGGCCGACAGACGCCAAGTCTTTGTATATGCTTTCGTTGCTTTTGAGAGCTTATTTATGTACATCGTATGTGCTATAATTTATTCCAGGGTTCAATGTATTTTTCACATAAATTGATACTTTTTGTACTTGACCAAATGGTCACATTAACGTTTGATTTTACCACCATCAGACATGTTACACGCCTGTAACCACTGCAATCCTAAAGAGAATAATTTTCTCAGCACGAATATTCTTTTATCTGAATTTAGTTTGCTGTTTCCATAAAGAAATATTGCAATTCCACCTGCACCACGTGGTCTGCTACGAACTTTATCCAGCGACGTCCGCGCCACCTAAGCTTGTTTTCACACGTGTGTGTTTATTGTGAATATTCATCTCGTATCCCATTGTATTTCATGTATCATTCAAGGGTTTATGTAATTTTGTAATTAGTGTACGGTGCAATTATTCCCATCCTAGCCGGCTCTGTATAGGCTGTCACCACACTACCCACGTGCTGGAGGGCGAGCCCCCCGTTTGCGTGAGCGATGCAGAGTAATCACATGTGTTAATATGTATTAAGGGTTTCATTTGTAATTCACAGTGTCCTGTCTTCAGTGAAAAACCGTCAGTCCACCCTAGCAGCTGTCTGCCCTCTTCCCTTGTGAAGGCTATGCTTTCACGCACCTCGGTGAGATCATCCGTCTAGGCATGCACTAGATTAATTACGGGCTGGGGAGCAGCCAAGCGGAATTGGCTAGACATGACCGAGATAATCATATTTTCATTGGCACGTTGATGTCTATGCATAATAACAATAAAACCAGTGTACAGTGAACCTAACTCTTTTATTCAATAGTGACAGTGTCCTAGCCTCATATATTTTATTAAGTATTTATTTCCAGTGAATTTTAGTAAAAAGCTTAGTATTGCCTATGTGTTTGTAAGTATGCACGGGTGAGATGGACACATGGAACCCACAGCATCCCTGAGAACCCTGAGTCTCAATAGTGCGGTGATTGGGAAGCACCTCTGGCACCCAAATGGTAACATACCTAGTTGTAATATTCCCAGAGTGCCAGGCTGTTATTTCATGTACAACAACGCATTGAGCACAGACACTATTTCAGGCCGCAGCGTTGCTACGTGACTTGCATCACAGATACATAACTCTTCAGCTCCGTTGGCCATGCAGCACACCAAATGCAAGTACAGATATGATGATTAGTCAAATTTGCAACAAAAAGAGGTGGCCACTTGTATGTTAGATCCAGGGCCATCCAGTGTTTATTACAAATTAAACAGTACAATAATTAACACAAAGGCATGAAGAAAACACATGAGTCCTCGCCTGACCAGCATGTTGATGCACTAAACTACATCAAAGGTAAAAGCCCAAAGGCAAAAACAATTAGTCATGGGCCCTTTGAATTGACGGAAGGGTCAAGGCCAGCTGTAAGGGTACGATAAAAATGTTTAGTTTAAAACATAAATGTGCAAACAGAATGACTAGATCGGTGATGACAAAGTTCAGGTTGCAAGGTACATAGCCAACCATATTGAGCTCCAGGCACGACCGTGCAATGGCAATCGGAAGCGGGGACTCTATCCACACACCAGAAGTGCAGGCACCGTGCCAACCACATGCATGAATATGAAGCATGAGGCCAACCATGATGATTACAACAAAATGCACAGGAGTGCATACAACCACTTGCCTACTGAATTACAAAATGTACACAGCCAACAAACACAAGAGATCTTGCACACAAACAAAACCCTATGTCAGTGGTCTGCGCTGCTGTTACTACAAGGTGTGTACGGGAGTGCATGCCAACAGACACGTCAAAAGAAAACCTTACAAACAAATTTCAGAACATGCACAGCAAAACAACTACACAGAGAACCTTAGATAGACTTATACTGGCAGAGGGACAAGGCCAGTAGAAAGTTGGCTTGCATTGTGCTTGGAACCTGCTTGCTGTATGTACGTATAAACACATATACATGTACACATTTACACACACTCACCTGCCTGCCTGCGGTTTTCTTACCATTCATGTACGAGGCGCACACGGCTTTCCTGTGCCAATGGCGGCTTACTGGGAAGTTATGTGCAACACTATTTCAAAGTCCTCTGGTGTCTCTCTGTCTCTCTTCCCCTCTCTTTCTTCTTCTCTCTCTACCACTCCTCCTCTCTCCCCGCCATATTTATACAAACGTATGCACACAAATATGTAAAACACTATCAGAACTTAAATAAAAACTATGTTTTAGCTAACATCCATGTTGACAATCACCACTGCTAGAATTAATTTTTTTAAAATTATTTATCAAGAGACTGGCAGTTTTTTCCCTTCAGAAATTTCTGTCTGTTTACTTTACAGAGTACAATACTCTATCGACTATTAACAGTCACTGCTTAATCAAGCATTATATTGAAGTATTTTTAACCAATTAATGACTAAAAACTTTTGAGTTCCAATAAGTGTGGATAATCAGTGACCTAGTTTACTGGTGATGTTCCAAGAGCAGGTAGTCAGCAGGAAGCGTACCTGTCAGTGTGATGCAACGCCTTCCCCACCACCACAATCTCACTACCGGGGGCAAAGCCGTTCGCTAGGAGAAGACTGCTGCTTGGCTGGTGCATGAATCCCACTCCGGCCTGCAAGAGAGGAAGCACGTATTCAACCAGCAATGCCACACAGCTGTCTGCATTCTGGTTAACAGAGCTGTGGTGATTGTGTGATATATGTCTTTATTGTCTGCTCTTTAGAATAATTAGACAACCAGAGTGGTGAGGGCCCTACGTCCTTCTAATAATAATGCACAACTGTCAACTGGCCTTCCAATATATCACCAAATACAGACAAACATCTGGTCTAACCCCTCCGCCTCATTCTATACTTCCTGCCTCACCCCAGTCTGCTAGGTTCACAGTTTACCTGCCACTATAGGCTGTTCACGGTAAAGTGAGCACTTTTTAAGGCCCTTTCAAAATGCATTAATACCTAATAAATATATTTTATTGCAGCCTCAGACATTAACTTTTGAGAGAGGTGGAATGTATACACTGTGTTTATTAGTCATGTTGCAATGTTTATATTAAGAAGTGGTGGAAAGTTAGAAATTAATTAAAACAAAAATTTTAACACTGCCTTAAAAAGTGCTCACTTTACTGTGAACAGCCTGTACATAAGAGACTGCATGTTCCACCACTCGCCATCTGAATACGCTGGTTTAGCCAGTGAAACATTGTGACTGCGTATCTGTGTGGAGAATGTGTTAGTCCGACTTTTGTGCGTATGTGTGTCTATCCATGAGTACTGCCTTGTGAATACCTGTGCATTCTGTCTCTGTTTTATAATGTAATTAGTAGCCCAGCCATATCTTATTTTTATTTGTAAGTGGCTTAAGACCTTATCAAGGATGGCTCATTATAAGTGGAAACAGTTGTCCCGACAATCTGGAGCAAAGCAAGGATTGTCCATGACATGGAGTGATTTTGGAAAAATTATGGAAAATGAAAATCATGACTGAACTAGAAATTGAAATAGATTCTCCTTCATGAGAGTGCAACGTGTTCCAGGGTGCCACTTGCTCGGTAAAGTTTAAGAAAACTCAGTGCTGTTACAAAGGTCATGTAATTTGATTACATGATATCTATTTTATGTGTTAAAACACGTTTACTGAAAGGTGTATACGTATGTGCATGTATTACAGGTTTTGAATACAATTTTTATTATTAATTTAAGTTATTACAATGAGATTGAAACAGAATTACTCACAGAGTGGTACTTGTGAATAGGCATACATACACAAATTCAGACACATTTCCTTCCTGTCCGCGGGCCCGCTGGGACGCGAAGGTGCAGTGGGTCATGAGCTCGGCCTCTCGAGCTGTCTGCTAGCATTATCTCTTGGTCCGCGGTGGAACTATGTGACCTCAGGGAGGCGGTCTTGGCCGTTTGGATGGTAGTACAATCACATTTCCGGTAGGTTGATGTCACGTCTAACTTTGGGGTACCAGCTGACATGTCTATAATAGCACCCGCGACAAGGGCGTATCCTGTAGGCATTCGAGTACCACCAGTGCTGTTCTAACCCCGCCTTTGCTGACACGAAATCACGTTTAGATGAGGCAAAGTCATGTGTCCTATAGTCAGGATGTGCGTCATGCGTCACGTTATAGTCCAGGAAAATCTCACGGAGCAACTGATACCCGGGCCCAGTACTGGGTCACGACGCACCTGTTGAGAAACACTAATCTAACGGAAACCTTGGGAAATTATTCTAGAGTATGATGAATGTGCTGTTACTAACTCTGCCTGCTGCAGCACCTGGCCATGTCCAGTCCCATTAATGTAGGACTAGGGATCCCAAGTGCCACACTGTCTGGTATTGGCAGTAGGTATCTGCCACCGAATAATCAAACCAACATCGCAGGATTACAAATTCAAGCCATTAATTTTAGTCTATGACATTTATAGAAATGTAAGCACATTGTTTAACAATTCTGTATTTTACACTCTAACTTTCATATCTCAGTGTATGTTCATAAGAGAAATTGCTATCTCTGCAGGTCACGGGGGCCTCTGCGGTGTTGAGGTCAGGTCACGCCGCTCACCTTCCACTATGGCTGACGGGGTTCGCTTCCCAGTGGGGCTAACCTTGGATTTTCGTTTGTGATAGGCATTTTCAATTGGTAGGCTTTTCTTTACTACTGCATTCCATTCCCCCTCCATTTGCCACTCACTTCATCCCCATCAACACTAATGACACTGCCCTTAATACTTTTTATTTTTTTCAGAGGCAAGCTTAAGGAGGGGTTCAGCCCTGTACACCACTCCATCCTCACTATACCACGAGTAACGACGACAGTCCATTAACTGTTGCACTGATTGTTTTATTCTACAGTAAAGAATTCCAGACTACATTTCTTTTTAGTCACTAGATTTCTTAATGCAAGGCATGTGTTGTTGACTATCAATTTAGCACCACCCATATGTTACTTTTTCATGTAAAATCCACCATTTGTACACACTGTATTTAGTTCAATTTTTTCACGGCCCCTCCGTAGGTGTATGAAGTGTTAAATTGATTATAATTTATGAACTACAAGTCTTTTGCAAATTCCTCAGTTAAAGTACTTGCACGAAAACATTCCCAATTGTACGACCAAAGAGGTGCCACCAGTTCGCAAGCATATACGAGAGTACTTGAAGCCTGGGCACTGGATATATGTCACGGACAGGGCAGGGTGGTGGAGCGGAATGGCTGTGTGTGTACTTACGACCATCGCTTGGTAGGTAACATTGTCTACCGTCACTCCTCCAGCAACGTCCAAGTGGGTCACCAGCGCAGACGCATGCCGCAGTTGGTACGAGGTGAAAAATGTGCCGTTCACTATGACCTGCAGGCCAGGGAAGCAAACACACTTTACTACTGTCACTCAAGCACGTAAGTTCATAATATAGCAGTTTACCTCTTTACATTTAGCACAATGTTTTACAAAGATACAATGAATATTGACTGATATGTTGATTGCAAATAAACACAGTAGAACTACAAGTTGGCCACCTAAACTCTAGACAACCAAAACAAATTCAGAAGAATAAATGAAAATTAATAATACGAAGGTTAAGAAACTTTGCACTATAAATTAGAGAAAGCTAGAACTTACAAACAGAGTTATTGCTTTAATTGCTGCGCACAATCATACTGCACTGTAGGGCAAGCATGTGTGTGCTGGGACTTTGCATAATGTCTCTATATACAGTAGAACCCTGTTATAACATTTTTCAAGGAGTCAGTAAAATAAAATGTTATAGGAAATGTTATAAGCAGGAAACAGTATTACACCTGCAGACACACATCAAGTGAAACAAAATTCTAATGTAATCATTTTTATATATAAATAGCTAGTAGTAAAGTTTTTCATCATCATCTTAATCATTTGATGCAAAAATACCAGAGATCTGAACTCCATGGACCACAGCATCATCAATTAATGCACAATGACATGCATTCTGGACATTTGCTCACTCATCTACTCTTGGATATCTTAATAATTTTCAAGACCATCACCTCTGAAACAAGTATAAACAGTTTTCTGTATCTGTTTGTGTGCTACTGCATTATTAATATGTCTGAAATGTTACCTAAGATTACCTTCATTTGAGATGCTGCAAGGAATTTAACAAATACTGATGTTATAAGCAGGAAATGAAAATTTGAACATTGTTATATGCAGGAAATGAAACCATTGAGCCTTATGGTGAAATAGTGGGACCATGTAATAATGGTGTTATATGCAGGAATGTTATAGCAGGATTCTACTGTAAAAGAGATTTTCTGTAAGTATGTTGTCTTATATTGATTTTTTTACACATTCCCTGGTTAACCTAAATTTTCACTATCCCAGATTTACTCTGGTCCCACTTGATCTGAAACTATGAGATTTTACTGTACATGCCAAATATATCCTGACACATAGTGTAATGCTGTTAACAGCTCCTTCCCAGATAGCATGTAACGTTGCCGCAAGCTGGCCATTTGATTTGAATTTTCCTTACCGAGCAAGCTTGTCGTATTATGTGTGATTCAAAAGCTTGATTCAAGCCAAATTTCTCATGAGTAGCATACACTTGCAAGCTTGCAGATGGCTTAGATTATGCTTGTAGGTTTCCAAGGCAAGCTTGTGGCATGTGTAACTAATTAAGCTTGCTATAAGCTTTACCAGTAGAGACTAGTTACAATCTCGATACAAAACTGTTGGCTTGCATGGCATGCTATGTCAAGTTTGATTCTAGATGATTATGCTATTGGAGTTGTCGCACAGGGCTTAGTAATTTCTTTTTAACTGGGATGATGTAAGCAGGAGCAAATCTAGAAATTCTGTATGGGAGGGTAATTTTCCCACTGTACCGGTGCAGGTCTAGTGGGAAATAGTTTTCATGCAAAATATTATTAAACTGAGTGTCCACAAATGTGGTCCATTGTCTCGTTGCTCAGTTATGTTTACACGAGGCGGAGGAATAACATGAAAGAAGAACTTCATCGCGGTTCCAGAAAAGTTGGACATATCTAAGGCTGCATTATAGTATTTAAAACTGTTCTTTTTATAGCAATTTTTCTGATAGTTTCAGTAGGATTTGATAATGTGTGTCGAGTTGTCGGAAGTATTCCTTATAGCAAATCTGTAAAAGTTGGCAACACTGGTGGTGCTGTACCTTGTACTCGCGCTGCTCGCTGTGTATGTTGATGGTGAACTGCTCCCCGGGAATGATCGGCAGGTCTCCGTCTGTCTCCTCCGGCCCCCACTCCTCCCCCAGGAAGGAGTTTCTCACGACGACACCTTGGTTGAACCGTGGGTTCAAGTGGAAGGCAATATCCGTAGGCCCGGAGCTCTCTGCTCGCAAGTCTATGTGAAACCTGTCAGAAATGTTGTGACCAAACTGAGTGCTTTAACTGAATTCCGATTCTGTTTGGATGCCTGCAGTGATTATGAAAAAAGGAACCAAACACCTATGAACACAATATATGGATGAGAAACACAAATGCAATAAAAATATGATAACGTAAATAAGCACATATATGGAATAAAAGAAAATGATACAGGCCAATAACCTCAGCTCATACACACCATTGTGTTGTGAGTGAGCACTACCGACCGGTGAGGGCAATATCTTCGGGTCAGATGTTTGTCAATTGGTGACTGTGAATGGGTATAGTGAATAAATTTGTGTTGCGGCCGGGAGCCCTTTCTTTTTCAGACTAAAGACCTCTGGGATTTTTTCAATAAGATATTTGGATATTGTTGGTTGCTTTTTTATATGGTATATGTTCAGTTATAATTGTGTCTTGGGAGAATTACTGGGTATTTTTTAATATGTTTTATGAAATCTTAAATATAATATACTGTATGTAAGTGATTATTTGAAAATCAAATTGTTATATATACATATTTTTTTTTTAAATTGAAAAGGAAAGGTCAAATGAGAAAAAGAATATGTGGCACAAACTAATAAAACTGGTTTTGATATTTGTGTGCACACCCATCCATTCTGGTCACCAAGATAAAGTTACTATCAAATTACTCTGCTTTTGAAAGGTTTTTGGTGATTAATGCTTCCCAATCACTGCTTCTTCCTGGATAGTCCTAGTGGTAGGTACACGGAGTTTGCGAGGAAAGTCGTGATGGCATTGGGAACTGTCACACTGTTTTCGTGTTGTCATAATTGTGGTGTCTTCTTTTGGTTCTGTGTCACTCTGTCTAACTGGATGGTTGTCACATGTTCTTCAGTTTTTTTGGTTCCTTTTTTTTTTCGTAGTCATTGTAGGCAGTGAACACATTACTAAGATTTTGACTTAATGTCAAGAGGCATAGGTTTGGGGTGCACTGTTTTTCCTCTAAAGGAAAATAGAAAAATTTTGGGTTAAAAATTCTACAAGCAGTTTTACATATTTGTGTTATCAGTTATAACAGGGAAAAGGCTTGAAGTAATATGATGCATCATCTGTTTAGTTTAGCAAAATTACCCCCACATGCATTTCTTAGCACGAGAAGCTGTTATCCCAGGCCTGCCATTTTAATGGTTTTTAACTGATTTTTAACTATAGGAAAATCTCTGTAAAAGAACGGATTTTCTTTTTAGCAGATATTGAGACCCAACATTTTCATTTATGTGTTAACGTTAAACCAGAGGCTGTGACAGGCACCAGAGATAATCATCTACAGCTTGTATTGCAGGTCGCCAAATTACCAGCTTCGCAGATGCCACACTCCAGCAACACTTTGTCATATCAGTAATTAAAATCTTTCAAAAGCAATGATTCTGACATTCATAACCAAGAAACTGGCAGTGATTTAATTTTATTCTCAGTAAAATAAGGGAGTGGTGGATCTAAAAACTATACATAATAATAATTTTTAATTTTGTGAATATGAATAAAATTGAATTATACTGAGAAATGTGATACACGACTTTGTAGATTTAATACATTTTATTCAATAAATTTAAAACATAAATTGCTTAAGTCGTCATGACCTAAATTTAAAAATAAATTACTAAAGTACATTTTGAGTGCTGCTTTTATTCTCTAAATTTGAAGAAATAATATGAAATTAATAAACAAAAGTATAAGTGTGTGTGGAGGAAAGAATTCCCATGGTTTGTACATTCCAAACAAAAAAAATTACATTAAATATGTAGGTAAACATTCTTCATATAAACTTTTTTCTGTAATTTGCAGATTTTTTAAGTCAAGGATTTTACAGGATTTGAACCAATGATTCCAGGATGTTTATATACAAGAACCAGGATCTCAGCTTCAGGGCTGGTAACAGTGCTGTGTTATGCTGAATTTGGCAGCTTTTGAGCTTTGTGGTGCAGGATTAAAGAGAACTCTTAAAGGTGTACGCTGGTGTCTCCTACATTTATACTCCATTTCATTTACGAAGGCTATTTTTTTGACAGTACTAAGAAAGTGTTGTTGCTATGCTAATTTATTCCTCCACCTCAGCCAGTTACATTTTTAAATTTAGTTTTAACTTTTCAGTAGTGCTGTTTTCATTATTTTGTTACATTTTAATGCTACAACTTTATTCATGTATGAATCACCCACAAAATGTGTTTGTATCCTGACAGAAGCAAATATTTGGTAGCTTACCTGCATTACTCTGAGAGTCATTAAATTAAGTTACAGGTTTACAGTTACTGCAACATGCTTAAAAAGGCAGCAACACTTTAAGTTCATCCTTTAATATTCATTGTGCAAAAATTCATAGCTAGTTTATTTTATACTTGAATTAATAATAATTACAAATCCGTACACTTGGCCGAAATGAAATTATGACACTATATTCATGTCTGAATGCGCCTTGAATTTCTTAAAAATAGTTTTGTATACGGGAAAGTGAAACATACTGTAACACCACTAGTAGAACACAAATACACATAACTGGACCCATTAATGCTATAAGAAGTGACAATTCACATGAACTTGACAAAACACAATTCAATAACATTTGTAAAATATGAGGATTATTATTTTTACACACTTCAGTTAACATGTTTAAACTAAAACTTTGACCAAAAGTTGTAAATCTCAGATACCCTAACACAAACACAGCGACATACATGACAAACATTCATAATTGTACTGAAAATAATAAAACGAAAAAAATTCTGGATTAACAAGCATAAATAAATATCACAATGTTGGGGACGAAGGTTGATAAGCTTTCATAATTAGTACTTCAGTCTCGTGTTATTACACGTAATGAATACAAATAAAAAATAAGTACACTATGTTTGAAGTTAGCACATCTTACCAGAGACTGATGAAATTCTAATTCTGACCATTTATATTATATATTACTCTTGTGAAAATTTATTAACCACGGAGTAATGAACATGGCATCAATCATGCAAGGAGTCCATTGGAATGTTTTAAAAACTGCTTATTTATCTGGAAACGCAATGTTGTTAATGTTTGACGGGAATCTTAAATTTTGCTGTTATCTTTCGTGCACACTATTTTCAGCAAGTGTTGCCAACATGAACACATACACAGACATGTTACAAACCAAACTGTAAATGGAGCCATTTGTTGTGACACCACTACAAAATTAGTGGTTCTGTCCGTCATCAAACGGCCTTCGCAAACAAAACACAGTATAACAGCTTAAAGAAATGCTAGTAGTCTATACACGTGTGGCCTATCTATCCCCACAACATGCACATGAGGTGACTATATGCCAACCTGGACAGGTGTGTGTCTACCTCTCAATTGCAAGCATGAGAGGAACACAGAACAGAGAGGAAAATGGAGCAGCTACTGACTTTCTGCTCGCACAAAAAAAACTATACAAACTTAATTTTTTAAATTTATTCCCGCCCAGGAAAAATTAATAACTCAGCACATCACAAGGGGGGGGGGGGGGGGGGGGGGGGGGGGGGGGGGGGGGGAATATTATACTGTTTATAAACGGAAGTAAGTGAACCTTTCAGTGCCATCGTGTGCTGTTCCTGTGATAGTGATCTCACTTCCAGCCAGGAAGCCATGTGTGAGGGGACGCAGTAGGGTGCAGGCTTCGGAAGAACGACAGCACGTGGTTGAATGCTATTCCAGCCTAGAAAACATTTCACACAAGTTGTCTACACATCGTAAGGCACCCAAGTGCACAGCGTACAATAACAAATACACAAATTAATAAATAAAAAAATTGGTGTAAAATAACTTAAGTGAGCACGTCTGACGCCTTAGTTACTTTGTATTTTCAGCCATTTTTTATCATTTAACCGCCTTTTTAAATGGTATATTATATGTCAAACTTACCTAAATGATTTATGAAGCTGCCGTTTTGAACATCGTTGTCTGACTGACCCCATGAAAGTTTACATTGCCTCCTTCAGCATTTATGGTGTGCACGATTTGTACAAATTTATTTCAAATGTTCCAGTATAATATTTGGTGGGAATCCGTTGATTAACCCTCGAGATATGGCATAAAACCTCCATAATTTTCATGTGGCGATCTTTATAAATGGAGGACCAAAAACTTGCTTCTTACACAATAGAAAACTTAACACTTGACTTTAAGTTTCCTTTCCCCTGACGAAACCATCAATACACAATACACTTGTAAAGTCAGAGTTCAGACAATTGAATATTGATTCTTCGAGATTAAAAAAAAGTGTATCTTTTTATGAAAATAATTATGATATTATCCAGGAATGGATTTTACATACTCTTTTTTTTTAATAGGCTTCAAATTTATATTAGAAGTTTATTTCAAAACAAAAAACTCATTTGAGGGTAAGTTACCACAAGATTGGAAGGATGCTATGGTGGTACCTATACACAAGCAGGGAGACGATAAGGGGAGGCCTGGCAGCTACAGACCGGTGAGTCTCACATCAAGTACAGGAAAAGTAATGGAGAGGCCGGTGGTGCAGTATGTGGTTAGGTTTATAAACAATAGGAATTGGTTGGAGGAGTCCCAGCATGGTTTCAGGAGGGCATACTCATGTGAGACTCAGCTGGCTGGGTTATTAGAGGATCTGGTGCAGGTAGTTGATGAGGGGAAGCAGATGGATGCCTGCTTCATAGATTTTGAGAAGGCATTCGATAAGGTGCCCCATAGGACGTTGATGAGGAAAGTGGAGGCGCTGATACCAGACAGGAGGGTAGTGGAATGGATAGGGGACTTTCTCAAGGGGCGAAGGCAGAGGGTGAAAGTGGGGGAGGCAATATCAGAGGAAGAGGAGGTTACGTCAGGGGTACCACAGGGAAGCGTGTTGGGCCCTCTGTTATTTTCCATAATGGTAAATGACATGGGTTTGGGGATTAGGGAAAAATCAGATTGTTTGCAGACAATTGTGTTGTATATGCTGAGGTAGGAGAGGGGGGGGGGGCGGAAATTTGCAGGCGGACATTGATAAGATATGGTTGTGGACCAGAAATAATAAAATGAAGATAAATGTAAGATAAACTAAGATAGTGAGGTTTACAAGGAATATGGTGATAAGCAGGGACATGAATGGATGGGAGGGACAAGAGATAGAAGAAGCAGCAGAATATAAGTATCTAGGGATTGTACTGTAGGGAGACCTCAGGTGGAAAAAACAGGTAGAGAGGGTGGTTGCAAAGGGAAGAAGGGCTCTGGGTATGCTGGGAAGGGTGCTGAATGGAGTCAGCTGTGAGGTGAAGGCATACGGCACAATGGTACTGCAATGTTAGAATATGCTGCAGCAGTATGGGACGTGGAGGTGGAGGTGCGAGAACTGGAGAAGCTGCAGAGAAAGGCAGCAAGATGGGTGGAGAAGGCAAGGGCAGGATGATGAAGAAGAAGGGAACTATAGGCCATCAGTGATGATGAAAGAAATGGGGTGGAGCTCATTGAAGGACAGGAGGAAAGTTGAACGGTTAGTCAGGATGTACAGGGTGGTGAATGAAGAGGGAGGATGGGGAGGGCTACACTGCAATGACAGTTCCATTGTGTCAAGCTCCATAAGAAACAACATGTCAGAAAGCAAACGTAAAGCCAAATATTAAAGTTTTTGATTGTGTAACGGCCTTGAGTAGTAGCAATTTTTGATGATTGCATATTGCCAACATACAAAGTATAGTTAAAATAGATTACATAGTTTCGAAAATATCGCCCACAAAACAAAAATATTTTATAGAGCTGCAATTCTGAAAATAAGTGTATCCTACTTTAAAAAAAAAAAAAAAAAAAAAAAAAAAAAAAAAAAAAAAAAAAAAAAAAATATATATATATATATATATATATATATATATATTATAATGGCCTACCACAGTACGTCTTCGCCAAATTTTGCAAGAATGAATTGATTGTTTCCTGAGATAGGAGATAAAACTATTATTAATTATTGGTAGGGATAGCTCACAAAATGCAGAGAAATGAGGCTCTGCTGTACAAATTTGATGGTCGTAACATGTCTTACCAGCACGCAAAGTTAAGTTGAAATTTGTTTCATTAATAAAATATAAAGAGCTAAAATATTTATATAGCCACCATTTTGAAAATAAGCTCCAGCTAAGTGCCAGACCTACATAAAACATTCCAGTTTACACCACCTGCTACAGTACTATGTGTGTGCCAAATTTGATATGAATTGATTAATTACTTACGGAGTTATGACATAACTTTATTTGTTCAAATGGCACTATTTTACAAAATGGCAGACGAAAGTGGTTATTTGTTGGTATTTATAATGCTTGTTATAGATACGTTCAGTATACAAAATTTGATCAACATTGGTTAAATGGTATGACAGACATACTAAATATAAATAAACTTAAAACCTTTGTATGGCTGCCATTTTGAAAATATGTAGCTAATCAAGTTTACACGGCCTACCATAGTATTATGTACATGCCAAATTGAGTGAAAAGTGGTTCAATAGGTTTTGAGATATAGAAATGTAAAATCTGAATTATTTCAATTGGTGCTATCTTAAAAAATGGCGGACAAACAATATCCATCTCAAAATTTAATGCTTACGCAATGGCCTGCCAGTGTACAGTATTTGGTTAAAATCAGTTTAAATGGTTCCCGAGATATGACATATCACCCAAAATTTTAAAATAGCCACAATTTTGAAAGTAAGTCCCCGACATCATCGAAAACTATATGTCAGGTGTCCTTACTCAGTATTATATGTGTACCAAGTTTGATGAAATTCGGTTAAAACATTAAAAAATTGAAAGGTGGGACACAAATGAGTGCGCACACACACAGACAGGAAAGTTTAAACAGAATACATTTCCTTTGGAATGTAGACTAAAAACAGTAAGCCAACCTTTGGAGATTATTTCTGAGAATAATCTTTCAATGGTAATTTTCTTCATCATCACTGCTCCATTGTTGACTGATGGCACCTGCCAAGGGACAGTTATAGTCCTGGAACAGGCTGCTCCAGGCTACATAAAGGCAACATGGGGTTAGTGTGGTCAAGGAGAATTTTCTAAGTAAATCCTCTGTCCTTGAAGTTATATTAACATGCTGGATTGTGCTTGTTCCATCCTGGAGCCAATGGCATGCTGGATCATGCAAGCATCCCATCACAGAGATGGTATACTGGATTGTGCCGTCTTGTCCCGGCACCACTGGATTGCTAGATCATCCTAAATGTGTCCCAGTGCCATCGGAGAAATGGATTGTGAGGAGACTGATCTCAAAGTCCAGTATGGGTTCCTCGGTTGGGGTAGAATGGAGAGGCAACTGGATTGTGTCGTCTTGGTGTCATGGATTGTTAGGCATGCATCTTGGAGCTGCTGAGTGGCCCAAAGAAGGGCTGGTAAGAACCAAGACGTGCACTATCTAGCTGAGTTTAGTAGTGATAGAAAGGTGGGGAAACTTCGAGGTGATGGAAGTTATGTCACAGGCCCCAGGTATCCCCATGCCAAGATGCTAGCATACCCATGGAGCTAATCACCATTATAGCGGGACCCACATAGACAACAATGAAGGTGCCACAGTATGGGAGTTACCGAGACCTGGGGCAGGTACAGCAAACCCTAAACATCAGTGGCAGTAAGTGCAACACGGACTCAAGGGTTTTCTTGTGACGTTAGCATCCTCTCCGTAACTGCGCAGTAGATCAGGCCTTGGTTCACCTGTGCTCAGAGGAAGACTATGGCTACGGGTGAAAGCCAGGTTCCAAACCAGCAGGGAGAAGGTGGAACTAGCCACCAGGGTTGTTATTCCTTTACCCATTCTATGGAGTTGACCTGAGGATGGTCCTGGACGTGTGCAGTGTCAGTGGAAGGACCAACTTGTGGAGGCTGGCAGCTCGACTACCACGGAGCAGAGGGTCGCCTCTGGAAGAGCACTCAAACACTCACCGACACTCAGCCAGACAAAATGGCATGTACCATACTTAGTTTATAATCACTAAAATACCCCATAAATTCAAACAATTATAATAACCAAAAGTCAAACATTTTTAAGCTGGTAAAACAGTAAACATGCACACACATAAGAGAGACAATCACTTAGTAATTTATAGATAACTAAAGTTACAAATTAGAACTAAAATCTGTCACACCACCATTCATTCCAGCATAATGTGCAAAATGGTCCACTTTACAGATCACAATGGCATCACAGTAAGCACTGTAAGAACTTCTTTTTTAAAATGAGTTAACAGTCCTCAGCATTTATGTCCTGGCTCAGATTATTCCACTTCCAGGCTGCAAAAACACAAGCAATTTTAAAAATAATTGGTTGAGTGGAACAGTACTGAAAATTTACTGTCCGACTTTGAGCGCGTAAATAATGGGTGTTGGGAGTGGTAACTAAAACAATTTTCAAAATATACAAGAATGACTTTGTTTAGGAGCAAGTTAAACAAGCACAGTTTACATTGCCAGACACAGAGATGGTTTTTGGATTTAAGGTTAAATACAGAATGTACATGTGTGTTCTGTAATCTACACAACTGCCTTTAAGGTGATCTGCAACGTCATTGTGCCCTATATCATAATAATTAATTATGGGAAGTATAAGTGCATGTACGAGCAGTGAATTTAATTAATGGAGTGCAGTATTTTATGAACAGTTTTACAAATATGTATACAATGTGTGAGCAGCCCATGATAGTGTTTTGTCCATCACGATACCCAGATTTTTAACACTACTAGAGAAGTTAATAACTCTTCCATCAATTAGAATATCAGGCAAATGAAGTTTCATGATAGTAGTACTGAGAGATGGAGAGAGAATGATTAAAAACTGAGTTTTTATAAGAACTGATTTTTATGCCATTAACTTCAGACCATAGGTATTCTAGCTACATCCTATTACATCTGCTGTCCTCTCCATATCACATTGGTAAGTTAAGTTGTGTGGTCCATAACCAATAGGCACCTACTGTGATGTCCTGCTATACATTTAAAAACTGAAATCTTGTCCATATTAGCTAACTTGACCTGTTCTCACAAAGCTTTAGAAGATAATTGACGTTCAACCCAGAGTTTGCTATTCAACAAAAAGCAGTTAAGAATTTCACCCACAAACATCACTGCATATTCAGCAATAACTTATATTTTGAAATGTTTTCTCAGGGTGTTACCATCATGTGCTCCAAATAAGTGTCACTTTTCTTGTCACAAGACTGCTCCTTCGCAAGCTGGCCAACTGTGGTAATTATATTTATTTCAGGCACTTTTACAGGCAATATTGTCAAAATGTTACCAAGGTTTTTAAGTTTGAAAACCGAGTGCTTGATTTTAGTTCTAAATATATGTTTCCAGCCATTTTTTGTGATGAAGACAAAAAAAAAAAAAAAAGGGTGATAATAAGCACCAATTACAAATATGTTTTCCTGCTTCCGTTAGTTTTCAAAACTGAATTCAACTACTCTAGTCTGCTAGTTTAACAGGCAAGCAGGTAACAAACTAGAGGGTTGGGGTGTAAATCATATTGTACAGTCCTGCCATTAAAAAAAAAAATGGATTAGTTTGCAGTGGTGAGATTGTAGCAGTTTGTAACAACACTTTGTAAACAGTTGACTGTCAGTACTAGAAGAGTACAAGTTTTTACTCACCATGTTTACGAGAGGCGAAGTTTTTCCCTGCGACAGGCGCTCCTTCGACAGCACTGTCGCAAAAAGGAGCTGCTAAACCAGCTAGAGCAGAAACTAAAACTGATAAAACGGTGCCGTTAATCTTTCTCCAAACAAGAGATCATGATCTTAACCGGCTTTATCATTCCTAAGCAGATAAGAATTTCATGGAAACTGATGCTGTCCAGAGAAACCATCTGATAAAATTTATTCATGGAAAAAGAGAGAAATGCAGCTATTTAGCTCACATCCTGGGTGAAGTAGTGTTTCATAGAAAGTTTGCTGCTTCATGTTTCTGATAATAGTTCAATGACATGTGCACAACTTGAACTCAGGAAAAACGTACATGATATTTCGTGTGTTATATAACCAAGTCACCCTTAAAACAAAACATGAAAATTACTACTTAGTATTAAAAGTAAAGATATTATCACATATACCACATTTTCCAAACTGAAGTCTTAAAAATATTTGAAAATTAAACATATCCTATTTTTTCCACATGCTCAAATGAGAATAAACCAAGAATTTTAAAATCTGATTACGTCATGTGAATTTCCAACTTACCGTACATCAAGGCTGCATCATACCTTCGGTACGGGATGAGCTCACTTCAGACTTTCTTTACAGAGAGGGGCTTATCTGTTATCTGGCCGACTGATTACTCGAACAATAACTCACTGCCAGATATTATCAGTCAGAACACTACAGTCTGATACTACTCAAATTGATCAATAGCTAGTGAACATGGAGTGCCATTTCCATTCCACATTGTGCCGTCTCAAATACGACACTACTTTTTACATGTATTTTTAATTATGACATTAAAGTTTTAAACTATATCTCTACAATTTTTGTTTCTTGAGTATGAATCTATGATTTTTTTCTGCAATTTATGCATCTCTATCAATTTTTGACGTCTCATTTTTAAACTTTTTTGTAAACATAATTTTAAATGTTTTTATCAATTATACATTACTGAGTATTATCGTTGTCTCTCCCTCTGCTATTCAACTTAATTTTAATTATTGTCTGTATTCAAGTTAATTTCCTATATTCTGAGTTTTTTTTATCATATGTCTCGTTACTTTTATTATGTAGGTAAATAATACTTTTATTCTCTGATTAGCCAGTAAAGTTTATTTCCTATATATTAATTTATCTCCATTTTCATTTACATCTAGTAACTTATATATTTTTAACATTGGTTTATGTGGCGATATAAATTGATTAATTTTCTTATCTCAACCTACTTCACATGAGTATTAATATTTTAACATTTAAAGCCTTTTTTTAAAAGTTTCATTCCAATATTGTTCATGTCGTACTTCCAAAGCTTCTTTTCAAACTGGTTAGCGGCACCCAGAACCGTATTTCAGTCCTCATTTTCCTTTTCCACCGGACGCGCTGTGAAACGTAGCCCATTCCTTTGTCGCGCCGGCTGTAGCCATCTTCAACATGTTGTTTTCTGCCGCAGCTCATTCAGCATTTTTTTTCTGTGATCACGCAGTTAGATTGTGATTTCCTATAAAAAACGCAATACTTTCACGTGCTCTCGAACATCGATGCAGCGCTCTACCTCCTTTTGTACAACCGATGCCATCTAGCAGCGATTGCAGTAGTACACTTTTCTCGTGTCTTCCAGCTCCACCGTCCTTCCCTCTACACATTTGACTTTCAGGCTCGCTGCCGTCATGGCGCGGTTACACCATGTGGTGGCCGTGAACATATTTTCTGGGACTTGAGGTCCTTTAACCCTGTGTTCTATACACACCTAACATTACGTAGTGGAGCCGAAAATGTAGTTTTTGCGGTGTGGTGATTTTTTGAAATTTTATTCTGGTGTGACTTCTTCTGTCACCTTGTAAGGATATTTTGGTTACCCTCGGTGAGTGCTGGTCTAATTTAATTATGTCGCATCTATGTGTCCCCAGCCAGATTCCCTTTATTCATTATTTTCGTTCCTTTGTGTTTTTTTTTTTTTAGAGAGGGTCCCATCGTCCCAAGGTTCCATTTCGTTCTACCCCATGTCATAGTATGGCTATTTACATGCTGCATTTCATTTCTGCATTGTCTTTCTACGGCTAAGATTCTACCAAATTCTACATTCTGTACTCCAGTATGACTTTTCAAGTAATGCCGATCACTACTTCTCGCCTATTTCTGCGAGTTCTACTTTCCTCAACTCTTCGTTGCCAGCTAAGTCTAGGAAAACATACAAAAAAATATTGAACTTCCCTAAATTATGACAATGTTGTACGAGACAATTATGTTCTTATTATAAGTATTATATCATAGTATTTTTTTTGTTGGTCATATGTAACTATCTTTCTATCGGCTGGATGCATCCGAAAGCCAAGTATTATCCACTGAATATTGTAAGATTTTAATGATCTATTGATTAATGTGGAATATGTCTTTTATACAAACACCTCCATATGGCACTCTAATATATATCATTGTATAAAAGTTGTAAATATGAATTTTCTTGTCTGGGTACAGACATTTATGATCCTCCTTACTAACAAAATAATGTTAAAAAATTTTTATTCTTGTGGTAAAACTAAAGATATTTTATATTGGGACTATGCTGAGATTCCTAATCATGTTTATTAAAAATTATGGTTACCCCAAATTATATAATATTATATTCATTTTTTGATATTGTTTTCTGTGCTGATAGTCTGTAAACAGTGATATTAATAATATTATTTATTCTGATTCATATACTCATGTCCTACTATATTATAATAAAAAATAATTTACCAACAATGAATTCAATAAATATACAAAAAGAGATTTATAGCACACCATCACAAATAACGTTTTTTTTATTCATAATCTAAATGATTTACCTCTGGACCTAATATTTATTACTATTTGATAAGCAAGTATTAAGTCTTGCCCATTTTATAGGATATTTTCATCCTTGTGCCATGTACGATTCCCAGCATGACTAATGTGTTTCTTATGCCACTTCTCTTTATATATGTTTTTTTCTCAGTCCTATCATGTTACTGTAGCCACTTTTATGCAATGTTATGTGGTGATTCTATTCCTGAGGGCTGAGTTTTTTCTTTTGAAGTGGACCTACTATTTAATTTTTCTCCTCGTTTTATCGCAAAATCGGCACAACTGGTAGCAGATTACGTGGTTTTCTTTCTACAAGATGCTACCAACGGCACAACATTATGGCTCTTAAGTCTTTACCAGACCCAGGGTTACCTTCAAAATGCGTAAATGTTACTATGAATGTACAGTATACTGCCGGAAATTGTAGATGGTCAGATTCCACCATGACTAGGGTTAGAGAACTTAATAATTTCATTTCAGATGGTATAGACAACAAATGTAAAGGATCAGTAGAGCTGCATATAATTATAAGTTTAGCTATAGGTGAATACTTAGTGTTTAGCCTACATTTGGTAAGCAGTTTACTCTCTCTTTGGAACAAAATTAATTTAAAAACATATTGATGGCGTTTTTACGCATTGAAATTTTGTGAAAGTGTTTCGCTGTATGTCATCGGCATTAATTTTTAATTGTCGATTACTCAATACTCATGTTTACTTCATGTACGGTCATACCAATAACTTTGATTACAATACTTACAATAGCGAGCATTTTAATGGCGACACATGTATTATATCAACAGTTTGTGGTATTGCTTGCTTGACAATACAAACTACTGTGCAGTTTTACATCACGCTTGTGTCAGATGTCAAATGTAGCCCACAGTTTTACCCGTGTTGTGTCATGGTCTATAAAAATATTAGTTGTAATTACTTTTGTGCTGTTAATATAAAACTGCAGAATAGTATTTGTGCTTATTGCTGATGCTTAAAGTTCATCGTAATCCCATTGAAAAATGTATATTTATTTTAAAAAAAAATACCATACGGTGGGTATACTTTGCACCAAAATAACACAAAAATTTACATTCCAGATAGTAAATTAAAAACCAATCAATATTAATCTACACAAATTGAGATGCATGGAACAAATTGTCTTAAAAGTAACATACTTAAGACACATCCTTCCAAATTCTTCCCTTTCTTAGATGTGACAAATCAAATATTGGTACAAAGTAATCTCATTGGAGAGGTTACTTTGTACCACTTCAACAAAGCATTGGCTAGAAGGCTGCAGAGCACACTGGTGCAAAGTATATCCACATTACTTTGAACTTTGCACCCCTTGGCGTATATATATGATCATATCATTCTTAATTTCAGAAGTTACTTTCAACTTTATACATTTTTATTCCTGAAAAAGTAACACTTGTCAACATTTTATGCTAATTTTATATTAACAAGGATTTTTAGAAACAAAAAAAGAATGTTTGATCATGTTACAAGTGGTTAAACAAATTAAATATGGACAATATATAGTTATCAACAATATTTATCAGACGCAGAAATGACACAATTAAAATTCCCAAACACCACAACTCAGTTCTGGAACAGAAAACATCTGTAGTTTATTTACAGGTGTAGGAGGGTTGATTGACCCAAGAATGACATCCCATTCACAGGACAATTGGTAATGCTTTGTTTACCATCTCCAGTTAGATGATGACTTTGTCATGGATGAAATAATAGCTTCATCTCCATTGGATCTTGCCAGGGTACAACTGATCTTCATAGGAAAACACCACAAATGTTCCTATCTGCTCCTTGACTGGCTCAAGAATGAGACCTCTGTCCCTATTTCTCACTTTTCTATGATGATCTTGTTCAACATCAGAACAATTTTCTGTGCCATTAGACTCATCGTGAAAGATGCATAATCGGCGTCCGAGTGTGAAAACTGAAATACTCACAGGTTGAATGTTCTTTTTTTTTTTTTTTTGACACAGGATTGTCAGCAGATGTGGGAATGTTTTCAGGATTTAATGTTTCCAAATTCATTTTGTCAGCAAGATTTTTTCCAGCATCAACGAACACTTTAGACTACACACCTGGAAGTGTAGCAGCTGCTCTTTTTTGGTCAAAAAATGATTTGAAACTTCCTTCAATTACAGAGCGATCAGAAACGTGACCTGGCAACCGTCCAAGCAGAGGCAAAACATCACGTGGTACAATACCTGTCTTTTTTAAACCAGACTTCAAATTAGCCTCTGCAGTTCCTGAAATATTGTCCATCAATTTCTTCGAAAGTCTTGCTTCTGCAAAACACTGCTTGCTAGTCCAGCTATGCTGAGTTTGTACTATCTCCACTTACACTTCATGGGATGGAAGAAGGCCATTGGGTATGAGTGAAACATATGTACATAATATAATATTTATTCACGAATATAGGTTAAATTTGCAAAAAGACTGTACAAGCGCAGCCAAACATTATGCACCGAGCCAGAGTCCCAGCGTCAGCAGAGGAGTAAATCCCCAAAACAGTGATTCAAGGTGCGCCGGCCATTTTTTTTTGGTAGTGACGCGAAGCGTCGCACATTAGCGAAGCTTGGAGTTTCCCCATAAATGATTGTCATGTGTAGCCTATTTGCATTGAGAAATAATGTGTGCGTGTTTTGCAATTTAACATATTTTTATACTATTTGTAATATTACTGCAATTTTGTCTCATGAAAATTTGTTTAATGCAAAATGATTGAATTGAACATTACCTAAATTGACAATGTTACCAATACAATACAATAGCATTTCTATAGTGGGAAGGGCTATTAACTGGAAGGAAATTGAGGGATAAAAGTTTATAATGAAAATGTACATATTTCGTATTTTTTTACCACACAATTTCCCTGATCTTCATAGCCCTCCCCACTATCGTTTTTGGGGTTTCTATTGGTCAAATGTTGATGCCTCTAGTAAATTTGTGTGTTCTGTGTAATTAGTAGAGTGGAATTTAGACCACTTTCTGAGTTTTTTCTTTCTTTAGGAAATCCCCTATTCTTAAGAATTACCAGAAGCAGTTCATCAGTTGCACTACGACACAATTTTATACAAACGCTGGCTTTTGATGCATTACAGACAGCTTCAGGATATTGTATCCCTTGTTTTGTTCACACTTTCTTTGACCCTGGGTTGTCTGTAAGGTTGGTTTCGTCGTAGTTATAGACATTTTGCGTATCAACATCCTCCAAAGTTTCTGCGATATTGGAAATGTATTCTGTCAGAACATTCTCATCTACAGCTGCTCTAATTTTTTTTATGTTCTCAGCAAAACGAACGATCAGCTGGTGATGTTGCTTTAGGAAACTCCTAACCCACTCTTTTTCCAGGTACGTTATTTTGAAAGCTGAAACTTTCCTCCCCAATTTATCAAGATAACAATGAACGACATAAACAGGTCTGTTTTGTCAATAGGTAAACCATAGTCACTTATCAGAAGCAATTGGTTTAGCTACATTCTTAGCACGTTAACCCTTTAGTTTGTTCGCAATAGTGCGCTTACGAATGTTGCACTTAACAGCTGCAGGAGTGATCCATTGTAATATTTTGTATTACAGAACTCGTCCAGTTTGTTTTCACACACACGTGATTATTTACCTCACGTCACACTCTTTACACTGGTACCATAATATCTGTATTTACCTCACGTCACACTCTTTACACTGGTACCATAATATCTGTATTTACCTCACGTCACACTCTTTACACTGGTACCATAATATCTGTATTTACCTCACGTCACTCTTTTTACACTGGTACCATAATATCTGTATTTACCTCACGTCACACTCTTTACACTGGTACCATAATATCTGTATTTACCTCACGTCACACTCTTTACACTGGTACCATAATATCTGTATTTACCTCACGTCACACTCTTTACACTGGTACCATAATATCTGTATTTACCTCACGTCACTCTTTTTACACTGGTACCATAATATCTGTATTTACCTCACGTCACACTCTTTACACTGGTACCATAATATCTGTATTTACCTCACGTCACACTCTTTACACTGGTACCATAATATCTGTATTTACCTCACGTCACTCTTTTTACACTGGTACCATAATATCTGTATTTACCTCACGTCACACTCTTTACACTGGTACCATAATATCTGTATTTACCTCACGTCACACTCTTTACACTGGTACCATAATATTTGTATTTTGGTAAAAACTTATTTATTTACTGTAATTGTGCCTCAAAACAATATTATTGATATTTTACACAAGGTATTGTACCTCTACAGACGTTTTGAAGTTGAAGGTTTTATTGTAATTACACCTAACTGGTTGTCAAAATTTGCATCACATGAAAATAATCTTACAGCTTACGACTCACTGTTCTGAGTAATCCAGTGCAGTTTAGTGACTTGATTTTACACTATAAGTAAGTTTATGGAAGCACTATACACTTTATTTTAGTCGTCACGATAATTTAAATTTACAATTCCGTGCCACTTCAGGGGGCTGAATTAGCTCGTCGTTAGTCCAGGGCTTCCGCTATCTGTATGGCATGGGTGCAAGAGACTGGATGCTACTTCTTGTTACGAAAGGTCCGCCATGTGAGCTACAACTTTGAGAAGGAGGTACTGATGTTCGAAGTCCGAGGGCCGTCGAGATGTTGTTCATTTAGCTAATGTTTCATTAAATTTACAATTCTTGAGGCAGGCGACCTCAGATCAAGTTAAGAATAGATCTGAAGGCTAGGAAAGTCAGTGACGACACAATGACACACACGCCGTGCCTAAGGCCTGGTCTGGACTCGAACCAGATGTCACGAGGTAATACTCATCGCCTTCGGCCACCCTTCAACACAAGAGTTTTCTGAATACCTTCATTGTGTTTTGTGAAAATACATTTCTATTACTGAATGACCTAAGTAACAAATAATTTTGAACTGAGTTAAAATTTGGCTGATTTGACAAAAAAAAGTAAGGGAATTTAATTCATTTAAATGATCTACACCATGCAATGAAACATAATTTTTGCTACAAACGTTCAGTCCCGCACATTTTGAAATTTAAATTTAAAGGTAAATGTGGCAAACTAAGACAGTAAATTTTCTCAGGACTCTACAGTCTGATCTGTCTTAAAAATTATCATTTCAAACTTCTTCATTGGTGGTAATGATGATAATAATTTTGTTCAATTGAAACTCACTTAATGTTCTGGACAAAAAAAACTGCCAACAATTGGAATTTTTTTTGTGATCTGACAAAAGCTTTTGACCGTGTAAATCATGACGTACTCATTGACAAAATTAAACATTACGGAATAAGAGATGAAATGAACAACCTAATGTGTTCATGTTTATCAGACAGACCACAACAAGTTTGTACTAGAGACACTACATGCTCTGTATATTCCAAACCAGGAATAATAAAGCAGGGCTTAATTCTTGGACCTATGCTTTTTCTTGGGTATATAAATGAGTTACCTTGCCACCTTAATCCAAGCACCACTCCAATTCTGTTTGCAGACGACACCAATATTGTAGTCTCAGCCAAGACAAAGGAAGCACTGGGACGGTTAGCCAGTATCACTCTTAGTCAATTAGATGCTTGGTTTAAAGCTACAAATTGAGCCTTAACCTTGAAAAAACACATTTTATCCAGCTCCGTACTAAAAATAGCAAACGAATAGACTTAAACGTCCGCTATGATGCAGAATAGGTCTGTGGAACTGAGCACACCAAATTCCTAGGGCTGCATGTAGACAATCTCACAAATTGGAATTTTCATATCGTAATTTTTTTTACCAAAACTCACCTCTGCCTGTTTTGCCCTCTGTAATATTATAGACCTGTTAAGCAGAGAGATTGCTGTAATGGTTTACTCTGCATACTTTCACTCAATCATGACGTATGGCGTGATTTTCTGGGGAAGCAACTGACAACAATAAAGTGTTTCGTATGCAAAAATGGCTTTAAGGATATTAATTTAAAAAAAAAAAAAAAAAGATATGATTCCTGTAGGCCTTTGTTCCCTGGCATGTGAATATATTTATGCTTCAGTTATGTTCATTTCCAAAAAAAACCACAGTTTATTCCAGAAAAATGATACTCTCCATAAACATAACACAAGAAATAAAGAACTAATTCATTTGCCTATTCTCAACTTAAGAATGTCCCAAAAGTGGCCTTCATACTCTTTAAGTCAGCTGATCAACAACCTACCCCATTACCTGCAGAAAATATGCTTTACAAATACGAAACTCTTCAAAAAAGGACTAAAAGAGTTCTTAATAAGCAAAACTGTTTATTCTGTAGACAAATATTTATCAAAAACACAAAACATACTAACCACTTAGTTATTTTAATGAAGACTAGAAACCCCTCTGGATATTCAATATGAGGTATTGTGTAAAGCCAATGGAATGTGTCCCTTTGTTCTGTTTTTAATTTCTTTATAGATTGGATTGGCCCGGGACACAGCACAAATGTGCAGAAGAAATGGAAGAATGGTGATTAAATATTAAAAATTCAAGACTATTTGTATTTTATTTTATATTAGTTTTAAAATTTAACGATATTATAATACTTTGATGTTTTGATATTGTTCTGTAAATAATGTGTTCATGTTCTGTACATAATGTGTTTATGTTCTGACTTGTACTCAAAGAAAGATGAAATGGATGCAATAAATAAATAAAAAATATGTGTTCAGGAAATTGTACACTTATATTTTAAAAGTGTCTTGTTATGTTCAGGGTATATTGCAGTGTTCCTAATGTTTGACTTTTGCTTTGATTTTAGTAAAAATGATTCAATGATATTTTCAGAGTTGTTTGTCAGTAGCAATTCTAGATATTTCTTATTGCATGCATACCGAGACTCTAAGATGGCTAAGAGTAAGCCTACTTAAAGAAAGATACAAACAAGTATTTTATTGCTTCTACCAAATAAGATTTCTAATGAACACGGGAGATGTGGGATCATGACTCTGGCTCTCAGATAAGTGCCTGGTGCGCAGCTAACTGAATAGTATTCTCTCCCCCTTCATGTGTCTGCTCCGAGCTCACCTAAAGCAAGTAGTGTGGGTATTATATTTCTACTAAGTGTTCTGGAGCGTTGAACGTGATAATACTCTACCTGACCAAATCCTGCGAATTCCGAGAGAACGGCCAATCAAGACTGTTATTCACAGGTGTTCGAAAGTGGGTCTTGTTATGATTAATGAGAAATATCAACACACTCTTTATACCGTCCACTTGCGACGTCTCCCAGTAAGGCGTGTAGTTTGCATATCAATGATAACCAGGTATTCTAAAGTCATTTCTTGCCATGTCTGAAACACAATTATAATTATTTATTGTTTTATAAGTTGTTTTTAAATCTTTAAATGGCTTAACTTAAGCATTTGAAATAAAACCTAATCTTTAGGTTTGGTGCAAAATACATATACACACACACACACACATGTTATTAGGCTACCTCCCGGTGGCGAGCTCTCTCAACTCTCCTTCACCCAACCAACACCTTTTCCACTCCCTTCCTGAATTTACCAACCCCTCTCACAGATACCAATTCCTCCCTCAACACATTCTGCCTACCCTGCTCCGTTCTCCTCCACACCCTCTGAAGTTTCTCACTGTTGTTTCCTCTTCCTCTAAACACCCCCTTACTTAGCTTGCAGTGTAGCCCTCCCCATCCTCCCTCTTCATTCACCACCCTGTACATCCTGACTAGCCGTTCAACTTTCCTCCTGTCCTTCAATGAGCTCCACCCCATTTCTTTCATCATCACTGATTGCCTATAGTTCCCTTCTTCCTCATCATCCTGCCCTTGCCTTCTCCACCTGCCCTTCACCCATCTTGCTGCCTTTCTCTGCACCTTTTCCAGTTCTCGCACCTCCACCTCCACATACGGGTCCCATACTGCTGCAGCATATTCTAACATTGGCCGTACCATTGTGCCATACGCCTTCTCCTTCACCTCACAGCTGACTCCATTCAGCACCCTTCCCAGCATACCCAGAGCCTACAGAAAACAGTTCACTTCCATAAGATATTACGACAAAAATCACATTATAGATGTTATGTCCAATACCAGAACTACTCGAGTAGAAGTGCCACAGGGATCAATACTGGGACAAACTTTATTCTTAATATTTATTAATGATTTTCCAGAACGTATAACCAACGGATCAGCTATAATGTTTGCGGATGACACAAACATTCTGGTAACTAGTTCAAATATCGCTGTTCTTGAAGGCAATATAGTGACTGAGATGTCCAGTTGGTTCCAGTATAATAAATTAATACCTATTAAATGTAAACAATATGTGCTCATGAACTTCATGCAAAGAAATAAGCATACAATGCAGGATGATAGATGCACAACAATAGAAAAAGACGGGTTAACGACAGTTAATAGTACTAAATTATACAGTAATTTAACATAGAATGAGTATGTTGATAGTGTCTGTGAAACATTGAGCTCAATGTGTTTTGCGACCTTAAAAAAGATTTGTAATAATAATACAATACTTGGAAACTATTTCTCAAATATTTAGTCCATAACAAATTATGGAATCATATTTTGGGGTAAACCGACAAAATGGAAAAAGGCTTTTAGATTACAGAAGAAAATAATGAGTTTAATAAGTAATAAGGAAAAAGAAGCCATTGTAGTCCTCTATTTATAAATAACAATATTCTCCCTCATCCATGCCATGTATATGTACTGTAGTATTATTTTTTTACATGGAAATCATTAAAATAGTGATATACACCATTACTACACCAGACAAGCTAATCATCTTCACCTATTCTCCTACAGAACCTCAAAATTTACATCAGATCCATACTATGATGGGGCAAAACTAATAAATAACCTACCCAGTCATTTGAAGTAAATTAATAGTTTACAGAAATTAAAAATAACTGGTAAATGATACTTTTTAAATAAGGCCTTCTAGTTCGTAGAAGAATACTTACATAACGATAAATTTCTATAATGCAGAACAAGACTGATATAAGGAGACTTCATGTAATACCTTGTGTTTCAATCTAATGTAAACTTTACATATTTATACTTTAATAACTATCTGTACATGAATTGTAACAACTTGCACTGCAAACCAAATATAGTCTTAACATGTTTGTAGAGCTGCTAGTAATAATAAGTGTGTAAATTATATTATTTATCTGTTATATACTTTTATGTTAATGTAATTGTGTGCAAATATCCATATTGCATAACAAACTCTAGCCGCTACATCACCACGGTCTCCATCATCTTAAGACGGGAGGAGTTGAGAGAGGTTTGGTGGTTTGTAACAACCAAGGTATTGAGAGCCAATGAGGGTGAAATATGGCAGATATCCTCACAGGGAAACCAACATGGATCACATTGGTGGAAGGCACTATGACCACCACAGTCCTCCTTCCTTCCCTTCCCCTCCTTGGGAAGGGAGAAGAGGAATCTCATTTCTTCAGCGATAATGTTTTTCTCAGAGGAGTGTTTGTTTGTGAAGTTTCTGCTGCATGGTTCCGAGATATTGAAACTGAATAGTTTTTAATGTATTCAGAGGAGAATTTCACACTAAAAATAATAATTGCATGAATTGGTAGGTAACAACAAAGAAATTTTGCCGCAAGTGTGTGTGTCTGTGGACCACTTTGGCAGTGGTTAGTATATGTGAGCTTGTTATCAATATCATTGCCTTGCATGCGTCTTTCACCCATTGTAGTTCAACAATTTAACCCAATCTAACTAAACTACCCAAAGTAACCTAAAATGCTGGCAAACAAGTTTTAATACATTTTAAACCTAACCATAAGGTGGTTCCTTTATTATCCCTAAAAGTGTATGTGTAGAAATAATATCCTATTGTAGTTTTCTCTCCCAATGTGAAATTTTTTAACATGTTGGGCTGAATTAAAATTGTGGTTACTGACTTACTAACCTAGGCTACAATCACCGTAGCGTTCCCGTAACAAAATAACAGTGGAAGTATGAAAATTAATTGGCTACAACGGCAGTAAGAGAACTGTTATGCGACTAATGAGAAACGAGCACAAAAAAAAAAGACAGACTGTACATGTATCGCGGATATTTTTCAAACAGTGTGTTGGCTAACCTGATATTTATTTATTGTTAATCTATTTGTGATGAAAAAAGTTTCACGGGAATCGTGTTTTGGGATATTTAAAGTGTGGTATATATGTTAATAATTGGGTTGACTATTTATATAAATGGAAATATGAACTTTTCCCTCAAAATTCATTTAATAACTATGTTTTTCTTATAAGTTTGCAGTGCACTGACACTCGTAGTTGGTAATGTTGTCTCGTGATTGGCCGGCGTAGAACTTGGCGTAAAATAATTGAAAATATTCAATCCTTTTAATGCCGCTACCGCAAGCAGGCAGCCATCTTATGCCATTTTGTTGTGTTGTAGCTGGTGCCATATACATGTGAGGATACAATTTTTTATTGTTAATTCTTGCGGTGATTGTAGCCGGGGCTTAAACCCTTGGTACTAAATTGCACTTTTGGAGAAAGATGGAACATAATTTTTGTAGATATAGGGATTAAAATTATCCATAAATGTCTCCTGTACCTCCCCCTTTTTTTTTGTTCTGAAAAATTTCTAAAATTGATTGTCCAGTGCAGACAATTCATTAAAAATTATAATTTATGTGTTTCAATTATGTACCAAGGGTAACTTAACCCTGTTCAACATTCTAGAAGGAAGACACAAATTTGTACCCTACAATAAGGGATAATTAAGTATAAAACTGTATCAACAGAGAATTACTGTAATGTAAAGAGAGGGAATAACTAAAACGGGTATTGGATTTATTTACCAGAAAACATTTACTATATTGACGTGAAATTTGTATAAAGGAGATGTAGTCATATTGGAAACAAACCTCTCGAGTCATTGTCAGTGTTAGGAATTTAAATATAAATGCCAGCAAATAATATTTATTCGTTGCTCAGGAACATGTGAACTTTGCCTTCCAGAAATTCAGCTAGGCTGCTGTTCGCTGTTTGTTGCCCTCATTACTGACACGCAACCTGCAATACATTACACAACAACTGGCGCACGCTTGTTATACTTTATGTAATCATTTATTCAGAAAATAGATTTCCACAAATCCTGATATATGAGCACTATATCTAAAACACGTGCTTATTGTCGCACAAAACCCAATACTGGTCCGCAGTACTCTCTCACGATCGGTAGTTTTATGAGGAAATTATTTGATTGCACGGCTAACACAAGCCAACAATAACCTAGTAAATGTTCCCACGTGAATTGTGATACATATTTATTTATTCATCAGCTTTTTTGTTCAACACGAAATGATTCTAATGTAACCTTTCTTTCAACATTCTAAAGTATACACAATATATATTGTCTACAGTCAAGATGGCGGATAGAGTCCATAGTAAAACCACCTAACTCAAGCGGCTTCATCTACGTCTCATCATCTCCTGTATACTCCTAGCTCCATGTTATTAACTGTGTTTGTTTATCTTTGCTTTGAGATATGTGCGGTTTAGTGTGGTTGATTATCTACAGTCACAGATAAACTAATAAAGTTATAAATTTGCACTCAAGGCTAATGTTTCAGATAACTCACAATTAAAAGAGACTGGTACGTTGTTAAGACACCATATAATTACAAATATATTTATGAGACTTGTGCAATGTTAACTCTGTAGGGGCAAAGTATTCCCACCTTACGGAACAATTACTTTTTCTATTTAATTTCCTTTCCTAATGAAGAAATTATTTTTCATTATAAATTTAAAGTTTCATTTTACAATATTTTTTGTCTAACACAAAAAGGGTTTACAATACATTTTTATTGTAATTACAGCGGTTCATCAGAAAACTTAACAAATCACATTATACAAGCTAATTTTTCGATTTGAAATATAGTTAATATTAACTTTTTTTTTGTGGTTGTTCAAGAACAGGATTTGGTGGTTTAGTGGTTAGTGCACCGGCCAGTCCAACAACATTGCATCTGAAGCACAACAAATATGAACACGGTTCTGATACTCGTATGGGGAGAACTGTGTTGGCTATTGCCGATAGCTGGGTATAGTTTTTCAGGTAGCTTTGTTTCTCCACAATAATACATCAGTTTTTCTTGATGTGCCTCACCTGTTCAAAGGTTACATGTTATCTAATTAACTTTAAACGAAGTTAAGTTTCATTGTTTCACAGTTTCACTAACCATTAATTTTATTCTCCCAATGCCATACCTCACAAGTTGCCTTATGCATGAAATTTAATTTTGCTATATTTGATGGCTATGAATTCTGAATATACTCACACCTTAAAAGATAGACGCCATGGTTATATGTATCTATAATTTGTAAATTTCCTATAGTTCCTGCAATGTGAAATTATGGCAATTAAATTTTAAAGCACATAGATTAAATGGAGACCATGATTTCTCGCAGCAAAATGTTGCCGCCAGCAATGCAGGAGCACATGATGGCGCTCACAACACACGTGTCCTGCATGTGTGCAAAGAGGCCAATAATTTTGAACTCTCAGATGAATATTATTTTTCAGTGTAAAATGTGTTATATTGTATTTGGTTTGGGTTTAACATGTCTTTAAATGTCTTTAAGTTTTTGTTGCTATTTTAAACTTGTTAAGTACACTGATATTCCGGTATGAACGCCATCATAAAGATACACTAATTTAATATGAATATTCATAAGAAAATTGTAGAAATTTAAAACAATAATTAATTTAATTTGTGCTATTTAATTTTCTACAATAAAAGATTTTTCTCGGCGTATATAGAACTTCCGCTTACGTGAACCCCGTTGTCGGCCATGGTAAGTCTGTGCGACGCTTCTCTCCGGAAAATTTGTCTAGGAGAGCTAGCGAGGTAAGAGACTGTCACGTATGCACTATTACTTTTGTTCACTGATTTAGGTTTACATAGTCAATTTAGTTTACCGGTTGCTTGTGTACTTTTTTGCCAGACATTTTCCCCAGCATTATGCTTCCGCTTTATTATTGTATTGCGCCCTTGTGGCATTTTTAACTTAATCGAGAAGAAGGAGTGGAAAGATGACTGAGAGGTCAAGCAACCCATGCAATTTGAATCAGACGCTATCTGTTTATGATTATGGTGTTTCATTGTAACTTCTGCATTATTACTACATACAATTTTAAGGGCCTCGTTTTATGCATGTATATGAGTGTATATTTCATGTTAGAATGTTTTATGGCAACCTTACGTATAACAACGTGGCCGACCGATGCCAAGTGTTTGTATACGCCATCATTGCATTTTGAGAGCTTATTTATGTAACATCGTATGTGCAATATTTTATTAAGGGTTCAATTTTAAATTTTGTCAGGGTTGCACGTAATTTCACATAAATTGATGCTTTTTGAACTTCACCAAGCGGTCACGTTAATGTTTGATTTTACCGCCATCAGGCATGGTAATAGCCTGTAACCACTTCAATCATAAATAAATGTCTCAGCAAGGATAATCTTTTGTCTGAATTTAATATGCCGTTTCCATGCAGAAATATTGCAATTTCACCTGCACCACGTGGTCCGCAACTAACTTCATTCTTCGGCATCCGCACTATCTAGTCTGGTTTTCACACATGTGTGTGTTTATTGTGAATACTCATCTCGTGTCCCATCTTGTTTAATGTATTTATGGGTGTTTATGTATTTTTGTAATTAGCGTACGGTGCAATTATTCCCGTCCTAGCCGGCTCTGTGTATAGGCCGTCACCACATTAGCTACGTGCTGGAGGGCGAGCCCCGACGAGTTTGCGTTAGAGATGCCGATTAATCACACGTGTTAATATGTATTAAGGGTTTCATTTGTAATTCACAGTGTTTTGTGTTCAGGGAAAATCTGCCAGTTCACCTTAGCAGCTGTCAGCCCTCTTCCCTTGGGAAGGCTGTGCTTTCACGCACTCGGTGTGATCATCCATCTAGGTGTGCGCTAGATTAATTTTGGGCTGGGGTGCACCCAAGCAGAATTGGCTAGTCATAATCAAGATTATCGTAGTCTCATTGGCTCGTTGATGTGTATGCATTGTAACAATAAAAACAAGTCTCACTGTGAACTTACCTCTTTTATTTAATAATGACAGTTTCCTAGCCACATATTTTATTAAGTGTTATGTTGGTCAAGGTTTTGGAATGGGGGTAGAGATCTGCCACACATTCGGGCAAGCCATTTGATGTTTGTTAATGCACAGGAGGCTGGTAACTAGTGCAAAGGTGCTGGTCGATAAGGATATTAGTTAGGTGAGGAGCGGTGACAATGGTTTTGGAATCTCTGTGGAGATAATTACTGAGGTTGCCAAATATTTTCGGGATGATAATATCATGAAGTTTGAGATCAGCTGTGGACTAGTTCCTCAGGGTTGTTCGGTTGACGACTATGGCAAATCCTTCAAGTGCTGTTGTTGTCTCCCTGTAGAATAAAATTGATACTGACTGAATAACTCCCTTACTTTGTTGCATTGAGGGATATAGGGCTCCCCACATGCCCATACAAAGCATTGTTATTTATAACGTCGACTCGTGGCCATTTCAATCATACTTGCACAATAAGTTACATTTTGTGAAAATTGGCGGGAGAAGTCCCATACCTTAAATGTCTTGCGGCGACTGGATATAAACCACAAGTGGTAATTCGTCACTGCTGCGATTTATTCAGTACATTATTACATTCCCGTCGGGAAAAGCTTACATTGGGTGCTGCTTACCAACCTGTCAGCTCGGGTAATATTGTGCAAATGACACATGGTCACATGAAATAATTTAAATACAGTTTAAGCTTACCCAGCGATGCAAGAACTGGGTAGGTGCGAGTGGCAGTGGAATCTCAAGCAGCTGAAATACGAAAAAGGTTCCGGTATGCTAAAGTAATTATTGCTGTGAAATCATTAGCCCAACTTTGTGATGGCTGCCTGAGTGTGCGAAGCAAGAGCCCCGATGTGATGCATCACACCCCTCGCAAATACAAACGACTAATGACTTCTTGTAGGTATTGCAAATGGAAGTGTAGAGAGCGTGACCGGCAGGGTCATCTTGAAGTGGTATGCAAAGACAAGCATGTTAATTATTGTGAACACTCAAGTGAAGTTCCTAATAAATTGTTTAAAATGAGAACATGAATTGCAGGAGGTGTAAACATGTAAACTGTTGGTCGAAGGTGCATTGTTATAAATTGAGATAGATACAGGATCAGCCATTTCAACCATTCCTTATGATTTATATTGTAAAGCATCGTACCAGATTCCACTGCAAACTACTTCAACAGTGTTTCTACCCTATAAAGGTGGTGTGATTAAGCCTAAGGTTGTTATTGATGTAACTGCTAGGATAAAGAATGTAGAGCATAAGTGACCATTCTATGTGGAGGAAGGTGGTGCCACCGCTTAAGTAGGCTGAGACTGGTTGAGAATGTTGAACATGTGAATTGTAATGCCAGTGTGCAGTTTATGGGAGCAGGAACTAACAGAGCGAAACATTGGGAAAGAATTAATGGCAGATTTCCCTGAAGTTTCTGAACCAGGTTTAGGTTTCCCTACAGCAAAGGTAAAGTGTCTCTGCACGTTTAATCTGAATGCCTCCTCGGGATTTTATACCTAGGTGGCTTCCTTTCGCATTAAGAAATAAAGTGGAAGATAAATTAGCGAGGTTGGTACAGGAAGCAATATTGGAACCAGTACAGTCAAGTGAGTGGACTACTCCAATAGCACCAATTGTAAAAAAAAAATGATGGTACCGTGAGAATTTGCAGACTATAAAATTCCAGTGAACCTAATTCTCAGTATTGACAGGTATCCAGTACCAATAATTGAGGATCTGTTAAGCAGTCTAGGTGATTGGGATAAGTTTTTAGCAAAATTGATTTGATCAGGCATACCAACAAGTGTTACCGGAGGAAGTTTCCAAATCAGTATGTCACCATAAATACTCATAGGGGTTTGTTCAGTTACAACAGAATAGCTTATGGTATAGCTTCTGGTCTAGGATTGTTCCAAAGAATAATGGAACAGTTACTTGCTGGTCTGAATGGGGTGATTGTGTTTTTAGATGATGTATTGATCACAGTGGAGGATGATGTCAAACATGTAGAAACATCAAGGGAAATTTGTCGTAGACTAAAGGATGCGGGTTTATGTGTTCAGCACAGCATGTGTCAGTTTTTACAGGAATTGGTGGAATATTGTGGCTACAGAGTCGATAAAAATGGTTTACACACAACTTCGTCCAAGGTAGTGGCCATTGTAGATCCGCCATTGCCTAGTAAGAGCACTGAACTCAGAGCATATTTAGGTTTGTATAAATTATTACGATAAGTTTGTACCCAAATTGGCCACCATTTCACATCCATTGTACATTGTACAGATTGCTGAAAAGGGTGTGCAGTGGGCGTTAAATAAATAGTGTTGCAAGCCATAAAAAGAATAAAGGAGGTTATCGTGTCATCTTCAGTGCTGGCACATTATGAGCCAGGAGTACCCTTAAAGGTAGAATGTGATGCACCCCAGTATAGTTTGGGCGCAGTCTTGTCTCATTTATACCCAGATGAGTTGGAGAGGTAAATCGCCTATGCATCACGCATGTTAAGTAACACTAAATGTAATTACTCCCAAATAGAAAAAGAGAGTGTGGCATTGGTTTTTGGGGTTAAGCATTTTTATCAGTATCTTAACAGCAATGAGTTTGTGTTGGTGACAGACCACAAGCCACTTTCATCCATATTTGGTCCCATAAATTGTATCCCCATAATGACAGCAACCAGTCTGCAGATATATGTTTTGTTTTTATACACTTTCGAATACAAAATAGAATTTGTGAAGTCCCCAGACCATGGTAATACAGACATGTTATCGCAGGTTCCATTGAAAATCACAGAACCAGACTTAATATATGAGCAGTATGTCGATGGCGAGGCCACCTGTTTGAATTATTTGCATGATGGAGAAATACCAATCACAGAGAAAGTGGTGAGGTGGGAAACAAAAATTGATCCCGTACTGTCCAAAATTCTAGGTTATGTAATGTATGGATGGTCTTAGGACATTACAATGGAAATCTAACCGTATTGGCAGATTAAGGAGCAACTTTCGGTAGAAATGGGCATTTCAATGTGGGGTTATCGGATAGTTGTTCCCAATTATTGCATGGTTGGGGGGTTGTTAGCGAGGTTACATGGCAGTCTTTTAGGAGTAGTGAAAATTAAATCAGTAGCGAGGGCCTGTTTTTGGTGGCCTGGTATGGATAATAACATTGAAGCAGTTGCAAAAACATGTTCGGATTGTGAGTTGGAAATGCCAAATCCAGCAAAATGGTAACTGCAGAATTGGCCATTTCCCACGAGGCCATGGCAAAGAATTCATGTAGATTCCCTGGGACCCTGGCAAGGTAAGTTTTATCTAATTGTGGTGGATGTTTTTTCAAAATAGTTGGAGGTAGCAGAAGTGCCGCCAACAGCAGCCAAACATACCATTCAAGTGTTGCAGATTTTGTTTGCATGTTTTGGTTTGTGCACACATCTGGTTGGTGATAATGGTCCTCTGTTCATGGCTGTGGAGTTTCAAAAATTTTGGCAGCAAACGCGGTGCAGTCCATCTTGACTCCCATATATCACCCCCAATCAAATGGATAGGCTGAAAACAGTGTTAAAGTATACAAGCAAAAGTTACAAAAAGCAGTATGTAGTGGTGCCAATATACCTCAGGTTATCACTATTTTGTTGTCGGACATTCGAAACTCAGAACAGTGTACTACAGGAGAAACTCCTGCCAAGTTGATGTTTGGTAGGCCATTGCGTACCATTTAGGTTTTGTTGAGGCCAAACCTAAGCAAAAGGGTAGAAGGGAATCAGCACAAGCAGACAGCACACTTTAAGGGTCATGTGGTTCGGAATTTTCAGGAGGAGCAGGAAGTGGTGATAAGGAACTATAATAATGAAAATAAATGGGTTAAATGAGCTGTAAAAGAGAAGTTAAGTAATGTGGTGTATTTGGTGGAAACAACCATGAGCCGAGAAAAAAGACACATATACCAGAGGATGTCATCAATGTCTCATGTTATGTTAGGTATGGGTGTTGAATCAGGGCAGATACCACATTTTACGCATGTCAATGAGGTGGGCAAGGCATTTCCCTAAGGTGGAGACAGCACACAGAAATTAGGCCGTATCTGAAAAGGGCAACAAGGGCAAGTGTCGAGCAGTTTATGCGTGAAGTGTGTTTGTATGAACAGAATGTGTGGGCAGGACAGGTATACAAATCTTCGAGATTGAACTTTCACATGTCAACACCTACAGTGCTGCCAGATGTTTACACCCGCGAGGCAGAACCGTGGACACAGAAACTTCCACAACAAAAGGGGAAATAGTTACCAGGGCAACAGGCCGGAAAACTAAGTCGGGAGTTTGGCGAAACCACACCTGCACCAATCTCACCAGCAGGTCGTATCAATCCGCTTAATGAAGGTGCAAAAATGTTCCAAGTAACTGACAGTACTGTAAAAGCACTGCGAGTATGTGTATAACTTGAAGGGAAAAATGTCACACCTGTTATTAACACTGCCACTAGTCACAATTTCGTGCGTGGTGGTTTGATACAAGTGATAACAACTAGGGTGCCACCAAGATGCTTGCAATTCGCTACCACACACCAACAGGGAATAGCGAAAAGTGTTATTCACATAATGGTAGGAATCTTGAGAGCTGTGTACCAAGTGCGATGTTTACATTGTGCCGGACATGTGAGAAGAAGTACTTTTGGGACTGCCATGGCTTGTTGACAATTACACCACGATAGAACCGCATGTGGGGACACATGGACGATGGACTGTTTACGTCGGAGCAACACCACCACCAACAACAACTGGTGTGCCACTTGCTGACTTCGAGCACGGGATGCCCGCCACACATCAGCAATGTCTGCAACATCTGCTGGACCAGTATGCCAGTGTGTTCCACACTGAGGGGAAGCTGCAACGCACTGTCACGGAGCATGCGATCATCACAATGTACGAGGACCCGGTGTACTACAAGCCACGAGACCTAGGCTTTTTCTTTCGCTGCATCATCAACCAGCAGATATGTGAGATGCTCAATGATAATCTTATTGAACCTACACAAAGTCTCTATAATTCAGGTATTACCCTTGCACCAAAGAAAGATGGCGAATGACGATTCTGTGTCGATTTCCGCCCCTTCAACACGGTAACAGTAAACATGCCACCACCAGTCATAAACATGAAATACATGTTGTCAACATTAGGACCAGTTTCAGTATTCACATCACTTGATTTAAAGTCTGGATATTTGCAAGTGGCTATCCCCCCACAGAGCAGAAAGAAAACAGCCTTTACTATCCCAGATGGACATAGATTTCAGTTTGCAGCATGCCATTTGGTTTAAAGTGTGACCCTGCAATGTATCAGAACTTTATGGTTCGTGTACTGGATGGATTTATTGGAGACTTTGCGATGGCGTATTTGGATGATGTACTTTTTTGGTCTAACAGCTGGGAACAGCAATTGCACAATTTGAACCTTGTGTTTGAACTGCTCGAACGTAATAAACTTACGTGCAAAGTGGAAACATGCAAGTTTGGTATGAGTAGAATGGAGTTTCTAGGACACTATTTAACTGCCAATGGTCATGAACCAGAACAACAACACATACAGGACATTCAAAACAAACCCACACCGAGATCACGTAAACAAGTCAGGAAATTCTTTGGCTTAATTAGTTGGTTAAGGGAATTTGTCAAAAACTTTTCCATAATCACTTCACCGTTAACTGCTTTGTTGTGTTGAAATGTAAATTTGTCTGGACACCTCAAGCCGATCAAGTATTTAATGATATCAAAATTGCATTTCAGTACTGTAATCCGCTGTCTAGATTCAACCCAGAATTACCCATTGTCATACAAACAGATGCCAGTCAAGAAGGCATTGGGGCCATGCTGTATCAGGAGGGAACACACCGGGAAAAACATATCATCAGTTACCACAGTGCAAAGTTCGGAGACGCAGAACGTAAATATCATGTTAATGAACAAGAACATTTGGCCATTGTACATGCATTGTGGAAGTACTGGCCATACTTGCTAGGAAGGCAGTTCACACTCAAAACTGACAACCGATGCCTTGTTTGGCTATGCGAAATGCATAATGGAAAAGTAAACTTGCCCGCTGGGCGCCTCTACTACAGGAGTGCGATTTCAAGGTAGAACACACGGTAGGGAAAACCAATGAGCTCACGGAAGCCTTGTCCAGGAATCCTTGTCCGAATCTAATGGTAGCTGACGATGCAGAGTGGGAAGCGGCGCTGCTACCTTGCAGTGCAATACCAACTGCAGAAACACAAACTCTCATTGTACAAAACATTGTTGCCACACCACTTGGCGAACTTGTTTCCTTGAATGTATGTGACATGTTAAAAAAGGTATACACTGCATAAGAAAATTCCCCAGATGCTGCACAACACCGACAACACTGTGTCACATGTTACACATAACAAAGGCGGGTAGAGGACAGAGAAATACAAACCAAATCACATGGTGGTAATTATGCGCGATGGCAGATGTATGTACCGAAAGAGGAACAGGAACTTGTATCAAAGTATGCACACTGCAGTTTGGAGAATGAACACCGGGGATCCGAGCAAACACGAAGGAATGTGAAGGGGATTCAGTGGCTACAGGAAACATTTACAGAGCTGTATCCTGTGTAACACCCATAAGCCACGGAGAGCAGATGCTCCACTACAGCCAAGGCTGCCAACCGAGCCATTCAAAACAGCTATCTACATCATGGGCCCGTACCCACGTACGAAAATAGGTAAAAGATTGCTTTTTGCCACAGATTTGTTTACCCGTTGGACCAAGGCATTTACCGTCAGCAATGTTCGTGCGCACACGGTCGCATAGGTAATGCAAAACGAGTTTTTGTTGACAGAAAATGGGACACAATTTGTAGGGCGAAATTGGAGAGAGCACTGTACCACCCCAGCATACCATCCCAGTGCTAACCCAACTGAGAGAAGTAACTCATGACGTAAAATTCCAATTCCATGTCCGGTTAGGCGAAGATCACACTAGGTGGGCCAAATTGTTCTCGGAGGTAATGTTTTGCCTACATAATAGAGTGAATGCGGCAACCGGGAAAACACCCGCCGAGATGGTACAAGATCGCGAACTCTGTGCCTCTGGAGCACCCTGCAAAAACCTGCCCAGACCACCTGAACAAATTGTCTAACACCAAGTGCAAATACATGAAGCCAGGACGAACAAGATCAGTTATTGTAATGTGTGGGTATCAGAGAGAGCAAAAGGCAGTCACCCAAACTTGTACCCGGGATGTACGTGTATGTAAGAGAGAACCCGTTATTGGCCGGGGTGTAAAAGTACTGTGCTGGACTGGCACCTAGATGGACAGGGCCAGTGAGAGTGGTGGAAAAGATGGGATCTTCCATGTATCTAGTGAAGTTGGGACCCAGACGTGACACGAAACGGAACCGTGACGACCTGCGGATAGCCCAACCATCTTCAGGGAAGAGAGGCAATGATATTACACCCAGTACCACAGCAAGTTCGGAGAATTTCACCAGAGATTACACAGGGAAATGTCAACATGTACACTGAAGAGAACATCACTAACACGGGAACACTCAGCCTAAGTGATGAACTGTAATATAAGGGGTTTTGCACCGATAGAACACACAACATGTAATAGTGAGGAGGTGGAAGCAAGTAGTACCACAACACCATTTCTGGGCTTTTCTGTTAATGCCTGTAACAATGCAACGAATAAGAGTGAATTTAAAGGCTTTCCAAGTGTACATGAAAAAAGTGGTAACATAAGTGCACACGCAAATGTCAACATAACCAGCGCCAGTGAGTTGATTTTTAAGTGGCTTCCCCAAGGTACAAGAAAATACGGTTGTAACAGAAGTGTAAATGAAAATTTTGATATCACATGTGAAGGCGAGACACCTTTTAGAGGATTTCCAGTTCCCGCAGCGGAGAGCATAATAGGGCAAGAGAGTTTGAAAAGGTTTGGAGAAACTAGTAGGGCAGTGAGTGTGATATCAAGTGTCAACAAATCGCAACACAGCACTCGCAAGAGGCGAGGTGAGTCACCACCATGTACCCACATTGTTGTTCCTGCCTACACCCCCACCCCCTGCAAATGCCGAAAAAACCGACGACCTCTGGAGTCATGTTTTCTTTGCCCTCAATAAGCTACCAGCTGGGCGGAGCCCACTAGAGCCATTTTGTAATGTTCGTACTGTCTTGGCCTTCGAGGAAGGGGTCGTTTGACGCCGACTAACAGCCAGCAGCACTAGAGCCCACGACAGAGCTCACCACGCATGTGTCATGTGTTCTGTATGTGCGCAAAGATGCCAATAATTTTGAATGCTCACATAAATATTATTTTTCGGTGTAAAATGTGTTATATTGGCCTTGCAGGGTTTAATATGTCTTAAAGTGTTTGTTGCTATTTTAAAATTGTTTTGTTATGAAATCCAAAGTGCCTGCAGCACCGAGATTACAAACATTGATAATCTGGCATGAACACCATCATAAAGATACACAAAGTTAATATGAAAATTCATAAGAAAATTATAGATATGTAAAACAATTATTAATATAATTTGTGCAATTTTTTTTTCTATTAAAAATATTTTTCTCGGCTTGCATAGCACTTCCGCTATGTGAACCTCGTAGGCAGCCTGCAATAAACTGGAAATGAAATCACACCTTTTCTTTCAGTTAAAGGCAATTCGTGGACTTGAATTAGAACTTTATTCTTCAGACTAAAAATACCGGACAGAAATGGGACAGTAAATAACAACAGTTCGAGAAATAGTTCAATGTTATTTCCATTCACCTGGAATGAAATATAGAATTGGACAAACGAATATCAGTTCGGGCCGAGCTTGAACTGGAATGATATTGCTTTGTCAGTCACTGCTTTCCTGAAGTAGGACGGCTTGTTTACTACCTGAATGGAAGCCTTAGGAGAAACCCCAAAATGCAAACATTTATTTTTCACATATACCCAACACTGTATATTACCCAAAAAAAGTAGTACCGAGTATGACCGGATACGATTAATATTTAACAATGAAACAGCAACTTCCATGAAAAAATTTCAACCTTAATTTTTATGGTTGCTACTGCCTGTGAATTTAATAAAACGCCATTAGCAAGTGAAAACACTGTGTTTTGGCCTTGCGAATAATGAATTATTCCCACGACATTGTCGCGCATAATTTGGTTACATATTTCATGACTCATTAAAGATGTGGACGCACTTGATTCAATGAACGCTGTTACTTGCGAAACGCCAATTTGCAATGTCACAAACCATAAACCTAGTTAATTTTTTCTAATGAGAATAGATTCACACTGTCTATGCCCATAGGTTTTTTCTTAAAGGGACAAGAGTTCTGCAAATGCTCATCATTACCGCAAACGTAACACACGTGCGGAGGTCGTGTCACATTTCCTTCTCACTGTCATTTTGACAACAGCTAACCTATTCTCCTAACCCACCTATGTATCTGCATCGCGTTTAATTCTAAGCTTTTTCGCGTCTTTTTCAACTCGTTCTTTAGCCCCTGTTTGCACGAAACTCGTCCACCTTCTTTTTGCTGTCTTTAAAGAAGCACTTTTCGCTATACGTTGTTCACAGTAAAGCGAGTACTTTTTAAGGTCAATAATTTTATTTTCACCCAATTTCTTTCTTCCTGCTGATTTTTAATATAAACATTGCCATATAACTAATAAACACAGTGCATACATTTCAACACTCTCATAATTTAACGCCTAAGCCTGTAATAAGATATATTTATTAGTGGTTAATACCTGTTGGGAGGGCCTTAAAAAGTGCTCACTTTACTGTGAAAAGCCTATATCATGTTCGTGCGTGAACAGTATTTTCATTGCAGTTTTGACTTGGCCACCGCTACTTCTCGCCTAATATGACAATCCGCTATAGTTAGCTCAACTTGAGAAACTAACTGACAATAACAGTTATTTTAAATTCTGCGACTTTTTCGCAAACGAAAAAATCTATTATTGCCAGACAAAAGATTGAAAAACATGATCTCAGTTAAGTAAGCCTCGTCTTACCTAACACCACAACTAATCGTCAACCTGTTGTAATAAATTACTGTAAAGTACTTCAAACACCATTTACTTGAAATGGCTTCACTTAAAACTGACTGCAAATTTTCTGGCACTTTAATGCAGCTGAATAAATGATAGACTGCTCACACAATCCTATGTCTAGGATGATAGACAAAGCTAATAGGAAATCAACTACTAGGTTCTTATACTGGGTATTTTACCGCCAATTCCAGGAGGAATTAATTTAAGAATTTTAAATAAAGGTGTGACGGATTCGCCACGTTTTTCTTCCAAGACGCCGCAGCGCCTTCTTTCAAAACTACCCTATGTAATAATCAGCGCAGTATATCGATGTCATCCGACTCAGAAAACTCGATCTTCACTTCTTTCAAAGCGGTCTGGAGTGTTTCCTTGGTAAGATGACAAATCCAACTGGTTCTCGCTCCACCTCCACAAGTCATTTTCGTTAAGAAACAAATATACACGATCACTAATATCCCCAACAAATTGTCAATGCTCACAATTTTTATTTTCATGAAAACAACGTACTCCAAATAATACTGAGAGGGGTGGAAGCAGAGTCGCTCAAGAATCAGCTATCACAGAATGGGAGCACCCGTAGGAAACCCAACCACTCCATGACAGTGACGTTCTACTCCCCTTCCTATAATGCCACTCATTTGATCACAAAGGAGTCTTATCAAAATATTTCAATCAGCAGAGTTTCAACTTCAGAGCGCAAGTAAATAAAACAGTTACAAAATATAGCAAAAAAGTCAACCATCCCTTGATACAGACTGAAGTATCAAGTATTTAACCCCCAAAATTGTGAGAAATGGTCAACAGACAATTTGTTTCATTTCGTCTGTGTGTGGGTTTATTTATATCAAATGACCAGTAGTAAAAATACAAGCACAATAAAAAATTACAAACAGCCCAAAAACAGGCTATAAAATACTTTAAATTGAAAACGTTTATAATGAATAAATTATATAAAGTTACAGTACTTGTGGGCTCACTGAGCTTGTACCAAACTACAGTTCAAGAGTACACAAAATCAGCGTCAATGAATATTTTATTATGACAAAACATAAGGTTCACACCAGATTAGACATATGTACTACATCATGTCCACATTTTATGTTCATATACAAGTGTCATAAGAAAAGGAGCTGTCAATTTATAGCAGTTCACATTTGCTTTGATTAAGAAAACTTAGTAAAAAATTCAGCACGATAACATTCATGACTTTTTACTTTATTTAGTGCTGAGTTGAAATGCAGTTTAATTATATGGTACACACATTGGGTTACAAATATAGAGCTACAATCATACTCTGGTATATTTATCATTTTCCTTATGAAAGAATGCACACTCATTGGTAAGGAGATTGGTAACCAAGAAGTATGCTTAAACAACCAAGAAGTATGCTTATCCTCAAAATCAATACTTGATTCAAATATTTTCCCTTCAAACTGATAATGAGGATGTACTCAAATGTGCATTCCTTCACACAAACATGGGCGTGATGGGACAAATACAGATATTACAATATAGTATAAGGGCAATCTGACCACTAACCCAGGGTCGCAACATGAATTAATAAATGATTTGAATCAGGGGCGTATCCAGAATTTTTTTCCGGGGGGGGGGGGGGAAGGAGGCTGATTAGTATTATTGTCACTAGTAGTACATTTTTTCACAAGTCACAGTGGAACATTGTATAGGGTGGAGGGCGTCGCTGTCGCATGACACAGCAGAGCTACAGGCGTTCATTTTAGGAACTATGTACTTGACTATCCCCCCCCCCCCTTGCCAGGTTTTTTCAGAAAACGAATTTTTGATGTACAAGATATAATCATATGTGTGGTTAGTAACAAATTAGTAAATATAATGATAGACAATTTGATAACAGGATTTAAAAAAAAATGTGTCATTTTGGGGAGGGAGGGGGGGGGGTGTTGCAGCCCCCTCAGCCTCCCTCCCTGAATACGCCCTTGATTTGAATAATATTTATTAACTCCGAAAAAAGCTGTTTCACAAACTATTGACCAAAAACTATTCATGACTATAATTGTTCATAACTGGTTAAAACCTTTGAAATACATAAAAACTGTAAGAGAGAACTGTAAGCATTTAACATCAGGCACAATGTATGCATATGGGAAACCCCATTTGAAAGGTTTCACCTCAATCTGTTTCTGTATAATTTTCCATCTGTGACCAGAGGCGACGAAGTTTGATTGAACAAAGTGTTTAAAACCTGGCAAATATTCTTGTACAATATACCAGACTAGCGACGGATACAAACGTCGTACCATTTTACCTTCGTTGCAGAACCACTAAATATATATAATTTTCTGAACAAGGGAATATTAACAGCCATTATTAAAAACTGTATACTACTTATGCCATGCAAAATACGTACGTGATTTCTGAAACTAGTTTAAATGGCTGCGTCTTAAAAATTTGACATAATAAAGCCAATACCTAAATTAGCACCTGGTTCACGTATATTTTGTATACACCACATATATTTCTCAATCCACACGCAAATATAAAATACTCGGAAAAAAATTCCCCAAGGCTGGTCAAACCTTCCCAGTTCAAATGTACAAAAGACGTAGCTATGAGAGACCACTCCTAGACCAGCATACACACATGAAGCATCGATTGGTAATATTCCCATTTCCCCAAACATACCGGAGGTATGGGTATGGGGGGTGAGCTTTGAAATGGCAAATATTGCCTGAAAGGAAACAACATTTGCTATGTTACTTTTTTCTGATGAGCATAGTTTATGCACAATAAAATTAATCATCTAAGCATATGGTTTGTGAACCCCAACACTGTGATACTGCCTATAGAGTTTCATTACGAACACAATGATTACTACTCAAGATTCCTAAGCCTGATAGTATGGAGTCAAGCAGAACAGTCAACTGAGAACAAGGAAAAACCACATTTTTCGAAATTCACTTGAAATGTTATTAACAAAGTCTATCAAAAGTTTTCTGGTAATACATAATGCATCCACAACCATTATTTTTTTTTTACAGTTAACCCACTTTTTATTTCGAAACCATTTAAGAACTTTAAAAAACCTCTACATCATTTTGAGATATTACAACATATGCTAAAATGCTTGTTTATTTGACTTCCATTAAATCAATTTACTTAATTATGCACTGAGTCCCATTTCATAAATATAACATTATCTGCACCATAAAATACCCATTCAAAGCATGACGATATCCATTAAGAAGTCGTAAGTATCTGAATTCGAACTATATTTTGAAAAATATTAACTCTTGTGAATGTATGCTCTCATACTCAAATATACCCGTGAATCATTTAATATTCTCTGCCTTCATTTTCTACACTCAGTAAGCTAACGCGAGAATAATGTTCACCTATTTATTCATGTAAACCTCCCTGATTGTGTCTTTGATTTGAACCTTGATATAAATGTGGTGGTCTGTTGTGAGTAGGTCTATCGAAATCCTTTATTGAAGTGTATCTTTGCCTTTCACTTAAATCTACTTTCAAAATTTGTGTTCGGAATTCCGTAAGATTCGTAAAATTACGATTCGCCCAACGATCCTGGTAGTTTTGAGGAAGCTGTGAAATTATTACTTCTGCTAACTATTCGTCCGCCATTGGAGTGTCGAGATGTCTCGTCCTATCAGAAATTCTAACAAAATGTTGCTCCAACGTGTTTTTGAATTTTTGGGTTCATACCTTTCCAAACGTAATCGTGCACATACATTCCCTTGAATGTGAGCATTCCAATACTTGTGGAGAAAAGCTTCACGAAATTCCGAAAAACTTCCTATGTGTTCTTTCTCCATTTCCCACCAATAAAAAACTGTTGTCTATAGACTTACGCCTAAACATAACAATAATTCTGATTCGCTTAACCCAAATATCCTTCCATACTCTTCCAGTTTTCTTAAGAATACTATCGGATTTTCGTTATTGTTACCTGAATATGTGGGTAAACTTTCTGACCACTGTTTTGCTGGGTGGTGAAGTAATGCGGCTGTAGGATGCAGTAGTGCCAATGAGCTATCACTTACTTCCTTACGATTTGGCAAATTCTCACTCGTCAAGTTTGAAGATGCTGCAACATTACTTGCATCAGCATTTCCAGTACTACTACTAGACTGACTCTTAGCTATACGTTCATTCAATTCGCCGCCTAGTATTTTGTGTAATACCCTATTTTGATTCTCAAAATCTTGTTTAACTGGTAAACCATCTATGGTAGTTCGTTTTAATTTTTTTCCATATGGCGTTCAAAATTTACCAATTGATGGTCAACATTATCTAACACTCTTGTACAGGAAATTGAGGCACCTGCAGAACTGTTTTCTTCTACTAAGGAAATACATGTCTCAAGTTCACACATCTGGGCCTCCAACGTTGAACATGCCTGTTCGAACTCTGTGGACATTTTCTCTTCAAGCGACTTTAATTGACCTTGAACATTATTTGCTTGAGATTGTACTGAAACTACATTCTCCTCAGTGATTTCTAGATGATGAGAAATTCTTTCGTACCTTAATTTCTAGCCTCTCAAATCTCCCTGTAATTCAGTTACTTTGCTAGCTTGCACTTTCTGGTTTATTATTATGTTAGATACAGTGTTTCCCAGTATAGCGAGTGTGGTTCGTGTTTCCTCAACCCTAGTGCTCATATTGCCTATATTGTGGAAACATCTGTGATTTTATTTTCCAAACCGTCAAACCTCTCATTATGTTTAGCTCTCTCGAAAACCATCAAATCTTGCATTCTGTTCATTACGAAATACATTTTGTTCGGCATGAAAGTTACCAAAGCAAGCCAACAAGCTGGACAAAATATTCTCCATGGAATTCTGACTTGTAACATTTGTCTGACTAATGGAAGGAACTGCGGCAATAGTTGAAATAATTATTTCTTGCTGGAGAAATTCCTGCATGTCGTTCTGACTTTCATACATCTCGTTTTCAGAGCCACTAGACCTATCATTTAATACTGGCATTAATTCTAAACTTAAAGTATTAGATTCGTCATCACCATATTACTTTCCCTGGTTTTTCTTAATGAACGCCTAAGAAAATACGGCTCTCTAGTTTCCTTTTCATTCATTACCTCTTTTATATTTCTCGTGAAAACCTCATGTCATATCTACTTTTATTTCTCTTCGACTATGCGGCGTTTCTTATTCCATTCTGATTTCAGTCGACACACAACACACTATATTGGAATTGTTTTTCAATCCATGATTATGTGTTATGTATTTTTCATTTTGTAAATAAATGTTTTGTAGGTAAGAAATGTACTGCGATGTTTCTTCGTATTTTTTATATTCCTTTCCTTTGTATTGAAAAAGGGGATGCATTGGGGGGGGGGGGGGGGGATATCTGAACATTTATTTTATGCTATTAAATATATGGAGTGATATAAATACACATCAAAGACATCACACTTGATACTCAAAAAGTGAACCCTTCAAAAAACCTATTATTAAAATGAATAGCGAAATATATATAGCTTCCTTAAGGAAACGTCCAACATGGTATACAGAAATATATATAAATAATATTAGATTGACAAAAGACAAGCAAGAAGAGTTAAATTCATGCCTCCCTCTTTTCCACTCGATGTGTTCCCTTTAACATACCCGAAAGGAGAAATTATGTTTAAGTTGGTGGATGAAATGTTTATGTTGGTCAACATGTTTGCACTTGTGTGTGTGCGATGCATGTAACATGATGTTGTTATCAGTTACAATAGTGTATTGCGCTTGGTTGTAATCGGAAGTTGTTTATCGCCTAGAAGTGGCGGCTTGGTGGGGCCTGGAAGTACATCCGGTGATAAGGTCCCAGCACATAGTGGCAGCGACTAGAGATACGGAGTGCTGCCGCGGAGATTCACCATTCGCATGTTAAATGCCGCGCGAGTAGGTTAAAGTAGTAGGTGAAGGTTGATCCTAGACTTTTCTGTTTTCGGGTTTTTTGTGTTCTTACTTTGTTTTGAGGTATGTATCTATGTTTTATTATTAGTTTAATTCCTTTTTGTATATTATATTAATTTTACAATCATTAACAGTATTGATTATGTGTTTTTGCAGATTTAATCCTGACATGAATCGGAGGCGAATTCGTTCTTTGGTTATTACCCGAGGAAATATTTTGTGAGAACAATTTTCTCCTTGGCTAGACCAACACGGTCTAAACGTTTATTTATTGCTTATTAAACTTTAAAAAACATGCTCCTTTGTACTCGTACACACCACATGACAGTATCCAATTTTTGTAGGGGAAATTACTACTGATTACTAAATTATAGAGGTGGGTAGCAAAATATCTTATTTTCCTAATGTAAAAATTACCATGTCCAGGCCCCAGTGTTTATTATAAGATAAAGACAAATAATAAAGACTGGTTTCAAAAATGTACTACATGTAAATCCATTTGAATAAAAGAAAGGAATAGTTTTGCGTTGAAAGGCATCACAAATTTGAGACACCTGTCTCAAATTACTGCAAAATTCTCCCAACACCAAGTATCTTTTTGACCAAGACACCTACATGAAGACTACAAAAGTTCACCATTTGTGACATTTATGAACTAAAAAAAAACATGTACGAGAGTACGGAGAAATATCCCTGTATCTACAACAACACACATTACCTGGATTTATAATATGACTAACCTATTGCCCATGTCCATAATTGATTCTGTGTAGAAAACGTTTCTTGTTGATTGCAGGAAAAGAGTTTACTTAATTCACTGTTCAGAAGGTCTCGTGTCGAGAAGGAGCCTGCACCAAATGATATTAGTGAGATTGATCCAAACAGGATAATCTGTTGGAAGACTTTTCCAATTCATGAGGGCAAGGCAGACAATACTACTGTAATTAGTGTTTTAGGTAATGCATCTATGTATTCACGTAAGAAGATGAAGATCGAACTTGGTGATCAGATTTGGTTGTATCTGTAATTATTTGGTACTACTGGCGACATGCGTATTCTTGGTCATGTGGAATTGTTTTTCAATCCGTGATTATGTGTTAATATTTTTACAAGCTGTGGCTGCCCAGCGCTGTGGGAGATGATCCACCTCGCCCTCCCCTTCCTGAAATGATGTGCTTGTGGCTAGCTGCCCTCCTTCTGGGAATCCCATGAATATCGACAGTGTTGAGATTTGCTGCCGCCACAGGTCTCATCTCGCCTACTGAGTTTCCGATGCATTTAGCGACGATGCAAGAATGTTCTGGTGAGACTGGCTGGCGGAAGACTGTTGGGTAAGATTCTAGCGGGTGGCCAAGACACTATACATACTGCCACAACCCAGTGGCCGGCAGTCTTTGATGGAGGCCGTCTGGCGAGTGTGCGCGAGCGAAGGGAAGTGTGGACGACGACAAGAGATTGCGGGATGACTGCAGGCGTGGCGTGAAGGGACGAAAGGGTGTGAAACCGACGTGTGAAGCCTGCTGTCCATGAGTGCCCTTGGAGGACTCTAGAAAATTGCGACTAGTGGGACATGGCCTAAACTGAGGTGGGACTGAATGGAAGCGTAATATGGATTTTACTGTAAATATTCGAACTGTCAATTTGGACACATATTTTACATATTATTCGAACAGGTTGATACACTGTCTATTGGGACTCATCTTTGATTATTTAATTTAATTGATTTCTTTGTGGTAATTATAAATTGTATGAAATTGGAGTAAGTAGTTGTGTAAGAGGTATCAATTAATTGTGAGATTTTGAGTTTAGAAAATTTTGCTGTAGTTATCGTATATAAAATAAGGAAATTATAATTAATTATTTTATTTGATCAAGACCTCCATCCTTTAACGAACTAGATATAGCCCACTTAATTTCTAGAGAGAGAAATCGTAACACTGGTGTCAGAAGTGGGATGGAGGCAATTTATAAAAATAAAATAATTAAACAATTGTAATTAGTATTTGTAAATATCACTATATTTCAGCAATAGGCTGAGGAATTGTTTTGAATTTCTTGAATGCTAACTAGACAATGTCGGCAGACATGGAAGCACTCTGCTCTTTAATAGAAAGTTTGAGTGGCCAGATAAATAGTAAAATAGATACTGTAAATAGTAGAATAAATAGTGCTGTAGATAGTGTTAATGAATCTGTAAATAGCCAAATTATTAGTGTTTGTGAATCTGTAAATATCCTAATTATGAGTGTCAGAGAGAATTTAAACGAAAATGCAGATAGAAAAATAGACAGTGTGAATGAGAATGTGGAAAGAAAAATAGAAGCTGTGAGCGAGTTGGTGAACCAGAAAATCAACAGTGTTGAGCAAGAAATGAAACAGGAAGTGTGCGCCCTCAAGAAGGAGTGGCAGGAGTTCTTGCAGTAGCAGGAGAGACGACATGCAGGGGCGGAAGAGGAGCCGAGTTTGGTCACCACCGAGACGATGAGTGCGGCAGCGAGAAGAAGGTAGAGGTCGATGCCAGTGCAGCTATCACAGGAGATGCGCATTAGTTCTGCAGTGTGGAAACTCCCTAGCCATGGGTGGGTAAATGCATCACAATTAATCCCGCCCCCTACGATGGACAAACACCTTGGCACGAGTACCAGGGAACCTGTTAGAGATCGTTGCCACCCTGAATGACTAGACTGTAGAGCAGCGGGCGTGCTAGTTGGTGGCTGTACTGAGGGGATCAGCGTCGAGCGTACTGCAGTCGCTGCCGGAACGACATCGTCTAGAATACTCCACACTTGTGTACAAGGTGGATTCTTTTTTTTTTTTGATGTGCTGTAGAAATGGTCTCCTGGAATACGATTTGCCAAATGAATTTTAATGCCAAGGAGTTTGGTATATTTCATGGTGTGCCTTTATACTCATGGTTAAGTGTAATGATGGTTTTTACTCCTTCCCGATGGTATTCTTGATATTAGTATTCCATGTTGTACTTTTTAGTGAATCATTAGGTTACTTTCCTTTTAAAGCTGTAATGGTGCTTGATTTACTCAAAGAGTCATTTTAACTTTTTTAATGAGATTTCACAAGTGTTTATTCAGGTTGGGTGGTTTCTCAGGATATATTAATATTGTTGTTTTTCTGTTGGTTCCAGTGCATTAGTGCTCACTCCTTCCCCATATTCATCGATTAGTAGCAAGCAACAGAAATTTACAGATGAAATTTTTTATTTTTCAAATCACGTTGCAAAGTTGTTGTTCTTGGCGATAATGTATAGATGGGCTTCAATATATTTGTATTGATTTTGAAATTTTTGTGTCCATGCTTTCTTGATTTTTTTAATGATGTGCGTCCTTCTCCTTGCCTTCCTTTAGCCCTGCTACGCGCTAAAGGGGCATAACAAAGTAGTTATGCTTGTTAAGTTGGTGGATCAAATGTTTATGTTGGCCAACATGTTTGCACTTTTATGTGTGTGTGTGTTGCATGTAATAGGATGTTGTTATCAATTGCGACAGTGCATTGTACTTGGTTGTAACTGGAAGTCGTTTATCTCCTGGAAGTTGTGTTTTTTTGTTCTTACTTTGTTTTGAGGCATGTATCTGTGTTGTTTTAATAGTTTAATTCCTTTTTACATATTATATTAATTCTTACGATTATTAACAGTAATGAATATGTGCTTTTGCAGGTTTCATTCTGACATGAACCGGAGCCGAATTCATTCTTCTGGTTATTACCAGAGGAGGGTTTATTGTAATATTGTGTCTTTTAATAAGGATGTCAATTATGATGATAGGTCTTGGACAGTTTTAAGATCCTTGATATAGAAGAGTTATATTTTGTTGTCTTTTATGTACCATGTTCGTCTTCAAGGAATAACTGCTAAAGCTGGTAGTGGTTTGTTGGAAATGTGCTCCTTCAAAAGGTCTCACATCGAGAAGGAGCCTACCTTGATCATGAGGGCAAGGCAGACAATACTGCTGTAATTAGTGTTTTTGGTCATGCATCTATGTATTCACGTAAGAAGATGAAGATGGAACTTGGTAATCAGAATTGTTTGTATCGGAAATTAGTTGGTACTACTGGTGACATGTATATTCTTGGTCATGTGGAATTGTTTTTCAATCAGTGATTATTTTTAGTATTTTTTATTTTGTAAATAAATGCTGTGTAGGTAATAAATGTACTGCTGCATTTCTCTTTTTATTGCATTCTTTCCCTTTATATTATAAATCAGGGTTTATTGAGGGGGAGGGGGTGGGGGTTTATTTGAAGATATATTTTATGCTATTAAATATACGGAGTGATATAAATACATGTCAAGTACATCACACTAGATACTCAAAAAGTGCACCCTTCAAAAATTGTGTCCTTATCACATGTCGAGAAATGTTATTGCAAAAATGTTATAACCCTTTTGAATGTAATACACATGTTTGTGTAGTACTCAGCCTGCGCTCCCGGACTGGTAGGCGCATGTGGCGCTACACTCTTTTGCACTGCACTGCATTCGCCTGATCTTGCCCACTCCTGCACTCACACGACATTGACACTACTCGCAGGTGATCAATCGTCGAGAGCGCATGAGTGCTGCACTTGGGAAGCGGCCAGCGTGACAAATGGCCTAGAGTGAGGAGCGACACACGTCAAACACTATTCAGACCAAGTGCTGTCAAAACATACTTTGATAAAAGAGTTTACTTAATTTACTCTACTATCATTTGATTATGATTACGTCTCAAAATGTGTAACAACAATAGGAACTACATGAGCACTGATTAATTCTGTTATTTGCTTGGAATTCTGTTAAATGCACAATGTTGCAGTTAATGACTTCCCACTTTAAAATCATTAAAATATTTAAACCTTTTATACTATGAGTCTTTTCGAGACTTCTAGGATGTTTAAGAAGGAAGCCAAATTAGTTACTTGTAGAAAATTAAAGTACATATGGTACAATTTTACTTTTCCAATTAACAGTTCTTTAATATTTACAAATAAACATGTCTCACATAATATCCTGCATGGATAGTATATTGAAATCAGGTTATATCTTACTTGAAGTCAGGGCATTGTTCCGAGATAGCTTGTCGCACAACTTTAGCGGCAGATACTAGAGTCATCTACGGACAGAATTCCAAACGAACAACTGTAGTTCCCGAATAAGTCGTAGAGCGCCTCCTTGTACGGCAATCACCCCACATGGCGCAGGTTGTAACGTGAAATAGACATTTTCACACAACCACTTTCTACTTCATTGTTGCTTGTAATGAACCACCATGGTAGAAACAGGAATCCTCATTCCTCTCTCTTCGAAAGGATTGTTCTATCATGTAAGTTCCTTATCACAGATTAACACATGTTTTTATGATTACTCCATGCAAAATGTACTGCACAAAAAATACATAGAGATTATTATGATATGATCCTGAAGGGTATTCAAATGAAAAAGTCACCTAACTTATTATATGTAGTTCCTACAGACACAGTAAAAAATTATATTACATTTAAAAAACATCTGATACGTAACAATAAATGAAAATAAAAATACTGATATCAGGGTAACCATCATGCAATAGTAAACAGTAAATCTGTGTCATTCCAGTTCAATATAATTAATATGCACACTTACATTGCACACTTACATGTTTCTAGCATACAGCTGACAAAAATTATTCTCTGTTGTTGTCCAATTCAACACCTCTCACATGAGTCACACTTCATCTTACATGAGACAAAAGCTGTAATATAACAAATATCCAGAAACAACTGACCGAGATTGCACCACCAAATTCACAAATGCATAGCTGATACACAACCAATAAAGTTCTTGAAATTGTAGCCTCCATTCAAAATTCACTAATATCAACACAATCAAATAAAAAAGGCACCATGAATGAATTCTACAATTTCGAAGACTGCTAAAAAAGGGCTGGCCTTTACACCATAACTGATCATTCTTTCGTAGATAAAACTGTATTTCAGCACATTGTTGCTCGTGAATCCACAACACAGGTAAAATCATAAACATTGTCAAACACAAACAAATGTGTAACAGTATGTATGATAATTTCTTGCAGTTCAAAATACTAACAACTTCCACAACAGGGAAAGTTGTGTAAACCTAGAACATTTTGTAACTGCATATACAGATTTATTTATTTACTATCAAATTTCTCCAGCGCTCCTATGATTAGTTGCAGCTCTGGGATATAGCATAAGTCAAAAATGTTAAAAAATAAACATATACCTACACAAATATTTGCAAATACTCCTTGTGGCTCTTTTTTTGAGTCCGAGAACTTACATAGTTTGAGAAAAAGGTGCCCACTGAATTATACAGTATGTTGCAACAGCATGAAAATAGGAAAAATAAATTTAAGGGAGGATGTTTTTAGAATATATGATCATTTATGTATTGCGTAACACATTGCACTTAGTTTTGGGACTATGTTATTAATGAGTGTATTCTCATAAATATGACTGTCAATATTTTTAAGCCTAAAATTTTGTAGGCTAGCTTTCTTTCAAATCATAGTCTCTATATTTTATTAAAAGGTCATAGTCCTCTTGTTTTTTATGGGGAATTTCATTAAAACTATTTTATCGCAGTTTAAAGGAAGATTATTTCCTTCAAACAATTTATCTAGTTATGAATATTCTCATTTAATGGTCACCATTAGTGCTGTAGGATTCTCATCTTTAGATAAAAATGTAGTTAGGTATCATCCACAATGAGTAGAATGTTGGAATACAGATAATTTACATATAGCTTATTAAAAATCAATTAAGTGGAAAGTGGTGGTTTTTACTTCACTGCTGGCCGCTTCACAGCCATAAAATTGTTTTGGGTCTTCTACCCACTGCATGACTGCAACCTCCTGACAGCGTCTTATCTTATTGTGTGTATCTGGTATGTAAGATGGCCATTCAACAGCCTCACTCAACATGTAGTGGTATAAGAGAGGACCAACACTCTCATTAGATAGGCATGACAGGTTTATTGCGTCATCACATCGTCACCTCGTTGCGAGTTGAACTGAGGAGAGCCACATGGGTAAACAGTCCACTCCCTAGATGAGCCTCTCGTGCTCTGGCGCCCTTTGCAACTCTACAAGTACAGTAGAATGTTGACTATCCGGACCAATAGGGACCAAAGGTAATACGGATAATCGAAAATTCAGATAATGGAAATATGTTGAAAATTAAGATAAAAGAATTTGTAAAAAATAAAAAAACACTTTCGTACAATGTAAAATTGATTACACATGCATAGAACACTAACTTATCAAAAATAGACTCTGTACATAAAATAAAAAAGTTAAATCAGTTAGCAAGTACCCATCCCCTTCCCAGCTGTGTTTACTGTGAGCGACATGTGAAAGGACACATCACAAGAGCACACACATGTATTTGTCTCTCCTCAGCGGGTAAGGTAAACACTGACAAGATGCTTTCGTGTTTTTACTATTCTCTTTATTTTTAAAACGAGTCCGGATAACTGGTCGTCCGTATAACTGACGTTCAGATAATCGACTTTCTATTGCATTCTAAAACCTGGTATCGTAAGTCAAGCCTCCCTCCTCCCCACTACTAAGACCACAACATCCCATTTATCGAGGTGTGCTTGTCTGCTTCTATTGTGATATTGCATTTGGCACTGGTACGGTATTGTTTGAGTATAACATCTTTGAAGCACAGGAAATAGTTATAATGAGTAAATACAAATACATAACACAATGACAGGTGAACGCAAACTGATCTAGCTCACAAGACCTGCAAGTGACTGTAGCTGCGAAAAAAAAGTACAAATGGTGCAAACAAGATCACATGACACAAAATTAAAATTGAAAAAGACTGTGGGTCGAAGGAGGGATGCTGCGAAAACGGAGGGCGACACACACAAAGTTCAGGTTACTAACAAATGATTATGGCACACAAAAATTATCAGAACAAAAGTAGATCACCACTGTGACACGATTCGTGTGCAACACATATGGCCAGCGGGATCCGACCAACTGGCCTCACTTAGACTGGAACAATCGAGTTAAAACAAACACTGAAAATAATCCCACATAATGCACTGGCTTACTACATCCATTAACACTTATTAATTGCTTTAACACATTGTACTATAGGCAGTCTGCTCAAATACGCGATGCCATATGTGCTGATTTTAACATTTGCCCGCAGGCTTTAAATTACGTATGATTTAATAAAACACATTTACTGACGTAATTACTGAGTTCTGTCTATGTTACAAAGAGACATTGCACAGACTAGCACACTCCAATAGTGAATGGGTCACAGGAACTTTTCATGCATGGATATTTCTGTCAAGCATGCATGAATATAGGGCACGGGATACTGGCACTATATATCATATTACTGTGATATGAGTGTCTACAAGTTGAATGACACAAGATCAAAATACACTATCTCTCAAATTCATTTTACTGTTGATGTGTGTCGCTCCTTATCCTAGGCTATTTGTCAGGCCACTCCCAAGCACAGCATACACTCTCGACGACTGAGCTCTGGCGAGTAGTGTCAGTGTAGTGTGAGTGCAGGAGTGGGCAAGATCGGGCAAGTGCAGTGCAATGCAGAGAGTGTAGCACCTCGTGCACCTACCAGCCTGGGAGAGCGGGCGGAGTAATACATGAACACATGTATTGCGTTAAAAATGGTTGTAACATTTTTACAAGCACATTTCTCGCCACATGATAAGGGCATGTGACCCGCAAATAATGTTTAATGTGTCTAGAAACCCTTATGCCCCAATGTTGTTGTTTTAAAGTGGTATTGTTTTCTTTCACAAATGTTTATTTTCAGCACCACCAATGTTATGTCCTCTCCATTTCATCCCAATCGCAAGGTAAGTCTCAGAAATAATTATTGATTTGTGTTTTTGTAGTGTTTGAGAGTATTATAGCATGTAACGGGAAATTTGTTCCTCCGCGTGTGCAAGTAGATCCCTCCAGGGCGCGTGGGCCCGCCACCGCTAGCCCTCGCACCACTCTTCATCACCGGTCATGTTTCAGCAATAGTTAAGTATATCAGGAACTTTTTTAGTTTTCGCCATTCGGGATACCCCCCATCCCCCTCGCCGCTCCCGGAATTCCATCGCATGGGGAGTTTATAATTTATCAGCACACCTAACCTTAATGCAAGCCTCGGACTTCATCTACTGTATAGCCTTCGTCGCAGGTTTAAAGCGAGCAGTTGTATACGTTATTCTCCTGGAGGGAATGTTCAAGTTTGCAATAAACCGCATGAACTGATGAATGCTTTTATTCGATTGCCGAAAGGCACTTAAGGGCACGGGCCCCTTAAAACCCGCCATTTCCTGATGCAAGTATATATGTGAATTTAAGGGTAAATATTAATTTGAATGTGCTGCAACCTAACCAAAGTACTACGAGTAGCATTTATGGGCGTGTGGTTTGGCCCTGATAATCCATGCTTAGGGAGTTATGTTTTGATTACGTAGACGTCATATTTTATTTGCAATACCAAGCGGTGATTGGGCCGCCCGAAGAGCTCCTCGTTTAGAAAACACCGAGGTCTCTACATCAGGTGAACTACTGCAAGATATACACGGGAATGTGGTCCGTGTGATCGGCCCGCGGCACCCCGAGGTTACGAGGACTCAGCTGTACTGCAACTGCATCAGTGATGCCGCCACGGCGACGTCTGGGGCCTACCATACATACAATTCCTAACACCTTTTTTTCCTAATTCTGTTCACCGCCTTTGTAAATCCCAATCAACCTCATCTCGTCCAGTCAACCACCGTCACTGTAAATAGTTACAGAACTGTGATAGAGAGACACTCTGACTATAACAACAAATAACAAAGTAAAAGAATGGTGTTTGGCTGGTGTATACTGTGTCACCCATAAAAAATATGTAGTAGCCCTTGCCAACCCTGCTGAAAAAAAAAATATGAAAATTGTACAAAAACAGTCTCGTGTTCTGTATGTAATTGTTTCTTAACTGTTCATACTAATAGAAAAATGTTCAAGTATGGTTACCTTTACGGTCGAATATAAGTTTGTGTCTGTCTGAATAGTATTCATAATGATTTTAGGCTGTACTCAAACTGTAAGTTCGGTTCCATACAGTTAAAATTTTCAAAATATTCTGTCCAGTCAATATCAGCTTGACAAAACAAACATTTATTAAAAAATACAACGACATACTGGCCATAGTATTTCTATACTATGCTGAAAGTATTATTAGCATACTGTTACATAATACTGCCAAGCAATTAAATTATTTGGTACTAGCAGAATCAGTACAGCTGATGCTCACTGAGGTGGTATACTTTATACTTTATTAGAGTATTTAGCATGGTAATTAAAAAAACAGGTTTGGTGTGTAAGGAGGACTACTTTTAGTGTACTTGTATTTAACATGATTCAGGTTCTAAAGAAGATGAGTTTTATTTGTCTTCAAACTACAACAGGGTTAACTACCAGAATATTCCACATTCTTAGCATATTTAACTTTAAAGTTATAACTTATGAAATCTCCACTTTTGTATGCTGCCAATCAAGATTTGGATATAATATAATTTTATAAACTGAATAGTCAGCCCAGAACCTGAATTTTGTTTAAAATTGTTGTTGTGAGATCAGCACTTCTCTGTATGCTCTAAATTATAGTGGTATATCAGCTCTTAATTAAAAAATATATATATGTGAACCAATATAATAAGATCTTTCTTTGGTTCTGTATATCATTTTTTGAAACTATTTGGATGCTGTTGATTCAACTTTTACAAATTGTTGGCAAATATCCTTCCTGTTCCACACATTTGTTAAAATTTGGTATTTCTTTTGCTGTGTTTGGTAGATAAACGTGAATTTCTATTAAAAGTGGTAAGCATATTTGCATTCCACAACGTCTTCTGGAAATCAGTAATAATAACTCCTACCCATGCACTCCCTAAAATATTGAACTTAAGTATTGGTTCAAATTTGACGTTTACTTTTATAATAATATTTTGTTCATGTTTTACTTCTGATTATTGACATGGTTTGTAAGTCCTACAAAGCAATCTTGAGACATTAATGCAAATTATGCATCAGATGAGAGACCTGTTGATGCAATGTTTACATAGTATTTGCTTTTTTTTCCCTTCATCCCCATTATGGGGATTTAAGAAAATATTTTGGTGAAAATCCGCATTTAAAGTTTTAACAATTTGATTTAAGATTGCAATATTTAACCATGGCATTTTGGACTTTTGAATAGCTGACTATAGGTCCCCGCCTCCTGGCGTTAGTGTCACGTGACTGCGATGTGTGGGACAGCAATTATGCTCACTGAACTCAGCTATACAGTCAATACATAAATAGGTAACTTCTTACCTGATTTGGATTGAATAATAGTATAAAGTAGGGCTTTTAATCGTAGCAATATTTCATTGTATTATCATTTTGACCATGTTTACATAATCAAAACTATTTAAACTGCGGAACACATATTTGCCTGGCCAATAACGACATGTGAAAGTTGCATTTTGTCCTTTATGCAGGTATTTTTATACATCTCAGGATTCGCATTATAGGACAATGCCAAATTCCGGTGGATTTTTCTATAAATAAATAAATGCAGTTCCTTAGGTATCATACGACTTTCTCAAATAAAAATGTAACTTATACACAAAAAAATAGTTTTAACTTTTATGCAAAAAATACATGTGCAGATGTAATGTACATGTACACAACATGCGGATATTTACTTTTATATATGTAAAAAACAAAACATTCTGACCAACACCACCAGAGGCTACAAGGCATACGATATAAGGAGAAATCAATATTTGAATGTGACAGCGATGGCGCATCAGTGCATGAACTAGGGCCGCGCTGGTTTAGTGGTTAAACTACTTGCCCCACACTAAGGCGAACTGGGTTCGATTCCCGGAGGGGTCACTCCTGAACTTTTGTACGTGGGAATTGTGCGGGCCCGGCAGGATTTCTCTGAGGTTTCCCATTTACCCTGCCGTTGCATTCTGGCACTGCTCCATTCTCATTGGCTCTCAAGACCACAATGTTAAGAGCTGATTCAGTACAAGAACTCTTGTCTGAGAAAGACCAAATATATAGCCTATGTTCTAAATCTTCTGTTCAGTGTCTTGGGTTTTAGAATAAAGAATTATTATTTTTAGTGTAACATCAATAATTTTTTTATATGGGTTTCTGTAAATTTAAAAATTTCCCTTTTTATCCAAGGTTGGCAAAGAAAATCACAAAAAAAAAAATATATTTTTTTTGCCCCAAGTTTCCTGTGTTATTTTGAGTAATTTTATTTCTGAAAACCATTTTGTTACAATGAAGAACTTGCCAGTTGTGATATGAATGAACGTAACTCAAGGTCAGTGCTGAGAGAACGCAATGCCTTGAGGCATTGTTGTAAACAGCAACACACTGCATGTTGAAAAGCAGCGGCAGCAACTGTGACTGGATGTGTCTCACCATTGGCAGGTGTGAGATCCTAGGCTACCATTAGGTGATTGGAAACTTACTTACCACATGGATAGCCCCAGGCAGAATTGGTACAACAGTCAAGTGTGGCTCATGAAATACCGGTGGCATGTAGCAGGACGTCGACTGCCAACTGAGGTCATGCAGGAGAGCCATTTACGTTAGCAATCGATGTATGTGACTTGTGCAACAATCAACTTGCATCCTATGGTGTATAGGATTTCCTCGGAGATGTGTAAGTAGGTCACCATACATAACACATTACATGACTACACATGGGGTCTAATATGGACTGTTTATACAACCAGGCATGTAAATGAAACACAGTTTTAGTGTAGCTGCCCTGCTATCAAAATGTAGACCTAGGTAATTGGTAAAAACTGAAAACACTTGTGGCATGTAACTTGTTAAAAACCAAAATCATTCTTTACATTCTGTATAATCCAACACTAACTGGTTATGCACACGGCTGTGATCAGCAATACATGACACCTATGCCATTTTTTAAAAATTAATTTTACTTGGAGTCAGCATATTGTAATTAAATCCCAATATTTGTAGTAAGAATGGTGTTGTTTAAAGAGAATGGCAGTTTTTTTTTTGTTTTTGTAAGGACATTGTGCTATTGTCTGTTACATACTTACCTGCTTTATGTTTAAAAAATCTTCTAATTGAAAATGTTAGCAAAGCTGCTTGTCTATGTAAAGTAATTTTTTTCTCCGCAAACTAAGAGTAATGATGGCACTTTGGCATTGTTTGTCTTGCCTCTTTTGGATTGTTGTATTTATAGAAGAAAAAAACAATTAAGTAAAATCTGGTATAGGTTAAATTTTTTTTTTGGTGTGTTTCAAATTGCAGTAGCATATGTGTTGCTGTTCCATTTTCTTGTTAATTGCATAATAGTTTTTATAGTTCAATTATATCGTAACATCTATCTGGTCTTTTATGTTAGGCAAAGTGCTAGCATGGGATTATATTTGCATTTTACAAGTTTATTTCAAGTTTACCAGTTATGTAAATGTTATGTCACAGAAATTCTACTTAATATCAGTTTTATTTTGGCGTATATTTCTACATTTGGTAATATTTGTTCCCCCACTATAGAGCTGTGTTCGAATTAACTCTCTCTCTCTATCTATCTCTCTCTCTCTCACACACACACACACATACATGCACATACACGCACGCGCGCGCGCACACACACACTATGTCACTTACACTTGAGCCCTTCAGCTGCCACAGTTCTACACATTCCCTTTATCCCTATTTAAGGAAGTGAGTACAATTTAAAACACCCATTTTAATTTCCAAATTGTTAGCAATAAATACTCAACCAACACATTTTCTTATGTTGTCTTGGTTTTTTGTACCAACAAGTGTTCAGCAAACGGCAGAAATAAGCTGCATAACTGTTAAGAACAATTAACCTTACAGCGTAGGGCATGTGTAGAGGACATCACTCTTGCCCCTAATTTAATGGGACATTCAAGGTGCATTCATGCCCTTATCACGAATTCACATGGTGGCAGTTCAACGTCACTGCCATTGATGCACTTTTCAGGGACACACAGACAGGCAAGGGCCCTTGGTTAGTAAATTAGAGCACACACTAAGTTAGTTTAAATTAACATGTTACTTTGAGAAGCAACACCTAAATTAAGTGAACATTTTTTTTTAAAACAGTACTCATGCTTTCTTGTGACATGCAGCTCTGTAGGTAGCAGTATTTGGAAAAAAGAATACACTGACTTCAGTGCAAACAGACTTTTTTTTTGCAAGGGGGGTTGTTTATTGTGGATGGCAATAAACTTTAGTTTTGTGCACATTTTTTTATAAAGAATTCCATTATAATTTTAAAAGTTTTACTTCATAATTTCTCTGATATTTGCAACTATCCTCACTGAGCGGAATTTTTGGTTGAAGTTGTACTTAATTCAAAAATGGAATTTTGGGGCATTATTGAGCGACTTGTACTTCTCAAATATGACATTTTCAGTATTTTATCTTAATTTAGTTATACTAATGAGTAACAAATTTTAACTCGGATTCCAAGTACATTCTTTAGAAACAAATCAAATGTTAACTATATTTGCTATGAAAACTTTTCATAAGGAAAGGAAGATACTAAAAGGCAGCTCTTATTTATGTTAAATCGGAATATTACGACACAACTCCTTGGGTTATGTAAAGTTATTCTTGTTCCACTGACACACACAAAGAACATATCACAGTTTTAAAAACAAAAAACATGTAACTGATTACAACACTGATTACAACACGTTTGACACTTGTTAGCCTATGCATGTTTTCATTCGGGATAAGCATGGTTGTTTATGTTAAATCGGAATATTATAATACAAAAATCATTGAATTATACAAATTTAATCTTCTTTTAATTGTCATGCAAAAATTATAACAATTTTAGAAATTCAAAACACGAATTTGTGTTAATTTAACACTTGTTCATGTATTCTTGTGGGAGAAACCAGATTGTTTTGGGTCACACTTCTACTATTACTATTTCTACTCGAGCTTCACTAAGCGTGCCCAAAACGATGGCAAATGTCCAAACCTATATTTATGCCGGTGGTAGCATGCAAGGCGAAGCAGTTCGCGAATGATGACAAGTAGCAGCTTTTTGCCGCATAAATGTCTGTATCGCAGCGAGGTCCATCGTCTCGACCACGCACACTGGTTGGTTATCAGCGCGCTGCTCTCTTAACACTTCGTTGTCAAGAGCCGCCCAAACCTGTATACTCTCTTAATCACCGCACTGCATATACTGCCCCCTCCTTAAGGTGTAGTACTAGTTAGGTGCAGTCAGCGATACCGAAAAATATCCCATCTAACTGCAAGAAGTTCAGCTATCTGCCGCTAGGTACAGCAGCATTGAAGCAGCTATGGCGCCAGTTTGTCTGCTGGTGCCTATAGTCCATTCCGATTGGAAGCGACTTATGAAAATCAACCTTTGACTAAACACTCTAGGCATAACTTGTCAACCTGTTCTTTCAATAACTTGTATTCCACAAATATATAACACTGTGGTTAACTTTAGAGTACCGTATTATTGAATAAATGAAACTTTACCTTAATATCCCTATAACTTGTAATATTTATTTCTCTTTAAATATGAATTAACAACAGCGAAGGCAGCGACATGTTGGCAACGACTGATAAGAAATAGTTCACAGTTAAAATATTATTTTAACCTAGTTTTTTGGTATACTATTTGTAAATTAAATGGTGCCTATTAAATTATTTAAATATTTAGGTAGCCCCGGTGGCAACATATCTCATTTTTACAGTTTAAAATAACAGCGGAAAATATAGTGAGTAGGCCGTAATGGAACAGTGTTGTTTTATCGAGCGAGATGGCAACTGAAACCAACTTTCAGCTGAGCGAAGCTTGTCGCTCTTTCTCTTTCTTTATCTCTTTCACACTCGGGAAGTTTCACTTCGCTAGTGAGCAGGCAAAATTATACATGTTTTCAATTGTATCATATTTCATACTTATTACAGCAAAAGAATGATTTTTAAATTTGTAATTTAAAACTGAAAAGAGATTTTAATGTTTGAATACTTAATTAAATATGTTTAAATATGATAGCGGGGCAGTTACCAAGTGAAGTTGGCAGACGTGGTGAGCCACGATATGGCGTGTTGCTTTTTGCCAAACGAAGCGTAAATATTTCTTACTCCGAAAAATACTTCACGTTTTTAGACATTGTATTTTTTAAAACTACCTAGGCAAGTTACGATGTTGTGATAAATCTGTGTTGCCACGGCAGTAATAAATATACTGTGACGTGTGTTTCGTTAATCATTGCATCTGTGAAATAGCGGCGCTTTGTGCATCGTGGTCGATACGCTGGCCCTGTGTGCGCGTGATTTAAAATATTTGATTAGCTCTATTTATACGTTTTGATTGTGAACTGATTTTATGACGAAGTTAATTATTTACATCCACGTCTGTTTATTTATCCCAACGTTAAACCTTTGCCCTAAAGAATTTGAAACACAGTCGTGTAACATAATTTGCCACAATACCGGAAGAAAAATATCAAGCCCAGCTCGATAAACTTCAATAAACCTAATAAACAGTAAGTAGCAATACATAGAAATATTAGCGGGATAAAATTAACCGTAGGCTTATTTGTGTTCATATTCATCGCTATTTTTTAAGTTTGTATGACAAAAATGAGCAACACAAGATGTATGCTTGAATTTAATGTGCATTTTTCGTTTGACTGGTTGTTCCTTCGTTTTAATATTTATACCAACTGAGGCTGTCCTTTTAAAGAAATAACCCAACACATATAAATAACAAAAGGATATTTAGCACAGCCCTTTACCTCGCAGTTGTAATAGTGTTAAACGCAGTCGCGGAAAAATACTAACATGCATTACATGTATTGTGCTATGTCGTGGAAAACAAATTTGTTAATGTAAAATAACCGTAAGAATTGTAGTCAATTCAGGAATTTTTAAAACGCCATAAAGTTGACCTATATAGTGTCGGAGGCCTAAACTGTGAATATTCATACTGAATGGTTTTTGGAATATGACAGAATTATTTGAAAAGCTGTAAAAAGTAAACAACCCATTTTACAGGTATAAAAGTAGAAGTCATATCTCAATGTTTATGTTTAGGTGTAGCGAAAGCATACGAACACATGTACACACACAATGACATGTAAATATTGATTTTGACAGATGCCTCATGGCGGTCACATGGTAATGTTTGTTTATATTTGGCGGAGGGATACGAAACGGGCCTGCAAGTAAATATTTAGGAGGGCTCCGAGAAAGTTGCTTCCAGTTGGAAATGGACTATAAGGGGGGGGGGGGGGGGGGGGTAGGGTGGACTTCTCGACCTGCTCTTTACTAATCCTCTCGGACCACTCAGGGCCCAATAAGGAGTGTGGTCAGACGACAGATAACAGGCCAGCATAGCAAGACTTCCGAGTAATATAGACTCTTCCTCGTGATCGTTGCCGATTCTAAAAGAACAATAAACACTCATTTTTAATATTGCAAATTTATTACAATTTCAATTTGTGTGTGGGAGGGGGGTGGTAAGGCACACGGATAAGGTATTTATTCCCCGCACCTATTTAACTTGTCTTTAAAAAGTTTAAGTTTTAAGCAACGAGAAAATAGGCGGTCTAATCTGCTGTGACAAACTGAAAATGTCATTCCGTTCGTTAATAAAGAAACGGAATTAAGGATTAATGCCATGTTGATTTAATTGAACTTTTCAACTACATACTGAAAATGTAGTTAGTTATTTAGCGTATAATGGCTGACGACTAAAGTAATTCCTGGGTTTTTTTTTCTGGTTCTAAATCATACAGATACATACAGAGTTCTTCTGTAGCCACCGTTGATGACGTTTCGGGATTTTTGAACCTTGATGTAGGTGGGTTGCGACGTCACTGTGTTTGTGTCGTTTGACGTTTTTGGGAGTTAAATGGACTTTCAAATAATGCTGCGTTTAACCAGGTTTTTGGTTTTTTTCGACGTTTATTGTAATTTAAATTTGAATTTTTACTTACTTTATTGGTTAAACCCAAGAAAACGCGGGTACACGATTTAGGTGAAGAAGTAGAAGTGACATACAGCACTGTGAAAGACATTATAAATTGGTGGGCTACGATACAATAACATAACTACTCCAGAATATTTCTTAATCTTGAAGACAACATATCGCAAAAAAAATTTAATAATCAGTTTTATTATCTACCCACACACTATTGTATTCCGAATTAATATTCGTTCATAATTTATGAGACTTTCTAAATGCTGTTATGAATGTAATTAAGTATAGGTACGCATTGTCAGATTTGACTTGGTGGAATTTGAATAATAGAGTTTGTAATACCTTGTTTATTTTAACGGCATTAAAGTAGAGTGTCTAAATTCCCATTAATTAGAGATGAATTGTAATTAACTGTGACTATTTGTAGAACTCTAAATATATCTACTTGCCACATGCATGGCACTATAAATTCTCCTACCATTGCACATTGTCGATGCTGAGTAAATTACTAACTTTTCTTCAGAAATATCTTCAAGTCGTTGAATTTATTACAATTGAGACTGAGTTCCATAATCGTGCTGTCAATAAACGAGTAGTACGAAAATAATGTATAAAAATCCATACAACGCTTTATGTATAAAAATGAAAAACATTTCTTGGAGGTGTTTGGTTTTCAGTAATACAATATAGGTTTAGTTCAAAGAGGGGATTACAGAAACATAAAGGCTTCCTGTTATTAGAATGCTTTTTATATGTTTTTGTTAATGGTAATACTACATTATTAATAGCAAATACACATTCTTTAAGTGTAATTTGTTTAAGGTAAATAAATCTATCTTCATACCAAAGGAATAGGTTTGGAGTAGTATAGAAATGCCGATTCGGGCACAAACGCAATAAAGGGGCTAAAAAGTTGCGTTTGGGAGCAGTTACAAAAAAAGTGGCTCAAAAAGAAGCGTTTGAGCACAACCGCAAAAAAAGTAGCTTAAAAAATTTGAAAAAGTAAAAAAGAAAATATTGTATATAATAAAGATGGATCAGTTGCTAAATGTATTAAACGGAACCGAACAATTTAAGAAACTTTCCGAACTTACAATTGGGTAGTCCTATCCCATAGACCATGCTGAAATAAATAATACACGGTATGGATACAAAGTGATAATTACATCTAGATATTTTAAAGTAACCTTACCAGACAGATATGTTCAGATTTTCCGTGAAAAAGTTTTAAATTATGTTAATCGTGGTGGTATAAGTTTTGCATATGTTGGAATGGTGGATTGTGGTGTTAAACAAATGTATTCTATTCGGTTTTTAAAAGAGTAAATTATTGTTGTCGTATAATTAGACATCAGTTTATTTCTATTTGTGTTCATATCTCTATAAAGTTTTAATGGTTATACAATCATTAAAACACAATTATCGCTCTGACTTCGGCAATGTACTACAACATAGTCTAATTAAAAATGTTGATACACATCTCCAAATTAGACATATTAAAGTAGCCTAAACATTTAATTCTTTTTCTAAATCTTTCATTGCACTTTCTATAGAAATATTATTCATCTTTATCACATGAAACTTTAATAGTTTTTAAACTATTAAAGTTATATAAAGTATGACTACTTATTCATACTTTATATAAAGTATGACTACTTCCAACCCAAAAATATCTATGGTCTCATCTCTAATACCACTGTTTTTTCGGACAAATCAAAGTTAATTAACTTACCTTTTTCATCCTTAATTTCAACAATTATTTCATTAACTTAATTTGTTTGGACTAGAAAGAATAATGGATTAGCTGGTTCGTAATAGATCGTGTCGCCAAATCCAAATGTTGTTCTTGGTTTAAAAGTGGCTATTATGCTAGTTTCTCTATGATTATTTTCATCATGTTTTAATATCATACTATTTACTATGTTACAGTGTATATTTATTGTTTCAAATTGAGCAAATTTTGTAATTGTATCACCATAATTGTCCACATTTACTTTCAGAGTTTTATTTTCTACAAAACCCAAAAATTTTCCAATTGAACCCTGTTTTCCAAGCTGAAATTTAAGCATACATTTTACTTTCACTCTGTTATTATATCCAGCTCGAAAGATATATCATTTTCTTTCCCATCCTTTGAATCTACACTAAATGAAAACATTGTTTTTAGTTTTTTCAAGATCTTTTATGCTATATTGACCAACTGGAATTTCAACTGCTGATTTCATATCATTCTGACCCATAAATTTTTTCTTATTTTTCCCAGAGATAATGTTATGCATTAGATAAGTAGTATAGAACTAAACTAAAGCCAATGAGTGCCCCTCTATCTCTAAAGGGCAATGTAGTCTTTTCTTCAACACCGATTTGTTATCTGTTAGTTTGAATACTTTACTCAGTTATATTATTATTAAATGCATCTATTAATAAATGAGCAAGATAAACATGAAACATGTAGACTGGGATATTGAAATAAGAATACCAGACCAGACTGTATCGACAAAACCTCATGAAGAATTATTACCTAATAATATTAGATGTTTGATAGTGGATCCTAGTAACTGTAGAAAAACTACACTTATGATAATTTTATATATGCTCAGGGGTGGTCGGACTTTGGTACTCTCTATGTATGTTCAAAAAGTCTGGACCAAACAAAATATATCTATTTAAAGAAATATATAGATGTAGCATCAAAATTATTTAATGAACCGATAGCATACTTATTTCCATCAAATGAAGAAATGGTTGATGTAAATGAATGTCATAAAGAGTCTGTAGTTGTTTTCGATGATATACTTGAAAATCAAAATAATGAGTGTTTCTATTTAGCCTAGACATACTCAAAAGTACCTAAGCAGCTTATAAGAGACAATGCTAATTTTCTTTGCATATTCAGACAAAACGATACAAATATTAAACATATTCATAGTGAGTTTGTTGGTGGTGATATGTCGTTTGAGAAATTTAGGGAGACTTGTTCAAAATGTTGGAATAATGAATATGGTTTTGTTACAATAGATATGACTCGTAAGTTAAATAATGGTAAGCACTGTAATAAAATTAAAGACTTTTGAAATTCTTAGATTATAAGTAAGTTTTGTTTTTAATGGAAGTGTTTCCATTAAAAATAAACATAATCTGATCTTTTTAAATGTATTCAAATACCATAACTATTTCAATAAACACAATTGTACCTTCGGGTACATTGAGGGCTTTTGGTATTTTCAAATATATCATATCATCAGAGTATACTTAAAAAGTTTTATACATGTCAATTTTTTTCCATTAATGGTATAAGTTGATAACACTTTTATATTTTTCTGGTTTTATTATTATTTCAACTATAGTTCCATCTCTCATTAAAAAATATTCTATTTGACTACCCAATTATAATACTTTTTCTTTTGAACTGTATTTTCCAACTAAACAAATAATGTTAATTCTGTTTTTCTGATAGTACTCTAGATTGATTGCATTCATCGGTGCAATGGGATCTCCCTCACGTCTTAGTCTTTTTTGTTCAAAATCTAAATTATTATCTACTTCCTAGTAAGTAAGATAGGCTTTATCCAATGATCTTTTATTTCTTGTCAGTGTGGCTATAAAGTCGTTGACATGTGTGTAGGAAACAAAATCATTAGGATTGATCTTCTCAGTAGTTGTATCATTGTCCGTGTGTTCTTTAATTTGATCTTCAATCCAAGAGCGCATTAATGCATTTCCACATATATCTATTGTTTATTAATAGTGAAATAATTTTTGGAAATTTAAAATTACGTGAAAAGTGATTTAGTACAATTACACACAAATTACCACAAGTTACTTGATTGAAATTTTGAATTCTATCATCATTATAAAAAATATTACTTCCGAGATATGCTATTAATTGTCGGGGTGGATTTCCACCAAATGAATCAAAATAATATTTGTTATTTGCTTTTTTCCAATAGCATACCCAGTGTGTACCAGCGTTTGTTGAAACATCTAGATTAACAATCCCACATTTATTATTGAGTGGCATGTTAAGTAGTTCATCGATCATAAATACACTTCCAGAATTAAAGTACGAAATTAAAGTAAAATTTTACAAACATCCCAATATTCCAATTAGTTTTAATTATTGGCAATGCCTTGAAAACCAGTACCTGCTAATGCAAACTCATTTCAGTTTGATATAAAAGATCAGTTCAATTCAATCCAATTAGATATGCCAGACTTTTTCATTGTTGGTTTTCAGCAAAACAGAAAAGAAGATCCTGAGAAATCCACACACGGTTCAGTGTTTGACTCTTGTTTCATCAAAAATATTTCTATTGAGAATGGACGGAATGAAGTGTTTCCCAAAGAGAATTGGAATTTATACATTGAGGATAAAACTTTCGATAAGATGTTTATTGCTTACAATGGTTTTAGAAATTCAAAGACTAAACTAGATACTCCTTATCGTAATAATGAACTGCGCTTCAACCCTGAGTCATTTATTGGGAGACGACCATTGTATGTTAATGATTGATCTTGCAAAAAAACCGCTATTGTAAAAGATCGAACTAATCTGAAGCTTACAGTTGATTTTAATAAACCAATATTGGCTCCAACTATTTGTAATGTGGTACTCGCAAGGCAAAGAAACCTAATTTATGATGTTAAATGTGAAAGAATCACCGAAACGCAATAGTATGCAAAAATGTATGGTTATTAGTTTTTAATGGATGGTTATCCATTAAAAACATTTACTGTTATATAATATTTCATAGTATCACTCTTTTTCAATTTTGTAGTGCCCCCATGGTAGTGCATTAATGCAATGTTTAAGAATAAATCTTTTATCATCTTCGGGACTTAATGTTTTTCTTCTCAACTCAATCATATAGTGTTCATGTTTCTTACTTTTAATACGATTCATACTTTTGTACAACACTTTTTTTACCAAACAAACACTTTTTGTAGTCACCATGTGAGACTTAGCTCGCTGGGTTATTAGAGGATCTGGTGCAGGTAGTTGATGAGGGGAAGCAGGTGGATGCCTGCTTCATAGATTTTGAGAAGGCATTTGATAAGGTGCCCCATAGGACATTGATGAGAAAAGTGGGGGCCCTGATACCAGACAGGAGGGCAGTGGAATGGATAGGGGACTTTATCAGGTGGCGAAGACAGAGGGTGAAAGTGGGGGAGGCAATATCGGAGGAAGAGGAGGTTACCACAGGGAAGCGTGCTGGGTCCTTTGTTATTTACCATAATGGTAAATTACATGGATTTGGGGATCAGGGGAAAAATCAGACTGTCTGCAGACGATTGTGTTGTATATGCTTTGGTGGGAGAGGGGGGCGGAAATTTGCAGGAGGACATTGATAAAATATGGTTGTGGATCAGAAAAAATAAAATGAAGATAAATGTAAGAAAAACTAGGGTAGTGATGTTCAGAAGGAAGAAGATGATGAGCACGGACATGTACAGATGGGATGGACAAGAGATAGAAGAAGCAGCAGAATATAAAAACTAATCTCATTTCGGGCTACAGTGTTTTTCACACCCTTCGCTCTTTTCCTTTACACCACCTTCCACATTTATTGCATACATTTTCGATTTCAATCCAATAAATTCTTGCATTATTTTTCCATTACATTCATCTTTCATTTTGCCAATAATCGTTTTGTTAACTTATGGTATACCAAATGGATCATCTTTTTTATAGTCAGAAGTATCAAAATGATCGACCATTTATTTCATGTCGCTGTAGAAGTCTGATGTTTTTATATAATAGATGTATGAATCAGTATCTTGGTAGCAGAGTTCACTATTTTTCCCATACTGTGATTAAATTATATTATAGTGCAAATCGTACATTAAGACTTTCGATAGATCAAGTATGCTCATTCCATCATAAATGGGTTTGTTAAAGCACAGTTTTGTTTTAATCATATGAACTGCAACCAAAGAGTTAGTAAATATAGTCCTATCTTTAAAGTTTGGTTTAGCCACTAGTTTAGTCATTTGCTTAGAACTTGTGCACAACTGTATATCCACTCTGTTTCTGTTATTTTCCATTGTTTTTTCAAAAACAGAATTGTTCATTAAATTGTAGAAATCTCTTTCGAAGTCATCTGTAGACTTTTTTTTCCCCGCATATTTGTGTTTAGATCAATATAGGACTTGAGCCAATCTAATTGATCAAACTCAAGAAATCTATGGATCTTTTTCAACTTTATTCCGAGAGATAGATATTGCTTAAGATTTACATAGTGTAATACAAATTTTTCTTTATCATACAGAGTAGTCAAGAGTATGGGATTTTTTGAACCTTCTGGTATTTTATTCTCTGATCCAATGGCAGATCTTTGTGGAGATCGTGTAGTTCATGTGGGTATTCCAAATCAACCACCAATATATAACCTTTTCTAGAATCATCTCGTATTTTTGTTACATCTATATTTGTATTTCTCCACTTAATCCCACCATAGGGTAAATACAGCTCATAGCCCATCCATATAAGTTATTGGCATCCAGATATGTAAGATAAAAGATTTCCTTTGTACTATCATAAGCATTCATACATTTATTATTTGCTTTAGCATATCATTTACAACATTGTGAAATGCCACCATGAACACCTTTTTCTATGATCAAAATCATGTCGTAATCTGTTAATAATTCTAGATCTATCTTAGTATGTTTGAGCATAGCATCCCACGCTAACCCTGGGGCTGTGAAATACCTTGCTGGATCTAGCTTATATGTTTTGAGACATACATCTCTAAAAGTTTCCATTATATCAGACAATATCAACACATCAGATTTGTTATAGAGTTCTGTGTACTATCTTAGAGATTTTATGTTGAATTTTTCCCACACCTTTCTCGCAAATTCGTAATCTACGTCTGTAATGTCACATTTATTGATTTGTTATAAAATGCATCTTTGGATGGTAGTGATGTCTCACAAAATTTTTCAGCACTATCCATGTCGTCATATGGATAAACACCTTTTTTTATAACAAAGTCAAGATGTTCATTGAAAAATGCTTACACGTTTCTCGGAATTGGCTTTTGGAAAGGTTGCTAGGGAGTTTATCGATACTACTAGCCATAAATTTAAATGAGTCAATAAATCTAAGATTTACACTTTCACATACATGTTTCGTAAAAGAAATATATTTTTCTTCGTTGTTGGGAAATAGATCGATTTTATTTTCATTGATGCCAAGATCTATTATGAATAAATGTGTGTCATAACCAGATAGATTGTGTATAAACACTGGCACAAAACATGGATTTCTATACGCTAAGTTACAATCTCTATGTGCAGCTCCCCTAAATTTCCCCATAAGATGATCATGATCTCTCACAGAATCACCGTTCAAAGACTTTTCACATATATGACAATGGGTAGCTGTATCATAAACAATTTGTTCTTTCTGAGTTAGTGGAAGCATTGGTTTTTAATTTGTGTATATATCACCAATAGACTTTGCTTTTTACATTAGAATTTTAACGAATACAGTAGATGAATCAGATCCTTCATAAGTTACTGGTGGTTTATACTATCCATGTTCATATTTTACATAGTAACAGAAGCTAATAGGTTCTGTGTTTTTGGTATGGTTTCGTGTAACATTCGTCAGGGTTTCGTTGGCAAGTTTCAATTGTAGTCAACAAACATTCAAAATCAGCATATATCACAAACGGAACTCTCAAGAAATGATTTTTGTTTTTAAATCTTATTATGTCATTTTTTCCTTTAGATGGTAGATCAACTCTAACACCATCGTGATCTCGGCAGTCTTGTTCGTGATTTTTTAGCTTACTTACAGAGTAGAAAAGTTGCAAACATCTATCGCATATATATATATATATATATATATATATATATATATATATATATATATATATATATATATAGTGACCATTATTTGATTCTTGTGATATGATAAGTCTCGAAAGACTTTTTATCCAGCAGTAGTGGTCGTTCTTTTCGTCTTTGACATAGAGTAGGTTAATGTGCTTATCCATCTTATTTTTTGTTGTTTTTAATGGGGTGATTATATATTTCTTACCACCATCTTTTTCTTCATATGCATATATATGAATAGAAATTCCACTTCTTTTCTCAAAGGTTGGTATGCTATCCAATTTCATAGGAAATTCCAAACCCTTAAGTACATCATCAAACTCATGTTCGTAAGCTATGTATTTATTCACTCTTTGGGGGTTTCTTTGTACTTGATGCAATGCTGATAGAACAGACCACAAAAAACATTTTTGATCATTGTTCTTAACATTAATTACCACCTTCTAAGCTTTGATTTTATTCTGGGAGATCAACATAAGAACTGCCCTTGAATGGTACATATTTATTTATTCGCACTTCTAGTTTAAATATTCTGTTGAGTACCCACTGAGATCCCTTTGTTTCGAAAGCCCCCATCTCAGCTATCATTTTTGATATGCTGTTGGCATAATATTCTTCCAGATTAGTCGATTTCAGTATAATTTCGTTCTTTGTTTTAAAGGAGCTTTTTACATATTCAATATTCTCACAAATTCCCCTTTAGTACTCAGTGAAGAGTTTCATGTTCACTTTGAGTGATTTTAAATGTTTATTAATTAGTCCCATGACAGTTTCTTTTACATCGTTTCGGAAATGATTTGGATCTTTTTATGCATTCACATTCTTCACAGCATCAGTCCTGATCCTTCTTTGAAATGCTGTTTCGATTTCTTCTGCACTGAATCTGAGTGTGTACTTATGAATTTTACTTCTCAAGTGACTTCTTATGAGAGATGGTTTGTAAAAGTGATAACAAGTTTCACACCTGACATACTTCTCTTGAGATTTCTTCTTCTTTCTTTTCAGAAAAATATCTTTCTTAAATTTATATTCTTTCGAAACATTACCAGTTGCGTTAGCCTTGTTCATTGCCATGGTCGTCATCATATCAGACATCAGTTGATTTTTATTTGTGCTCATTTATTATATACAATAGTTTATTTTTTAACATTTTCTAATTTTTTAAGCCATTTTTTTTGTGGTTGTGCTCAACCTCGACTTTTTACACGTATTTTTGCTGATGCACTCAAACGCAAAGTTTAACGCAACTTTTTTTTCTAAAGACTACGATCTAACCAAACGCAACTTTTTGAGTCACTTTTTTGCTGTTGTGCTCAAACGCAACTTTTTGAGTCACTTTTTTTTTACAGTTATGCTCAAACGAAACTTCTTGAGCAACTTCTTTTGCGTTTGTTCTCGAATCGGCATTTCTATACTACTGTTTAGCGATGTTAAAAGCTGTGTGTGTATATATTTATATATACACAATTCTTCCCTAATGGCGAGCTCTAACCACCCACTTTTAGGTTTTTGTATAGCAATCGCTTGTACATACACCTACCTCAGAGGTCGCAAGTATAGCGATGCGAGAGGTATGTACTATTTCTATACTCGATTCTAGAGGAGGCAACGAATGTTATTGTATAATTGGATGTAAAATGGGAGTGAACAATAGGGCTTTTAATAAAGGCAAGTTTGAAAAAAGAATTAAAGTTAGCTTTAATATTAAAAGTATTTATTGCAACAGTAAAATAAACTCTATACAAGCTATATCTGGCTCAAAATGATCGGCAATTTCCAAATAAAATTGTATATACACACGGCATCATCTCAGTCTTAGATGTCGCACTTGACATTTGTATGCCGTAAACCTTTGGGGTAAAAGTCAGGCCCTCTCTTAAAATGGTATTATAGTTTATCTAACTTTTCAAACATCTTATACTTTAAAAAAAAATTATATCTTTATAGTTTTTAAGTTTGAGAATACACATACGACGAACGTCACTCACATCCTTACTTGTACATCTGTGGTCCCTCATAAAGGTGACAATCTGTGAAGTGTAATTTATGTTGTTCACTGTGTAAATCTTAGTAGAGAAGAGTTTCTCTTATCAGTTGTCTCTCTCTCACAGAAATACATACAACATATGACGACATTATGTTTTCGTTTTATATTAGGAATAATGATAGAAAATTTAACAAATATAATTACATCTACAGGAAATATGGGCGCCAAGAGTAAATATCTAATAATAAGAAATATGACTCTGAATATACAAAATCAACCCTTCCAACCAGATTATCATGTAATTACGGCGCCGGCTTCGGTCACCATTAGTGGAAGCCGACGCCATGAGAGTAGTGACTTGAGCACTCGGTCTGGCTGGCAGCACGGGAGTTACGCTGCACGTGGACATCCTCGTCACTCGAATTTTGCTGTATCCATGTTAATCGTCAATAGTAACTAATTTACAGAACCTTTTCATCACTAGTGCCACATGGTCGACCGTTCTCCCACACTGAAATTCACCAAGGGCGTAACGCTCAACTCATAGTTTCAACCTAATTTATTCATGACTTAGGCCCTTTTGTTTCTGCATCGGTCACCGGCAGACCAGAGTGCCAGGTCCGTTTAATTTAGACATAACAGAGTAACTGTTTATGTAAAATAATTAAATAATTAAACATCTCAAATCACAATATGTGTTTTATTAATTTTATCCTTTATTTTATCTCGGGTACTGGCACCTATGGCAGATTCCATTAATTGTCTACAACCTCGCCAATGTAATAAGTATAAGTTCGCAACACATTCAGTTTATTGGTAAGTTCAACTACAACCAGCATCCAGATCTACAGAGGACTCCAGAGTCCCACGACCCTCACTACATAGTTCATGCTCACTGAGTTATTGCTCCAGTCAATTTCAACAGTTCCTTCTTTAACCTGGTCAGTCGGGTGAGGTGGGAACCCAAATCAACAATCATGGAACCCAATACACGTCAAAGTATTGCAATACATTTTTGTCTGAGATAAAGATTTTTTGCTTACATTTGGCAAGGATAAAATTTTATGAATGAATGAATTCATATCATTATTTACACGATATAATTTTAATTTCTGTGAAAATATACTATGATTAACACAATTAAACACCTTGTGAAGATAAAAAAAAAAATTAAAAAAAACGAGTATATTTCCCTGTCTGTAAAATGTAGCAACAACAGGTTGCAGTATACAATAGTTTCCTTAATTGACATTTAATTTATACATGCATATATATTTCATATTTCAAATATAACCGCAAATTCACTGGTATGTAATGCACTGAACAATGGTAGGTTAGAAACGCTAACAAATTTGTATGGGTCAAGTAATGGTCAATTTATATTTATCCCTGATTTCGAAACTCTTTATGCCTCTGAGAGCAGAATACTCCAATTTTATCCGATACTGGTAAATACTCACATTTTTACCCACGAGTATGTAAAATACCCGATGTTAGGGTAACTACCCACATATTGGCAACACGGCTACGAAGGTATCCATAAAATGGGATCGCAGCATCGCAGCATTTCTCGCCCGAATCGGCGAGCTGTCCAGTTTCATCTTTTATCATATTTGGTGAGATCTGGTGGGTTTGGGCATCGGAGGGAATGGAGGTTGTCTGGGTTGGAAATGGTTTGGCGCTACTTTTCCTTACACACCAGAGTGAAATGCACAATTGATGCAGGGCGTGATGGTCGACCATCCTAAATGTGGCCCCCCTCTGATGTCAAGATGTCTGCTGCTGATGATGAGCTATATCCTGTAATACCTAGGCTAATGAGATGTGTTGTAGCCCCTCTCAACATATTTATCACTCCCATTAGAGATAGTTTAGGTCATCTACACACCCCCATGAGAAATTACCAAAAATCATGAAAACAGGTTTGCGATCGTTAAGCGACCAGAGAATATAATTAGTGCGCATTTCAGGACAACACTATTTTATTTTCATATCATATTTCTGAGGTGCACTTACACAAAAATATCCCCAGTTAAGCATGGGGAAACTCTGATGCTGTAAAATGACACGAAGTCTACATAGTTATTACAACATGTGAAAAATGGTCTGTCAATTCGTGAACGAACAGTCTGGACTGTAGAGCGAAGCTCTCCCCGGGCTATGCAAACGTAATAAAATGTTCAGGAACAAAATTTAACTATTGAAAACTGACATGATTGAGCAAAGTGATGTAAGTCTGAGGAGGCTGCACAAGGATGACTGCTCCACGCAAGTATGATGACGCTACTAGAGATGGTTGTTGTGAAGCTGGCTGCCATGCCCAGCATTTGCATACGACACATGAAAAAACTCTTCATTACTAACACATGGTGATAAATGAAGTGAAATGGACATATGCAACACTGATGGGAAAATGGAACTAGGAAACACTTTTAGACTATATTAAAATTACATAAGCAGCAAAATGAACAATATGAACACTTTACACTTTAACCTTTGGCATAGCACATAACCTCATACTCTGCATGAATTTGAATGAAGCATGCTTTGCTCAGCACCCAGTGTCTGTATGCCTGTTACATACATGCATTGTATATACTAGTAAATTTAACTTAATGTATGAAAGGAAACTTAAAAACAAACACACAATAAAATGACAAATTTCCACATGGTTGTTACGTGGTACACTTTACACATATATGTTTATGTAAGGCTGTGGCCTCTGACTGTTACGTAGGTTTAAATGGTGACAGTAATAATAATAAAGCACTAGATGAAAATACTTAACAAAACCATGAACCAAAGTAATAGCAATTCAAAATGCATTGACAATAACAATAATAAATCCTAAATGAAAACCTGGCTAAAATACTGGATGACAGTATGAATAAAAACTGATTAAAATAACAATTATACTGTACAAACAAAAACCAACTATACACTTTATATGCAATATATATATAATACTGAAAAACTTGGCCGCAATATAAACACTTCAAATAAACATAAACACACACTGAGATAAAAAAAAATATATTAAAAACAGGCCAGGTAAAAATAAAATAATAATAAAATAATGCACTACACCAATGCATGTACACACACATGCGGAATGCTTGCTGCACAACACTGTTGTCACGTGGTGGGAGTGAACAACCGGCAGTTTTGCTGGCGATGTGGAGAACGGCCTGGAGGAGACACCACATGGTACATGTTAACTGCACCCCCCCCCCCTCTCAGGAGGCAGTTCGTTCGTCGATGCTGATGTGCACTCTTCCCTAGCTGGAGCACTTGACTGGTGGCAGGAGCTTGTCACATGGCCACAGATCGTATCTGCTGTGTTGTTGATGTGGTGGTAGGTGTGGCCGATAGTCCCACGATGGCTGCGGCACTGTGGCGGCGGCATCGGACGCCAGTGTGCGCCTGCAGACTGTGCATGAGGCACACAGTGTGTAATGAGGCCGCTTGTAACTAGGGTAAGGGGAGGAGTGGTCCTCCTGCTGATGCTGTTGGCACTGTGTAGGCGGCGGAGACTGTAGTGTCTGCGGCATGAGTCGGGATGATCACATTGATCAGACGTGGCCGACTCAGATGCTGATGTGCAGATGGATGGTGCTGGAGATGCCAGCATAATAATAAATGGTAATTGTTTCATAGTGTCTACTCTTATGAGGAAACCACAGTATGAGCCCGAGCGTACTATAGAGTATCCATTCAAATTGTTTCCTTTGCAGCTCAGTGCAGTATCGCATATCCGACCAAATTCCGTACAGCGTATCCAAGTTCGGTGCCAATTGTTCCATATCGCATATCCAAGCATATTTTTTCTCCAAAAGTTATTAATTTTCTCGCACGAATCGCACGATGGTGTGCATGGATGTAAAATCACAATGTTGAACGCCAGGAAAGTTATTCATTACTTGCCAGAGGTAAATACATTTCTCATTGAGCACGACATACTCAAGTCAGCGATACGGTGCAAATGATGCAGGAATGGCGAAGCAAAACTAGTGACCAACGGGGGTTTGTTTTACTGGTGCCGACGTCGAATGGAGGACGGAACTTAGTGCAACTTTAAAGTGTCAGCGAGGCAGGGCAGTTTTGTGGGGGATTCAAACTTGTCGCCGGGCAAGATCGTGACAGCAGACTATAGTGAACGAACTTTTATGTTCGGGGAAGATGGTCGTCGTCTGGTAGAATTTCTGTCATCAAGTGTGTATAGACTGGGTGCTAACATACAGGAAACATATCGGCGGGCCGGGCAAAGTGGTCGAGATCGATGAGTCAAAGTTAGGCAAGCACAAAAACAGAAAGGACGCAAAGTTCATGGCCATTGGGTTTTCGGGGGAGTGCAGAAGGACGACCAGACAAAAGTCTTCCTGATGCCGGTGGAAAAGCAGAACACAGCAACCCTGACCAAAATCATTCGCGAGTGGATCGCACCAGGCACAATGATAATATCAGACTGTTGGCGTGGTTACAGCAACTTGGACATTCACTGCTACCATCACATGCAGGTGAATCACATGAAGGAATTCGTATGCAGTGTAAAGAGCGGAATGGTAAACACTCGAAACACGCTGAAAATTAAGAGTGGCGAGACATTGAGGGTGCACATGCAAAACATCGAGCGGAGATGGTGTTCGGTGAGATACAATATCCCCTGCTTTGGCTGACAGAAAAAAATCTTGGGTCAGCTACCTGGAAGAGTACGTCTGGAAAAATAATCATCGGTAAAGCGAACCACTGCACTCTTTGCTGTTTCATGCTGCTGACATGCACCATCGGAATCTGCGCAGAGGTGATGGCGGCGAAGGCTATTATACTTTCGACAGGTATCAGTTTTGTCATTGTTGTCGTTTCAATTTCAGGCACGAGCAAGATCGAGTTGGTGTTGTGGTTGCTGTTCTTACAAAGTGAAATGAGCGATTTGGGGTCTGATGTTTAAAATTAAAGTGCAAGTGACATGTTTGTTGTAGTTTAAAATTAAAGTACAGTGATATGCTGTTTGTTTTTGTTTAAAATTAAACTATAATTGAGTTTCGGTGTGTTTCAGTTTAAAATTAAAGTTTGAATGATGTGCCGAGTGTTTCAGTTTAAAATTAGAATGCAAGTGGTTTGTTTGTTTCAAAGTGTAAAAGAGCTAGTGGGTAAATAATTATGTTTTAATTTACAGGTGCGAGTAAGACCAGGTAGCTTGCAGTTTAAAATTAAAGAGTGGATGACGTGATGTTTGTTTCAATTTAATGAAAAGTGCATCTGTGACATGTTTGTTACAGTTGATAAACATTCATTTGCGGTCGGAGAGGGCATAGCACAGTCGTGTCGGTCATGACTGGTCTGGCCGGTGGCGGCGAGAGAAGCAATTTCTTCCGCTGCTGCTTTCGTGAAATTTGGACCTGCCGGTTTCGAGTGTTAAAGTAAATTATAAGAAAAGTCATGGTGCACATACGAAACATTGTATTTAATTGTTAAATATATATAAAATTGAATTCTAAAAGGTTCACAGTTTTGGTACATCCCTTTGGTAAAAGCATATATACAAAATATTGTATATTTAATAGTTGAAATATATAAAAAATTTAGAATTTTTAAAGGTCTGTAGTTTTAGTACATTCTTTAGTGATGGTGTATGCATGAAACATTGTATATTAAATTGTTAAATATGTATAAAAATTTGCATTTTTTAACATCCTAAGTTTTAGTACAGCCTTTGGTGAAGGCATATATATGTAACATTAAAAACTAAATGTTTAGTAAAAAAAAATTAATAATTAATAAATATTCTCTTTAAATAAAAAAAATATGCACCGCGTATTGCGTATATTTGATCGGGGACGAGAGAGAATGTAAAATTTAAATTTAGTATATGCAATAGGGCATTTTTAGCAATAGTTTACTTTTGGCACCTGGATATGTCACGGGAAACAAATGGGGTCTTTTACAGTATATTCCGTTTTCGGTTTGGATACGCCGTAGGAAATAATTTTATGTAGGTCGAAATTTCCCCCGACTCTGCTGGATACGCAGGTCGAAACAAATGGGGCGTGGCACCAATTTCCCCCCTTCTGGCTTGGATACGCGATGCCGTACTTTTCGATCATGTATGTTTTGTCACTGGGATATGCAAATGCAAACTTTTGGTAAAAAACAGTTTTTTGTAGGTGAGTTGGATACACAGGAGGAAACTTTGCATTTTATTTGGCCTTCTCCGGGTCATGGTTGGATACGAATTGGGTCGACCCGTTTTGTATAATTGGATACGCAATACAGTGATTTTTGAGCGATTTGGATACACAATACAGAATAATCATCACAGAGGCACAAGGGATCCCCTTGGGCTGTCAGCCCACGACCCCCATCACATTTGCTCACCATGAGCTGGCACCAGGCGCAACATGTAAACTGGCCCTTGCCTTGGGTAAGAGGCAGGGCGAAGGATCATCGTCTCTGTGCAGCCCTCGCCACGTCAGTACACATTCATATTCAAACACCTTGTATTCCCTGTAATGATAAAGGCAGCCATGTTTGACTAAATCTGGGGTGAGGTAGTTACACTGGCTGGAAATATATCAACACCTGTAAACACCTCTCAAAGGAAGGGAGAACTTTCCCCATTCTTACAAACAAAGTAATACACATGAAAAGGAGACACAATATTTATTGTTTAGTATCATAAGAAATCGTTGCTTGATAAAACACAAACACAGTTTTGAAATGCATAGGCATATTTACAAAGCCTGTCCAGCACAATGTTGTGCCTGTGAATTAAAAGTGCTATGTTAAATAACAATCTTCATTTCTGTAAAATTATCACCCACCATCCATAATGTTGTAGCACATATTTTTGTGCATATATACGAGTGTGGGCACCAAACTTCAAACTGCTATCACATCTGAAACAGAGAAAAATACGAGTTTCATCACTCTGCTCGGCTGAACACTTACCCACAACAACTAGTGTGCTCAGTGGTTCATAAAAAACATATATTTAACTAAACTGCACATTTCTATAAACTTTTTACCTGCAGTGTTTTGAATACAAAATTGATTTAAATGCACCTTTCAATTTTAACTAACTATGGCATTTCCAAGTCAAAACACTATACTTACCTGCACAAAAGTTGACATGGTATAGTGTATGGAAAATGTCACAGATAGTGCCAACATCTGTAAAGTGTTTTTAGGGCATTTGCTCTAAGTTAACCTGATTCTTAAGGGAGGAATACACCCTGGAAAGCAGAAATGGGAAATGTGTTGTTTGCATAGAATCCGAAACAAAACACTTAAAAAAAGCATTAACATTAATTACTTTTGATACAAGTAGTATTTAAATCAGGTACTTTACAGGAATTAGAAAAGGCAATGTGGGTCCATCATCTCATTTCATCCCCTAAATGGTTGACGACCATTCTTCAATGAAGTATCACATTCCAAGAATCAATACTGTGATGCCTCGCGGGGATCGGCGTGATGAAGTCCAAGTGCGGACAGGCTGATTGACTGCTAACAGGGTGGTTACAGTGTTCTTGATGTGTGTTGTAAATGTCCGGAGGGCACCAACTAACCAACGAGGGGAATCCGCTCGGATTAACACGAGACTCTTGAGGTGGGCCATGGTCGTAATGCCTGGGCGAAATGACCCTGTGTCCACTAGCGACTGAATACGATGATGTGATAAGAGAGGCGTTTACTTGCATAAACTGTAATATTTAGCACATGAGCTACGATATTCTGGCTACCCAACACACCTTACCAAACATTGAGATACTCTTCAAAACAAATACACTTCCAGCACTCGAAAACTTACATGGTCAGAAATATGTGGCAGGTATTTGGTGGATATAAGGTACATCAGCCTTAAACCTCCTCGACAAGCGAGAATAAATGTACTCAAACACACCCTTTCAATAAAATTGGTTATTATTCAACACTAGTGATGTGATGGTACAGAATTGAAAATGTAAGCAGGCATGCGGAACAAAGACCTGCTAAAACGTGTAGAAGTAGTGAAAATATTTAAGTATTAATTATACCGGAGGGGCCTTTAGTCTGCTCCGGATGGGAGGAATACTCGGAGGTGCACGAGAGAAATAAAAGCATCCCACGAAAATTAAAGTCTATTGTAAATTACATGATGAGTACTAAGATGTTTCACCCCCGAAGTTGTATGGACGCGACCTGCCCTGATGTCCCTTGAGCTAAGACTAAAGGGGTTGGTGTGGCGTGGGTGACGCCTATAACAGCACTGTCTCTGGATAAATAAATTATATGGATGATGTGAAACATAAAACTGGATGAAACACATATTATTTGGCACATCGTTCCAAACTCGTGAATAGAACATTAATATAATGTATAGAAATCACATGCTACTAATTTTTATTTTTAAATAATTTTTGCAATTTAGGCCTTTCTGTGAGCTGTAAGAGAAACATATGCGTTGAGACCATTGAATTCTGAAATTATGTATTTTACATTAATTTGGTGGCTTATAAATTAATGTACAAGTTTTCGAAACATTTTTAAGTATTTAAATTTTTGCACAGTTCGAAGAGCACACATCATACTAGAGACAGCAACAGATTTTAATCCAATTATTAAATGGCTTTTACAAACGGGCTTACTGCTAGTCCTGAAGTCCCCTTATTTTTGTGATTACAAAGCACTAAGCACTTTTTGCATAATAATGCAGGATGGCTGAGATCCACATGACCACATGGTCGACACTTTGCACCTTCACTGCTATGTGACTTTAATTCGGATTGTGTCAAATTCATTTATTAGGCACTACTTCAATATTGGGCAAATTCTTATATATGTGCAGTACTGCAATTTACACACGGTATAAAAAGTTACGCATTGTGGCATCAAAAGACGTTACACTGATTCACTTAGTGGCAAGGCTGGTCGTGGCCTCCAGCAGTGCATTGCATAGCCATCCCTCTACTGCAGGAAGTTCTTACCTGGACTGCTAGATAGTGTGTAAGGGTCGACAAGGGATAGACTGCTAGCCACAGACAGCGTCAACTGCCGAGAGGAAAAGTTTCATTAAAAAAACTGAGGCTGCACCCAGAGTACTCACTAGATTGCTGTGGTATGACAAAGATTTGATGACAACATCATCCGTTATCTCTAGATGGGTGATCCTGTGCGCGCTCTGGCGGTGTATGTAGAACGTCAGCATCTTACCATTCACAAAGATCTGAAGAAATAAAATCACAAGAAAGAACTTTAAAATCATTCAACTTCCATACCAGGAGACAGCACATGTGGCAGCATGAAGAATTACAGAGTAGTGAGTGTACATTAAAATCACCTTATCACAAGCAAAATCTCACGAAGTCAGCATTTCAGGACACTGCAGGCATTTTCATAGGTGAGATGGGAAAGGTGTTGCTTCACCATGCAAACCATGGAGCGACACTGTGCACATATATTTTAACAGGCACAGCAGTTCTGAATACCAATATCGGTTTATACTGTATTTACTTTTCAAAATGTATTGATGTTAAGTACAGTATCAACAGATTGATGATGTGTGGGGTCATCCAGGGCCGGAGATCTGGTTTGCCCCACCTGTTACCTCAGGCATGGGTCAAAACTGGTTGAAACTGTGCGGCACAATAGCTAGGTAGAACTAGTGATGGTGTCGTTCGGTCGACGACCCAGAGGAGCCCTGGATGCCACCATGAATTGATAATTAGGTGGTTGTTGGGCACTCAATAGATAATTTACTTACACACTTAATTACCAGCCAATGATACTGTAGGTCATCTCATATGCCAATATATACACTGACTCTAACACTCACAAGGATGTAGGCTGCCTCGCACACCTGCAAAAAGGGTACATAGAAAGACTGGAGTTATTGCAAGTAGGTGAAGCATCTGAAATATCCCTAAGGATAATGAAGTATTGGTCGGACATAGGTTTCAATTAGCGATTTACTTCATAATAAAATACATGGCTCAGATGCAGTCACGTCACAACTGAAAATGAACTTGGTACTTGGGGCGTACCAAAAGCTGTTGCTGCTAAAAATTACATAAAGCCACATAGTGCACTTAAGGTGAAATATATGGGTATGCATTAAATTCTCATGAAGCAAGAGAAAGCTGGAGGTCTACCCCTCGGTATGTAAATGCAAACGGTTCCCTGTTGAATTAAGAGTCCATTGTAGTGAAAATGAATGCAGCCTAAGTGAATATACCGAGGGGGTTCGTGGAGCGAACTTCCTTCACTGCCGGTCGGTCCAAGTGCTGAGCAAGAACTGGCTGTGTGATCCAGGCTGTCGCCACACGGGGCATGAGCTGGGTACAAATGGTATGATGTGAAAACTGATAGTGACTTGAAACTTAAAATATGCACAGTACAAAATTAATACAAGTGAAACAAACATTTTTGGTGACATTCCCGATTAATGCAAATGTCTTTTATGCTTGCTGAAATTGATTGATTGGGTAATATCACCACACTTACAATAATGAAAATGAAATGTATGGCCTTTGTAGCCAGTCTACTGAAAAGGGGAACACAAAAGCACTTTTACACATACATATAAATAAACCTGTTACTAAATAATAATTAAGTTTTTGAATTTCATTTCCTGTGACGTTCTCTGACATCACTGTGTTACACTTTGCACTTGGGTGTTAAAGTGGTAGCCTCCTGTAGGATGGACGAGTCCACCTTGGCAAAGGGGTGTAGGAAGCCATGCTTGATTACCCAAAATACAATATAGCTTTACATCTGCAATAATTTGACACTGTGAATAGACACTTAGGACGTGATTGGGAAAATTTTCCAAGTTAGATCGGAGTACTGGGGAGCACTTATCACATACTATTTATCCTATAGATTTTTTGGTTGTGCATTGTGATTGGTTACGTAGTGTGTAGCTGTGCCTGCTGCTCTGATGTCACATTCATTTCCCTGTGTGCCTAACAACTGTGGGGTGACACCATATTGGAGCACCTACTAATTTATTATAAGAGTTACTTTTATAATAAATCAATTAATATGTTCTCTTAAGCCAAGTACAATCTGTTGGCAGAAAGGTGTACATTTCATTCCTGCAAACATGCACTACGCACTCTCTGCCTGGTGTTGGTGATGTGGTCCGGTGCAGTTGGTGCAGTTGATGTGTCTATGATGGTTGAAGGAGTCACGAGAAGTACGTGAATGTTTGTTCCATGTCAAATGGCTCCTCTTCTGGTGATCTCTTGACCGTACAGTTCCCCCAAGTGGTTGGCTTCAGTTGGCGATGTGGCCTCGGCCAGGATGGGCAAAGTGTTGCGGTATGCATATGAGGGCGGAGGGTGTCCCCATCACAGGATGTTCATGCCAGATAGTGCAAATGGTGTGGCCGCTTGGAGCTTGTGGAGAGGGGTGGAGTTGTCCTCTGCAGCCTCGTAAAACCCCTTTACACTCTCCCCGTCGCTTTGCCCGGTGTCCCCTGGTTGTCTGATGTGCTGGTGTTGATATCTGGCGGGTGTCGTTCTCCACTGGACACTCCTGTTTTCCTGCATGCACTATGAGCATCGTGACACCGGGCGTCGCGGTGGAAAAAAAGTGTCGGATGATGCTCCCGTCGCTTACAGGACTGTGTGTCCTGGGTTTGCCTCTGATGGCGACATGTTTACCTTGTTCGAGTGTCTGTGTCCCCTCTTAACTGGGCATCAGGATGCAGGGTGTCTCCAATGTGAGGCGGAGATCGTCGCGGTGGATGACGATCCTCCTCCTACTTCTCACCCGGGCTACATATGTCATATAGCCCAGAGGTTTCATAACCTGATGTGGTCCACTCCATTTCTGTACTAAACCAGCACAGAAATTCTTGGCACAGTTTGATAGATAATGTGCTTTCAAATACAATATTTGTACCCATGCTATTCGATGGGGCATTCGTGTTGTTGCGGGAAACCACTGCTCGATATAGCAGTCTTGAATTTCGTGAACGGTTTCCAGTTCGGCCTCCCGGTACTGCCACCATGCTGTGCCACTTTCTGGTTCGCCTGTGCTTTCTACTTGCTGTCCGGCGAACTCTCCGGGCACTGGCAATTTTCTCTCCTGTAGAATTGCTGCTGGCGAATGGCCTGTGGCTAAATTCATTCTCCGTCTGAGGGGGGAACAGTGCATTGGGCAAATGGTCGACCGAGGTGTTGTGGTACTTAACTACTCTTAGTAGTAGTTGCATTTTCAAATCTTGATTACGCCTTTCGGTGGGATTTGCTTGAAACACTGCTGTGGGATGATGATTCACTCACCACCTAGTTTACAGGTCACACAACTATTTGCCAGTAAATTGGGTGCCATTATCTGTGAGTACGGTCCTTGGGTATCTCCAGAGGGGAAAGAACTTGATCTCTGGCGCACATGCAATGGTGCGCACTTGTGCACTGGAGACTGGGTATGCATCAATCCACTTGGAGAAACTATCACTGACGACCAGAACAAAATACTTACCAGTAGGGGTGCGGGTGTAGGGAATATTAAATCTAGAGACACAGTTTCAAATGGCTCTTTCTGAGTGAATCCATATGCTCTGATCCTTTTAAACTGATTGCAGGTAATGCATTCTCTCACATGGCTGCGCATATCTGTTGTCAATCTTGGCCAGTGAAAATGTTCAGAAATGTTTCTGGCTGTTCGTGTTGACCCAGGGTGGCCAGCGAATTTGCTGCCGTATGCATGCTGTAGTATGTGGTTATGTATTACTTTGGCATGTAAATATGCCATGGTGCATAGGGCTGCTGCTACCAGGTTTCGACATGCATTCTCTGTATGCGCCACCACTCATTTTTTGTGATATCCGACATTTTACCTTGCGTGATTGGGTACTGTTGCTGGTAATTCATTACCAGTATTTGGAGCTTGTCAAGTATGGGTTCGACTCCTTACGTGGCCTCGATGGTGTTGTGTGTGGCCTGTTGTTCGCCTGGTGAGGTTTTTGTGTTGGTAGTAGTAGGTGGCAAATCGTCCCACTCATCTTCGTCAGTTGCTACCATTGCTCCTGGTGCCCATGACAACTCGTACACAAGCTGGTTTTCTGCTACCGGGACATGTTGCACCTCTAAGTCAAAAGATTGCAAGATAATTGTTCCGTATTGCATATCGTATTGGGAAAACCATACAAACATTTAGTGTGTACTATAAAGTATCCATCGCAATTGTTTACTTGGCAGTCTAATACTGTATCGTGTATCTGGCCAAGTTCTGATTAGCGTATCCAAATTCAGCAACAATTGTTTCATATCGCGTATCCAAGCAATTTTTTCCGCAAATTTTCTCTCTCGAATTGCAAGATGGTGTGCGCGGGATGTGAAATCACAATGTTGAATGCCAGGCAAGTTATTCATTCTTCAACAGACATAAACATGTTTCTAATCGAGCACGACATTCTTAAATCGACGATGCGGTATGAAAAATGGGGGGAAGGCGAAGCGAAATTGGTGGAAAACAGGGGCTTGTTTTACTGGTGCCGACTGCGACTGGAGGACGGTACCAAATGCAACTTTAAAGTGTCGGCGAGGCAGCGCAGTTTCGTGGGAGATTCAAACTTGTCTCCAGGCAAGATAGTCGAGTTGTGTTTACTCTGGTGCCTGTACCCTCGATAGCAGACTATAGTGAACGAACTTTTGTGCTCGGGAAAGACAGTCGTTGCCTGGTCGAGTTTCTGCCGCCAAGTGTGCATAGACTGGGTGTTCATGTACAAGAAATGCATTGATAGGCCAGGCAAAGTGGTCGAGATCGACGAGTCGAGGCTGGGCAAACTCAAGAACCGCAAAGGATGCAAAGTTCATGGCCAAAGGTTTTCGGTGGAGTGCAGCGGGACGATCTGACGAAATTATTCCTGGTGCCGGTGGAAAAGATGAACGCGGCGACCCTGACCAAAATCATTCGCGAGTGGATCGCTCCGGGCACGACGATAATTTCAGACTGATGGTGCGGTTACAGCAACTTGGACATTCATGGCTACCGTCACATGCAGATGAATCGCAGGCGGGAATTTGTGTGGAGCGAAAAGAGCGGAATGGTAAACACTAGAAACATGCTAAAGATGAAGAGGGGCGAGACGTTGAGGGTGCACACTCAAAACATCGAGAGAAGTTGGTGTTCTGTGCGATACAGCATTCCCTGTTCTGGCCGAAGGAAAAAATTTTGGGTCGGCTACCTGGCCGAGTACGTCTGGAAAAAGAATCATTGGTATGGAGAACGACTGCACACTTTGCTAATTCTCGCCGCCGACATGCACTATCGTAATCGGCGCAGAGGAGATAGCGGTGAAGGCTATCCCAATTTCGACAGGTATCAATTTGTCATGGTTGTTTTTAATTTGCAGGCACGAGCGAGATTGAATTGCTGTTGCAGTTGCAGTTATAAAAAAGTTTATTGAGTTGCTGTTCCCATTGTAGTATAAAATTAAATTGTGATTGATTTACTGTTTGTTTCAAGTTTAAATTAATGTTTAATTGAGTTGCTGTTTGATTTAATTTACAGGTGCGAGTGAGACAGTGTAGGTGTTTGTTTCAGTTAAAAAAAAGTTTGATTGACGTGCCATTTGTTTAGGTTTAAAAAAAAAGTGTGGTTGATGCGTTGTTTGTATAAACATTCATTCGCAATCAGGTAAATATGGTATAAAGTCGAGTATGTCGTGATGGATCCGCCCGGCGACGACAGGTGTACTTACGTCTGTTGCATCCGCAAAACTTGGATCCGCCAGTTTCAATTAATGAGGAAAATTTATTTAAATCAATTACATTAATTCGCGATCCCAAAAAGGAATAGCGCGGTCGTGTCTGTCATGACCGGTTCGGCCGGAGGCGGATGCTATTGCATATGCTGTTGCTTTCGTGGACTTTGGACCTGCCAGTTTAGAGTGTTGAGGTAATTTATAAAAAAAGTGATGGTGTATATATAAAACTTAAAAATATAAATGGTTAAAATGATTAAAAAGTTGAATTTTTAACTGTACATTATTTTATCGTACCTTTTTAGTAATGGCGTACATACAAAACATTGCGTATTATATTGTTAAATTTATAAAAAAAATTTGAAATATTTAATGTTGTCCTTTTTGAGTACATCCTTTAGTGATGACATATAGATGAAACATTGTGCAATAAATTGTTACAAAAAAAAAATTGGATTTTTAACTGTACAATGTTTTACTGTCCTCATTAGTGATGGCGTACATGTGAATCTTTATGTAATAAATGGTTCAAATGATAAAAAATGTAAGTAATTACTAAATATTTTCTTTAAAGTAAACAAGAAATAATGCATCGCAAATCACATGTATTTAAACAGGGGTGATAGAAGGGTGAAAAAAAATGATTTTTTGGATACGTGATAGGAAACTTTTAGCAATAGTTACTTTTGGAATCTGGATAAGCCACGGGAAACAAATGGGGTTTTTTACCCTATATTCTGTTTTCGGTTTGGATACACTATAGGAAATAATTGGGTGTATGTCTAAATTTATCCCCGACTCGGCTCGATACACAATTCGAAACAAGTGGGGTGTGGCACCAATTTCCCCCTCCTTCACGCTTGGATATACAATGTCGTCCTTTTCGATTCTGCACATTTTGTCACCTGGATACACAAAGGGAAACTTTAGGTAAAAACCAGCCTTTTCAAGGTGCGCTGGAATTGCGGGGGAAACTTTGTATTTTGTTTAGGCTTTTTCCCGGTTGTGGTTGGATACGTAATTGGTGGTTTTTTGTCTCGACTTTTTTGTACCATTGGATACGTAATACAGTGGTTTTTGAGCTTGGATACGCAATACGGAACAATAAAGCCCACCGTGTGAGCTTGCTTCTGGCTTCCTTCATTGTATGTAACCAGAGTAGGCATATGTTGTCTGTGCGTAGGGTAAAACATTGGTATTTCAAATATGCTTGGTATCGTTTTACTGTCCACACCACTGTCAAACATTCCCTCTCATTAACGTCATAGCAGCTCTCTATGGGTCCGAATTTTACACTGCTATATTCAATTATTTTATATTTATTGTTCCCCCCCCCCCAAACGGAACAAAACCACACCTATGTCCATCTCACTGGCATTGGTTTGCCAGTAAAGGTGTTTGCTGGGGTAATGACGGGCCTGTGTTGTGCACTTTCGGAACCATTTCTTGAGCGCGTTGAAGCAGATGTCATGTTCGGTAGTCGATTGAAACTTTCTAGTTTTAGATAGCATGTCTGTGAGGGGAGCTGTTATGATTGCAATATCTCTGATATTTTCCCATAGCCAATTTATCAGTCCGAAGAATATTCTTAGTTGTTTATGTGTGCGTGGCGCATCGTACTGATCGATGATTGACAGCTGTTCTGGTGTTGACCTGCTGCCATGCTCGTCGACTAAGTGGCCAAGAAACTGGATGCACGGTTTTATTATGTGGCACTTTTTGTTTACACAAGTGAGTTGGTTGATCGATAGGGATTCCAGCACTAATAACAGGTGCTTGATATGATCATCCCAATTCTCCGACCAGATAATGACATTGTCCAGGTACGCAAGGTCAAATTACCCTATGTACCTGTCAAGCAATCTAAACATAATCTCCTGAAAGGTTACAGGTGCACACTTTAATCTAAATCGCATGGCGCAGAATTAGAAATGTCGCCTGCCAGGGGCTGTAAATGCTGTCTTATGATGGTCCTTAGGTTTTATAGGCAATTATCAATAACCACTGTGCAAGTACGTTGTCATCATTATTTTGGCCGTACCTAGCATATGCAGTGTGTCTTTGATGCTAATGTAAGGTGGTGTTGCACTCTCTGTAATGAGGTTAGGGGGCCAGAATTTGACACAGAATATCCATTTTGGATCCTTTTTAGGCGCTAATGTGAAAGCACTGTTGTAGTGACTGTTGGTTGGTTCGATCACCCCTTCGGCCAGCATTCCGCTAGTTTGATCATTAGTAATTGTTCACTGGTGTGGTTGATAGCTATGGGGTCCTGCGAAAATAGGGCATTCATGTTCAAGTGGAATTTCATGTTTTGCAATGGCGGTACACCTGAATGGGTCTGCTGCTGCAAAAAGTCCCTTCTTTCGTGCAATATTTTCTGTACTCTCTCCCTGTAGGTTGCTGGAACTTCGTGATCTAATTCGTCCAACTGTATGACGAACTAATTTATTACAATATTGTAATAAATAAAGTAGTATGGTCTCTTGAGCCACATAATACATGTTGGCAGAATGGTGTATATTCCGTTCCTGTCAACCGGTACTACGCACTCTTGGCCTGATGTTGGTAATGTAGCCCGGTGTTGTGGGCGCAGTTGATGTGACTGTGGTAGTTCAAGGGGTCACGAGGAGCACGTGAATGCATTTTTCATATCAAGATTCCCTGGTGTAGTTAGAAAAGGCTATACACTGTCTCGTGAAAAGTTTATTTTATTTTACATTGTCACAAAACATTTGTGTAACAAACTGAAATTCGTTTTAACATTATAATATGTATGTGCTTCAAATGAAATGCAATTAAAAGTGTACATAAATATTATAATTCATGTCTTCTCTCCTCGTACCACCTAACTAGCAGTCACTTCACCATGAGCACACTTCACAATATTTCTATGAGGTCGCAGATCTGTCACAGGGTATTTATCAAATGTTTCTACATTTATGTTGAGTTGAGATGAGTTGAAATTATATGAGAATGGTGCAGCACTGGAATGCAAGGGTCGGGGGAAACGGGAGATTCCCGAAAAAACAGCCCACCAGCGGCATTGTCTGGCACGATTACCACTTGCAAAATCTGGGAGTAACCTGGCCAGGGATTGAGCCCAGTCCACCTTGGTGGGTGGCGAGCAGGCTAACCACTCAGCCCTCGTGGACCCAGGGTGGAATGAGGTGATGATGCAGCAGCAACAGTATATATATATATATATATATATATATATATATATATATATATATATATATATATATATATATATATATTGGCAGCATCGCCTAGAATAATTCCTATGTGCTAAAATCTGGGAGCGACCCCTCCAGGAATTGAACCTGGTTACCTTGGTGAGAAGAGATCACCCTATCCACTGCACCACTACAGCCATTGAGTGCCTCGAGAAAACCTGTCAGCCAATAGCAATACATGCAGTGGTTCTCTCATGTGAAAAATTGGGTGACCCTGCCAGGAATAAACTGGTTTTGCTTTTGTGTGAGGCGAGTAGTCTAATTACTACACCACCATGGCTCCACTAAGAACAAGCCACTGAGCTTCTGTTTGTATGATCATGCAGAGCTCAGTTCAGTTGTAGCGGTGCACCAGGGACTCACCTTGAATCCATCTGGCTCGCAACGCAGGAGCAACTTGAAAGTGGTGCCTGTCTTGATTGGCATGCCACCATCCCTCTCCTCGTGGCCCCAGCTACCGTTGAAGAAGGAGTTGCGCACTATGGAGCCCTCTCCGAGACGCGGGCTCAAGTGGAACAGCTTGTCTACATGCGGACCCTGCCCACACTGCAGGTTCACTGAGAACCTGCACACACATCTATCAGAAAGATGCCTCCCCTCCCACACTGCAAGTCATTCATACTTACTGCATTCACCTGAGTGCAACAAAATGTTCGATTAAAAATTCTATTTCTAAATGCCGAAGGTCGTCTTATTTTTGCATGCTAAAATGTCCGAGTTTAACATTTTTGTATTAACTAGTATAAATGTGTTTCATCGCAGTACTGTTAGCAGCACAACTGCTGGCGGGTGTATTTATGGGGTGTTGGCGCAGTTGCGGAGGGAAGAGGTAGCCATGCGGGTAGCCTGCCCTTGTTTGATATCATGCTAAAATCATTAGTCTACATGTTATCAGTTGCGCATGTGCCATGCATGACGAATATTTTTGTAACAGTATGTACACAGCCAGGCAGTCACTAATATCATCTGCCACCTGCTATGTCATGCCAGTGGCCCAAGTGAATACATCTAGGAAGGCGAGCAGCCAGCACATTTGGCGCTTACATTACAGTTCACACAACAAAATCTTTAAACATTCAACAGGCAAAAATTGGGTGATATATTTAGTGTATATTGGAATATAAATACTGAAATGGGTTGTTGTAATTTTTACTGCACTGATTATGTGTATAGAGTGCAGGGCAAGGTACACCGACTGCGCTCCTCCAACTAATGTTTGTGTTAGTTCACCACTCCGCCGATGGTCGGCCTTCGGTTACTCTGCTTCTCTTTCCTTTCCTCCTCTTTGGATCACCCACCTTTCCTCATATACGCAGCTTCCTTTGATTCTGATTGGCTATTGCAAGTTTGTGAGTGCTCGGCCTTCTGCCAAGTTTTCTTCTCTGTCACTTCAACACCGACCAGCTTGAAATTAGGTTTATTTAATTTCTTCTCCTGGCCCATGATGGGACTTCATTCAACTTAGGGTATGGCTACACTCGTCAACCTAGTAGCTGAACTTGATAGTGAATATTTCTCAACATGGTCGTTGAGCGAATACGAGTTTACCATTTGAGAGTCTAGAATGTTGCAAGTTTGTTAATATGTTGGGCTAGTTAATGATAGTTTAGGGTAGCACAATTTCTGTAGCAATCTAAATTTTGGTCTTGGATGCCCAGTGCAAATTGTGGTTTCGTATTAACTTGCTTAGGCTTATTATGTGGATCCCTATAGAAATTTAAGTGTTTTTCTTTCATTATTATTTAACTTGATAGTGTTTATACCATTGTTTGTGTCGGAGAGCTGCCAGGAAAGTTGATGGAAATATGGGGCCGCACCAGCTTGAGCCCTTGCTTAACATTTGTTTCAGGTAACCCACCTGTAATTCCAAGAATACGCTTAGAACATTGTGCATTCTCAACTAATTTTAATATAAACCATTTTTTAATTGTTTGTGTCATCTAGGTTATATTCTGCATGGCTTTGATGGCTTATCGCAGCGCCCATGCAGATGTTATGTTTTTATTGTGGTGTTTTAAAAGAATTCTTTAACGGTGAATATTGCTTGGTTTAAAAAAAGGAGGGGGGTGGGGGGTTGAATATAACACACATTTTAAAGGGTTTCTAGTACTGTAAAATAAAATTCAAAGGTGTTTTTTTTCTTATTTACAGCATAACTAAGTTCTGATGAATATATAATTTTCAATGTGTTATTTTATTTCCATACTACTCTGTTCAGGCTTGGTTGCACCAGTGAATCTGTGAAATTTTAAATATACTTTTTATCTTGCTGTCAGCAAGCCATTAAGTATTTTTCTATGGTAGCGTTCATAAATTATGCAGTTTAAAGTGTCAATTGGGAGAGTTAATAGGTTATTTGAAGTAAATAAATTGTTAGCACATGCTTTGTGTCATAACTTGCCTGTGTGAACCCCCACAGGTGTGAGTGTATCCATAGCATGAACAGCCTTAATATAAATACATGGACAGTACATCATAGGGTATAGGAATGAAACAAACACAAAAATTATCTGCATTAGGTTAGTAAGCCTGTAAGACATATTCCACTTACAATAGAACACAGGAAAAACACTTTGAGAATGGCTGGATTTAGATATACTGTCAAAACTACCAAACTACGTACACATGTGGAGAAACATTTAATTATTAGTAATAAAATTTTGCAAAACATAATGACTCTCTGTTAGTTAACGAGAATATATGCAGCACAAAGTTACTAGAAAGCTCTGAAAAGAGAGTTAGTGATTTAGTTGGCATTTGGCAGCAAAGTAAAGTTCTTTAAAAGAAATTCCAGAAATAATTGCAAGTCTGTGTCTATTATATATATATATATATATATATATATATATATATATATATATATATATATATATATATATATATATATATATATATATCACACTTTAGTTCTGTTCACATAATTAGTAAAATTTTAGTTAATGCCTCGGCCCTAGCTCATAATTAAAATAAGTGGGTTCATTATACATCTATTTCTGAAGGAAGTGTGGGAAAGGAAATTTCAGTAAGGCACCAGTTAATCAGAGTCTTGAAAACAAACTTAGCAGGAATTAAATAAAACTGCTGCTATCTGCCACTTAAAGTGCGTCGTTATTTAGCTGTGAAAGCTGCTTCGCAGCTATTCTGGAACACTACGATAGCAAACCCATTGCTGTATACCAGCAAACACATATTTCTGAAAATAAATTTCTCAGCATATATTTCTTTCCATATTCTTAAACTGTATTGAGAGCATTCTTTAGGCCATAAATAAGAGATTTACTAATATTCTGAAGTTCGACCCCATTTTAACTCGCACTTTTACATTTTTACTGTAAGCTGGATCAGCAGTCCTGGCTGACGAGCTAAAATCTTCAGGAACCAATATGTCTCAGTCAATGTTCCAAAAGATTTTATTTTTTAACAAAGTAATCTGAATTTTACATAATAAGATAGTACTTAAATCTGGAGAACTTAAAAAATGCCTGGTGCGTATGAACGCCAATCACGCAGAACAGACAGAATGGAAAACTAGAACAGCCAATCAGAAGCCTCCTCGGTTACTGCGTGACTCGCACAGGAACGGACAGCTTCTGATTGGCTGTTCTAGTTTTCCACTCTGTCTGTTTGGCATAATCGGCGTATGAGTGAACCAGGCTTTAAAGTACATTTTACATAATGCTGCGAACTATTAAATCTTTTAAAATGCTGCATTAAAATATTAAGTTAAAAATAAATAGTAATCAGAAATATATAAACATAAGATATTTGAAAAATGAATAGCTTTAAGAACAGAAATAGACACAAGAATAAACTATATGCTTACCACATATTACACTCATTAACTTATTCTACCTGCATAACTATCATAGCATTAAAAAAACTATGCATGATTAAGCATAACATCAACGAAAGTCGACAATGGAATAGCAAATAATAAGTGTGCGGAGAAAAATAAAGAAAATTTTATTATACGTGACAAGGGATGGACAAGTTTCTTCCTTAGGTTTTAATACATTTGAGGTTTACTGTAGCACTGTATGTTAAGAATTTGGCAATGTTAAACCTACATTTAAGTGAATTGATATTTAAAAAATCCTCCCAAATTATGTAACTAAATAATTTGTGGAACAATAAATATTTCCTGCAGACGAAAGTAAAAATGTGTAAATTGTATTATTTGCCAAGTTCACCCTATACTTGGGTAAATGTAGCAAAGGGAAAACTGTGAACAAATTTATTAATGAAGATGCAGTGCTATTTCGGAATTTTTACTAACTGCCATTTACTGTTAAATATTTTGTTTTACCATATTATTCTCAACGATTTCTTAATTGGTGAAAACAGAAGTATGTCTTTACAAAACTTTTGGAGATAGAAACAATGCGATGCCTTATGAGTAGATTGTACGATGATTTAACATGGTGCTGTAAATGTCTTGTTGCCTGTAGCAATGGCAAATGTGACGCATTGTTTTAACCTAATTGACAGTCCCATTGCCAGTGGCCTATGTATACATAATTATGTGTTTTACCGCCAACAAGGTACGTGTGTGACTATGTATGGTATTTGGACTGAATAATTAAAATATTCTCTAATTTAGTTGAAAATTTTGTGTTACATTCATTTCATCTAGGAGTGTATTTTTGTTCAGAAATGTATTAAGCTTAACTGTGTTGATGTGAGCTCATATGACTCCTTCCCCCTTAACCTGTTTGCCCGTCACACCATAATCTCTAACGCAGTGTGTGTGCGCACTCTACGAGCGCAAGTGCAGTGCAGCATGGCAAGGAACGACGCAGGTGCAGAGCAGAGCGAGCGCAACCATGCGTGTGTGGCGCAGGAATCCGAAAATAGACCCTGTGAAATTTCTGTTATTTAATTTGTGCAATAAAAGGGCAAGGTAAGTTCATGCAAGGGGATGCAACTAATAAAGACGCATGCCTTCAAAGCCCTAAAGCCCTCAGTTTTTTTAAGTGTCTTTTTGTAATTTTCTCGAATGTTCATTCACGTGTCTCTTATCTCCACATCATCAACACAGTGCAATGTTTTGCTATAATGAATAATATTTACAGGGTTAATTTTAGGAGCAATATGTAACAACCGGCTCACAGGGTACATGTCCGATTTGCAAATGTTGTGTGCAAGGAAGTAGTGCAGTGCGAGGTGCCAGCCCACCAAGCCGGCAGGCACGCTGCACTGAGAAAGTCAGTAGTCGCTGGTCTTTGTGAGAAGTGTGCTGCGTCACTTCGGGGCTCGCGTTTCGCATGCTCGGGCAGCCATCACCATGTTGGACTAATCATTTCACAGCAATAGTTACTGTAGCATACCGGAACCTTTTTCGTATTTCAGCTGCTTGAGATTCCACCGCTCCTCCCACTTAACCAGTGTTTGCATCGCCTGGGTAGGCTTAAATTGTACTTAAATTATTTCATGTGACCATGTGTCTTTTGCACAGTATTACCCGATCTGACGAGTTTGTAAGTAGCACCAAATGTAGGCATTTCCCGACGGGAATGTAATAATGCGACTGAATAAATCGCAGCAGTGACGAGTTACCACGTGTGGTTTATTTCCAGTCGCCTCAAGGCATTTAAGGTACGGGCCTTCTCCCACCTATTTTCACAAAGTGTTACTTACTGTGTAAGTATGATTAAAATTGTCACGAGTCGGCGTAATAAGTAACAGTGCTTCGTATGGACGTGTGGGGAGGCCAGATATCCCACAATGCAACAAGTAAGGGAGTTATTAAGTCAGTATTAATTTTTATTGTACGAGGAGACAACAACTACACTTGGAGGATTTGCTATGGTAGTTGGCCAAACGACCCTGAGGGACGAGTCCACAGCTAATCTCCGACTTCACGATATTGTCAACCCGACAATATCTGGCGCCTTGGGTCTCCACCAAAATTCCAAAACTATAGTTACCACTCCTCAGCTAACCAATATTCTTACCGACCAACACCTTGGCACTAGTTGCCAGCCTCCTGCGCATTAGACAAAGTCAGTGTCAACTACATGAAAACATTTACAAAAATTAATAATTGAAACTGAATACTCTTAATATTTATTGTGATAATGTAGAGAGAGGCCGAAGTATAATAAGTTATATATACATACAGTATATTATATTCCTTAGAATAAACAATAAGAAAGCCAGAATCAAACTGAAGCATTATGGGTGGCATTTATACAAAAATAATAATTAACAGTATCTCAGCATGAATTTTGGTGATGAAGAAAAAATATAAATTTAAACTGAGTTCTAACCTTTACCAGAATGAAATTTATTAAAAAAATGTTGGGTGTGGTAACAACTAGTTATAATTAAAATGAAGGAAGCTAATAATGTAATGTAAAACCAACTTGGGACAGAAAATTTGAATCACTATTATTATCACACATTTTTTATAAATAAATCAAACCACACAGTACATAATTATTATAAACAAAAGTTTACTCATATTAGTTAATTGTGTAGGGAGGGGGCAAGGGAGTGATGGCTCACCGGTCTATGTAGGGCTTTAGCAGCCCGACGATGGTCATCTCGCTGCCCGGCGTGAAGGAGTTCTGCAGCTGGATGTCCCACACCAGCCTCGGGCCCGAGCTGGGCCCAGGCTGCAACACACACACTTCACTATTATCAGTAGCCTGCCCGAGTCTTGTCTCACATGGCAGAAACTTGCAAAGTGTCTATAACAGTTAACAACTGATGGCACTCGACATGTGCATGGCAACTCTTCATTCCACCACTGCTCTTAACATATGCACATGCAAGAGTTACCCCACACCTTGACACACAAGCCACCAGATTGGGAATATCAATGGCAAGAAAGTTACAATACCCATTCTTAGAAGCTTATCCACCTGGGAGCCGATTAAATACACATTTATATGGGTGCAATGCAAAATTTGCACTAGCGTTGCACCAAAATGGAATTAAATATGAAAAAAATAGAGGTGCAAAAAGTTGTGTACCGATGCAAAAAGCAGAGAACTCTGCGCCCAGGCTAATACCTCGGAGCTAGTGCAAGTGCTCTCGCTGCGTATGCGCAGTCGACACAAGTAGTTAACGAGCAACATGGCTATCATTTAGTAATAAAAAAAAAACGTTTAGGTTAAATGTTGTCGGTGGCAAATTGTGTAAATTACTAAATTAGAGTGATTTCAACAACAAATTGAAGAGGGTAGAATGGATAAAGGATGTTTTATGAGGCTGCTTCTGGCTTAACTTTTCACATAAGATGAAACACTTTTATTTCCATAACAACAGTCCCAAAAATATTTTTTATTGAAGTGCTTAGATTTTTTTGCTTCATCTTTTGGAGGGAGATTTGTTATGGAACACAAAATAGTCTTGTTTCGTTAACTGTCGAAGGGTGCGGTGACGATTGGTCATAAAAATGCTTATGGCACAACATGCAACACGAATATCGTTAAAAGTCTGCGAATGTAACATAAACTACAAACACAACTTAGACCTACATAAACGTAAGTATTCAACTTGAACTGTGCACCGATTGTATCTGCAGAGAAAATATCAGACATGTGGAAATTCGTAATGAACTGAAGGGAAAAAACGCCATGAAGAACAGCATGTTTTGTAAACGAAAAAAGAAGTAACTCGATATTAGGTTGGCTACACTTCGAACACAGTCACAAACTGTATTAACGCTTATAATATACAATATCACATCTCTTCTTTAATGTAAATAACATCAAACACACAATCACCAGTGTATCTTATATTATGTTGCATCATTAGAATTTTAATTTCCTGTCTGCTAAAAATATGTAATTGTCCACTTATTAATCACCAATCGTCACACTTCATCAATTAGTGAAATAAGCGACTCTCCAGCCCAAACGTCGCATTATTAATATAAAACCCGCCAGTTGTCATTTAGGTTATTTCTACTACACAATATAAACAACTTTTAGGCTCGAAGAAAACAACTTGAACATGGTATAGTACTTAATTGTAGAAAAAAAACTAATTCATGATCATAATTCGGCTGTAACATAATAATTGAGAGGTCTTGAGAAGATGTCTTTGAAAATACGTTATATACTGATCGCTTCTTCGACAGAAAAATGGGTAAAGTTGTATGACCTACACTCTAAATTTGAATCAGTGAGAAACCGCTGATTCACAGTTAAATTCAACTACTGTAATCAGTGAAAATGGCTCCACTTAGAATCAGTGGAAAACCAGAGATAGTTTCAGAGAAAAAATTTCACTAATCGAATTAGTGACATGATACAATTTCACGGATTGTATAAGTGACAGTCCACTGCAGTGGCGAATTAAATAAACATCTTTGCCATAGTTTACTATTAACATTGTGCAATTTACCATAATTAAAAAAAGTAAGAAAAGCTCCGCAGGTGACCAGGACTGAACTCGGGCTCCCTCCGATTCTAGGCCGTTGCCTTACCTCCTGAGCTGCCACGCCAGGTTGTAATTGCCAGAGGAAATCACATGACTTCTACTATTGCTGCGAAACTGTGTAGTTGGAAGTTGTATGCTCATACTTTTCGTGTTTGGTTTGATTGGTACCATTAGGATTGTTAAAATGAACACTATGTATAAGAACACTCTTTTCACCACATTAAATACAGTTTAAAACTTAAAACAGAGCACTGTGACGATTACATGGATTCGAAATGGAAGTCGTACAAACGGGCTGAGAGACTTGAGTGTTCATATTACCTCGTAAAACGGCGTTCTGAAAGACGAAACACATTTCAAAAAGTATTTTGTATTTATTTTACCCATTTATTCATCGTTAGTACATGTTAATTAACGGCCATTTTAAACGATGTTCGACGGTAATTTTTGCATGCAGTTTCATTGATACATCAGTAAAATATAAATAGAGACGAAGATGAAGTAGCTGAGATGTTTCACTGATCCACCACTCAAAAATATACCATTGACAAAACAGTAAATAAATGACTGACGAATCAGTGGGAAATGTCACTGAATCAATCATTGAAGGAAATATGGCATTGTTTTTTCACTGGTTCATCATTAACATTCACTGAAGTGACGGTCGTATCAGTAGATACATTTAACTTATTGAAACAGTGAAATTCTCACTTATTCAGATTTAGTGTATCTCTTGTCCATCTCAGTAGGTAGATTTGTTATGTGCCTCTAACATCAGTGTCGCTCCAGTCTTCATAGAAGAAGGTTGTCTGTATCCTGCTCTGGCAAGATTGTGTGCAGCGAATCGTCAGTTGGGTACTTAATTAAAACATTTCTGTAAACATGGGTCAGAAACAGATTTTGCCTATGGCCATACAACGAACTAAGGACATAAAGACAGAAGTCAAATGAAGTCTGGAATCGGCTGCCGCCGCCCCTCAACTGCATCTTCTTATCTAAATATAATAATACAAATGGAAACACATAATTCAGAGAAAAAAATCATATTTTCAAAAATATAAATACCTCCACAGAACTTGACAGTACTCTAATTCAAGCCACCAATGGAGTTCACCTGGGTTTCTTCAGGATTTTCGTAAGTGGGAATCGTACCAGACGATACCGCTGGTCGGCGGGTTTTCTTGGGGATCTCCCATTCCCCCACCCTTACATTCCGGTGCCTCTCCATTATCACCTTATTTCACCCTCATCGACATTCAAGACCTCCTTGTTATCAGCCGCTCAAATCTCTTAACTCAACTCTAATTCAAGCTGCGAGTGAAATTCAATTAGAATCTGAAACTGCCGAATTACATTACCTGAAAAATGAACAATATGCACAAGTAATCAATTACGATCTCTCCCTGAGGGGGCATCATTGTACCTATCTCCTATGTCATTCTACAATTCACCAATATATCCATTAGTGGCGAATGTTCTGGTGTACACCAGTTTACACCGGTTGAGAGAATTTCCAAACATCAGGTTGTTTATATAAAGTTACGAATGCAAATGATTTAATACATACATGCAAAATAAGCACTATATATTACAGGAAACACATATTAAAAACAGCAATAACATATTTTCTAACAAATGTGCTCCTTCTTCATAAAATAAAAATAAAATCTCATCTTTCTGTAATGTTTGTGCACATTTAAAGGCACAACTTTTTCCATTGCAATTTGAATGTGGCCATTTACCTTTCTTTCAGTTCACTGTTCACAAATGCTTTATTTTTTACAATGATTGTAAGGTTGTGTTAGAAAATTCATTGGCTGATGTTCCAGTGCACATCCTGCCGATCCACAGACGATTCAGCCCATTTGAACTGGTGGATACATCGGTTCAACCGAACTCGACCAAAATCTCAGTTTCCGAATGTCTAGTGTACATTGGTGAATTTCCAAAAATGCGGTTAGATGTTTTCTGGAATGACAGAGCACAGAGCATTACCTAGTGCATTGCCCGAGGTCAATATTTCTTGATTACTGTTAATATCGTCGCCTTTGTAATCGTCCGCAAGACATAATCACGCGTTTCGCTGCGACAGTAACCAGCTAAAAATCAATCAATATAGCGAAGCTGTGGCAGTTCAATAAAGTTTTGGAAGCTGTTATTTAGGATAGTTCGTGCAGAAAATTTCAATACACCTTCTGAATTAGAAGCTTTGACGAAATATCGATACATCCAAGATGTCTTGTACATGCAACCCATCCCAAAAATGCTGAAAGGGGGTACTGCCACACATATTTATGCAAAAACCAAAGTGTAACTGGAACTATTTCCTATTTGTGACCAGCGATTATAAAATGGAAGCTAGGAATAACCACAAAAGCTGGTAGTGGTTTGTTGGAAATTTGTTTCTTTAGATGGTCTTATGTTGAGAAGGATATTAGTGAGATTGATCCAAACATGATAATCTGCTGGAAGACTTTTCCAGTTCATGAGGGCAAGGTAGACAATACTGCTGTAATTAGCATTTTTGTTAATGCATCTATGTATTCATGTAAGAAAATGAAGATGGAACTTTGTGACCAGATTTGGTTGTATCGGAAATTAGTTGGTACTACTGGTGACATGTATATTCTTGGCTATGTGGAATTGTTTTTCAATCCATTATTATGTGTTATGTATTTTATATTTTGTAAATAAATTCAAGTGCCTGCCAGATAGACAACCAGTCGTGGTTGTCTGCATGCAGCGCTGTAGAGGAATTGGTTCCCTGCAACTATGTGTGTGGTCTTACATTAGTAAGTTGCACAAATAACACTTCGGTGGCATTTTTTCGCTGTCAGGAGTAAAGAAATAAGAAAATAAATGCAAGTTTTTGCACTACTAGTTTTATGTTGTACCATCATAAGTAACTTTGCAACAATTGTTCAAATTGGTGGACGCCAACCTCATTACAACAATCATGTAGGTGTATGAAATACATGTATACCCTTTCGGAAACACCCAGTGTATATTAAACCTTGTTACAGGCAGCTATAACCCTGGCTGACATCTTACTCCAACTCATTGGGTGTGTCGTACATCAGAGCCTTGATGAACTTCCACGTGAAAAATGTGTAGCAGATTAAGGTCAGGAAAGCGTGCTGGCCATGCAATAGGCCCACCTCATCCAATCCACCATGTTGAAAATTCCATGCTGAGGTTATCGAGTACAGATCTTGTGGAATGCGGAGGGACACCGCAGCGTTGAAGCCACATACATTGCCGGACCGCAAGCGGCATGTCCTCAAGGAAATCTGGTAATGTAAATTGCAGGAATTGGCAGTATGTGTTCCCAGTCAATCTTTGCGGCATCAAACATGGTCTAATGAGATGATCACCCACAATGCCCGCCCAGATGTTCCCGAAAATCTGTGCTGGTTGGCTGAGACGGCTGTTGCATGAGGATTGGTGTCGTCCGACATGACTACACTTCCTGCTTTAAAGAAAACTGTCTTTTATGAATGTCGTTTTATCAGTAAACAATTCAATGGTAATGAAATGAGGAACCATTGTTCACTGTTGCAAAAATCACTGTGAGAAGTCACTTCGAGGAGCGAAATCTGCTGGTCCCAATGCCTGCACACTTTGCACGTGGTAGACAAGCAGCGGCTGCCCGTGCATAACACGCCACATGGTGAAATGGGACACACCCTTTCCGTGCGCTTCCACCACAACTTGGGATGGGCAATAAATATCGATACATTGCTGTATCGATAATTTTGGTGCGGTATATCGATATTTTAAAATCGACATATTTTATAACCGATTATTTTATGATCTATATTTAGTGCAAAAATTTCAGCCGATATTCGATATCTGAAAATAAAAAGTAGTGAAGTAAATGTCTCACCAGGGGATAAATGTAATCATATTTTTCTTTGTGATTTACAACAGCAGGGTGATAATTAACACAATGTGATCACACGAAATTGTGTTTGAATCTGTTTTCCATTTTGTAGAGGACTGTGACCATCAAAGCAAGCGCTTCATGTGGAAGAACTCGATTGTGGTATGACACCTGTCGAATTCAAGCAATATCTATACAATCCTATGGATGACATGCTCTTTAAAAAAAATGAACTTATATATGTTTATAAAGAAGTAATGTGTTACCTTCTACCTATCATCAATTATATTCCAGCTGAAAGATGAGTTTTCATAAGGTGGCCTCATACAGAATGGGGGCCACGGTTGCTGAATGGTTAGCCTGCCCACCTCCCACCAAGGCAAACCAGGTTCAATCCCCAGCTGGGTTACTCCTGAATTTTCACATGTTGGATACTGCTGATCGTCAGGTTTCTCTCGGGAGCTCCCCGCCCTTTCAATCCGGCTCTGCTCCATACCCACCTCAATCACCCTTATTGGCTCTCAAGGTCTCGCTTTTAAGAGGGGTCCAAGACTCTTCACACAGTCAGCTGAAACTTGTGTTTCGGAAACCCAACTTTCCAAACTAATGTTTTAGTGAAGTGTTTATATTCGCGTATTTGAAAATTCACCAGTGTATCCACCATTGCACACTATGTAACATTGCAGTTTTTGAGAAGTTATGTTTACAGTTGGCCAGAAACATTTAAATTAGATATGATTATAGGAATACTTGTTTATGTTGACACTTCATTTAATATAATTTCCAAATTACTCTTTATTGTATGAGTTGAACAAAATGCAATATAATCTTTGGTTAATTTAATAGTTTATTGATAAAAGAGGTCATGTGCAAGAATAGGTATTTCATTTGTTTCTAAACAATATTCAGAATTATAATTTTGTTTGTCAGTATTCATTATTTCCTAGAGGGTAAAAAGTATTCAAAGCTTACTAAACAAAGCATGAAAGAAAATAATCCTAATTGTCTCTCGTCTCGCCATCGGTGATTGGTGGAGATATGTTATGTGGCCAGACGATAGCCAACAGAAGGACATATGTCAACATAAGCAAGGCAGGAGAAAAATAGAATGTAAATTTTTCTAACAAATATCTTATTTCCACCTCCAGAGAACGACGAATGAATGGGATTTATTGCAGAGAATGGATATAATACTGACGAATATAGAGATTAATTTTGAAAATAATTACTGAAATAACTTTTAATTTTAAAGTACTTTATTTTATTAATTAATTAATGATTTAATTGTTTTTAAGAAGAACAGAAAAAAGGGATTTTCATAATTTTTTCGAGGAGACTAACGAAACAATAGTAAGGTAAAGAACAGAAAATTACGACTTTTAATTTCAACTGAAATATTGTGAGATGACTTAATTGAAATGTTACAATAGGATATTTCAAAATTATTGTTTTGATTGCTTCTAGTTTTACAGATTGACCCACCCATGCAACCAGCTAAAAAATTTGGTGGAAATCAATGATATGCATCAGAACATCAACCAATCATTTTCGATTGCTTGCAATTAAAAATATGAATAAATACACCATCTTCCCGCAATTTCCAAGGCAACAAAAAATATGCAAAGTTAATTCGATCGTCGAGTTTTGCAAACGGTAGGTGGAAATTATATAATTGGCGTATAACGACATTAATTTGTATCTTGAAGTAGATACAAATACCACTGGAAAATCAACCTGGTGATCAAAAAATGTGTCAACCTGTGTACACCGGTGTTTGAACCCCTGGTGAATCGATCGATGAATTTCCGATTAAACGGTATCATAACACTAAACTCGGGTTCGGAAACTAGTGTTCCATTTGTTCGTTTATTCCAGGAATCAACAGTACTATATAATAAGTTTTTAAAATGATTTATTTCACTTATGTTATGCTAATAAGAAAACTAAATATATTTTTAAGAAAATCTTGCCCCAACATCTTATTATTAATGTATTTCGATAGATTATTTTTAATTAATCAAAATATTTTATTTTGCTTTTCAACATATCCTTGTAGTCCATTTCACGTCATATTTGCGCATGAAATAATTTTGTCGCGTATACCGCATACGAAAACTAACATTCTATTCTAAATATGAATTACGGACCTCGGTTTTGTGCTACTACTGTTTAACTCCTCTCGCGGCACCTACACTGCGCACATCCTTCAACTTTACTCTTCGAAACCCAGAATACCGAAAAAGGACTACAGATATTTATGTTCGAATTGCCAATTATCATGGAACTGCTTACAAAACAAATAACTAATTGCAAAATTATCTAATTTCCTGGCACTTGAAATTAATTTTTTACCACAGATTATACTGTAGATCATTTTAATTTTATTAAAAATTATTATATTAAAATCAGTGTTTCGATATATGAAATATCGATACTTTAACACTGGGTGCTGTTGGACACATGAATACTTAAATATCGATATTTCGGCTTTAGATTCCAATCTTTATCGTTCACGTCTGGTGAACATACATTGCTCGGGTGACCAGACCTGCCTCGCGCCTTCAACGTGCATGTTTCATGCAGTCTCTAGTTGTGACAGTTGTGAAGGTCTCGTGTGCGGACATTGCACGGGTGACGAGGCCTACCTCGTGCCTTCAATGTGCCTGTTTCACGCAGTCTCATGTAATTGTGACAGTTGTGAAGGTCTCACGTGATGAGGTCGCCACCGCGCTGGAAACCTCCCATGATACAATCGTACAGCAGCTCGTGCATTACCTTAACCTTCACCGGGAACCACGTCTGTACGTAATATCCAGGCACACCGACAGCCTACGTGGCAGGCAATAACACTTCTCTGTGAAATCATACATGCAATTTGTACTAGAAAAGGTCATTTAAAGCATTCTAGTCAAAAGAGGAAATTTTTCTTGTAACATTATTTAATTTGCAAAAATAAGTGTGGCAACACCACCTTTCAACATTATGGGGTGGGTTACATGTACACGACATTCGCGTTATTAATAATCACAGTTTAAATCACTAGTAACCTTACTTTTTTTCTGTACCATAAGAAGTATACTGAATCCGACAATAAATCGTCTACTGCTCTTGCTATTTCACCTAGACCACGGGTCACCTATCTTAATCTTTATATTTCCACCTCAGGAATAACTCAAAATTGGTCGGAATGTTTTATACACTAATTGTGTGCACAAATAAAAAATTAATTTTAATTACATTCTATACATAATTATGTACCTATATTCGCATTAAATATATGGTACTGTGTGTTTTTCAATTAACTGTGATTTTTTACTGTTCGAACATATTTGTGGGTTTTCTCAGAATGCTCCCATATTTTTATTTTAAAATGTTATCTCAGAGGGCCTTTTGTAAGCAGTACTAGAAATGTTTCGCAAATTAGAAGTGTTGTACTCAATTTGTCTGTTGAAGTGATCCAAGAGGACAAGTTCATATTATAGATTAATGGTTCACGGGAAGTTTGGCAAAGTGCTTCGCAAATGGGAAACCAAAGACGTCGACATGATTGCGTCGTCACTTCGAGTCCTGGGCGCTACATCCTCAGTAGTCAGACCGGTATGCTCGCGAGGTTACTGCCTTCTCCGGTATTTGTTCGCCTGGATCAAGACTTCGCTCGACAATAGCTCCCCAAGCTATATACATACGTTGTCAGGACAAGATAGTACAGTTTCTAGCACCAACCTTGAAGTTGGGAAACTGAGGCGAGCATTGTCAGCAGGCAGGCAGTGTCGACAAATCGATGAAGATCATGAACTGTTGATGTACAAAAGGAAAGTTAACTAAACGTGCACATTATCCTGTCTAGGTGAATCATTATGTGAATATCCCTCATAGTGTTTAAGAAACTTGATATCTCCTTTCGACCTAAGCTGGTAAACTGTAAATGGATATGTAATCATGTCTGATATGTCTTGCATTTTACTACTATGCTCTCTTAGTGTTTAGAATAACTTTATTTGTCTTTCCAACCTGTGTGGGAAAATTGTAATAGGGTATCTAATTATGACTGTGACATTATTGGTGTTATATGGCATATGCTGAGGTTGATGATCGTTGTTTGGGACGTTCATAAGGATGCCAGTCGCTCAGTGAGAGCTCCAAGCGACACAAGATTCTCTTGGAAACAAGGGGGGAGGGGGATGGTTGTGGCTACCCCAGCCCTACAACTCACGTTGCACTCGTGGTCGGCAGTGGAATTTTAGGCCTTTCTGTAAGCACTGCGATTGATATATACAGCATGTTGGTTATACAACAGATAATACATAACTAACTTTCCTCGGGAAGGCCAGGCCCTGAAATGGCCGAGAAGCAGCCAGTTTGAGAAATAACGGAGACGAGACACTATGTCTGTACAGGGGAATTGTTCAATAAAGTTAAGTTCTCTATACAGAATGCAACCTAGAGCAACCTGTTTTTTGCGAAAAGATTTATGCCCAGCCTAGACTTCAACTTCTACGTGCACACTTGAAAATGAGAAGACATTTTCAATTCTATTGAGCCAATCAGAAAAAAGTTACGCCGACACCGAACGTCCATGGCAGACACTTAAGATGCATGCGAGTTAAAATTATTCAACCTCGATATTGGGTCTGAAATAACATGTTTTGGAGTACAACTGGTCAGGTGGCCCTAAGAATTCCTAATTCTCCAAGTTCACTTAAGCATCCTCGGCGCACAAGGCTCCGCTAATGAGCTGATGCCTTGATTGCCAAGGTGGCTGGAAACTAAAGGAAGCTCGACTGATGAACTTGCTGTGATCGTCACCAGAAAGGGTTGCCAGGCCAAGTGCTAATGTTGGCCGAAGATGGCCTCAGCAACTAGTGCTCCGAGTTGTGACAACAGCTGGGAGGATTGATTACACAAACAAGGTCGGGTACCAGCATATATAAGCTGCGAGTGATGGTAGCTCATGGGCGTCTTGTCTCCACCCTGCCGGAGACCCACCTGAGACCCTGCTGCCAGGAGGACCGCCATCCTTGTAGTCCTGGGTCGATGCCTGACGACGCCGTCGAGAGAGCCTATATGCTGCCGTCAATGATTCTCAGGGTAATTATAATTCCCCTTTGGGCGCTGTAGGTTGTGTGAGGTGACAGGATAGCGACGGCTGGCATTTAGAGCTTCTTAAGAGATAGGTTAATGCATATTCTATCAATATTGTTCCCTGTTCTGGCTATTTACAGTCACTACATAATCTTTGGTTTATTGCCTTATTCAGGATGCTCTTTATGCGTCAGAGTTTGTATTTGTTTAGCTTGAATAAAAGTAGCTATTTGTATGAAAGTGCTCTACCTTTATTTGTCTACGCATAACCCTTATTTGAGTGTGTGGCCTCTTCCCTTAGAAGGGATGCCACAGCAATTGGTGCAGTAAACAGTAGTGACATTCGAAAGTTCAATCAGATCTCATGGTATATTCAAAGTCAGCACATAGCAGTTGCAAAGGAGCTCACAAGAAAAGTTTCCGCTGCAGCGAAAACGCGAATGGACAACAGCCCATTTTCCTGTAGATGTAGAATATGTGTGTGAAAGCTTCTGTTTTAGTTAATTAATGAATGCAATATTATGGCACTGCTCTTCGGGCCGTATTGCCTTTTGCAAAATGCAGAATTCCATTTTAAGGTTTATGCTAAGTGGAAAAGATTTGGAAATGCTTTAAAGTGCGTGCATGGTAGTTATTAAGGCAGCACGTAAAAACAACTACACCATCAACACTTTGCGAACAACACCTCCCTGTAGTTTGCACAAACAACCAAAAATATATTAAAACAAGCCTCTATTGAACTTAGCGACACACAGAAGAAAATTCAATCACTTAACAGCAACACAATAGCCAAATTTCAACAGCTTCTAACATCAGTGAATAAATTATTGTAACAAACCCTGGGATTGATACAGGCACTTAACACTAATACCACATGGTTAAAAAGGAGCTTATTTAACAAAATAATTAACAGTAGCCTTCTGCCTAGTACACCACCACCCACACAATGCTCTTATTTGATTATACCTGCAAACACATCACAGTATTTATCACCCATTTACATCACAACCAACACATAACACACATATGAGAACTCACTATTAGTCACACAACTTGCCACCACAGACACAGACACCAATATGGACAACCCACTGCCCCTCAATATTATTGTGCAACACCCAGTTTCCATTCCCAAATTCTCAGGCAATGACAACGAAAACATGCGCTAATTTTTGGAACAGTACAACCTTGCTGCCGGCACTAACGATTGGGATGAGGCAGAGAAATGTTGCAGATTAAAGTTTTTCTTGCACAGCTCGGCAAAACATGCACTGGATAACTTTGTACAGACATAAGGCGGCCAGCTCATGTGATACAATATTGTAACCAAACTGAAAAACATGTTTTCCACACCAGCTACAGAAGAACAGTTAAAACAATTACTATATGCAACAAAACAAAAGCTTGGCGAAAGTGCTTAGAAGTACATAGAAGATCTTCGATATTACAGAAGGAAATACAACCCGCATGTCAGCGATGCTGAATTTATAACAATAGTGTGGCGCTCTCTTTTCCCTTCCATAGCCGACAAAATTATCTGTCTCCAAAACAACACAATTGCAGACATGATTACAAATTTAAAATGTGTCAAACTCGGCATATTTAGATACAACCAAGTTCTCAGTGGTTATAAAACACACACCGACACAAATTCATTAATTCAGAAGTAATAAAACTCAAAGAGGAGATTGCAAATCATTCACTCTAAACTCAAAAACAACCAGGCCAGGTAGTACGCCCTTTAGAATGCATGCAGCTAGGGGCAGTGATATTTTTCAAAGGCTGAGTTCAAAAGTTATCAATTAACTGTGAACAGCTTATATTAAATATTACTTAGGTAGGTGCCTATATGAGTTGGTTAGTGTGTAGGTCCCATCGACAGCGGGGTCATTAGAGATGGCACAAGTTGTTCAGAGAAGTAGGAACTTGGAAGGAATCGGCCCATTCCAGCATTCCCCTGGAGTGATTTCGGGAAACCATGGAAAACCGAAACCAGGATACCCGGACAGGGAATCGAACCCAAGTCCTCCCGAATACGAGTCCAGTAAGTTACCACTGCGCCACCTCGCTCGGTTACAGGCGAGAGGAATTTAAAATTCCAAGCTGGCCGTCGTTAAGCTGTGAGAACTCGGGCAGCGTGATGATGCATGCGACAGTGACATCACTGCCAGCCTCGCTGGCAGGGAAGGCGATGCACACTGTGTATTGAACGATAGGGTGTAGCATGCTTCGATAACACACCAGGTTGGTTTCCTATCGCACTATCAGTGTGTGGAGAGGCATAGCGTACATGACAGCAGGGAGGTACACATGTGAAATTTCACTGCAGGGCTTCCCTGACACGCTGCGTACTTTAGCAACGCTGACTCGGTTGGTGTACTGTCGCACCAGGTGAGATCATTGCTATATTCAGGAATTATGTCATGATGCGTGCTGCCCCCCCCCCCCAAAAGCTTGGCGTGAAATAAACAGATCTTAAAACAATGTTGTATTTGCTTAAGTATTTACAATATCGTATGCATACAGTTATTCTATAAAAATACGTATACGACAGTGGTTCGCTGTCTCCAATTGGAGTAATTTTCTAAACTTATTTAAGCTTTGTTTGCAGGAAGCGGGGAAATATCCTGGAAGCAGATATTAAGCAGGGCTTCAGAAATGTTGGAATTAACTGTGAATGGACTATTGTGTTAGTTTATTACAGTTCTACTTTTTTCGCCTTATCAGTCCTAATAATGCTGGAGTAGTTCTTTCAACAGTCATTCTGTTCTTCTAAATATTAGACAGTTCTGATGGGTTTTATATGTGGGTGAATAATATTTGGATGGTACCAAAACTCCTGCTGACTTCTGTGCATATATTAATAGTCTGCCCAGATATTTATTACAGCAGCCATATTTTAACTCAGTAATTAGACTCAAATCTCTCATTTTGAGGTAATCCTGTCCTTTGGCCTAGCGAATGTGGGCGTCCGGACGTTGGAAGCATTTGTTTTATCTCCTCGCTAGTGCAAGAATTTTCAGTTGCTATCTCAAAATTGGTTTTTACTACTAGTGCACGAGTAGTTCTACATTTTATAATACAGCCCTTGGAAATTCTCTGCCCGTTTATGAACAATCTCGAACATTAAGACTAGCATGCACATTTACAGTAATGTTGGCAACTAATTAGGAATTCTACTTTACCTCATTATCATATTTATAAAATAATGTTCATATTGGTAACACTGAAATTGGTTTGTTGTTGTTTAGTTAATTCCTCGCTGTCACTTCATTGGCAGGTATATCTTGTGTCTGAATAGATGGTACACTACAATTTAAATTTTTACGTATGGGTATTTATTTACAAACAGTGAACAAGTAGACAGAAGTTATATTAAAGCGAAGAGATTTGGGCGGCTCTTAACATAGAGATTTTGAGAGCTGATGAGGGGGATGTGAGGTGAGAATGGAGCAACACTGGAATGCAAAGGAGGGAGATCCCCGAGGGAAAAAAACTCTCCAGCTAATAATAATTGGCCAACATATGAGGCCCATTGCAGACATAAGGCGGAAAAAAATACACAATGTGTATACACGTAGATCCCAAGCAGGAAACAGTCAAAATGCATAGGGAAGTTCTCGACTTTGTATAGAAAGCAATGCTAAACATTACCCAGCTTGATGTGTGATATTATTTCCATACAGTGTATAGTTTAAAAACTTCCTTAGGAGGTTTACTAAAAATGTTTTTACAAAATTTGAATAGTAGATAATTTCATAAGCAGCATAAACTTGGTCAGAAGAACAATTAGTGTACCATTTGTGTCAAATACACCCAAGCAATATATTTCAGCTATGCTTACCTAAATGACTTCTTATTTTTCTTACCGAGTAGTATTTATGAAAAACAAAAATTTATCAGATCTGTTATTACATAGCTTCCGAACAAACTTTGTAACTCACTCATGCTGAAACAAGAAAGAGTAAGGATTTTGAAAGTGGGACATCTATTTTTGTATAAATAATACTATTAAATGTTACATTGTCACATTTAAATATTTCAGCCCATCAATACATCTAGACCAGACAATCATGGAATCAAGTAATTAAGTGTATGTTTTTTATATTATCAGCGCTTCTTAACCAACTATATTTTCCAGGAAAAATCACATTTGTAATAAATTTCTCCCAATAGTCCTATTTAAAAACAACCTCTATTAAATATCCATACCAACAAAAAATGCTGACTGCTTTGAGGACATGGCAGAGGGCTTTACGTGAACACGCCTGTGTAAACAGGGTAATATGTTTTCCTTATATGGGAATAAAATGAAAGTAACGAAATCGATACTTCGATTTTATGTCGTAAATCAAGATATATAGGCAAGATGCTACATCAACCTAGTATATCGGAGTAGTGCGATGTAAGTTACTGCCCGGACATGTTTGTCCTTGCCCAAAATTGCAGCCAGTCGTCGCGAGCCTATATCTGTGTAATAGAGTGTCTGCAATGGTAAGGCCACATCGTCCTTGTTGTCATGTTTAGTTTAACCTCTTGTATGCACTTGCAGTATCATCTGTATTATCTGCTCGTAAGAGAGTACTGAAAAGCTTCCGACTTGAATAAATTTCATTTTACTGCTGAACAATTGAGGCTCAAACAGAATGTCTACAGACAGTTTTGTTCCTTAGAATGATGATATAAAAACGCAGTGCACTTTAAGTCCGAACATATCATTTTCCCGTATTTATGCCTAGCACTCCCGTGCTGTTCTCTCGGAATAATATTAAGTTAGGGATTGGGGTTCAAACATCGTTATATCGTAAGTTGGTTGGCACTACTGGAAAAAATCCATACCGAAATTATGTTTTAATTCACAAGTAATAAATCTATATTGGTTGCAATATTTAAAATAATAATTTTTTAAAAAAATATCTATATTCGAAATAATTATGATTATTAGGATATATCATTTAACATAGGTATTTTCACAGACATACATACACCCCACTGGTTAACCAGACATGCATACACCCAACTGAATAACCCACACCCCTGTGACAATCGACAGTGATGCAAGTTCTTGCAGGGAACTCACTAGAGGCATATCACTCTTGTGGTGACATTTGCGCATAATTGAACAGTTGATTTAAGATCCATAATGCAGGCATAAATACTTAAACTTAAAATACTTAAACAAGAGAGATGTCTACAACATCCATCAGCTGACACAGTACTTTGCAAATGGTGGTGGAGGAGTTAGTTTACAAGTTCTCTTTGAGTCTTGGGCGCCTTTTCTAAAAACAAATAATTAAATTACAACGACAAAACACCACAAGAGTGTATTCTTCCTATAGTTCACCTTACAGGTGAATATATTTTGCTGCCAGTGGTCAGTATTTTTACGCGCGCGCGCGCGTGTTGTTGTGTGTGACTATACCTTGATAGGGTAATGCGCCTGTAATAATAATTCTGAGAACATTATTAATTAATTCCAGAAAAATACCATACTTCGATAATAATTGTAAAATACGTTTTTAGCTAGGACATTACCAAGATAAACCTACTACTTCGTCCTGCTCGGAAATCTGGGGAAGCGATCCCAGAACATATTATTATTGATTATTCACTTAGATTAAAAATTAAAGTAATAAGAAAAATTATAAATACGAATCATTTTTTACTGTAAAGAAATAATTTACATACAAATAAAATTAATAGTATTGTAAATAAATTATACAAGGAAGAAATAAATACTGCCAACAGCAGGTCCGGCATCCACAGCTCTAAGAATATGCACTGCTGTGCGGCACTGATGGGTAGGTGCAGGTTCGTTTCCCGAGATGGAGACAGAAACATTCATGGCGGGTACCGTCACGAGTGGCTGGCATTGATTCTGTACTCGGCGACGTCTGGTCTTCTGACTGACAGTATCATTCTTCTTAGATCCAGGATGCTGTGAAGGTTCGTGATCCACCTGGGACAGTTCCACTGCACAATCTGGTGCGTGGATGGTAGCAGGCAGCTGGGCCGAGGCCATGCTCGTTGGTGCAGGGCAGCTGCATCTACGGCGCCATATGGAACACGATGCAGGCCGATCGTCCTGGACAATCCAATTGAAATTGTATTGGTTCGTAGAAGACTGGATAATGCGCGAAACGCCATTGCTGCATGCCGCTACGATCGCAGGTCTCAGTGTAGGTGCGCAGATATCCATCATCTGCGATGAAACTGTATTCAATACTGCCATAGTCCGGCTTGGCATTTGTATAATTGTTCGTAGCACAAAATGGAGTCATGGTGACAATCAGACCTCTAGGCGACGACTAAATGAGCGCACCGATTGTTCGCACTCATGAATAATAAGGCAGAGAAAAAGGTGTGCCACCACACCAAAAATTAACATTCTCGTACATTTCGGGTGACTTCGTGTCTAGTCGTAACTTTTCGATTCACGGTCCAAGGACGAAGAACACCATTTGTGCAGCAGCTGTGAGTTTCTTCACGTGCGTGTCCAGACAGGTTCTGGCCTGTCGCAGACATGTCAGTGCTGGTCGTCGTAAAGTGTTGCCAGCATGCGCAGGAAAGGACAGCCATATTCGCACTGCACATCGATGATTTCAATTTTGTTTTTGCACTAGTCGCTCAGCCATTTCTTCTGCTCGGGCCCTGCTACATAAACCAGTCCTTGTGGATACTGCATCAGCAAATCGCGCAGCACGTTTCCCACCTGATGGTACGGAATCTTGTCTTCGTCCCACTCCAGTCCATGGTGATACTTGGTCAGCCAGTCGTTTGTCTTCATGCTTTTCTCGTCCAAGAGTTTCCACAAATAAGGGGGGCGGAAGGAGCACGTGCGAGTTTTGCCATCTTCGTCGTAGGTCACTGCGATCTCCTTGAGAATATACTGCTCTGGCTCGGGAAGCCTTGCAGATGACAGTACATCCTGATACAAACTGAGGTGAGAAGCAGTGATCATCCTGTTTATATATGCTTAGCTCACCATGTTCAGCAGTCCCGAAAATCAGTCGTAGCTCACTACTCTGTGGTGCAAAATCAAACAGTAGGGAGCAGTGTTCGCAGGCAAAATTTCTTTGGAAATAATTTCTATACTACAATCCACCACACCGTTTTGAACTCGCTCGTTTTGTTTGGATGCGTCGAAGATCAGCAATGGTGCCATTCTACTGAACTTTCTGGGCTCAGGACAGGGTAGGACTCGCATCTGTAGTAGGAGCCTTGAAACTGAATATACAGATAATATGCCAACGTAAATCCTTCTTGATCGAAGGAGGTGTTCAAATCTACGTACGGATAGCTTTCACTATTCAAAAATATCTTTATGTTCTGGACTTTGCAGTTGTCGAAGGTCGATTTATCTGCCGAGATGTTTTGCTTGTTCATTTGAAATGTCAGTATGACATAACTTGGTTTTTCCATTCTTGAAGAAGTCTTCACAACCCAGTGGTTCCTTGTGGCAGATGACAGGACAGGACAAGTAACCAAACTCCAACTCCTGAAGGTTGTGTCGATGATTTTTTCTTTCTTGATGTAGTTCATCAGTAGCTTCACACATTCGCGGGTGCTTGGAGTCACATGGGGAACAAGCCAGTCCATGTTGGTCAAGGTTACGACGACCGCCTGGGGTTTTTCTTCAACTCCCAACACTGTATCGAGATGTGAGGTGGCTAGCATTGTCACCAGTTCTTGCTTGGCTCCTATTATCATCTTCCTATAATCCTCAGCGCAAACAACTAGCCTCAATAGTGGCATGTTCACCTCGAACTTGCCTTTTGTGAAGATCGGAACTTTGTAGCCGTCTTCCATTCCCCAGCCTGCCATTTTTACCATGTCAGGATTGTTAGGCGTGAGCGAGAGGTAGTTTTTTATGGTGGTAGTTATGCCCACATCCCGAGTTTCGTCAATAGTAACACCGTTCATGTCATACATTACTCGCTCTATGAGGTAAAGTATACCATTGCGAACGAACACTGTTGTGGTGGGGTGGATCCCGTCCTCTTTCGTGAGCGTACCTCGGATGTGTAAGAATGACTGTGAGGGCAGGTTGTAGATATCTTGACGCTGTATCGGCATTCGAACCTCACGCCAGAGGGCATAGGGGCCAGTCAGATACGGCTGGTAGCAATGCAGCTCATACTTGTCGATGCTGTTGTCGAATTCTGCCCGCTGGGTCATGTTCAGTACATTGTCATCTTCCATGTCTGTCCACTTCCAACCCTAGGCTAATGTAGAAACTGTTCGCTGGCACGTGTTAGCACGTCGGTATCTCGAGATCTACCGGTCTAGTCTGATTTAGTGCTGAGCTCGACTTTATGCACAGTATGCCTAGCAAAACTCAATCCCATCGTTTCAAGTGCAAGCATGCAGTGATTTATTCGTTTCTGAAGTCTATCTGTTTATCTTCCTGATCGACGATTAATACGGACTACTTCGTTTGCGCTCTTCGCGATCACTGAAACATAAATAATGATTTTCGGAACTTCAACCAGTTTATAACCTGGTGGGGCCGCCGGCGTGAACTCGTGCAGTATATTGCTAATTTTACCAATAACATAGCAGCCGCTCGCCAAATTACAGTTTATGCGTATCATGTTCAATGGAAATATGTTCACCGGTCGCGACGATTCATGCATTTTACCATCTTTGTAGATTCGCATCTCAAACCCCAGCATTGGTTCGATGGTATCCGGTTCGCTGAAATCGATTTGTGACTGCAAAATATTTCTGCCTTCAGCGTGTTTGGGTTACCACGTAGTTAGAAAGTCACATCTAATGGCATGGATTTCTTGATGGAATTAGCGATGTCCTTCAGTTCGTATGCAGCGGTGGGAATGCTTATTTCATTCACATCACCTGCTGCTACATACCGGAATTCGGAAATCAAATTTTCGTCTATGTTGGATATGGAGTTGTAAGTCTGAAAATCCGTAAGTCCGACGACCCACTCGCCTTCCAGCTCCAAGGGCGGGTAAAACATTGCCCTCAGCTCGGATGTCTTGCCACTTAGAATGATGGACACCGACATTCTGACTGGAGAATATAGGTGTAAACACCTCTTATGTAAACGACTGACGAATAATTATTCGCCTACAATTTCTTTTTATTCCACTGCACTAGAAAGCGAAGACACAAATGTCCACAGTTCCATGTGTTGGGCAGCTGCTCCGTTTCGTAATTGTAGGTTAGTTTGCAATTTTTCAGGTGTAGTCGCAGTTCGGGTGGAGGACACAAATTTCCAAAACTATCATAAAAGTGTCCATGTTTACCCTTTTTTGCATACGCTACCCAGTGCATGCCAGGCCCGTTTGCCTTGTCCAGATTAATTATGGCACACTCATTACATTTTGGTTAAGCAGGCAAAGATTCTCGCATGTGCACTCCTCTAAAATTAGCTATCTCCAATATTCCTGCAAACAGTTCTAAATCCATGTTCGTGAGCGCCCGTTTCGGTAGAGACTTCATTACCGCCATCTCCTGCTTCGACTCCTTTTTTTCCCGCCCCTCCTCCTCCTCGGTAGGGCCGCCGTATGTAAAGTCCTTTGCCGTTGTTTTTTCTTATGGCGATAGCTTCCAGTTTATGGTTATGGCGATGGTTTTCCTCCAATTGCTTACATTCGTTCGAGGCTCGTTTCACTGCACTAACGATATTTGTTACGGCCCCGACGATATCACTCTGGGAGCCAATTGCACGTTTCAAGGCAGGAAGGAATCCCCCCTTCTTTTCCTTCCCTCTCCTCTTGGAACTTCGTCTTGCTTCCTTCGCTCCAATGTCCATCTTAACCTTGGCTTTCATCGCATTGGAAACACCCCAAGCAGCTTTTTTTGCACCGAGTCCAGTATCTGACGATTACTTATCTCGTCGGCCTTCTGTGCAAGTGACTTGTCTGCCTGGTGCATGATTTGCAGATCATTGTGCTGGGAATAAGCGATATTGTGCCACTTGCATGCCTCGTCCAGCACGTTGATGTCCATATCGACACGTGCCAATCTTTTGGCTTGCTTGGTTCCTGGCCCACAGAACCTGTATACAGGAATGTGTAGTTCGAACGGTAGACTGTTGATCAGCGTATCGATGATACCACGGCTGGATTATGACGTCTTTACCTTACGATACATTGAATAAGACTGACCTGAAACTTATAAATACGACCGTCTTATACTTTTTTGTTTCAGTAATATTCTAGACTTGGAGCAATACGGATATATCACATATTCCAATATGACATTTCAGTGCGATTTCTGCAAGAGACAGTTTTCTCGGACTGATAAATTGGAGAGATAGCGCTCATATATCAAGATTTGAGGAAAACTATTTTCTGAATAAATGATTAAATAAAGTATAACAAGCGTGCTGCCATTATCGTGTAATGTATTGTAGGTTACGTGTCAGTAATGAGGGCAACAAAACAGCGAACAGCAGCCTAGCTGAATTTCTGGAAGGCAAAGTTCACATGTTCCTGAGCCACGAATAAATACTTATTTGCTGGCATTTATATTTAAATTCCTAACACTGACAATGACTCGAGAGGTTTGTTTCCAATATGATTACATCTCCTTTATACATATTTCACGTCAATATAGTAAATGTTTTCTGGTAAATAAATCCAATACCCGTTTTAGTTATTCCCTCTCTTTACATTACAGTAATTCTCTGTTGATACAGTTTTAAACTTATTTATCCCTTATTGTAGGGTACAAATTTGTGTCTTCCTTCTACAATGTTGAACAGGGTCAAGTTACCCTTGGTACATAATTGAAACACACAAATTATAATTTTTAATGAATTGTCTGCACTGGACAATCAATTTTAGAAATTTTTCAGAAGAACAAAAAAAAAAAAAAAAGGGGGAGGTACAGGAGACATTTATGGATAATTTTAATCCCTATATCTACAAAAATGATGTTCCATCTTTCTCCAAAAGTGCAATTTAGTACCAAGGGTTTAAGCCCCGGCTACAATCACCGCAAGAATTAACAATAAAAAATGGTATCCTCGCATGTATATGGCACCAGCTACAACACAACATAATGGCATAAGATGGCTGCCTGCTTGCGGTAGCGGCATTAAAACAATTGAATATTTTCAATTATTTTACGCCAAGCTCTACGCCGGCCAATCACGAGACATTACCAACTACGAGTGTCAGTGCAATGCAAACTTATAAGAAAAACATAGTTATTAAATGAATTTTGAGGGAAAAGTTCATATTTCCATTTATATAAATAGTCAACCCAATTATTAACATATATACCACACTTTAAATATCCCAAAACACGATTCCCGTGAAACTTTTTTCATCACAAATAGATTAACAATAAATAAATATCAGGTTAGCCAACACACTGTTTGAAAAATATCCGCGATACATGTACAGTCTGTCTTTTTTTTTTGTGCTCGTTTCTCATTAGTCGCATAACAGTTCTCTTACTGCCGTTGTAGCCAATTAATTTTCATACTTCCACTGTTATTTTGTTACGGGAACGCTACGGTGATTGTAGCCTAGGTTAGTAAGTCAGTAACCACAATTTTAATTCAGCCCAACATGTTAAAACATTTCACATTGGGAGAGAAAACTACAATAGGATATTATTTCTACAAATACACTTTTAGGGATAATAAAGGAACCACCTTATGGTTAGGTTTAAAATGTATTAAAACTTGTTTGCCAGCATTTTAGGTTACTTTGGGTAGTTTAGTTAGATTGGGTTAAATTGTTGAACTACAATGGGTGAAAGACGCATGCAAGGCAATGATATTGATAACAAGCTCACATATACTAACCACTGCCAAAGTGGTCCACAGACACACACACTTGCGGCAAAATTTCTTTGTTGTTACCTACCAATTCATGCAATTATTATTTTTAGTGTGAAATTCTCCTCTGAATACATTAAAAACTATTCAGTTTCAATATCTCGGAACCATGCAGCAGAAACTTCACAAACAAATACTCCTCTCAGAAAAACATTATCGCTGAAGAAATTAGATTCCTCTTCTCCCTTCCCAAGGGAGCTGTGGTGGTCATAGTGGTAGGACGCTTGCCTTCCACCAATGTGATCCATGTTGGTTTCCCTGTGAGGATATCTGCCATATTTCACCCTCATTGGCTCTCAATACCTTGGTTGTTACAAACCACCAAACCTCTCTCAACTCCTCCCGTCTTAAGATGATGGAGACCGTGGTGATGTAGCGGCTAGAGTTTGTTATGCAATATGGATATTTGCACACAATTACATTAACATAAAAGTATATAACAGATAAATAATATAATTTACACACTTATTATTACTAGCAGCTCTACAAACATGTTAAGACTATATTTGGTTTGCAGTGCAAGTTGTTACAATTCATGTACAGATAGTTATTAAAGTATAAATATGTAAAGTTTACATTAGATTGAAACACAAGGTATTACATGAAGTCTCCTTATATCAGTCTTGTTCTGCATTATAGAAATTTATCGTTATGTAAGTATTCTTCTACGAACTAGAAGGCCTTATTTAAAAAGTATCATTTACCAGTTATTTTTAATTTCTGTAAACTATTAATTTACTTCAAATGACTGGGTAGGTTATTTATTAGTTTTGCCCCATCATAGTATGGATCTGATGTAAATTTTGAGGTTCTGTAGGAGAATAGGTGAAGATGATTAGCTTGTCTGGTGTAGTAATGGTGTATATCACTATTTTAATGATTTCCATGTAAAAAAATAATACTACAGTACATATACATGGCATGGATGAGGGAGAATATTGTTATTTATAAATAGAGGACTACAATGGCTTCTTTTTCCTTATTACTTATTAAACTCATTATTTTCTTCTGTAATCTAAAAGCCTTTTTCCATTTTGTCGGTTTACCCCAAAATATGATTCCATAATTTGTTATGGACTAAATATTTGAGAAATAGTTTCCAAGTATTGTATTATTATTACAAATCTTTTTTAAGGTCGCAAAACACATTGAGCTCAATGTTTCACAGACACTATCAACATACTCATTCTATGTTAAATTACTGTATAATTTAGTACTATTAACTGTCGTTAACCCGTCTTTTTCTATTGTTGTGCATCTATCATCCTGCATTGTATGCTTATTTCTTTGCATGAAGTTCATGAGCACATATTGTTTACATTTAATAGGTATTCATTTGTAATACTGGAACCAACTGGACATCTCAGTCACTGTATGTTTTATATTTTCTTCAAGAACAGCGTTATTTGAACTAGTTACCAGAATGTTTGTGTCATCCGCAAACATTATAGCTGATCCGTTGGTTATACGTTCTGGAAAATCATTAATAAATATTAAGAATAAAGTTTGTCCCAGTATTGATCCCTGTGGCACTTCTACTCGAGTAGTTCTGGTATTGGACATAACATCTATAATGTGATTTTTGTCATAATATCTTATGGAAGTGATCTGTTTTCTGTATTCAAGATATGATTTAAACATATTGTTGGTTACCCCTCTTACTACACACTGTTCAAGTTTTTGCGACGACATATTGTGGTCGACACAATCAAAAGCTTTTGGAAGATCTGTAAATATACCAGTTTGAGAATTGTCTTTTAAAAAGAAGTTAATCTTTTTTCAGTTAAACTGTAAATACCTTGTTCTGTAGATCTGCCCTCTACAAAGCTATACTGATGCAATGAAATAACCGTGTTTGTTATTAAGAATTGTGTCAGCTTATTTTCTATCAATTTTTCTAAGTTTTTTGAAAAAGGACGTAAGAAGAGCAATAGACCTATAGTTATCCATCAGTGCCTTGTCACTTTATTATGTATTGGTACTACTTTTGCATATTTGAGTTAGTCAGGAAAAATTCCCTTTGCAAGACATCACTGAAAATGTAAGTCAAAGGAATTTTTATTAAATAAGAACACTTTTATATTCCTCAGGACCTTTTACTTGTGAAATTTTCCATTACATTTATGATGTCTTCTTCAGATATAGCTATGAAAAACAGCGTGTTAGTATTCCAAGTGTTAGGTCTTTGGGGTATGTGTGCAGGACTAATATTTGTAGCTCTGTGTTGATTTTGCAATTTTAGTGGGATGTTTGTGAAATAGTCATTAAAACTATTAGATATTTCCTTGCTATTTTTTATTTTGATACCATCAACTTACAAGGAAAGATTAACGTGTCCTTGCCTAGGTTTCAATTCATTATTAATAATGTTCCACATTGTTTTTGTTTTATTTGAGGAGGACGCTATCTTTTCCCCATTGTATTTCCGCTTTGCTACTCCAATCAACTTGTTATATAATTTTTCATATTGCTTACAGTATAATTTTTGTTTATCCCCTGGGTTCTTAGAATTTGAAACATTATTTTTAACCTTTGTCCTGAGACTGCCAGACCTTTACTAATCCACTTTATTTTCGAAGTACTGCTACATTTTACAGATTTGAGTGGAAAGGCATGATCAAATTGACAAAGAAATGTATTAATAAAACTGTTCCAGGCAATGTTTGGTTCAGTTAATGTATACATAATGTTTGTTCTGGAAAAGTTGTTCGTGGTGGTTGTAGAAAATTTTGTTTGTGGTTATTTTGCAGTGTTCGTGGTTGTTCTGTAAACATCATCCCATTTTTCATTTACAATTAGGCTTTTAAAAAATTTAACATTTCCATCTAAATATCCATGATTCATCATCAATATTAGAATAAGCTTATGTCCAATCAAATGCCCTAAATATTAGAATTTGAAAAATCATTAAGAAGGATGAAATAGAGTTTAAAGAAAATCACGCTATGTTTTTCTATTTTGCAGATGGCTTAGTTATAGGAACAGATTGGCTTTATCTAAGTTTTCTTTATTGTGACTATCTCTGGGAAATGATAAAATGTATAAACATGTCATTTACTGTTATAATTACAGCCTACCGTTAAATACATAACCATCTAAATGCACAAGTAAACTTTACTTATTTAACTTAATATCTTGTCGATAGCAGCTTCATTAGAGAATGGTAAACCAAGAACACAATGAAGGGAATACAAGAAAAGGAATTGGTCACATTGTCTTTATTGAGTCACGCCATAAATTGCATGGAGTGAGTTTGAGAAACCATGGAAATTGCAAATCATGAAGGCTGCATTCACTAGCTATTAAAAACATTAGAACTGATTTGGTTGTAGGCCTATATTCTTGTATTGATAAACAACTGATTTCTTGTTTGTCACTGCAACTCTGCTGACTTGGGGAGAAAAAAATTGTAAGAGTGGAGTTTTTATAAGGTATATCTTTGTATTGGTTTACGAGATGATTTGCCATTACTAACAAATTAATTCCATTAACTCATACACTGAAATAGCAAATCGCAATTTAGGAAAATTCGTAATGGAGAGGCTGGTGGTGCAGTATATGGCGAGGGTTATGAACAATAGGAATTGGTTGGAGGAGTCCCAGCATGGTTTCAGGAGGGGATACTCATGTGAGACTCAGCTGGCTGGGTTATTAGAGGATCTGGTGCAGGTAGTTGATGAAGGGAAGCAGGGGGGTGCCTGCGTCATAGATTTTGAGAAGGCATTTGATAAGGTGCTCCATAGGACGTTGATGAGGAAAGTGGAGGCGCTGATACCAGACAGGAGGGTAGTGGAATGGATAGGGGACTTTCTCAGGGGGCGAAGGCAGAGGGTGAAAGTGGGGGAGGCAATATCAGAGGAAGAGGAGGTTACGTCAGGGGTACCACAGGGAAGCGTGCTGGGCCCTCTGTTATTTACCATAATGGTAAATGACATGGGTTTGGGGATAAGGGAAAAAATCAGATTGTTTGCAGACGATTGTGTTGTATATGCTGAGGTGGGAGAGGGGGGCGGAAATTTGCAGGCGGACATTGATAAGATATGGTTGTGGACCAGAAATAATAAAATGAAGATAAATGTAAGATAAACTAAGGTAGTGAGGTTTACAAGGAATATGGTGATAAGCAGGGATATGAATGGATGGGAAGGACAAGAGATAGAAGAAGCAGCAGAATATAAGTATCTAGGGATTGTACTGTAGGGAGACCTCAGGTAGAAAAAACAGGTAGAGAGGGTGGTAGCAAAGGGAAGAAGGGCTCTGGGTATGCTGGGAAGGGTGCTGAATGGAGTCAGCTGTGAGGTGAAGAAGGCGTATGGCACAATGTTACGGCCAATGTTAGAATATGCTGCAGCAGTATGGGACCCGTATGTGGAGGTGGAGGTGCGAGAACTGGAAAAGGTGCAGAGAAAGGCAGCAAGATGGGTGAAGGGCAGGTGGAGAAGGCAAGGGCAGAATGATGAGGAAGAAGGAACTATAGGCAATCAGTGATGATGAAAGAAATGGGGTGGAGCTCATTGAAGGACAGGAGGAAAGTTGAACGGCTAGTCAGGATGTACAGGGTGGTGAATGAAGAGGGAGGATGGGGAGAGGTACACTGCAAGCCAAGTAAGGGGGTGTTTAGATGTAGAGGAAACAACAGTGAGAAGCTTCAGAGGGTGTGGAGGAGAACGGAGCGGGGTAGGCAGTCCATGCTTGTGAGGTCTGTGAGGGAGTGGAATGTGTTGAGGGAGGAATGGGTATCTGTGAGAGGAGTTGGTAAATTCAGGAAGGGAGTGGAAAAGGAGTTGGTTGGGTGAAGGAGAGTTGAGAGAGCTCGCCACCGGGAGGTAGCCTAATTTTCGAGTGTATGTATGTATGTATGAAGTACTTGGTTTTACAAATATGCCTCTACCTCGTCCGCAACTTGCAGGTTAAACCTTAAATTCACGGCACGTTAGTAATAGCAACAGCACTTGCAAAAACTGAAGACACTGAAATTGTTAATTTACAAACTTACGCAGATAAAAATATCCCTATACACACATTGATTGTGCGATATCTTTCACGAATGTATCAACGGTATATACGAATACACTAAACATTGCAATCGCATGACGCTTCTCGTACGCATTTTCATACATTAATATTACTTTTCGTTGGTCGCCGGATAAATAAAAAATAGATTATAGTTCTAAGACGTGTTTACATGCCAAATTCACATTTCACAAACACAAGAATATCACAAATTGAGAGAATATTCAGTACAACTCGTGAGTTCATATAGCACTCGCAAGGCTGTTCAATTTCCATGTAAACAAAAGTTGACTCTCTGCTGCATGGCTGCTTCACTTGTAACGCACTCGCAGACGACTTCAATAGTGTATTTTATTCGATTTTAGTACTGTTAAAGTTTTATCATTACTTTGAAAAGCTCCTGTAGTCGTCAGAAAATTATTTCCTGGAATATTTTCAAAACAAATATATAGGAAATGGGAAGAAAATCAACCAAAACACTGTATAAAACACTCCCATTTAAATGTAAATAATTGATAACTTTACATATTTGACGGCGAAATTTATATTTAGCTATGTAATACAAACACACTCACACTTTATACATATTATCGTTTAGGTCAAAAAAGGTTGTATATAAATTTATGTCGATATTAATACTCATCAAAATACACGTGAAAGATAGGCCGATTACAATGTTTCTGTCTACAGTTGGTCACGTGACCTGCTTTACCGGAAAAGAACCGTCTAACTCCTCACTATAAACTGGCTTCACTTGTTCACACTGCACGGTATAGGACATAGCCACTCCCTGGTGGCCTCCATGTAAATGTAAACAAATATGGCGGCCTCCAGCAACAGCCGATGTAAACCAAGACGAATAGAGAAATAGAGCATGAGAGAGACGGAAAGAATAGGAGAGAAGGAAAGGAAGAAAGAGAAAGAAAAATAGAAAGAAAGAATGGAGGAGAGAAAAATGGAAGCACTTGGAGGAAACCCTCGGAATGCTAGAGCATAAAAATGACTTACTGGTTACCAAGATGGTGGTTCAAGATGGCGGTTCAAGATGGTGGCGTACTGGCTAACAACATCGCGGTCCCAGATGGCGATGCACTGGTTACAAATGTGGTGGCATACCGACTACAAAAATGACGACGTACTGGCTAGAAACATGGCGTAATCCAAGATGGCAAACATGTAGCCGGAATGATAGAACAGGAAGTCCGGAATCCAACATGGGGGCCGCATGACCTTGGCGTGACATCATGCAAGGTCAAGCCACCGAGCCACTCCCTGATCCCTGATGCCTTCGAAGGATCATTATACCACTACTAATCTTAAACACTTTCATGTTTTAAATGTAAATGAAAAAGATACAGCTTAAAACATCGTTGTGGTTATTGTACATAACGGATTTTATGAAACGATATCATCCAAAGAAATTTGTAATCTCAGGATACGTTGGAAATTCAAATCAGCTATAGTAACCAATTATTCATTTATGTTCCTTTCCACCTCGGTTATTATGCTGCCAACTTACCATTTTCGCTGTGTACGTCATTGTGGTGATGGAAATAGCACCAGCAATGTTGACATGACTGATGAGTCCTGCGGCTTGACGGTGTCGATATAGAGTGAACAGAGCTCCGTTTATGTAAACCTGCAGCATATAAACATGTTCTTAAGATATATTCCTTCATTTCCAGTTTACAATGGAATTTGTAAAATATAATACGCGTGGAAAAAAAAAAAAAATGCAATATTGCATTTGCATTGCACAGTCAATGTAAAAGAAGGAGCATACTTATTTGCAGTTGCCGATTACTCTACAGCTTAGTGGATACATAGCATCAGCTGTTGTTTGCCAACAGTTTACTGTGAGGCATATATTTGCCTTATAGAAGCTGCTGTAAAATTTATTTTGCACCTTTTTTGTGTATGGTGTGTTAAGGCGTTAATTTGATGGACGTGCCTGAACGCGCCATTACACAAGAGATGGTAATGAGAATAGCAAGCAGTTTGCATCAACCAAAACGCTGCTGCCCAAATGTTTTGTCTGCAAGTTACCCTTCCACCCGACTGGGAGAGCCAGGTCACAACTGTGTGATATCCCGGTATAGTCTGTTCACGTAAGAGCCAGCACTTTTGAAAGAACTCTCATTAGTCAATAAATATATTTTATTTTAGCCTTTGACGTTAACTTGCGAATGCGGTGGAATATATACACACTATTTATTACTTACATGGCAATATTTATTTAAAAAGGTGGTTAAAGGATAAGAAATGGCCGTACCGTGAACAGCCTATACATACGCAGGGCAGCACAGCGCGCTCGCTATCTCTTTCCTTTGCTGCTATAACGTGCCGACCACCATGCTTATCACCCTTCGGCTTCAATTTTAAGGCAAGACTTTTCCAATCAATAAAAAAACTGAAGTGACTCCGTGAACTAAAAGGCAAAACTGACTGGCTGGCTGGCAGACAGACAGACTTATCAACTGTTGGTCCTAGAAACATGACATTTTGAGGAAATATTCATTATGCAACGTAAGAAGTCACAAAGGAGAAAGTTTTCAAACTTCAACCCCTAAAGGTGTGTGATGGGGATTAAATGTCTGCATGGAGAAAAAATATTAAATGGTCGTATTAACTGTAAACGTCATGAAAGTACTATAAAAATAAACCATTAAGCACATGTTGAAGAGATTCTTATAAATAAACTAATACTAAAACTGTTATGTTAACAAGAAACTTCGCAAGAGTATTCTAAGCAATAAATAATAAAATTAAAAACCTATAACCTGTAATATGAGAACCTACTCATACGTATCACAAAATTTTCGTAGTAACATCGTAATTTATCAATATTGAATACGTTGTTGATAGATGGTGCTACATTCATTTTAAGTCGCGCTATCGTTTAATTTCTGTTTATTCCACCGGGATCTAACTATTGTTGTATTATTGTTTGGATTAATTTTGCTGTTTATTGATCAAATTAGTTTTTGTTTGTACTTCTATTCTTTGTCTTATTTAAAAAAAAAAAAAAAGGTTTTTGAAATGATAAATATTAACGGGAAAACGTTGCTACAAACCGTTTTGACAAGTTTTGGGGACGGAGCTTGCCCAATTTAGCTCCTTTATTTTTTATGCTCTGCACACGAGAAATGATGATGGACTTGCGTGAATAAATAAATGGTCAATTTAGTGAAAAATAACTGGGATGAATTTTCAGTTACGTCACACGACAGTAGCGGGGAGAAGTACAGCACACGAAGCGAGTACTTCCCGCGATATGATTCAGCCTTCAACAAACCACGGGTTGTGTGCGTTGCTTAGTATTGAAAAAAATATTGTAACAAAAATACGTACTCCACGCAGACAAAGTCGTGGGCAAATTCTAGTACGATATAAAATTCACCCGATTATAATAATTAACTCTAGGTAAAAAGAGAAAAATACTTTTACGTTTCTCTGTGCAGGTCACATACACATTCCATAAAAACAGTGGCGTAACAACGAAGGGACATCGTCACTCCCCTAAATTTAGGCAAAGAGTGCCAGAAAGAGATTAAATGGGCAGCCAAGTTTTTTTTCTCACTAAGATGAATTAATATATTATAACTCATGCAAGCTCTGATGAATTGTTATAATATACTTACCGATAGGTACTTACTGATATGTACTTACTGATATGTACTTACTGATAGGTACTTACTGATATGTACTTACTTATTAACATAGGTATTCGTTTTATCTACCTTTTATGAGCCTCGTAATTTAGATTGTGATCGCACCAAAATGAAATGAATAAGTAAAGTAAATATGTTTAGGGGTTCCTGCGTAAAAGTTAGGGGAATGCCACTTCTCGCTTACAGTGTGCTTGGATTACACATCCTGTATAACTGACAGGATAATGGTTATTACCCGGAATCCATCGTTCTCGCAATGGAATTTAACGGTGAGCACCTGACCGCGACAGAGCGGCAGGCCACCATCCCTCTCCTCTGGTCCCCATGAAGAACTGAACTGCGAGTTCCTCACCACAACACCGTCGTTGAAGCGAGGGTTGAAGTGGAATGCCACGTCCTGGTTGTTGTTAGACTGGGACACGAAGTCCACATTGAATCTGAAAGTTACACAACATCTGTGAGGTTAACATTCGATCGTCAACAACATGGATAAATACAGGAAGTTGCAAACATACGCGTCAGTATTTCGGGAAACAATCCTCACTTCTAGAGGAAAAGAACGTTATATGAACATATGTCTGCAAATTCTTTGTTTCTTTACTACAGCTCGCATTTCATACATAACGTACCAATGTACGTTATGGCCCGCGTGATGGATCATGTTTGTGTGGAATGCCATTACGCTTATCGATAACACATTACCGACTTATAGGAAATGTTGAAAATGTCCTCGATCAGCACGGATACACACAGGTGGTAAAAAGGTATTCATACACTATGCATTTTAACGTGCTAAGGGTCTAGATATTGTCAAACATATTGCAGATATTTACAATGGTTACAAATAGAAAATACCAATACACCCTTGGCTGAAAACAATGGTAATACAAATCAATATTTAATTGTGTAAAAGAAATAATCATTTGGAGAGCAAAATAAGTATCCATACACGTTTTGGACAATAATGCTAGTGATCTAGGCATTAGAGATGTGTTATCTCAGGTTCAAGATGGGAAGGAAAAACCACTAGAATACCCCAGTAAGGTATCGCATAAGTCTAAGAGAAATTACTATGTTACAGGCAGGGAGCTCCTGGCCATGGTGAAGGCAATTTCACACTTCCAGGCATACCTTTATGGCAGACATTTTATTCTAAGAACTTAACATGCTTCACTATGCTGGCTACTAATTTTTAAGAACCCTGAAGGTGAAATAGCCCGGTCGACACATCATCTTCAAGAACATCACTTTTAAATACAGCACATATCTGGAAGCCTTCACAGCAATGCAGATTCACTGTCTAGGAGGCCATGTGAGCCATTTTGTCGTCATTGCGAACTCCAAGAAGAAAATAGTGGTGAATCACTGAAGGTACAGAAAACAAGAATTCAAGGTTCTTTATCTTGTTATGGGTCCCCTACCTTGAGCGTTGAGGGTATTAGGTAATGTCAGCTGAATGATCCCACTTTGCAGACATTATTAAAGTGGAAAGAAACTTACTATTGGCCAAAATAGGAAACGATAACTACTAGTCTGAGCACAGCAGTCAAAGCATACTGGGCACAGTGAAATTCGCTCATACTGAAGAATGGTATACTTTACAAAAACTGGGAAAGTAATGATGGAAAAACACACACATTTACAGTTGGTCCTTCGAGAAAGCAGGGTTCCAGAAGTCTTAATGGAACTGCATGCCAGGGGGGACATTGGTGTTCATAAGACCCTTGGCAGAGTTAGACTGAGATTCTACTGGCGTCACTGTCGGGAGGATGTTGAGAAGTGGTGTCGAATGTGTGACACTTGCACCACAAAGAAGGGCCCAAGGACCAGAGGAAGAGGTCACTTCCAGAAACACAATGTTGGAGCCCCATTCGAGAGGATGGCAGTTGATATTCTGGGACCCTTGCCTGTCGCAGAGAGATGTAATCGGTAACTACTGGTTGTCCAAGATTACTTTAATATATGGCCTGAGGTCATTCTACGGACCGCTGAGGCACATGTCTCCGCGAGGTTTGGGGTGCCTCTAGGACTACAGCCTTACACTCTCAGTCGGATGGAATGGTCGAGAGGCTTAACCACACTCTCAAGCAGTACCTGTCGATCTTTGTGGCAGACAACCAAAAGGACTGGGACTCAAAGGTGCCATTGTTTCTTCTTGCTTACCGCTCAACAGGTCAACACCATCAAGGATGCTGCTTGGAAGAGAGATACGCCTCCCCAGTGTCCTGCTGTGGGGCCGACCGACCGAAGAGGAAACTGTAGCGCCTGATTATGCCAGCTAATTACATTACAGACTAGTTGGCATTCATGACTTTGCTCGACAACACATCAGAATAAATAGTGACGGGATGAAGATGCCGTATGATAGGAGAATGTTGGGCAACTGGTGTGGCTGTACTACCTCCAGAGGCGAAAAAAGTACTACCCGAAGCTACATAGTGTTGGGAAGACCTTTACAGGATTCTGAAGAAGATCGATGATGTCTTTCGGATTTGCCATCAAGGCTCTCGGGCGGAGCCGAAGGTTGTCCACATCGACCGACTGGCACTCTATGAAGGTCCGGAGATCGCAGTGTCTGTTCGGGACGAACAGACTTGAGGAGGGGGTAGTGTGTTACACTCTGAGCGAGTGGAAGTGAAGAACAGAGACGTCCTATGATAGCGGTGGCGAGACACACGGGATGTTTTGAATGACAGGCGAGTGATAAACCAATAATCGCGTATCTGTTTTAAAAAAGCGAGCCAACACGATGATACTTTTTGCGACACGCGCAGCAGACCATGTTTGTTATTAAGTTTCTGTGGTTATATAAAGAATTTTTATTTTACTGCCCTAGTCTCTGTCAGCATGCCTTGGGGTGCATCGAACTTTCCAGGTCAAGGCCAGCACAAATGTTAAAATTCGTTTATTGTATAGAGTAGGGGCTTTTCCGAAAACGAAATAAATTACAGAGAACGCGAATTTACTAGGGGCATCGAGGTATTCGCATTACATACCACCAAATGCGATAGTGGGGAGGTTTATGAAGCTGGGGGAAATTGTGGAATAAAACACGTAAAATTTATGTATTATATTGTTCGGGTTCGTTGACCACATTAAATGCAAGAAGACCTATTCTAATTCAACCTAACTTCATGATATGTGATAACAGAGGGAAAGCTCGCCAGCACGAGATACTGTGGTAATGGTACAGGCTTGCTCTGTTTACTATTGTATGATGGTTACTCTGATATCAATGTTTTTATTTTCGTTCATTATTTTGTTGGAAATATTCAGACAAAAGTCTACATTTTTTTTTTTAGATAACAGAAACTATTAATTCTGATTATACTTCACGTCATATGTTAATACAATATTTTAATTATCACCTATTTTATGTATCAGGTGTTTTTAAAATTTAATATATAATTTTTCACTATGTCTGTAGGAACAACATATAAATAAGTTACCCTTCAGGATCATATCATAACATTCTCTATGTATTTTTGTGCAGTTAATTTTACAAAGAATAATAATAAAAACATGTGTTAATCTGTGATAAGGAAATGATGTAATAGAGAGGAATAAGGATTCTCTCTTCTGAAGTGGGTGGTTCGTTACAAACTACAATGAACTAGGAAGCGGTTGTGTGAAAATGAATATTTCACATTACAACCTGCGCCATGTGGGGTGATTGCCGTACCAGTAGGGGCTCCACAACTTCTTCAGGAACTACAGCTGTTCGTTTGGAATTCTGCGCCGAGATGACTCTAGTATCTGCCGCTAAAGTTGTGTGACAGCTGTCTCGGAACGACGCCCTAGCTTCAAGTAAGATCTAATCTGGTTTTAATATTCTATTCACGCAGGATCTTACGTGAGACATGTTTATTTGTGAAGATTGTTAATTAGAAAAGTGAAATTGTACTATATGTACTTTAATTTTCTACAAGTAACTAATTTGGCTTCCTTCGTGAAAACTCAGAAGTCTCGTAAATACTCGCTGCATAAAATATGTTAATGACTTCTATAGGGTGAAGACAGTAAGTAACTGAAAAACTGTGCATTTAACAGAAGTTCAAGGACTACCAGTGAAATTAACCAGTGCTCAAGTAGTTCCTAATGCTGTTACACATTCTGAGACGTAATTATAATATAGTACATTTAAGAGAATTCCAAGAACTACCAGTAAAATTAACCAGTGCTCAAGTAGTTCCTATTGCTGTTACACATTCTGAGACGTAATTATAATATAGTACATTTAAGAGAATTCCAAGAACTACCAGTAAAATTAACCAGTGCTCAAGTAGTTCCTATTGCTGTTACACATTCTGAAACGTAATTATAATATAGTACATTTAAGAGAATTCCAAGAACTACCAGTAAAATTAACCAGTGCTCAAGTAGTTCCTATTGCTGTTACACATTCTGAAACGTAATTATAATATAGTACATTTAACAGAAGTTCAAGAACTACCAGTAAAATTAACCAGTGCTCAAGTAGTTCCTATTGCTGTTACACATTCTGAAACGTAATTATAATATAGTACATTTAAGAGAATTCCAAGAACTACCAGTAAAATTAACCAGTGCTCAAGTAGTTCCTATTGCTGTTACACATTCTGAGACGTGAGTAAATTCAGTAAACTCTTTTATCAAATTACGTTTCTGACATTAGTTTTCTTAATAATGTTTAAGTATTGGTTTTTATTTTAATATTAATATAAGTATATATTGATGATATGTCAGGGTCATTTTTCTTGTCTTACCTTGGCTTTTCATTTCTCAATTAAAGAGTAATCTTGTAAAATGCTAATTATTGTTTTGTGTAGTGGAAAAAGTTATTTATTTTAAACTGATAATATGTTAATTTGTGACGTCTCTCAACACACAACCATGCTATTTATTTATTCAGATGAATTTACATGTGGTACATTTTTAAAACCAATCTTCAACATTTGTCTTTATCTAAGAATAATGACTGGTGCCTGAACGAGGTAATTTTTACATTGGGAAAATAAGACATTTTCCTACCCACTTATATAATTTAGTAATCTGTAGTAATTTTCCCAACACTGTGTTTGATAAAGTATACTGAGTAAGCTTGCGTCGGTTCATCCATCCCTTCTTGTGATTCACATATCGTGAAGTTAAGTTTAATTGAGTTAGGTATTCTGCATTTTGCATGGATACTTTACAAGGTAAATAAGTAACATCGGGTTAACAAATTCTGGCCCCCTGAATAATTCTGTTACAACAACTTGTTTTACCTACACTTGAAACTCCGCACAAATAAAGTTGCTTCTTTTTATGAGTGTAGCCAGACTGAATCCAATCGTTATGCCATTCCATTCCACTACTGAATCCAATCGTTATGCCATTCCATTCCACTACTGAATCCAATCGTTATGCCATTCCATTCCACTACTGAATTATACCAACACATAAATGTGGTATCGGCTATGCTCAACGAGCCAACTTGATTGGAATGAAGATATTCCATAAAACAAGAATGAATATATTTATAAAATTGCTTTTACACATAATTCAAGGTTATTTACACCCTTGTGTTTGGCATACCTAGTTATTAGTTAAATGACTCCTTGAATCTGAATAATTATTGTTATAAAACATTTTACTAGGGATTCACCTACATTTACAGTCATTAATTTAATTTGTATTCACATTTTACCTCACATCGGCCACATGTATATTTTTGGTTATGTTATTATCGTTATTCTTATGTTTTAAAAAAGAAATGCAACCTCTTTGTCAGGGCGCTTGGTAAAAAAATTCGAATTTTTGACTGGGAAAATTATTGCAAAACTCTTTTAAAATGGCTTCTTTTGTTCTCTATCGAATAAGGACAAATGTGTTTAAGGCCGTCCCAGATTTGCAGCATTCTTTCAAGTAATATGTAATTTATAGAACCAAAAAGGAATGCAGTTGAGGTGTAACAATACTGGGTAGGAAAGAAAAGACCCCAATGTGCTGGAAATATAGCTGTAAATAAACGCGAACCAGGAAAGAAGACCTTCATGTCTGTAGCGGTTCGTCATTTAACGCGTGTCAGAAGTAGGCCGCTTCCAGGTGATTTCGTTCCATTCTCTTACTACAGTCCAGCACGGTAATTGTATATTTTTAGCCCGAAATTATATTTTTTAATGTGTACTAGCAGTAGTCGTTACAAGTTGGAAATTGTTAAATATTAATAATGAAATGTGTGGTAAGGTAAAACCCAGAAGTCTACAAATTTTTCAATTACCTGAACTAAGCCGACACTATTTTGTTTTACTTCTTTAGTAAATGTATGAGCAGTTTCCGTATTTGAGTTAGTGAAAATTACCATATCAATATTAAACATTTTCCCCAATCCATTTTATCACCAATTTGTCTCTACTTCGTAATAGTACTCCATGTCGAACACTCAACGAAACAAATTTTCTTTTTCAAGGGCAGCAACATTCCAGAATGATAAATTCAACAGTAATAAATAGTATTTGCATTTCCTGTATGTTCAGAGTAAACGTGTCCAATTTTAATAATTTAATTGCTATTAGTATATGTTTATAATGTCTTCTTGTGTTCACTGATTATGTTGATGGTGTGATAAAAATCGGGGTTTTGCTTTTTCTTAAAGAATACCAGGGACCTCATCCCGATCATGCTGTCACGCACTTATAACTTTGTGTAGTTTTTGTATTTGACTATCAAGGGGCATCAGTCACCATTTGGCGAAGTTGAGTTATGCACGCCGCTGCATTCTAGTGAATGTAACGTGTGCTTTGAAAAGGACATCAGTATGTGACTTGCGCCCTATTAAAAGAAAACCTTGCATGTCAGAAGCTAGCGGGAGATTTGTGAAACACTTCAAGCTCTACATAGTTATTTTCATTTGGTGTAGGTTATTATTACCATCAACATGGGGAGAGTCAGTGAAGGAAGTGTTGTAGAAAGTTTTGAAGTTAGAAAGCGAAAAAAAAAAAAAAAAAAAAAAAGGGGGAGTTAGGGAAACACACAAACATACGAACAACAAGCTATCAAGAGATGTAAAGTGAAGGGAGAACAATTTGTGAACCATGTTGGGAAAATGGTTTCCGCAAGAGCTACACAACCTGGCTGCATGTAAATGTTACAATGTTTTCTTTCTTTTGTATTTGTATAAGTTATGACATTTCTTTTTCAAGTCTAGGGAATAATATCTTAAGTTTTGCCCTAACTTTTTCAGAGAAAGGCTGTAGAGTATATTGACATAGTTTATGTTCTATTCTAACCCAACTTTGTGAATGGCTTGGTCATCAGTATATTACTAGGCTACATTAACTGCATAATAGCCTTACCTACTCAATAATTTATCATTAAATGTGGACATAACTACTGCCTTTCCTTTTGTTTCAGGTGTAAGCTGTAGTGTTTCAACAAGTTTCATGACCTGAAAAAGAGAAGCATGTTAGAAAGTCTCAATGCTAAGACTGAACAAAATATTTTTCTTTAGGGGCGGTTAGCTATAACAAGATAAGTGATAACGAAAAGAAGATCCAAAGTCCAGAGCCCACAATTTAGAATATAGTATTTCTCTTGAACGGAATCGACATGAGGTATGCAAGAAGGCTTTCCTAAGCTTGTATGGTGTAACTGCTAAAAGAGTGAGTCGTTTAGTATCCTTGTCGGCAGTAGGCGAAGAAAATGGAGGTAAGAGTGAGAACTCTAGGAATAAAGCTATCCCAGGCATGTGTCAGATAATTCACGAGTACATCAAGTCATTTCCCACTGAGGAAACAAACTATGCTAATCGAAATATTAAGTACCTAAGTGTTGTTTTGACTGTAAAGGTAATGCATTCTCTATTCAAACAAAAACACCCAAATGCTACAGTGTATCATGGGTTTTATTTAAAGTAGAACATTTTGCTATGGATTTGGCAGACCACAGAAAGATGTGTGTGCCAGATGTAAAGAGCTAGGCCATAAATTAAGAAGTAACTTCCTAAACGATAATCCGAAACGTGTGATAGCGGTTGAATTCATTATCCATAATGCATCGCGCGAAAAAGTTTAATAATATAATGAAAGAGGTTCGTCAGCGAGAGAATGTTGCATTATTTGCTTTGACTACATGCAAACTTTACAACTGCCACACATCCTAGTCCAGGATGTCACATATTCCGGCAGCTTTGGGTTTACATTTTCTGTCTACATGATGTGGCCAGTAGAAAGATAGAGTACCATTTATATCTCGAAGTATTAGCCAGGAGGGGACCAGATGAAGTTTGTAAGTTCCTTGACCAATGCATCATACATAATGTGCCTCAGTCCGCAAAAGAGCTTCATTTGTTTTCAGATGCATGCAGGGGACAAAATAGGAATCATACGTCGGCTCGATATCTAATGAACCTATTAGCAACAGGAAGTTTTGAAAGAATCCTTCAGTGTTATAGAATCCAGGGCCACACCTATCTTCCTTGTGACCGCAATTTTTGAGTAATGAAGAGGTACATCAGGCGAACTGATATCATCTTCTCACCAGTTGAGTATGCAAAAATGCTGGCTGAATCTAACAGCAGTTGTAATTTTACAAGCATGCTACGCGAAGAAAACATTTGTTGACTACAAGAACTGGCGGAAACAATATTTCAAGAAAATGACTTTAGCAATGGATTATTCAAGGAAAAAAGTCTCACGAGGTGATAAAGTGGGCTTTGACATATACAAATACTACATGTTTGAATTCAGCAACAGCTTTTTTGGTGAGGTAAGAGCTTATCAGTTAATTGATGGATTGATATATTATCATTTTAATTTGGCGGAATTCCAACCAAGAAGGCGTATAATGGTAAATGCCCAATCAATAAAAAAAATTGAAGGTGTGCGCAAGCTAAAATCATACATTCCTGACAACTTCATTGAATTTTACGTTCAAAGAGAGGATAAGGATGATTGAAGTGTGAAGTGTGATTATTTTTTGGGAAATGTATTTAAGTGGATGTTGTGTAAAATGAACTGTACAAACACAATACAGCTTGTTCAATAAGTTGTAACACTGCCAGTAATATGTGAGCAGACAATTAAAGCATTTTACCACTGTATATGACACCTAATACAATGCCTTATAACTATTTCGAGTTTTTCCGTTCATTAGTTTTGAAAAGGGCATGAGTCAGCTCACTTTGTAACAGTTATTGGTGCTACAAATCTGAAAACATTGTGCAGCATGTATTTTGAAGGTAGGCTATCATATTCCTGTAAATATTTCAGATGACTCATATATTACATCCAACTATGCTTATAAGTGATCTTAGATCATACTTGAGCCTTCGGTCCATTTCGTTGTCGAGGGTGTTGTCTACATTATGATTTTGGTAGTTGAATTTCAAATAGTTCGGAAATTACAGCCAACTATGCTTATATATGCTCTTTGGCCATACTTGACTCTGCGTTCCATTTCGTTGTCGGGGGTGATGCCTAAATTATGATATTGGTGGCTGTATCTCAAATAGTTCGGAAATACAGCCAACTATGCTTATGTGTGCACTTAGGACATACTTGACCTGAGGCTGTGAGGGAGCTTCGGAAGGGGTCTGCCCTCCATGCGGAATGCGTGTGGGGGAAGTGCGCACTTTAGGTAGGAAGAAAACCTTTAACATCGGTCGGGAGCACCCAGAGAAAACCGACTGGCATGTGAGAGCATGAAGGGTGACTCCACATCTCCCGACTCCATACGTAAGGACTCATAACCATATTGGTGGGTCATCTGGGGTGGGGGTATAGAGGGGTTCTGGAACAGTGCCGGGAGGGGCAGGATAGCTCGGAGGAAACCTTCGTCGGGATAACACTGAGGTAACACTCTGGCGAGGCACTGTGGTAGGGATTTCAGGTGGAAGATGTTCGTGTTGGGGATTTGGGAGGTCGGAATGACAGGGCATGGTGCTCGTACTTTGGCTATGCTTCAAACGGGGGTGGGAGCACTCGAAAGGTATCCCGGCATCAGGCAGCACTCGGAGGGGACCATGGCAGCAGAATAAAAGAGCAGGAGGTTGGGATCAAAGATGGAAGTCGAGAGGAGGAAGGAAAACAGTAAATTTTTTGAGGGAAATCGAATTTCGAGTGAAATTTCCCATGTGACGTCACACAATATGGCGCTCTAGAATCCCCGATCCCTAGCCTCAAGTCCCTGTGCAAGAAGGAACTATTTATAACTACTGATATGTTTTCTTCAGTGCTACCTAAAATTTTAAATATATCATTAGGCAACGTTTAATTTCCAACTAGCATACTTAAGAACTAGGATAAAAAATATATTTTTTAACTGTGAACTATTTCTTACTAGCCGTTTCTGACACATCCATTGCTGCTATTGCTGTTTTTAATTCGCACTGATACGAAACAAATATTACAAGTTATAAAAGATACTCAGTTAAAGTTTTATTTATTTAAGAATATTATAAAGTTTGTCACGGTGTTATACATTCTTGTTATACAAGTTAATTAAAACACAGGTTGACATGTTACTCCTGGGGTAATTTTTCAAAAGTTCGTTTCAAAACATCCGAAGAAATTGTGAATGTACTATACTGCATAAATTGTGTGCATAAATTGTGAATGTACTATACTGCATAAATTGTGAATGTACTATACTGCATAAATTGTGAATGTACTATACTGCATAAATTGTACGAAGTTTGGCGATTATTTTCTTTCGCGAAGTTTCTATGGTTTCTCTGCCGGTTTACCTCGTCCCTTCTATGAACGTCCTAGCCACTAAACCAGAGATGAATCCAAAAAAATTGGCAAGGGGGGGGGGGGTCACAGGTACATGTACACCCTTCCCAGAAACCCTCACATGGACATGTAATTGCCTCGTGGATGTTTTAAAACTGAAATTAAATAGTGTCAGACTTGTTAACAATATTGATTTTTAAAATTATTTTTTGGTACATTGGGAAAATTACGCTCCCCCCCCCCCTCCCCAAGCCACTTCTCATAAAAGTAGATCTGCTTCTGCAGTAGCAGGTAACCATCACAAAATAGGCCGCGATGCAGATGCCCTGTAATTCTGTCACGCGTAGGCACACTTTTTCCCAAAAAGTGTGCCTTATTGATAAAGCAGAACCTATAAATAAGTTTGAGCTGAAGTACAAAAGAAGACGTAGACATCTGTAATTTTTATTTTCTTCATTGAAAAATAACCTCCATAAAATATTTTGAGCTGAAGAACAAAAGTAAATGTAGACAACTGTATTTTTTATTTAACTTATTCTCACTGTCTTATGGGTAAATTTTTATTGCTTAATTTCTCGTATCACTGGTAACTAATTGTCTTTTTTTCTTTATTTAATGTGTTCATCATATTTTGTCAACGCCCATGCAGTGGGCGTCTAACGATTTATTATTTGTTATTATAACACATTTGCATTTCACAAATGCCTTCAAATGTAGTCGCCATATTGTATCTACGCGTTCTTATTTATGAAACAGTAAGAATGCATTCATAATTAAAAAAACGATTTTGCACCAATTACGTTAAAATTACTTGACAAAAGTTTAGATTTTATACTTGTTCTGCATCGTAGTTATAATGCCAATGAGAGTTGAAGTTTCGAAATAAGTGCAGTCCGTAAACAACTGCAATAAGCTAGAAATCAGTAAGAATTCAACATGGCTCCTGGAAGCGAGATTTTAAGAAACAAAAGTCGAGCAAGTACGTGTATGAACTAATGATACATCCACCAGAGGAATCTCGCTCGTCCCTCAGCCAAATGTGGGTATTTCCACCTTTACCATAAAATCACTATGGCTGCTTTATTCTGAGTTCACAATATTTCCATTACTAAAGTTGGGTTCACAATCAAAATGTATAAGCACGGAACAAAAAACATAACATTCAATCAGAATTCTTGTGCAAAATTGATTCACAATTGAATACTTGCCCATTATTTTTAGCCAATGAAATTGTGCAACGAGTCTGACCCCACGGCAGTGCTGGTAAATAATGGATATCCATAACAGATTTTGATATTTTGTTGAAAATTTACAGTGCCTTAAAATATTTATAATTTTTTTTATTAAAATCTTTGGTTTTGCTATAGTGTATGCGGATGGATAACCTTTAAAAAATGTCTGCTACTAAACTGCAAACTATTATTTCCTTAAATGTTGTATATTAAGGCATTTATTCATTTCTGCAGTGTAATTGTTCTTTCATTTTAAATAAAAATATTGTTGAAAATTTTATACCTACTCTGATGGGCTGTCGCCCCCTGCGCCTGCATAGGGAATGGAATATAACCATTTCCTTTGTGTAGTGTGTCGGGAAGTCTCATGCACACGATCTGTTATGTGTAGTTGTGAATCAATTGGTTCGAAAACATGGCGGTCAATTCTTGTGCACACGACCCATGTTCTGGGGTTAAGATGGACTCACGATAGACCATCGCATTCGTCAGTCGCCTGACCGTTCGGTGATCACGCGATCTTCAACCAATCGCAGGGCCACTTGTTTTTTATATCCGTCCATCGACCAAATATTTCCCAATATTTAACTTCCGTAGACGTGAATACGCACTTAGAAATAAAATGCAAGGCGGATATGTGTTTATTTATATTTAGTGGTGAGCTCAGGAATTTAAAATGTAAACAATGATTCAGAATAAATTTCTATCACGTAAAAAAATTGTTTCCCCAAAACTTTTTTCTTTCTAAAATATGTTCCCGACCAAAAAATACCCCCAAAAAAGTAAAAATCACGATGTTAAGTTGTCTTACAAAAATTGTGCCATGCAGGAGGATTGCCGGACGAAACAGACGGATGGGATGACTGACTGATGGACGAATGACTGACGGAATTGACGGACGGTTGCGAGTCCAGATTTACTGTCATGCTTTCAGTTGCGAACCAAGCTGTAGGCACATGCAAACGTCGCCACACCTCACCTTTCTCCGCCGTATGACGGGATGCCCATTATTGTCAGCTCTTGGCCTGGCACAAAGCCGTAGTTGAGATTCAATCGGTACGGCGACGCCTTGTGGTGAGCTTTCACGACTTGGGTGAACGTAAAATTCGACTACGGAAAAAAGAAAGAAAAGAAAACACATCAATATTAAAACACAAACGGCACGCAAACAGGTAGAACATGCTGAATCCACTTGTTAACTCGACACACTGTAAGAGTGGGTATTGCATAGAGAGTGCATGCCGGTTGCGCAGTAAGCCAACATTGGACGGCTTACTAAGGTTGTCATACTATTTACTTAAATAAGTGCTTTGATAATATGCTAATACACTACTGCTACGTTGCTACGCAAAAACTGTATATACAAGTTACACAACATGTCACTAATTTTTCGTGGAAGTACTGGTTTGTTATAAAACTAAATGCAAACAAAAGCCACGTCGTTGTTGAAACACGTGAATTTCATAGTGTTCTAGTCAGTACTGGGACATGAAAAGAATACGAATATCAGTCTATCTCGTATACACAGTCGAATCACATTATTATGACCACCTGCTAGAAGTGCCATCTCCAGCGCGTAGACCATGATATATGGTCCGTGACATGGGTTGGTAAAGCGTGTGTATAATGCGACCGACAGGCTGGCTGTACACAGTGCGCTTAACGCTGTCATGGGTAAGGGAAACGATTTAACCGAGTTGCAAAAAGGGATGATCATCAGTTTTCTGGCCAAGGGGGTCAGCATTTCGGAAACAGCGATGTTTGTTGATTGTTCACGTGTCTCTGTGATAAAGGTGTATTGCGAGTGGGTGGCTCCACTGGGAATAACAGTCGTGGAAACTGCGGAGCGACACTCGCCATTGATGTCCGAGGTTTATGTTGACTACGACGGTGCGTGAATGCCAACCGACATGCTACAGTGGAACAGCTCACCGCCCAAATTAACCAGGGGGCATTCCTTCAAGACATCGAATGTTCCAACTAGTCTAGGAGCTAGGAAAGTTCTGTTGGAGTATTAAGAGCCAGAAGTTTTGTTTCTCTCGCTTGATTCTACTACTTATTGTAAGTAAAAAAAAAAAAATTGGTCACATGTTCTGAATGGCGGTCAATATTTCAGAAATGGCCGCCATCGTGAATAATATATAATTAATAATAAAATAGTTGGTTCTCAACTTACAAAGGTTCAACCCCACATATACTTTTGTCATTGAGACAGGATCAGTTTATAATTAGCAATATTTATGAACAATATGCGAGTCCAATTACGCAACTTCGGAAATGCAATGAACAGCACTTCATAAAACATTACATTGATTTCTCTCTTGACATTTACAAAATGGACAGCAAGGTACCATACAAACTCTGTAAGAGCAAATATGAGAATTCAGCTGCAGACAGCTGTCCTTTTGGAAAAGATTCACGCCTGGATGTGCCCACTCCTGCACAGCAAAAGTGCTTTGCAAGTTGCTGCACTCAAAATCCGAAGGCGCTTGTAAATCCATGTTTTATGTTTAATTAACCTGTCGCGCCAAACTGAACGACTCTGAAGAGATTCATTTGAATGGCTGAGTGTCATCTAATGTTGTAGATCAGCCATGTGAAAACTACTGCTCACGGGCTATTTACGACCCGCAAGCTTGACTCGAATGGCTGAGTGTCATCTAATGTTGTAGATCAGCCATGTGAAAACTACTGCTCACGGGCTATTTACGACCCGCAAGCTTGACTCGAATGGCTGAGTGTCATCTAATGTTGTAGATCAGCCATGTGAAAACTACTGCTCACGGGCTATTTACGACCCGCAAGCTTGACTCGAATGGCTGAGTGTCATCTAATGTTGTAGATCAGCCATGTGAAAACTACTGCTCACGGGCTATTTACGACCCGCAAGCTTGACTCGAATGGCTGAGTGTCATCTAATGTTGTAGATCAGCCATGTGAAAACTACTGCTCACGGGCTATTTACGACCCGCAAGCTTGACTCGAATGGCTGAGTGTCATCTAATGTTGTAGATCAGCCATGTGAAAACTACTGCTCACGGGCTATTTACGACCCGCAAGCTTGACTCGAATGGCTGAGTGTCATCTAATGTTGTAGATCAGCCATGTGAAAACTACTGCTCACGGGCTATTTACGACCCGCAAGCTTGACTCGAATGGCTGAGTGTCATCTACTGTTGTAGATCAGCCATGTGAAAACTACTGCTCACGGGCTATTTACGACCCGCAAGCTTGACTCGAATGGCTGAGTGTCATCTAATGTTGTAGATCAGCCATGTGAAAACTACTGCTCACGGGCTATTTACGACCCGCAAGCTTGACTCGAATGTCCCAGCCACAACTCTCCAAAATAAGGCCCGTGAACAAAACTGAAGCGTTCCGCATAGGTCTGCGAAACATTTGATAAATAACAGTTAAACTGTAGTGTTGTACTGCAATAAACTAATCAAACTGCATGTGTTTATTAAAACATAATTAAAACATGCCTAGCTGTGTATTTTGGAAATGCACACTAAAAAAAATTATTACATATTTCTTGTGACTTGTAAATTACATTTTTTCCCTACGGCAAAGGCTTAAGGCTTGCCGTAAATTACTATCCAATGACACGAGTATCTAGAAATTGGTAACTCAATCAACAATAAAAATTAACTTTGTGGCCGCAACGAGGCCTTGCCACAATTGGAGGGAGGGGGGGGGGATGTGTCCGGGCCTCACTTAATACAGTGCCTCAAATTTAGGATATGGACTTTGTATTACAATTAAAAAAACAGAAGAATTTGTCAAATAAATTAGTTAGTGTTCTCACGATAAAAGGCTGTATTCTATGAATAATGTAAATATTCAAAAAATACGTGACATGTAAATATTTTAGTTTTTGATTTATTACCTTATGTGTGAAAAGAGACTTCCAGAATTCAAATCATCTAGGCCTCTATCAACCTATGTAAGGGTCTGCCCGAACACGAACTTGAGATATGTAATTGGTCCCCATGCGACAAAGTTTCCCAACCCCTATTGTAGAGATTTTTGATTTCTAATCATTGCCGAAGCTCAGAGCGGGGGTGTGCTCGGGCCCTTATACCACCCAGACGGTATTTCTCTGCGGGCTGAGGAAGTTTCCCTCACCAGACCGCAAAGAACACACAGCCCAAGAGGTCAGGACGCCCTGCATGTCCCGGCGCAACTCAGACAGCCCGCCAGTCAGACCAGCAAAGCCGCGGTCCTATTGTAGAGAGTTGTCGAGTAGGACACATTTATACCGTGGGGAGAGAGCTCCGTAAGTAGTAGAGAAAGGGGAAGTCTGGCACAAGGGTACGGGGCACAGGAGTGTAGGAGCTGCTCCTGCTCTGTCATTCCGGTCACCCGGTGGCCATCATGGATCCATCTGACATTGACTTGTCCTTTGATCTTGACCCCGGTAACCTTTAACCTTTAAATAAAATAAAAAATCCAAAAAACTATAAAAATTATAAAAAAATGATTACTAACAAATTAGTAACATTATAATTAAAATATTTTTAAAATATTTAAAAGTTCCAGTCCCCCGGTGACCCTTTTCCTTAACATGTTCCCTTTTTCCCTTCAAATTTCCAGTTTTCCTCAAACATTCCACACAATCGCCATGAAGTAATTAAACTCGACAAGAATATTACGTACAGACTATTGCCGCTATATTGGGTGTAGGTGACAGTAACTCCATTATAATGAATGACCTTAATACGTGATACTTAATAATTGCATTGACTCTTTAAATAAATGGAAATCGGAACTGTATCTCAAAGTTCATTTAATAACTAGGTTCTTGTTACAAGCTTGCCCTGCACTGACTCTCGTGGTTGGAAATGTTATCTCGTTATTAGCCGGTGTAGAACTCGACGTAAGAGAATTGAAAATATTCAATCCTCTTTACACTGCTACCGCCAGCTTACGCTGATATGCTGTTGTGGTAGTTGGTCCCATATACAAGTGTGGGTTCAATTTTTTATTGTTATTTCTTACAGTGATTGTAGGCAGGCTTTTACCCATTGTTCACATTCTACACACTGTAAACATATTGTAAAGCTAGTAAAAATGCACACTGAAGTTAGTCTTCTAGGTACTGTAATAATTCACATATTTCATGCAAGCAAATTGCTGGTATTGCAATATCAGATTGGAAAACTATGTCCCAAATCATAAAACTCAATTACTGTAAGTTACTATATTACTCCGAATTTTAAAAGCACGCCCTCACACAAATCTAATCAGGTCGTAGCTACATATTGTAGGCTACCATCATTTTCGCATCATGCTTTTCTTGCGAGATAAAACTTTAATGACAGTGTATGCTATGAAACTGCTTCATTATATTGAAATGAAAAATTAGCATTCACAGCACATTAACTATGCTATAAGGTTAGTTATTTTATTTCGCGCACATTAATGAAACAGAATGAAGGTCTTAACAAATGAGCCGTTAATAACATTCGTGGTATATCCATGTGAAATATTGAGCAATTTAATGGTGTTTTTATTCTTTAAATGTGACGCATGTACTGTGATACAAGAGTGTGTTTAACTGGTTTTAGGGAGTATTATATAAATATACACACGCACAAGAAACTAGTCATACAACATACTGGCACCAATATAATTACACATGCCTGACCAAGGTTTCTTTATAATTCTTTAGGATTTCACTTTTATTGTGGGCGGTAACTTAACGGGTTTTTCTTTTTGGATTATCGTATTTTAATTTCTAACTTCCTATATTTCTATACACACTCCCCCAGGTTGTTGAACGCAGCTGTCAGGCTGGTCCAGAAACGATGTAGGACAGGCCCAGGCCTCCTGTTTCACATATTATCGAGCACATATTTAACTCCTGCAATTAAAATTATAATATGCTCTTCAGTAGCAGAGCAATTATCAATACTTTCACTTTTCGTTTTATAATCTGCCATTTCGCTTCGGTGAAATAAATCACTACAAAATTTAAGACGTAAGACGATGTTTATTAAACTATGTTTGTTTACACTAGCACATGACACTTCGAGGTTGAACAAATGCGCATCTGTAGACAGCCAATCACAACACACTTTAATAGTTTTTTGCTAACGAGTAGGTATTTCGTCTGGACTTTGGAATGCATCCATCTGTAACTCAACAGACACCACAGAAAGGCGTTGTAAAATGCGCTACCAACTTTAACGAATGGTTATCCTTAACGAATGGTTAAGTTACGAGGACTTTTAACGAGAAGTTGTAAAAAATGGCCCTTAATAGACGAGAATTTGGCTTAAACACTATCGTTGTCTTCAAAATGTAAACAAATATTTGTTATTGTTCTCCATGCACACAAGTACTTGTTCTTCTACTCCGTCGCAGACTATCACCGACAATCGCAATGGCGGAATATCTCGCCCCGCATTCTGTCGCCGGCGCACTGCGACACACTACTGCTTCGTCCTGATTGGCTACAGCACATCGCAACGGCAGAGTACAAAAGATCAAGTGAAGGATGGGCAATCAGAAAAAAAAAATGGAGCGATATGTGTGTGATCCTTTGAGAGACGTCTTTTGCGATAAAAAAAAAATGTGTTGTGTCCTTTTGTTTGTGGCTGCTGTGGTTTCGATATCGAGGTCTCTTGTTGGGTAAATAGCGAGAGTCTAACCAAAAACGCTTGCGGCGAATTACTACAGGTACATTCTTATTTACTGTGTGCTGTAAAATTAATGTGAAATTCGTAATAAAATACGAATTACATAAACGGGTATCAAAGTGATGGCACTGGAAACAAAGAGGTAATGAAAGAAAATTCATTGACTTCCTAAAATTTTCGGATTTATTCCGAATTCACTGGGCTAAGTCAAGGGGAGCGGGTTGCAAGAGTCGATATCTGAAGGTTATCGAAAATGGGTCTAATTCATAAAAGATCGAATTTTAGGACTTGTAAGACCAGCTGGAATGACAGATCGCGAACAACTGATCGTATTAGTATCGCATTCACCATTTTCTAGAATATTATGCTTATACTGGCTCTGGCGTGGTACATGATATGTTACAATGTTTCCAGATTCTCTTATACTCTACTCCACAAGTGCTTCAGTTAAAAAAAAAAATGAAAGGAAATTATGCTGAAGATTTTAATAAATATAGTTTCATTTATCACCAGAGAAATTATAAATAAAATCTTACATATGAATACACTTCTAAATAAACGAGAATTTCGTGAATTAAAGGATTTGAAAGATTTTGTAAAATTACTTTTGTATTGTACAGGGCTTATTAGCGTCAACTGATTATTTATGCCTCGAGGCTTATCAAGGGTCAGTTTACAATCTAAGTTTTGAACTAAATTTTAACTAACACCTATCTATGCCTTGCCTGGGAATCGAATCCAGAACCTTCCGTACGTCATACCAACCGACTGCGCCACGGGAGGTCGGCTGTCAAAATATCGATGTATTAAATTGTATAAATATAACATATGCTTAAAAATATTTCAATGTTATGTTGTAATATAAATTAATGTACTATTTTAATATTAATTAAATAAAAAAACTAAAACTGAAAAAAAAACTGAGTTTTTTTAAAAATAAAATTAGAGAATCAGGTAATGTTACAGGGGAAGTTAATATAAGGTTCACAGCCCATATGATCAATATGTAGATACAGCAAGTTAATATAAGGTTCACAGCCCATGTGATCAATATGTAGATACAGTAAGTTAATATAAGGTTCACAGCCCATGTGGTCAATATGTAGATACAGCAAGTTAATATAAGGTTCACAGCCCATGTGGTCAATATGTAGATACAGCAAGTTAATATAAGGTTCACAGCCCATGTGGTCAATATGTAGATACAGTAAGTTTTGAAATGGCTGCCATTCGTTCCGATGACGGAGCACAGGCACGGAAATACACGAAGACGATGACTCAAGTAGACGGGCAGCACGCACAAGAACAAAGTATACTGTAATTAGAATGACAGTATTAGTGCGTGCGGGCGTCTCGCTGCCATTCTAATAACGTCTACCTCAGAATCGCTTAAAACAAGCGACTTTTGCCGTTTTGTAATCAAAATATTTTGACATAAAAATATTCTGAATGCACTTGGAACTATACTGCCAAATTTATATGATAAGGTACATTTTATTCTTATGAGAGAGGAAATATGTTTAGAGTTAAGAAATTGTATCTTGCCATCGTAATGTATACAATGTAAAGAACAATGGAATCGTAAATAGTCAGATATAACGAATGATTAACATTAAAATGGATGTGACAGATTTTTCCAGTCTTAACTTAATAAATTACGCAAGAGACTGTTCATGATAAAGTGAGCACTTTCGAAATCAACCATAGAACAAAGTCACTGCTCCTACCTGCATATATTTTAACAGGTGCACTAAGTGATATGTGACATGTGCCCAGTAAAGTTGGTAGCGATGGAGGGGAAGGTAGTTCCATATCTTAACGTCGAATAAAAAGTGGTCGGTAAGTATCTGTGATTATTTAAATTATTTCTATCGCTTTCTATTTTTTTTAATACGCCGAAGTGTAAAAATTAGCAGATTTAAAAAATATGTACTTTTATAATTATTTCACAGTTTCTCTTGACCGACGTATGAAGAAAGCGATGAGACCCATGGCAAGGACAATCTTACGTAAGGCGGAAGAACACACAACGTGTATACAAGTATATCTTAAGTGCTCATTTGACCGTGAACAGCCCATAGAGTTATGAGACCATATTTAAGCCTGGGATACAGTTGATATATAACTAACATATTCACAGTCATAACGAGAAGCACATACACAATACAACACAAGCAGAGTGGCCTATAGCTACGACTGATACAAGACTGATAAAGTCCTTTTGTTTGTGTTGCTAAGTTTAGTGCAGAAGACATTAAGGGCTGTACAACTGGTAACATTTTCTCGGGAAAAGTAATTATTTTCGATGGAGCTGAGACCTTTTTTAAAATATCAAACTAATTTCGTTTCAATTTTCACTGTTAACCGTCAGCTAAAAACATTCCAAATCTTCCGTGATTGCGAATTCCAACCATAAACAAAAGGAAATGTGTGCCCGAGGAATATAGCTTACACACACACTTCCTTGCTAATTAAATAAGTTTTTATTTGATAATGTAATGACAAGCTTCGAGGCAGCTGACTGGCTGAATATCTGAGTACAGCGATAGTAACAAGGAGATTTTTACCAAGTTGAGCTCTTATGGTTATGCTATGTCTATGCGTACATACTGTAAGTTGTCATCACGCAGTTGTAGTTAGCATGACTAGAAACACGAAGTATTATTCTCGTTCGCACACTGTGTTGTGTTAGTGATGTTCTTATGATAATTGTGTCTTGTCCTTCAAGGAGTATTGTACTTACGGGTCTATACATTGTTCCGTGCAAAGAGACGACAAGCTGTTCGTAACTGCAACTCAAACTGATTAGGAAAGAACTGAACGAGTGAATCCTAGCCTTTGCTTGGCAACGACTTCAGATAAGCACATCCATGATAGCGCCAGTCGAGATATGCCGCGAAGAGCCGTTATTTGGCGCCTCGATAAAGTTTACTTTACGGACTGTAACACGCCTAAATAAAATAAAGGAATACTGACAAATGTCAGTTATGTAATTTAATTATGTAAAACGCTGTAACACCTGGTATTTCTTCCTAATTTGATGAATGGTGTAGGCGTAATTCGAATATCGCACGTGGTACAGTACATATATGTAAAGTTTTATATAGTTCAAAAGGAAAAAATAGTTGTCTAAATGTTAAACAGATCCCTTAGTTGTAAATGTGTGATATTTAACCCTGTATTAATCTATGGGGTAATTTTTTTTTGCAAACTGTTTTTTATGTAATGTTACGGACGTTTAAGGTTGTTCTAAAGAGTATTTGTTTATGGAATTAAAATAAGTTAAGAGGTTCCTATTTAATGAGTTTTATTGAAGTTAATTTAATATTGGTGTTTAATTTCAAGAAGTGTTCTTTTTATGATTAGATATCGTCAAGTTTAAGAAACAGAAGTATACAAAATAAGAAAGTAACTACATAATATTGAGTCGTCAGTAAGAGATGTCGACGACTAACTTTCAAGGGGATTGAGAATTTCGTCATTTAGTTTTCCGAGTAACTTCTGGTCAGACATTATCATCCATTTTCTGAAGGAGGTACGTCACGAGGAACAGATCCATCTTCGGGAACACGGTCACCGCTTCAGTGGTTGAGTCGAGGGTCGACTCCAGGACCGCGAGTGAAGGAAGGATGTTGGAGTACTTGCCGTCATGGAGTCGCAGTCGACAGGTAGTTGTGAGGTACCGCATTCGAACCCAGGAGGAGAACCGCAGATCTAGCTGCGGACTACTTTATTTTCTCATCAACAGATAAGTCAAGCATACACCTTTTGCGATGGAAAATTAGTAGGGCGTTTTCGAAGGGTGTTCCTGACAGTAAATTTGAGTTCTTTACTTATCTATGAATGCTTACGCGGTAGAATAATTTTCTTGTAGTAGTCTTTCATATCTTTGAATAATATGCAGATTTTAATTTTAATTTCATAGTTTCATGTAATATTGACTTTTGCGCTTTATATGGAAGGGTCTTATAGCCGTGGCAAGTAAATAATGAATAGTAATAATTAAATATATATACACATATAATAATTTGTACATTCCGTAATATTATTCTGTTATGCTAGAAAGTTTTATGTTGTGCACATTTCATTTGTCGGAGATTGTGGCATATTTATTATAACAGTTCAGGGTTGTAGCACTGACTGTTAAAGAAATTTTCACCCTTACGTGGGGCGTTAATAACAGCCAGACACTCGAGCATGGGCTCGTCAGATGAGCCAGTACAACGTCTAAATAAATATAAAGGAATACTGACGAACATCAGTTATGTAATGCCCCGGCTAGCTTAGGTAGAATATGCGCTGTTACATAATATAAATTTCCTCTTTGTAAAAAAAAACTGATCCAGGAAACTGTGACTTGACCAATTTATCCTTACTTATGCTATCGAATTTGCATAAGCCTCCATTAACATATCAGTCATTATGGGTCCAAAAGAATTGCTTGAAAAGCATGCAACTTTAAAATTGTATTCTTAATTAAATACTTTACCAGACCAAGGTGCAGATATCAAGTAAAGAAAAAAATAAATGAAGAATTTGAGTTAGTAAGACCATTAGTTAAATAAGATAATCATTCTTAACACGATTCAACAAACTTTCTAATGACTCTCCTTGGTATGTTTAGAATATGAATTATAGTTATAAAAAGTAATTTTGGCAACCATATGAACATATCAGAAAAATTATCAAAGCTTACATTTATCTACCACACAAGCAAAGGCATGCAAAACTATCGCAATATGCGCACCGTATCCACCCATATCTTCATAACGATTGTCCTAATTTCAGTGTTCATGCATTTCTAAATTAGATATTAAATGCGCTGGACTTAGCTGTGGACGATACTCCACTGTAGCAGTGTTTAGAACCTCAATACTCCTCTGGTGACTGCTGCTGGAAGGATCTGCAACTATAACGGAACTCGCCCCTCGCCAGCAGGAACTGGTCATCCTCGGCCACCCTCTGGTACAGTGGTCCTGGCGTCGAATCTCGTCCCAGCTGCCTCGCTGTGGACTCGCCGTTGCTGATCGAACCCCGTGGCTTGCTCCTTTCACTCGTCGTACCTCTCCTGACCAGGGCAAGAGACGGTGAACTCCGTATTTGGATGCTGTGCTGGATCCGGCCTGGGTCCTTTGACGACGTGTTGGCAACATCGCCTCTACGCAGATGACTTCATACAATGCGTACAAATTATATCGGCAGCTTAACGATACAGGATTAAATCTTCCGCTGTTCTGGATTGATGAATTGCTGGGCAGTACAAAGGCTCATTTCAATATATATTCTCTCCCAATCAACGTCTACGTGGAGTCTTATACTTATGCTGTCTCCATTCTTAGAACACTTTTTAGAAGAACCACTAACGTTCGATTATTAGTTCCTAATAAAATCGTCATTGTCAATGCCAACCTGGCTTGCTAATTCTTTACCAAAGAATAAAGTTACAATTAAGTATTAAGCTACCATCTGCAAAGGCTTTCCAAAACAGTTTCTCACACATGCTTTGCATACTATCATCTGACACACTTGATATCAGAACATAAATAATGGCAATCAAAGATAATATTATTGCCCTACATAAAATAAAACAAGCTAACTTAGCCAGGTGTTACAGGACTAAATGTGAATGAAAATGCTGGGATATGCCTTGCTTAGAAGTAGAAGCACTAGTTAATTATTTAAACAATTTTAGAGGGGCTGAAAAACATTCTATACAAATGATCACTTTTCGTTAACCATAGATAAATTTACGTACTAAGACATTTTGGCTCATTAATAAAAACGGCATACTCGAACAGGCCCCTTGCACTGAACGTCGGCGGGTCCCACCGCAACAGAGGTTGTATGGGAGACATTTTTTTTTGTATTAAATTAACAGTGCCCCGCAGATTCGCAAGTTGTCACTGTGACGACAAAGGAAGTAAATTTATAATATAATGCTTAATATCTACTTGTATGCACAGTGTGTATTCTTCCGCCATGGGTAAAATTAACATTACCGTGGACCTGATCACTTTGTGCGCCAGTGAAGGCGAACTGTAAAATTATCATAAAAGTTAATATTTTACCAAATTTTATAATCCACACACTTATTTACAAAAAAAAAATCAGAAAGAAAAATAAATTACTGTAGCTTAGAGAAATATTTAGCGAACACTTAATTTGACGTTACTTTTGCTCTGTGCGTCGCGTCGTTACCAACCTAACTGGGTGCCAGCCAGTCAGTGAGACACGCATGCAGCGACAGCGACATTTCTCAAGGGTTGAACTCTATAGTGCCTACTTTACCGTGAACAGACTTTACCACTCTACCAACTTGCCAAGTAGCTCAGTGTCCCTCTCAGCACGACAGTCACGCACTCGAAAATGGAATCTGAAATTAACTTCGAACCGACGTCTTGCATTGATACCGGAAGCTATGCCTTAAAATATCACCATACAAGTTATAAAGGCTGTAGCCAGGGCAATGTTACAAACTTTCATGTATAATGAAGGAGGACACGTGTAATCAAATGCAACATTTTTCATGACCACTCCTCCCTCAGCTGTGCGTACAGCATTTTCAGAAATATTGAACACCCTCACCCTCCAGTCCCACAAGAAGCGAGCCTTTTCCTATGGCGAGCACTGCAATGCATGGTAGGTGAGTATAGGGTTTGACTTGTAATTGACAGCGAGGTCATTAGAGACGTAACAAGTTGCTGAGTTTGGAGCGGGAGCGGGGAAGTAACAGGCCACACTGCTTGTATGCATTAAGGAACCACACGAGCATTTGCCTGAAGTTATTTCGGAAAACCGAAATCAGTATGGCCTGACCGGGATTCGAACCCGAGTCTTACCGAATACGAGTCTTAGTGTGTTACCTCGCATTACGACCATGATCACTTGGGTATGGCCTGATTTGGACAATACAGAACACATTTCCTGAACAGATACATTCTCCTGCAGTGCACTGAGATTAGATAAAATCCCTTCATTCTTTCCCTCTTTCGTTTTACATTTTGTAGTGAGTCATCAATTCCGAGAAATCTGTTTTCAGTATCTCTAAGTATGGTTCCGATAAGATACTCAAACATTCGCACTAGAGCATGGCCAGGTGTGGTAAACTGAACGTTAAGCAGAACGTGACTTTGGTAGCACGGATGATCATAAATTACAACCATTCCATTGCCATTTTGAGCTTACCCATTTTACATCATTACCTCTTGTAAACAATGGATCTAAATTTGCTTACGTCAAGGTGAAAAAAAAAAAAAGGAGGGGAGGGTGCGACAAGGAAAAAGAAAATATTCCACAAGCCTTGCACTGTTTTCCTACATCCTTTTCTGGTTTTAAGGATACTTTTATACGACGCAAAATGAATTTCATTGCAAGATCTCGCATACAAAGTTTGCACTGCAAACTACAATGTGAAAATATCACGCGAATTCCATACAAAACTCGTTCTCACGGAGAAGCTTGTAGCGAAATTTCTCTTGCAGGAGTCTAGTTTATGGCTCTGGTGAATATTTCATTATAGCTGTGGTCTGTATACAGGATGCAATTGAACTTTACCGACAAACTTCGGCAGGTGATTCCTCATCGCAAATTAGTTCTAAAAAATTCACACGATATATAGTCTAAGTCTACTCCGAACGGGAGAAGATAACTCTTGAAAGTGTTGTTGAAGCAAATGTTATTTGCTAGTAACACAGCTATAATGAACGATAAATGTCTGAGTTCTGGATACTCCATTATTAAAGGTTAAAGTACAAAGCGCAAAAATATGGGCTTCATTACCAACCCCCATCAATGAAAAGTGAAAGTTGGCAGCACATTTGTGCAAATAAAAATGTAACTATATCTCTTTGTTTGTCGTTTCCTGTCGATTTGTATTCAACCGTACATGGTGAAAAAATTTCTGTCCTTTTTTTTTTTAAAGCTAAATGCCACCATTTTCCAGAAAATAATTCATAATATTCCAGTAATGAATCTCAACATCTGGCACATACAACTAGTGACGTGTAGTGAGTTTTTCTTTACAGGGGGTAAGTGGTGCGTATTTTAGCTCCACATATTTGAGCGTTTTAGATAACATTTGCTAATGTCGGGCTGCGGTTCCATTTTCGATTTCTACTAACAAACGCAACTTCCAACTTTGCTTACCCTCTGAATAACGGTAATGAAATGAATGTAATAATAATTAAACTAAATATTATTCAGAGAACATATTACAAATTATAAGAATTCTTCCATTTTCCCGAACACTTTCATCCACTTTCCAAGGAAATCGAGGACTGGAGGACACAAACAGAATGACTGCTTACCCTGCCGAAGGAACGCGGCAAGGTAACTCGCTTGCGAGTTCGATTCATCGCTAGTCGCTTCCGTTTGTTTCCACACTATGATTGAACAGTAGGGGAGTTACGAAAACTCTGTTTTTCGAATCGGAAACGGGAAACTCAGAATTAAATGTGTTTAAATTTAAAGTTAAGGCGAAAACTATAAAAGGCCAAACCTTTCCCATATGTATAGAGTAAGCATTTGCTTACCTTGCATCTATTAAATAAAAGCCACTGCATGCAACACATTTGCTGTTGGTGCATGATGCTGCTGTTTTAAAAGAACACCATGTATTGTTGGAACAAGTCGTGTTTCATTTGTTACCCATATCCACCCCAACAAACTATCGCTGATATGCAAGTAGTGCCCGTGGTGTCACAGTGGCCAGACTGCTCGCTACCCACCGCTGCGAACCAGACTCGATACCCAGAGGGGTCCACGTGAATATTCGTATCTGGGAAACGTGGCAGGCATTACCATTGGCCAGTGGGTTTTGTTTCAGGGCACAACTATTTCACCCCCATGTAACATTTCCACCCCAAGTGACCAAGTTCACCGGTCGGTAGCAGTAATACAGACAAAAAGGCCACGTGGGCTACACCATAGTTACGTGAGAATTAAGCTCCCGGTGGCCATGCAAAACCATCAGGGGGAGGAGGGGTGAATTCCCGGGTGGTTAAAACGTAATAGGTTCTGGAATATTACAGTCTATTGCAGATCATATGATTAGTAATAAAGATTGATTTCCATCCGGGCACGAATGGCGCCACACACGACGACACGGCTCGCCCCCCCCCCCCTCGTTTGCCAAGAGCTGACTGACTTGGCACAAGAGCACGAGAGCCGGCATTGGCGGGCCCGTGCATCACACGGCACTACTTTCTGATACACAATAACATAAAACTTACTTTGGGTCAACCACAGGGGCAGGAGGCACACAATAAATTCGAATAACTGCAAGAACAAAGTATACCCATAATACACGTTAATGGATGAGGTGAAGGCGATACACATGAAATGTAAACAAACAACAAACAGAGAGAACACTAGTGAAAATGGGTATGCATCAAGACCAGCTTTAATCTGCATGTCTTTCTCAGTCTCGCAACAAGCTTGCGTATTGCGTGAACACTCAAATAAATATATTATGTTTCCACACAATTTGGCTCTACTTACACAACAATCCGCCATGCGGCGTCGGGTATTGGTTGAACACATACACATATACACATACAATGTTACACCGAACTCCCCCCCCCCTGCTACCCTGGCTTGCCATGCCCTACACTGTACTGCCCTACACTACTTGGCACTTATCACCAACACTGCACGCTGAGGTGCTCTGCGTAGAGCACACATCTTGTAGGCGAAGGTCCCTCCCTGCGGCGGGAAAATGTCTAGGGAGGAGCCGTGGATGGCGTCAAGCCCACACTAGACCAGGCACCACAGGACCAGGTACTACAGAGATAGTCAAAGCATTGGGATTAAGCATAGTAACCACTTGATTGCCCCATTATTCTACAGGCGGAGTTACTACCAGGGAGGCAACATGGGCCGTGGACCTTCATGACTCCCAACCTGTTCTTGTGCTCACCAGCACAGGTACCCGTTCGTGGATTTTTTTAATGAAGTCCTACATTTTTCCTGTAACTTCACCCTGGAGTCATCGCACCCGCCCACAACATATTTTTGTCTGAATTTGAAATAAAGATTTGTAGTGTTCATTTGTCCCATCCTCTCATCGGAGTCATGCACATCCATTTCATTTTGTTCATCTTTGTATTTTAGTAATTAAGGTTTTTATACACAGTCATACGGGAATTCTGTGTATAGTTGCAAGCTCCAGCGTGATCCCCAGTTAGTAGCATCCTGGTACTTGGGTGGGCAGTTCTTCACATGGGACCACTCTGGGTCTTCATAATTTGTTCCAATCATGAAGTTTCAATTGCCACAATTTTAGCATCCAGTATATTTAAGGGATTTGTTATAACCCAGAGAGAGCTCCGCCCCACACCTCGGTCTGTCTCTACATGGCCGAGCTTAATTCTTCAATGTAAATCGTGTAGACTTTGACGCCATCCACTCTCTCCTAACCAGTTTGCCTGCTTTCACCGATGTCCACTGCAGGGATCCGCACACTACCAGTGCACCACATCGGTTACATCATTCCAAACACAACATGAGTGCGGCCAGTGGGGAAAACTGCAGCGCTGGTGTCATGAGGAGCAAGATCAGTGCAAAAGGTGTAAAGTGGCAGAGCAGCCATGTGCGCCCACACACATGTATACAACAAGTAGACTTGTGAAACAGGGCGTAATTCAAAGAGGCCGAGTATATAAGACACTCAAGGACGCCTGATCAAGCAATGGTATATAATAGAACCGTATAGTGTTTTTTTGCCCTCGTGGGCCTTAGTATGCATTTTTGACAGTTGTTATAATTTTCATTCTTCATGTGTGCCACCCTCACTTAATTTGATTCAGTGCATTTTACATATAAAGGGTTCTATGCCTTGTGTAATTAATTATGAAACATTTGTAAACAAGTAAGCAACATGTGTATTGCTATTCAGATTGCGTGGTGTAAGAATGTAATCTGCACGGCCTGCTTGCCCGCCAACACTGGCCGGTATGCCACACGAGGAATGATAGTCATATCTCTGCGTCTCGAGGGTGTGGATATGCGGACTGACGGGGTCGCATTTCGCGGGCTCGGCGGAACTTCAACTTTTGTTGCCAATCATTCCATTGCAATAGACTTTAATTACTGGAACAGTCCGTTTTATAGCCACTAGAAACTCTCCACCCTTCTCATTCCCACGGCTTGCATCGCCTGGAAATGCATAACTTTCACAAAATTATTTTGTGACCTCGTGCCGACTTCGTACAGCTTCACCTAACCGGCATGTTCAAGCCCGGCTGTGTTATGTAAAGTGTCTCTCAGTATAACAATTGTTAAAACCCACTGATTTACGCAAATGAACTTTGTGTGTTTTCATTCAAGTTGCCTATGGGCTTTAGGGGCGTGGGCCCTACCTTACCGCAACTTCATAAGTATTTGTAAAGTGTTTCATGTGTATTTTCGGTATTTATTAGTTGTGTTCTGAATGGGTGTGTGGGTTGCCCCGAGAATCCACCACGTATTACGCGTACCACAATAATTTCTATTTAAGGAGCAGAACCAGAAGGATGCTGCCTTTGGCTGTCGGCACATAACCCTGAGGAAGCAGTCATTTCTACACTACAAGTTGGCGTTTCATTCCATGCAATGCCTAGCGTACAGGTATCAAAGGCAGAGTTTCAACAGGTATTCATGGTAAATATCCTACCCAAATTCCCAACCTAAAATAGACCACATTTTGCTCCACCATCCACCGTCAACTTCGCATCATTTCCAGAGGAAGAGTTACCTGTGCTTTACCACAGATATTTTTGTATAAGTGCCTTCTCGGTGGGATCATGTGAAAATAAAACGGTGTTGTCATTTGAAAAGCACATTTTTATTTTCTACAGCCTATTAACAGCCACATAAATATTTTCATAATATCCTCAGACATAGAGATGGCTTAAAACAATCTTTTATGGGAGTGAGCACAACGTTGAGAGGGACTAAACACTTCTCACTAGACTAGGCATTTAAGCATTACAGGTCAATATCATCATTGTATGCAGAATCATCAGAGGGGGTCACTCTAGGATCATCGATCTTATGCCCTACATCACTCGTGCTCTCTGTGCTGGCGCCCAAGGCATAATATCAACGAACCTTTTCCAACCTTATAAACCTCCATTCCGTCTGATGACCACCTCAGAAAACCCACCAAGCATCAGACACTTACATAAAAATGTTAGGCTTCCCCAGGCGATGCAAGCTCTGGTGAAGGAGGGACGGTATCAACTGTGGCTGAAATAAACAAAATATCCCAATTAATTAATTACTATTGATACTCTACATTATTGTTGAAAAGATATTGTGAGCCACCAGACGATGCACTGCGCAGACCTTGCCCTCTGAGGTCTCAGCTACGACTACCTCAGTGGCGGCTTGTGTGATGCCAACTTGGTGGCACACGACCCATTGAAAACTATTTTCTGCACCAAACTCCATTATAGAAATTTTAAAACAATAACCTTTGCAATAATAAATCATAAAACAAAATACCCTGCATTTTAAATGTCACAAAACATAACACTTGCAATTGAAATATGTATGGATGTGGGTGAACAGGTGAGTTATGGAACACATGCACAACAAATAATAACAAAATAAACACTGAAATAATAATGTAGAGGTGACTGTAATATCGCCATGCATGATGGATCTTTTGGCTTTTAAGTATGCTTTTATTTTAATCGCCCTACAAAAATAACTCGATGAGTCACCCATAATTTTCCCGGTGACGTGTGTCGTTCCCCACCTTATGACATTTGTCATGCCGGCCGCTTCACCAGAGCAGCACGCAGGTGCACTCGACATCTGATCAGTAGCGATTGTGGGTTTAGTGACGTGTGGTGCAGGAGCGATGCATGATAGTGCAGGTGCAGGAAAGTGTGAGTGGTGCAGCACCACATGCGCTAAGCAGCCCAGAGCAAGGGTGGAATGATACTATCACGTGCAGTATGCATACATGGGTTTTGAAATACTTTTCAGTATATTTATGGACACGAGAAAAGGAAGCGAGGGGAGGAATTGAGAATTGCATGCATAAAAACCCACATACGACCAGTTGTTTTATTTTTATAAATTTTGTGTTTTCGTAAATACATATTTTCAACACCACCAGTGTTTTGCCTACTTCATTTCACATTGTTAAAGTTATAGGTCTACTGTTGCTTTTATTTTTTAGCATCCTGCAAGTTTTTAAGTATTGTTTTCCCGTGGTCGCCAGCCCTCGCGCCACGGCAGGAAGTCAGTCAGTAAGACGCACCTAGAGGGAGAGAGTTGTGTGAAACCGTGCTTGCGCTTTTCCCGCAGGGACTGTCTCAATTCTTCATAGCTGGTAACTTCTCTGCAATAGTTTAATTTCTCTGGAACTTTTTTTGTTTATCTACCTTATGGGAAACTCCCCTCCCCCGGAAATGTATCGCCTGGGGATTTCGTAAATTACAGCACACGTAATGACCATAGCACAACAGAACTTTATCAGTGTAACCTTTGCCGCAGGACAACAGTGAGCATCCTTGTCAGTTGTGCTCCTGGAAGGAACTGTGGAATCGTGGAATAAAATAGCATTAAACTGACCAGTGCGTTTCATTTTGGGTGCAGAGAGGTATTTCAGGGCATGGACCCCCTTAAAACCCGCCATTTTTCTGCAAGTGCTTATGTGAAATCTAAGGATTATTAATTGTTTTCATGTGAGCTGAAACATATTTTTTAAGTGTCGTGTTTAGCATTTACGGGCATGTGGTTTGGCCCTAACAATCCACGTGTAGGGAGTCTGATTGTGCCAATTCTAAATTTCAATAATTTGCAATACCATGCTGTAATTGGGCCGCCTGCAGGGCCCCTCGTTTAGCAAACAACGAGGCCTCCATAACAGGAGAACAACAAGACCATCGCGGGAAAGTTTGGCTGGGTGATCGGCCCGCAGTACTCTGAGAGCACCAATGAGATCTCAGCTCTATCGCATCGTCATCATCATCGAAGCCGCCCTGGCGACGTCTGGTGCCTACCGGGTAATCATTTCCACACCAATCTCCTTCCGAATTGTTCACCACCTTTCTAAACCATATTTAATCCCATATCATCCGATGTCTGCCATCACCGGGGTTTGGGGGTGGTGTTGCACTCGGTGCTACACCACACTGCCAGAAGCTGTTTTTAGCACACACATGCACTGCAATGCAGCAGCATAGAGCAGGGCTGTTAGCTGGAGCTGTTTTTGGGCGCGTGGCATGGCAAACGGTCTGGAAGGCCAGGACACCATCGCGTGTCAATAGTAGAATAAATTTCAAAACAAGTGTTTATTTCTATTATGAGGTAACAATAATTTATAGTTAATTATTCAGGAAACCACATATTTTTGCTATTTAAATGGCAGATCAGCGATCTATAATAATTTACACTCTGGCATACCCATTTAGTGAACTACACAAACAAACACACACACACACAGATATATATATATATATATATATATATATATATATATATATATATATATATATATATATATATATATAATGTGTGTGTACTAGCTGAGCTGTTGTGGGATGAATATTATGCTCATAGTCATTCACTCACCAGGATCTGCCCACTCCTTGAGACCAGAGAAGACAAGTTGTGTCTGCGGGCATGGTTGGACCATGGCAGCTTAGATGCGGCACCGATGTGCAACTAGTCACACCCCCAGATGACAGATTGAGGGTTCCCAGGCTCTGGGATGGTTTGGCATATTACCAGTCCGAGGACCAAGAGACTGGCTCGAAAGTGCTATCGTCATGGGAGTCGGAAACCTGGGCGGCTCAGTTGAAGATGGCAATAGCACATCAGCTGTAGGTGACCCAATGATCAAGTTGCAGAGAGGGGAGATTTCCCGAGATGCTGAAACATGCGAAGTGTGGAGAACCTCTCTTCTGCTGACTTATGTAGACTGTTGACTGCATATGTATGATGAATGGAATTAAAGAGCATTGGACCTCGAAGCACCCCAATGTCAGCTTCCATACCTGGGCCACCAGATTCACCTCCACAACTTACTCGTGTGGACAGTATATTCCTTTATTAAATATGGACACACATCATTACATTCCGTGTATACACTCACTACTCCATGTTCTCATGATTTGCACTGCTGCCGTATTAATGACAACAACTACCAGCTAATGCCGTGCACTGTTGCCAACTCAAAGTATCCAACATCTCTCTCCTTACACTAACATACAGGTACATTCACATATTTCACTAATCCTTAATATCATCACTATGATCACTACTCTATGAAGTCACTGAGATACCCAGGCATCCTAACCACTCTGTCCACTCTGTTGGTACATTCACTCCGACAATCCTGGACACATAGACCTTCCTTCCCTGACTCGGCTTCAGTAAACGATTTATTCCTTGACTTCCTATCCCCTACCTGTGTTGGCCCCCTCGCCAACTCCTCTTCGCCACTCGACTGATTTCTTTCCTCAGCATCCACATCTTCCAGGAGAACATTCATTATCCTTGGAATCCTCGAATGTTTCAGCTGATACTAGTTCCTCCATACTACCTTCCCATCCAAGTCCCTCGTCCAATGCGATCGCGGGCTTGTGTGTCTGTCGACCACTCCTGCGGGGTACCAAAGCCCTTCCTTTAGAACCAGAACCTCATCACCTGGGGCAAACCCCTCCCTCGCACGAGTTCCCCTGTCATAAGACAACTTAGATGTCCAAGTAATTTCTTTCAGTTGCTCTTTAAAGTTGTCTGTAGATGTCTACTGCAGAATCCTGGGGCTACTCATTAATTTGACTAAAATTCAAGCAAATTCCTCACTTTCAAGCTACTTCTTTGAAAATCTTCTAGAGACATAATTTATCTATTCAAATTTACCACAAATTTTACTCTAAAATTAAGCTAATTTGACTCAAATCAGCATTCTCAATCAGATGCTCTTTTTTTTTTTAAACATACTTAGTTCACTGTTTGATCAGTGTACTCAGGAGTGAATGAGGCTAAAGTTAGGTAAAAAAAAAAAAGGCTAAATTTACTCTAAATTTACAAGATTGAACAATTAGACAATAATAATTTCACAAGAAAAGTATGAAAATTCTTAGAATTTCATCAAAAATAGGATGATTTAGATTGCAAATAAGTGTTTAAAGAACACTACACAAGTGAACACAAGTTCAAACTTGATTTTGATTTTTGCCATAAATTTGATTGATTTTGAGCTGTGCTTTTAAGATTTTATAGGAAATTAGAAATTAGCTTGAATTTGGCAAATTGCTTGAATTTTAGTCAAATTATTGATTTGCGCCAAGATCTGCAATATAAATCTACTGATATGTGAAAAATGTTTACATATAAACACATTATATATATATATATATATATATATATATATATATATATATATATATAATATATATATATATATATAATATATATATATATATATATATATGCATTTTCTAGTACAAATTGTTTGGGAACTCTCGAATATGTCTGAACAAGAGAAAATACATCAATATTTTTATGCCGACCTCTAGTAAAGTACTCGTGGTCAACATTTTTTCATCTAAAATTACATCATTAAAAATAATAAAGAATCATAATTGCACTGATCCAGTGGAATTATTTCGTCGTTGTTATTAAGAAAACAAGCCATATTTTCATTAAACTTTTTAGATACCACATCATAGATATCTTGTAACTGAATATATTTGGGTTAATTTAAATTTTTTTGAACAAACATACAATTTATTAAAATTTAACCAACCTGTCTTACAAATAAAATTGATCATTAAATTTTTCTTCCTGCATTTGCTCGGGCCTATAATTATACCTCTAATATCATCAAGCAAAAGTTCGTCATTTTTTATTTTAGCATCTCATTCAGAAATTAAAATACCAACACCCCAATCGACTTTCTTAATTTAATAACATACTTTTTGTAATAAATGGAGAATAAAGTTTTCAAGTTAACAGATAATTCCATTCTTAAGAAGAAGCTTCATTACGATATAATTCATCAAGATAAATCTATAGCATTGAATAGTTTTCACGTAATATTTATAACACCAAATATAGACAATAATACTATAACTACATTCGAAAAAATGAGTCCTGTTGTTTATAAAAACGAAGTTATCACTATTCCCAAGGGTCGATAAGATTTTGATTCTTTAAAGGAAACTATAAATTCAATTGTTCCATTTTCAACAAATAACATTGAAATAACAACAGACAGTGTGAAAAATAGAATAACAATTAAAACTAAGCTTGATATTAAACTTGACGATCACATATCTGAAATTCTTGGCTTTGAAAGAAATATAATTAGACAAAAGTGTCACTGGTACTAAATTGCCTAATTTTAATCCAATTAAAACAATAAACGTTCATGGTAATTTAGCATATGGCATGTTTATAAAATATGATGAATCTAATCACTTATAAACAGACATAATTGCTAGTTTTCCACCAAAAACTATGTTTGGCTTTAGAGAGTACATTAACTAGGGGCCTGAATATCTAATCTTTTATAAAATAATAATGAGCACTTTAATCACATTGTTCTAGAAATTAGAGACCAAAATGGTAAACTAATTGATTTTGATGGTTCTGAAATTGACATTTTTTTCGGAGATTAAAGAAGTTTAAAATATTTGTATTATATAAAAAAAATGTGGGGGAATTCTGATCCCCCATTAAGAGGTAAATAAAATATAAAACTTTTCTTTCAGAAATAGTTGGTATCCAAAATAGACATCAACTTCTCATTTATAAAATTGTGTTGATTAAACTAGCACCATTTTGGAACTGGTTGAGAATAAAAAAATTCATTATTAATTTAGATACCCATATACAGTGTATCTATTTTATTTTCTAGTGCAATATTGTTGTTATCACAATGACTTAATACGATTTTATTAACTTCTACTGTATATATTTTGTGTTTCTCGCTTCATATTAAATTCATTGTTCTATTTTGAATTATCTCATAAAACACACATTTCGTACAATAGTCAAATGTAATTCTATTATTGACTACACACTTCTTTACATCGTTTGCTTTTTTGTTTTCTTTATCCTCAACTCAATATGAATACATTTTTGCTCTTAAACCATTACATTCATATTTCATTTTTCCTAAAATGTTTTTATTTATTTGTGGCATGTTATAAATATTGTCCTTTAGAGAATCACTTGTGCCAAATTTATCTAACATCGCCTTCATGTCTTTATAAAAATAATCTGTTTTAATGTTATATATAGCTATCGGCATCTTGAAAGCACAATTCAATTTTATCTCCATATCTGGCTTTCATCACTTTATACCATAAATCACATCAATTCTTTCGATATATCTGAAATTGACATACCCACATAAATAGGCTTGTTAAATTTTGCATTAGTTTTATTGATGTGAATGGCTGCAAGATTATCATTAAATGTATTACTTCTTTTGAAAATGGGTTTAGTAACTAATTTTTCACAAATTTTTTCACTTGAAACCAGCCTTATATCTACTAGGTTTCTTATATTTTCCATTGTTTTACTAAACACAGAATTATTCATTAGTTTGTAAAAACCGATTTCAAAATAACTATTTGCATTAGTCCTCATCAATGAATTCAAATCCATATACTTCTTCACCAATCAGACTGATTAAATTTCAATATTCTATGTATTTTTTTAAAGTCTCAATCCATTATTTGGGTACTGTTTTAAACAGCGATAATATAGTACATACTTTTATTTTTTTAAGTTGTTAATAGTTTAGATTCATTTGTTCCTGCCATAGTGGCTACATTCGCAGCCAAATACCCTGAAGTAACCGATCGAGCTTGGGCTCAATAGTGGGTGAATTTTGCTACTGGGACTAGACTTAGCGGGCAAATAAAGGGTTATATTTCGGTATATACTTCCAGCACTGAGCTCTGCCTGTACTGGAAGGTCGTAAGGGCGCCTCACGCTGCAGTTGACATCAAGTGCTTGGCCTTGCCTTCCCTACCAAGCACCAGCTAGGGCTACACAATGCATTTCCCACCCCCCCCCCCTTTTTCGACTCACGCATCACGCGCCATTCAAACTGCTCCAGTGAAATCGCAGGAGATGTAAACTCAAACCTCACAAAAAATGTTGCCTCTCCTCCGAATTTCTCCATTTCTGACCCTCCTACTCGCCTCTCCCCCGTGCACATCGAATCGCGGGAGATGCAACCAGGAATGTAAGACTTACAGAATTTCATATCCAGCTCGGGGCCTCTCATTTCGGCCAACTCCCAGCAGATGTCGCTACAGTCGGCTTTTTAATCATCAGTTCAATTTTACCACCTTCACAAATTTTCTGCTCTCCTACTTATCAATCCCACCAACCTGATCACTCCAGATATCGAGTACAACCACTCTTTCCGACCTGCGAAGCAAAACTTCAACTCAACTCATGGCCCCACAACTCATACCAATAGTCAACATCTGATCACCTCAACTAACCATGTTCTGTTCATCGTATCATCACGAAATTTGGTACACTCACTCTTCTTTTATGCGATCACAAGTGATCACCAAATTTTTTGATTTTTAGCTCTATGATCAGCGATCTTATTTATCAGATCAAAGAAAAAGTAATTGCAGCTGTTCGTAATAGCGACCACTGCATTACTTGGACCCGATTTACCTATACCACAGCTGTTCATATCCATCACTCAACTAAATCACCATAAATGACATATACAAAAGATTTCAGTAAACATTCAGAAGTTCTACTTTCCTCCGATTCCTCTTCCAGACCACCACCGAAAACACCTCCAGCTCATGGCAGTGGATGCAACTGGCTAACTCCTGAAATGAGACAGCCAAAACCTAAATCCAAGAAATCCAAATATCAAAAATATCCTGGTGACTCAGATAACTTACCATATTCGGACGACTCTGATCGATCGCCACACCATCCTTCTGTTCAAAAACACTATCAATCCAAAAAAGTATCAGCAGTCACAACATCATCCAGTCTCCTGTCTCTCACAACAATCACGATTACCACCACATGTTCTCAACCCCTCTGCCACAGTTTCATCACTATCCATTCCACCTTATAAACTCAACCAAACTAAAGTAAAAGCATGTAATGATGATTCGGCCATCAATACTGACCCATCTCTGCACACAATTGAAAACACCATCATTTCACCACATTGTTTCCCTCTTCTGCTCTCTTTGGGATCAAAGGCATATGTTCATTGGCCAACCCACCAAAATCTAACCCTTTGGATGCACCTACCTCTCAAGGATGTTACGATTTTTTTGTAAGCCTTGGAATTTCCCCGCCTGCCCCCAACATCACTGCCAGCCCAGCGTTACTACTACTACTGTTCCTTGCACAGAAAGTTAACGTTTCTATAGAGTCTGTCATCACAAATCATTTACACCGAGACCCTCACAAATTCAATTTCATTCAGTCACCTGTCTCTCAATCATCCACTACAACTTCAAACATCACGAGCTCTACAACTACTGTTACAAACTCTGTCTCAAATTCATTCACTTAAACAAAAACTGATATCAACACCTCTTCCAATATCTCGATTCTTCCACTGCAAAATCTTCATCCACTGCTGACAACATGGAAGTAACTGAAGGCCGTCTGGGCAAGCTCCCTGCCACAAACGACTCGCTTGCTCAGGATTGGAATGATAATAAAGATGAGTGGACTAATGTCTCGCACTGCAAATCTAAATCATCCTCCCACAGACGCCAGCACCTAAGCAGCAAAGATCATCTACACTAAAATGCCATATCAGACATAAAATTGAGAAACAAGTCTCTGAACTGAAGATGACTCTACTTGCCACAATCGTTCGTCTCAACCCAAAAAATCTGTCACATCCTCATCCAAAACAACTACATCTACACCTGCATCACGACAACAGCCATCCAATCACGCTCCTCCTGATCCACTTCCAACCACCACGAATAAACCACTCCTCATTGTCTGTAAAACTGGTCTCTCACCCATTGCCATCAAACTAATGTCAAACCTCTGCACAGAATTTGAAACAAACTAAATGCAACTCGCTACTAGCATTCCTCTACATTCCAAATGGGATGTAGAAATGATTACCAAAAAATTCTTTCCATCTTCCGATCCCAAAATATCCCCTTTCACTCATGTACCTGTCCACAAGATCGAAATGCCCGCATCGTTATCAGAAATCTTCACATCGACACCCCTATCTCAGACATTTTCGACTCACTTACAGAACACAACATCTGTTACACTAAAGTCTTTCGTATGGAGAGCAAAGGCGAGTTTCCTGAACCATTCCCTCTATTCCTGGTCGTGCTCGATAGTACATCTCAACCACAACAAGCTCTAAAATTAACAAACCTCAGTGGTATGGCCATCAAAGTCGAGCTATTCCGTGGAGCAGGCAAGAATGTCCAGTGCTTCAGATGCCAGGGTTTTGGTCACACTACTCACAATTTAAACTAGAACATCAGGTGTGTTCGTAGTGGAGGCCCCCACATGTCCACACAATGTGACCAGCCAAAAGATGCCACACCTACTTGCTGTCTATGTAAAACAGGAGAACACTCTGGGAATTACTCGGACTGTCCCAAATGCATCCAATATATCGAAACCAGATCCCGCAAAATCCAGGAAAAATCATCACCTGAATCGCCTCAAACCAAATAATCTCGCTCTCTTCCTCAATCATTCATTACTCCTGGTAAGGCCTCTGCTGCTCTTTCTGGTTCCAACAATCAGTCCTCTCCACTCTATTCCCCAAACCTTGACAGCACTGACCAAACATTCACCTCCTCACTAAAAGACATTCTGAATTGGTTCAGAAAACTAGATATTTGTAAAACACAGCAGAAGGTTAAATCTCTCTTTCAGTCATTCCAAACTGCCAAAAGTCAGGCAGAAAAGTACGAGATTCTCATCCTTGGTATCTCAACAATCTTTGGCATCTTTCACCCAACCTGACACATTCAACCGCAACCCTCTTTAGACTTGTTATACATCTTCATCTGGAACACCAGGTCTGTTCTCCATCGCTCTCCAGAAATCCAACAACTACTCGACAAACATCAGCCACTACTTTTCGGCATCACAGTGACCTGGCTGACTCCTACAACAAATCTTCATATTCCTGGATACACATGCCACCGTTCAGACAGGGAAGCAGCTACTTGTTGCATAGTCTCTCTCCTCTTCATAAACTATACCCCACACTATCGTAAATCCATTCCTCCCCTAACTGGCATTGAGGCCGTAGCAGTCTGCCTCACTGGTTTCCTTCCTACTTTCACCTTTATCATCTGTTACATACCTCCTCGTGTTCCTTTTCCTATTCTTTCACTTCAAAGACTGTCACTCCTAGACCACAACATAATCATCGCTGGAAACTTTAACAGCAAGCACGTTAGCTAGGGTTACCACACCACCACTTTCCGAGGTACAGGCCTCTTCAATTATGTCCATTCTGCTAATCCAGTGGTGTATGCTCCACCTACACCCACATTCTTCTCTCCATGAGAGAATCTTATTCCATCCACCCTAGATCTCTTCATTGCTTCCCAAAACATTCACCTCTCGCATGTTCGTACCATCACTCATCTAGATTCTGATCATCTCCCAGTTTCTTCTTAAATCACCTCTACCAAACGACATCTTGCATTCACGACTCCGCATTACAACTTTCACAAAGCAGACTGTAACAACTTCAAAAACTCATTGGACAATTACATTGATCTCACAACAGATACTCGCACACCAGATGAACTAGACATTGCAGTTTTGACATTCTCAAAAGCCATTCTCACTTCTGCCGATAAACACATCCCAAAACTTCACCCACCAAAAGCTGGTAACCCATTCCCTCATCAACTCCGATCACTCATTCGCCAAAGAGACAGAGCCAGGGAGCGATCGCAATGCACATGTTCATCTGACGATCTCGACTATTATCACTCACTCCATCGCCAAGTAAAATGGGCGATCTCCTCTTGGGCGTTGCTACAGCAGGCCATCAAACTACAATCCCTCCTGGTAACCAATGGCACCACCTGGCAATATATTAGAAAATTCCGTTACACACCTAGAACCATTCCTCCCATTGTTCATGCCGCTCGACTATCGATTCACCTTACGACAAAGCCCAACTCATCGCCGCTCACTTCTCATCCACTTTTCGCCCACATCTTCCTCCTCCTGGATACCCTGGCAGTGAACTTGCCAATCTAAGGTTCACCCAAAATCTCAGTCCACCCATCGAGGGTAGTCTATTTGCCACGCCATGAGAAGTCAATTCTGCAATCCAAAAGGTCCGCTACTCAGTTGCCTCAGGAGCTGACACAGTCGCAGCATGACTACTACGATCACTCACCCACAAGGAAATAATTTACTTCACTCTCATCATCAATGCTATCTTTCTCACATGTCACTATCCCACATCCTGGAAACAAGCCATAATCATCCCTGTTCCAAAACACGACTCACCACCAGAATCAGTCCTGCCATATCGCCCTATCGCACTTCTCTCAGTACTCTCTAATGTTTCTGAGAGAATCATTCTATCTCGCCTTACGCGAAATATCGAAGATCTCAACATACTCCCATACACTCAATTTGATTTCTGCAAGCATCATTCAGCTCTCCATGCCACGGGCATTGCCATCCACACAATTACACAAGGTTTCAACACTCACAAACATTCCATATTCATCTTGCTTGATCTGGCACAGGCCTTTGACTCCGTACACCATGCTGCCCTTCTCACCGAACGTCGATAATTCCACTTTCAGAACACATCATTTCTGTAATCCACAGCTTTCTCACAAATCGCTCTGTTTCAGTTCGCATCGACAACACTCTTCTACACATTAACGCTGGAGTCTCTCAAGTGGTCCTGCTAAGCCCCACTCTTTTCTCCATTTTCGTTGCCGATCTATTACAAATTCCATCCACGCAAATCTTACGACACGCAGATGACACTACCCTCCTCTTCTCAGGCAAAGAAGCTCAGATTCTTGCAGCCAAATTACAAAACGCTGTTCACACAGTCACTTCTTATTTCCTGCACTGGGGAGTCACACCTTACTCCAAAAAATCAACAGCTGTATTTTTCACCAAACGGCGCAGGAAACCTCCACCACCACCGACCATGCTAGGACACAAACTTTCATGGAATTCCCTGTTCGATACCTCAGTCTTCACCTCGATTCCACATTGACATGGCACTCTCACATCACCATATACATCGCCGAAGCTAAATCCACCTTGTATGCCCTCTGACCAGTTCTTTCACATTCTTCTCCCATCTCACAATCAGTCCGCATCCAACTCTGGCAAGCTCTCATTCTTCCGAGCCTGTTCTATGGTGTTTCTGTTTGGGCATACATTCATCCTTCTTCATTGTGACCTGTCATTGCATTATTCAACGAAGGCCTTCATCTCATCCTTGGTTCACCCAGATACTCCCCAGCCAACCCACTTTACCAACTGGCCAATATAGACCACCCCATGGACATCATCAGCAGACTTGCCAACAACTTCTACAGACGAGCCTGGCACAATCCCAACCCACCCATAGCTGCCATCGCAGACTACGACTCAGCAGATCCTCATCCTCACCGTCGCCTCCTGGACTTCACCAACACCCCCCCCCCTCCCAATATTCATCGTCGCTGCAGCTGCTGACCCCTCCCCATCTATCCCGAGTGCAGTGCAGGATTGGTGCCCCGTGCCACATACTGTGTGCGGGTAAAGGCCATTTCGCTCTTATATTTTTCCAAATTCAGTCATTTTCCCCATTTCTTAGATTCAGTGTTCTCCGCTTCATCCCTAAGCTAAGTTCACCAATCCTCTGTTCCTTGTACATAGTTCGTCTTAGATTTAGGTCTTTCATTGTATATATAATCCTATTTTAATATTCTTGTTTCAATTCCTCTACATATTCATTGTTCTACATTTTGTCTGTATTGTACACAACTCACTTTTCCTATTTCAACTCATTATTATGTTTAATCACACATTCATTGTATATAGATCACCTGAGAATTTCATCCCTTGTATATAATCGTTCACTTTAATTTTAAGCTTGATTTAAGTTCCTGTACATAGTCAAAGTTCCTAACCCTGTGTAATGTACATATATGTTTTTATAAATATATTTGTAAAAAATAATGTAAATATTTCTGTGATTATGTTTCTGTAGATAGTTCATGTTAATTTTAAGTAGTATATAAGATGTACATAAAGTGCAAGTATTATAGATTGTAAGTTTTCCAAATGCAGTTCACCTAAATTTAGCTGTTAACAGGTTTTTCATGTTTTTCCTGTAAATTTATTCTTTAATTTTATCGTCTTCTTGATATTTTAGCTGATAAGTTTTTTAACTGATTTGTAAGCTCAAAAGGGCAAATGCTTGTTGGAGTGAGCTGTTTTATGTGCTGACAACTGTACATATGTACACAATCTTTTGGATGGTCTGATTTAAATAAATTGACCAAAAAAATGTTCCTAGAACTGCCTTATTTTCTGGATAAAATGGAAGATCTTTGTGTGAATTACGTAGTTCTCGTGGATATTCTAAATCAACCTATAATATGTAGCCATGCTGTGAATCATCCTTCAAATTTAATATATGTTCTCGCCAAAAATCAAAATTAAACTCTGTATAATGAATCCATTCGAAACCTCCATATGGTAAATGTTGCGACATTGCCCAGCCATATAAATTATTTGCATCGGGATAAGCTAAATAATTAGACTCCTGATTTGAATTAAAATCTTCTTAATATTTGTTATTGGCTTTAAAATATTGCTTACAACATTGTGAAATACCAACACTAATTCCCTTTTCTACCATTATAATCACATAATAATCATGTAATAATTCTAGTGGTTGTTTAGTCATTTTTAACATTGCATCCCAAGATAAACCTGGTGCTGTAAAATACCACTCAGGGTCTAGACCATATGCATTTATACATTTATCTCTAAAATAGTCGAATATATCTGTCAGCTGTAGTACATCTCCTAGATTGATTTTTAATATTAAATTGATTCCATATATTTTTTGCTTGCTGATAATCATCGTCACATATATCACTATCATTTAACTTATTGTAAAATTCACTCTTTGGGGGAAGTTGAGCTTCGTTAAAATTTTTAAAACTATCCATATAATCATATGGGCAAACACCTTTACTAAATACCAATTCTGCTTTATCTTGAGGGAAATGTTTTCGTGTATGTTTCATTTGGTCTTTTGGTAAATCAGACCATAATGTATCTAAACTACTTGCCAAAAATTTGAATGTATCTATAAACATCATTTTTAAATTCTATCTTTTTGTTCATCATATCCTAGCTCTTTAATAAATAAATTAACATCATAACCAGCTAAGTTATGAAAATAAATTGGAACAAAATTGGGCAATTTTAATTGTAAATTACAATTGTTGCATGCTGGGTTAGTATTTTTCCAGATATATGATCGTGATGGTGCACATTTTTCATTGTCCTTAGAATATTCTCACTCGCATACAGTGCATTATATAAATTTATTGTATTTTGTTTTTTCTTCTTTTGTAAGTGAAAGCATTGCTTCAATTTGCGAATATATCTCCCCAATTTCGTCTACTTATTTTTTCATTGCTTCTATAAAATGATGATGTTCATTTGGGCTTTGATATACAACTGTTGGCTTATAATCACCATAGCTACATACAATATAATAGGAAAAACAGAATCTTCGTGTAGCTGATATTTCATTGTGTATGATTTATCATTCAACTTTAAATCAATGTTTTTTATTTTTTCATCAGTAAGTTTGTATCTTTCTTTGAGTACCACCTTATAAAATTTATTATCGATATCATCTTCTGTTGAAACAGGATATTTTTGGATCAATTTATTAATTTTTATTTATCTTGGGTTTGGCTCAACTGTTGATATTTTCTTTAGAATTGATTCGAAATCTGCATATATTGTGGAAGGAACTGTCGTAGAGTGTTTGTAGTTTTTAAACTTTATTTGTTCGCCTTTCGAAGGCAATTTAATTTTTACTGGTTCATTTTTAGGACCATCTTCTGTGTGTGTATTTTATTTTTCTTGAGGGTAATAAAATTGAAGATACATGTCACATATATAAATTACACTTTTGTGCTATTTTTTGTGCTGAAAGCAGTTTAGTTAAATCTTTTATCCAACAGTAATGCGAATTTTTATCATCTTTGAAAAAAGTAAATTTATATGTTTGTCCTTTTTATTTTTTGTAATCTTTAATGGATATACCGGAGACTTATCATGAATAGAGTATACATTTATAGAGAGATCAATTTGGTTTTCTATTTTTGGTATATCACCAAAATTTTTATAGGATATTAATATTTATCTAATTCTTTGTCAATGTTAAGATCCACATTGTTATATGTATATGTTCTTTGCTGGTATTTTTCAGCTGGAAACAGAGCGGATTATATTGCCCAAAGAAATCATTTTTGATCATCATTCTTCACATTGATGAATGCTTTTTTATTCTTAATCACTTCTGGTAGTTCAATATGAAATGCTCCATTTAATGGATTGTAATTGTTTATGGTTATTTGCAACCCAACTATGATATGTAAAACCCAATCTGAAGTACTTCTTTCAATGTTTTCTATTCGTGCGAGTATTTCTTCTTTTGTTCGTTTGCAAAACTTTTTAACGTCTACTTCGTTCAATATTGTAAATGTGTGTGTTTGAATGTCGTCAAATATTCGTATCTCGTCAGTTTTCCGGCTTCGAAAATGGGCGACAAGTTTAATGTTAGATTTTACAGCTCTGAGTTTTATAAACTGATGTAATATCTTAAACACTTGTAATTTTACTGAAATTTAATAAGTCCTGGGCAAAACTACATAAAACATATTTTCAATGTTATATATTGATAGCCTACATTTAAAAGCTTTTTCGACTGCATAGGGTTTATTGGAGTTTCTATTTTTGCTGTCCACATATACATTTGTGGAAAAGGGGGAAATTAAAAAAAAAAATTCTTTTCGGCTTTTCTATATATTATTTTTCCATTTGGAAAACGTAGATTTGCAAAATTTCTTTTTCCTAGTTAATTTTTAATTATTAGTGTAAGAGCTATAATTAAATTAGCTTTTCTTAAATTATGTATTATTTATTTTAAAGCCTTAAGCCTTAGTTCTTAATTCCGCAACTGTTAAATAATTTAGATTGTCGATAACATTTTTTAATTTATATTCTCTTTTTTGAATAGTACTTGTAATATGGTCATTTTTATGTAATTTATATAATTTTTTTATTTTTAATTCTCTACCTATAATTCTCAAATCGCGCAATCTCTTTTCTCTCGACTCAGATGCTAAATTGTTCGTCATCATATTTATATATAATACATTTTATTATAATAAAAATTTATGAAGTCGACGAATGCTGAGTTTCATATAGAATATCTATCACTGTAATGTGTGATCTACTATTTTAATGTTTTTTTAGAGAATGGTTATATACATATTTCCGACATTCGCATAGTACCTTCTAAATATTTAACTCGTAACGACATCTGGAATATTAACTGATACATTTCTTACAGGTGTTAGTATGATTATATTTTGTGTGTTTATGTTGTGGAAAACATTCAATGTTTAAAACTTCACCACATTTTTTACATTGCTTACATATGGTATTATTTTCCATTTCGTTAAGCAGAGTTTATATTTTTATTTATACGGCAAGAAATCTACTAAGAAAAAGAAAAATACAAACAGTAAACAAACTGCTAAAAATTTATCTAAACCGTATTCATTAACAAATTTATAAATATTTTTGCAATTCTCAGGTAGCACCATTTTGGTACTTACCAAAAAAATTCACACATATAAAATGTTTATACTCGATGCTCTACTAATTTTCTTAACACTTCTGTTTGCTCTAGATAGTCACCCATTTCTCGAAGTTCATATTTGTCTTCAATGTTATCTAAGAGTGATAATTGTAAGCATTGTAAATTTGAATGAAATTTGTGAACTAAATTTTAAAGATTTTCTGATGCTTTATATAATTTATATGAATTTAGTCGTAAGCAACTACCACCTTTTAAAATGTTGGTCAGGCTGTAAGGAAAGACAGGCGAGGTCATGTTTATTTATAAAGAGACAAATTTATTAAAAAGAATTTTTAAAAATTTAACTAATGCTTTAAAAATGTACTTAAGAAAACTCTAAATCATGGACAAATTTTCCATTTTTCATTTCTTTTAATCCTTTAGACATTAGAAAAACTTCCTTCGCATTTATTAGCTTCAAAGAATTATTATCAAGTATCTTGACATAGTGCTCTGGTAATGAAATTTTTAGTTTACCATCTAGAATTTTTTTTACCAAAATTAGATTCATAAATTTCAAAATATGTAGCCGCAAACCAATCTTTTTTTTCCTAGATCTTGTAGTTTGGTGAATTCAAACGAATTGTTCAACTTGTTGAGCAGATATTCTTTTTTATTTTTTCTAGTTTGTTCAACAGAATTATAAATTGAAGTAGCATAGCTACTCCTGCTAAAGCACCAAGGCCAGTTAAAGCAGCAACTATGAAGGGAATTATTCCTCCATGATGTAAACCACTTACAGATTTTTCTTATAATATTTTTTTTTGAGTATTGGCAATGACAAGGTTAGTAAGAAGCCTTTGCCTTCTTTTAATTTTTTATTTTTTTTCCACAAGTTGATCTTTTATTAAAAATTTATATATACCCAAGTCTCTTAATTGAGCAATAAAGATTAATTTCACATTTTAATGCCCCAACAAAGTTTTCTTTTTGTAATCATTGTTGAGGTAACAGCAGCAGAAGAGATTTCGTCACCAATTGGTGTATCTTTATTTAACATAATTACTTTTGTTTCTTTTTGTAAATTTTTTCAGCTTCATGCCTAGATTCTAAATCTTTGTGGTCTATATATGCAATATCGTAATATTCGCAAGCTTCATCTAATTTAATTATTCATGAATCTCCTCTTTCTAATCTTTCATTTAATTTTGTAAATAGTCCACTGTTATCATAACCAGGCAAATGCATTTCGGGCAAATTTAAATTGTTTAGTGCCCAATTTATCACACCTTTGCATGGTGTTCAGAATTCAAAAATTTATGTGAAATTGCATTTAAAACTCTTATTAGATATGGAATTATTTTCGTGCTACTAACAACAAAATCAGAAGATTTATTGTTTAGTATATTCATTATGTTAACTTTTTCATTGTAATAATTTTTATTTGCAGCAGTTTCTTCACCATGAATAACTAACAATCTATCAATTAATTTTCTAACATCATCCATCCAAATATATTATTTTGGAAAATTGTTGTATTTTTTATACCTTCTCCAGATCTACGAGAATATGTAATATTCGCTCTTTCTGGGGTGTCTGGTGCTGATATTGATGCTCTTATACAATTATTAAAAATTGGTTTAATTGTATTTGCATACTTCCAACTTCTATTCGAGTTTATTGGCATTTTGGATTACATTCTTGGGATGCAGCATTGGTTGATAAAACAATTTCTGTGTAATTTTCATGGTCATAATCGGTGAATTCACCTTCAAGATCTGATTGTGTTTTTTTGTTAACAAATTAAAAAGTCCCTTTCTTAATGTATATTCTTTACCTATAACAGATAGTTTATCATTATTTATCTTTACTTCAGTAACTACAATTTCAAATTTATGCCCATCTCCTTGTAAACCATATGGTGTTTTAAAAACAATTTTTTTCAGAAATTTATTCCCCGAGTTTTATAACAGAATCCAGATGCGTCAAATTTTTATGGGTACGCTGCCGATCCGCTCTTTAACCTTAGGTGATTTTTGGGAATAATTCTCTTTCAAATGATGTATATTCTGGAGTTGGCGGATACTGTAAATTATTTGCTGCAACAGGAACAAGTGTGTTTATTAAATTTTTATTTTCTTCACTTATTTTTCTACTTTTTTTTTTTAAACAAAATTTCGTAATTCATCAATTAATGACAGCACTTTTTTTCTCATTTCTTTCATATTCCACTTGGTGGTTTTTATAATCTCTGAATCTCTCGATGAGTAATTGAACTCAAGAAATATCCTTCGTTTTTTTTCATATTATACACACACACACACATACTTATAAATGAGTTATAGAAGTATTGAGAGTTTTGAAAGACAAACTTTTCCCCCGACTGATCAAACTAGGGGGAATTTAAATGTTTAGAATAATAGAATTGAGTTTAATATTCCTATAGGAGATGGTTTTCCTTTACCAAATGATGCTTATGTTTATGAACAATTTGAATTACAAAAGAGAGATAAAGTTGGAGATGCGGCAAACTATGATAAGTTAGATAACATTGATGTTTGTTCCAACTTTTTTCCTTTTCAGTTTTCTAGAGTAGTAATCTCAAAACATGGACATACTATTGAGGGTATTGATAATACGAACATAACTTCGACAGTGTTGAATACTTTGTTAAGATCTCCAGGTGAACAGATTTATTTAGAATTATCTTGTGTTTATGATTATTATCGAATAAAAGCTACTCATAGTGCTAAACCAAATGAAATAATTTATCCACTGAGATATATGTTTAGTTTTATTCAAAATAACAATGAAAGTTATTGGAAAGGTGGTTATAAAATTACTTTTATTCGTAATTTATCCGATAACAACTGTTTATTTGTATTTTAAAATAAGAAAGCAGTTGGTATACTAGATAGAGATTATGCTAATCCTGATAAAATTGTTATTCAGAAATTAGAAATTGTGTGGCTTATTGTTGAATATGAAGCTAACACGGCCATTGCGATTAAAGAAAAAATATACAAAGAACCTAAACTGCCCATTAGTTTTTATTAATGGCAATTTTAGAAAAAGAAGTTCCTACTGGAACAACGGTTTTTTAACTTTGATATAAAATATCAGTTTAATAATTTACAATTTGACAAAATACTCGATTTTGTAATTATTGAGTTTCAAAATAATAGAAAAAATTGTTCTGAACAGTATGTACACGCTTCTATGTTTGAACATTTTAATGTGGAAAATTTGTGTTTAAAATTGTAGAAACGAAATTTTTCCAGAAGAAAATTGCATTCTAGATATTGGCAATAATTTTTGTGAAAAAGTGTTTCTTGCTTATAACGATTTTCGATAGAACTTCTAAAACAAAACTGGCTACTGCATATAGAAATAATGAACTTTATTATAAGCCGGTTCCAAACTTTGATGGTAAAACCAATTATTATTCGTTTTGGGGTCGAAGACCTTTGTATATTAATGATTGCTTATATAAAAAAACAACTTTAGTTAAAGAAAAAACAAATATAAAAGTTACTGTTAATTTTGATAAAGCTTCTGACGCACATGCAATTTGTAAGGTTATTTTATTTAGCCAACAGAAATTAACTTTTTATTATATGAAAGAACAGAATACTGAAGATATATAAATTTATAATTTTATTAAATGGAGGATGTAAACGATTTTACTGAAACAAGAAGCTTTTTCGATATTTTAATACAATTGTTAGATGCATTGTTAAAGTGATTGATAGGATAAAAAATCTTTTTTGTTAAATCTAAGTGATATCTTTTCTTTCAACTTTATTTGTACCAATTTTATTTGAGCATTTTTTTTTTCAAAAGGGAGAAATGTGTTTATATGATAACATTTTTTAAAAATCCTAGAGCAACTCATTAATTTGACTAAAATTCAAGAAAACTTCTCACTTTCAAGCAACTTCTTCATAATATTCTGGAGACATGATTTATCTCTCCAAATTTACCACAAATTTTACCAAATTTTACTCTAAAATCAAGATAATTTTACTCAAATCTGCATTCCCAATCAGGCGAACTTTTTTCGAAATCATGCTTCGTTCACCCTTTGATCAGTGTCTTTCTCTGGAATGAATGAGGCTAAATTTAGGTCAAAAAAGGCTCAGTTTACTCCAAATTTGCAGGCTAAAACAATTAGTCAATAATAATTTCACAAGAAAAGTATGAAAATTCTTAGAATTGCATTTAAATATATAATGATCTAGCTTGCAAATAAGCCTTTAAAGAACCCCGCACAAAGAGTGAACACAAGTTGAAAATTGATTTATATTTTGGCCTTAAATTTGATTGATTTTGAGTTGTGCTTTGAAAGATTTTACAGGAAATTAAAAATTTGCTTGAATTTGGCTTGAAATTGCTTGAATTTTAGTCAAATTATTGAGTTGAGCCAAGATCGGCAATTGACATCTACTGTTGTTACCACCACCAGCCATAACTGGTGTTCAGACAAAGGTAACAGTGACCTGAGATTCCGACTCATTAATATTTCTGATGACGAGTGAGATGTGTCAAACGTCGGTAACGCACGACACTACAAGAGTGCAAGTTCTAGCGAGCTTTTTTTAACATACTTTTAGCTGTTTGAACCGCCCGTTCCGCCTTCCCACTACTACGCGGGTAGCGCGGGCTACTAGTGACAATTGTAAAACCCCAATCTTGCGCTAACAACAAGCACTCCCTTGACCAGAACGGTACATTATCAGCAATCACCAGTTTCGGGATGCCATGCATGGCAAACACGCCTTTAAATGCCGTATTAACCTCCTCTGCCGATCCTCTCTGTAATTGACACAACTCAATCCATTTAGACAAATAGTCAATTATAACCAATTATAGCTTCCATCCAATAGTAAAAATATCCGCCCCAATCTTATTGAAAGGAAGACTGGGCCTATCGTGTGACAAAAACATGGTTATCTTAGACTTGACACAGCACACTTTTGACAAACATAACGGTGATTGTTCCGTATTGCATATCTAAATCGCTCAAAAACCACTGTATTGCGTATCCAATGATACAAAAAGTCGAGACAAAAAACCTCAAATTATGTATCCAACCATAACCGGGAATAAGCCCAAATAAAATACAAAATTTCCCCCTGTGTATCCAGCGCACCTTGAAAAGGCTGGTTTTTACCAAAAGTTTCCCTTTGCATATCCAGGTGACAAAACATGCAGGACCGAAAAGGACGACATTGCGTATCCAAGCGGGAAGGGGGGAAATTGGTGCTGCACCCCACTTGTTTAGAATTGGGTATCCAGCCGAGTCGGGGAGAAATTTCGACCTACACCCAATTATTTCCTATAACATATCCAAACCGAAAATGGAATATAGGGTAAAAGACCCCATTTGTTTCCCATGGCGTATCCAGGTGCCAGAATTAACTATTACTAAAACTTTCCTATCTATATAAAGATTCACATGTATGGAATCACTAAAAGGGTTCACCAAAATTGTGAATTTAACCATATAGATTGTTAAGTTTTATATATACGTCATCACTTTTGTTTATAAATTACCTCAATGCTCGAAACTGGCAGGTCCAAAGTCCACGAAAGCAACAGTGTATGCAATTGCATCCGCCGTCGGCCGAACCGGTCATGACAGAAACGACCGCGCTATGCCTTTTCGGGATCGCGAATGAGTGTAATTTTTTTTATTCAATTTACCTCATTAATTGAAACTGGCAGATCAACGTTTTGCGGATGCAACAGATGCAAGTACACTCGTCGTCGCTGGGCGGACCCATCACGACCTACTCGACTATTTTAGGCTTTCTTCCAGATTGCGAAAGAATGTTTACACACACAGTATGCCAATCACACTTTTTTTTTTAAACCAAAACCGATGGCATGTCAATCAAACTTCTTATTAACTGAAACAAACAGCTACACTGTCTCATTTACACCTGTGATTTGAATCAAACAGCAATTCAATAAAACAACTACTCAACTAAACATTAGTTTTAATTTGAATCAAACAACAAGTCAATCACACTTTAAACTGAAACAAACAGCATGTCAATCACATTTTCATTTTATACTGCAATATCAACAGCAACTTAATCTCGTTCGTGCCTGCAAATTAAAAAACAACCGTGACAAACAGATACCTGTCGAAATTGGGATAGCCTTCGCCGTCATCTCCTCTGTGCCGATTACGATGGTGCATGTCGGCGGCATGAATCAGCAAAGCGTGCAGTCGTTCTCCGTACCGATGATTCTTTTTTCAGATGTACTCGGCCAGGTAGCCGATCCAAGATTATTTCCGTAGGCCAAAGCAGGGAATGCTGTAATGCACAGAACACCAACTTCGCTCGATGTTTTGAGTGTGCACCCTCAACGTCTCGCTCCTCTTCATATTTAACGTGTTTCGAGTGTTTACCATTCTGCTCTTTTCGCTGCACACAAATTCCCACCTGTGAGTCACCTGCATGTGACGGTAGCCGTGAATGTCCAAGTTGCTGTAACCCCGCCAAAAGTCTGAAATATCTTCGTGCCTGGAGCGATCCATTCTCGAATGATTTTGGTCAGGGTCGCCAGGTTCCTCTTTTCCACCGGCACCAGGAAGAATTTCGTCGGATCGTCCCGCTGCACTCCGCCGAAAACCCACTGGCCTTGAACTTTGCCTGGCCCGCTGATGTGTTTCCTGTACATCAACACCCAGTCTATGCACACTTGGCGGCAGAAACTCGACCAGGCGACGACCGTCTTTCCCGAGCACAAAAGTTCGTTCACTATAGTTTGCTGTTGAATGTATTTGATCAGGTACCAGAGCAAACACAACTCGACTATCTTGCCCGGAGACAAGTTTGAATCTCCCACGAAACTGCCCTGTCTCGCTGACACTTTAAAGTTGCATTTGGTACCGCCCTCCAGTTGCCGTCTGCCCCAGTAAAACAAGCCCCCGTTTTCCACCAATTTCGCTTCACCTTCCCCGCATTTTTCGCACTGCATCGTCGATTTGAGAATGCCGTGCTCAATGAGAAATGTGTTTATGTCCGGCGAGGAATGAATAACTTGCGTGGCGTTCAACATTGTGATTTTACATCCCGCCACACCATCTTGCAATTCGCGAGAGAAAATTTTCTGAAAAAAAAAAAAAATGCTTGGATACGCGATACGGAACAATCGTTGCCGAATTTGGATATACTAAACGGAACTTTGCCGGTTACGCGAAACGGCACTAGATTGCAAAGTACACAATTGGGATGAATACTTTATAGTACATACTGAATGTTTGTATGGTTTTCCCATTACGATACGCAATATGGAACAATTGCCAACACAACACTTAGCTGCAAAAACTTCAAAATCCTGAGACATTCTCGGCCAGTAAATTTCTTGCCTAGCCTTTGACTTCATTTTTGTCAATACAAAATGACCCTTATGCAAAGTTAACAACATACCTGGCCGTGAACTTTCAGGCACTTATACATAATTAGTAACACATTATCAAGGACAATCCGATAACTAAGGGCAGAGTACCCATGTACACACGGTTGTATGTACTTCACCACTGGCCACCCCTGCTCACAATATTCAATAAGCAATTTACAAACCCTGTCACTAGCTGTGGCCCCCACCAATTCTGCATGTTTCGCCTCTGTCATCTGCAAATTCCTACCCATATTCACACTGTGTACTAACATCTTCTGCATTTGCTTGTCACCATTCCCCCCAGGTTGAAGCCCTGCTTCAAGTCTGACATGCATTTCAATTAGCAAACTCAAGCAATTTTATGTGAGTACTCCTGTCCTGCCAAAGACTATCCTGCCTGAACGATTTATTTTTTTGCCCCGCCAGCTGGTGAAATGTGTGATGCCTACAATTTTCTGGAGTACGATTAAATGCTGCTATTATGGGGTTGGTGTGTTTACAGAACTACATGTAGTTAATGAACTTGGTTAGAAAGTCTGCTTGGTTATTTGACATGTCTGTATTTGGTAGCCCAGATTAATAAACTGTTATTTTGTTTGAAGAGGGGTTACTATTGAAGAGGCAATATTTTTGCTGCAGAAAAAGGTACTTCGTTTTTCTTCACCTCCCTCGCCCCTCGGGGTGGCGCATGTCTGAACGTTTCCAAGAGTTGAGCTATACTAAAGAGAGGCGCGCGGCGCTCCTGGCGTGGCCGAGCACTGTCTGGTGGATACTACTGGCAACGACTTCAGCCTCGCACACTCTGGCACCTTCCATATGCCTCTCCGCTATTCCCGCGGTCTCCTTAACCTTCCCGAGCCGCGTTTTCGCATATAAATGTTCGTCCACAATCCAAGTAAGTGTGTAGTGTTCCTCATCGAGATGTGCAGGCTGGCCGACGATAGATCATGTCTAAACCACTTCGTACTTCGGGGCTTCAGCATACTAGATGGGTTTTCGCGTAGTATGAGTAATACTCAAGTTAAGTTTTGTAATGAACATAGTTGTTGTAATGCAGGGGGTTAAGTTTCCCTTTTCAGTACTGTTTTTAGGGGTTTTTGTGTAATTGGATTTTTGTAGAGAAGTGTTTATTAACTGTTCTGCTTGTGTGAATTTTCAATATGATATTTTATGGGAATGTTTGTAAGAGGTGGATTCTTCCTTATTTTTTGGCATGCTGTAGGAATGGTCTCCTAGACTACGATTTGCCGAAAGAATTTTAATGCCAAGGAGTTAAGTAGATATTTTATGGTGTGCCTTTATGCTCATGGTTAAGTGAAATGAGGGTTTTTGCTCCTTCCCAATGGTATTCTTGAAATTAGTATTCCATGTTGTACTTTTTAGTGAATCATCAGGTGTACTTTACTGTTAAAGTTGTAATGGTGCTTGCTTTACTCAAGGAGTCATTTTACATTTTTTTAAATGAGATTTCACAAGTGTTTATTCAAGCTGGGTGATTTCTCAGGATATATTTATATTGTTGTTTTTCTGTTTGTTCCAGTGCATGTGTGTTATCTCCTTCCCCTAGTTCACCGATTGGTAGCAAGCAACAGGAATTTACAGATGTAATTTACATTTTTCAAAATAAGTTGCAAAGTTGTTGTTCGTGGTGATAATTTATAGATGGCCTTCAATATATTTGTATTGATTTTGGAATTTTTGTGTCCATGCTTTCTCAATTTTTTTAATGGCGTGGGTCCATCACCTTGCCTTCCTTTAGCCCTGCTACACCCTAAAGGGGCGTAACAAGGTAATGAATTTCGTGATAGCAAATCAGCTATTATCAACATCGACCCTGCCTGGTATTGAAATTTTTCGTTAATACTTAGCAAGTAGCAATTAGAACCTTTGTAACCGTGGAGACACTACTTCTAGAACCGATTTGGCCAATATCGATACTAGAGGCTTATGGTCATTTACCACAAATATCTCTCTGCCATAAATTAAATTATGAAACTTTTTTGTCACAAAAACAATACTTATCATTTCTTTCTCCACTTATGATTAAAGCATCTCTGCTGTTGCTAAACTCCTCGAAACATACAATACCGGCTGCCCCTACTGCAACAGACATGCTCCCGTGCCCACGCTAGATGTGTTACATTGAATCACAATGGGCAGTTTGCTATCAAAGGTTTTGAGAACAGGAACTGAGGGCACCATAACTTTCATGTCTGTGAATGCCCGCTCATGCTGTGGTAACCAACACCATTCTACCTTAGCCTTTAAGAATTCCTGCAACAGGGTGGTGACCCGTACCATATCGGGCACAAACTTACGAAGGTAGTTAAACATACCCAGTGCCCTTTGAAGCTCTTTCTTGCATGTCGGGAACTTCAGCTCCACTACAGCTCTAACCTGGTCTGGGTCCAGTAAACAGCCTCCTTTGTTGAACACATGACCAAAATATCTCACCTCGTTCATCTTAAACTTCACCTTATCTCTATTGAACTTGACATTTAAGTGCATAGCTCTAGTGAATACCTTGCGTAAGATTTGATCATATTCAAACTCTGTTCATGCTGCTATGAAAATATCGTCAAAATAAATGATGACACCCTCAATGTACCGAAAGTTAGCCTCATAAAATTTCTGAAACATTTCCGGTGCACATGAGAGTCCGAAAGCCAATCTATTAAATTTAAAACATGCAAAAGGCATTGAGAATGTACATAATTCACTAGCCCTCTCATCAAGTGGCAATTGGTAAAACCCATCCTTGAAGTCTAGTACAGTGAATACACACTTTTTTTTACCAACTTGGATATCAGATCTTCAAATGTAGGTAGCACTGGATCTTTCAGAATTACCTTATTTAAGTCTCGAGGGTACAAAACAAAGCCTAATAGACCCATCAGTTATTTCTACAACCACCAAATACTCACCCACCCCTCTACCTGTTCTACCTTGCTAATGGTACCTTGCTCCTCAAGATCCAACAATTTATATTTTAATTTGTCTTTGACTACATGAGATATCCTCCTGGGTGGCCTCACCACTGGGGTACGTCATCGTTCTTCCTAATTGTACATTCAAAAGCACAGTGCCCCACACCCTCAAATAATGTTTTATTTCTCCAATATAATGATGTGTTGCACCTCCAGAGGTGTTGTGATGTGTTCGTGTCCCACCTGGGAGCAGGTGCAGAACAGGAAATGGTGATGTGCCCGGCGCCATGTTCGGTAGAGAGAACGATGTTGAATGGGTTCGTACGGTCGACAGCCTACGGCGACTCTGGATACACTGTCAATATGAAGGAGAACTAATTTAATTGTCAGTTAAATTATGTTAAATGTAAAATATTTCCTTGGGGCGAAGCTGTCGGTCACTTCGCATGCCTATATTATCACTGAATTTACTCTGCTTGAGGGAGGCAGGCCATGTAAATACAAATCATACACTGAAAAACACTTTAAAGTTGATGCTGCTATGAGGGCGTAGGACCCTATAAGCTCAGAAGAGTTAATACAATAAAAGACATCTAATTATGGTATGACTGTTTTATTACCGCAAAGGTACAATGAAATGTCACTGCACATGAAAATCCATGCCCTTGGTTAAGCGCATCCGGCACTCTGGACCTGCCGGTATTTACTAATATGGGAAGTAAGGCGTAGGTCTTAAGTTAGAATTGTGTAAAAACATATCTCTCACATGAAGTCCTGAAATTCAGGATGTAGGGAGACCTACCTTCGGCTATCTGAAAGTACTTAAATGTTCCTGAGTTACGTTCACTATTTCGATGGAAGAAAATACAGCCTAGATTGAGTTGCCGAGGGGGGTATGCGGAGCTTACCATCTGCACTGCCGGTTGTCTGGAGTGCTGAAGTTTGACTAACGACATGGCGTCGGCTTTTCCGCACGTCTGGTGAATCCGGTGCAAAAAAATGAAAACATTACAATAAATGGAAGTTAATAATTAACATGATAAGTGAAACTGACATTGTAGATAATTATGATTACTCAACTAAAACACATTGTTGACATATTTGTGAATGTCAGAGCCAAATATATGGCTTGAATGTGACGTCATGAGTATGTCACCACACTTGAAGGGTTATATTAAATTAAATGATGACTCAGGTCTTCTATGATATGTTATCTACTCTCTATGCTGGAAAGGGAGGTTTCCCTAGTTAATTATGGTGCAATCACTACTAAAAATGCCAAAAAATACTCCAATTAATTAATGCAGCCACTTCGCCACTTGCCACATTACACTTCCTGTGGGAATGTGACTCTCCGTATTTTGACACTACTTGGAGTCACGTCGCTCTCTGGATTCGGCCACGGGGCCTGTCGACATTGTGCACATCGTAAAAAACTGTGGGAATAAGCGGCACTGCTTATTACAGTGTTCCCTCAAATTGCTGTTGGATCTAACAGTAGTGACTTCACGGGACACACTAATTTAGGCCACATATTCATTCATCACGAGAGTTACCTCTTGTGATGAATGTTAAATACTATGACCCACGGCCACAAGTTGCAGGACGGCAAGAAAAGTGTAAATGACATTCTTGTCAACCTGCACTGATCGAGACCGCGACCTAATGTCGATCGGTCGAGTGTTGCTGTGTGGTTAATGCATCTGCGATGTAATAAATGGGACAAAGGATACGTGGACGTCAGGAACACATAAACTATACAGCCCTCACTGAGTTCCATTAGCAGTCTTAAAATATTTCAGATGTTTACAGGCAAAACATTATCTTCGGCTTTAGTATCCAGTTTTATTGTCACCCATTGTCCTTGATACAAAATATTTTCAACCCAAATTTTACTCTGATCATTTCTGCCCACTGATGCTATAACAAACACCTCGTCCTCGCCCCCAGCGGTTTGTTCATCTAACGACATCACCTTTTGAACTCTTTTTAGGGTTACGTTCCAAAGGTGTGCAAATGATTCAACTTACCACACTGGAAGCATTTTTTTTTACCAAAGGCCGGACACTTGAACCTGGGGTGTCTCGACCCACATTTACCAAATGCAGGACTGTACAGGACCCCTTCTCCACCCAGTGACCCAGAGTGCCAGGAGGTCCGCGATGATGTGGTACTCTGTGACCCCTGTCTCGTTGTGCTAGACTTCACCTCTGCCACTGGCAGGAGTTTGTCTGCTCTCGTAATTGTTTCCGCCTGACATCTGTTCACCTCTGCCGCACAACACATGTCCACTGACTTCTGTAGAGTCAACTCTGTTTCCCTTAATAACCTCTCCTGTAGGTTGCAGTCACTAATACCAAGCAAAATTAGGTCTCACAATAAGCTGTCCCGTAAGTCACCAAAGTCACAAGACTAACCAACATTTCTAGTTCTGTTAAAGAATTGTCGAACAACTCACCTGGTTCTTGAACACTGGAGTTGAATTTGAACCGCTCCACCACCTCATTGGGTTTGGGACACAGATGTGTTTAAAGCGACCACACCACAACAATGAATTTCTTTATATCTTCATCTGACAACCCAAATGTCTCAAACAGTTCTACCATCTCTTCGCCTACCACATGAGCCCAATGCAAGCATACTGGTTACAGACGATGCAGAATGTGATGGTTATTCTGTATGTGCAAGTGAACCAGGTATTAGCTGTGTATGGTGATATCCTTGTAGACGAGAGAGAGAGAAAAAGGAAATGTGTGCAAGAGAGACGGTTTAATAGTGGTGTATGATGGAAGGAAGGTTGTGAATGTGCATGGCAAAAAACACGAAATGGCATCTGTTTGTACCAGCAACACGCAGGGTGAAAGCATTAGAACACGCACACACAAGTAATGTAGCAGGGCACCCAGGTGCACAGGAGACAATCCGAAACATCAGACAGTTTTTATTCTGGCCAGGACTCTCACACCACATACTAAAATACATACAAAAAGGTGTTATGTGCCAAACATTCAAATCACGCAGGACAGATGGAGTACAGCAGCTACAGCCCTGTCTACCGAAAAAAGCTTTCGAGGCCATAAGTCTGGACCTAATGGGGCCATATCTCCATACGTAAACCTTGACCAGTTATCATGGAGAGTACACACCAGCCTCAATGGCACCAGCGGCCAAAACACGATTCCATTGAAAGGAAATACGTCATCCCAGACAATTAACAAGGTCATTCAACCACATAACAGCACCATGTTATGTTTGACTTAATGTACAATACTCTTGTGAACAGAAAAAAACCCTTATTCAATACAATGATATTTGTCTAATGCACACGAGGCTTGCAACTAGTGCAAGGTGTTGATCGGATGGAATTCCACACAGAAACGCCAACTCCTGTCTTTCTTAGGCGCTAATGTAATGGCCGAGTTGTATTTACTGTGCGTCGGCAAGCATCTCTTTAACATGCTCTCGAATTATTTTGGTTTGATGTGGCGTGTACCTCCGCGGCCCTGCATATATCGGCCCTTCTTACGTTAAGGGGATTTCATGTTTGGCTACAGTCGTTCTTCTGAGCACGTCGGTTTTGGCAAAAACCTCCCTCCTCTCGTTTAGTATACGCTTGAATGCAGCATGATGTTGTTGCGGGATCTCATGATCGAATTTCTCTAATGATACCGGGGGTAAATCACTAGCAACTGCCCTCTCTACAGTGTACACTGTGCACTGCTCTTTTGTGCAGGAATGAATTCTCCTAGCCGTTGGTTCTACTACAGTATTCTGTAACTGTAACCAAGGTACGCCTACTATTGCATCCTCCTTAACCCCTGCAGTTACAATCGCACTCGTTATTGTCTCTATGTCCTTGACTTTTACCATTACAGTTGCTTGGTGCAGTGCTCCGTTACTGACTTGGCCAGTAGCGAGCATAATTACGTTATTGCTAGATGTTATGTCATCGGGATTCATGAAATCCTGCTACACAAAGTTGTGTGATGTGGCCTTATCAATTACTGCGTGCCAGGGTTGACTATTCATGCGCACAAGGATGCAAGTAAATATCGCCTGACACCCGCTCACCTGCTGAATGATTACCTTCTGCAGTGCTTTGCCAGTTTTTGTTGACGTGACCGGAGCGAAAGAAACGTCAGGCTTCTTTGCCCCTACTGGCCATTTCCCTGCCCTCTTGGTGTGGGTTCTTTGTAGGTATCCAAGTGCGGGTTGTTGGGGCATGCACTCTGCCAGTAGAAAACAATCGCTGGCTGACAGTAGCGACACGGGTTCGCTGGTGGCTGACTCTTGTCAAACTGCATGAGGGTTCGCCCATAATTCCTGCGCGTACTGTCACTTGGCTTATCACCATGGTGCGGAATGTTTTCACTGCTCACACGTGCACGGTCCCATTCCTGTTTGCTCGGGAAATGTTTCACAGGATGGTCGACCCGATCCCATTGCGTGTTGTTATCACTCCTGTTTTGCTAGTGTCTCCATCGTGCTGTCCTGTTCTCACGATGTGATGAGTTCTGGTTTCGTTCCAGAATGATAGCAGCCTTGAAAACCTCCTTCATAATGATGTTTAGGAAAGGTAGTAGGGCAGCTCTTTAACCCGGTAAGGCAGTCATGGCAATTATTTCCAGTGCCTCGCGATTTGGCAGTTGCAGGTGGAATCGATTGATCAGATGTGCCTTTTGCGTGATGAATGTTGGTAGTTGTTCACCAGGATGTTGCTCCTGGCAGAGTAACTTGCTTTGCGCTTGTAGGGATGTAAACACACTTCCATATTGGCACTGAAAAGCTTGCACGAACTCCTCCCACTGCTTGCCGTAGTGGTTTACAGCACCTTACCACTTCCCTGCTTCTCCTTGCAATTGACCGCCGATACAACTAGCCCACTCATATTCTTTAACCCCATAGCATTTCAGACATTACATGCATTCCTTTAAGAAAGTGCTAGGGTCTTTGCTTGTCATGCCAGTGAATGTCGGTAGGTGTTAAAATCGTGTCGGTGTTCGTTTCGGTTACTGGCGGTGTCTGGGGTCCTTCTGTCTGGTTTTGCTTGTCATTGATGTTCCCTCTCTAGTTGACAGCTGGAAGCAGGTTGCATCCTGTAGCTATTTCCGGGAAAAAATATAACAGGTGTCGGTGTCAGAAAAGATGTGGAAAATATGCTAGTATTTGTTGTGGGAATACTGGTGTTGGTTGGTAGGCAGAAAATTATAATAGTTAAGGTGTCATAGGTGAGAGAGGTAGAGGTAACAGGGGTAGGGTTGGCAGTGGTTGCGAGCACTGGCTAATCGGGGCTGGACGATTGGCAGCTGTCATGGTGACCCCGCCCACATATGGCGTGTGGTTGCAGACATCCTCTACCTTGCACAGTACTTCCTCGGCTTGCGCTCCCTTTTTGTCTGTTCCTTCACTCTGCAGATGACATACTGTGTTTACAATTGTGATGCAATCTCTGTCCGTTTACATTGCTTGCATATTGTTTCCCGTGCTGTCTTCTGTTTGGCACACTGAATCACTGGGCTGGTTGCCCGTGAGTAAATCAGTTGAAATGTTAGTGATCACAGTCGGTTTCAACTGTGCAACACACTCGTCGTAAATAAACCACACTCCGGTTGCCATGAGTAATCCGTGGGACTCATGCATTCTTTATGCATGTACATATTGCACCATGCATGTGTGCTCATTGTGGTTTCCGATTCTATGCATAACAATCTTCCGCACAAATGTAACTGGGGTAAATGTTAGATTTTGTTGATACTGTCCAAATGTTCTGTCACTTGCTCTTATCCGTGGATGCTCGCGAGGCAGTTGCTTGCCGGGCTTGTCTTTCGATTGCACTTGTAAAATCAGGTCCCCATTTCATATCTGTCTACTAAGGTCCAGTGGTTTTTGACGCAGACACTGCAGACACAGGGGTGCCGGCACACCATACTGCATCTGGCCAGCCATGGTGGTTTGACAACACTACAACACGAGCATGGAAGTGCGAGCATGGAAGTGTGGTATGCAGAAGTGAGGTTGTGTGGCATGGAAATATCGCGGGAGCGCTGCAGTCCTGCACAGCTCGGGCAGGGGACAATTGACTGTGGGCTCTCAGCTGTTCCACTCGGCATGCAGCAGAGCATAGGTGGAGGAGTGGGCATATGTTCCTCCCTCTTCTTGTTTCTTCTTCATCCTCCTCATGGCATGGCGCAAGGCGGGCAGAGGAGTGGGTTGGCGCGCTCCACTCAACTTGTCCTTTGTCCCGCTGCTCTAATATCACATTGCTGTCCCAATATGGCAGCTGCTCGCCAGTTTCTCGCCACTGCCCCCTTGTGTTGAAGTAATGGTAGTGCTAAACTGTTTTAACATGCTTTCCTCACCGGCCACGTGCGTCCTCCGTAGCGTTGTTGGGGGGTTCTAGAAGGCATCTCGATGCTGCCACATGTTGTGCTGGTCTCCCGGTTAACCACGTTTTCCCCCATTGTAGGTAAATCTGTGGAAAATGTGGGAAACTTGCACGAAAAATTTTTTGGTGTGGGAAAATTGTAGGAAAAAATGCTCAGATTTTAAGATGAGGATTTGCACCAAAGTTGGGCTACATTTGATGTTTGTCTAATGTGCAGGAGGCTGGCAACTAGTGCCAAGGTGTTGGTCAATAAGGATATTGGTTAGGTGAGGAGCAGTGACCATAATTTTGGAATCTCGGTGGAGATAATTACCTAGGGTGCCAGATATTGTCGGGTTGACAATATCATGAAGTAGGAGGGCAGTTGTGGACTCTTTCCTCAGGGTCGTTTGGCTAACGACCACTGCAAATACTTCAAGTGCAGTTGTTGTCTCCTCATAGAATGAAAATTGATACTGACTAAATAAATCCCTTACTTGTTGAGTTGTGTGATATCTGGGCTCTCCACATGCCCATACAAAGCACTTTTAATTATTACACCGACTCATTACTATTTCAATCATACTTGCAGAGTGTGTTACACTTTGTGAAAATTAGCGGGAGAATGTCCATACCTTAAATGCCTTGCAGAAACTGGAAATAAACCACATGTGGTAACTCGTAATTGCTGCGATTTATTCAGTACATGATTATATTCCCGTAGGGAAAAGCTTACATTTGGTGCTGCTTATGAACCTGTCAGATTGGGTAAGACTGTGCCGAGACAAGTGGTCACATGAAATAATTTAAGTACAATTTAAGCCTACCCAGGTGAAACAAGCACTGGGAAGGTGCAAGGGGTGGTGGAGTCTTGGGCAGCTGAAATATGAAAAAGGTTCCAGTATGCTACAGAAACTATTGCTGTGAAATGATTAGTCCAAAATGACGATGGCTGCCCAAGCGCGCCAAACACGAGCCCCGACATGATGCGGCACACCCCACACAAAGACGAACAACTACTGACTTTTTCCGTGCAGCATATTGGCCGGCTTGGCGGGCTGGTACCCCACGCTGCACTATTTCCTTGCACACAACATTTGCAAATCGGACACGTACCCTGCATGCAGGTTGTCACACATTACTCCTAAAATTAACCCTGTAAATAAGATTCTTATACGAAAACATTGCACTGCATGGATGATGTGGAGATGAAAGACACGTGAATGAACATTACAGAAAATTACAAAAAGACACTTCGAAAACCCCGAGGGCTTTAGGTCTGCAAAGGCAGGCATCTTTATTAGTTATGTCCCCTGGCGTGAACTTTTCTTTCCCTTTTATTGCACAAATTAAATAACAGAAATTTCACAGGGTCTATTTTCGGATTCCTGTGCCACATGCACGTGGTCGCGCTCTCTTTGCTCTGCACCTGCGTCGTTCCTTGGCACACTGCACTACACTTGTGCTCGTAGAGCGTGCACACACTGTGGCGAGTAAACGGACTAAGGGAAAGCTGTGCACTGTTGCTAAATCCAACTATCCAACAGGGGGAGGATTTGGCTCCCCGGTCCATTGCCTTCACCCACGGCTTGGAGATCCTGGCATCGCTGAGGAAGAGAGAATATGGTGCTGGTATCATGACTGATCTGCTCAGGTTTTTGATACACTCGATGAGAACCAGGAAGTCCTGCATTCAACTGCTGTCGTTGTTATGCAGGTAGCCTGCACATAAATATGGACAGCAGTTTCCACCTCAAAGGTGCATGTGGCCCTAAGCATGAACCCATAAGCCCCGCCTCTCTCTAATAGTTTTCACCATCATATTTAAAAAAAATTGATTCCACACCTGCTATTTCCTGTAACATTTTCGTTACTGCTCCCACAGGACTTTCTTTCCTGTCGGAATGGGTTTTACCGCGACTGTGCGGGTTTTACAATTACCCTTCTAGCATATGGTTTCATTTATAGGTATACTCAGGCAGGTAGTCATCAACGATCAATAGTTTCAGATATTGGCTCTCAGTTAACCTACAAGATTTTTCGTGATATGTGTTTTTCATGTGGTATTCTCCTTATTACCTTGTCTCCGTATCAACTCTACAATCGCCGGCCATGGCTGAGAATGCACACCTCCAGGCATTCATTTTTCATCCTTTTCAGGCGTAAGGTGCGCAGTCCTGAGAAACATTTAGCTCCTGTCTTATCACGGGCGCACTCTTAGAACTTAGCAATTGGATAGTTTTAGATAAAAAAATTAAAAAATTATATATATATATATATATATATTTTTTTTTTGTGAGTGCGTGTGTGTTGTATTTTGATCACAGCCGTGTTCACCTTTGCTTCTTATCAGTCGTATATCGTATTACTGGCTTCTCGACTGCTCGTTGCTTCTCGCCATGTTTATAGTGGTTTACGGTGCAGCTCGTGTGTGGTGCGTAGGAAAGGAATATATCAGTCTAAAGGAGTACAGTGACTCTACTATGTTGACTATCATGGTGAGAATGCATATTAACTTGGCCAACTAATTTCTTAGGTTAGCGTGTTGTAGTGTTTTGTCGTACGTGAGGCGCAGCCGCAGTGTTCCAATGGTTATGACCTCTCTCCTATGTGTTTCGAAACGTTTGATCTAATAATATGTTTTCCCATCGTTAGTTTTAGTGTAATTATATTTTCTACTTAGTAAATTGCATGCAGTTTTGCAAGTCTGTCCAGTTAATATGTTTCTACGTTGTTTGCCGGTTTTTCTCCCACCCTTCTTAGTTTAGCTTGTTATGGCACGACTCCGTCTCATTTGTATCGACTTCGTATAGTACCTCCACCCTCTTGTAAGCTATTTGCGGTGCTCCTAGTACAGATGTGACCCATCTCCTGTTTCCGTGGTCCGTTGGCGGCGATCGAAGTTCGTTGTATGTTGCCTTCCGACGGCTTCTTCTTAAGTTACCCTTCTCTTATCCCGCTCTACTGTTTCTTAATCCCCGGGTGTTTTGTGATATTCTCGCTCGGTTTTTACTTGAGTACTATATTCTTATCTGGTTTTGTGAGTTTCTTGGTGTCCTGTTATATGTTCTAGGTGACCGTTCCTCTACTTCTTTGCTACCCCCTGTTACATGGCCTCTCTGTTCCCTATATGGTTGATGGGCCTCTACCGAGAATAATAGTTTCTTTGTGATCTCGTCTGGTATTGTTCCTTGCTTTATTTTAGTTGGTACTTTTTGCATATTGGTCTTTATTCACTTCTGGGATTTGGCCATGGGCCTTGCTGTTAGCCACTTTGTATACTGTAATTTGACTTGTCCAATATCTTCGTACAGCTATGTATTGAAAAAAGATCTTACGGATGCAATAAAACAAAACAAAACTAAAACATTACCAACAGAAAAAATAAGGGATGTAACGATGGTCCCAAATTTCCCTATCTCTGCCAAGTTTGCTGAATCCCAGTGAACCCAGGATAATATGCCCTTCTAGTTAGAAACTTCCTGCATCCATAGGCGTATAGGGCTCAGTCTTGAGATACATTTTGGTCCTGTCCCAATCTATGATAGAAGAAAAGCTCAGTGTTCATTTGAGTCGAGCTTATTAAAGTATGAAAATGTTACATTGTTTTGAAACTGAGTTGCTGGGCAATATTTTACTGTGGGTGACAGGGCGAGAATGTTTATTGCAGTGTAAGTTATCTTCTTGGCCATGGTCTGTAAACCTGAGGTTTGATTAGTCAGTTGCCAAGGATTTTCTTCAGCGCTCATGGACGAGCAGTAAAATTGTTTCCCCCTCCATTATGAGCAGTATGAACTGTAACACCATTAATATTAACTAATTTGTCATGTGGCACAATTGTGCTATGTAGTACTGAACTGATAATGTTGACGCCAACATGGCGTCAATGACTTGCACCTATCGACTTCCATGCCCTAACGAGGCATCCATGGGAAGGTTTTTTTTAATTTTTGGGCTGGGACTCTAAACTCCATATTAACATTGGAATTACAAAGTACACTTCAGCACAGTATTACAGTAATTCTTGAGAATAGGGGCTTTTCTGGGGGAAAAAAATGAATTTTGGAAAGTGGTATAGTTCCACTCTACTAATTACACAGAACACGAATTTACGACGGGCATCATTTGACAAATAGAAACTCTTAAAACGATAGTGGGGACGGCTATGAAGATCAGGGAAATTGTGGGGTTAAAAAAATACAAAATAAATACATTTTCACTATCATCTTTTACCCCTCACTTTCCCTAATCTTCATAGCCCTCCCCACTATCGTATTTGTAGTTTGTATTGGTAATACTGTCAGTTTAGGTCATGTTCAGTTCATTTTTTTTTTTGCAATTAAACATGTTTTCGTGAGAGAGTATTACAGTATTATTACAAATAGTAAAAAAAGTGTTAATTTGAAAAACACAAACACATTATTGCTCAGTTCAAGTAGGCTACACATGATAATAATTTATGGGTAAACTTTTGGAGGAAAGGGTTAGTGGTATGAGAGGTAGCAGGGTGGCAAAGGTTGTTCTCATTCATGTAGGGAAATTACCTGGCTCATAGGGAGGTGGGGCAGGAGGTAGCGCTGGACCTCAGGGGATTGCTGAGGAAAGTGTAGGAGAAGTTCCCTGGAGCTAGGGCAGTAATCAGTGGCGTGCTGGTTAGGAAAGGAGTATCCTATAGGAAGGCAGTGGCTGCGAGTGAGGTATATGAGAGGGTGTGTAAGGATTTGGGAGCTAGATAGATAGTAGGAAATGGGTAGGCTGGGAAAGTGTAGGGAGGGACCAGGTTCACCTGACAGAACAGGGAAAGAGGATTCTAGGTGACCTGCTAGGTAGAGAAGTAGCTGGCTGCATGGAGAGGGTCAGGGCAGAGCAGCAGTTGTTGAAATAGAAATCAGTTAGAAGCAAGGAAACGGAAGGGGAGAGAAATGGAGAGGATAGCATTAATGAGGCCGCAGGGGTGGAGATAGGGGGTAAGCACTGTAGGATGGTAAAGCAGAGTACTAGAATAAGGATAATGGTGGTGAACTATAGGAGTGTATACAACAAGCTGGAGGGCTTCTGGGAAAGTTTGAAGGATATGGGGCTGATATAGAGGTAGCTGTGGAGACTTGGTTGACTGAGGAAGTACTGGACATTGAGTGTAGGCAGGATAAGTTCACCATCTTCAGAAGAGACAGGGATGGGAGAGAAGGAGGAATAATGGTGTGTGTAAGGAAAGGGCTAAAAGGGAGCGGTTAGAATGGGTTAGTGAGGATGTCGAGGTAATGGAAATTAAATTGAGTGGTAGTAGTAATAGGAGTATTACTTTGCTGGCAGCATATAGACCACCAGGACAGGGATGGCAGGCAATTGAGATGATCAAGGAGAGGGTCGATAGACTAAAGGACAGGCAGTGGGTTGTTGTAGCAGGGGATTTGAATATGCCTGGTGTGAAATGGGTAGAGGGTGCAGAAGGAATGGGTAGCATGATGCAGAGAATGGCAGCACAGTTAGCCAACAGAAGATTAGTCCAGGTAGTAGAAACACCTACGAGATGGAATGAGGAGGGTGTTGGGTCAGTGCTGGATGTGGTGTTAGTCAGACCTAGGAATGCTGTAGTTGGTCCAATAGTATTGGATGGTATAAGCGACCATCATATCCCGGTAGTGGAGATTGGGATTGGCAGGATGAGGGAAGTGCAAATGGCAGAAAGGTTGGTGTGGCAGTATGGGAGAGGAGACAAGAAGGGGGCAGAAATATTCCTGAGACACAGGTTTATAAAATGGTCTATGGAAGAGGGTGTAGAGGGGTTGCGGAGGGAGTTTAGAAGATTAATGGAGGTTATGCTGGAGAAATTTGTGTCAATGAAAAGGTTACGGACTGGGGGAGATCTGCCATATTATGGACAAGGAGATTTTGAAAATGAAGAAGTGCAGAAAATTATATGCCAAGTGGAGAAATGAAGGAATGATAAGATCTAAAGAAATGATGAAACAAATGGGTAGGGAGCTTGAAAGGAAGATCAAACAGGCAAATAATTTATTTCTGGGGAACATGGTGGAAGAAGGAAAAGGCAAGGAATGGGGGAAATTGTTAAGGTATGTTAGGTGGTTAAGGGGAGGAGAGGAAGAGATCCCTCTGCTAAGAGGAAGGGGAGGTTCGTGTGCGACAAATGACCAAGAAAAATCGGAGATGCTGCAAGGACAGTACTTGCCAGTGTTTGAGGCAAAGGATGGTGGGAATAGGGGGGCAAACAGTGTTTGGGGGGGTGTATAGTAAGTTTAAGATGAGGGAGTGGGAGATAGAAAAGGTAATTAGGGGTTTGGAGAGCAGTAAGGCAGGGAGACCAGATGGGATAGGAAACGCAGCACTAAAGTTTGGTGGCAAGGTGTTGGCGAAATATTTAGAAGTGCTGTTTAAATAGTCCTTAGGAGAGGGTAAGTTACCACAAGATTGGAAGGATGCTATGGTGGTACCTATACACAAGCAGGGAGACGATAAGGGGAGGCCTGGCAGCTACAGACCGGTGAGTCTCACATCAAGTACAGGAAAAGTAATGGAGAGGCCGGTGGTGCAGTATGTGGTTAGGTTTATAAACAATAGGAATTGGTTGGAGGAGTCCCAGCATGGTTTCAGGAGGGGATACTCATGTGAGACTCAGCTGGCTGGGTTATTAGAGGATCTGGTGCAGATAGTTGATGAGTAGAAGCAGGTGGATGCCTGCTTCATAGATTTTGAGAAGGCATTCGATAAGATGCCCATGGGACATTGATGAGGAAAGTGGAGGCGGTGATACCAGACAGGAGGGTAGTGGAATGGATAGGAGACTTCCTCAGGGGGCGAAGGCAGAGGGTGAAAGTGAGGGAGGCAATATCGGAGGAAGAGGAGGTTATGTCAGGGGTACCACAGGGAAGCGTGCTGGGTCGTTCGTTGTTTACCATAATGGTAAATGGCATGGGTTTGGGGATTAAGGGAAAAAAAGAGATTATTCGTAGACAATTGTGTTTTATACGCTGTGGTGGGAGAAGGGGGCGGTAATTTGCAGGCGGACATTGACAAGATATGGTTGTGGACCAGGAAAAATAAAATGAAGATAAATGTAAGAAAAACTAAGATAGTGAGGTTTACAAGAAAGAAGATGATATGCAGGGACATGTACAGATGGGAGGGACAAAAGATAGAAGAAGCAGCAGAATATAAGTATCTAGGGATTGTACTGCAGGGAGACCTCAGGTGGAAAAAAACAGGTAGAGAGGGTGGTAGCAAAGGGAAGAAGGGCTCTGGGTATGCTGGGAAGGGTGCTGAAGGGAGTCAGCTGTGAGGTGAAGGAGAAGGCGTATGGCACAATGGTACGGCAATGTTAGAATATGCTGCAGCAGTACGGGACCTGTACATGGAGTTGAAGGTGCGAGAACTGGGAAAGGTGCAGAGAAGGGCAGCAAGATGTGTGAAGGGTAGGTGGAGAAGGCAGGGGCAGGATGAGGAGGAAGAAGGGAACTATGGGCCATCAGAGTTGATGAAAGAAATGGGGTGGAGCTCATTGAAGGACAGGAGGAAAGTTGAACGGTTAGTCAGGATGTACAGGGTGGTGAATGAAGAGGGATGATGGGGAGGGCTACACTGCAAGCTAACTAAGGGGGTGTTTAGAGGAAGAGGAAACAACAGTGAGAAGCTTCAGAGGGTGTGGAGGAGAACGGAGCGAGGTAGGCAGTCCATGCTTGTGAGGTCTGTGAGGGAGTGGAATGTGTTGAGGGAGGAATTGGTATCTGTGAGAGGGGTTGGTAAATTCAGGAAGGGAGTGGAAAAGGAGTTGGTTGGGTGAAGGAGAGTTGAGAGAGCTCGCCACCAGGCGGTAGCCTAATTGCGAGTGTATGTATGTATACACCATAGTATACTTATGTTCAATATATGCTTCGCTGATGCGTGAAGCTTTGCGTCGCCACCAAAAAAAAATTGCAGCCGTGCCTTGAATCACTGCTTTGGGGACTTATCCCCTGCTGGCACTGGAACTCTGGCTTGGTGCATAATGTATGGCTATGCTTATACAGTATTTTTTGCAATTTAACATATTTTCGTCAAATATTAAATTATGTAGCCTACATATGTTTCACCCCACAATTTCTCTGATCTTCATAACTCTCCCCACTATCGTTTTTGGGGTTTCTATTGGTCAAAAGTTTATGTACCTAGTAAATTTGTGTTCTGTGTAATTAGTGGAGTGAAATTATACCACTTCCCAAAAAGATTTTTTCCCAAAAAATTAATTAAATTTTGTAAATACTCACCAAATCACTCACCATTCATACTATGTATTCGAATACGTACTCCACAAGTTCGGTCCATTTGACCACACTATACAGACACACTAATCACCGCACATATATTATAATTTACCTTTTCCCTTTCTATAATAGCATAGAAACACTTGTAATTTCACACAATTATTATAGTTAACACTTCAAATAACATGAATTCCAATAAAACGTGCGTTTAATCACTTGAAAATCGAAGCCTCAGACAGGACCGGTGCAAACCTATGTCCTGTTTTTGTTTAACTATGTTCTGTTCCACTAGTGTTCTCATACAAAAGATATGAGAAAAATGTTTGGTGTGTCTTTTAATACATTGCAATTCCTAGGAGAAATTTTAACTTTGCATGGCCTCTTCTTACTCTCCTCTTTTCCTTTCTGTTCCTGGTGCCTGAATGTCTAGCGGTAACTGGGCTACGCACCTGGGATTTTACTCTCAACCCTACAGCTCTTCAGTGAATGAAATAAAGTCAAAATGAAATTCCTAACTATCCACATAGTATTTAAACATGAATATATTTCTCCCTGTTGAGTAGAATATAAATGCAAATATTTACAATGCCGACCAAAAGAACTTAACCAAGTGTGGTTTGAAGCACAGATTTTAGACAGTATTCTTAACAAACTATTAATAAAATCTTATTACCACACTACCTTTTTTGATATGCTATTTAGGCTTACGCCTTGTTGGAATTCTCATAGCCCTATTTATTTTTGGTCATATAGAACTTAACATTTCATATGGCATTACGTTAAACTTTCTCTATAAAGAAAACTGTTTGCTTGCAAGAAACGCCAAAAATTGATTTTTCCACACATTTTATCAAATGCAATGCCAGCAAAATTACCAGTTGACAGGTTTTTAAATGTATCTTTTACACTATTTTCTCGTTTTGTACTGCCCTACAACTACTTCAATGTTCTGTTTAATTTAAACCATTTTTAAAATAATTTTTTACAATCAAAGTAACTTAGCCTTTGCTATCCCTGAGCTCAACAGTCAAGATAATTCATAAATGCACATAGGTGCATATCATTCATTGCTACCAAAACCAATCCTTTCCATTATGTTTATGCTCTTACTTTTCTTTCTTTTACATTAAAATGGATGGATCAGTCATTCTGTTTCATAATCAGTGAACTTGTAAATGAAATATGATTGACGAGTAAGTTCCTTTTTCTTTTGTTTTTGTTCATTCAGCTCTGAACATAATGTTCCTCTGATAAACTCGTTGGCGTACTGTTATGAGCGACTGTTTTCCTTAATGGCCAGTGTTGTTGTTGTGCAGGGGTTTGATCTGTGCCGTCAGTGGCATTGCAGTGGCTAGTGACTGCAGCGGGAGTGTATGCAACCCAGGGAGGCATTGAGGTCGCTGCCAAAGTGAACTCTGGCCTCGTCTCCTAGGACAGGTGAGACTGCAACTAGTCACGTGCACACGCTTGATTCTTTGCGAGCACGTTTAGAATGTGGAACATCACGAACGTTGTAATGAAGGGAACTGCGGTGGTTGGGCTACTCGCTTCCCACCAAAGTGAAACTGGGTTTGATTCCTGGTTCTTTCTATGTGGGTAACCATCTCAGCCATTGCGTTAGTGCACCCAACTGTGCAACAAAATTTTTTTTTAAGTTATTAAAATAAAGCACACTATAGTTTCATTAAGGTTTTAGGTTTAAAATACTAATATTTCTTCTTTCAGGTTTAATAAAGTTATTAATTTACACTCTCCCACCGCTTCCCACATGTTTTATGATAGCATTATATTTAGGAATTTGAATTGATCTATTTTTTTTTTTTAGGTTCTCTAGCCACTGTGCTACCCCTAATTGGGTGCTCTAACCCCTGACCACCTGCAGCCCCACCATTAGGTTCTCTAGCTCCTGAGCTTGTGCGACCCCCTTATTGGATACTCTAGCCACTGGGTCACTGCGACCGCACTTGGAATAACTCTAGCCACTGCGGCCCCACTTGATATATATCCATCCACTGGGTCACTGCGACCGCACTTGGAATAAATTTAGCCACTGCGGCCCCACTTGATATATATCCATCCACTGGGTCACTGCGACCGCACTTGGAATAACTCTAGCCACTGGGCCACTGCGGCCCCACTTGATATATATCCATCCACTGGGTCACTGCGACCGCACTTGGAATAACTCTAGCCACTGGGCCACTGCGGCCCCACTTGATATATATCCATCCACTGGGTCACTGCGACCGCACTTGTAATAACTCTAGCCACTGGGCCACTGCGGCCCCACTTGATATATATCCATCCACTGGGCCACTGCGGCCCCACTTGGAATAACTCTAGCCACTGGGCCACTGCGGCCCCACTTGGAATAACTCTAGCACTGGGCCACTGCGGCCCCACTTGATATATATCCATCCACTGGGTTACTGCAACCGCACTTGGAATAACTCTAGCCACTGGGCCACTGCGGCCCCACTTGATATATATCCATCCACTGGGTCACTGCGACCGCACTTGGAATAACTCTAGCCACTGCGGCCCCACTTGATATATATCCATCCACTGGGTCACTGCGACCGCACTTGGAATAACTCTAGCCACTGGGCCACTGCGGCCCCACTTTATATATATCCATCCACTGGGTCACTGCGGCCCCACTTGATATTATCTATCTACTGGGTCACTGCGGCCCCACTTGTAATAACTCTGGCCTCTGCGGCTCCACTTGATATATTTCCATCCACTGGGTCACTGCGACCGCACTTGTAATAACTCTAGCCACTGGGCCACTGCGGCTCCACTTGATATATATCCATCCACTGGGTCACTGCAACCACACTTGGAATAACTCTAGCCACTGGGCCACTGCGGCCCCACTTGATATATATCCATCCACTGGGTCACTGCGACCGCACTTGGAATAACTCTAGCCACTGGGCCACTGCGGCCCCACTTGATATATATCCATCCACTGGGTCACTGCGACCGCACTTGGAATAACTCTAGCCACTGGGCCACTACAGCTTCTCAGTCTGTGAATAAAACAATAGTTTAAACAAATGCTATGATCAATGTAGGCTTCCATTCCAACCTACCGTCTATTTGTTATGGCAAAGTCATGCCGATGGGTCTCTATTAATGCTTTTTCCAGTTAATTGAATGGGGTTGGGAGAGATTCAGTTTATCGTCTTTCATGAGACAGCGTTGTTTTGCACCTCTTAAGAGACTGTATCATTTTTAATTACATACTGTTTTAATGGACAAGAGTAAAATTTGGTAGTATGATGGAAATATTCAAATTATTATATAACCTATCAAGTTTTAACCTCTCCAAATGCTATAAATATGTATTTCATACCAATTAGAATATTAAACACATTCGGTACGTAAATATTTTTGACGAAAGTTGTTTTCCTTACAGTAAACGTGTTATTTTTGCACTACAAAAACAGTTGAAATGGCGATTTTTTAGATCACGTATATTTCAAACATTCTAATAACCATTTCAAAATACTTTATTTAGAATACACACTGACTTACTGTTCGTAATTCCTATTTGCTACTCCTGAATACGTTGTTCTGTTGCAATCCTTTCTGCATGTTTCTCTGCCATTGATACAAAATAATTAGCTGAATCATTTAATAAATACAACACTTCATGGGCTTTCCAAGACTACTAAATTGCAGAACGACAATAAACAAACGGTGCCGCTTCGTGGCACCAGAGAAGATGGCAGACCAAGCCATTTACACGTGTCTATAAAAAGTATTGAATAAAGCTATCAATATGGACGTTGCGTTAATCAATACTTTCTACACTGTCCCATATTGAGGTATCAAAGTATCGAATGACCCATCTCTAGTATTTATAAATTTTTGTTTCTACTGTCTTTGTTCTTACCACCACATATTAATTGTCCTCAGTTTATCAAACCTGAAAGTGAGTTGAGAATAGTTCTATCTACTATTTAAGTTGGTGAGTCATTATCTGAACCATGATAGTCTGTATTTCATTTGTGGTTGTAGCAAAAGCTATCAGTTAATTTGTATTACATTACGATGGCTGGTCCACAGGTGGGAAAAAAAATTTATGCTGGTGATGATGTGTACCAATTTTCCAGAATATTTAATCATAGTGTTATATTTAATTTTTTTTTGGATATTTTATAATTATTGCATACACCTGTCAATACAAACCTCATTTTTATAAACTGCAAAAATTCAGGTCCCTTGAAATTTGTGCTGAAGAATTTTCACTGTAGCTGGTTTGCTTATGGTGGCTTAGCACAACCTTGCTGCAGAGTCTTATGTTGAGAGAGCATGTGTCTAGGTAGAGATGGTATTGAGTGGTTGTGGCTGTGATGAGCATCGTGTGGTGTGTGGTTTGTAGCAGGAGCAGCACAGTACGTCGGTGGGATAATCCAGTGGTCCAAGATGGACTCGCTGCCTAACCTTGGCCGCCCTAGCAAGTTCAAGATGGGTCCCCCGCAACCGCAGCAGGTGCCACAGCCGCTACCGCTCATGAGCATCCAGACCAACGTGCCGTCCGTGGTGAGTATGCCTTCGTCTGCCGTCAGGCTAGTGACACAGCAACCTGGTACTGAAAATAAACGAAGTATAAGCATTTTTGTAGTGTCTCATGAAATTCATGAGGTGGTTTGAAAAATGGTGTGCAAATCCATAACATGTTAAAAATTCAATTTTTATATTCATATACAATTTTTGATTCAACACTATACAAAAAACTGACAACTAACACATCATGCTGTTTTTTAGTTTGTGCAAGAGAATGTGCGATGTATAATATAATAAAAAGTATTATTGCTACGTGTTCTTGTTAAAGATTTATGTATTTGCATATTGATAAGTATTTTTTCAAAGGAAGAAGAAAATCCTTGATCATTGTTTACATTTGATGATGGTGCCATAGTTGGCCTACTAGCCAGAGAACTCTCCTCCCACCAAGGTGACCTGAGCTTCATTTTGGCGGGGCCACTCCCTGATTTGTTCATGTTGGAATCGTGTCGGATAGATCCGATGGTTGGCGGGTTTTCTCAGGGATCATCCATCCCTCACCCTTGACATTTCTGCGCTGCCCCATATCCATCTCATTTCACCTGTATCTGCTTCCAAGACCTCATTGTTAACAGCTGCCCAAACATTACAATGTACATGTATGTACTTTGATTACTTTTAAAAAAAGATTCCAGTACTCTTTTTATAAGGTAGAATGTTTAGTAATGTGAATATTTTCATAATGTACCTAAAGACATAACATAAAATTTATTTTGAGCAAAACAGAAAGCTATTGTACTACAGCAGTGATATATCAACCATTTCCATACTAATCTGTTCTGCTGTATAGGTTAAACTTAATAAGGCACTCCAGAATTAACTTTTTTCTAGTAGTTTGACGTGTGCCCGGTTACTGACTGTATGGCACTATCGTCTAGGTTTATTGCGCTAGACCAAGTGCGTGGTTATTGGTAGCTGACGGGAGGTGTTAGTTAACCTGACTTACTCTGAAGATCTTCATTCTGTTCGTATCCTGGGTTTGATGGCTGAGCGAAGCTAGTGCTACAGTCCTTGGGTTAGATTATGCTGTACTGAGTTGTCTCACACCGTACTCCAAGTTCCAGGCCGCTGATTCTTGACTCGAAAACCTAGAATTGGCTAGTCCGTACCTAGCTTCAGTCCTGTATACTGGACCCCTCGGCATATGGTGGTAGTAGGGACTGGTTCAGATACGTGGTCCCATTCCACCTGTCTTTCCTGCGTAGTAGGGGCTAAGGTACTCCACTGTTTGGCAGCTAGATGAGCAATCTTTTGTTCCCTACGCCGTCAGCCGTGTCTTATAAGTCATAGAGTTTGGGTCGCCGCCGAACAAGACACATAGTGCACTCTGGACAAGAAACTATTCCCTATAATAGTGTACGTCCACTAGCTGATTGGTAGCACAAGCCGTATGGGCCACCAATGCTAATACTGGATGTGATATCCAGCCAAGGCCAGGCCGCAATACCTCCTCCAGCACCTGGGTGCTCTGGTAAGTGATATAACCCAGGCTTGCTGTCTCTCCTTGATGGAAGGTATTCCTAGTGGTTGTGGCTCCTCTGTTCCTTCCCTCCAGCACCTGGGTGCTCTGGTAAGTGATATAACCCAGGCTTGCTGTCTCTCCTTGGTGGAAGGTATTCCTAGTGGTTGTGGCTCCTCAGTCAAGCTAGTTTGGATTTAGAAAGTTCCCAGTTTCTGTCGGCAGTGCACAGTGCAAATTATTCCTAGTGGGCGAAGTAGATGTTACTCTAGAAATAAAAGCGTTAGGATAGAGAACAAAGCTATATTTATCGAGGACTCAATAAACAGTGACCCGTGCTATCTCCTACCAAGCAGATGGAGTACTGAAGGTAAACTACGTTAGCCAGGTGTAGGAGACCTGGTCCAAGGTTAGAGGGAAAGTGAACTAGAAAACTGAATATATAACCACTTAACCAAAATTGTCTAACTGCGGGTGTCTGGAAGAGACAAAAGAAGTTCAAGTACCAAGGTATATTCGTATTCGATGGGTGTCGAAGACTATTGTCGCAGGGAGTAGCCGCAATGACTACTGAAGACTCAAGGTTCGCTGGAGTCCCATCGTGCATGGCTTATATAGTCAGAAGTCTAGGCTGCCGCGGCAGGGTGCGGGGAAGGTGTATGGCGTACGTCTGCCGGGAGTTTGGTGTTGTAGGTGAGAACCCTCTTGTCAGCGTTCTTACTTCATTGATCTTCGGTGGCGCTCAGCCGCGCCCGAAGTGGCTGGCAGCTTTTAGGCACCTGGTGGGCGGAGGGGGGCAGGCGGCATGCTTGCTGGTTGCGTAACCTTGTAGCCACGTGTTCGGCCGCCCGGTAGATTTAGGTGGCACATTCCTGCAAAACTTTATTCTTCTTGTAGGTGATCTTCACATGTACACTGCAAAAACTCGACGTAATATTTAAAGGTGTACCTACACATCACATCATTATTACAAAAATTTAAAACTACTAATGCCTTTGCAGAAGTCCTTCCTTATCGTAGGCTATTTCTAACATGTATTTCATCGAAGTTTCTGTCTTCAACTATTACTGGCACTGTGGTGAGCATCTATGTGATACACTATTGGTAGTAATTACTGGTACTGTGGTGAGCATCTCTAAGTAATGCTACCTTTTTTTTTTGGACTGTCTGCCACATTATTATGGTACCTTGTCATCTGTGAGGTGTAAAATGTCTGTTTTCACTTGTTTTAATTACGTACAGTGTAATGACTGCTGTATTTACGAGTTCAGTTTGCTCCTAGTCGAATTGTCTAAATAACTGTCTGTTGCATTTACCTCACCGGTTCTTACACTGCCCCTGCTTGACAGCTGGGTAGACATTTATACTGGATACACTATATTTAATTTAGCCTAAATGTGTGTGTCTCTGCCTATCTCACTGTCTTTGAATGGTCGGCTAGATTAAATATCACTAATTGCTATAGGTCTATAACGAGTCCTGTAATATTTTTTTATCGTAGTGGTTTACAACTACATGTGCGATTAAACTTTTCCGAGCACTGCACTTACTTGTGTTCGTCGAGCTTTGGTTTAGCTGGCCTTCCTCTGGGACGTAGGGCAACATGTAGTGGGTGAGACTATGTGTGTACCTTGACATAGGTCGTCACTGTGATTCTCTGTACCGGCCAGGCATTGAGTCTGCCTTGGCGGCACGAAGTGGCATCAGGCATCGTAGTTCAGGACGAAGTGTCATGGCATCTGCTTCTGCCGGAACTGATGGGGAAGGCACAGCTACAAGGGACATTGAGGCACTGAGGGGGGAAGTGACACATGAGGGTCCTGCACCCCGACTGCACTGGTTCCTACCCGTAGGGCAGGACGTTTCTCTGCTGGCGCAGGGCAAGGGTGTTGCGGCAGGAGACTGCTCTCCACGTTGCCTGCGGACGCATCATGTCGTGAGGCCGGGTCGTTGGAGGCATCGACGGTCTCGACGTCCAGGTCCTGTGCCGAGGCAGTGCGAGGGAGAGGGGTCTCGACCTCGATTGCAGGAGTTGCACCAGGTGTCGGGTAGTAGGAGGCACTGACAGTCTCAATGCTCCCATCATCAGGATCAGTTGAGCGGCAGGCAGAACATGGCGAAGGGCTCAGAGCTCTCATCTGGAGCATATTCTGGTGGTCTAGTGGTGGGTGTGTTAGCTCCTTGTAGTCAGGAATCAGCTTCGTAGAAGATTGCACCTCCTTGATTTCTGGCTTCGTAGTTGTACCAGGTGGAAGGGAAAGTGCTCAGATTGCTTCCACCTCCTTCACCGTTGGCAGTTCGGATATCTTGGCTAATCCGACTTGATCTGCGGGGTGTCTGGCTGTATCTCCTGTCTCTGGGACTTCGCCAAGACACTTTGGTGCAGCTAAAGGTGGCCCGGTCAGGTCTGATGGTGACTTGGTGGCCATAGCTGGTCGGCGTTGAGGGCAGGGATTTAATTGAGACTGCTCCTTGGCATTGTTGCATCTCTATTCTCCCGGGTGGAGAATAAGATGGCTCCCTGTTGGAGACGGACCGGGGTATGGGGAGGGGCAGCTTTCTTCTGGCTGCCTTTCCATTTAATGAGGATTCCTCCGTCTTGTCCCAGTTGAAGGCGGCTTTGTCCATAACAGACGTAGTGCTGCTGAAGTAGCCATGGTTGCCTCAAAATCATGGATTCTCTGATATAAGACGTATCTATAAAATTAGCGTGGGATGTCTTATGATGTATACCGATCGTTAACTTTATACCTCCTTCGACCTGAAGGAAGGGAGCCGGTTGTGCGAGCCTGACCTTACTTGTAACGGGGGTCGGTTGGGCTCGTTGGCAGGGTGTGAGTAGGTCGCTTTTTATAAAATTTCTAGGGGCTGCCGAATCTAGCAACGTCACTGTGTTTCCGTTATTAAGGCGGACCTCTACATGGGGCACTTCAGGGGAATGAAGCCCTTTTGTTAAATTTAGTAGCATGACTGAGAGTTCTTCTCCCCCTTGATCTGGTTCCAGGTTCACTCTCTTTCTTCGTGGGACAGTCTCTGTTGTGATGTCGGTCTGCACACATGGCGGCATCTGATAGCAGGGAGGGGAAGTCAAGGTCGGGGTTTCCAGCAGCGTAAGGGCAGGAGTGTGGCCTGTCAGTGTTCTCCCCTCCTTCCCCTTGTCTACTTGCCTATGGTCTAGCACGGCCTGCTCTTCATAATTGCGCTTTGTTTCGCGTGCACGTTCTTTCAGCTCTGCTATTGACTGCGGCTTCGGGGTTTGTAGGAAATATGCAGCTTCTGTAATTGCATTCGAGATATGAGGCGTACACAATTTTCTTTTCCTTGTACTGTCGGAAAAACTCGGTAAATCCAAACCTTGTTTCTTATAAACAATTCGGCCTGTTCATCCATGTCCTGGGTGTGGCTGTAGAATTGCGTAGTTAGTCGTGCTAACACCTCCTCACCATTGAATTCGGAAGCGAGTCTATTGCTGAACTGTTTCAAATTGGTCAGGAACTCGCCATATCGTTCCCACCACGTTAAGGCCAGTCCTTTTAAATGCAATTGGGCCCTGGCTAACCATTGCTTTGTTGGTAGGTCTGTCTCCCGAAACTCCTTTTCACACTCTTGTGTAAAGGCTACCGGATCCTCATGAGGTCGGCCCGCAAAATCCGTAATTTGGATGTCATCGTCTCTCCCGGTTGCTGGGTGGCCAGGTGCCTCTCGCACTGATACGCCATGCCTGTCATAGCGATGCGCTCGTCGGGCCATCGTATGCACAGGTGATGATATGGTTCACTGCATAACGTGCAACTTATGTGGTTGATGCCTCGGCCGGGGCAAGTGATCCTGTTACAGAAGTTAGTAGGTTGTTGGTGGCAGCCTTTGCATCTGAATTGCAACCCTTCTGTGTCATGGGCCTCAGCAGGCCAGTCTAGGCATACGTGATGGAATATTTTTATGCAGTAGTTACATTTTATTCGTAGAGAGCCAATGCCAGGACAGTCTGGAATGGCTAGACTGCAGTTCAGGCATGTCATGCTCAGAGTCATGGTTCTCGCCCGTGGAGTTGTTGATCTCTGAAGCTGACATGTTAATGGCTGTGGGCGTCAGGGGGTGTTGGTTGGGCTCCCCATAGTCCGCTTGGTTTCTCCGGGCTTGACCCTTTGTTCTCCGGGTCTCTAGGGCTCGACGCCTTCTGTCTCTTACAACATTGATGCCAGTGCTCACCCAGTAGTTAAGGCTGCGTGTTCACAGACAGTCTATGTAGCTACTCAGATTGAATTGTGTGTGAGTACACCAAAGTCACAGGGAGTCCAGATGACGTGGACTACGTCTGTCGGTACGCAGTGTAGGCCAGCTGAAATGAAATTTTCCAAACTTTCTGTTAGCAGATATCGTCAGGAGGCTGCTGTGAAAAGAATAGACAAGCCAAAGACGCCGTCACTTGTATCCCTTCCTGCGAGCGACTGTGGTTCGTGGAATCACTTCAACTCGCCCACTCGCCGTCCTGTCTCCTTGGAGCCAGAGTCCGAGATGGCGGTTGATGATTCTCACAACACTGGTGAAGGCTCAGAGGTCTTTAAGCCAGCGATAAACAGACATAGAGGGTAACTGAAGTAGTTATTTCTGCACACTTTCTTTCCATAACTTATGTCCCTCATACAGTGGAACTGCTGAGGATATTTAAATAATCATGACGAACTGAAACAGCTCCTAGTGTCTTTCACCTCTACAGTCATTTGCCTTCAGGAAATGCATTTTTGTCCCACAGATTGGCCTCCCTTCGAGTTCACACGTTCTGCCGCCTAAATAATGTGTTGATGGACAGTGCTGTGGCTGTGTCTGTCTTGTGGTGAAGTATTCTGTTACCCATTAAGCTTTTGTCCTTCGCATTACTCTGCAGGCAGTGGCGGTCCGGGTTTTCCTCGGTATGTTTATCAATGTTTGTAGCATATATGTACCCCCCACCAGCATGTAAGGTCAGCTTATTTTGAGGTCCTTTCCTCTCAGCTCCTATCTCCATTTATTATTGTTGGTGACTTCAAGGCTCACAATCAGATATGGGGTTCAGACCACAGGGATGGCCGGGGTCGTGTGGTAGTCGTGGCTCACCAGTTCACATATTGTCCTGTTAAACACTGGTACTCCTCTATACTTCTCCTCCCATACTGGCTCGTCATCCTGCTTCGATCTTTCCTTTTGTAGCCCAGCTTTGGTCACCCACTTTGATTGGTCTCTCTGTGGAAGTGACGACTATCCAATTGTGTTAGATCATGTTTCGTTTGCAGCCCCACCCATACCACCTCGCTGGGTGCTTAAAAACCCAGACTGGGCACATTTCCAGCATTCCCGTCATTTCACTGCTGTGGTTCCTCTTGACGTGAATGTGGCAGTGTAACTCTTCAACTCTATTGTCATGTCAGCTGGGGAGGCTGCTGTTCCCCAATCTTCACCTTGCGATCGTGGGAGTGTTCCTTGGTGGAGTGACGAATGCAGGGATGCTGTCTGTGCTCGACAGTTTAGTGCTCACCCCACTCAAGCCAACCTGGAGCTCTTCCGCATCTTGTCAGGCTGGCGTTCGACGTGTCATCAAGGCTACCAGTAACTTTATCTGGGACAATGTTCAGAAGTTGTGTGGACAATCTCTTGCGACACAGGTTTCCTTCCTTTGGGTCAACAACAGAGGGGACAAACTGTAGCAGATTTATTGGGCCAATATTTAGCAGATGTTTCGAGCAGTGCACATTACACTCCTTCATTTCGAGCCATCAAGGAGACATGCGAGAGTGGGTGTTCACTTTGGTGGCTCGGGTGAGGAGGACTACAATCAGCCTTTTACTGTTCTTGAGTTGGAGCAGTCTTCATCACACTTGAAGCATAAATCTGCTGGCCCCAACAATATCCATTATGCTATGTTTCAACACCTACCACTTGATGGGAAATTGTTTTTTCTAGAAATTTTTAATACTACGTTTTTGAACTTGTGGTGTTTTCCCCTTGAGTTGGTACAAGTCGACCCTTGTGCCCGTCTTGAAATCAGGTAAAGTCAAAGGAGAAGTTTCCAGCTATCGTCCTATTTCCCTCACCAGCTGCGTCTGTAAGACCATGGAGCGTGTGGTCAATGTGTGTCTGGTATACTGCCTGGAGACGTGGCAGATATTATTGCCTCTTCAGTGTGGTATCTGCTGAAATCGTCCTGCGGTGGATCATTTTGTCAGCTTGGAGACTGCCGTACAGACTGCCTTTTTGTGAGGGCAGCACCTCCTTGCTGTTTTCTTTGACCTGGAGATGGCATACGACACAACATGGTGACATGATATCTTGAGACAGCTGTCCACTTGGGGATTTCGTGGACATCTCCCTGGTTTCATACAGCAATTGATGTACTTTTGTTTCTTTAAGGTTTGCAATGGTGCCTCCTATTCTCGGGAGTTTGTTCAAGAGAACGTTGTGCCACAAGGTAGCATATTGAGTGTTACCCTGTTTGCTATTACCATCAATGGCATTGTGTCTGTCGTTCGACCACCTGTGGAATGTGCACTGTATGTTGGCAACTTTACTATCTTCTGCTATGCTGCGTCTCTGCGCATGGCCGAACGTCAGGTCTAGCTTGTCGTCCACCACCTTAGCGACTGGGCAGAGAGCTGTGGATTCCACTTTTCCACCGCCAAGACACAGGTGGCCCATTTCTGTAGAAGATGTGGCGTATTTCGTTCTCCAGAGGTGCTTTTGTATGGCTCTGTTTGGCCTGTTTCTAGTACTGCCAAGTTTCTAGGCCTTTTTTTTGACAGTAAACTCACTTGGAGGAGTCATATTCAGTTCCTGAGGTCTCGCTATGTAAGGGACTTGAATCTCTTGAAAACTCTTGAGTGATTGTGACTGGGGTTCTGACACAGTCGTCCTTCTTCGGCTGTATCATGCCCTGGTCCATAGCAAACTAGACTATGGCAGTGTTATTTATTCTTCTGCTAGGTCATCTCTGCTTAAATCATTACAGAGTGTTCACCATGCTGGTATTCGCATTGCGACTGGGGCTTTTTTCACAAGCCCAGTTGTCAGTCTATGTGGCGTGGCTGGTGAACCTTCCATCCATTAAGGTGTGACCCACTTCTGCTTTCCTAGGGGATGTGGGGGGATTCAGACTCTTTGCACCTTTACCACGCTGCTTTTCGCCCAATGAACTAACAAGTTACGGGCCATCTCTGACTTGCCCGTCTGCGCTCGTCCTGTTTCATGTACCCACAGGGAAGATGTGATTTCTTCTTCATGGTGAACCTCCTCCTGAGTGTGATACCTGTTCCACTCCCTTAACAGTGTGGCACATTTTATTGAAGTGTCTCGGATGTAGCCAGGCTCGTCATGCTTTTCATCTTTCTGACGACCTACGGTGACTTCTGTGTGTTGGGTGTACGTCTGCGAGCTCCGTACTCCCATTTTTTCGTGCAACAGGTTTTTTTTAAAATGTTTTGTGACATGTCCTTTCGTTGTGTTATTGCTCTTCTGGAGTATTTTATCTTGTTTGGTTTGTTATTATTGTGATTGTCCTTTTTCTTCCTGTTGAGGTTTCACCTTTTCCTTTTGACTTTTGTTATTGCCTCCTGTGGAGGTTTTCGTCTGTTTTTCTCTACCTTTTGTTTGTGCCTCCGATGGAGGTTTTCACCCTTTTACCTGTCTTTTGTTTTACCTTCCGTGGAGGTTTTTTTGTACTTTTTGCTACCTGACTTGTATTTCCCTCCTGTGGAGGATTTGAATGCATTTTATTCTTGAAAATGACCTTGCTGTCAAGCACCCCACTATTCCACTCACTCAGTCACTCTTTACCATTATTAATGACTCAAATTAATGCAATATATAATTACCACAAAGACAGTATATCAACCTATTTAATTGCTTTATAAATTATGCATCCATATTTGACAGTTTCATTATTTATAATAAAATCCGTATTACATGTCCATTCAATCCCAACTCAGTTTAGTCCATATCCCGACAGTCCGCAATGTTCTAGAGTCCTCCGAGCACCCTCACGTACAGTAGGCTTCACTCGTCAGGTTTCACGCCCTCTCGTCTATTCACACCACGCACGAACACCTTGTCCGCAGTTGCACCGCATTCAACTTCGCGACCGCACTCAGTTGGATGGCCTTCACCAAAGAATGCTGGCCACTGGATCGCTGTGGTATTTATACTGTCATAGTACATCACCCAGAAATTTCTCTACATTGTGCACTGCGACGGGTGTCTTAATTCTCAGAATATTTTTGTGCTTCCGGTGTGTTTGTTGGCTCCTCAGCAGGGGAAGGAGGAGGGGCTATGATGCGAGCCAGTCTCGCCACTTTCAATCATTCACGGACTTCCCAGAAAGCGGCAACAAGGCAGTGAGCGTGTTGGTCCGCGGGTACGGGAGGGGGCTGAGGTGGGTCACACCCGGGCAGCGCATAACAGGAGCTGGTGGTCGAACTGCAGCCCGTAACAATAAATTACATTCCCACAACTTACACGGCAAATGCAAGTGCCTTTCCATGATGTACACAGTTTGTTTATGTTGTCTTGCGAGTGAGTTGCGAGTGAAGTAGAGCTGAGCCGATATTGAATGCTTGGCCATAACACCAGGGTATAATAGGGTGGCGACATTGGAGTAAGATAGGCTCAACTGCTGCTGTTTTGAGTCCGCAGTTGTCATTCTAATTTCCTAGAACTAAACTGACAGTCTGTCACTCATTTTGGCAGAAGGGGGGTGGGATATGCTACTCTTCTGTGAGATAATCATCTACTGGAAGAGGAAAGAGTGAAGTAGAGAGTGAGATGCTGCTCTCACTGCTCTCACCTCACTGCCACCTGCTGTGACAGGCACTGATAATCATCTACAGCCTGTACTGAGTGTTGCCGAATTACCAGCTTTGTAGGTGTCACACTGCAGCTCCACCTTGTCATTTCAGTATTTAAAATATTCTAAAAGCAATATGATATTTGACATTCATTACTTGGCAACTGGCAGATTTCAATTTTTTTCTGAGTAAAATAAGGAGTGCTGAATTTAAAAACTATACGTCTTAATAATTTTAGTGATGGGACAATTTAAGGTTTTTGTCAATTCCGATTTTCGATTTGATTCAAAAAAATGTAGTTTCGGATCTAGGTTCAGGTCCCGATTCTATTATCAACAAATGATAAATGCATTGCACATTTTGTGTACAGTTGTACAGTTCTACATTTCACACAACTTACAGCGGGGGCTGCAATGAGAGAGAGAGAGAGAAAATAATTTTTCATAGTTGAATTGCAAATCTAATGATATTAACTATTTCATCCAGTACTCTGTGGAAGAAATTTATAGTTTTATTGTGTACAAATAACCCTGCTATGTAAAATAAATGTGTCAACTTCATTTGATTTCGAGAATACTGTACATTTCCCAAAACAATATAATTTCAACGATATACGGTAAACAGTAACGCAATTCGTACATACGTATATTCATTTCACAAATTTTTCAGTGTGACTTTTTTAACTTTCGATTTTGCTGTGTCTAGCAGCATTTTATAGTACAGCTGAATGTAAATAAAACAAATCAATTGCCATGTATTGGAGGTTAAATATGTACATTAGCATGGACAAAAGTCCAAATGATAGACATTTTACGGTCATTTACATTGACTGCAGCATCTTCCATCATTTATGATACTAGATATTTTATGAAAACAGACTATAAATTTAGATGTCTCACTTTCTCGTTTTACAAAATTTTCCGCGCAACGGTCAGTGTAAACAAACATTTGATTCAGCGCTGTGGCCATATTTTTGCGAGTGTTCACTTCTCACCAATGTTACTAGTGCTTGGCGGCAGTTTGTTGTCAAACTATTGTAGCTTACTTCTAAGTGCATACCATATTTTGGCGTGTATAGGCCGCACCAGAAGTTTCAATGAAAAATTAGGGTTGATTAATATTTCATGTATAGGCAGCACTGAACTTTTGTATTCCTGTAAATATTGTTAGGTAACGATTCCGTACAAACATAATAAATTCCAACGTGATTTCTCCCCTACAAAACATTTGAGACAGAAAATTTATGTTATGTTGCAATGTTTGCGAATATACATTGCACAATTACTATTCCACAGATGGTAAAGTGACTTTAGAAAGCAAAACCACAGGAACTTGGTACACAAAATGGTGTCTTATCAGTGTGCACTTGTAGAGCCGTGGCGGGCATGCAAACCACCTAAGATATCTTTCTCGTGTACAGTAGAGAAGTTATTTTCTCATGTACGACATCTATGGGTGAGCTACAACATGTTTATATTTTACATGTGCGGGATGAAGGATATTTTGTTTATGAACAAGAGTGAATACATATTGCAAGAGTGTAAAGTTGTTTTATGCCAATATCTCGTATATAAGCCACACCACACTTTTTGTGGTATTTTTTGTTGGTAAAAATGTGTGGCCTATACATGCCGCCGAAATACAGTATTTTAATTCTTGTGTATTCTTTGGAATGTGTTTGTTTTCATATTATGCAAAAAAAACTTAACGTAGTTACGTGCATGTGTTGCATGTAGAACTATGATTTCAGATATTTATAAATTGTCTCAACACGAAATTGAGAATTTTTTCACCTAGAGTATTTCTCGATATTGCCTAGAACTCGCGCAGCTTTAGATTTTGATAGTGCCAAAGTAAATTAGTGTATATGACATAGGAGAAGAGTTCATTTCTTGTGGAGAAAGCTGATTTAGTGAGAGATCGCACATTTGTCTGTATTTTGTGTTACTTAGCATTTTTACATGTATTTTTGTGTTATTTCATTTTATGACAGTTAACCACTAAATCGTGCCTCTAATTATGCTTGGTTAAACACAACTTGAAACTCACACAAGTTATTTGCATTTTGTTTATACAAGCACCACCAGGTTTGCAGAATATTGCACCCAGTAAGAAAATTTCACATAATTGAATCAACTTTTGAATGCAAAAATCGGAACTCATTGATTCTTCAACTCAGGCAAGAATCGATAGAATCGAGGAATCAATCAAACCGTTCCAGCACTAAATTATTTTTAATTTTCTGAATTTGACCAACGTGGAATTATGGCCAGAAATGTGATACACAACCTTATAGATGTAAATTTTTTTATTTGATATGTTTAAAACGTAAATTGTTTAAGTTTCCGTGACCTAAAATTAATGTGTCTAAAGAATTTTTTGAGTGCTGCTTTTATGCTTTGATTTTGAAGAATTTATGTGAAATTAATTTTCCTATTGTTTTGTATTTTTACATACAGCATCAAATAGTACATCGTGTGACATTGTCTTTAACACAGATTTCCATCAGCTTTCCAAAATATTTTTAGTGGTAGTATACGTCTGTCAGTTCATTACCCATACATAGGGGCATGCATTTTGGGTGTTTATTTTCATACAGAATTCGAGGTTATTCTTAAAAATCTGTGTTATTTTTTATGAAATCAGTGTTGTTTTTGGTTAACAGTTAACTATGTAAATACAAACAAATTCACATGAAAATAACAGTAACATTTTTATGTCTACAATTGTAGAAACATCCAAAAGATTTATTTGTTGTTTGTCCCAGGCACACAACATTGTAATATGACCTCCAGTGATCTTTCACAGCGCTACTATTAATACTGGAAACCATGGAAAATGTTTACAGTTACTAACAGCAGCGCTGTATGATCTATATGGATTTTTGTATTTATGCTACGAACGTAATCTGAGGTTTTGTCGTTAACTTAGGCTACTTATATAGTGTTCCTGTGTTGATAGAAGAGAGCAAATGTTTTGAAATATAACGAAACCCTGTATCTTTTCTGCTCAGCGAAATACCGTGGGATATTCCTCAGTAGAGTGCTCTCCTAGCAGTTAAGCGAGGTTATAACCTAATTTCTCAGTTTCTTTATTCCCTTATTTAATTAATGTTATTTTAAACTTGAGAATTCGTGGAATGATAACCGGCTATCAAACTGATACGACACTATTTGTAGCTGAAAAGTGTTTGTCCCAACTTTTTTGTAGTATTATCACGAAAAGTTAAAAAAATTGAGTTTATTAGTTTTGAAACATAAAAACTAGCATAAAATTTTTTTTTATCGCAAATGCGAATTTTGCGTACCCCTACTCATACATCTATTGTATCAGTATCGGATATTGGCTGTATCGGCCAAGGAAGTATCTTTTGGCACTGGTATTGGTAAAAAATCTGTTTCGGATCAGCAGTAGAGTGAAGCATTTCACCTTCAACTGTGAACAGAATGGGTCTGGCGGACTTTTTTTGTAAGCAGGAAATAATCGCTTTTATTGGAAGTTGTGTAGTGTATAGACTTGTGTATTTAGAATAATGTTTGTGAGAAGAATTAACACCAGTGATAACTATTTCTTTACCAGCTGAGCAGGGTAAGTTGAAATATCTACATCATATATAATGTCCTGCTTCTAAAATATTAATTTGTATACTTTTAAACTTTATAATGTATAATGTTTAAACATTTTATAATACATTTGCTGTTATTTTAGTAACTGTTACCATGAAGTTGGGTTTGTCATGATGTTTTTCACTTTTATTTACACTTTCCCCTCATTCACACTTTCTCCTAGAATACCCCATTTTCAGTTTTCCCCTTGAAAAGTGTAATACGAGGGTTCCACTGTATGCAGTTCAATGTGAAGGCAACCTGGTTCTAACATGGCTGGGAATAGGTGATAAATACTGCTAGAAATAAGTACTTTACAACTTGCTCCTAACTAGCTTAGCTGTTGTTCTGGAGGAACCAGAAGAGTGGGACATCTACTAGAGGGGTAGTGTCGATAATGCCGTCCTGTCTGTCCGGTGGGCAGGGTGGGGCTGAAGAGACTGTCGCGACTTGCCAATTCAGGGGTTGATACCAGGGGGTGGTAAGGAAGGAGCAGGCATCTTTGGGAGCTGCAGAAAATCCAATCTCCCAGAAGCAGAGGGGGTTTTTAACACGTGCAGAAGAGGCTTTTGGTCAGGTTGTCATCACAGGTAGTCAGATTCAGGTCCTTTGGAGAGTGCTGGAATCTGCGGGCGTACCAGAAGTGCGAACCACTGATGGCTTCGTCCGGCCCTGTACGAGATCGGCGGAGAAGCAGAGACTATCTTTTGCTGGTCGCGCCAGCCCTTATATACTAATGTCGTTCAGGTTTTTGTTGGTGAAGGGTGCGGGGGTGATAGCCTTGGCCGCAGGAGTCTGGAATTGGAGTGCTGATCCGGAGCTATCATCCCTATCTCGGCTACAGGGTAGAAGTAAAATGGGTGCTGCCTTCCCTTGGGGTGCCGTGGAACTACGTGGCTTTTGTTGGAGGGAGCGATGTCTTCGTCAGTCAGTACAGTGTTATGTTGAGGGGTGTTGACATGACGTTTCGTGGAGAATCTTGGCGAACAGTACAAGCTGGCATGTGTGTGTAATCTCTTCCAACATTGTGCCGGTGTATCCTGCAGGCACGCATCCAGCTTCTTCAGTACTGTGTGAAATAAGAGCTGCCCAAAAGTTTGAACATTGCGTCTAAGATTGGGCAAAGTTGAGTGGATATCAAAGATGCGTAAATGTATCATGCATCATGGTAAATCAAGTTTTATAACAGAATAAAATCACTAAAACAGTGTGCACCTATTTGTTCAAATGCTCGCTCTAGTACTGATGCGTGACGTCTTTGCAACAATTGTTTTATGCCGACTTCAACTTGTCAGTAAGCATAGCTGTGCGTCTGATTTCTATGGAGTTTATATTGTCGACCACCATGAGATGTGAAGATTGTACTGTTCACCACGGCCAGAACGGAAGTTCCAGCCAGCGAGTTTGTATTATTCACCAAGCCAACACACACTAGTGACAGCCAGCCTTTCTGCATACCACGGTAGGCAGAACTGTAGAGCCCGACCAGGTACTGTACACATTTCCGCTTGTCAATTCAGTGCTCGCCAACTCCCACCACATTAAGTTGCCGGATGGGTCGTTCCCTTGATCTGGGATGACTGAACTTGGGACCTACACCCACCCAAGTGCAGAGACTGCCTACAGCGAGACCTGACTCCCAGTGCTCACTGCGTTAAGGCGGAGAGCCCTGTGATAGGGTGTCCGTTACTTTGGCAGACGTTCACGTGGTTTGACACCTCGTAGGACCACACAAGCCCTGCAATCTTCTCATGGATGTGAGGTGTGTATTGAGTCCAGATGCCTTACTCCCACCGAAGTGGTATTGGCGAGAAGGCAAAACAAGTGCTGACTGCCTCCAGTCACATTCAAGAGCTGACCCCCTTCCTTATCACCACTCTCAACAAGCTCGCACCACGGGCGCTTCGTCGTCTTCTTGTACCCATCACGCCGGAGATTCCACAAGGCCTCTTTGAAGGTCCTTCACGTTTGAACCAGCCCGTTCACCCTTGGATAGCTGAATTCCTGAGCCAGTCAGAACAGCCCGCAGTGGCCTCTATTATGTACCTTAGGATTGAACCAGTTGTTCAACCCCAGCCCCCTAGCAACTCTCAAGGCTAAGCCGTCAGTTGAGGTTACACGTTGCCCAGGAATACCACCGAGAGCAATCAGTCTGAAACGCAAAATAGTTTTACCAGAATCCAACTTTGTGCCCTGCTGCAAAGCTACCACGCTGGTCCTCTACACTGGAAAGGCACCAGTTCTGTGTAGATACTAGAAGATAGCCCCGAATTGCCAGAATAGGGTGCGGTGCACCTGACTTAGCACCTGCCAAAATCATATCCTCTTTGATGTAGTGACCGCAGCCAGCCAAGTTGTTATGCATCAGTACAAAGAACAAATTTTACTCTATGTAAGTTTTGAGACACTACAATTCGTAAGGTTTTACATATTTATATTTATTTTATGAAAATTGCAATTATCTCATTTGTTGACATAAAAAAATATTGAAAATTTAGTACTTGTACTACCTGGCAGCCAAAATGTTTATTTGGCAAACTGTTAGCATTGTGTTTCCCAACCTGAATTGAACAAACCTCAGTATGGCTAAAGTTGTTTTGGAAAGGTGCTGGTGTCTGTATGCCTGTAGCTAAAACAATGAAAAATCATAACTTTAATTTTCCCTTTTGGTGTGAAAAATGGTTACAAAAGTTGTAATTTATCATTTGGGTTCAATAAATATTAAGAGTGTTTATAAAATGTTTTCTTGATTAACTAACAATGGAAAAATTTTGTTTGATCATCTAGTTGTTAGTATTTATTATAATGCATATTTCTAAAATTATCAAACAAAATTAAATTTAAAATGCTTCCAGAAATTTCTTTACTAAATTTTATTTCTTATTTTAAAAATGTTTTTCAAGGATTTTATTATTACTTCTTCATTGAGCAATCTGCGCGTGTATCTTACTTCTCACGTGCAAAAATAATTTTTTGCAATTTTTTTTATATTTTATGACTGATGATACCAAATGTTGGATTTTGTATTTTTAGTTAATTATAACAATAACTTTTACTATAATTGTTTTCTCGTAAAATTATTTTTAATTTTAGTTTCAGTTTCACCAAATTCAACTAAATATATTTTGTTGTGTTAAATAAAAAGTAACATATGCACAACGCTGTGTGTTTGTATTATAAGTGAGAATGACCAAGCAGATTGCTTATACGTGGAGTTTCAGGAGAAGGTGATAGTTGGCCTGGACCATGCACCACCAATGTTCGACCTGCGTAACAAGCTGATTGGCCAAGGAGGGGCAAACCTGCACTACATCCGCAATGAGACAGGTGCGATGGTGACGCTCCGTGGCAAGGGCTCGGGGTTTGGTGACCCCATCACAGGCCAGGAGTCCAATGAACCGCTGCACCTCTACTGCGAGTAGGTCTTCTGTACAGTAAAACCTCTTTATACTATTAAGTAGGTTTTTTATTAAAGTTCTCATTAATACAAAGTTGTCTTATTTTCCTTGAAGATAGAGGGGGAATTTAATTTTAATTTGAAAGCTGAAAAAAACATTTGTTAATTTGTATTGATGCGTGATGGGTTCTGGTTTAGAGTGATATAGCGAAGCGTCTCAAAGTAGCAACTTTGTTAGTGCCCGTTGGATGGCACTGTCGGGCAGGAACAAGACCTGAATATAGCATAGGCCATGTCGGCTGCCGACTTGGTACAGAGTCAGTTGCTGGTTTGGCTATCGGTCTGCTGACCGGTTTGGGAGTCGCTGGCTTACTCAGTCCTGGGCTACGGCTAACTGGTGCTCCTGTTGGCAGATCCGACTGACCCCACGGGCTGTTACAACTGGAACTCCAACTGCTTTTTGAAGTGACCTCGGCGGGCCGGGGTAGCATCTGGTCTTAAACTGGGTGCAGGCTACTCCTATTGGCACCTTCTCTCCTTGGTTGAAGGTGGCGACGATGCCTGGAAGCTTCTGGAGAGACTTGAACAGAGACGGGGAGGATATCAGGGGGGGGGGGGTGCTAGGCTAGACTGGTAGGCAGTAGTTGCTTATTGTTCCTTCACGTCCTTCCCACCTCCCTTGAAGGGCATTAGGTTCAAATACCTGGGTCTGGGATATAGGAGCAGGCGACATGTGTTCCACATCTAGGCACACCAGAATGATGCCGAGTTCAACCTTTCCCCAACCGGCTACACAAACTGTTCGGTGGTTGAGGAACGTGTTTCCTCGGAGGGGCTAAAATAGCTTTGTCGGGTGAGCTCCTTGAGTGGACAGGTCCGACCCAGAGCCAACCAAGCACTCCCTCCAGCAACACAAACAGTGCGGTGGACAGGTGAAAGTTGGTCTAGTGATTTATCCTCTCAAGCAGGGTATGACTAGTGGTTGTGGCTCTACCAATCGATACAACGCGTGTACCAAATGGGTGGCCGTCAAATGGTGTATGTTCTGACGTACGAATTCCCCTATCTGGAAGAGGTCGTAGTCCTACATTAAGTAGCAACTGGTTGGCAAACTGGATCTCCTGCTCCACTCTATGGGACGTAGGTGTTTACTATGGTAATCTGGACTAAGACAAGGGAAAATGAGTGAGAAGTTAGGTTCAGATTGTATTTATTCCATAGGAATAAAGACATGGTGGCCCGTACCATGGCCTGTCTACCCAGAATTCACCGGAAGTAGTAAAATACGCAGTCCAGGTGAATGGGACCTGGTTCTAATCTGGCTGGAGGCAGTTTTGACTAGGTAGCCAATATAACTTTCATGTCTAACTATGTACATGTGCCCTGTTGGAGTTTAAGGGTGCCCACATCCTGAAGGGTGCTTGGGGTAACCGTTGCCAGGGACAGACTACTAAGGGTGGCAGATTTCAGGTAGTGAGCCGGTGATCCCTAGAGGGATATTGGTGGCTGGTCAGGACTCTGGCAAACGAGCACAAATGGAGTTATCTGTCCATCTGGTGCGGCTTGTAGATGAGCCGAGATGAACAACTGATGTTTCCAGCCTTTGCATGGCATATATTCTGCTTTGGCTGAGGGCACGCTGGGGGTGCTATGCGCACACATTTTGGGCGAAGCTAAGGGCGGCCAATGTTGCCATTCAAAATTTCTCGGTTCACCCTTGTCCTTCTCCAGGGGTGCGACGGTGTTGATTGATTGTTGTAATTTTCTCAAGGAAAAGCAGCGTATAGCATATCTTACTGGCCAGCGGTATTTTTGAAACACGGGTACCACTGTAGTCATTCTAGGCTTCCAAACCTCGTTGATTGTTGCTTGTAGAAAAGCTGTAGATGAAGCAAAGTCGTTAATTCAAATAGCCAGTAAGAGTCACGTGTCAGTATGATAATATGATAACAAGTTCGTTGGTAAAAATAAGTTAAGTTGATATTATGAATGTCTTATTGTCCAATATGCGGAATCATAGTCAGCGTTAAAATTTTTTGAAATTTCTTTGAAGCTATTATGGCAAACGCTTGTTAATACAAACATCACTAGTACAAATTTGAAAAATTCAGGTCCCTTGAGGTTGGTATTAAAGGAATTTCACTGTAATGTTAGTTTACAGTTAACGTAGTTCATAAACCCATGTGTTGAACAGAAGGGTTTCTGTGGCTAAGTGAAGACGTTTGAAAATGACAGGGATTGTGTATGAAGGAAGACACCGCAGGGGATGTTGTAGTGCAGTAGGGTTGTTCTCTGTGCTGGTGACAGGCATCACAAGTACGAGGCACTGCAGGCAGCTCGGCAGCTCGCGCACAACCTGGTAGAGACCATGCAGCAGGAGTTCTCACAGTTCCAGCACCAACAGCAACAGCAGCAACAGCAGCAGCAGCAGATGAGCAACATCACACTGCATCAGGGTGAGCATTGTGGAGGCATGATAGATGGAATTCAGTGGGGAAACTCCCCCCTCTCTTCTTTTTTTTTTAAAGCTTTTGAGTGCACTGTAAATAATTCTTGTATAATAGTGGAAGTGCTAAAAACAGGGAAATTTGTGCTGTAAATATAGTACGTACCGTATTGTCCCAAATATAAGTTTACTCGCTTGTAACTTGACTTATTGATCTTAAATTTCTGACTCTGGGAAAAAGTTTGGAATAGGTAAAAACAGTTGGTTATTATAAACTTTAAGATTAATTAATTTTTCTGAGTGTCACTAAAAGCTTTCAAGTGACATTAACTCTTGACGCATGACATCTTTCTGCATATTATAGAATTGGCTTCTATTCATCATTGCAAACGAACCTGGAGCATTGGTAACGGAGTTCGATTTGCCGCCACAAACCATGAGATGTCAAGAATTATTACCTACCCAAGGCAGAGACAGACGTTCCATGCCTAATTTTATTATTCACCGGATGAGCCGCCGTAGCCATGCATCGAGATCAACTGAGTACAGCAGCATGCCGCCAGGTGCCACTACTGATACAATTGCCAAGGTACGAGCCTGGATCCAGCACCAGCCATTGGCGTCACACACCGAGGGTGTATGTCAAGCCTTCACAGCTGCTACCTCCTCTTCAAGTCAACCCCCTATGCAAGCATATCAAGGGGCACGCCGCCTCGCAGTATAAATAGAGGGCCGAACCGAGGTTCTTGATCAGTCTTCAAGCAATTGACGTCTGCCCCTGTTCCTTCACTGCACTCCTGGTGCCGAGGGAACCATCAGCTACCTTACCTTAGTCTTCACTGCATCATAGTGGTGCCGAACACACTGCCTTTACTCAAGATTCCTTCCTTGGCTTGCACAGTACTCGCCAATCTTTTCACCGAAGAAACCTACGCCATACGTCTTACGTCGTTAAAACACAGAGATACATACCGGTTCCTTCACGACAACAGTTATAGCATTAGTTAAAGCCAGAGTTATTTTTGTCAGTATATATTACATACTTCTGAAGCTGATACAGCTGAAGAACTAACTTGAAGTGTCATAATCAAATACATCCAAAAGAGGAATGACATGATCAGTCATGTTCCACTGTGAGTTTGTCAGAGTATCTGGTAGTGATATATCTGCTACCTAGAACATAATAGTCTTTATGGATAGATATTTAGCAAGGATTTATTACTGCAAATTATTAGATGAGGATGCACAAATAAATGAAAACGTAAACCATTAATTATTTTTTTAAATTTTACACACTTGGCTCTAATTGCATGAAAACGACATTGGAGACTCAATCATTATAGCTAGAGATCAGGAGAAATTAATTTTAACGTCAAAACACAACACGTATGTGATTAACCTTTCAGTAAATGATATGAGTGTAACTCTGATCATAGTTTTGAAATGAAACATTTTAGTGATGGGCTAGTTTGAGTTTTACAGCGTTGAGTCAAGTAGAGTTTGAATTATAAAAGTTGAGTTGAGTTCAGTATACATTTTTGTTAGTTAAAATGGAGTTTGCATTTAAATTGTAAATGTGTAACAATGTCCATGGGTATAACGCCCATTCCTTATAACTTCCCCGTCTCTTAGTCACAGTTTACCAAGGAAAAAGTTTTGGAATTAGTTTCTACCAACAAGAATAATTCTTTGCCTGGGTGAGTGATTCACGGGACTACTTCATAATTTAATGAGAAAAGTAATGACCAGTTTGCCATTACGCACATTTCTACTAAAAGTGTGACAGCATGGGACAAAGGCTTTTATGTTTAAATACCCTGTGTTATAGCTGTAGGTATTTTGGTGGTGCTGAGACTGTACCTGTGAACTTTGACAAAGGTCTCCTTATCTGAGGAAGTACTTTGCCGGGAAGCAAAATGACTCAATTTATCACGGCTGATCATCGCAAACATCAGCCAAGTGTCAAGGCATGTAACGGAGTTATTGTCTTCATTCCGGTGCAACTTTAGCAGTTTAGTTGATGTAACATTTCTGATTCGCTACACACAAAAGGTAATTGTTAGATGTGAATATGTGTTGCTTATAACCTAAAAGCACCATGACTCGACTTGCACATTCAGTAACTCAATGTGTGCTGTAAAAAACTCTGCTCAAATGATGAGTCGAGCTTTGTTAACTCGACTTGATTATTCAAGACTCTGCATATCACTGAAAAAATTAATCTTCTACATTATTCATTTAATGCTGAATTGAGTATTAGTCATGAATTTTAGTGATCTCTGTACTGAATCTAGACTATTTTGGGAAATGAACATTCTATATAGCACTTTTTAACATGCTACACTTGAACTTGAAGTCTTCATACCGGTGAGTGACTACGTCACTCCACTACATTATTTTTTCAGAAGATTTTCTAACCATGAATGTTCTAGAACAACAAGGAAAAATACATTACTACATGATGATGTGCCATTGTTGCTTCTTTCGAGCCACTGCTGAAAAATTCCAGAATTTCTACAATCACCCCGCCTCTAATGATATTGCTTTTGAGACTTTAATACCTATTTATCATGTCACACTGCTGCGCAGCACACCTGTGTACTCTATGGGCGACTTGGCCCCATCAACGAGCTATAAAGAGCTCGGGGCAAGTCACAACAGTGGCATACTAGATTCACGAGCCTGGACAACCACTGTCACGTCTATAATTAAGAGATTAATTATAAAATTGTACTGCCCGTCCGAATTCCAACATGCGGTCGCCATCCCCTCAACTCAAGATTGCTTTACCCGCCGAGCTGTGGACCCGCCAACTTAGGTAAAGAAGTTGGAAAGATACCCACAAGATCGCAGCACCCCTGCACCCAGTGATGTCACAGTTGCAGAGCCTTGGGCTGAGGAGGTAAATCTGTCTTCAGCCTCAATTAAGGGCAATAAGAAAATACGCTACACCGTCCGCTAGCAGAGATAACCAACCCCCATGTCGAGAGGCGTGCAACCCCGCACCCCTTGGACAGCCTAGAAGTGGAAGCGGGAACTATATAAGGAAGCGTCAAACTGCCCTTGCGAGAGTTCGACTCGCCAACCGCACTGGTTGGTGAGCTCTCCTAGGGTCCGGAAAGACTCCTCCTCTCCTAACATCTTGAAGAGGGCTCTCTCTCTCTCTCTCTCCAGCGGCCTGCCCAAGGCTCAACTTCCAACACCGGCTCCTGCAGCTCGACCAAGCTGTCTCTCTAGAGGTAACCTCTACGTCCACATCGTGCACACTCTACCCCAGTCATCTCTGACTCCGCGGTAGCAGGCCGTCGCTGTAAAGCACGATATAGATTTTGGATTGTTGTGTTTTAGTTTTGAAGTTCCCAGGTTCACATTCACCTGGTTAAGCATAACTCACAAGGGAAAATATAATTACTCAGCAGCTTGTACTAATCGGTTTTTTCCAGTGTTTCCAAATACCGTAAATAAAAATGCTTAAATCTAAACCGTAATCACTTGCGTAATTAATTATTTTACTTGTTCAATGTTCATATAAAATTAAGTTCATTGTTTTGTTAAAATATTTCAGCCCAAATATCATCCTAAATCACTGTCGGATAAGTGTGGACGGACCGAGTTTCCTAGTGTCAGAGGGTCCCTAACAGGATCTCTAGTCCGAGATGACATACTCTAGCATCTGGATAAGTCCGGGACTCCCATGGCTCTCCATGGGCTCTTACTAACTTTAGCCGTGGTTATCCAGCCTCCGAGCGGCTAAAAAGTGACTCAAACAGGAATACTGGATGACGGTTAGAGAGAAGGCGTGATCAGTGTCATAATTGGTGAGCCTAGACTAAGTAAGCGTACCTTTTGAGTGAATGATAATTGTTTACGAGTAACAAATTCAGATGACAAGGAAGGGCGGTAGCCTTCCCAGTAGATTGCATCGCAAGGCCAGACGTGCACTGCAGCACAAACTAAAATGATCGGCTAGCCCTCTGGCGACTGACATCCTTTAGGATAACATGCCCCCATGGACCGCACCCAAGATCACCCTGCCCGCCCATACCATAACGAATCCTGCCGGTGGTGATCCCCTCGCACCAGTTCGAGCTCGATTCTTGGTTAGGGATTTGCTGGCTGTGGCCCAGTTATGATGACATTAGTTACCTATATGCACGGCCAACTACCCCTATCAGTAAATTGCCAGCTCCACCCCAGACAGTAGGAAAGCCAAGTACCAAGATGTGCACCGTACATACCACTGCCGGAAAAGAAATTAAGGTGGTAATCCCACCACCCGTTCAAAGGTGTAGGATTGCTACTCCACTTCCCACTTAACGTCCCTGTGCGATGACCCAAGCCATCCCCTCTTGGGAGACGCCATTACCAACTTAATGCAGAGTAGGGATAGCCAAGATCACCATATCCCATCTCACACCATTCTTAATCAATTAGTTTCTTTGTTTAAATATTAACTTACACCTGGACAACTGGCATCCAGATTTTTGGCAATCATCGCGGTGAGTAAGATCATGCTCGCTGGGAAAGACACACGTGTCATTAAGCTCGGTCTGGGGTTCGATTCCCTTCTACCTCCCCTGCACCCTTCAGATAAGCAGTCCACTACCATGAAACCCAATATGGCCAAACCTGATCAGCCAGGCATGTCAGTTACAAAGAATCACCGCCGAAGGGGCTATCACATTCACTAGGAAGGAATCAGCACTCGCGAGAAAGACAGAATTAAGGTTCCTAAGGAACCGCGAAGTAAGTTACCCTTGCAAAAACATTAACATGTTTAGAGTAGAAGTGAAAGAGTTAGCATTTGCCGTATAAAGGGAGGTGCGAGTGAAAAGCAAGCAAGTGGTAAGAGACAAGAGTGCGTCATGTAATGCATCTTCTCCTCAGGTGCCATTCCGTCTGTGTTCATGTAACTCAAACACAGGCCAAAACATCTTCTCCCAAAGTTATTTTCACATCAGCTTGAGGAGATTCTTCACTTTCTACGGCCATCTCGTTACACTTGCATCTCCAGAAGATTTTCACACCAGCAACAAAAAACAAATCTCTCTCGCTTCCATCTGTGCCTGGGCACAGTTTTCTTCTCCTTGTATCGTCTACTGCTCCATGGCACTCCCACTCCCACCCGCACAACTATATACAAGGCCCCAGCCACTTTTGAAAGGCACATTCACTACTGTACAGGTACGTAGGGAGGCATAAGACATTGTCTGGATCAGCAATGCTTCCGACTCTGCCAGGCCTTGGATATTTGAACAGTGCACACATTGAGAAGTTCTGCTGATTTCCTGTCACTTTCCTTCCCCTGAAAACTATCCATCCAGAAAAATCTCCATGGAAGGTCTCACGTGACACGAGATGTAGAACAGAAGCAGAAAAAACTTGAAAGGCAACTATAGTAAATTAAAACATGTAAGCAGAATAGTTAAAAAAATATATATTAAAAAAAATTTAAACTTTAGAATACATTTAAAGTTACACAAAATAAATTTTTTAGTAAAAGAAAATGTCTTAAAAATATAACCATTTAAATTAACTTTCATGTAAATTTTGTAACGTGTGATTTGGACAGTTTGGATGGCAAACTGTGAGTCAGTGTTGAAAACATGTGCAGAAGTGAAAAATGAGTGTACATCACATGCAGTGTATGGTGGTTTGTGGTGTTTGAATGTTGTGGTGTTGTGTTGGCAGGTCAGTTGCAGACAGTGAGCGTGGGCGGCATAACCCAGCAAGGCATCGTAACATTGCAGCACCAGCAGCCGGTGCAGCATCAGGGTAAGTAGTGAAGCTATGTATTTACATACTATATTTTTAGTGATAGTCTAGTCACTCGAGTCAAGTTGTTTTACTGCAGACATCGAGCTACTTAACCTGCAAGTTGAGAGACGATGCTTTTAGGTTATAAACAACAAATATTCACACCAAAAAATATCCTTTCATGTCTTGCGAATCAATAATTTTATTTTGCTAAATTGCCAAAGTTGCATGGGGCTGAAAACAATAACTCGGCTACATGCTGCTACAATTGGGTGACGTTTGTGGGGGTTCGGCTGCGACAAAATCCATTCGGCGTTATGTTCATGACGAGCCATTTTGCTTCCTGGTAAAGCATTTCCTCTTGCCACCAAGACATCAGATAACGTGACCAGCAACTTGTCAAGGTACAGTCTCACGCCACGGCCATACCTTCAGCAGAAATATGCATAACTGTAAACTTGTCATTACTTTCTCTGGCAGCAGGCTGATGATGGACCAGCCTGAAAGCTACTCTCCCACTCCACCCCTGTGGGTTATCTTTTTTCCGATCAGCGCTATGCGGCTGACTTTACTATTCCTGCCATAATCATTCACTTGTCTACAACAGGGAAACAGTAGTGACGTGAATCTTTACCCAGGCAAAGTATTATTCATATTGGTAGGAACTAAACATTTTTTCTCCGGAAACGGTGACTATAAGATGGGAAGGAAGTTATAAAGGGGGGGTTTTGTACTAGTGTACATAGGTACAGATTTACATTTATGGTGCAAATTCAATTTTAACTCAAAAATGTTATACTGAACTTGACTTAACCCGATTCGACTTTCATGCAACAGGAAACTCGATTTCACTCAACTCGAGTTTCATACAAGTTGGCTTGATTCGAAGCTGTAAAAATGAGTGCTGGACAAATCCTAAAATGTTCAGGTTCCTGTTTATTTCCAGTTCTTGTTCATAAGTTCTGGATTTAATTCCCGGTTCCAGTTGCAATCTAGGGAACAGAAAATATATTTAACCTAAATTTTTACTACAAATATGTTTTTCCATAACTAAACAAAAGAGGGTGGTTTTCCCAATTTATAGTTAAAATATTGGAATACTACCAAGTTCAACTTAAAGCACAACTGTTCTTTACTTTTTATCAAATGTTTAAAACTAATGTGGAAATACACACTAAAATTTTAATGGCATAACTGTACACTATATTTTGTCAAATTTTAAATTAAGAAGTTTAGACATAAGCAATAATATTTGTTGCATTTTGTTAAATAAAAAATAATAATAATTACATATTTGTCTATTTATCTTTTGAAGGGTTTTTAATAGGGATGGATTGAATACCAAAAAAATTCTGTTCCGATTCCAATATCGGTTCCACTAATCATTATTCGGTTCTATTTTTCGGTGCCGGTTCTACTGAAATTGGAGGAATTAAGTAATGTAAGGTGGAAAATTAATCATTATAATATATTTGTTCATTAAAATCAATTAGGCCTCTACTTTTCTTCACACTTTCTTTTTGCAAAAATAACCAATTAAGTACTGAACACAAAACAAGACAATGACAATTAAATATAGAACTAATATGATATGACAAAGATTCATGCTTTATTGGAAATTCAATTGTACTGGGTACATATGGCTACAACTTTAAAAAGCAATTGCACATGTTCCAAGTCCAAACAATTCCTTTTAAATTGCAGATAGATTCATTAATTTAAACTTAGGTTTGTTTGAAACTGTAGATGAGCTTAGAGAAAGTTGTGAACCTGAGTCAACCCACACGGAAGACATTATTGTTACTACTGGCCACAACTCACAGTCTACCAACTTAAAAATTTTGTTTCGCTTTTTACGTTTTTGTAATTAAATTTGCATACTATTGGAACGTTTACGTTAAAAACGGGACGTAAAGTGAATAGAGACATGATACAAACAAAATGAGTTAATTTTAGAAAATTACCCCGATAAGTTTTATCCTAAAGAAACCGATCAAAATACTGAACACGCTTCATAAAAAGCTACAACTGTGTTTTCGATATATTGATTCTTTGTTCGCTTCGACTTCCCGACTACTACTAGCTATGATATATTGAAAAAGAGTTGTAAACAAACATATTTACAACATAATCATTATTTTTCGCTTGTTTTTCCCTTTTTTGGGGGTTGCTTCGTAAGTTGTCTTTTTTTTTTTTCCCCGTGAAACAGGTTATTTAATTTTTATTTTGCATACCACGAAAAACGTGTGTGCGTGCACGTGCGCACGTGTGTGTCTCTCTGTGTGTCTGTCTCTCTCTCTCTCTCTCTCTCTCTCTCTCTCTCTCTCTCTCTCTCTCTCTCTCTCTCTCTCTCTCTCTCTCTCTCTCTCTCTCTCTCTCTCTCTCTCTCTCTCTCTCTCTCTCTCTCTCTCTCTCTCTCTCTCTCTCTGTCTGTCTCTCTGTCTCTCACTCTCTGTCTGTCTCATGCTGCTTAGTGGTATTCTAAATGTGTATATTATATCAGAACAAGGGTGCTTTTTTGGTAAACTGAAGTTTTGTATAAGAACCGGCATGTCCGATATTCAAATATTCGAACCGACCCATCCCTAGTTTTTAATATTCTGTATGTGGTCCATATAACATTTATTAGTATTATTAATTTCAATCATTTAAGGGTACTCGTACTTGTACATAATGAAGTAGATATAGGTCCACATAGGTGACCGAATGCTTATAGCCGGCCGCCCACGTAGCTTAATGGCACTCATAAATTGACCTGCCGTGCAACAAATAGGAGGCTACAAGACGAAGCTGCTTTTCCATGCCCTCAACGTCACGGCAGGTAACAGATAGCAGATGTGACGCACGAATGGGATTGTAAGTACTCTAAAGTGTCAATTGTTTTGTGCCGCATGTAATTAAACTTTTACAGGAATAATTTGTAAATAATTCATGTTTAAATAAATAACCACAGCCCTCAGCTGAGCTTGTGAGTGGGCACCATGTAAGAAATGAAGGAACGCATGCACACACACCTGACAGCGGGACACATCGCGTGGCACAGTTTCTCCCTACGGGTCAATGACCCACCAGCCGGTCGCTCGCCCAGCCAGCCAGCCAGCCCACCTGTGCTAGAAAGAGACAGCGCTTCTCCATGCAGCTGCCCACCTAGTGACACGTCACTGGCAGCTGATAAGGGTAGTGTGCCGCAGCACAGACAGTGCTTCTCCATGCAGCTGCCCGCCTAGTGACACGTCACTGGCAGCTGATAAGGGTAGTGTGCCGCAGCACAGAGAGTTCGCACAGAAGAGTGAGCGCTACAGATGTTTAACCTGTTTTCTTGTGTGGGGACAGTTCATCACTCCCAATATAGAAAAATATTTTCTTCATCACCCCCAAGAAAGAAAAATGTTTTCTTTATCCAGATTAGTCTTAAGTCACAACAGAGATGGGGTGATTTATGCATAACACATTTCCTGACTATATTACACACGACTTTGCCTCATCTGAACTTGCCTTCATGTTAACCAAAGGTGGGGCTAGGAGAGTACTGGAGGATATTCACATGTCTACAGGATATGCCCCTTGTCGTAGGGTGCTATTACAGAATCGTTAGATTGGACTGTTCACCCGTAGTCAGAAGTCCTGTACAACCATTATACTATCGGCCGAGCGGTCGAGACCACCTTCCAAGGTCAAGCAGTTCTACAGCGGACCAAGGGATGACACTAGTAGGGCTAACAGACAGCTCTAGCAGACATAAGGAGAGAGAAACTGGCGACCTTAGCCATTTGGCTCTCCAGGTCTACTTCTATGCTGTAATTAAGTATGCCAAGTTTATCTATGCTCTACTTCTTTATGGGGATATATTACTCCCCTATATCTATGTCATGATCTTGTTGGTTGGTGTAGGAGGCATTTCCCAGGAACTGATGTCATATATGTATTTTTCGTTATCTTTATGCTTGCCACTCCTTCTTGGGATATTAGCTACCACTGCCAGCACGAGTTCTTTCACTCCGTGACCTGGTATCTGGAGAACCACCGATACTGGCTCAGAGGTCACTCCGTGCTCCTCCTTCCTTTCCACGACACTTGTGGGTTTTTCCGAGGTCTGGCTAGCCGGTGACCGTGCGTGCCAAGTCCTCTGGATAAGACCGGCCCACGCAGACTCCAAACCACCTCGCCTCTCGTCCGTTACCATGTCATGTTGTTCTTCACTAGAACTATGACTTTGGGCCGCAACTGTCTAACTGTAAAGGAGTCGACCAGCCCACCTTTATTTCCAGCCATTGCTTTCTGCTGCAATTGACTTTCCGTAAAGGCAGATTCCCTTCACCTGAGTGGCCTAGATAAGGCACAGGTAACGCTCCGGTTACCCACGTTTGCCAACCCCCAATTAAGGGAGCTGCCCAGCGGTACCACGAGTAGGTGTTGGTCCCCATGAGTCAGTAGAGGCGGTGGTTTTGCACATATCTGACCCGTTCCGCAACTATGTTGCACATGGGTTCCAATACTAGGACTTGGCAGTAGCCCCGTCACTTGATTGTCAATATGCTATCTGCTCAGCTGGTCCACTGTTTCACATCAGCAGGGGAGGCCCAATCCCTTAGTCTTGGGCTCTCCCACTCTAGCAGACAGCTTTGCTCGGGATGCCGAGTCGCAGCACCACTACCACCTCTGGTAGTTACTGTAAGTTACTTTAATGGCTACCTAGCCAGCTCGCCTTCTTCAGTTTAGGACCAGGTCTCCTTCACCTGGATACACGTAGTCTAACTTCTGTTCACCACCAGCTAGTTTGGAGATAGTATGGGCCATTGTGCTTATTCTGGATGGAATAAATATGAGTTTCCTTTAAACATCTGCATACTATTTTCTATTGTGTTTGTTCCTTTTACAGTAAATGACGTCCTGTGAGAGCAAAGCAGGAGACTGGGCACTTGTACTTCCATTTACTGAAACTAGTGTAGGACTGCTGGCTCCCTGCACGAGGTGAACAAACGTAGGCAACCCACACATTCGACTGCCACCCGTATTGTACACCTGGCGTGCAGTAAGGTAGAGCCCCAATCACTAGAGACTCAATCCAAGAGTCATCAGACCCCTACGCCAGTTGACCCACTCCGTCCACTTTCGCTAAACTGTCATTGGAGAGAATGATATACTAAGTCTAGTGATCTGCCAACACTTGGACCCACACCCACTGTCATTGTCTGGCACCCAGAGGAAACCAAACACACTATAACTACCATGCCTCATGTCATTGGTTAGAGGAGCACCGGGTGCAACTATGGTCTGTTCAGCTGCAGCTTTGGTTTTACACTTAGCCAGGGAACATTGTTGCCTGCTCTCCTCTCGTGAGGTTGTCTGTTGTACCTGCCAACGAAGTGTTACCGGGTGGCACGATGGAAAGGCAACTGCTACAACTGACGCTTACAGGAACTGCAACCCAGTTCCAGCTGCACTTAGCAGTGTAACCCCAAGGGTACGAGCTCAAGCTGCCCATTAACTGGAGAGGCCTCACCTCCCAGTTCCCTCCAGCACTATATTCCATCTTCCTATCAAGACCGCTAGCCGACCTCGTCCAGTGGTCACAGACATCCGCCTGGGACGTGTTGTACCACTGGAACTTACCAACCCCTGGTTCCAGTGTCGCAGGGCCAGGAGCCTTCCACGGGCTTAACTCGGCTCCAGCTCCAGTCACCAGCAGCAGACCAAGGAGCTACTCTGGGCCCCAGCATGCACAGGTAAACCAGTGGCAGTTTGCTGACCGCTCCACCAGACAGTCGAAACCTCTACTGACTAGATACATTGCCGTCAGGTCAAAGTCAGCTCGGATGTGCTTCTGACATGCACGACAAAACTTTGATCGCGGTGATCCCTCTTTACCAAAAGCCATCGTGCATCAAGCTTTTTCTTTAATATATCACTTCGCACATCCAACTGAAACAACAAACGTTGAGATATTTAGTTATGCAAAGTTACACTTTTTTGCTGGTTACAGAATATGTGTTTACTCCTATTCCAGTATAAATTTAAGACTTGGCTATAAGCTGGTGTTACACGCTATGCATTACACTTAATGAAAAATATTTTGGTATGGGCCAGAATCAATTGCACAAAATGATATAACAGGGCTACGGGGCTAGTGATGTGGTGCATAGACTGCAGGTTTCATGCTTCGTGCATTACCATGTTTCACACCAACTATGACAAGTTGGCTTTGTTTTGTGTACATGTTGAACAATACGTTAACTTTGTTGTAGAGGGTTCTTTTCTATCGGTGCTCACAAATGTGTTTCAGTATGTAGAGTTTAAAAATGTATTGTGCTAATGGATGTTTGACGGACCAAATTTATATTTTGTTGTATGTAGTGTTTTGCTATATGTAATATTTGTTAAGGGAGATTTTACTAAATAGGCATTTTACCGGAACCACTGCAAATTTTTCTGTACAAGCATTTTTTATACATGAAGAATCCACTGTACAAACTTTAGTTGGTAATGTAAAGTATTTTTTCTAAGGAGCAATATATGTTAGGATTTTAGCTGCAGCGGTGTGACAGGTGGGCAGGCTGTAGGGCAGGGTGAGCATGTATACATCATGCAGTGAGCTGGAGGAGGTGTGTTGTGTTGTGCGCAGAGTTGGTCCAACAGCAGGGCACCATCCCAGGGCTCGTCGCCACCAGCATCTCCGTGCCCATTGTCTCGAGCATGCCAACTATCTTCACCAACCAGTTGCAGCCCACAGGTGAGGCTTTCACGTGCTGCGAGTGTGTGATGCGAGCAGACTTAGGCCTCGTCCAGAGAGTGCTTTGTTCTCTTGCTCTTGTGGATGTCGCTGATTGAGTGCTCTCTGATCATCTCAGTTTGTTAAAGAGAACATGAAAGCATGAAAGCACAAAGTTGTATAATTGCTGTGTGTCTCGTGCTTTCTGGCAGCTGCCACATTCTTTGAAAACTATTGTGTGAATTTATTCCAGATAGTGGGTAGGTTAAATATTTTTATGGAATCATATTTAATGAGATAACTTTTTTGAAGTGCACTATATTTTAGTTTGTGATAATGTTTAATTGTTTTAGCCATAATAAGTGTTTGTGCTCATTAAGAAAATTGGACAATAAAATCATTTCAGCTTCAAAAAGGACTTGAAATTTAAAACAAGTAACAGGTTAGTTTTTAATATTTTTTCGATTGTCTGTGCATATTTTTGCACTCATTATAAGTGCTGTTGAAAGCTTTTATATAATATGCTGTGTTTATGAAAAAGTGAGCACGTCGTCTTTTAGTAAAGTGTGAAAGTCACATCTTCATTTTATTATTTATTTGCTACAAATAAAACATATGATGCAGGAATTGAATCATTATATTAGTCAGGGTGTCCACCAAACTGTGAAAACCGGGAAAAAGTATTTAATTGGAAAATAGCCTTGAGAAACCTACAAGATTTTGGAGTTGTATCCGTCTGCTGGGAAAACTTTGAATGTATATTATTTTCTGATTTACTGCCGCATGTTGTCTTAAAATGTGTGTGAGTAACATAAGTTACATATATTACAGTTAGCTTTGCCATGTGTAGCGTGCCGCAGGTGTGAGTCATGTCCTTCACCCACCCCGATGATGTGACGTCCTAAGATAGGGTGTCGCGGAATAGCTGAAGCATGGACTTCCAACCCTCCTTTTCCAGTTACAAGCTCATTCCGTGCTCATATGTATGCACCACGTTTTTGAGGTTTGATTCTGTCACAGCGACAAGGGGCTCAAGTGTCCGGAAGTGTCCTGGGGTAAGGACGATAGTCATTGGGGTCCGAACTTAGAGGGCACAGGAGTGTGAAGTTCAGGACATCTTCCACCTGCATGACGACAGTGTACAACTCCTCAAAGGTTAGGATTTGTTCCCCAATGCCACGTACCAAGTGGGTTTGAAGGATTTGACCCCGGTCTCCCACAAGCCTCCAAAGTGAAGGGTAACATCTGGGTTGAAGTGCCACGTCACTCGAAGAGGTGTGAAAGCATCGACAACCCTTTTCTGGTGAGAGGATGATGTCAGAAGCTGCTGGCTGGAGTTCCATCAGCCAGTTGTGGACCCCGACAAAGTTCGTCCCACAGTCACTAGATCTTGGAAAACCTTCCTCGACGAGAAACAAAATGTTTGTAGGCAGCCAGGAAAATATCAGTGGCTAGGTCAGACGCAACTTCCACATGGACTGCCTTTGTGGCACAATGAACGAATATGCAGAGATAGGCCTTCAACACTGATGACTTGCGAGTCTTGCTGGTCCTTATCAGAATGGACCATGCATAATCCATCAGTCTTGCTGGTCCTTATCAGAATGGACCATGCATAATCCATCCCTACCTTAGCAAATGGCTTCACCTGTTGAACCCTCAAGGCAGGTAGATTGCCCATTAGGGGTGTGCACGATGATGTTTTTGCCCTCCAACAGGGAACACAGTAGCCCAATTGCAGTGTGATGGCATGTTTTTCTGAGAGGATCCAACATTTTCCCCTCAGAATGCCCTGCAAAGTACAAATTCCAGGGTACTAATTCCTTTCATTGTAGTGTTCAATGATGTCAGTCAACACGTGGGCCTTGGTGAGCAGCACTTAATGCTTGTGATCGAAGGGAAAGTCAGAGTGCTGTAGTTTACCTCCTTCCCTCAACAGACCATCAACAAAAAGAACTAGTTTTCGAATAGAGGGAGAAAGATGTGTACCCTTCTGCACAGAAGCAATCTCTTCTTTGAATGACACAGACTGCACGTGCAACAATAGAACGTGAAGGGACTTGTCTAACTCACTAGGGGTAAAGTGCCCAGTTAGACGATTTGCACAAGCATTACAGCATTTTTGAATAAAACTCAGCACAAATGACATGACTCGAAGCAACTTTGTCAAACTGCTAAAATGTGTTAGCAAATTTCCAAACTCGTCAACTGAAACAAATGTTCCCAAAACTTTAACCTTCTGCTCAAGCAGGACTGGGTCAGTGACTAAAGTTTCAGAACAGGATGGCCATTGAGCAGGTGGTTCACGTAACCATGCTGGATCAGTCCACCACAGAGGATGGCTTACTAGCTGAGAGGGCAAGAGCCCACGAGAAGCACAATCTGCAGGATTGGACTCTTGATGCGACATGCTTCCACCAGGATGGATTGGTGAGGTGACGAGTTCGCCCAAGAAAGAACAATCTGCGAGTTTGTCCAGGCACTGATAGATGACAAGGTGATGGCAGGGGTGAACAACTCTACCTCATGATGAAGTAGACGAGCTAACAATAAAGCCCCACAAAGCTCCAAGCATTGGATGGACTGAACATTGACTGGAGCAACCTTTGACTTGCCAGCGACTAAATGTGTGGCGACTCCTGTAGGTGTGGTGAGGTGTAAATAAACCACTGCAGAGTAACCAATCTCTGAGCTACCAGAGAAGCCATGCATTTAGTATGAGAAACCTGCAGGGCCAATTACTTGTTGGGCGACAACTGGTAGCTCACTTTTGAACTGGCTCCACTTTCTCGATAATATTACCTGGGGGTTTAGCATCCCAATCAAGTTTCTCCAGCCAGAGAGTCTGGATGAGGTTCCTGAATGAAGTGTTTCAAAAACATGGTGAGAGGAGAGAGCCACCCAAGAGGATCAAAAATCCTTGCCACTTCTGACAAGATGTTTATCTTGGTGGTCTCTTTGTAGCTAGCCTGTATTTTGTATGAAAAGCAATCAACGGTGGGATTCCATTGCAGCCCTAACACCTTTACAACATGACTGTCTTGATCCAAACACAGGGCTTCTGGTGCTTCATCATCTTCCACTCGGAGCAAGGCAGAATAGTAGCTGACAAACTTTCGCAATTTAAAACCACCAACAGCGAGCAATGAAATCAACTCCCTTTTGCAGGGCCAAAACAGAATGAACAGAATTAGAGCAGTGACCACGTCATCAACATATACGTCTGACTTTGGTACATTTGCAGCAACAGGAAATTGCTTTTTCTCATCCTCGGCCAGCTGCTACAAGGTGTGAAGTGCCAAGTATGGAGCAGAGGAGACACCGTACATCACCGTCTTTAAACGATAATCTTCCACGAAATCCCTGTCATCAAAGCGCCACACAATACGCTGAAGATCCTGATGGCTAGGCCATACTGCTATCTGTCTATAAATTTGCTTAATATCAGCTGTAAAAACAATATGCAGCCTCACCTTCAACAACACATCAATGATGTCACATTGCAACCTAGGTCCAGTCGAAAGAACATCATTAAGTGACACACCTGTTAACTCTTTAATGATGCATCATACACAACACAAAGTTTTGTGGTTGTGCTTTCGGGTTTGATGACACAATGGTGTGGGATGTAATATGTAGACAAGGACAACAATTCTGAAATGGGCACCTTCTCCATATGTCCCTCTCCAAGGTTGTCCCTCATGAAGTCAGAATACATCTGTTTCAATGGTGGATCCCCCTTGAAGCACCTTTCCAGTCAAAGCAACTGATTCACAGCTTGTGGCCGAGATGCACCCAACTCTGGCATCGACAAGCGAAAGAGCAGACACATCACGTACCTACCAGTAGCATCATGCCTGTGGGTATCAATAAACTTCTTCGAGATATTTATGTTTTACTGGTGGGAACTCCTCATCCTCTCAAAACCACCTCATGACATCCTCCAAGGGGCTCAATGTCAACAATGAAATGCAATAGGATGCTGAAGACACCAGGAGGTTCTGCTTCTACCTTGCCTATCAAGATCCACCCAAAAATTGAATCTAGAGTCATGGAAGAGCCATCGATTTTACCTCCAGTAAGGAATTTAGGAACAAGATCTGCCTGTATAAGTTGATCAACAGGTTGAGGAACATCAAAAACTGTATCAGTAAGCGTCAAATGGGCAACCAAGCGGTGCACCTCACCTCACTGGATAACTGAACACGTGAGAGTTTACTGGTTATATGAGGGAGAACAAACTCGTTGAGAGCAAACTGCATGTCAGGAGTTTTTCAAGGGGTTACTATAATGGACAAGAATGACTTGGCCACATTGACAGCTGCATTAGACAATCATTGGATGGGATGATGCATCTTCTTACAAGCCGAACTAAGGCTTTTGCAGCAGAAGGGCTCTGACAACATAAGGTGTTCCAGCTGCATCACAGATGTGTACCTGGACTGTGGGCAGGAGCACCACAGAGGATGGTGTTGAAAGTACTGGTGTAACAGCAGACAGAGTTGTGGGCTGCAAGTTACTAGACTGAGAGGAACCTGCTTCAGCCTGCGATGGTAAGTTGCCTTCCTCAGCCTCCTTGGAGTCAAAATGTAGCAATGTGTGGTGGCAAGCACCACATTGATGACACGACGAGGACAATGGACAACCTTTGGAGCACTTGTAAAGTTTGTGAGCACCTCTACACAAATAACACTCTCCTTGGATAGAACTTGCCAAGCACTTCGACAACTGGTTGCTGGACTGGTAACGAGGCTGTCTCCACAAGGGCACTGCAGGTGTAGGGTGTGCCCCAAAGGTCTTGGTGGCTGCTGCATTCACTGTCTCCTGGGCATGACAGTGCTTCTCAAGGAACGAGATGAATTTAGCCAGTGTGTGTATCGCACAACCAAGTGTGAGCTCCTACTGTGTTTGAAGATGAGCATCTAAACACTTGAACATTATTGGTAACAACACTAAGTCCCACTTTTCTACTGGGACATCAAGGGCCTTAAGTACAGACTCATTCTCAGTCAAGATGCTCAAAACAGTCGATGCAATGTGTGGTAATGCCTCCACATGTACGTTAACAAGAAGTTGCTTGTTCTCGTAACTGCCCACCAGCAATTTCCAAGCAACCTCGAAATTAGCCTCAGACAAGGGTAAAGGTTGGATCATACCAAGACGCTCCCCTCTAAGTGCACTCTTCAAATATGCCAGCACCAAGGACTGTGTTCCTTGGTGCTGGCAGTGCCTTGAACCTGGCATTTAGACTCATCTGTAAGGGCATCTACAAGTTCAGTTTTGAAGAAAGACTGAAAGGCATAAATTCTCTGCTCACAGGTTACTGGGTACACCTTGACGTGAACAAACTAAATACAAATTGTAGTGTAAGTCTGGTTTTGGCTTGCTGACCAGGCTCTGTAAAATCTCCACTGATCTCCCACACCAGGCGGGCTGATCAGAGTCGGGGAGCTGTTTGGGTCACCAATGCCGCCACTGGATGTGCGTCCACACAGGAATGGACGGAAGTCACTGTTTATCCCAGCAATGGAAGCAGTGCTGTGGAATAAGGCAATAACTTGAGACTGTCGCCCCTCTCTGGGTGAAGGTGTTACTAGTGGTTGTGGCTCCTCTGTTCCTCCACACTGTTCCTCCACACCGACACTGGAAACAATGCTGTGGTAGTTCGAAAATTAACAAATGGCCTTCTAATGGGTGTGTGAAAATATGACGGACCCCTGAAGGGGGTGGCGGAAGTTAATTCTGTAGTTAAAAATTCCCCGGTCCTTGTCAAAGGTGTACATAGCAACACGTATTTAGCAGGCACGCAGACAGATGCTCCAAGAAATAAAAGCTGAGATGTAGGAAACAACAGTATGTTTATTGAAGTCTCAATAAACATGTGGCACGTGCTACCTCCTACCAGGCAATCGAGTGCTGAAGGTTATTACCTGGTGCTAATGGAGAATTGGAAAGAATTCGCTGGATGAGAGAATATATAATACTTTTAAACTGTCTAATAAAGATGTCTTGAGGCGACAAAGTGAATTTAATGTATTGGTAAGCGTGCTAGCTAGTTGACTGTTCGTCGTCGGTGAAGTAGCCACAAGGGGCGTACTCAATGCTTCAAAGATCTCGGTGTCCCAGCACTGACAGCAGTGCTGTGGGATAACACAAGAGATGGAACAAGAATGACTGTCAAACTCGGCAGCGTCCTGACTTATAAAGTGGAAGTGTGTTGGCTGCCGGCGCGGGGTCCGGGGGAGGCATGACATTCTCCTTCCCTGGTTGGCGTGGGAATACTCTGGTCAGTGTTTCTGCTTCGTGCCTCGTTTGTGGTGCTTGGCTTTACCCTAGGTCTGGGCAGCTTGTGGGCTCTCAACACTGGAGTGGTTGGGGGGGGTTTGTGACGGCTGGGTTGCGTATCCTCCAGGTGAATAGAATACACTTATATATTCCTACTGCCTGTAGGGTAGGCAGTGTGTCACGTCTGTAGTGGTGGAAGAGGTACTCTGGGTGAAAAATCGTAATCATATTAGATTAGATGTATACGCGTCACACGTCACCCAGAAACTTTTATGGTTCACTTTGTCCATGGCATCCAAAGGGTCTCTTCTTGACTATGAAAACTTGTTTTGTGTTTTACATACACACACCAAGAACACTGTAGCATGCCCGTGTTTTACCGCCAAGATCAGGAACAATTGAACAATTGAAATGTGCACTAAAACGTCAATGTGGACAAAATCCAGCCGTGGAGGACATAAATTGCTGTCCCAAATTTAGCCTTCTCAAATAAACTGTCCACCAGATGACTGTACAACAAATTTCAGTGAGAATATGATCGACTGGTAACAGTTGCACACACAACTCAACTTACTGCAGTCATGTCCAACATGAAACTGTTCTCTTCTTCCTGTAGCTCAGGATCGCCAACCCTTGAGACAGCATTGACAATTGACAAACGCACACTAGGTCAGGCGTGCGGGAAATTTAAAATGGGTCATGCATAAGTATGAAGAGGTCAGTGAAAGAAAGTACACAAATTTCTGCCATGAAATTACTAATGATCTAATATTCTAATTAATCCATATTTCCAACGTCGCAAGTCCAAACAGTCTGTCAAAATGTAGTGAAGTTATATGAATGAAACTGAGAATACCAAAACGTGGTAAGGTTTCAATGTACATTCTTTTCTTTGCCTTACTACAGCATGTCCGTTTGAGACCACATTTCTTTCATGTGTACAGTAAAACTTCCTTTTCTGAAATAGGCTGAAAAGTTAAAAATTTAAGCTTAATGACAAGGAAATTTTCTAAAGAGGGTCAAATTACATTGGTGTGTATAGAGCAGGCAAAATTATGTACATATATTAAGTGGAAACCTTTATGAAAGTAAAATTTTCGTAAGAGTTTTATGTAGCTTGTAGCAAAAGTCAGTTGCCACAGATTTCATTACTTCTATAGGGTAAGTGTTTTTAATCAGTTAATTTTATTATAGGCTGTTCACTGTAAAATGAGCACCTTTTTAAAGCCCTGCATAAGTTCTACTTGTATGTACATTGTGTATTCTTCCACCTTATGTAAAATTAACATTACCATGGGCCTCATCGCTTTATTCATGCGTCGTACAAGTGAAACTGTGAAATTATAAGAAAAGCAAATGTTTTACAAATGTACTAATTTTACATTCTGATACATCAAAAAAACAGAAAGCGCCAAAAATAATTTAAGTTATCACAAATGGTAACATAACACCTTCTATTCGGCGTTAAGATATGGAACTACTTTCCATTCATTGTTACCAACTTTACTGGGCACATGTCACTCAGTTCACCCATTAAAATATATGCAGGTATGGATAGTGACTTTTTTAAGATTAGTTCTAAAAGTGCTCACTTTATCGTGAACAGCCTTTATAACATTGTATTAGCTTACTGAAGGAGTTACTGGCAGTAGGTGTGTGACATGTAGTGGCAACATGGATATGGTGTTACAGTGAATCAGCTGGCAGCGCCACCTCCCCACATGATGGGCATGCCACCACCGCACTTAGCACAGCAGCCACATTCACAACCACAGCAGCAGCCTCAGCCCCAACCACAGCCGCAGCAACATCTGATAGCCCAGCAGGTACAGCTGCCCCCGCCAGGGGTGCACATCCCATCGCACCCTGGCCCGCTGGTGCCCCAGCAACAGTCGCATCACATGCAGGTCAGTTCTCCTCGCTCAACTTTCCCTCGCAACATCCGCTAAAGATTTATTTCACAAATGATTTAATAATGCAAGCAAGATCCCATCATCCTGAGTAACACAAGATTGGTGTCCTCCTGTCTATTGTTGCCTTCTGTAAGTGCGTGGGTTTGCTGGTGACATCCTGCCCCCCAATTCACTTGCTGGAGACCAGTACAGTGTAACCTCGTTGCTGCAATCCCATTTATTTAATTTTTCCGTAACAGTTGGTTTTTTTGACAGTACCAAAAAATATCATATGACGCGTGCCACTTGTACAACTAATCTAATACAATTACGACTCATCGCCACGAGTACCTCTTCCACCACAACAAGCGAGAGTGACACGTTGCCTACCCTACAGGCAGCAGGAATCTATAAGTGTATTCTATTCACCTGGAGGATACGCCACCCCTCTACTCCGCGCTGAGAGCCTAGACCTCAGGCAAGGCCGAGTGCCAACGACGAAGCACGAAGCAGTAACGCTGACCAGAGTATTACCACGCCAACCAGGGCAGGAGGACTAGTGATGGGAAAATCAGTGACTTTGTCGTCTCAACCGTACTCGTGACATTGACGATGCAGTATCTGTGACATTTATTGGTGACGGTGACTCACGGTGACGTGCATTGTGCCTGTGGTTAACGAGGCGAGATGTTACCTACTCCTACCAGTGCCGTGTTATCGACCGCGCTAAGCACAGCTGTTACAGGTGACTCCTCAAGCGTAACAAGCCAAATTAGAAAAATATTAGCAAACCAGTAGCTTCCAATCTCATAGCAAAAAAAAATATTTTTTTTTTTGTTTTTCTTATTAATATATTTTGTTATTTATCAGATTAGTTGCCTCGCATCTGCAAACCAGCTTGTTTATTTTGTAAAAAATGTGTTAAAAGTTTTTTCTTGTGAAGTAGTTACAAGTTTGGAGATTCGTAAGGGCAGATATGGAGACCGTTTATTTTCTACGAATTAAAATACAATATTGTTATAGTTTTTTCATAGAATTATGGCTGTGACCAATATATACAATACTATTGAATTATGTACAAACTTTGCTTTAGAAAAATTTTACTGTGATATTTATAAGCATAATAGTTTAGAAATTTAAACAGAAATTTTCTCTTTTATATCAAGGTGATACTCCATACTGTTGTTTCCTACCGTTCAGCTTTTATTTCTTAGAGTATTTATCCGTTTGCCTGCTAGATACAGGTTGCTATGTACACCTTTGACAAGGACCGGGGAATTTTTAACTACCGAATTAACTTCCGCCACCCCCTTCAGGGGTCCGTCATATTTTCACACACCCATTAGAAGGCCATTTGTTGCTTTTTCGAACTACCACAGCATTGCTTCCAGTGTCGGTGTGAAGGAACAGAGGAGCCACAACCACTAGTAACACCTTCACCCTTAGAGGGGCGACAGTCTCAAGTTATTGCCTTATTCCACAGCACTGCTTCCATTGCTGGGATAAACAGTGACTTCCGTCCATTACTGTGTGGACGCACATCCAGTGGCGGCATTGGTGACCCAAACAGCTCCACGTCTCTGATCAGCCCGCATGCATGGGGGATCAGTGGAGACTTTACAGAGCCTGGTCAGCAAGCCAAAACCAGACTTACACTATAATTTGTATTTAGTTGTTTGCATCAAGGTGTATGCAGTGACCTGTGAACAGAGATTTATGCCTTTCAGCCAGAGGCACGGCCGAAAGCGTAGGGAAACGACATGCAGCACACCTTGCCGCTAGACAGTTGAGTGCACTTCCTCAACCTACACCGGAAAGGCATGCGGAACAGGACTGCGTCGCCCAACTCAGGGACGAATCAATATCGACTGCTCCAGTTCTGGTATTATTTGTATCTCCGTGCATATGCATTCACCGTGCTTTTAGTCTAGCGGACAGGATCTGCCATGACTATCCATCTAACCTGTCACGCGTCACATATATAAACAATGTTAAAATAACTCGTATGTTATGACAATTTTCCGATAATGGTCTCTGCCAATATGGATTTCTATAAGTTTGCACAGGTAAACTGTCTTGACTGTCTTTAGGATTGGCTGATTTTATTTTGCTAGTAGATATCGAAACATAGATATCCTGTGGTATAGTTGGGTGTGGTGAGTATATATTGTTATTTTTGTAGGCCGAAACTTTGAGGGTTGCATTTGTTCAAAAAACTTTAACAAGAAGGACTTGATGAAACTGGATTGGCTGGTTAGGTTAGGTTTAGCTTGCTAGGTTAGTAGGTTAGACAACATACTGTATGTTAAATTGCATGCATTAAGTATTCACGAACAATCTTTAAACCATTTGGCATAGGGGATATTTACAACAAATAATCAACAAGTAATAGTTATGAAGTTGTTATTATTTTATCAAATAGTCATTATATGTAATTAAAACATTTACTTCAGCTATTGTGGAATTACATTGCATCTTAAGAGTTTATTTCTTCCAGTAGGTTATCCACACTTGAGCAGTCTGAAGATAAGTGAAATGTGGAGTTTTGACTTAAATTTCGCCTACAGAGGTTTGTAGTGAGATATCTTCACAGCAGATCTATACGTGGTGTTGTTTCTTACATCTATACACAGCGCTTTGCCTGGTTTGTTGCACTTTCGAACATTGTGGTCTCATTTAAGACATGAGAAACATCTGCCTACGTTTTTCAGTTTATCAAATCTTTCATTGTAGTTCTTTCTTTGTTGGCAATCTTTGGTACGTGTTCTTGGTTCTCACAGAATACGCGGAATGAATGTTGGATTCTTTGATCTTTGGTTTAAATGTATTAGATCTAGACTTGGTGTTCAGATGAAGAGTACCTGCTGTCGGTATGTAAGCTGTTGTCAGAAAAGAATTTCTTCGTATTATCTGGTTAGTAAAAGCACTTCCTATTTCTTTTATGAAAGCCATCAAGAGTTATATGTTACTTTCTTGAATGTTTGATCTTTTGGCATGAATAAACCAACAATGATAGAGGTCATCTGGAAAGACTCGAAGGAGCTTGGGTGCCAGTAATTTTCCATATGCTACATGCACATCTTCCCCTAGTGCTGTAAGTGCTTGAATCTGTAGTTGACACTACATATGTGTTATTCAGGTCCTCCGGTGTGTCAGAAAGTGTTGGTTGTAAATGTTCCAAGTTATCTAGATGTGCTTGAACGATCCTATTTTATCACAATAACGTGATTTGAGAATAATATTTGTCCGTTCGTATGTGTCTGCTGTTACCACTATACTGTTTACTAAACTTTTGGTTCACCACGAGAAATACATATTTGTTGATAGGGGGTGTGGATACATTCTTGTCTACTGGTGACTCAAACTGCTCCCAAATGCAGACCTGCCAACTTTTACGGTTCTGCCGTAATTTTTACGGGTAAATCCATTTCTTATGTTTTTACGGAAGCGGCACAAATTTTACATTTTAAGTTTCTGCCGGCCTGGAATTTATGTTTGTCATGCTGGCCGTCTCGGTTGTCAGTCACAAATACCTTTACTGATGTTGGTGGTTGCACATTTCTCAAATTACTTCATGCCAGAAGGAGACTGGGGGGTTTTGCAGGCCGAGTCAGTGAGAATTTTTTGTCCTAGTCACGTATCGTCACCTCTGCCTTACCCTCCCTGTCGTGTTTTACTCCCCTCTCCTTGCCTCTTTTGTTGTAAAAACAGCGGCACATTACGGACACAACAGTCTTGTAGTGTGTGCAAATAAAATGTGAACTTATATTACCATATTTTGGCGAGTAAGGCTGTGTGCGTGGATAGGCCACTTACAAAGTTTTTGATGAAAAATTTGGGATAATTATATTATATTTCAAATAAGCCGCACTAAATTTTTGTATTACCATATCACTCGGGTGGTGGCGGCGGCCCTTGTGGCGGACGGTCGTGATCGTCGGGAGCCTGGGTGGCTCAGTTGTTGATGGTTTCGTGCATCTACTGGGGGTGGCCCAACGCTCAAGGCGGAGAATGTTGGGGGTAACCCGAGGTGCTGAAACGTGCGAAGTGTGGCGAACCACTCCACTGCTGGATTCTACGGGCTGTCAACTGTAGATGCGTGTGGAATGTAATGGAACAGCACTGGGACTTGGAAGCAATGGCGTCGCCCTTCACTCGTGGGCTAGCGGATTCGCCTCTACAACTGGTAGCTCCTGGATGTCCCGCAGAGCGCTGTTCACCTACGACCGATGGAGATTTTGGAGGAAGGGGAGGGATGGACTACCCCACGCATTTCTCCCTACCTTCACCTGTGATGTGGAGCTTCTGATGTCTGCGCAGAAGAGCAAAGATGGAGTAGATGCCATGACTGAGCTGCCGGGATTTCTTGCGCCCTCGGCTGGAAGCTTATGGACCCTGCATGAAGTCACTGCTGTCGATGTTGCAGTGCAGGTAGTCAGGCTGCTCGCACAAGAACATGGATGGCAGTTCCACCTCAAGGGTGCATGTGCCTTTAACATGCTGGCCCAAAACCTCGCCACCTCTCTACTAGATTCTTCACTCCAATATTAAACAGCATGGACTCCACACCTGCTATCTCCTTTAGCATTTACACTAGTGCTCCCACGAGTTTACCTCCTTTTCTGTCGGTATGGGTTTTACCATGTCTATGTGGTTTTTATCATACCTCTTCTTAATATAGCAATAACGTCATACACTTAGGGAGGCAGGCATGGCTCCAAAGTGATGGCTATGACTGCCCATTCCTTCTCGGGCCGCGATTCCCGCCTCCTTTGTATTCAATTCTCTCTCCATTAGGCGTAAGGGGCTCAGCCCTGAGATGTAATTAGAACCCGACCCTACCTTCGGTCTTACACTTAACACAAGTTAGTTTAGAAAAGGAATGAAAAAAGAAAAAAAGTGATTGTAGGTTGTAAGTAGTGGGAGCATAAGGATCTTGGATAATTTTAGTTTTTTTCTTACAGTGTAGTTTGGGTAAGGGTTTCGGTTAGTACATAAGTAGCTTTCACGTTTATTTTCATTCTGTTAGCTCCTTGTCATTAGAAAAGACACATCACAAATTCACATACTGCAGAAATTATTGTTGGATTTCTTGAAAGAGTTTTACTCAAGATTTGTGAAACCAAGTGCAGTCAAGAACATTGATTTGCTGGAAGTAAATTATCATGATGAGGCCAATCTAAAACAAACCAGTGACTTAGTTGTGGGATGTGCTACACAAAGAATTGTTACCATTCGACCAGAACAAGAAAAAGAAACATATTTTTGATAGTCCACAAATACTACATATCTGCTTGTGAATATATTATTCACGAATTTCCTTTGAAGAGTGAAATTCTTAAAACAGCACAGGTTGCTCAAATTGAGAACATTGAAAGAGTAAATTTCATTGATGTAAAGTATTTCATTGACTTGTTTCCTATAATTTTACCTGTCAAAAGTGGTGAATCCAGAGATGTTGCTGTAGATGAGCTGCTAAAACAGTTCACGTCTCTGCAAATGGAAGAGTTGCCAGCAATTATTTCCAAGCAAGACAGAATTGATGCTGTTTGGGCATGCATTGGTAGCATAAAAAATGCACACACTTCTTTGAAGTAGGAGAGAATCTCCAAAGTCGTGTTGGCTATTCTGTTGATGCCACACAGCAACGCTGTATGTGAGCGATTTTTTAGTGTGTTTAAAAAAAATAAAACTGCGTTCAGGTCATCATTAAGTTGTAGAACATTTCAAAACATTTCTGTTCTAAAGAGCATTTATCCAGTGTGTTACAACAGAAGCTATAATGAAGATTTTCTGAGAAGAGCTAAGAGAGCAACTTCACAATATTTGCAGAGCCAAAGTGAACTGCCATTACTAGGATTTTTGACATGGGGAATTTATATTTTATGTGACTATCATTCATGTAGATTGTGTAATAATGATGTGGTGTTTTGTTGAATTCTATAGGCCCGTGACAGTTATGAACTGAGTTTCCAGAAGTTCTGTAATTAGTCTGATAAGTGTTTGCAAGTATTTGCATTGGGATTGTTTTAACTTACATGAGAGTTGGCGGGGGAAAAAAAAAAAAGAGGTTTGGTAAAGTAAATTTGCATGGAATTTATATAGTAGAATTTGTTTATTTTATGTTGTACAAAAATTAATTTTGTACATTATTTTTGGTTTAGTAGAATTGTATTATTTTGCATATTGTGTTCTGTTTGTGTATATGTATTTTTTCCACTTATTTATGTAGAACAGCTGTGTTTTACTAACTAATGTGAAATGGTGCGAGCTATTTAGGCACTATTTGGAGAATTTTAAGATCTTACTGATAGACAACTTAAAGTTGGCAGATCTGCAAAAGCATGACCATGTTTCAATATCTCCCGTAAAAGATTCTAATTTAATAGTGGGAAGTTTCACTTTGGATGTGATCACTGGTTGGGTTGATTGCAGATCCGTATCGTGTAAATTGTCCTTGGTGTTTTTCTTTACAAGGAGTGTTGTAGCCTTGTGAAGTGCACACTTTTTGTTTTCAATATGTTAGTTACAAATTATCACATATTGTATTTTGAATTATCCATCAAATCGTGAATGTTATTGTGTACAAGAGTTAAATTTTACAAACTTTCTTGTAAACGACTTGATAGATGCTCTATTTCATCCACCGTTGTGGTTTCATTACACTCATTTACACACTGGACAAAATGTGTAATGTTAGAACGTTGAATTTTGTTTTTTCATTTTAATTTTTTTCCATTTGTTATTTCCATCTTAAGTAATAATGTTCTTGTTTTATACATGTAACTAGTAATTAATAATAAATATTATGTTCGTTTCACCACTATAGACGACTTAATATGTTGAAGTGATTCAGTAAATGTATAGAGGCTTACCAACTCTGGATAACGTGAAAATAGATTGAAAATTCTCTTCATTTGTGTTGTGACGTGATTGTCTCTCACATTCCCGGAGTTTCTGCACCATTAAATGTTATTGCTTGCTATTAACATTTCGTGAAAGTAAAGAGAATTTTACGATCATCATACTCTTTATTTATTCTCAAAGATACCTGTCTACATAGAGGACACATACAGAGTAAAACGTTATAGGCTCGTACTGCAAAGGTTGTTTTTCTATAAATCTGCAACAAGCTGTGCCATCGCATCTGTTTGAGATAAACAAGTCGTGTGGGTTTGATTTATGCTAATTCATTCCTCTATTGCTTTAACTTTTGCAAACCACGAACAATTAAACTAATTGAAGTAAATTCGTTGTATTTATGAAATGTAGGTAGTGATATGATTTTCAATTGCAATACACTTGTTTATTTAATTGCTTGTTTGCATTATATCATATTTGATGTTTATGTTTAATAAAACAAAATAAAAATATTCAAACACACACAGTTTTCCAATGCACTTTGTTTGTCATAACTTTCATCTTTTCCTGTACATTTCACGTGTTCGTAAACGTGGTTTTCTAGATGCCATGTTGTAAACGCGAAACTATCGTAATAAGTATTATTGATTATGTGAAAATGTTAAATGATACGTGTCAGGTAACTGCAAAAATGTAATTACTACTTGGCCCGTTTACTTCTATGTCGCAGGTCGCAACATGTAGCTGCTCCCATCACTGCTAACAGACATTTTTGTCAGTGAACAAAATACTGTAATTAAAAATGTTTTGTTTTAATGGTTACAAACATATTCAGAGAACAATGAAACAATTTTTAATTAAATATGTTGCTTATCGTCACAGAATGAACAGGCTGTGGATAACAACTAAATTGTCTGAGAAATTTTCTGAAAAAAATATTTCCTCAAACAAAAATGAAGTTACAAAGACTCTGTGCTGAAGTTGGCCCACACTGTGTGGTGAGAAAATGGTGCATATTTTGTTGACCAAGAAACAAAAAATAACGTGCTGCTGAACAGAACTATAAGGTTGAAAGTTGATGCATGTTGCATTTCGCGCTTAGAGAAAGCACCGACTTCGCCCCATCAAAAAGTTGCAATAATCACTGGACAAGCAACCTCCAGAGAAAACACTGTAATGGAGGCAGAACACATGGTACTACCAAGTTGACAGAGCCTCAACACAACCTCCAACAACGTGTTCTCTGCTTTTAGTGTTGCCTAAACTCTAATGGAAGCCGTCACGTCATTGCCCCTCCTCGAAGAAGTAGCCCGCTTCACTGTGCTGCTCCCGCTAGGAGAACAGCGCACAGTTCAATCTTCGCGCCGCTGTAGGGAAGCGAGCCAGCCTCCAGGAGTGCATAAGGGCAGGATGTGTCAACGGCTCACGCCGAGAGCCGGTCCAGATAAGGATCCAGGGACTCATGTGTGATGACATAAGCTCCACCTCCGAGAGGCGTAGCTAATTCCCTCGCACCTCTCTGAATGCCTGGAAGTAGGACAAATTAGTATAAAAGGCACCCCAGCCTAGGCCTCAGGAGTGACTTCACCTGCACCGTCCTGACTGTGAAAGCCGTTGGTGTTAACACTGGGCAGAGTCGTTCACCCGCGCCAGTGACCGCTGCTGATTCAGTGGTTCATGACAATGCCATCCAGTTCAGATGGACCAGCAACAACCTCTCCGGCTGCCTCGAGCAACGTCGGAGGGTCACCACTGTCCAGAGAACCTGAATCTCTTTAGCCTCCACCAACAGCAACCAGCATCATCTATGACTACCAGAAGGTCGAACAAGACATCATCCTTACCAGTTCCTCCACTTCTTCCTTCCTCTCTACCACCAGGTATTGAAGGTCATGCCGACAACTTCCCCTCTAGACAACCCTTAAGGCCCTAGCCCGGCCACGTCTTCTCCTCTTGGATGAAGCACCCCAATTGACTTACCACGTCTTAGGTCCTTTCCGGACAAACCCAGTTAGTTGATTAGGAATTAATTATTGGTCTAATTTTATCATGTAATTATTTTTTTCAAGTCGGTCATTTATACGTCATACCAGTTATTGTATCCAGGTTGCCTCCACCTGGTAGTTAACATAATTAACTTCTGCTTATTAAATTTAAGAATAATAAGTTATTTTTGTATTATTGAGGAGAGTGTGACTCCATGTGTACGTACACATAATTTTCTTGACAATACTTTTCAACTTTCAAGTAAAAGTGTATTATCCCAGAGTATATTAATCTTGATATTTGGTATTATTGAACACCTTTATATACCTATAAGGAATTGGTATATTTATTTTAATCATTGGTTGGTTGCATCTAATTAATTGCTAATTATTTTGTCATTCTTTTAGTTCACCTAAGGTTCATGTGTATTCACCCTAACGGCAGTATACACACGACTTTAAAGAGGGCCCCAAGGTTGGTTAACAAATAAATTTTGGCAGAGCCCAAGACACTAGGAACCCTTAACACCCAGAATCATGACTCTTTACGTGGAAATCCTGGCCCTATAGTTCCGTCTTGGCTGGTGAACGGCTGGACTGGAGCTTTGCGGTGGATCACACTGGACAAGTCGTGCTCCGAGATGTACACTGTAGGACCGCTACCATACCTGGCTTCATCTTACGTTAAGCTGGTGCACTTTTGTTGGTTTACTAATTCAGCCTTATGCCGCGACCACACAGAAGTGGTCAAAAGATATAACTAAAATGAGCCCTTAGGAACTCGAGGCACAGATTCAGCAACCACCAAATACTGACAATATTGAAGATAATTCTTTATTCAAACCTCCAATTAGATTATCAGGCAGAGTATCGCTAGAACACCTGTTAATCGTATTTTCCAAACAAGACATAGTGGGACTTGATCCTGAGCTATTACCCGATTCCGACACAGCCATCTCAGACACCCACCAGCAGTAACAGAACCACTCTGCTGCATCCAGCGTTGGCCGCTGTTCAGCCACCGGCCGTATCCCAGCCGCAACCAGCGAAGAGGAGGGTTCCTACGCAGAGCAGACATCAGGTAAACAGTCAGCGGATCTCACTGCCTGTGTCTATAGATTTTGTCCCTACTTGCAAGCCAACAATGTTCACACTCTATACCAGAATATTTCTCAAGCGAGAGTAGTCTCTCCTTGGAGCATGCCCACAGCAATACTGGCATCGTATATTTAGCTGAAGGCCACCACTTCCACAAAAGAACAGGCTGCATACCGCAGATCTCTGGAAGTGAAGTTCACGCTAGGACTTGCACTTCTCAAGCTTCTGACACGTCAGAACGCTCGCAAGGTTCTTAATAAATAAACCACACCAGCTTGGGGATACCCACCTCTCATACGAGCTAACCCAGGACTTGTGTGTGAATCTTGTTGATGTATAATGGTCCCATTTCCACTTCCTCTTTATACTTTTGTACCTCCTGTATGGAACGGATAACGAGGCTGGCATCAAACCCCTTCTAGGTACAACTGACCTTGTGTCAGTTAGCCAGGTGGCTTAAAACGCTTCAAAGTTTAATAAAAACTGTAAATATAACTTTGATGTGTTACTGTTTAGGGACAAGAGCACGTCGATGTCTCTATAGGTTTATGTTTCTAGTTGTGTGCTAGACCAGTCACACAGCCTTGGGAGCAGACCTTACTGTTTGCACCGTCTGTAAATTCTGGCACGTGGCCTTGATGGATATAGTGTCGGGTGGGTAGGCCGCCAGCTCGTCACAAAGTCTAGCTGAACTTGTTTGGGCTTGCATGTGCAGGTTGTTGGTGGAGCTGCTGGCTTACCTCCCACTGCCAGGCATTGGGTGCTCCTCGGTGTAGATCGGGCACCAGGTCTCTTAACCCAGCTGGCTGGTTCGGCTGTGGCTGGCAGGCTTCAGGCCCGTTGGTGCTGGTCGGCTGGGTTGGTCCAACGTCGTTGACTGGCTCGATGCCTAGTATCAGGGGTAGGCCTAGGCGGAGGTACTCGACCACAGGGTGTATAGCTCCGGAGTGTTCACAGGGATACCAAATACATTGTGGGAGGGAACTGCGAGGTCAGGCCTCAACAGTTGGCGGGTGGCGTTAGCTTGTTCCTGGGGGAACAAGTAGCTGAAGGCTGGGACAGGCCAGCTAGTTTGGCAGCTGCCTTCCTTTCGCTCCACTTACTACCTGTCCTGTGGGTGACCTGCGTTTACCAGGGATGAGGTGCTACGGTAACTCTAGCTAGAGTGTATCCCAGAAGGGGTAGATCCTTCTTTGCCAGATCTTGCTGTGGAGGTAGTGGGTTAGCTGACGAGGGCAATCTAGTCCCTTCGCAGTGTGTTTTGCTAGTGGTCATGGCTCTACTATACGTGTGCACCAGGTACCTTTACGTACCTGGTCCACAGTATGGGTGGCCATCTAATGGGTTGTGTTTTATGACATCGTCAAGTCTTTGTAGGGGACAGACTGCAGTCCTACTTCGGCTAACCAATTCCAAATCTGCGGTTCCCTTTTTCTCTTTTGCGGGATGACTCTTACCAGGGATGACTAAGCACAATTGACACAAGAAAGAGCAGGCGGTGTTGAAACTGGAAACGTGTTTTATTCTATCTGTAATAAAACACAGTGATCTGTACTCTCCTACTGTGCCCACAGCACTGACTAACTCTTGGAAGGTAAGCAAAGACAGGTGAAGAGACCTGTCAGCTTGAAGAGTATTGCCTGAAGGACGAGCTAGAAGAGCACAGAGCAACAAATTAGGTAGTAGTGATAACTAAACCCCAACAGAAGCTGGTGTTTGTCTTGAAGGGACTTAAGGGTGTGAAGTATGGGCTGTGGGTTTGACGGCAAGTGTCAAGTGTAAGGGAGGGAACAATGACTTTTCGGGCTGCAGCACGTGCTTGAAGAACTTCAGCATTGTTAACAGGTTATTATTGGTTGTTCTTCACGAGGTGGAAGAGAGCAGATAGAGCAAAGAGCCTTGGCATGTCCTGTGCGAAGGCGAGCTGGGGGTACCAATTGCTATTTTTCAGCGGTGCAGGAACATATATTCTGTGCTTAGGGTGTCTCTGGTGCCTTCGGGTAGCTTCGACAGGGGTGGCTCTCCTCTCGTAGGCGGAGCCGTACTTGCTGCCATCTCTTGGGGCAGCTGGAAGCAGGTCTTCCTGTTGTGCGGGTGGTATCTACTTCACGAACTCAGGTGCAACTTCGCTGGCATGGATTACTGGTTTCCCTTCTCACTGGGTTTTGTTTAAGGCTGGGGCAATGTAATATATTCTTCCTTCAGGTGCACTCCGGTCTCCAGGCATCCACCTTATTTTAGGAGACGAAATGCTGGCTTGGGTAGCTGCCATTCAGGGTTGTAAAACTTCTAGGGCATGTGGCGTGCACTTGATATGTAGTTGCAGCAAAAAAGAAAAAAAGTGGGGTGTGGCTTATATACGAGATATTGGCAAAAAAAAAAAAATTTACCAAAAAACCTTTTTTAGAAATTTGTCAACACACTACATTTTAATGTTTTAACTTAGTTTTGGAGGAAATTGGAAGGAAGAAAGGGAAGGGAATTGAGGGGAAAGTAAGAAAAAAGTGCAGTTATTAATACAAGTTTTCTATCACAAATGTTTTCTAGGGGAAAATTAAGTCAGAATTTATTATGTTTGTATGGAACAGTGACTTACAATATTTACAGGAATACAAAAATTCAGTGCGGCCTATACGTAAAATATTAATTATTCCTATTATTTCATCAAAAACTTTTGGTGCGGCCTATACACGCCAAAATATGGTGTGTGTAGACACACGTCACACGTCAACTTTCACGTTTGAAAAAAAAAAACAGAATTGATATTCAACTAGCACAAGGCTGCTACTAGACCTGAAGCTGAAATCCTGGTTCCTGTATATAAAAATCCTGTAAAATCCTGGAATCATTGAGTCAAATCCTGTAAAATCCTTGGAATTATAAAAATTGCTAATTACAGAAAAAGTGGATATGAAAGAAGTTTACATATTTAATGTAGTTGTTTTTGTTTGGAATGTACAAACCATGTTAATTCTTTTCTCCACTCACACTTATACTTTTGTTTATACGACAACTGTATCAGCGATAATTTTAGTTTCCTCACCATTGTGATATCAATGCCAAACGCAAAACATTCACCAAATTTGGATTGCATTCGTAAAAATGGCAATTCACGGCAAAGGTTCCTTTCAATAATGGCCTTGGTCTTTGCATGCTATCATACATATGAACAGACATATGTAGATAACTGATACCTGCTCCAGTGAATAATAAAGCAAAATATTTTCATCATGCACTATTGAAGCAATGGCGTAGGTTCAAAATATTTGACTTAATACTATCCATCCTTATTATAAGAATCTTTCAAAGCAATGCAACAGTCAAATTGACACACATCGCTATGGGCGCTAGTGTCCCCACTTTGAACACAAAAAATAAGTATATAAATTTGAATTTGGCTTTTACTAGTGTGTAAACATCCGTAAAAGCTCATAAAATCCATTAGAACGACAGACCTGATCTAGCAGCAAACAAGCAGAAAAACTGATGATGTTGCGACCAGAAGTATTTATGTACACGAGGTTAGTTAGCTTAGGCGATTTTCATTAAAAGAATCACATTTTAGAAAATATTAATTATTATAGTGGAATTCGTGAAAATAATCATAATTCTTCCCAAAAAATTATAAAACCACCATTTACAAAAATGATTTGTCCCTATTTATGACATCATAATGCGGTTTTCTGGCAGTCAGCATTTGTCCTCACTTTTTGCTTCTTAGTAGTTGGATATACGTACGTCCTTTTACGTATTATACTTTCGGTGGTATCATTACTTATTTTCCAATTGAGGAATGTGTAATTACCAACACAACATGTATTGTTATAGTTGCTTGTTACTGCATGTTGGTTGGAAGAGGCTGTGGTGATGGATGGCTGTTGTTGCAGGCCATGCTACATCAGCAACATCAGCAGCAACAACAACAACAGCAACAGCAGCAGTCTGCACCCCAGAACCACCTGATACTGCAGCAGCCACCACCTACAAGCCTGATCGCTCCCGGCCTTGTGGTGGTCAGCCAACCACAGAGCGTGCAGCATGCTGTAGTCACCTCGCAGACCCATGGTACTCTACCAATAACTCTACTTTCTACTCGGTCTGTTACCCAGGATTACACCTCTAGGGATATTGATGCAATTTACTTTATCTCTGATGTAGGCTGAATCATTTTGAAATTAGAACCGAGTTTCGCGGCTCAGTGGAAAACCTTTGCGCTGACATTTGGGGGGTATGGGTTTGAATCCTGGTCCAACCATCCTCATTTCAGTAATTTCCAGTTTGAACAACCTCAAAATTTTTAGTATGCAAAAATAAGACTAAACACACACTCATGTGAAAATATGACATATGACCTTCATTTTTTGGTAGAAAAAGTTGGACTAGACATTGTCTGATATTCGACCCTGAATCTAAGACGACCCCATCGTTAAAAAATGTTTTTTAGGGAAAAATATTTAAACGTGAATTCAAGACTAGACCTGTGAAGTGCTGAAAAAATTATTTAGTTTGAAGTATTTTTGCATTAATTTATGACAAACCCTTCAAGAAAAATGCTATTACGTATTTGAACAATATGATATTTGCTTTTAAAGAAAAGCTAATCACAATGAAATAGGTGTGTCTAATCTGGCTGTATGGTAGCAGAATTTTTTCTTACTCTGCAAAACTTTTGTGGGTGTTATACACCTATTCGCCATTTTACTTCCCAGCAAAGCTCTTTCTCTTTACAGCAGGTGACATCAGACAAGGGAACCCTTGTCAAAGTTGACAGGTACAGTCTCAGCACTACAAAAATACATACAACCATAGCACACACAGTATTTAAGCATGAAAAGCCTTTTTTAAAATTGTCCTGGTTTTGAATTGAAGATGATTCCCGAATTATAGATGACCCCTCATTTTTTTTTAATTCCTTTTCTGTCAAAAAACCTAGTCTTCCTTTCCATTACATGATGTTCTTTTGCGTCCGAAACTACTGTTTCTAAATATCAACATTCACACTTCCAAAAAAATTTAATATTCGAAAATTTGGAGTATTAATTATATTCAACATCGAATCAAATGCGAATATTTAATTATTCGAAACTGTATTCGAAAATACGAATCTTCGCACAGGCCTAATTATTAAACTATAAACTTATATTTTGCAATAATAATCGCAAATTAATAAATTCATACTTCCTCTTGATTCTCGATTATGTTGATTACAGCGAAATTTGAGGTTATTGAGGAATCGAGAAATCGAATTTCCCACCTCTAGTTAAATATGTTGCAACATTTTGTATACAGTATGCAGTGTATAGTTCTACATTTCACACAACTTATAGCGGGAACTACAATAACGAAGATGATAGAAAAAAAATTTTCCTTGTTGATTTAGCAAATTTAGTGGCATTAACTATTTCATTCAGTACTACGTGAAAGAAATTAATAGTTTTGTTGTGTAGAAATGGCCTTGCTAGGTAAAACGATTGTGTCAACATCGTGTGATTTCAAGAATACTACATACTTTCCAAAACTATAAGTTCAAGGATATACTGTAAACATTAAGGCAAGTCATACATATGTATGTTCTTTTCGTAAATTTTACAGTGTGATGTTTTTAACTTTTGATTTTGTTGCGGCTAGCGGCATTTTATAATACTGTTTAATCTAAACAAAACAAATCACTTGCTGTGCAAAATTCATATAAATCAATTTTGTGGGTCTACTAAGTCTCCAAAAAAGCAGCAATTCTTATCAATTGCGGTATTAATTTCTTTCACAATTTACACTAGTCTTTACCTTTTCTTTTCACATAGAATATCCAAGTGATAAGGCATTTTACGGTCTTTATCATTGGCTGTAACATGGTCCATAATTTATGAGTCTAGATATTTGACGAAAACAGTCAGTTTAATGTATCAATTTAGATATTGCACTTTCGTTTCGTGCAATTTTACTTAACTGTGAATGAAAACATGTGGTGTTGCGACCATAGATTACTGCACACAGTCTGGTTGTGAGTCTTCACTTCGCACCATTGTATCTAGCACTTTGAGGCGGTTTGTTGTCAAACTACCTTAATTTATTTCAAAGTCCATATTTTACTACTAGTGTAATCTTTGGAATGTGATTGTTTATGATTTGTTTTGCAAGGAAAAAATACTTAACATATCTATGTGCTTGTGTAGCATGTAGAAATATGATTCCAGAGATTTAAAAATTGTCTCTAGATGAAATTGAGAATTTTTTCATCTAGAGTATTTCTCGATATTGCAGACACTCGTACACGTCTAGATTTTTTTATAGTGCCGAAGTAAATTTGTATATAGATATATCTGTGTGTGCGTGCGTGCGTGCGTAGATTTATTTATTTATTGACGAGTGCTGGTTTAAATGGCATCTGACACGATCACCGTGGCTTTGATATACGTGAGATCAAACATGCTGCGGTACGGGTTTACTGGCTTACTGCCCGCTACCCTGATTGGACATGCTGGCAGGCAATTAGGAATAAATTTCTGCACTGTTGGTATTGTAATTGGTTTACGTGAAACTACCTTACTTGCATTAATTCCCACAGTGGGAAGGTGAGCCTGATAGAAATAATAATGTTACTAGGTTTTAAATTTACGTAAAGTACACTCTTTACAGCATCTCCAAATTTATGGGGATTTTCTAGAAGGGTAAATTACGTCATGACGACCTGCTACAGCGTAGTCAAGGAGTTTGACTGTGGTGAAGAGTTGCAGGATAAAGGACGTCGTGTTACCTCTGTAGTTGAGCCGTCCTTGCGGTTGGCTGGTGCAGTTGTGGGTGAGCCTTCTTCAAACTGCAGGGATGGTGCAGTGCGGTCTTCTCAGTCTGCAGACGTGATTGAAGCCGTGTTGCAGGCTGCTGTAGAGGTTGAGCTGTGTTGCAGACTGAGGAGTATAGAGCGGTCTTCCGCAGACCAGGGAGTGCTCACTGACCTACGCAGCCGGTGAGCCCGGCGTCTCTGCCTGTGGGTGCTAGCAAACTTCCTTATATACTGGAAAATCCCTTGGTCAGAGATCTGCCGGAGGTGCTGTGTAGAGTAGTTTTCCAGAGCAGAGGTAGGTTTATCAGGGTTGTGGCAGCACCATTCATTTCTTATCTCCCTGCGTGCAGATGGCGACAAAACACCTTGTCCTGAGGCTGACGGGATGTGACGTCGCAGGGGTGCTGCGGTCTCGTGTTGTCACTGGAACTTCTTCCACTGCTAAATGTAGGGTAGTGTTACGTCAAAATTATTTTATTAAATTGAAAGTGTGGTGATTTCGTCCTGAGTTCTGGGCGTGCAGTACATTTTGTAATTATTCACGTTAATCATCTTTACATACAAGGCTGGCCAATGTATGGAGTGTCTTTGCTCAGTACGTGAAATTACTTTGCCACTGTTCATGACTTCCCCCGAGCTCCTGTCCGCCCGTGGATGGGGCAAAGTCGTCTTTAGAGAGCGCAAGTACGCTGCGCAGCATGTTGGCATGCGTCAAAGTGGGGTAAAATCTGACAGACAATGTGACCAACCCACACTATGTGAACAGTAAATGCTCTAGTTTGTAAATTGTAAAGCATTGTATCAGCTGATAGATTGCTGCGGGTTGCATGTTGTTGTGATTTTGATGATGGCTTTAGAAAAAAATAGTATTCCTAACTAAAAGTTGTAATTTAAAATTGTAATCATACTTACAACATTTATGGTTTAAATTATGTTTTAAAAGCATGTTTTTTGTCTTTAAGTGAATGGACTGTAAAAACATTTTTAGCAATTATGACAGTGCATGATGGTACATACAAACAGTATACGTTTCCAGCCAATGGCTAGCTATGTCTCGTGTTTCCAGCTCAGTGAACACCGTTATGTATGTACTTTTATCTTCATATTATTTTTATGAGTATCTTGTGGGTGTTGTCTGAATATTTTATCAGTAATTAATTATTTCTTTATTTGCTTTCTTTAAGCACCGTTTTAGTGTTTTCTTAAGTGAAATGTAATGTTAATCAGCACATGTTTATCACTGCGTAAAACTGCTCGTTCCGCCATTTTCCTAACCGCCTTCCACAATGAAGTGACACGAATATAATTTACGTATCTAAATTTAAGTTTGTTGGTTTCAGGAAATGTGCACAGTGTTGAATTTACTGAATGATTATGCAAATAAATTATTTAATGCTAGTGATGAACAAACGTGATTTTAGTGAAGTAGATTTGTAATGATTACCCTAGAAAATTACGTGTTCAGAGTTGGCTAATTTTACAAACAGTAAGTTTTCGTGTTTAATAAGAATTGTGCTTGTAAACCGTTACTATAATTATTGAAATGCATGTGGCTTGAAAAAGTTAATTTCAACGCTTTTGTAGTGTGTGAATATTATTTAATTTTCCATACGTAAATTCGAGTGTAAGGTTAACTTTGGTCAAAGTGTGTGTGTGTGTGTATATTGCTGCATTTGTACGAATACGAACAGTGACGTATGTATCACATTTGGGGTTTTTTCATTTAAATTAAAATTCTGGAAGTTAATAATTTAAATGTTATTTCCATAAGAGCAAAATTTTGCACTGCTGCATCAAAACAATATGCAACTCAAAATGCCACACACTCGTAAAAACATCAGAACAATGCCACCTCATGAAAGACATTACTCTAAAGCCCCCCCCCTCGGTGTTTCCTTTTTTCCCCTAGAAATGAAATAAACAGAATCCCAACAAAGTTAACTTGGCAATTACAAAAATATACCATGTTGGAATGCCAACTTGGCTACAATATCCTAGAATTACTACTGGACGGAAGTTGGCAAACGTCAGTCTTGCAGTGCTACTGTTCCTAAGCTGTCAAAATTTACCACACTTACACTAAATTTACAAAAAATAAAGGAATAGAATAGTTACCATGCGCATTTATAGAAGACAAAGATGGTGATGCTTGAAAACATTAGTTCATGTGATTTAGTAATGCATATGTACACAGAGTAATAGAACCATATTATATTGAATCATACTGTTTAAATAAAAAATTTAGAATAAAAAGTACAACAATTAGCTACTGGTTTGTAAAACATTAGCACTGCTATTAATTACTCTGTTTTATATGTTCCACACTTTGCTGAAATAATTTCTAGTGTCTTATTTAGTATTATTTTGGTTTTAATATGCTGATGTGTTGGAAAACGATTTTAAGTCTTTAAAACAGGTATGTTAGTTTTAAATATTCGTTAAGACTAGATTAATGTTCAGTTTGTTATTTAAATTTATTTAGCATGAAAGGCAATATATGTACTTATATGGATAAAAAGTATGACAATTTCTTTTGTAAATCAGTGGAAAAAAATTCTGTTTTTATCTGCCTTTTATCTAGATTGTAAAAATATATGTATTTATTAAATTTAAAAAATATATATATAATTGTTGCAATGTGTACTTGTCAACAAAACTCTTTGATTAGATATTCAATTCAATATTCAATTTGAATTTGCTTTGAAATGAAATTTATTGCTTCGCCCTCTCCTAAAATTAATTATAATAGTAAATGTGATCCAAGGTGAACAAAAGAGGGTTCTCAAGATTCAAGCAAAATTAAGTATTTATTAATACGTATTGAAATGCAATGTAATCCATAGCTCACTCCTAAGTTAAGTGATGGAAACTACAATTATTGCAGGAGAAGGTAACCTGTGCAAAGCTAATGATGCTAGATACTATCACAATAAGAACGTTTCATAAATCAATTACCTGGATCAGTTTAGAGGTGGATGGGCGGGAGGGGGGAGCATCCAGAAGGTACATCGGCACGACCTGCTACCATGGAGATGAAGGGAAATTCACTTCATGTTGGCGTCTGTAGGGGAGGGGGACTTCTTGGATACCTCTGGATGTGGGTGGTTGACAGTGGCAGCGTCTTCGTGGTATAGCTGTCGGTGATGCGTCTTCGGAGACAGTAACCAGTCGCAAAAGTCCTAGTGGTTGAGTCCCTTGACATAGCCTCCAGTTTTCGCAGACTGGGAGGGATGGGAGTCAAACCACTTACCTCAGAGACTTGCTTCAACGACTTCAGCGCGAGTGACTAGTGGTCAGAACCCTGGGTCAGAGGAACTCCACAGACTGGGAGATGAGATCAGGGTGGCTGCCACTTTACCTCCTGATGCCCTTAGCTTTACTCAAGCTGGAGGACCCAGCAACTGCTTCAAGCCAGGGATCGGCTCTTCCTTATATACAAAAGTTTCCAGCTTGTTGGCTGTCAGAAGGGCGGGGCAGGGGGTAGTTTATGTTGGCCTGGTGGCTTCTTCACCTTTTCCTTATCTCCCTCATTGGAAACTGTTGACATATCTATCGCCTCGGCTCTGATGTGCTGGAGCGTGTGATCATATTGTGGGCTGGGTGCTGCCATCCTGCAGCAACACACGGATCTTGCTAATCTGCGGCAGGGTGTCGACGGCTCGTCGAACAGTAAACTCCCTCGGCGGGGAGTAGGCTACTGCGTGATGGCTTTACAGAATGAATAGTACAATTTTTTTGTAACGTGTGTAGTCGCTTGGCAGGACTCTGTAGGCACATGGTGTATTGTACTGCTGTGGGTAAGACTAGCCTATGTGAGCGCTGGTGCTCGATATTGGGCAGATTTGTATGTAGAATGCATATGTGCAATGTGCAGAAATGCTTCATTTGTCAACACTGAGACACATAGAGGGGAAACCCTGTTAAGAAGTTCCCACTTAATAAGTTTTCCTGCCTAATAAGTTGAATAATTGGGCACCTTGTCTATCTACATATGTGTAATTTGACCCTTAAGAAGTTTTCCTGGTTAATAAGCATTATTTTTTCAGTCCGTTCAGAAACGTCTTAACATAGTTTTACTGTATTTTCATAGCCTCTTTTTACTGCCTACCCTGTTAGCCTAGAAGCAGGTCACTATCACCTGTATTCAAGTAGGGTGTTTAACTTCCGTAAGCTCGCGTGGGTATGAGGTAGTACCACCATCACTGTTTATTTCAGTCAAATGAAAAAAAAAAATAGTTTTACCGTACAAATATCACTATACTATATATAATTTGCAAGTGCATTTGATTGCAACTTGGTTACAGGCTATATGATAGCAACGAATTTTGGATTGGTAATTTAGTTGGCTTACTTATGGATATGTTGCATCATCTGTTCTGTTTTTCTTTTGATGTTTTACGGAAACTTGCAAAATACAGAAATGCATTTGAATAATTCCTTTCTGTAATTTCCTTTAAAATCCTTAACAGGGGAAAGACATTTAAAAACAATGGAATGAAATAAAAAGGAACCGACTTTGCAATGTATCAATTACTATAACTGACATAATAATGCACTATTCTCGAAAGCTTCCTGTGGAATGTACAGAGATAGCAGCACATTAGCCCTTCACTTACAGGTATTTTTGTTATATTGTCTTTAAGACAGACAATGCGCTGCAGAGCAGCACTAAATGGCGGCACATAACATATTTCACATCCAGTTACTGGACATTTGCATAATCAACCAGCTTAAAAACTATCATTGCGCGAAATCGTAAGTGAATGGACCCAAAATATACTTTGATTGATGCTGACGCATGCCAACATGTTGCGCAGCGCACATGCGCTCTTTACGGACGACTTTTCCCCATCTTGAGCTGATGAGAGCTCTGGGAAAGTCAATAACAGTGGCAAGGTAATTTCGCATATCGAGCAAGGAGAATTCTAGCGTTGAACAGCTGCATACATAAAAGTAATTGACGCGTTTAATTATAAAATGTACGGCCAGCCCAAAATTCTGCGTGCAAGCGCCACCCCCGAAAATAAATAAAATATTTTTGACGGACCGTTACCTTACATTTAGCTGTGGAAGAAGTTCCAGCAAACTCACGAGATGGCAGCACTCCTGCGACCTTGTGACATCACATCCCGCCAGTCTCAGGAAGAGGTGTTTTTATTTGTTGTCTCCAAGTGGGCAGATAAGAAATGAGCGCCGCTGCCACAACCCTAATAAACCTACCCATGCATTGGAAGACTACTCTACCCCACACCTGTGGAAGATCACTGAACAAGGGATTTTTTCGTATGTAAGGAAGTCCCATTCTACGCTCCCACAGAGACGCCGAGCTCACCGGCCACTTAGGTCAGTGAGCACTCCCTGGTCTGTGGAAGACCTCTCACTTCTCTTCAGCCTGCAACACGACTCAACGTCCAGAAGCCTGCAACACAACTTCAGTCCGCCTCTGCAGACTGCGAAGACTGCGCCATTCCTGCAGCTTAAATAAGGCTTGTTCACCACTGACCATGAGGGCCGCACAACTCCAGAGGTAACCCAACATCCTGCAACCTTTACCCCAGTCAACTTCTATGACTCTGCGGTAGCAGATAATCGTGCCGTAGTTTACCCTCTGGATAAATCCCTGTAAATTGGGAGATTCTGTGAAATAGCATAATTTACCGTGGAATAATTTTGAATTCTATTATAAATTTATTATCATGCTCACCTTTGCCTGTTTCAGCGTGTTGTATGTTTTTTTAAATATTTTTAGCTAGTTAGTTATTTCTTGTATTGATTAACCTGGACTTTCCCCTCTTTCCTAAGTAACGTAATAAAACTTAGTGATTTTAAACCGTTGCTTACCATCATTTTACGTTAGTACCTGAGTCATTAGTAATTTTAGTCATTTTTTGTGTGTTAAAAAAAATTGTGATAAGTGCAATGATTTAACCCCGCTGGAGACTAGCCGTGAGTTGCACCGAACTCTACAGGAGACGGAGCTCGCGTAAAGCCTTAGTCTGCGAAAGACATGTCACAGCTCCTGGGTTTCCGATGTTCCCACATCTACTTCCAGTCACGTCCCAATACCAGACTGCATGTCTGTACGTCAGGGCCTTGGGTGTGACTGCACAAGTCATGCCCCCAGGACGGCATGTCTGCGGAAAGGTCAGGGGACAGAACAGATGCATAATAAGGGTGGATTTCAGTGACATTGATGACGTAAAGAAAGCCATACTTTAGAGAGATCTCTGAAAGCCAACCCCACTGGTGGAACCATAAGCGTGGTTGAACCTCCCCTGACGGCATCCGAGTTCATATCCGGCCATCGCCCCTCTTACCTCCCACACAAGAGTCCCCGTATGACTATTTATTAGGTGCAAATATGACCCGGAGGGGACACACCATATTCAGTTTGAGACTTTGGCACCGGTAGCAAGCGTTATCCCAACCAAGGTAGTTCCGGAGAAAACCAACTAATTCCTGCTTAATAAAGTTGGCTTCGGGAAAAATCATCTGGGTTCGACTCCCGCCTAAGGTCGCCTCCAAACCTCATGCAAACCCCTCCTCTACCAACTATATTCCCGCATGCCAACCGACGAGGCCTCTGCGGATCGCCCCTATATCTCCGGCCAGATTATCCATCACCACCCGTCACCCACATTTAATTCCATTCTCTTAATTTTACTGCTCATACACACAGGGGCAGCTGGCGTCCTGTCCCGCCTGTTGGCAACTCTAGTTGTGAGAAAGATCAAACACCCTGGGCGGGAAACGATCGCAGTTCGCCTCACTCTGGGCTTTGACTTCCCTCTCTTCTGATGAACCAGGGAGTGTGGTCAGCGTCCTAACCTCTATCCCTTAGAAAAACAGGAGCTCACGTCAACACAAACGATACAAGCGGTAAGCTTTATCATTATTTATATAGTAGTTTTGTCAGGACCACTGAAAAGTAACTGGATACGGTTTATCTGTCGTACATTTACAATATGAGAGTTAACTGTACTATTAAGTTGATTCAATTTGAGAATAAATCATAAAATAATTAGCATTCTGCATCACTTAAAATTAGTAAGAAGAATTTGTAGTTAGTATTGTGCACTGAATATCGTTCAGTTTTATTATGTTGGATACACTTAAAATATCTTGGTTCCAAACTATATATAATTAAAAAAATTATGAACAAGGCCTGGATTTTGAACTTGTAAATTGTGCAAATAGAAGCAATAGTAAATGTACATAGCGACATTTTGTATTTGGAACAGTTTGAACATTTGAATTTCCCACCCTGTGTGGCACAACAAGTTATCATCCCTGATGCTTCTTCTTTATGGGGTGGCATCTTTCCTTCCTGCTGGAAGATGAGTCTAGTAACCAACATGGCAGTAAGCATTGTGTTTTCAGGCTCACTCTTGTTTTATCTAGTTTTTATTTAGTCGTGGATGTTGCATCTGTCTTCGATGCAGTTCACAATGCAAGCATGCAACACTGATTATAAAGATTGCTGAGGAAAATTGAGATAGGTTAAGTTGTATTGTGTCAACCACTTGACTTATCGAAGAGAATGTTTGCATGTGTGCGAGTTTGTGGCAGGTGTGGGGGTGCAAGGCCTTATCCCACCACCACAGAGCGTGCTGTACCCGGGTCAGCAGCTGTACATGAGCCCCAACCAGCCTCCGCCCTCGGCCCAGGTGGAACCGCAGCCCGTACCAGTGCCTGTCCCCCAGCAGCAGCCACCGCCCACGCAGGCCTCCGCTCCTGCCCCCACCCAGCAGTTCCTCGCTGTCGGCCCACAGCACACAGTCACCATGTCCTATCCTTACCAGGTCTGTATGTCACACTTACCTTGCTGCAAATTTTAGGAATGGCTTAAAATTAATAGTGGAACAAGGTCTCACAAATTAAACATATTGGAAATGAGATAACTTTATCTTACAAATCAGTTCAACTGCATTGTTGTGGTAATAGAATTAAGTTGTAATTGGACTTCTTATTTATAGTGGTGTTAAAATAGTGGACTTTGAATAGTAAAGTTTTTAAATAACATGCAAATAGTTTCAAAGCCATATTTATTACAGTTACATATAACAGAAATAAATATAATTTCATTTATCACACAACCGAACATTCCCGCACAAATAATACTTACGTTTTCAAGTGAAGTGTATCCTTTTTACAAAATGATTTTCTGCGTACATTTAACATTGTGACAAAAATTTGATAATGTACATACATTGTCGCCACAGGGAAGAATAGATATATTTTGGTAGTCAGAAAATATCTCAAACACAAAATTCAGGCAAGAAACTTTAATTTTGCATAAATTAAGCAATTTCGTTTCTCAGTCCATTCTAAATGCACATATCAAAGCGCTTGGAAGGCAGCCAACTGCTACCCTGCTCTTGCACCAGCCACACACGGCCACAGGAAACAACTACCAAAGATGTCTAGCAGGATGTATTCCCACCAAGAGACGTGGAAGATACTTGGTTTCCCTAACTGTTCCTGACTTGTCCGCCTCTCTCTCTACTAAGAGTATTTAAACCCAAGGATGGAGCGAACCAAGTACAATGTTTTACAAATGTGCAGAGAATAGTTTCAACTCAAACACACCTTGTATACACGTAAAATGAAAGGTATTTGAAGTGGCCGCGCAACATGTCAGCCTCCCAGATGCACCCAGCAGACAAGAGTGTTGCCACACGGCCGAAGATGGCCGAGCACCTGAGGACATATCCGGAGCGCATGAGAGTAGTCCTCCCACTCCGTTTACTCCACGCAGATGTCACAGGGGCAAGTCACGCCTCCCACTCTGGCCCGCTGCGCACACTAGAACGGGTCACATTTAAGGCCGTGCACGACCGAGGTCGGGAGTTATCGTCTCCAGTGGCTCTCCTCAACACTTCTTGTGCTGGGGCTCTCTACTGTCTTAAGACCTCACAGTCCTCTCCAAGAACTTCCAGTTCTCCAGTGGCTGCTGCCACCACCTACCAGAGGCTTTAATACCTCGTGGTAATCACAGTCACCAGAAGCTTCCTCTGCAGAGAGTAGAATGCACAGAACGGTAGAGCCTCCACCATTAGGACACACTCCACAGAGGCAGGTCAGCCACCCCAAGTTGTATCGCTGACCTGAGTGCCTAGCTAAGGTGCTGGCAGGGGTATTTTCTTGCGAATGGAGGCCCTACGTTTGTGGACTACACCTGGCATTGGCAGGAAGGCAGTTTACGATCCACGCCTCTAGGTGCTTGCACTGTTAGGAGCCAGGGAGCACACCGCCAGCCACTGTCGGCCTTACAGGCCTAAGTTAGGGATCGTTTATTGCTTGCCGCTTACAGGAAAGCATGTGTGTTATATGCCTATGCCATTCAACAGCCGACATGGAGCTTAGAGAGCGGAAAAGAAGGCGTAGTTCAGTGCCGCCAAGCAGGTCTGTTTGGCAAACCTCATCGCCCCGGGAGTCGACACTCCTGGGGGTAGGCCCAACCCGCTTGTCACGCGGGGAGACAGGCAGCATCAGGCAGGGGTCCAGATTAGTATAAAAGGAGAGACAGCCTGTGTATCCATAAAAGTAATCACATCAACTAGTCAATTCCAGCTTCTCAGCCGTCGGGGGATTGGTGGTAAGAGCCCTGATGCGGGCCAATGACAAAAGAACCCAATAGTTAGGGTGTCAAAGAGGCTTGTGCAACTAGCAGGATAGAACACAAACTTGGCATTCTTCAGCTCAACATTAGGTGCATGTGCTGCACTGAGCCACAGATAGAACAATTTTTCTGTTTTGGAAATAACCACTTAAAACTGGAATGAAAATTATCTGCAATTTTCACATAGGATATTCATAGTTTAAACGCTAATACGTAAATCGTAAATTAATATTCGCAACCATGTATTTAAATTTTCTAATATTTGCACACACCTATTTATTATTTGTAAGTTTAAGATTTTTTGCAGTACTTAAAATTTGTTGTTTTTTAACTCCTACACTGTGTACTACATTTGCAGATAATTTAACTACAGTAGAACCTCTCTATTACAACCCCTCATGGTTCCCGAGAATAGTGTTTTGTATTTGGGGGGGGGGGGGGTCGTAATAAAAGATTTGGAAAATTTTGGCCCAATTTTGACTCACCCCTAACCTCTATGCCCCAAACTTGCCAGTCAATTATCTCTGGCACATAAAAAACCACTTTTTAAATTAAATATAAATATGTATATTTTAAAAGCTGGACGTCTCCTGATTAATTATATAACCAAGAAAGGCATATTGGACCACCTCTTCAGTGGCAGTTAATACATTGCCGGCTGCCGCGTGTACGTAGCTGGGCAAGCGCCTAGATCCTCTGCAGCACGGGCGGGCACGGGCGTGGTGGTTTGCTGCTGAAGCTCGGCCCGAGATCCTCAAACTGGGCAGCTGTCAGTTAGTCACTACAAGATTACTCTGGTAGGCACAGTCACTACAAGATTACTCTGGCAGGCAGCTGCCGTGCCATCTTTACAGGCCCGGTTCACTTCATAACAGCAGCCCGGTGTGGGGAAAACATGCTGATAGATGCAACTCACATCAATGTGTTGAATTATACTAAATGTAGACGGCATGTTGGCCTCAGCACTGACACGATGAGGCCCGGCAATGTTCACGCGAATATAAATATTTAGTACTGTCTACTTGAAATGTTATTTACCCTGAATTTTTCATGAAAATCTTTTGACGTTGCCTATATACGCACACTGTCTCACTCGCCATAATATGGTACAGGTAACATAAGAGTAGATGTAAAAGGGGAGTTCTAGCACAATTCAATTTTAATAGATAAATCGTGGTTTTTTTGCTCCAAAATCATGGTTTGAAATTTAAGAAATTAATCATTAAAAAAGAACAAGCAAATTTACTCCAAAGTCAAGCATTTTTACCCCAAAATCAAGTAAATTTTGCCACTTTTTCAGAAATGTCCGAGCAGGATTTGTGCCACCTTAAAAAACAAGCTATTTAACCACAAAATCAAGCAAATTTCTCGCTTTTCAATTTTTCTAAAAATAGCAATTTGCAAGCGAGCAATCTAAATAAAGCAAATTTAAGACAAAATCAAGTGAAAATATTAAAAAATATAATTGATAAAATTTATATATTTTTTAAGAGAATTCTAGATCATGGACAAATTTTCCTTTTTCCATTTCTTTTTAGCATTTATACATTATAAAAACCTGTTTCCCATTTATTAGTTTCAAATAATTTTTATCGAGTATCTTGAGATACTGCTCTGGCAATTAAATCTTAGGTTTACAATCTAGAACACAATTTTTTTGCCAAACTTAGACTCATAAATTTCAAAATCTGTAGCTAAGTCGCAATAAGTTAAAAAATGAAAAATACTATGTGAATGTGGAAAATATGTTTGTAATGGATATCTCAAAGCATAAAAATAATAAATTACACAATGCAATAGTAGATATTCTAAATGAAATTCAACGTGATATTTATTCAACAAAAACATATACAGTATATAAAGAGAATAAATCTATAAATTAATTTTATCGTTATGAAACTACTAAGGACAAACACACAACAATATGTAAAACATGTAGAGATGGGTCGAACGTTCGAATTTTGACTGAACCTGAACTTTAGGGTTATGTTCGGGTTGGTTCGAAATTTATTGCCATGTCAAAGATGGTTCGAAAAATTTACACGTGTTCGTGTTCAGTTCGAAAATGTGCTCTAAAGGAACATGATTAAGAACTTAAGTATTTACTCCTCTACAGCTTGCCCTTTTTTTCCCCCCAAAATACAAGAAAATATTTCTGAGGAGTGGTAGAGTGGTAGTTGTAAATTATCCACTCCTAAAATGTCCGATGATGTTTAAAGGGAAGTGTAGTGGAAGAGTCTATAGGATTGACACCTAGGGGGAGAAGGGTAGATGCAACATGTTTTATTAGAGAAGGGTAGTGTCTCACATTCCACCACTGAAAAAAAAAAGGACCAGCATGTCACTGCCTAAAAGAAGCAAAAAAAAAAAGAAAGCAGGAAAGCAGGCCGCCCATGGCAGTTGAAGTTTCTCTTTTAACAACTGGCACTGCATAAATAAAAGGAAGCCATCCACTGCCCACCTCACATTCTTCTTTTAATGACCATAAGGTCACAGTGACCTTACAGAATTTCACAATGTTTTGGCTTTTAGCCCCATGAGTAATTTAATCAAAATATTTTACAAATATATCCCAATCGCCACAAATTAATTTAAAATAAAAGAATAATTTGTTACATACTTACTAACAAGGCCCCACAAATTGTTGGTGCAATTTTAGTTTAAAAAGAAGTTTTTTCGTGGGACTTGTTGCAAAAATCATGGTGTGCACTATACACGAGTAAATACTGTACTTCACTTCAAAGAAGTTGAAAATAACAATGCAATACAACAAAAATTAAAGAACAAGTCATATTTGATTATTGTTTTTGTAGCAGTGATGACAGCATTATATCTGGAACTCTATAGTGTGTAAAACCAGGTGCTATTCTTTATTTAAATGATTGTATACAAAATAAGTGATTTGATTGAGTTTTCGAAAAATTACATTTTCAATTAACATTTTATTTTTTGTGTTGCTAATTTGTGGTTTTCATATACCACGTCTAAAACGACTAGAAAGATACACATTTATCAGTGTTAGGATAAATTATCATCAATCAAGTCTATAAAAACCAAAAGTCGATATTATGTTAATTTTGTACCTTTTTCCACTTTAGAAAAAATTTGGCCATTACATTTTGGAACTATTAGTGGGGAAACTGTGTGTGTGCACGTGCATGTGTGTGCCTATGCCTCTCTCTGTGCATGTGCATGCGTGGGTGTGCATGCATGCGTGGGTGCGTGTGTGTGTGTGTTTTTTATTTTTTATTTTAGGACCACATGTTCAAAACAATTGGACATGAAATTGTGAATGTGGTTGAATTAGTTTGTGCTTTATACTAGAACAGATAGGGGCTGAACTAGAGGTTCAGTAACAAAACTCTCATTACTTGAGTGTGCAACTCTGCTAGAATGATCCACGGGACCACTATAATCAATGTTAAATACTTAATTTGCAGATATGCATGTGCACACACTGACTACTCTTTAACATCCATTATCCACTGTATTTTTAAGGTGGTTCTTCATATTTGTTTTTTATTTTCTACTAATGTTTCCCTGCAACCTAGAGATAAAAGTAAGCGAGTAACAGAATGGATAACAAAGAAGAATGTTTAACTGATGCCAATATCAATGAATTATATAAACAAGATGAAAACTAATTAAAAGAAATATTCCCCTATTCGACTAATGTGTTTGTTAGCAAAAGAAATAGAAGAACCAATAAAAATTGCAGCCTTAATACAGTTTTTAAAAGTAGGATATCAACATATAACATTGAAAATTCCTTTAATTTAGTACAGCCTAATCAATTTTTAACTTTAGTAAGAAAATAAGGTTTTTGAGACAATACACGATCATCTTAGGAACTTTGGAGAGGTGAAAACCAGCATTAAATTATATACCAATTGTTGCAAGCAGGAAAATAATCAAGTAGAAATATTTACGTTTCAGTCATATAATCACACAACATTAAATGGAGATATTATAAAGATTTATAAAATTATAAAACAGTACTTACTTACACAATAATCTGAATTTCAAAGAAGAGGTTCAGGATGGACTACAGATAGGGTAATTGGAATACAATTAGCTATAAATAAGTATAATCCATTAAAAGGATCATCATATATTGAACTAACAGAATTTATAAATATTAAGAAAGCAATCATAAATGTTAAAAACAATGATAAATTTGCTTTCTTTAGGCAATAAAATCTGCACTGTTTTTTGCAGAAAAAGTTCCATAACGAGTATCTAAGTATAAAAATGTAGGTGTTAACATTGAGAAAGCATCAGATAAGTTTGAATATCCTATTAAAATTTATGATATACCAAAACTAGAAAATCAAATTGATACTTCTATAAATGTATACTCTATTGAAGATGAAGGTGAGAAATCCATGGAATATTCACTAAAACTTACAAAAATGAAAAGAATACGCATATAAATTTACTTCCAATTATGATACAAACTCGCATTATTGTTGGATTAAATATTTATCAAGGTTAGTTTCAGCACAAAAAAATAATAAGCGTGACAAAGTTTATATATGCGATATGTGCCTTGAATTCTTTTATTCTCAAGAAAAATTAAATAAACATACTGAACATTGCTCGAAAAACGAACCTGTGAAGATAATCATTCCTTCAAAAAGCGAACAAATAAAATTTAAAAATATAAAACACACCACGAAAGTCCCATTCACAATATATGCAGATTTTGAATCAATTCTAAATAAAATATCAACTAAAAAATATCCAGTTTTAACAGAAGATGATATTGATAATGGTTTTTATAAAGAAACCCTTAGATATAAAACGTACTAATGATCAAATAACATTGATTTAAAGTTAAAATGATGAATCATATACAGTTAAATATCAATTAGATGAAGCTTCTGGTTTTTGCTATTATATTGTATCTGCTTATGGTGATAATAAACCACCAGTTGTATATTGTAGCCCAGATGCTCGTAAAATATTTATATAATCATTAAAAGCAAAGTAGAAGAAATTGGTGAAATATATTCACAAATTGAACCAATGCACCCATTAACAAAAGAAGAAAAAATATTATATAGAAAATCAAAAAGATGTACTGTATGAGAGAGTGAATACATGGAGGAAAATAAAAAAGTACATCATCATGATCACATGAGTGGAAAATACATTAATCCAGTATGTAATAATTGTAATCTAAAATTAAAATTACCCAATTTTGTTCCAATTTATTTTAATAATTTAGTTGGGTATGATGCTCATTCATTTATTAAAGAGTTGGGATATGATGATAAAAATATAGATTTAATCAAACAATGAAGAAAAGTTGACGACTTTTGGGAAAAACACAGATAATTTAAAATGTGTTTTATAGACACATTTAAATTTATGGCCAGTAGTTTTGATAAATTATCATGTAATTTAACTGAAAATCAAATGAAACACACACAAAAACATTTTCCAGAAGATCAAGTTGATTTAGTTATTAAGGAGAGGTGTTTACCCTTATGATTATATGGATAGTTGGAAGAAATTGGAAGAAACTGAACTTCCACCATAGAGTGAATTTTATAACAAATTGAACGAAAATAGTATATCTGATGATGAATACGAACATGCAAAATGTGTATGGAACCAATTTAATATAAATAATCTTGGTGAATACCATGAGTTATATGTAAAAGTGAAGTATTATTGTTAGCGGATATATTCAATAGGTTTAGAAACACATGTATAAATTCATATGATTTAGACCCTGCATGGTATTTTACAGCACCAGGTTTATCATGGGACGCCATGTTAAAAATGACCAAACAACCACTAGATTTATTACATAACTATGATATGATTTTAATAATTGAAAAAGGAATTTGAGGTGGAATATCATAATGTTGTAAGCGATATGTTAAAGCAATTATAAATATTTGGATGATTTTAATCCAAATCAAGAATCAAATTATTTAGCATATCTCGATGTGAATAATTTATATGGTTGGGCAATGTCGCAGCATTTACTGTATGGAGGTTTCGAGTGGATGTACTATGCATTAAATGATTTATGTTACTGGAGTGAAAAAATATTAGATTTGGAGAATTATTCTGAGTATTGTTATATATAAGTTTATTTAGAATATCCACAAGAACTGCATAATTTACATAAAGATCTACCATTTTGCCCAGAAAATAAGGTTGTTCCAAAGACAAATCAATCAAAATTATTAACAACTTTGGATAACAAACAAAAGTATGTAATTCACTATCGCAACTTAAAACTGTGTCTAAATAATGGATTAAAACTCACTAAAATACATAGAATATTGCCATTTGATCAGTCTGATTGGTTGAATAAATATATTGATTTGAATACAACAATGAGATCTAATGGTAAAAATGATTTCGAAAAAGATTTTTATAGGCTCATGAATAATTCTGTGTTTGGCTAAACTATTGAAAATATAATAAACAGGGTAGATTAAAACTAGTATCAGATGCTGAAAAATGTGAAAAATTAGTAGTAAACCAAATTCCAAAAGAAGCACTATATTTAACGAGAATCATGCGCTATTCACATGAATAAAACTAATGTAAAATTTAATAAGCTGATATATGTGGGTATGGCCATTTTGCGTATTTCGAAAGAATTTACCTATGATTTCCATTATAATGTTATGATAAAATTGAACTATGCTATCAAGATGATTCATACATTTATAAAATAGAAACAGGAGATTTTTACGAAGATATAAAGTCAATGATAGAAAAATTTTATACAAGTGATTATCCAAAGAGCAATATTTATAACATGCCACAAAAAAAAGTTTTTTAGGAAAAATGAAAGACTTGTGTAATGGTGAATTAATGAAAGAATTTGTTTGTTTACTAGCAAAAATGTATGCATATAGAGTTCGCGATAAAAAAATAAAATAAAAAATGTAAAGGTGTGAAAAAAATGTGTTGTTAAGTTAATAAGAGAATTACATTTGAAGACTATAGGAATTGTTGGTTTGATGATAAAATTCAATATATGAATTTGATACAGAGTGAGAAGAAAGCAATATAAACAGTCAAAGTTAATAAATTTGCATTGAGTCCTTGTGATAACAAGAGAATTATACTAGAAAATAAAATTTATACACTGCCATATGGATATCAAAAAGAATAATTTAAAATTAATTTTTATGTTATTATATTTCAAACATCTTTAATTTCCAACACAGCATCGATATCAGAACCATCAAAATCAATTAAATTTCCATTTTCGTCTCTAATTTATTCTATAAAAATTGGATGTGGGGGCTCATAGCTAATCTCGTAAACCAAACTTAGTTTTTGGTGGGAAACTAGCAATTATATCAGTTCCCAAATGATTAGATTCTTCATATTTTATGAACATGCCATATGCCAAGTTACAATGAACATTTATTGTTTTATATGGATTAAAATTAGGCAACTTGGTGCCTACAAAATTTTTATGATTTTCAATAGTCATATTTCTTTCAAAGCCAAGAACATCAGATAAATGATCATCAAGTTTAATACCAATCTTAGGTTTGATAAGATATTCTATTTTTCACATTGTCTGTTGTTATTTCAATGTTTGTTGAAAATGACTCAATTCAATTTATAGTTTCTTTTAATGATTCAAAATAGTATTGGCCCCTGGGGATTGTGATAACTTCATTTTTGTCAACAAAATCACTCATTTTTTCAATTTTACTTATAGTATTATTCTCTACATTTGAAGTTAAAAATTTTGCATGAAAACTGACTAATGCTATTGATTTATCTTAATGAATTATATCATAGCGAAGTTTCTTTTTTAGAATAGAACTATTTTTTTGTTAACTTGAAAACTTTGACAGCTCGTGTTGTTGAGACAAAGTCGTATTACCCATTTGTTACAAAAATTATTTGTCATTAAATGAAAAAGCAGCCTATGCTGCGCAGAGTTGAGTGGGGTGTTGCGTTTTAATTTCTGTAGAATCTTCTAAGAATAAGAAAAATGGTGAACTCTTGCCTGATGATATTAAAGTTATGATAGTTGGTCCTAGTAATGGCGGAAAAATTAATTTGATGGTAAATTTTATTTATAATATGGGGTGGTTAAATTGTAATAAATTACTTGTTTGCTCTAAAAGTTTGAATCAACCAAAATATATTCAATTACAAGATGATTTTGAAGTTATATCCAAAAAATTTAATGAACAAATGGCACATTTTTTAAAATAACACTTGAAATGAATCCTGTAGATAAATGCGATAACAAATCTCTAATCGTATTTGACTATGTTATTTTAGATAATCAAGATATGATTCGTGAATATTTTACTCGAAGACATAAAAATATTGATGTTTTCTATTTGGCCCAAACTTATTCCAGAGTGCTTAAACAATTGGTAAGAGAGAACACAAATCTTCTGTGTATATTTTGACAAGATGAAACAAATTTGAGACAAATATATTGTGATTTTGTTGTAGGAGACATGAGTTTTGAGACATTTAAAGAGATATGTGCAAAAATTGGGACGAAGATTATGGTTTTGTTACAATAGATATGAATAGAAAAATTATCAATGATAAGTACAGAAATATAATTAAACAGTTCATTATATTTTAAAACTTTTGTATATAAATGAAGACTTGTATAATTATTCTTGCTATTACAAATATAATTTTTTCACTATCCAAAAAAGAGAGTCAGACAAAATGTGTTATCAACTTTTTAAATAAATATGGATATCTAGAAGGTGATGCAAATTCGCTTTCAAAAATTGATACTGAAAAGTACGACACTTCTTTAAGAATATTTCAAGAATATCACAACCTTTCTTCATTTGATGGTAAACTCAATGAAAAAACTTAATTTAATCAACAACGCAAGATGTGGTGTTAAAGATGAGATAATTGTGGACCTTTCATCTACAGCAAAATGGACTAAAAACTTATTAAAATGGAATTTTGCGTATGTAAATAAATAAATTACAAATTTAGCAAAAGAGGTTTTTAACGTTCAGCAAAAACACACAAATTTGAAATTTGTTCACGATAGGAATTCTCCAGATGTACTTATCATATAAACAAGGCCTACATAATAATCATAGGTTGCGCTGAGTTTGCCCTTATACATTATATCCATTTGGTAGTGCACTGGCTCGTTCCTATTTTCCAAATAAACAAAAGAACCTTGTTGCATAGTAATCAATAAGCAGGAATATTGGTATAATGATGGTAAAAACACTCCTGAAAATAAAATGGATTTACTAGCGGTTTTGATCCACGAAATTGGCCATGCATTAGTCTTTAACATACAAATGATAAAAATCCAATCGTGTACCCAATTGTCAACAATGATTTGGTTGATTTGCTACCAGACAATATTCAAAATATTCAAAACTTTTATGGGCCACCACTACAAAATAATTTTAATGAAAATAGACCAATTGATTTATGCAAAGATGAATATGTAATAACATTTTAAATTATTGATGCTGAACTTATTTTTTACAATAAAAATGTTTGGACAAAACGTTTGGGAGACAAGAAAATAATCAATTGGCCATTTTTGATAAGAAATTATTTTCGGTTTCTATCGACCAATTTCAATAATTTTTTTTATAGTCCAGAGACCATCAGGCGAGTTAGTCGTGTTTGTTGATGAAACAATTGATATGGTTGATTATCCTAGTTAAAATCGTATTGGTTGTTATCCAAAAAATTTTGCTTCATTTGGATTAAGAGATGAATATAAAATAAATGCTGTTTTTAATTCATATTCGGGGAAAACTTTTATCTTTTATGAAAAGTCATATTATGCTAAAATAGATAAACATCATTTCCAGATAAAAAAGCATGGTATAATAAGTGAGAAATTTCCTTTTTACCAGTATGATAGACTCAGCTTTTAGATATATAAATGGTTTACTGTATTTTCTTAGTAATGAAACTTTCATGGAATATATTCAATTTACAAAAAATTAACAAGAGTTGGCAAAAATAGCATTTCATTGTTTGGCATTAAATGCGAATCCTATAATGAAATTATAAATAAAATGGAATATATCGTCAATGACTTAGAAAATTTAACTTGTGAAGAGCTATATATATAATTCGATGAATTTGGTCTATATTGTTTAATATTATTTTCTTCAATTATTCGTATGCCTTCATAAGAAAGAATATTAATAAAAATACTTCTTACAACTCGCCAGTTTCAATTGTGCATAGTTTCGTAAATAAAAATGGAGTCAATTCTAGACATAAACAACAACAAACTAATTTATATTGGTAACGAGGTGGTTATAATTATTGATGAGGAAAATAATCCTTATTTTAAAGGAGCTTATGTAACTAAGCTTTTGGGATACAGAAAACCACGAAATGCTTTATATTATATTGTTGATAATGACGGTAAAAATAAATTTACTGAACTCAAAGGCATTCCTGCTGAAGGGACACCTTCAAATATGCAACCAAATGCTGTATTTATCAATGAATCAGCTCTGTATAAGTTAATATTTAGATCAAATATGCCTCTAGCAGAAAAGTTTACTAAATGGGTGACTAAAGAAGTTTTACCATCAATTAGAAAACATGGTAAATATAAGATTCAAAAAGATGTAATGAATTTATTCAAAGGTCACATAAAACGTATCAAAAAAATTAATGTGTTAAAAGACCAGCAGATAAAAATAATTAATCATTTAAAAGATTTAAATAGAATCGTAGATAGAATAAATTGCAGAAATGAGGTAATTAGAGATATGGCCCCCTCATGATGTACAGCAAACACAAGATCCAAATTTAAATACAACTTTTATTTTTCTAAAATTGTTCTATTTCATTAGAACTCAAAGAAGAAACCTTTGAAAACCATTGCAAAGAATCAAGGATATACATCCAAATTTTGAAATATTATTGAGATTTGGATATATTCCAAATTCTATCAATTTATATCAAAGAATGAAAGAAACCATGAATTGGAACATTGAGTGTTTTTACAACTATTTTAACATTGATAGAAATAGCTATGCTCAACAAAAATTAATTAATTATATAAATAATCTTTATCAAATTGAGGAAGAAACTTATTTTTATTTACAAAACATCTGTTTTTATTAATCCATGAATTATGCAAGTTATCAAAACCCAACCACTTCACAAATATTTTTTCATCCATAGTTTTTAAAACTTTTCCAACCAGATATTCATCAGGATAGTTTGTTTTCATAATTTCATATTCATCAAAACTACCCATTATTTCTTCTCCATTAATATCTTTTAATTTGTAAGATGGTATATCACAATTTAAAACTTACAAATAGTAAACTATTCTGTTGACCAATTAGCAGTATAACCTTTTCCAAAAAAAATTTCAGTTTGCTCATACATCTTCAACTTTATATTTTGGTTTAGTAAACACAAAATTGGTTTGTAATAAATTTTGCACAGCATAGGCTGCTTTAGCTGTTGCTTTTTCATTTTTTTATTGTCTTCAGTTGGTTTCATACCAACAGTGCTGTGCTTTGTGATATTGTAGTCTTTCACTAATTCATCCAATAGATTTATTCACTCGTAGTTGCCATTCAAAACAAATTTTTCCCACATTATATTTTTTAAAGTTGATTAAATCTTTCAACAACACTAGCTTTTAATTCAGAAAATGAAGAAAAATGATTTATATTATTCTTTTCCATAAGTTCTTTAATTATTTTACTATAAAATTCTAAGCCATTATCGCTTTGTAAATTATTTGGTTTTCTTTTCATCAAAATATTTTCTAAAGCATTTGCTACATTTTTTGCTGTTATATCTTTGATTGCTAAAGCAAATGCGAACTTTGAAAAAACATCAATAATTGTCATAATATATTTATAGCCTTTATTTATGCAAGATATACCTTTCAAATTTCCAGTATCCATTTCTACAAGATCAATTTGCCACAAATCATCAATTCCATACTAAATAACTTCTTGGAAAATGTTTACGCGTAAGTTTATATAATTCATTAATTATTCCTTCTCTCGCATTGAGCAAAAATTTTTTTTAAGAATTTTGATTTTTTACAATTGCACAACGATCATATACTTTTCTGGACTAATTGCCCATTTTTTGTATTATTATTTTTAGTGACTTTCTTCAAACACCATGTGTTATCCATTTAATAAATGTGTGTGCGTGTGCGCGCGCGTAGAGAGAGAGAGAATCTTTATATTTCACGAATATTCCTATTGCCACCATCTCTCTATCTGCATCATAAGATGGATGCATGCATGTATGTATGCATGCATGCATGCATGCATGTAATCGAAATATCTTTTATTGAGCGTGTTTTTTATCTACAGGTTCACCTATATTAACAATTCTTCGCCCCAGAAAAGAAACATACGATTTTGTAAAACCAAAACAAATGCTTAATCATTTTGTAAAGAAGAAACACTCGAATTGCATTTTGAATCTATATATGTTATTAAATCTTCAGCAATGTTATCTAAGTTTTTATTTAAAGATTCAATTAATGGTTTCCCAAATATGTGTCATTTAATAGCATAGAAATTATATCGCCAAACTTAAAATTTCTCAAAAAAAAGGTGTAAAAACAATTGAACATAAATGTCCACAGATAACAGAATTAAAATTCTGAACTCAATCATCATTGTAATAAACATTATTGTTTTTGAAATAATTAATTAAATTATTAGGAATATTGCCACCAAATGATTCAAAATAATAAACATCATTATTTTCTTTAAAATATCAAACCCAAGGAGTGCAAGAATTTGTTGAGATATCAAAAATAACCACAGCACATTCATTTTTAAGCATATATATTTTGGGAGTTCGTCAATCATATAAACATTTCTGATATTTTTAATATTTAATTTTTTTTTTACATATTTCTCAATATTGATATTGGCTAATGGAGCTAAAATTTTTTTTGTCCTTCCTTTTGTTTTGCAACTACACCACTTCCAACTTTATTTTCCAATGCTAAATTATGTCTTTTTTGTTCTAATTATTTTTTATTTTTGCTAGTTTGTTCAACTGAATTATATATTGAAGTAGTTACTCCTGCTGAAGCACCCAGACCAGTTAAAGCAGCAACTATGAGAGGGTTAATTCCTCCATCATGTAAACCATTGCCGGTTTTTTCTTGTATTATTTTTTTTTTAGTATTGACAATGTGCACGGTTAGCAAGAAACCTTTTCCTCCTTTCAATATTTTTTTTTTCGCTCATGTTGATCTTTTGTAAAAAATTTATCTATAAATCTCTTAATTAATCAATGGGTATTTCGAAAATTAAGCTTTTTATCTTCATTTATAAGTAAAGTATATATATATATATATATTCAATAAAACATTTTAATTCCCCAACCAAATTTTCTTTTTGTAAACATAGTTGAGGCAACTGCTGCAGAAGCAATTTTTTCACCAATCAGAGTATTATCTAACATGATTTCTTTTGCTTCTTTTTGTAAAATTTTATCTGCTTCATGCCTAGATTCTAATTCTTTATGATCTCTATATGCAGTATCATGAAATTTACAGGCTTTGTGTAATTTATTTATTCCTTCATCTCCTCTTTCTAATCTATTGTCTAATTTTGTCAATAGTCCACAGTAGTTATAACCGGGCAAATGCATTTCAGGCAAATTTAAATTGTTTAATGCCCAATTTATCACACCTTTTCCATGGTGTTCAGAATTCCAAAGTGTGTATGGAATTACATTTCAAACTCGGATTAGATATGGAATTCCTTTCAGATTATTAACAACAAAATCAGATAATTTATTGTTTGCATATTCATTATACTTACTTTTCCATTGTAATAATTATTTCAATATTTTCTTCACCAAGAGTAATTAACAATCTATCAATTAATTTTCTAACATGGTCCATCCAAATATGTTCTTTTGGCAAACTATTGTATTTTTTTATACCTTCACCAGATTTAGGAGAATTTCTAATATATTCGTGATAAGTTGGTTTATTTCTTTATACTTCCAACCGATACTCGAAGCTACGCTCATAGTTGGATCATAATTTTGATATGCTGCGTTTGTTAATAAAACAATTTCTGCATAATTTTTATAGTCCTCATTAGCGAATTTGCATCACCGGTGGATTTATCTACAAGATCATCTTTTTTTACTTTTTGCTAACATATTAATAAGGCCTATTGTTAATTCATATTTTTTATCTTTGACAAATAGAAAATCACCATCTATTTTTACTTTTGTATCTCCAATTTTAAAATCTTGCCCATCTCCTTGTAAACCAAATTTATCAATAGTAACATTAATATTTTTAGAAATATATTTTCTGAGATTTACAGCGGAAGCACCTGCTACAGGTGGCAAATTTTTTAATGCAGTAACACCCATTGCTGATTTTGGGAATAATTCTCTTTCAGAAGATGTTTCTTCTGGTGTTGGTGGATAATCTAAATTTTTTGCAGCAACAGGCACTAGTGTTGTTATTAAATTTTTGTTTTCTTCTGTTGTTCTACTTTTTTTTTTTTTTCTTCCCCCAAATTAAAGGTGGATTTTTTTCTCCCACATTCTACCTTATGGTTCTTTTTATAATTTCTATGCTTCTCTATGAGTAATTTCACTTGAACTCCCTATGAATCCTTCATTTATATAAGGTTTTTTTTTACTTATAAATGGGTTATAAAAGCATTGAGAGTTTTGAGAGACAAACTTTTCCCCCAACCAATCAGTGAGGGGGAATTAAAATATTTACAATAATAGAATCGAGTTTGATATTCCCATAGGAGATGACTTTTCTTTTTCAAACGATGCTTATGTTTTGGAAGAATATCGCCTACTAAAGAGAGAGAAAGTTGGAGATGAGGCAAAATACGAATAATTATATAATATTGATGTTTTTTCTAATTTTTTTCAATTTCAATTTTCTAGAGTATAAATTTCTAAACATGGACATATTATTGAGGCTATTTATAATCCAGGAATAACTTCCACAATGATGAATATTTTACTAAGATCACCAGGTGAACAAAATTATTTAGAGTCTACTGGTGTTGATAATAAATTTCAAGTAAAATCTGTTCGTAGTTATAAAATAAATGAAATAATGTAGCCATTAAGATATTTGTTTGTCATTATTCGTGATAATAATGAAGTTTACTGGAAAGGTGGTTATAAAATCTTTTTTTTTTTTTCCCCATCTGATAACAATTGTTTATTTGTTTATGAAACTAAAAAAGTAGATGTTTCAGTTGATAAAACTTACGCTGATCCAGGTAAAATTGTTATTGAAAAATTAGAAATTTTGTGCCCTATTGTCGAATATGAATCTAACACATCAATTGCAATTAAAGAAAAAATATATAAAAATCCTAAAGTTCATATTGGTTTTAATTATTGGCAATTTTTAGAAAAGGAAATTCCTTCTGGGACAACTGGTTTTAACTTTGATATAAAGAATCCGTTTAATAATTTACAATTTGACATGCCTGGTTTTGTAATTGTGGGTTTCCAAACAAATAGAAAAAATTGTGCTGAGCAATATGTGCATGTTTCAATGTTTGATCATTGTAATGTGAGAAATATTTTTATTATAAATAGAAGAAATGAAATTTTCCCAAAGGAAAATTGGAATCTAGATATTGGAAATGATCTTTGTCTTAAAATGTTTCTGGCTTTTAATGATTTTAGAAATTGTAGAATAAAATTAGATACTATATACAGAAATAATGAACTTTATTATAAGCCAACTACAAACTATCACGGCGATATAAATTATTATTCATTTTGGGAACGAAGACCTTTATATGTTATTGACTGCCTATATAGAAAAACACAAGTAGTTAAAGATAAAACAAATATAAAAATTAATGTAGATTTTAAAAAAGCTGTTAAGGCTGGTACAATTTGTAACGTTGTTTTAATTATCCAACGAAATTTAACTTATGAGTATTTGAAAGAAAATATCACCGAAGATATATAAATTTTTTATTTTACTAAAATGGATAATGTAAACAATTTTACAGAAACAAGAAATTGTTTCAATATTTTAATGCAATTTTTTTTAGACTCATAGTTGAGTGGTTGCATTAAAAATTGTTACGAATTTTTGATCAAATAAAAAATAATTCTAATTAAAATTTTCTCATAGAATTTTTAATATTATAAATGGATCAAATTATACAACTTTTTGAAGTTTGGGATATTGGATATGAAATTATAAGAACAGAAACTTTTATTCATAAAGAATTGGACCTTGTTCATTTCAAAATTGTTTTAAAAATCAACAAAAATGATATATTATCAGATAATTTTTTTTTATTTTAAAGACAATATTTATGATTTGGATTTCTGTGATGGTTGGGATTATGGAATTAATAATGACTGTGCTTCAGATTTTTCTTTATTTTTAGACTTTAAAAAGCCTTATTGGTGTTTTACTCTTGTTAAATAAAATTTATAAGTTCTATCAATTACATTTTTTAATATTTTCACTTGATTCTGTCTTAAATTTGCTTTATTTAGATTGCTTGCTTGCAAATTGCTATTTCTAGAAAACGTTAAAATTTTGCTTGAAAAGTGAGAAATTTGCTTGATTTTGGGGTAAAATAGCTTGTTAGGTGGCACAAATCCTGCTCGAACATTTAAAAAAAAAAGTGGTAAATTGACTTGATTTTGGGGTAAAAATGCTTGGTTCAGGAGTTTTTTTTTTTTTTTTAAACCATGATTTTGGAGCAAAAAACCACAATTTTTCGATGAAAATTGAGTTGCGCCAGTTCTCCCCTTTTACATCTACTGATTAGAACACATTTTATTTACACACACTTACCTTTATTTACATTGCACATAAAATTGACATCTCAAGAAGAAAACAATTGCCCACCATAAAAAATGAGCATATTATGTAGGCGTGTGCGTACATAAACTTAAAAATAATCATTAATAAAAAGGGCATTGAATTAAATTTGAAGTTATCGTACATACACTGATTAAGAAACGAGTGTGTGTAATGTGCTGCTGTTCTTGCAGCAAAAGAGGAGGGATAATGGAAGACAGGGAGGGTAAGGCAGAAGTTCTTTCTATATCCATTTGTTTTTGAGGAACTGTAAAAAATGTGGGTGACAAAAGTTGAAAATTTCAGGGAAACTGGTTAAAAATTAATTGTTTTGTTCCTACTTTTTGCATAACGTACAAAACATAAACAACATTGATACAGTTGCCTATGCCAGAGATAGAAATAGTAATGAGTTAATGGAACTTCATGCTGCTGCAACTTGGAACAGTATGTGCCATGATCGGGACCATAATCAGGGCGCAATGAACGCTGGAAATACAATACTGCAACAAGTCTACTCACCGTCATTGCAAGTGCTAGTCGTAACTTCATACCATGTTGTAATGTTTCACTTGTTAGTGCCTACGGAAGTATCCATCAGCAATGTAAACAAAGCGGCGTCGAAAATCGTGTTAAAAAGTTTTAGTTTTTTTAAATTTATTTATTTGAATAAAAGATATCTATTCAACTTTATACTGTTTGATGGTAAAGAAATGGTCGCATGCTTTTTTTTGGATAAATAAATACCTTAAAATACCAAAGCCAGATGAGTTTGCAGAAACTTGCATTGATCTCGCATAAGAGCTACAAATTCCTGTCTGCATGCTTCAAGACGGTGACATAGATGCAAAAAATTGCTGCACAGTGGGGATGGAGAGCGAGAAAACATAATTATGGGTAATAAAAAAAATGTAAATGCCATTTTGCAGATATTACGTATCGATAATATACTCGAGCATTAACTAGTCGTAGAGCCCGCCACACTTTGCGCAGATTACGGCTCTGAATACAGATACTTTATGGCCGATCCTGCGGGTAGTGCTGATACAAATAATTTTATTTGTAATTTTTATATTGTGTTTGAGTACTGTAACTTTAAAGTATGCCCAGACTTAACGTTTTGTGTTTCCTTCTATGTAGATTAAAAATTAGTATTCAAATTTACAGGCTCATTTTTTCATAGTTGGCCACCAGGTCCAACTCAACAATACATAGATGGTAAATGTTCACCCAGTATTTTTACTGCAATGCATTATTTCAAATGTATTTGTTATAAACATTTGTAGGCCTAACTGTCAAGATAAACGACTGTGTAAAAAAGAATTATGCATTGACGCTTGTCTCTCTCTCGAGTCAAGTGGTTAGAGCACTGACTGCCCTCCTGATTTCAGTCGATGATCCTGCAGTGACGTGTTTTCTACTTGTGTAGCCAGGTGGATCATGAAAGGTTTTTCAAGGTGGCCGCTTCGTGGGGGGGGATCTGTCGAGGGGAGGGGAATCAAACCCCAGAGTGAGTTGGACCATGAGTGCCTCCTGTCCAGGGAGTACGATCTTTCTCACTGAAAGGGTTGCCAAAATACCGGACTCCAACTGTCTGAGGGGTACGTGTCGTGAGTTCAAACTAATTGATAGAAATAGTGGTGATGGGCGATCCTGTCAAAAGGGTTGGCTTTATCCACTGTGGTCAGGTCGGCCGGAAATGTAATTTACGGAGATGGAAGATCGCAGGTTTTAGGGGTGACTTTAGATGGTAGTATGATACGGACCACCTTTCCGGAGGTTAGGCGGATTGTGCACATATTCTGTAAGTTTTTAACCTTCTTATACTTAGGGAGTGCTACGTTTATGGAAGGTGAGGGTGCCTCTGGTTGGAGGTAACTTAAAAGTTCGCGGTCTGGCCACGGCCAACAAATACCCAAGTAGGCATCGAGTTCGGACTCATGGTCGCCGGATGCTAGGTGAAATGGATCGTGGTGTAAGTTCAGGGTTTGCAGGTGGGGGCGTGACTTCACGTTTAATTTCTGCTTCCCCTTGAGCGTTAACTAGCCTCTGTAGAGCTCGCCGCTCTTTATGCTGATTACGGCTCTGAATGCCACCTTTTCTACTGTACATCTATGCCAACTTTCTGTACTTCCTGCAGTTGGGAATTAGTATGCCACTGAGGTCAGACGAGGGAGCACCAGAAACCCAGGAGCAGCAGAATGTCTTTTCAGACTCAAAGCCTTGTTCAAGCCCTGTCTCCTGTGGAGTTCAGCATGCCTCAGGACTTCCTTAGTGGGGTCTCAATACACACAACCTTACAAGAATAAAATAAATAAATTTAAGCCAAATGAAAAGGGGAACTATTTCTAAAAGCATGTAGTCAACAATTTACAAGTTTGACGTAATATTTATTATGAAAACAGTGCGGATTCCCGGTTGAATTATACATGCTAAATAGTTTGACGCGTTCCGCTTCTACACCTATTATAATACGACTCCGACTCATCGTCTAGGAGTACTGCTTCCATCTCTACAGATGTGAGCAACTCTTCTTGCCTATCCCTACAGGCATTGGGAACTTCTGTGCTTTTCTTTCTCACCTGGAAGGTGCGCATCCCGGCAGGCATGCCGCACTCCCCCCCCTTGTGCTCGACTCCTACAAGCTGCCCAGACCTCGGGCACGGCCGAGCAGACCCGACGAAGCACGAAACCAGAACCACTGCTGAGATAATTCTCATGCCACCCAGGGCCGGAGGGGACATCACGCCTCCCCTGCTCCCCATGCCGGCAGCTTACAAGCTACCACTATACACTATATAAGTCCAGCCGCAGCCGAGCTCTGGAGTCATTCTTTCGCATGTCTTGCATCACCCACAGCACTCTTAGTGCTCGGGAGCTCTAGTTCGCCTTTGCGCTCTAGCAGCTCGATCACCACTGTTTAGTGGTTACGTATGAAAGTACTTTAAACATATAACAATTAGAGTTGAATTTTTAAATGGACATTTTGTATCATTACGTCTTCGATGAGGGTTGTCGATCATAATACCAAGGAAACGAGTGTTCATAACTGATAATTTTTGTGTTATTAAAAAAATATAACTCCTAAATATTTAGTAGCATTAGCTGATTTTGCGCAAATTATGCTAAGAATGTATTTTCAAACATTTGGTGAATAATTTGTTTACATTAGCTAATACCTAAAATACTCAAATTTGATGAATGTTAGTTTCTGAATGGATACCATACTTGCAGTTTTGCAACTGCATGATTCATTAAGTATGTTTGGGATTATTTGACGAGGCAGCAAAAATCCGCTCCCACAACTATTACACGAAGATACTTCAGTATGTATAATATTTTGCTGCTAACCATAATCTCTACTGGGTCGCTTGAAATTTGGTTGCATATTTTTCCAAAGAATGGAGTCTTAACATTCCATAACAAATATTTTTTTAGTCTCATAAAAACTGTTTTGCTTAAAATAGTGGAACACCAAAACAAATGTAATTCGACTTGTCTAAAAAACAATGTGTTGCCAATAAAAGTTATGTAGTTTAATATAGTTTTTAAATTGTTTTTTCCTGAAACTCTACTTGTATCTTCAAGACAAGGGAGGTAGGGGTGTATTTAGCTACCAAGTTAGTTTCACATACAAACTATGGCTGGACAAACAAGCACGGAACTATTTCCACTCCAGGGCAAAATAATTACAGTAAATCATGGGGAGAAATCGCTCCTGTACTGATACCTATACAATAAGAAAGTCTTATAATGGCTTGTACAGGATTGTAACACAATATTGCAACTACAGTCCACTAAACTGGGCAGTAGTTTCTTTAAATTCCTTGAAGGTGGTAGTTTGTAATACAAAGACCAGTCTGTACAAAATAAAGCAATTTACTGAGAAACGGTACAGAATACTTTTAATGAATAAAAGTGAAATGACAAAATCTTCTTTGCAGTAAAATATGGGTTAAAACACCTTAGTAAGTAATTTTTGCAGCTTTTGAACATACATTTGTTTGCAATGTACTCTGTTAGGTATTTTGTGTGAAAACTGTAGACATGATTGGTCGGAACTGACGAGCGACGTACAGGAAAGTTTGAGTAACGCGATAAACATAATGTTTTTAGCATTAAAGGTGTGAAATGAGATTATGTAGTAACGACGAATGCACTGTATTTATTCGACATGTGCCTTTTTATAAATAGATGTTGACAGTTTTTTAAGGTCCTAAATATAAATTGGGATCAATTCCGACTTGTATGTCTTTTTGTAACGCTAAAATTATTTTTGTATAAGTTTTGTGACATGTGCATATATATCCTTTCAAATCACACTAATGAATCTCTAAGTAATTTTATTTTAATATATACAATGTATGATTCATTAGGTTAACCGAAATTCAAGTGCGTCTTCCGAGCATGTAAGCTACAAAACACTAGTCTACAATTTGCCATCAGAACTGCCATACGAACCATGTTTAGGTTATTAGTTTTGTGACACATCTAGGCTTTTGAGAAAGATTACTTCATGTGATAATATCGAAGTTGCATTAAAACTCGTTCAAAATTGTTTTTAACTAAAAACATATTTATGTTGAAAAGACTTCAAGCCACTTGATTTTGACCCCAAAGGAGACTTTTCTGTTGGCAAAAAGTTTGTGGATATTGCGCAAATAGCATGTGCGCTCTTCCCCATACATATTCTATGTAATATAATGACTAGTGACTTAAGGACATCACCAATAATGACAAAAATGTCCTAGGCCACATTCCAATTGTCTGAAATGAACATCATGTGTAGTAAACCTTTGCTTATTGAAACTTCCAAAATGGCACCCATCCAAGCAAATTGATAGATCATGGACTCTTCAATAATTGCCAATATACTGAACATGGGGACACTAATTCATTCTTCAGTTGATTGTGGTAAATCGTCTTTGAAACATCAGATATTGTATATGCAAAACCACAGTTCTTAACTAACTATTTTGACATTTGTCTGACAATTTTCTTAAGTGCTGCTGATTTCTTGGCTACTATAAATAAGCTGATAAAAAAATCAGGACTTGTGTTGTCTTTATGAATACCAAGTTTGCTTACCAAATGTTGCACGTATTACAAGGATGCACGTATTTGAGAGATACTACACAGCAGAACATTTGGATATGTAAACAGACGTACGTTCATACACTCTTAAATAGCGCATACCTGTAAAATCTCTAACGTTTCATTTGAAAGTCCTCTAAAACTATCCGGATTTTCACAATTGGGAATTGTGCCGGTGGTCAGCGGGTTTTCTCAGGGATCTCCTGTTTCCCCTGCCTAATTCATTCTGGTGCAGCTCCATACTCACTTCAATCTCCCTCATCAGCTCTCAAGACCTCGCTGTTAAGAGCCACCCAAATCTCTTCACTCACTCTAAAACATTCATTTTCATAAATGAACATGTCTTGAAGTCACAAGTCTAAAGCAAGTTTGCATGAGCGGATGTTGAGGCTGTATTAGAGCATGTTTGTTTGGAAATATGTATTTGAATGTCAAGGATTCCGAATGTTATATATTAACTAAAGCACTAATCCCAAACACCATGTACCATATTGCAAAATTACACTGCAACTTGAAAAGCACCAATACACTAAAATTTTTATACCAGACCAAAGATAAAAAACAGTGTTTGATACTCAGCCCGCGGACGTACTTGTATATGTCTTTTCAGTATATTATGATATCGGTAGCACTTATAATAAGCAATGGTCTTTTGTTGACCATTGCGTGCTGGGATATACAGAAATAAATGGTGACTATGATCATAGTTTTTATTTACATCTAGTTTATTTTTAAAAAAAACTCCCTTACGGTTTAGATAATGCAATCTGTAATACCAGCATTTGTTGAAGTATGTAGGGGAGGGGGGAGTGGGGAATTAATAGTAGAAATAATGAAACGTTCATTGTTATCAATAGTGACATATTTATTAAGCTTACTTTTGTATAATGTGAAAATACGAATGACTACACTTCATAATTAGTGTAGTATTGTTTGCCAGTAGTTTTTACGTAGTTAACGGCCAAATTGATCCCGTGAATCCAACATTCTGTATACATTTACTTTTCTATAAACTACAAGGATACATATCCTTTCTATGTAATCTCTGTTTATTTATGATAGTGAATTTTTTCTTTTGCAAAATGAAATATAGTTTAATAAATGTAAAGTTAAATTTGTGCTTTCTCCGATACACAATCCCCCCACCCTTCCCCCGCGCAATTTGGTCTCTTAGCAACAGGCTTGCAAATATATTACTATTTTAAATTATTAGTTCTGTTGTAGTTCAAAAGTATAAATATTGACATTTCCGATCCTCCAGCCCGAAGCCATATATTTTGTGGGTTTCACAGATACTGGCGAAAGTAAACAATTCCGAGTGATCTTTTTCGTATAATGCATTATTTGTTACATGTGTATATACAAATTTTAAAAAATACACTTTGCAATTATCTTAATTTGTTTTCAACCTGCGTCATTAAAGGAAACCGTAACAAATATTTGGATTAAGGCATTTTCCCACGAAAGTTTTAAGTATTAATAGAAATGCCAACCCCAAAATACCTTTAGTTTTTGGCGAAAGTGGCACTTACGTGTATTATTGATTAATACATGTAATTTTCTCCACTATAATATTTACGTGTTTTTCATTACAGCTGTTTTGCAGACTAACAGAACGGAGTCAAACCCTTGAGCTAGCGCATGCGATTCATGTATGCTTACCACGTTTACGAACAAACTAGATGGATAGTAAATTAAGTTATGGCTATACTATAAAGATATAGCCAACAGGAATTGTTTCAAGTTTGACCAATGAAGCTGCGGTTGTGTAGCGGCTAGAGCGCTCACCTTTCACAAAAGTGACACTGGGTCGATCCTGGTGGGTTACCCCATATTTTTGCATTCAGAAAACACGGGAAAAGTTAGCATTGGTGTATGGTTTTCTTAGAGTACTCCAATTTCACCCACACCCATTGCATTGCATCATTGCTAAATCCTCATCTCAGTTCATCTTAATCTGCAATAAATAAGGAAAAACTCACATTTAACCACCCTAATTTTTAATGTCACTTTAATAAAATTAATCACTTATTTTGACTCTTCACAAACTTCCTGTACATTTTCCGTCAACGTGAATGGTGTAACCACTTCCATTTTTTTGGAACCACAGCCATTTTATAGTGAGCAGCATTAAATCTCTTCATCGCTTGGGAAAGTTTGTTCCTTTTAGTTTTTATGTAATGCCTGCCATTCTTGAATTTTTGCGGAGCCATTGCACACAAAAAACGTAGTGTTTCCTGTATAATTACGTTATACGTTTCACTAAATACACTGGTAAAATTATACACTCAGAAAGTGCATAAAGTTTTAACTAGCATTCAGGATCGAAGACAGACAACTGTACGACACAATTTCAAAGAGCACCTCAATTGAGGGTAGGAACGGGCGTGGGCGAGACTCCTGAGGGGAGTGTAGGTTTGCCAACCCTAAGAGAAATAGCTGGTCTGTCCAGCTGCGCACACGGGAGGGAGAGGAAATAACCTGCCAGACACTCTCAGACTCCCTGGTGCCAGGTGTGTGACGGGTTGCATCCGAGATATTACGGAATTCCAGGCGTAAAGAAAACATGCAACACTTTTGTACCAGCTTTTCGCTATAATAATAAAAAATCTGAAATTTTTGCATTTTGTTTTGGAAGTATATTGATGTAGCTACTTCATGAATGTATTATTTTTCTCTTTAAATTATTACTTTTTGTTTTTCATGGATGCGAATACAACCCTGTTTTACATTGTGCACATTAAAAACTGACAAATTTTTGAGAATTTCAAATCCCATCAGTCAATAGTTTGGATAAAGTTGTCATGGTATCCCAAAAATTAGCCAGTTTCCTCTTCTGTTTCTCCAGAAAACTGCTGCAGCAAATGTCAAAAAACACAAGAAGAACCTACAGCTCTTAAACTATAAGGTGTAGCGATTATCATTTTGGCTCAAAAGCTAGTCTGTACGATACCTATATGTAGGCATTATAATCAGCTATAAAACTTTTTGGGTCCAACAGCCTTAAATGATGGAAATTTATAACAGTGCCGTTCTGTAGAGAGATATTTTCAGCACAGTTGCCGTAAATATAGTAATTGCTCTTGAATTACAAATGCAGACCACAAGAATATTTCATGAAGCTGCTGTTATATTATTCTTAGTCCATTTCAAATGTAACTTGAAATAAATTTTATGAATCAACTTAATTGTGTTTTATTACGTTTTTATTTAATTATGATGTACATTCCTTGAGTGTGTCTGTCTCTCTGTATGTGTCCGTCTGTCTGTCTGCTTGAAAAGGCTACATTTTAAGTACACTATATTCTTAAAACATGTTAATTTTTCCCTGGAAGGATGTTTGATTTAAACTGAAATTACATCTTCGTATTATGTTACTGTATATGGATGTATTAAAAATATCTAACACCCTTGTAAATGTGTGGCCATAGTTATTTCGGTTTCCATATTTTTACGTTCGCTCATAATATGTCGCGGAATTCTTGCATTTTTTTGAAACAAAGAACTAGCTCGTTTTTACAAATCTGTTAAGTTTACGACTGTTAACTATTCGAAGATCTTCAATTTTAATATTTAGCTGCATTTCATATGCTTACAAAACCTTACCAAATTTGAAAAAAAAAATTTACTACAATAACACGAGCACACAAAACATTGTGATATTTTACTTTATTGCTAGAGTAGTGCATAAGATAAAATAAACAAGACCTCCGATAGGTGTCCGGTAATGTTTCTTCCTAAACACTGAATGTTTCTTGCCATTATCTTCAATGACTTGGTCGAAATTACGAGTTTGTTTTTCCTTTATATTTGGCTCGTGCGCTGTGCACTCTGTTTAGGACTGCACGCTACGTTACAAGCAGGCAGTCACTCAGCACGCAGCAGACGATTTAGCCAACCTCTCCTTTTACAGACCTTGGGTGGCGACCGCATTTTGGAATCTGGGCGGGCAGTACAATTCATAATTAATCACATTAATTATTTTCGTCTCAGAGGCTGTCCAACGCATGGAGTCTATTCTATTGGCACGTGAAGAGTAGTCTGCCCCTGTTGTGACTTACCCTGAGCTCTTGCTAGCTCGTTTGTAGGGTGAAGTTGCCAGGCGTAGGGTGTGCAGCAGTGTGGCATGCATCTGTGTATGTAATTATATGCCGAAGAGATATATTTCTTCTTATAAATAAAATTATAATTTTTGTTCTAGTAACCATCGGTAAATTAAAAAAACAAACTAGGATTTAAATTTCGTTACTTATGTATTCATAAATTGGATCACTGAGGTAACTAGAAATATAATTAAAGTAGGGGTGGGACGATACCATGTTAATAAAACTTGATACTCATTACAGATTTCAGCTCAATAGTGCAGATACTCCATACTCTGAGTAAAAAAGATTCAATAATGCAAAAAAAAAATTTGTAAACTACATTTTCATTGTTCTTGGCCAAATTTATGATAAAGTTTAATATAAATACTATAGATGATGGAAACAAATTTGAAATTTATACAACATAGTGGTAGGACTTCCAAGTGTTAAAAAATTATAAATATTTATAAGATACTAAAAAAACTGACGTGTGCCGCTTCTACTACTAATCAACTACGATTACGACTCATCACTAAGTGTACCTACTTCCACTGCTACAAACGTGAGAGACACGTAGAGAGAATTTTCCAGGTGAATTCTCGGTTGCCTACTCTTAACAGGCAACAGGAACTTATAAGTGAATTCTCTTCACCTGAAGGTTACGCAACCCGGCAGCCATACCCCCCCCCCCCCCTTTCCCCTCGCTGAGAGGCTACAAGCAGCCCGGACCTCGGGCAAGGCCGAGTGCCGCAGAAGAGGCATGAAGCAGAAACACTGACTACTGCTGACCCGAGTTTTTCAGCTCGCACATCAACCAGAGCAGGATGCTTGCCCTCCCTGCAGCCAGCGCCGGCAGCCTACAAGCTTCACCAATATAAGTCCAGGCGCTGCTGAGCTCGGGCAGTCATTCTTTCTTATCTTCTCTTGCAACATACCAGAGCACTGATTCAGTGCTGGGACCTCCGGAGATCTTGTAAGCTTCAAGTACGCCCCCAGCAGCTACTTACCACGTCTCGACGACCAACAAACATGTACATACGTATTTAACTTCACTTTGTCTTTTCCAGACACCTTTTACTTAGCTCAGTTTAACTTTAACTAACTTTTATTCGTCTAGAACCAGCTATTTCTCTTTTTAACCTAGAACCAGGTCTCATGCACCTTGGATCCACAGATATCTTCAGCACTCCACAGTTTGGTAGGAGGTAGCACAGCTCATGTGTGAGTATTCAATAAACACTCATTGCTCTTTACTCTTCTGCTTTTCATTAACTGGGTACTTGCCTGGGTTAACGGTTGGAGACTTAATACGACTTGCACTGCCGACAGGAACCGTGAGATTGTTGATATGCACATTAAACAGCTACTGGTTTCTTTCCAGCCACCCGAGCACTAATTTAGTACTGTTGGGGAGAAACAGCAATGCCACAGCCACTAGAAACAACACACACGGAGGGGCTACAAGCTCAGTTATTTCTCGCTTTGAGCACTAATTCAGTGCTGAAGTGTCATTAGCCTGGGGTTTGCCACTCAACCCTGTGCGAACGCACAACCAGTGGAGGCTTGGTGGTCGACGCAGCTCCACGTTCCTGATCAGCCCGCATGCGTGAGGGATCATTGGGGACTTTTACCGAGTTCATGCCGGCAAGTCACTATTGGGTTACACTGTAATAACTGTTCCTGTCTAAGTACATTACGTAAACTGTCACTGTTTTATTCTATGCCTTATAAAGTAAGGAGTGCCAAAAGACGTAGGGAACAATACCTAGCTCACGTTGCTATCAAACCGTGGATAGTATTACCACCTATTACGCAGGAAAGGTAGGCGGAACGGGACCACGCTGCCCAACTTAGGCACTAAGCAGTATCGCCTGCTCAGGTCCTAGTAATCTACTTGTCACCTTGCTTTCGTACTCATCCATTGTGCGACCCTGTGGTAAGAGGGTTGTTAAACCGCGCTGAGGTAAGATACGGCTGGGCAAACCCGAACTTCTGGAGCCGTGAAGCCTACAACTGGAATCGCCGCTTCGGAGTGGACCGAGCTCATCACTATTGGGTGAAACCCGCATCAACAACCACACCCAAGATGACAGTGTAAGTAAGCGGTAACCAACACCGCTCGCCTCACGCCTTCTAACCAGAGTTAACCACCCCGCTTTTGGTCTAGCAGAAAAATCCTCAACAAACGTGCCACTCAGTCTAACTGGGCACGCGTCAAAACACATCAGGCATGTCAATTTTTGAACTAAAAAAACTTAACTTCCGAGTTATGTCAGATAGAGGAAATTTGGGCATTGTTTATCGCCAGATAAAATTAATAGCAATTCTTCTGCTACCGGAAGCAAGATAAATTTATTATTCTGTTTTTTTGTTTTGCATTGGTCGTTTTCACAGATTGTGTACACACAAAACACGTACAATAAATATGAAATACTGGTTGTAAACACAAATGGCACATAGAAAAAAAATGTAATACTTGCATTCGGAATATTGAACATAAATTATGACAGTTCTAGAAACGTAGAACGGCCACAATATATCCGTGAGCTACAGCTGTTCTGTCCATAAATAAAACAATGAGTGTAAACAAATGCTATGATCAATGTAGGTTACCATCCGAACCTACCTTGTTTTTGTTATAGCTAAGTCCTACTGCTGGGTCTCCATTAATTTTATTGCCAGTGGATTGGATGGGGTTGAGAGAGACTTTACGTTTTACGTCTTTCATGAGACGGCATTATCTGCACCTCTTCTTACGAGACTGTGCCGTGTCCGAACTGGCAGATCTGGTTGACAAAATGATCACGTGACCCAATTTTGTATACAAAAATAATGACGTATTTGGTAATTTGGTATTTCGTATTTTGCATCTAGCAGATGTTAGCAAAAATACAAAATTACAAAATCAGTGCCTTTTTTTTTACGCATGTGCATATCGGTAGATAAAATGACTTTTAAAACAAATAACCATACATAAAATACACTAGCAATGTTTTAATAAGCAAGTCAGTCATTTGCTTTGTATAAATATACTGCAAATAAGAGGGTTTTTTTTTAAGTCATTACTGTATAATTTATTATTTTCTTATTTATTAACGTATTTGTAGTATTCCAGTGATGATTACAGAAATATTACATCTGTTTTAAGTATTAAATTTAAATAAAAATATTTTGCACTGTTAATAAAATTTTGTGTTGCAGCGAATGCTAAACAAGTGATTGTCCACAATGTCAGAATTGATACCTATCAAATCATGAATTTACAAAATAACTAAATAATGGAATTTGTCAATTTGGACACTGCCTGTATCATCTTTAATTACATATTGTTTTAATGGACGAGTCGAAAATTTGCTCGTATGAAAGAAACATTCAAATTATGATATAACCTTACAAGTTTTAACCTCACCGAAAGAAAACGGGATATTATGTAGTTCATACTGTAATTTGAACATTAAACCCATTCGGGAAGTAGATATTTTTGGCAAAGTTTGTTTTTCCCTACAGTAGACGTGTTATTTTTACATTGCAAAACGAGTTGAAGTGGTGGTTTTTTAGGCTACGTACATTTAAAACATTCTAATAACCATTTAAAAATAAGTTATTTACAATACACACTTTAAAAATATGTTATTTACAATACACACTGATTACAGTTCGTAATTCCTATTTGCAACTCCTGAATACATGTTGTTCTATTGCAATCCTTTCTGCACGTTTCTCTTGCCATCGATACGAAATAATTAGCTGAATCATTAAATAAATACGACACTTCTCTGGCTTTCCAAAACTTGTACCCTGCCCAAAAAAAAAAAAAAATATGAACGCTGCCTCTTTGTGACAATATGGAAAATGGTGGACCAAGCATCCAAGCCATATACACATGTCTATAAAAATTATTGAATAAAAGTATCGATATGCACGTCACGATACTTGATACTTTTGATACTGTCCAGTATATAGGAGTATCGAGGTATTGAAGTATGGAATGTCCCATCTCTAAATAAATGTTTACAAACTATTTTCACTTTGGAATATCCCTAGCAGTGCCAACCCACCACAAACAGAGTAGAAAACTATGGAATTTTAGGTCACAGATGTAATTAAGATTGCATCATGACCTTAATCGCGAACATGTATTTCATTCATCCATTCATTCATTCATCATTCAATCAATCTTATCATTTATTCATTCATTCTATTATTCATTCAGTTCATTTATTCATTTCCATGAATCCTTATATATGAGCACAAAGTCTCTAGGTTGTGGGAAAACATGTCAAAGTTATATACAATTCCTTATACACTACAAATCACTGTCCATAAAACACAGCATTATTTAAGCATGTGTTTTTTCCCCACCCTCTCAGTGTTTACATTGCTGTTTAGCACTTTGGTCAGTTTATAAAAAAAACTTCACTTTATCAAACTCCGGGGCACGATCTTCAACAATAACTATTTTTGGCATTCTTAACCGGATTTGCAAATGCCATATTTGTCAAGAACCTATCCACAAAAACGGAAGATAAGTAGCTGGCAGTGTTTATATATACAGTGTGCATGTTCAGTGCGTAAATTACATTCATCTGCTTTATATGTAAATACTATTCACTTTAGTCATATTACCAACAATTTTGGTTAGAGATTGACGCATGACGTCTTTGCTCAATTAATATTTAACGACTGCTACTCAACAGCACAACTGCATTCATGACAGCTTGTCCACAACTCATGTCACCGCTGCCACCATCTACGAGATTGTCGTACCTACCGGACCAGGACAGAAGTACCAATAATTATTATTATTTCGACAGATGAGCCACCGAGACCATGCAAGAGGTCCGTGGCGAGTTCAGCAGCTTGCCACTAGATGCCGACACACTTCACTACGCTGCATGCTCAGAGGATCTAGGCACTGGGCTTGCACCTGCTGTTCCTCCTCTCCAGACGCCCTATGCCAGTGGAAGAAGGGATGGCCGAGGAGTATATAAGGAGCTGCACCCTGGCCTCTGGATCGTCAGTTCTGCTTCAGTTCTCTATCTCCTCTCCTGAGCTCTCATAGCCCCAACTCTTGTTGCCGAGACTCAAACCTTTCCTATGCTTCATCTCTCTCCTCGTGCGGCTGAAGATCCTCTCCAGTGCCTAACCGAAGGATGAACCAGCGGCCGTCAGCAGTTCGAACACCTAGACAAGTTTGGTCCCTTACGGACACGAACCTGAGAGTAGAGCTGGCCCTGAGGATACGCACACCAAGCTAACTGCCTTTCCCTCTAGCTTTTGCACAGGGCGCTTTCCCCTGTAGTATGGTAGGGTGTTTACCTTCCACATAGCCCGTGGGGAAATTAGGAGTTAGCACCTCTCCCATCAATGTTTATTTCCTTTTGGATAAATAAACACAGATTCTACCAGTCACTTTGACTTTTATTCCATGTTCCTTCCTTGTGTCATATCGTAGCTGGAGGACTTTGCAGGAGACGGAGTTTTATTTCTGCCGAACACACTCTTAACAACACAACAGCACATCCTTGGAAGGCCATCCATTCTCTGCCCCCAGGCAATGAACAGTAGAGCCACGACACTAGTATACCTGCTCTTGGAAATTGGCTTGCCAACTGAAAGTCGCCCCTTCCTCATCGCCCCCCCTTGTCGAGCAGAGGAGGGGATCTTCTTCGAGTTCGGGGAGACCAGTAACCACTGGACCCTCACCTCATCACCATTGGAAGGCCACCCGTTCCTTGCACCACGTGGAAGGAACGCTAGAGCCACGACACTATGTACGCTTCCGGTGGGATAGACTTGCCAACCAGGTACCCAACCCTCGTCTCTCCCGTGTGGTGCCAAGAGGGCTGCATCCTGGTGCAGGGAAATCTATCCCCATGGGACAACACCGTGCGGTTCCCGCAACCTTCACCCCGCAGCCCACGCCAGCTCTGCCTGGTAGAGTCGTCGAGAACGAGGCGGTGTTGACGACAGTAATTAGCACATATATGTGAACACTGACACATCAACTGCCAACCTCCTGCAGCGCCTATCTAGTACCTTATGCCTTACACCCACAGGGGTGGAGTTGAGAGACCGGCCAGAAAGGCGAGAGCAATTGCTAAGCTTCCCCAGGGGCTATGTATCCTTCCCAGCGGGTTCTGGTTGCTCAATCCATTAGAGCAAGCTATGCTATTCAGACACCTCAGCATACCAGTGCCTGATGTTATCCCCGTAGGAGGATCGCGGAAGGATACCACTATATAGTGCAGGAGGCACTATTTGGTATTTGTCAGCCTAGCACGCCAGAACCGCAGCTGGCTCCCGTACCCGAGCCGATTACCCTCCAGTCAAGTGCAACATCGGTCACAGTAAACGAAAGCATGCAAGCAAGCACCCTGCCACTTCGCAGAACTGCTGCACTACCACCCAAGCCTGCACCCTGTTGTATCAAGGTCGCAGAGCCCGACTTCGTACCAAGTTGCCGACCCACTAGGCCCGTGTTATACACCAGGTGGGCCCCAGTGCTCAGGACAGAGTAAGCCAGTTAAGACGCTGCTCACCTAGCGTCGCCCAAGTCACCCGTGGGTGGGGACAGTCTGACAGCCGTGACTGTCACATGTCAAGATAATAGTTTATAAATAAAGTACACGTAGTTATGATTCTGCCAATGAACAAGCACCACCACCATAGCAATTCAGCTCAATATACATTCAGTCGGATTCGTACCTGAAACAATAGACATTCGACCTTGCTACTAATCTATTTATGAATTGTTCTCGTGATGTGGTAAAATTTTGTTTTTATAATCAAAGTGATCACCACGAAAATATGTTATGTAAATATTACTTAAAGATAAAAATAAGATTATGAAAACAGTTTTTTGGTTGCAAAAATAAAATTCCTTGTTTGTGAAAACATGTCCCACAAGATAACTAAGTACGGTAATTTCCCCGATGATTAAATCATTTTGATTGATGAAATGTTTTGTTTGGACCATGGCCTATTGTAACCAATACCGATTTTGGGTTTATCGGCTAATGTATCGGAATCAGTATCTAGCCAGCCCTAGTAAATACACTATAGAATGTAAATTAAAAGAAATAGATTGTATTAGTAATTTTCAGTGGTTTTCTTGGGGTAAATGTCATGAATCTGCTATCGACAGGCAAGAATTGCTCTGTTGCAAGCTAAACAATCAGAGAGAAAAATCGTGTAGTTAAAAATGAATGTTGTACATTTTTACAAACTTTGATTTCAAAAAATTATGTCTTGTTCTCGTAAGCACTTTCTCTTTTTTACACATTGGTAGTTACTCAAGCGGTAGTTGCTCAGTAATGTTGGTCAACTGTGTTGGAAATATATTGCAAAAGCAAATGGATTAAGTTAACTGACAAAATACAAGAAACTGTGCGCTTTGAAATGTGTACCGAATATAAACTGTTGCATATAGATGAACTTCTGTAACATTAGACAAATTTGTTAAGTATTTTAAGTATTATAGTTTTGGAAACATTTGCTTCATACATAAAGTTGATATTAATATTGTTATTTGTAAATACTTCACTGGAAAGAGGAGTGAGAGAAGAGATTTGTGCGGCTCTTAAAATTGAGGTCCTCAGAGCTGATCACAGGAAAGAGGTTTGTCTGATAATGAAGAGTGCCTTGTTGAAAATATGAGAAATGAAGACGAACTAAATTATTAACTGAATGGGAAACCCAAAAATAATTAATACTGGAAAATACTGCAGAGGAAGCAGCTCTAATAGACAAATAAAGCTGAGCCTAAACTCTGTATTGATGTGCGACGTCTTTTCTACTTATTCAAATCAATTTCTCCTCATCAGTGCGAACCACTCAGCCGCACGCCTCAACGGAGTTTGATTGACAGTACGTCAAGAACTTGTACTGTTTATCCACTGTAAAAGATGCACGCTCCAAGCCCAGAGAATTGTACTATTCACTGAGACTATTCTTCAAGGTCACCTAGTACTATGCACGCCAAGGGATGGCACCACTAGTATAAACTACCGAGACATGCAGCAGCTGGAACCTCAGCCGTCCGGTGACGTCACAAGCCCAGAAAATCTAATGCAGCCACCCCCATCCATTTGATCAAGGGTAAGCCAGGATAAGTATAAATACTGAGGCATGTCCTTGGAACGCCAATCTGTCCTGTTTCTTCACTGCACTCCTGGTGCCAAAGGAACCGGTCGGCTCTGCCTGGTCTTCACCGCACTTCTGGTGGTACTGAAGTCCAGGTCTTGAGATCCCTCTTTGCCTCCAAAGTTCATTACCAGTTTAAGTCGTCAAACACTTAGACACTTTCCGTCCCTTTAGGACATTCAGCATAGCGTTAGTTAAAGTTGAGTTATTTTCATAGCCACTTTGCCTACCTACCCCCGCTAGATTAGAAACAGGCCGCCTTCACCAGTCTAGTGTAGTAAGCTTCCGTTAAGCTCTTGCTGATAGGAGGTATTACATACCACTTTGTTTATTTCCGTAATGAAATAAACAATATTTTATCCCACTTAGGATATTATTCCCATAGTCGTAGAACCCTTCCCTGTAAACATCAGGTCCGTCGAGGGACAGCAGGCGACCGGGAATTTTATTCTAACCAAACCACCGAACTCACCAGCAGACATACACTCCTATCTTAGACGGTCACCCTTTCTTTGCACCTGGTGCATAGAACACTAGAGTCCCAACAGTTGGTACTCATCCTCGTGGGGTTCGACTATCTGTCTGGGATTTGCTCTTTTCACCACACTTCTGGTGCCGGAAGGAGTACTTCCTCGGATCCGAGGGGACTGATCCTTCAGGGGAACTCACCCACGTATAGAGACCGTCAGCTGGAGTGTAACCAGACTCTTAGTATCCACAGCACTCCTGGTGCCAGATACTGTGATAAGGGGAGGCTTTGGCCTGGCAGTTGCGGTACGTGGAAGTACACTTGAGTAGGACCGAACGTTGCCTGCTCCACCTCTACGAGTGTCTGGTATTAGTGGATCTTTCATCATGCCCTTCTCCCATCACAGTGGTGTCCGTAAGAGGGTTTAGCCTCCTCCCAGCCGAACTCGTTAATCTCAGTCCCCGGGAGAGAGCGCAAGTCATCTGCTGTCTAGAGAAGCCAGCAACACCAGCACCCATACCAGATCTCTTCACACCACCCATTTAACTCGGAGTCACTCACCCCATGCTACTAGCAAACCTGAGTGGTCAAGAAACGTCATACGGTATTGCTAATCCATGGCCTGGGGATCCCGCACACCAAGTATATCCAGACGACAGCCAGCACCAGCGATAGGCTGCACACCAGGCTCAGGGACCAATCACAGTGCGGACAACAGCAGGTTCTGCAGGTCACCTGTCGCCCAGGTATCCCCATGAGAGTGGTCCCCACCTAAGTGATAGATTGTGCTAGCTGTTCCCAACTTCGTACCTAGCTGGAAAGCCACACGACCAGTCCTCTATACTGGTTGGGTTTGTGTTCCACACTGTGAATAAGAGACAAACTCATCCCTGGTTATGTCTACCCTTACACCCCCTCCAAACACTTGGGCCGTGACGTACCTCCTTTGCCCATTGGACGTCATGCATCAGTATCATCAAGAGTCAGAATTTAGATTGCATTTGTATAATTTAGTGTGTAAATTAATATTTTTCTTCTGCATATGTGTATGCTTTGATTCATGGTATAAAATGTTAAATGTAAACGACTGGAGAGTATGTCCATTCGTGAAGTGAACGAAGATATGACATCACTATTCAACATTTATGCTTGTAGTTTAGAAGTTTTTTATTTAATGAATATTCTATACCATTCAAGGGGACACTAGAACGATAGTGGGAATACAATTTTTGTGGAAGATTTAATTATTGCTACTTGTAATAGTGTGTGGTACTTTTATAATCAGTATTTTGTAATAATGGCAAATTTTTAAGTATTTTTGTATTATGAATTGTATTGTTGTTTCCATTTTTCTGGAAAATTTTCCTTTTGTACTGGAAAACCTGGAAAGTCAGGAAATTTTTTTTATCCTTGTTTGACAGACACGCTGGTCATCCACTGCTGATTCTAGACTTTGGCCAGGTCACCACGGCAGAATCTCTCTCATCTCCTCTCTTTCGGCCGGTCTTCCTCTTTGATCTTGCTCCAATCTTCTCCCCTTGCTTGTACGCCTGCCATTATCTCTTCCTTGCACCTAAGTACCTATCAGTTGAAGTGTTTTGTTGCCTTTTTCGTGATATCGCTTTCTACCCTTGCATGTATGCTGGGAGCAGAACTAAGGCCTAGCAACTAGCTAAGTGTTCTCTTATCTACCTATTTCGCACTCTGTGTGAAGTGAAGCTTTACAATTGATGAGATGTGAGATATTAGATAGTTATAAGTTTGCGTTACTGTAATGATTAGCTTTCAGGTTTGTGATATGATTGGCCAAGAAGATACAAGGAAATAAGACTATGTTTCCTTAAAAATAAAAAATGTCATGTATAAGGGGTAATGAACACAAGAAATTTCACTTGAATGTAGCAATAATTTTTATTTACACAGTAGTTTGCTGCAAGTGGTGGTTCAGTGAACATCTTGTCATCATGGCTAGTAGATTTTTCCCGACGAAAATATTTGTGTGTGCAGTATGTGCAGACTACTCAGGCCCCGCCGGTGGTGAGCTATCCGAACTTTGCCCGGCCGGATCAGCAGCACCAGCAAGTGACCCAGGTGTGGCCCCAGGGGGTGCCTGCCCCCATGCAGGCTCAGGGCTCCCCCATGCAGCTAAAACCGGGTCCCGTGCAGCAACAGCAATCCATGGGGCCACCCCTAACGCTCCAGCAGCATGCCCCACCACCAATACAACCACCTCCGCCCCAGCAGCAACCACCACCGCAACAGCAGCCACCACCGCAACAGCATCCTCAGCAACAGCAACAGCAGCAGCAAGGCAAGCTGGGGCAAAAGAGGCGCTTCACCGAGGAAGGGCCCGGCCCGACACTTTTCAGGTGATTTCTTGTTTGCCAAGTTCATGTGTGTCACACCTTTGAAATTATGTATGTATTTTTATCACAAACATCACTTATGGAATTAAAAATTTCTCCACACCCAATTGCTTATGCCGTTTCCTGCCTGTTTTTTTCACCAAGAAACAATCGCATATACACTCAAACATTGGCATTAATTATGTATGGACACCTCATTTCTACGGACAAATTTTGGGAAGCCATAGAAAACAATAAAAAATTCAAGCGAGCAAGAGAGGGAAAATGTAAGAGAATGAGAAAATTACTGAGGGAAAGCAAGTGAGAGGATGCGTACATGCGAGAGGAAGTGAGCATGAGTGTCAACAAGAGAGAGGAGGCAAGTTATTGAGAGAGCATGAGAGAGAACAAGGGAGAAAGGGAAAGCAAGCTAGAAAGGGAGTGAGAGGGAAAGAGGAAGCAAGTGAGAGGGGGAGAGAAAGTGAATGAACACATCCTCATCTTTCAATGGCCACACGATTCTATATACCCCGCTGTATAGAACGGTAGAGCCTCAACAACTAGGTACACACTCCTCCGAGGTGGTACAGCCACCCCAAGTTGTATTGCTGACCAGAGCGCCTAGCTAAGGAGCTGGCAGGGATATTTGCTTGGGACTGCAGGCCCTACCTTTGTGGACCACACCTGGTAGGGGTAGGGAGGCAGTCGACGACCCGCAGCTCCAGGTAAGAGTACTAGTTACTCTTACTGTTTGGAGCCAGGGAGCGCACCATCAGCCACTGTCGGCTTACACACTAGCCAGGACTTTCGTCAATTGCTTGCCGCTACAGAGGGGTATTGAGTGTGTTACACTTCTATGCCATTCAATGCCAGGCTTGGAGCTCAGAGAGCGGTAAATAAGGCGGAGTTCAGTAGTGCCAAGCAGGTGTGTGCAGTCAACTACGTCGCCCCGAGTATCGAGACCCCACAGGGTCAAGCTCAAGCTGCTAGACACACGGGGAGACCGACTTCTCCCATCGGGAACTCTGTATTTTTTTCCAACCCAACTAGGACAGGCAATGGATACAATCCGGTGGTTCGGGCTCTTGTCACTGTATGTGACACTCGGCTCGGGATCGCCAATTCCAACTTTGGCAGTCAGGAAAGCAACCGGTGGAATCGCCAGCATCTGACTGACCACTACCACAGCTCCACAGCCTACAAGACCCAGAAGACAACGGAGACCAACCGGCCGTCCTACAGTGCCTCTGTCACACTGCAGAAACCAAACACACAGAGCCCTGATAGGTTGATGTTGCCCAAGAGGGCCAGTGTTCTGGTCTGCCATATTGCCAGACCGGCAGAACCAGATTGTGTACCTAACGACAGCCAACCCTAGTGTCTAGTAAAAGGCTGCACAAAGTCCCTTACAATAAATGTTCGACTGACATAGCGCAATCCCAAAAGTCACTTGCACACAGACAGTCCAAGTAACACGCATCAATTTTAACAATAAATTATAAGATTAATAGGGATAAAAACGGTGAGAAAATAGGTTTGTTGGTAATCCTTCCTGAGAAATAGTTTGATACGTGCCCAAATAGATGGACTTGGCACGTTAGTCGAGGATTTTGTCCGCTAGACCAAATTGCGAGGTAGTCTGGTTTATATGGTTGGTGTGAGGCGAAGGGTGTTGGCTAGTACGTACTCACTCCTGCTTCTCTTGATGTTGTAGTCGGGGTAGGTTTGGCTTAGGCACAACAAATTCTGTCTATGCCGGAGCTGAGGTTCCACAGGTGTGCCTCGTTAGACTAGAAGATGAGGTCCCAGCCTAGGCGCACTTCAGTACCGGTCAGGAGTCCTTTGACAACTAGTTGATACATCGGATGAACGTGGATACATGGTGGGAAGTCAATTACCACAACCAGAGCAGGCGCGACTACTTGTCGTCTTAAGTTCGGCGGTGCTGTCCCGTTCCACTTGCCTCTTCTGCGTAGGACGGGATAATACTATCCACGGCCTGAGAGCAGAGTGAGCCAGATATCGTTCACTGCGTTTTCTACCACTTCTCCTCTTGTGAGGCATAGGGCAAACAGTTCTATAGTTTGACGCATACCAGAATGCTGCACGGTGCAACTGCGCGCTCTACGGATGACTCCACTCCATCTACGAGCCACGAGCGCTCGGGGCCGGAATATAGAAGCGGCAATTCAGAATAGAATGTATCGAGCCAGGAAGCCCATGCGATGGGTGGCCGATCACATCATTGCATATTATGTGCGTAATTGTAATCCCCATTGCCCATCCAGAATAATTTGTGCGAAAGATATCCCCACGACAGAAATTATATGAGTTCTAATACCCGTATCTCGCCCCTGGAAGAAGTTCCTACAATCACGAGCGATCGCAGCACCTCTGTGACCTTGTAACGTCACACCCGCCCAGCCTCCGAGACAGGGGTTTTAATTTGTCATCGCCTCCACCCGGGGTGATAAGAAATCCGCAGCGCGTCTGCACCCCCAATAAACCTGGCCCCATGGTGGAAGGCTACGCTACCCTCCCGCACCCTGATGAATCATTGACCTAGGGCCAATTTATTATAAATACTGCACCAGAGAGTGTCACCGGGCTCTGCGGACGCATAGGACACAAGCCCACCCCAGTCCGCCAGGACTCCAGTCTGCTGAAGACTCCACTCAGCCACCTCAGTTTGTAAGGACTTCCCTACTCAGCTCATAGAGAGCTTACCTATCCTCTAGTCCACAAGGATTGTGCAGCTCACTTCCCCGTGCCTGCATTTCAGCTTGCAGAAAACTCTCCTGGCTCGACTGAGAGCACACTTGCTCCTACCGCCAATCTTCCTTTCTTGACCCACCTTAAACCTGCATCAAGACACACACACACACACACTCTCCCCCCCCCCCCCCTTGGCAACCAGAACCTGCACGTGAGTCGACCACCAGCTTCGGGTATACCTCAACCTCGCCACGGTAAAAACCTACCTCAGTCAACCTCCCGTGACTCCCCGGTAGCGAGCCGTAGCATTGTGTATTAACTACCTGGTTAGCTCCCCTTAATTAGTAATTAATATCACTGCTGTAAATTGCGTTGTTAATTCTTCGTTGCATGTTTAGCCGCTATAGATTGGTTTAGAGAGCCTCTTCAAAGTTGCAGAGCTATATATTTTCTCTTACCTCAGGCTTGCCTTCACCAGACCCCCATCATGTAGGTCGTGTGAAATATACTTCTGCTCTTATAAATTGTTTGTAAAACAATTCAATATTTCACTTGTGTTGTACTTGCTGTAATAGTACGTAATTTGCGTTACTCCCCAGGGAACTAAATCCCCACAATAAATATCTACAAACACTTGTATATGTATCATTACTGTAGAAGTGGAACCCTACTCCTTATATTATTTTTCTCTTGGTGTTGTGTGAATAGTTTGATTCAAAGTACAACAGGAAAGGTGGTGCACCCAGCAAACAGACGTGGGAAACGTTGAGCCCTTGCCAGAGCTAACGCCGTCACCACACCTGTAGATGAATCGCCAATCGTTCACCCTGACTTGACACCATGAGCTATATCCCCGTTTATTCCGCTGGATGTCTACCTCCCCCTTCTTCACTTGTTAGGAGGTAGTTGGCCGGGATACCCCACCACTGATTATGAAGTTCAGGAGCAGTTAATGAATCTGGAGAAAGAGGCTACTCCCCAGGACACCATTGCTAGCCAATCCGAGAAAGCCACCAGCGTCAAATTTAAATCCGAACGGAGAATCCGGGTGACACATCTTGTGGGTACAGTCTTGCCTAAATTCTGTACTATTAAGCTAGCAACGGGGAAACTAATCTGGGTTCGACTTCCGAAGCAACCAGACTCCAGTGTCCATGTGCCACGTCCCTCCCCCAATTTTGTTCCAGCATGTCAGCCAACCCGCCCAGTCAAAGTCTGGTCAGCCCGGTCATGTATTCCCATTGTCAGTTCGGACTAAACTTTCCCTTTACACAGAGTCAGAACCGCTGGCAGCCTCTTAGAGTGAGGTGAGTCACACTCCCAGGATGGGAAATCACCTGCATTCGCCTCACTCTGGGGCCCCCAAGCGACCAAATGCCATAATAGAAACCCCTAGCGCCTCAGAGGCCGAGTTGAAAGTAGCATATTCGTCATGGTAGGTTAAGCCAGGGTTTGGCAGGGCAGTCCACATATCAGACTACCTACTAAGATAGTGCACTCCCATAGAGCACGCGTCAAGTTTACGCTATGCATTTAGACAGGAAGGTTAACAGTGTAACCCAATAGTGACTTGCCGGCACGAGCTCGATAAGAGTCCCCACTGATCCCCCACAGTAGGCAGGCTGATCAGGGACGTGGAGTCGTATGAGCCGCCAAACCGCTACTGGTTGTGCGTTCACACTAGGATGAACGGCAAAACTTCAGGCTACGATCACAGCGCGCTGACTCAGTGGGAATGGTGAGAAGCACCACGATTCTGTCGTGCCTCCCGGTGTGAAGATGTTTCTAGTGGTTGTGGCATCACGGTTTCTCCCCCACAAGCACTGACTTAGTGCTAATATGTGACTGGAAAGAAACAGATAGCCGTCTAATACATATATCTTCTGACGTGTGCACACCTGAAAAGGATCCTCAGTCAGGCTAACTCGATTTAAACAAATCTCCCGGTTCCTGTCGGTCGTGCACAGCGTATTCTATCCCCAGCTGTTGATACAAATAAATACCCTGGAAATGAAAGACAGAGAACAATGAGTGTTTATTGAAGTTTCAATAAACAAACACGTCACCTGTGCTATCTCCTACCTAGATTAGTTGTATAAGTGGCATGCTTCAAGTTCTCATCCAAAATGTTATTAAATTGAGGGTGCACAAATGCATGCATTTGCATGAGGCAAAAGAATATCCAGAAAGTAGAACTTTAACAGGTCTTTAGAAAAGTTGGAAATAACTGTGAATAGATTACAGTTACTAAGTGAATTGTGATGTGATACAAAAGTAGCTTACAAGTGGGCCAACTGTACAAGTACAGTGTGTGTGTTTTTTGTTGTGCAGACTCGGGACTTAAGTACAGTCCAAGGAGTGGCAGTCAACACAAGTCAGCAGCCACCAAGGCAAGGGATTGGGTGAGTGTTATTGCTTTCTTATTTGCTTGAACATATACAGTACTCCTCCCTAACACGTTGGTAATGTTCAGTATTGATAATTAATGCCTTTATTTTCCTGTTATCTTCAGCCTTGAGCTGGTCACCACAAAATGATAACTCTACTATAGATCAAGGAGGAGAGGTGCTGGTCTGGGAAATATACTTTGGAAGCAGACTTATGTGGTAGTTTTGACAGAAAATAAAATTCATAAGTTTTTCATGGCATTTTTAATACCTTACAATAGTTTCTTCATAGTCTGCTTTGTAAAACATTTTGCATCTCGGAGTTGAGGTCTGATTCAAAGCATAGTCCATGGCACTTTTTGTTATCGTTCATTTTAAATATCAGAATTATTATTGAGTGCTTTAATTTAAATAAATTTATCAAACTAAATTAAATATATGACTTGGAAGTTTATATATAATTGTTATTGGAGAAACTCTCATTTTGAAACGTTGACTCATCCTTAGTGAGAGGTAAGTGGCGCAGATTCTGTCCAGTCGGGACACTCCAGAATTTGGACACTAGGCCTGTCATGCTGGCAGTAATAGAGTAAAGTCTCCAGGAGTAAGCGGTACTGCTTAGACTTTCACAATCCACAACAACTTGCGCTTCCTAAGAAAGCGGACGCTCCTAGACTCCACATATCAAAAACATTAGCTCACTTTGCTACACTCATATTTTCATGCAGGTAGCCTTTGCCTGCCAGATAATTAATTTGATTATCAATTTGATGCGTGCCGCTTATACAACTAATCTAATACGATTACGACTCATCGGCCAAGGGTACCTCTTCCACTACTACAGATGTGACATGTTGCCTACCCTACAGGGAATTGGAATTTATGAGTGTATTCGCTTCACCTGGAGGATATGCAACCCAGCAGGTACCCCCCAAAACCCCCCTTCCGCTCGCCGAGACCCTACAAGCTGCCCAGACCTCGGGCAAGGTAGAGCACCACCGACAAGGCACGAACCAGAAACACTGACCAGAGTATTCCCATGCCAACCAGGACAGGAGGACGTCATGCTTCCCCCGCACCGGTGGCCTACAAGCTTCCACTATATAAGTCAGGATGCTGCCAAGCTCGAGATTCATTCTTGTTCTTATTTCATGACTCCACAGCACTGCTCAGTGTTTGGACTTCTTTAGAACTTCGAAGCTTTAAGTACGCCCCCTTGGGCTACTTCACCATCGACGAACGCTCTCACGAACACATTAACTACACTTTGTCTCCTCAAGATACCTTTCCTAGACCAGTTTAGAAATATTGCATTTCTTTCCCGCTTTATGCATTAGAACCAGGTCACCTACACCGGCCAGCATAGTAACCTTCAGCACTCAATTGCCTGGTAGGAGGTAACATGCGTAGCATGTTTATTGAACCATCAGTAAACGTACTTTTGTTTCCTACCTTACCACTTTTATTTCTGAGTGTATCTATCTGTTTGCCTGCTACACACAGGATGTTACTTACACCATTGACAAGAACCGAGTTATTGATATAACCAATTTAACTTCAACAGCGGGCGCCCCCTCAGGGGTCCGTCATATTTTTCTACACACCCATTAGACGGCCACCTGTTGCTTTCCTACTGCCACAGCACTGTACCAGTGCCGGCGGAGAGGAACAGACGAGCCACAACCACTACCAAAACCTTCACCCAGGGAGAAGCGACAGTCTCTAGTTATTACTTTATCCCACAGCATTGTTAGTGTTGGGATATCTGTAGCTTGAGACCTGCCGCCCACCTCTGTGTGAACACACATCCAGTGGCAGCTTTGGAGACCCAAATAGCTCCCCCATCTCTGATCAGCCCGCATGCGTGGGGGATCAGTGGAGACCTAACAGAGCTTGGTCAGCAAGCCAAAACCAGACTGACACTATAATCAACGAACAGAGAACATGCTAACATTCGTTAACTTCAATTTGTCTCTTCTAGACACCCACTTTCTTTAGTACAGTGTAGTATTAAAATAATTTCTACGTCTACAACAATATTTCCCCTATTAAATCTAGGACCAGGTTGCCTACACCCGGCTAACGTAAGTAACCTCTTGCATCCCACTGTTTGGTAGGACATGAGTCACGTGTTTATTGATTTTTCAATAAACATAATTTTGTTCTCTATCCTTACACTTTTTCATTTACAGAGTATTTTGCTATTTCGCCTGCTAGGAACAATTCAGCCACACACTGCCGACAGAAACCAAGTATTTTCCTAAACCGAATTAACACACCCATTAGACGGCCGCCTGTTTCTTCCCATCCACCCGAGCACTGATAGTGCGGGAGTGACCATAGCCTGAGTCTTGGTGGTCCAAACGGCCCAATGTCTCTGATCAGCCCGCCAAGCATGGGGGATCAGTGGAGACTTTTATTGAGCTCCTGCCAGCAAGCAGCTACTGGACTAACACTGTTAAATGGTTTCTCATCAAGTTGCACTACATGTGTTGTTCAAGCAGCGACACACTATGCCTTTCAGGGTAAGGCACGGCAAAAGGCGTAGGGAGAAAAACCTAGCATTTCTTGCTGCCAAACAATGGTCTGCACTTTCCCCTCCTACGAAGGAAAGGCAGGCGGAATGGGACTGCGCGGCCGCACTCAGGCGCCAAGCAGTCGCAACTGCTCCCGTGGTGTTTGTATATTTTCCACCACATATTCGCACCAGCCAAGAGTAAGTTGAGACCAAGAGTTGAAACCTCAACTTCATCAGCATCACGGAGGCCATCTGGGTAAGTCAGTAGCCAGCTACTGACAAACCTGTATAAAACCACGCTATTGGTCTAGTGTACAAATCCTAGGCAATTGTGCCAAGCAGACCTTAACTGGGCACAGGTCAATACGAACAAACGCACAGTCATACAACTTATGAAATCTTAAATACCCTGGTGTTGAATCATCCATCTTTACTCATTTTAACCACTACTGATTCAAACAAACATACAGTCGTACAACTTACAAAAACTAAACTCCTAATCTGTTGTAAATTACTGCTTTGCTTTCTGCTACAACTACCAACCTTATATACTATACGGCCAATGTCCTGAATTCATTAACTACGTCACACTTATAAACAAATCTCTGGTATCGAGAATTAACATAGACCCATTTTGTTGATAGAAACCTTTTACTTAACTACTGGAACAATTAAATATGATATTGTAAAGGCATATAGTGTAGATACATCAAGCTCCTTCTCTCCCACTTAGACTTGGGACACACTCGCTATGTTTTGTTTTAGAACATGTTCTCTTTTATTGCCAGGTCAGAACCACTGTCTCATAATGACTGTTTCATTGATGACAAATGCTATGTCAGCACTTCGCGAATAATTTTGCATATCTGTAAATCTGTACGTGCTTGTCATTATATGTTGACGTTGAAAATATAAATGAAAAAATAATGGAAACTATTAGAAATGTCTCTCAACAAAACATTGACTTAAACAAATAATTTAAAACATTTCAGAACGAGAGTTTATCAAATTTTATTAATTTTGAGAGCTTTATTTAACCAAACCACAAAATAAGCATACAAAATACTGCAAGCACAAAGATTGAAGCTCTACTTCCAGCATGCAAGGCAAGAATGCTGTCGTCTCAGCCAGCCAGCCATTTTACTCTGGAGAAATATTGTAAGGTATTAAAATTACTGTGAAAAACTCAAAACTTGTTGAGTGGTCCACACTTGTATTGTGATATTTCAACAACTTAAGGGTAAACTACCTCCACATGAAGTCTGCTCCCAAAATTAAATACTCAACCACAGCTTTTCATCATTAAAACTATACGTGTGCAAGAAGTACTTTTTAAAGTTTAAGGTAAGGCTGAAATTAAAATTAATTTACATTTTCATCATGGAATAATATTCACTACATACATGACATTTTTCTCATTACTAACTTGTGCTGCTCAGTTTTGTCACATTTATCATATAGAATGATGTTGGTGTAAAATAACAATGAAAAAATTGTGCAAAGTATATTATTTGTTATTCCTTTTGAAATATACTGTCTGTGTATATGCACTAACTCTTTTGGTTGCTGTGCCCATTGTTTGCATGTATACATACAACTGTGGTTTTGATTGCAGCTGCCATAGAGTCACAAAGCCTTATTTCAGCTGTGACATTGCTGAATTTCGCAGTTGCAAGTAAAGAAAATTACAGTTTTTATTTTGGCGGGAAATGCATACTCCAAGAGCTGTTCAATGATCAATGATTTAATTTTAGCAGTTGAGCTATTAATGCAAATAAAGTTCGTGATTCGTGTTGTTTACTACCCTGTAAATTATTTCTGTTGCATTTTATCAAATCAAGATGTAGAGTAATACTTTTCATTTTATTTTATTATAGATACAACTTGTTTTAATTTTCATCTATTAACTAAGCATATGTGACATGTTAATTATCATAATCAAATTAATAACATAGTTCTACTTCAGTGCTGCTGCTGTCTGGGAAAGCTAATTAATAAAAGTAATACCTCAAAATTTTAATAAAAAAAAAAATCTTTTCACTAAAAAATTTTTATAGTAAACTTAGTAATTGTTTAATTAGAGATCTACTTAATACGTATAAAATTATCTATGTTTTAGTGAAGACACTTTTATTGGTTTGTTTGTAATATTATTGAGATTTCATAAATCATTATCATATCACGAAAATTCATCCATTGTTTAGGTTGTTGTCGTTTTATTTTAGTATGTGTTTATATTGATCAAAAGTGTGAGAATAAATTGAGATTTTATTTGTTTCTACTAAGCTTGTTTTGTATATGCATCCTCGCAGAGCGAACTCTCTGACGTCAGCAGATGGCTGTGTCGATGCATCGTGCCATACCACTGGAAATGGTTTCCAACATTTCTGCATTTTTTTTTTTAAAGCTATAATGTACATTGGTTTTAGAGATGAGCTACTGCAAGATACTCATTGGGGGAATTGTGCAAATATCATAAGGTCTTTTTAACATGCAAACGTGTTTCAGTTAGACATTGCTAAATTTTAATTTGTGTAACAGCTTAGTGAAGGTCTCTGAAGAATTATGATTTCATCTGTTTTGTGCTTCTGTAGCAAATGATGAATGTCACAAGCAATTGGTGAACTTTAAGGATCATTTTCTTATTTCTTCGTCATTATGTTTCCATGTTTATTTTTGCCTGTTAATAATTTGTTGGTGCTTTGTGTAGGTTATACATTTTTATCTTAGTTCTATAATAGTTGTAAGAAGTAATAATACACTGTTTACTGACTAATTATTAGTTACAAATTTTAATTGATCCTGTACTTGACTAATAGTCTATGTCTTCATGTTTTCAAATTATTGTAGTAATAATTGTAGGAAGTACTGAAGTCTTTATGTGTTTTTCATTTTGTAGGTTCAGGTATGGCTGAGATTGGTAAAAAAAATGTTATTGAGTCTTTTGAATATATTTTCGTTAAAAATTTTATTTCAACATTTTAACCAACATTGAAATGAAATTTCAGACTAAGGAATGAAGTTCCGAAATAGGAAGTGTGAAAAATTAAGATATGTTTGACAATATAGTTTGCAAATAAATTGTTTTTAAATCACTCCTATGAAAGGGTAATTTTAGGGGATGTGAAAGTGATCTATCGTGTTAAAAAATTGAAGTTCTGTAATTTCACACACACAATTTTACACTAAATAGCTTCCAAATATTGACAACATAATAAGTAAATGCTAGCATGTGACTTGTGATGAAGGAGTTTGTATCTGTGAGGCTGATACTAGCCTTAGCCAACATCGTGATGTTCGAGACCATAGTGAGTGTAGCCAAGGCAACTTGGCAGAGTGATTGTCTCATGTGGTGGCTTGCCATTGGCTCCTGGATCTCACCTGTGCACAGTGTTAATATTGTGTGTGCCAAATAATATTGGCTGCCTGTGGTTCTTTCACAATAAGGTTGCAAGTAGTTTGCTAGGCTACCAAAATATATATAAACGGACAGGAATTCAGGTTCTTGCAGAGTAGTAGTTTTCGACAGGCACACGCAAAGATGGGCATCACATTTGTCACGTGGTTGTGCAATTGCTATGCTTCACTGGCTAACATAAACTCATTTAAAACTAGTGCCTTTTTGGCTACTTTCTTGCTGTAATGACAGTATTGGTCTTTCTTCAATCTTCAAATTCAAACATGTGAAAATGTTTTCTTTTTTATCTGCAAAACATGTCATGTAAATAAGTTAAAGAATGTGAACAACTTTTCTCTGCTCAGCTCTACTTACACAGTGAGATCAGATTTTGAAGCGTTATCTTTCAGATTGTTCAGGCAGATGTAATTTGTGTTATTTTCCCATTTTCGTTGCATGATTGTTGGTCACGTGTGTAAAAAGCCACAGTGAGATGTACTACATAGTATTTCACTGTCAACTTCAGTTGTCAGCTCCCGTGCACATAACATTCAGAAAACTTACGGGACTCAGGAAGTGAGTTTATAGCTAAGAGTGGGACAATACCATGTTTTCGATACTCTATTCTCTTGAGTAAAGAAATTTTTATAATGCAATCAAATTTTGTAACGTACATTTTCATTGTTTTCAACCAAGTTTATGATGGTTTAAAATAAAAGAAAAATCACACAAGATAATATTACAGATGATGGAAACAAATTTGAAATTTATATAACTTAGCATCTATGGTAGACCTGTCAGTGTTAAACAATTATAAATATTTATATGATACTAAAGAAAACACATGGGGGCATGTCATTTTCGAACTAAGAAAGCTTAAAAATTCTTATTTGGAAAAACAAGCATTAAAGTTTTTTCTGGATTAACTCAGATAGAGGAAATGTGGAAATTGTCTATCGCCGGATGAAAACATTAATAGTAATGCTTTCGCTACCTGAAGTAAGATGCATTAGTCGTTTTGCATTAGTCATTTTCACATATAGTGCGCACACAAAATACACAAAACAAATATGAAATACCAGTTGTAAATACAAATGGCACGTAAAAATTGATATATGTAATTTCATTCAGAATACAGAACATAAGTTCACAAAATTTTGACAGTTATAGATATGTAGCATGACCACAATGTATCCTTGCACCACAGCTTCTCTCAGTCTGTGAATAAAACAATAGTGTAAACAAATGCTATGATCAATGTAGGCTTCCATTCCAACCTACCTTATCTTTGTTATGGCAAAGTCATGCCGATGGGTCTCCATTAATGTTTTTTCCAGTGGATTGGATGGGGTTAGGAGAGACTTTAGTTTATTATCTTTCATGAGACGGCGTTGTTTTGCACCTCTTCTTAAGAGACTATAATTTTTAATTACATATTTTTTTAATGAATGAGAGTAAAATTTGCTTGTATAAAGAAACATTTGAATTATTATATAACCTGTCAAGTTTCAACCTCGCCAAAGAAAAACGCTATAAATATGTAGTTCGTACCAATTCGAATACTAAACACATTCGGGACATAAATATTTTTGGCAGAGTTAGTTTTCCATACAATAAACGTGTTATTTTTACACTGCAAACTGACTTACTGTAAATAGTAATTCCTATTTACAACTCTTCTGATGCAAGACTTACTATGTATACATTTCTCTGCCATCGATACAAAATAATTAGTTGAATCATTAAATAAATACATCATTTCACAGGCTTTACGAAACTAGTAAACTCAGAACGAAAATTAATGGTGTGGCTTCATGACAATAGGGAAAATGACGGACCAAACCATACACATGTTGATAATATTACATTTCACACATCGAATAGAAGTATCTATATACACGTTGCAATACTCAATACTTTCGATACGGCCCAGTATCTCTAGTTATAACAGGGTATGAAATAATGTGACAGAGTAATTTTCAGTTTTAACAATAATTTGCGATATTGATAACGTGTTCTGTCATCGTCAATTGTCGTAGGGTGGTTCCAATATACTTAAAAGTGATGTACAGTGAACTCACAATAACTCTGACTAATTGGCGGAAGAGGTTGTTTGAGCTACAGTGATTTATTTCAGCTTTTTCAGTGGAGCAGTTATGGCTTCAATGCCTTCTTGTACACCTAACCTAATATAACATGAAGTACACATAAAAATAACTTAAATTAACAAGAGGTGAAACAGAAATATGATAGCTCAAGTAGATTAAACTCAATAAAACTATCTGTGGTTTATAATTATGTAGTACATTGCTTGAGCAGGACTAGAGACAAGTGAATGTTGAAGGAAAAATGAGATTACATTAGCACAATAATATGTATCATTATCCACGTGGCAGATTATAAATACAAGTGCGCAGAACATACAAATAATCTTGGAGGAGAACAAATATTGTCTCAACTCATTGAAATAAATCAACAGATCTACAATAAGCACTTAACAAATTAATGAAATTGAATGTAACTCAACTCTTTGATGTAAATTGATGAATCGACAGCAACAACCTACAGCTCAATTAAACTTAATGTATAAATCAAAAGGTGTAGCTAGGGTATCACAATTGCAGTATTTACAAAAATGCAGAATAAAAAATAACATAAAAACAACTCTGAATAATGAGGTGTGTGCAGATGTGCATGTAGAATCATTAGAATATATTCTTAATGGACTTGTTACCATTGCTTAGAAAAGTTGCTCTATGTGTATATTATTCCATGCTTGTGCAACAAAGATGGTGAAAGAATTTGCATTTACCTGGATTTTGCATACAGGAACAGTGAAGCGAGATGTATTTTTAGCATGCGTATTAATAGTATGGTCATCTCCCAAGGTTTTCAGCAGAGTACATAAGTATTGTGGCGTTTTAATATATGAGGATAGTATTTTGTATGCTAGTGTGAGGCTTTGGAGCTGATGTCATTTGTTAAAACATAACCAATTAAGTTTATCAAAGTAAGTTTACAAGTGATTAGGTGCCTTCGCAGACTGAGACACAGTCCGTGCTTTCTTGCGAGAGGGAGCTTCAGCTGTTTCCTCTACATCATACGGCATGTCTGAGTTCAACAAAACGGCAGTACACTGGGCAGGTTCCAAGGTCGATTCGGGGTACTGTCGCATCTGACCTCTGGTGGCCTTCTGGATTCTCCCTCGTAGACTTCTGTCCAGTATACATTCTCTTGACGTCCAATCACCTTGTACTGGCCTTCCCACTTTCTGGCCAACCCGGCACTAAACTGGGCATTCCCACGACTCAGAAGGTGGCTGCGGAGTAAGACTGATTCGCCCATCTCAAAGGTGCGGATTCCAGTTTGTGGTATAGGGTACTTTCGGGTGAGGTACGCCTCTTGCCGTTCACTGGCTCTTTTGATGCATTGCAGGGCAGCTTGGCGTATGACTTCCAATTGTGAGCATTCCATGGGCTCGTGCTTGCACTGCCATTCTCCCGGGCGTTGAAGAGTTTGTCCCATTAATGACTAAAACTGGAGTCATAGCCTCGTTGGTTCGTCAGAGCAGAGCAAAATTAATCTTTGTCAGGTAGCGGTCCCAATGGCATTGGTTATCTTCCAGACTGAGGCTTAAACACTTTTTGAGCTCTTGGTTGCGACACTCAGTTGGATTGGCTTGGGGGTGATATGGTGGCGTCGTCCAGGTTTCGGCTCCCCATCTTTGACAAGCCCATTGCCATTGTTTGCTGGCGAATTGTGTGCTGTTGTCCATTAAGATGCTCTGCGGATATCCCCAACTTGGAAAGACTTCTTGGTTGAACTTTTTGATTATATGGTGCATCTCTTTCTTGGGTAAAGGGAACGCTTCCATCCGAGAGAATAAGTCCGTTATGACAAGCAGATATCTGTTCCCTTTTGTGCTGCGAGGGTATGGTCCCATTAAGTCTGTCGCCACCTGGATCAATGGTGTGTGGGGTTTGCGAGGTTTGCGAACATCTCGGCTCATACCGTCCCAGATGTACCTTACACTGATGTCGGCAAGGGTCTCCCAGTTTCCGGGTGTCCTGCATCTAGATGGTCATGGGAGTGTTTGCAGACATCGTCTCTCAGGTCCCGGGCTATCCAGACCGTCCATTTTGCTTTCAGCTGGTTATTACTAGACCATACGATGTTCTCTCGTAGTTGAAATCATTGCATATGCTTCGCTACATCAGGGTCAAGTTGCTGATGATGTTCAATTTGACTGCGGCTCAGTTGTAGTTGAAGTTGTAGTTGCTTTTCTGGGTGCAATTCTGGAGGTTCGGGCGGTAGGATGCGGTCCATATCTTCATCCGGTTTCGCTTCTTCAAGTTGGTCAGGCATACGGGACGGGGTATCTGGGAAATTGTTGTCTTTGCCAGGGCAGTGCTGGACCTTGAAATTGAATTCTGAGAGAAGAAAATCCCAGCATCCCAGCTTAGTCTTATTGTTGCGCGACTCCTGCAACCACTAGAGTTCTCTGTTGTCCGCCCTTAGGAGAAAATGTATTCCCTCCAGGTGGTAACAGAATTTCCGGATTGCCCATATCACATCCAGACATTCGTGTTAGTTGATGTGATATTTCTGCTCCGTTGTGTTCAGTCGGGTGCTGGTGTACGCTATAACTAGAGATCTGCTGTCCCGGTCCTCTTGGTATAGGACACTGCCGAGCCAGTTCTAACATGTGTCCTTGTGCAGAATAAGGGGACCTTCCCCTTGCGGTCAATGCAAGTTCTGGATGTGTTGGAAACTCGCCTTGAGAGCTTCGAAAGCTGCACGGTGTTCCTTCCGGCATCCACCACCATCGCATTTCTTTCTCCAACAATGGATGGAGTGTGGCCATCAGGTCAGCAATATTGGGCACAAAATCCCGAAGCTAGTTGCACAATCCCAAAAATGTCATAGCTGTTTCTTGGTGTGAGGTTCTTCTGCTTCTTGTATCGCCTTATGGATCTGCTTTATGGGTAGTTGCCTTCCAGAGAAACAATGTGGCCCAGGTACTCGATGGATATTTTTTCGAAATGGCTCTTGGAAAGCTTGGCTAGTGAGTCCGTGGAGCTCTAATCGTTCTAACACTTGGTTGCAGATGTGTTAAGTGCTCGTCTCGTGAATTACAATATACTATTATGTCGTCCAGATAGGCAAAACAGAATTACCCTATATATCCCATCAGAACTTTGAAGACATCAGTCGCTGAAAGGTGGCAGGTGCGTTTTTAAGGCCAAAAGACAATTCCTTGAATTGGAGTGTTTCTCCTTCTGGTGACGTAAATGCTGTATATGGGCGGCTGTGTGGGTATACAGCGATTTGCCAGTATCCAGATTGCATATCCAGCATGCTAAAAATGTTGGCTTTGCCTACGTCTTGCAAAGTGTGCACTAGGTCGAATGCAGGTAGCGAGATTGGTAGTGTGGCATCGTTTAAGGCTTTCTAGTTTACAGAAAAGCGTAACTGTCCATCCTTCTTTGGTACCAACACTATGTGAGAGTTATATGGAGAGCCGGATGGTTAAATTATCCCCTGTCGCTTCATTTCCTCCAGCTGCTCCATGATTAACGGTGCCGTCTGGCAGAGACTTTGTATGGCCGGTTATAGATTGGTGCAGTAGTTTTCAACATTATGTAATGTCATATCGTGCAGGTCTGGCTCACGGTTCCCCCGATTCCAAAGGTCTCTGCGTGTTCGTCAAGCACCTCCCTTAGCTGTTGAAATTGTGCTTCTGTGAGATTGCGTTGGATTTCTTGGTTGCAGACGGTGGAAAGCGTCGGTTGTTCTGTCTAATACTCACAGTGCAGTGTGATCCGGCGGTCGTCGCCCAGGTATACTTTCCACCTATGGTCCAGTATGCATTGTTGTTGCTGGAGCCATGGGTAGCCTAGTGTGGAATCTTCTTGGATGTCCCGACCAATACTTAGCTCATTCTTGGAACGTTCTCGGCAGCCTCCTCCTGGCCGCGACTCCGCCTCATGTCCTCCTAGCTCGCCTCCATCTTCGCTGCTGTTTTCAGCAAATCTACCCCTTACTCCTGGTAGTACCACCAAACTCTCAGCTGGTGTGGAACAAACAGATCTTCAGCGGCGATGGCGCAGGAATTTACAAGGTAAACATTTCTTTACGAAATTCTGCAGAAATGTTCTGGAAACGCCTGAAATATACAGTGACGACAGTAAAACTGAATTTTTCCCTTCAGCGACTGGTAATTGGCAGTAAAAGTGAAAACCTAAAGACAATCTCAGCTCGATATTTCAAGAAGGACCAGAAAAAAATGTGCCAATACCTAATTCGACATCTCTGGAATACTCATTTGCAAGCCTCAATGAAAAAAAAAATGGAAAAATCCCGAAAATAACCAGCCAAAAAAAACTAAAATCCCAACTTCCCTTGAAATAATAAAGAAAATTTTAAAAAAAGGTATCCACTCCGAACAAAAAAATAGTAACTCATCCGAACAAAAAAGTTCTTCCCCATAGAAAATAAAATTATCTGAACAAGAAATATATTTTATATTTAAAAAAAAATTTTTTTTTTTTGCTATATTTTTACTTTGCCCCAGTATTTCAAATTATAAAGGGTTCTGAATTTCTCATAAATTGATATGCGTGTGGTGTGTGTGTGTGTGTGTGTGTGTGGTGTTGTGGGTTTTTTTTTTTTTTTGTGCTAGGTAAAAATTCCAAGCAGATTAACTGTATTCTTATTGTTTTTGTATTTATTAAGGAATTATAGTGTGTTAGTACTGTATCCAGATGTGTGTTCCTAGTTGTATAATTTTTGCTTGTGTGATAACTAAATTGTCATTATAATGGTGGAGAATAACTGCTTTAACCCACTAAAATTCTGAAGTATGCTATGTGGTTAAGTGTGTTTCTTGTAATATTTATACTTGATAGTGTATTTAGTTCAATTTAAATATTTTAAGTTAACAGTTTATTTTATATTCAGGTGATGTATGACAGTACAAATTATGATTGGGACATTTTCTTTTGCAGGGCTATTCAGTTAATTTTCCCATCTGGACATTTATAAATATTAAAAATTTATTTATATATATAAAATAATGCTTGATAGGTCGCATTCGCGTATTACAAAGATACAAAGTTATAGTTTGCTTGTACATAGTCAGCTTATTTGTGTGAAGATGTAATAAATGTAATAATGTAAAATTTTATTAAAAGTTGTACACCAGCAATAGTTACAGTTTATGTTAAATAAGGTTATTGTTTTCAAAAGTATAAATTTTAAAAAATGATTGCTGATAACCATTTGCCAGTTGATGAGTCTGGTGGGCCGCCACGTGCTAACACGTTGTTCTTATGAGTGGCGACATATTGCCATCTTGCAGGATGCTAGGAGGAGTTGCATTATGTGCACTTAAATAAGCAGTCTTACTTTAAAGAAGCAACTTTTTAAGATACCGTATTTTGGAGTGTGTAGGTCACAACTGAATTTTTTACTGAAAAATTTGGGATAATTAATATTTCAAATATAGGCAGAACTGAATTTTTTAATTAATGTAAATATTGTTAAGTTATAAATCCGTACAAACATAGTAAATTCCGACTTAATTTCTCCTCTACAAAACATTGGTGGCAGAAATTTGTATTATGTTGCAATGTTTACAAATATACATAGCGCAATTACTATTCTACATATGGTAACAGATGGTAACATGGCTTGAAAAAACAAAACTATGCAAACAATGGCAACATGTTACACAAAATGGCATCGTGTCGTATCAGTGTTCACTTTTAGTGCCACGGTGGGCATGGGAACTACGTAAAGCTTTCTCTTGTACAGCAGAGAAATTATTTTCTCATGTACTGCATCTATGGCCGAGCTCCAGCATGTTTACATTTTACACGTGAGGGATGAAGGTTATTTTGTTTATGAATGTGAGTAAACAAATAATTTCAAGAGTGGAAAAAGTGTTATCTCCCCTCCTCATCCTCTTCCTATCCCTCCTCCACTTCCCTTCCTTCCTTTATGTTAAAACATTAAAATGTACTGTATGCTGAAGTATTTCTAATTAATTTTTTTTTTATGGTGAAGGGGGGGGGGGGGGAATTGGTTAATGCCAATATCTCGAATATAAGCCGCACCCCACTTTTTGTAGTTTTTTTTTTTTTTTTTTTATGTGCAGCCTATACACGTTGAAATACTGTTATCAAAGTACTTGACGTGTTCATCATTGATTTCGTATTTTTCCATTTTTATGTATATTAGTTTGCTGTTGGCAGTATATTAAAAGCTTTAATTCATCAACTTTTCTGTGTGTAGGATTTGCAGTATGGGGTGCGACTACCCTAGAAGGTAGTATGGTGACGTTGAACACCCTGTCAAGCCCAGCTTGGCCTACCACGGCAAATACTATATATTCACTTAGACCTAGGGGGCGTATGGGGGTTAGATGTAGTATTCAACTGCTTGGGGGTAGGTTTACTATGGGTCAAAGGGGAGTCAAACCCCAGAGTGAGTCGGATAGAGGTGGTTTCCCGCCCAGGGAGTGTGATCTTCCTAACTATTAGGGTCGCCAATATACGGGACGCCAGCTGTCTCAAATGATTGAAATGGTGAGAGGTTTAATCTGATGTGGTGGTGGGGGTGCGTGGTCTGGCAGATGATACTTAAATACTTAGGTTGAAGTACTGGTACTAAGTCTACTGAAGGGAGTATTGCACGAGAACGGGAGTCGGGTTGTGCTGGGAGTCAAACCCGGATCACTTTTCCCGTTGCGAGTTTATTATCGCAATATTTCGGGAGAACTGTACCCACAGGATGTTTTACCCTGATGCGTCGTCCGGACTTTAATCTGACATTACTAGTGGTTGTCGATGGCTGACTAGTAGGGTTGTCCCAGAGAATATCCTTGTCCTCCTGAATTAACAGTTTCTCCTGTTCCTCGTACTCCGTCGTCGGATACTCAGGCCAATGGCTTCCAAGTAGATGATCCAACAGGGATTAAACATCCAAGGTAATAAACGGAGAAATGGCCCGTGGAGTTTGGTCATGACACCTGACAGTGGGTTCATCCTTAGATGTGTAGCTGACAGCCCGTGCAAGGGTGCGATATTCTCTATGTCATTGTTTACTAGGAACACATCCTTTCTTGCAGTACATCTGATTACTAGAGTTTACACAATACCACATAAGATAGGGAATAAGGGTCCTCTAACTACGAGTAGCGATACACAAGAATTTAACGCGGCGTGGTTGTTTATTGCGGGGATTGGTCCCTGGGGAGTAAACGCAATAATTATAACTAATACAAAAATGCACAATGATATTTAAATTATTTTGACGAAACCCTAGAGACAATTATGGTACAAGAATAATGTAAACCAAACGGGGGTCAGGCGAAGGCGATCCTGAGAGAGCAAAAATATAGGTACGCAACTGTACAACGGCTACAAGTGAAAATGTATAGCAACGCAGCTTTTACAGCGGCTAAATTAAAAGGAAGCTAATCAGGTAGGCAATACGAAACGCGATGGCTCGTTACCATGGAGTCAAGGGAAGTTGACTGAGGTAAGGATTACTGGGTTAAGGTGGAGTATACCTGCAGCTGTTGGACGTCTCCTGTGCAGGTTCTCAGTGACATGCAGGTCTTGAGAGAGAGAGGGGGGAGAGAGGGAGGTCTGTCTCTTCACAGACTTGTTGCAGGTTTAAGGTGCAGGTTATGAAAGGAGGGTTTGCAGTAGGAGCTAGAGTAGTCCTTGGTCGGACTCGGAGGAGAGCCTTCTGCAAGCTGGGTGTAGGAGAGTGCTTCGCTGACTGGAGTGATGAGCAGCATAGCCCTTTCGGACTGGCAGAAGGTGAGTCCTTGAAGACTGGGAGGTTGGACTCACGTCCTCTTAGGTCACCGAGCCCGGCGCCACTCACTGGTGCTGGCTGATGGGGCTGTATTTATACTAAATTTTCTCTGGTCAGCAGTTCTTCGGGGTGCAGCGGGTAACATAGCCTTCCACCACGGGGGCACATTTATCGGGGGTGGAGGCGATGACAAATTAAAACCCCTGTCTCTGAGGCGGGCTGGCTCTGACGTCGCAAGGTCACAGGGGTGCTGCCCCATCGCTTGTGATTGCAGGAACTTCTTCCGGGGGCTAGACACAAGTAGTAAAATTCTCAATAATAATACAGTAGAGCACCACTTTAATGAACTTATCATTTGGTCCCAGCAAAACACCATACATTTATATACAAATATCTTTCAGTTATACAAAATTTTTGTAAAAAAATTATCTGCGGTTTATTAAATATTCATGTCAACAAACACTTTGTAATATGAATAAAATGTAACAAATGGTAAAATTACTTTAATTTTTTGATATTTCAATGTAAAAAACATAAGCAAACAGCAGCTGTTTTTTTTTTTGTAGATAACTCATTCATAGATGATACAATATATTAGTGTGGCAATATGAGACACAAATCGTGAGGCTTAGCGCTACTAGTGTTTATCGCTGCAACTAATGTGTTACATCATTGTGTAGGCACAGACAAGCCTCTGACTTTGCCAAAGTTTTACGTACAACAAAATGCTGTCGCTATATCTCTGGCCTGTTCTTGCATCTGCGTATTTTATCATAAATTGAAAATGAGGTTACCTTAATCTCTAAATGCATTTTCACTGAATTGCAAATAAATTTTACCATATTTAATAGGTTCGTTCTTGATTATTTACAATAATTAAAGCTGTAGATAATGGAAGGGGAAAAAAAGAAATTGCCACGGAATTTGACATAGTAAAATCTACATTGTCAGCGATAATAGGTCAACGTTCTGAAATAGAGAAAAACTATTTATCACCCTACCTAAAACGTGACACACGTCACACAAAGTGATAAGTTCATGGGCAAATTTTTTTAAAATCCTGCCACTTTAAGTAATACAGACCATATGCATGTTGCTCACAAGTGCCTTTAGTGTCAAGATATGCAAAAACGTCCAGGTTCGGAGATTTCATTTTTATGCTGAGAGCCTTTGAAATTCACAATTTGAACACACACCTTGAACAAAGTGCAAAATTCAAAGGCTCATAGTAGGAAAATGGAGGTTCGAAACCCGGGCTTTTCTGCATATCTTGATACTAAAGGCACATATGACCTACATGTGGTATGTTTTATTAACTTATTATGCTGCATTATCATTTTCTAAGCTTCTGAACATGCTAATTCCGAGCACCCCTGTGAGCATTCCCGATGCAACCATGTTTGCACATGTGAGGTTCTTCCTCAGCGCGACCTGTTATCCTCCCGTATGCAGCATGAGTCTCAGTTACTTTCTTGGCCAGAGGTTGGCAATAAAGATTTGAATCTGGGATATGAAGTTTACTTCAGTTCAGTAACATTTTGCCTTATCTAATTTTACCTCAAAAAATTTTTTTGTACGTTTCACTATAAAGAACTTCACTATAACAAACTAGCCATATTTTTGGACATTTGAGGTTTGTTGTAGTGAAACTCTACTGTAATTCCAATTGCGGGGGTATCTTTTGCATGCATAATTCTGGACGGGCAATGAGGATTGTAAATACGCACGCAATATACAATGACGTGATCGGCTACCCAGGCTTGTGGGCTTCTTAACTTTATACATTTATTCTGGTTTGCCGCTTATATATTCCGCCCCTCAACGCAAGTGGCTCGTAGATGGGGCAAAGTCGTCTGTAGAGTGTGCATTTGCGCTGCGCAGCATTCTGGCATGCGTCAATGTGCATGATAAATTTTCCTTTTACCAAGTTGTAGAAGTATTCAGATTAGAAGTGCAACTGCCAATATTTGTGTACATATTATCTTTTCAGAGAACGTGAATAAACCAGTAATTAGGTCTATATAGTCCATTCCCCATTGGAAGCAATTTTCTCGGAGCCCTGCTCAATATCTACTTGCAGGCCCGTTTTGTATCCTTCCGCCAAATGTAAACAAACATTGCCATGTAGCATCTGTCGTAATCAATGTTTACATTCCATTGTGTGTGTACATATGTTAACATACTTTTGCTACACCTAAAAATAAACATTGAAATCCGACTTCTACTTTTATACTTTTCAAATGTGTTGTTTGCAGCTTTTCAAATAGTTCTGTCATATTCCAAAAACCATTCCATACGAATATTCACAGTTTAGGCCTCTTAACATTATTTAAGTCAGCTTTATGACGTTTTAAAAATGCCTAAACTGACGGCAGTGCTTAGGATTATTTTTAATTAACATATTTGTTTTCCACTATATAGCTCGATACATGTAATGCACGTTAGTATTTTGCCGCGACTGTGTTTAACACTGCTACAACTGCAAGGTAAAGGGTTGTACAAATTATAATTATCCTTTTGTTATTGATATGTGTTGGGTCATTTCTCTAAAAGGACGGCATCAGTTGGAATAAATATTAATATGAAGGAACAACCAGTGAAAAAGGCACATTAAATTCAAGCATGCAACTTGTGTTGCTCATTTTTGTCATACAAACTTTAAAAGATAGCAGGGAACATGTACACAAATAAGCCTATGATAACTTTTATTCCGCTCATATTTCTATGTATTGCTACTTACTGTTTATTAGGTTTATTGAAATTTATCGGGCTGGACTTAGTATTTTTCTTCTGGGATTGTGGCAAATTACGTTACACGACTGTGTTTCAAACCCCTTAAGGCAAAGGTACAATGTTGTGATAAAAAAACAGACGTAGATGTAAATAAATAACTTCGTCATAAAAACAGTTCACATTTAAAACGTATAAATAGTGCTAATCAAATATTTGAAATCACGTACACACACAGGGCCAGCGTATCGACCACGATGCACAAAGGCACGCCATTTCATAGATGCAGTGATTAACGAAACACACGTCACAGTATATTTATTACTGCCGTGGAAACACAGATTTAACACAACATCGTAACTTGTCTAGGTAGGTTTAAAAAAAAGTCTACAAACGTGATGTGGTATTTTGAAGTATTTTTCTGAGTAAGAATAAATTCCGTTTCGTTTGACAAAAAGCAACACGCCATGTCATGGCTCGCCACGTCTGCCAACTTCACTAGGTAACTGCCCCGCCATCATATCTAAATATATTAAAATAAGTATTCAAACATTAAAATCTCTTTTCAGTTGTAAATTACAAATTTAAAAATCATTATTTTGCTGTAATAAGTATGAAATACGCTAAAATTGAAAATGTGTATAATTTCGTTGCTTACTAGCGAAGTGAAATTTCCTGAGTTTGAAAGAGACGAAGAAAGAGAAAGCGACAAGTCTCGCCCAGCAGACATTTTTTCAGATGCTTTCTCGCTCGATAAAACAACGCCGTACCATTACGGCCTACTCACAATATTTTCCGCTGTTATTTTAAACTGTAAAAAATATATATGTTGCCATCGGGGCTACCTAAATATTTAAGTAATTCAATTGGCACCGTTTAATTTACAAATAGTATACTAAAAAACTAAATTAAAATAATATTTTTACTATGAACTATATCTTACCGGTCGTTACCAACATGTCGCTGCTCTCGCTGTTGTTAATTCATATTTAAATATAAATATATATTATAAGTTATAGAAGATATTAAGGTAAAGTTTCATTTATTCATTAACACAGTACTCTAAGTTAACCACAGTGTTATATATTTGTGGAATACAGGTTATTGAATAAACAGGTTGACATGTTTTGCCTAGAGTGTTTTTTCAAATGTTGATTTTCATAAGTCGCTTCCAATCGGGAATGGACTATAGATTTGCACAGAGTTTTCATTGCCTGGTTGTAAAATAGTCTAGTCAAATTAGACATGGATGTAGAAGTTATGCAAGCATTAACATCTTTTTAATACCAAATATTGTTATAACGTTTGTGTTAATTCTGGTAGTTTCTAGGAAAAAGAAAGCACGCTCCATTGGCAAAATGTGCTGGAAATGCATTGATTGCAATATGGGGAGTTATGGCCAGACTACCTTCAATGTTGAGCTGAATGCCCTCATTTTATTTGCCTAACACCAAACATTTCCAGGAGTTTTTTTTTATTGTTTCAGAAAGTTTGCTAAACCATTTCTTTTTATTTCTGTTTAGTGTCATTTTAATCCTGATTTTAGTGATTTAAAAGATGTGTATAACAAAACTAATCTTTATAGATTATTCAATAATTTTGTAAATATAAATTTGTTTATTAAGACAGTGGTAAGATTACAAAACCAGGACATGTATTATGAGAGTTTAAAATTTTTGCTTTGTGTATACGACTGTTACAGTTCATTTTTCTTTTTCCTTGCTCCATACTATTCATACTTAGTTTTCTCTCCTTTTATTTACTGTGACAACATTTTGCTATTAAGCACCTCCTTCGGGGTATTTCATACACCATTCAAGAATTTATTTTCCTTCCCATTCTCACTGTATTCATTCCCCACTTCATTGTGTCAAATTGCTGCTGTAGTGGCTGTACTTATACAGTCTCCCTTGCATTTGACGTGATGACGTCTTTAAAAACAGACCAACATATAGGATATCACAACAGAAACCGCATTGTAAAGTTTGCGAGTTCCATTCTAACACTATAACTTTGTGACTCGTGACTAATAACACTGTTGAAGTGAATGTGGTCTCGTTTGATTTGGTATATGACTAAAATGCAAGCGGAACTTGAGCTGGCACCATGCATGCACCAGACGCAGATGGAGGCCCATTGATTGCCTGCAGTTTTAGTCGTAGGCAAAAATTTCCATGTAGCATTTGTTATGACTCCAATTTGCTAGTGCACCAATTTTGGCACCAAACAAAATATTTCATTCATATCTGATAATTTAAGCCTGAAAAGCCAAGTATGTTCCCATTTTCTTACTTTCATATTCCAGTTTCCCAAAGAAAATATTGCCAGCTAATGCAGAAGTGTTCACATAAATCCCATGGTTATGTCCCGAACACAGCCACATCCTGATTGTGTTCTCATTGGCCCATACATTCACCTATGGAATGAAATGTTTTTGGTCTTATAAATGATTTTGTGATAATTTTTTTTTATTTACTGCAGATATGTTTCTTTGACACATGATGTCCTATGGGCAAAGGAGGTACGTCATGGCCGAAGTGTTTTGGGGGGTGCAAGGGTAGACACAACCGCGGATGAGTTTGACTCTTATTCACAGCGTGGAACACGAGCTCGACCAGTAATCGAGGACTGGTTGTGTGACTTTCTAGCTAGGCACGAAGTTGGGGACGACTAGCACAATCTTTCGCTACGGTGGAACCACTCTCATGGGGATACCTGGGCGACAGGTGACCGGCAGAGGCCGCAGGATCTGCTGTTGTTCGGACTGTGGTGCGCTGGGGTTGGTCCCTGAGTCTGATGTGCAGGTGGGCAGCCGATCGCCGGTTCTGGCTGTCGTCTGAGTAGACTTAATGAGCGAGATCCCCCAGGCCACGGATTAGCTATACCGCATGACGTTTCTTGACCACTCGGGTACGCTAGTAGCATGGGGTTAGTTTCCACTTTGAGTTTAATGGTTGGCGTGAAGAGTTCAGGAACGGGTGCTGGCGAGGCTGGCCTCTCTAGATGGCAGATGACTTGAGCGCTCTCCCGGAGACTGAGCTTCTCGAAATCGGATGGGATGGGGCCAAGCTCCTGCAGGTGTTTAGAGATACTGTCAGCCTTTTTAACACACTTATGGATACCACTTCGACGGGAGAAGAGCATGAGGAAAGAGTCACTAATATCAGACCCGAAGAGGTGGAGCAGGTAAAATTCGGCCCTACTCAGGTGTACTTCCACGTACCGCAACTGCCAGGCCAAAGCCTCCCCTTATCACAGTATCTGGCACCAGGAGTGCTGTGGATACTAAGAGTCTGGTTACACTCCAGCTGGCGGTCTCTATACGTGGGTGAGTTCCCCTGAAGGATCAGTCCCCTCGGACCAGAGGAAGTACTCCTTCCGGCACCAGAAGTGCAGTGGAAAGAGCAAACCCCAGACAGTCCAACGCCAAGGGAATGAATATCTAGTGTTGGGTCTCTACCATTCTATACACCTGGGTGGGTGCATAGAAAGGTAGGCTGTTCAATATAGGTGTGGGTGTCTATGTGTGAGTTCAGCGGTTTAGTTCGAATGAAATTCCCGGTCACCTACTGTCCCTTGACGGACCTGGTGTTTACAGGGTAGTGTTCTGGGAATAATATCCTAAGTGGGATAAAAAAAATATTTATTTGGGTACGGAAATAAATCAAGGTGTTTTGTAATACCTCCTATCAGCACAAGCTTAACGGAAGCTTACAATGCTAGACCGTTGAAGGCGACCTGTTTATAAGATAGTGGGGGTAGGTACTCAAAATGGCTATGAAAATAACTCAACTTTAACTGATGGTGATCTTCGGAGGCGCAGTAAGATCTAAGACATGGACTTCAGTACCAGAAGCGCGGTGAAGACCAGACAGAGCCGATGGTTCCCTCTGCACCAGGAGTGCAGTGAAGGAACAGGACAGACTGGTCTTCCAAGGGACGTGGGTGCAGTGAAGGAACAGGACAGACTGGTCTTCCAAGGGACGTGCTCCAGTACTTCTACTCTTACTGACTCGCAGCTGATCAGATGGACGGTGGTGGCAGTGTTAGTTCCTCTGGGCATGTGACGTTACCAGCCGGCTGAGGTTCCAGCTGCTGCATGTCTCAGTAGTGTATACTAGTGGTGCCATCCCTCTGCACGCATAGTACTAGGTGACCTTGAAGCATAGTCTCAGTAACTAGGGCCGGTGAACAGTAGAATATATTTGGGTGTAGAGCATGCATCTTTTACTGTGAGTAAACAGTAGAAGTTCTTGACATAAGGTAGATTGTATTTCAAATCAAACTCCGTTGGAGCGTGTGGCCTAGTGGCTCGCATTGATGTATAGAAGTGATTTAATTAAGTAGAAAAGATGTCACGCTTCATCCTTATGATACATTTCTTCAGTTATGTGACATGGCAATCTTGCAAATCTTTTATTGCCTGTAATGCTGAAGCACAACAGATTTAGTGTGTATGTCAAATGACGTGCTGCAATTTATTAAAATAAAAATGCTCTCAGCGCTTATGTAATTTTCTTCATCTTAACAGAGGAACACTTTGTTGTAGTGTGAAGCAGAAGGCAACTAACAAAGAAGAGGAGTTTTGTGGAGTTTTCTTTTTCCAGCAGATGTGTGGGTGTTGGGTGTTAGAGGTGGGCAAGCAGATAGTGGAATTGTTGTTGCCATGTTGAATGAGTGTGGTTTCCCCTCAGCGTGGACGAGTTGATGCAGCTTAACCAACAGCAGCGGCAGCACCACCTGGTGGCGGTGTCACAGCCACCGCAACAACCGCCGCAGCAGCCACCGCAGCAGCCAACATCGCAGACCACGCCACGCGTCACCGAGCACGACAAGCAGCTCATGCCTCCGCCCCCCCCACCTCAGTCCTCGGCAGGTTGGTAACAGCCACCGGCGCCCGCCGCTCACCGGCCGCTCTACCTGCCCCTCTGTAACTTGACTCATGCTCTTTGTTCTCCCCAAAGATCATCTTCCTAGGGCCAAGGTCACTGCCAAGTGTATTGCAGGCACGGTACAAGGTAAACCTGTTGTTGATTTTCTACACGGTAAACATGGCTATGGTTCATTTAGAAAAATATTTATGTCACAAAATATTTGTAAACTACAGCAAGAAGTTGTAAATTGTGTCATTGGTATGTAGTCTCTTCCGTGTTCATTTTTGTGAGCTGCGGGGAAACCTTCACCATACAAAACAGTTTATTTTCCAGGGAACGTCCAGTAAAGGAGAGCATCATAACTTCACATCATTTAATTCTATCATCTTCAGTTACCTGTTGATATGTTAGTTGTGAGTAGTGGTCGGAGCTGTCCTACAAGAGGTGAGTGTTTAAGAATTACAGAGTTAAGTCGTGCAGCTGGCTGGAGGTCTTCATGCCGCAGTGACCCTATATTCTCGCATCAGTTTTTTACCATGTTCCAGGTAAACATACTCGATTATGTGATGGTGTTGCATACAAACTTGCTGCATTCATAGTGGTGTGCGTACTTTTGTTGTCACATTATGAATGTTGTCTGTGTGTGGTGGCATTGGCTATAATCGAGGGCTGTGTATAATGTCTGTGTGTGGCATGACAAACTGTAGAAGTCTTAAGTTGTTTCAGAACAGCTCAATAGTCTCCCAAGGGTAAGTCTTGCAACGTTCTGGTATATACATTTATTTGCTTCTAGCATTCTGTTTCAAAGAAATCAGAATCAAGAGTAGCAGCTACATGGAACATTGTTTTGTGTGAATAAATTTCAATTTCCTTCTTCATATTAATTATTGTGAAACACTTTGCATGTGATTATTTTTATAATTATTTTATTGTGCTAGTTCATGTTATCAATTCTTGGTCTCCATGAAGTATATTAAGCATGAGCTTGAGAAATCATCACAAACAAAGATAAGGTTTTTTTTTTGCGGTTGGGGGGGGGGGGGGGGAGAAAAAAAATCATTCATTATTTAATGTACACAATTTTAAGGGGGAAATATTAGCATCTTTAAGATACTGCCATCAGCGAATAATTCTTTTGGCCTCCAATCTTGCATCATCTTAGTCAAAAAAAAATATTATTTATTTCAGTCAGTGACATATTTGGCTGTGCACAGTTAGAAGAAGAGTTATTGGACGTGTGTGTGCAGTAATCCGGCACTGATTTTTTCACAGCTAGAAAGTGCATCGTTGTGAACGTTGGGATCCTTGATAGTAACAATTATTTTTGTAGTTTCTTACAGGACTCGTATGCGGAATTTTCGGATGGAGATCTCGACATGCATTTGTTACTGCTGTGTTAACATTATTTCTGTGTGATTACAACAGGTGACAAACGACCAGCGGAGGTTGACATGAATGCCAAGAGACTTAAAGGCAGTACAGGTAGGTTAAGCTGTCTTTACTTTGTTAATAGCAAGTTGTTATATTTTTGTGCTCTCTTTGAAAAATAAAACATACTCAAACCGTAATCTAACAGATGCTCATGGTGTCTCAGAATTTATCTTATTACAGAGGCATGCATACAAAACAAAAGCAAAATTTCGACTCTTGCAACCCCGCCCCCAACTGCAAATGTTGCATTCAAAAAGCACATATTAAAAGTGTGATCCATCTTGCCCAATTGTATTATAGCCTCTGCCACTGCTTGCCAGGAATAACCGTAGTGGTATTATATGCCACTGGGGTCCACGCTTTGATGGGCAACTGCCGCCGCTATCCAGACATGCTTGCGCAGTAGCCTTGCACACTTAAGTTGGAAGTGTATCTTGCGGTACCTCTGATGGTCTGATGCGCGCAGCCCAGCTGTACAGAGGGGTAGTTGGCTCTCTCCTACTTCCGCACCCTGCACACCTCGTTTGCCCCTAGGTCAGACGATATGTAAGGGGCTTTGAGCTGCCTCTCCAGTATGTTACAGGCCTGACTCCTGACCTCATCTCACTGTTCTTGTTGTTAATGTTCTCACTCTGGTCCGCTGTACCAACACACACAACCGGCTTCAGTGCCACGTGCTGGAATCTTAAAATGTAAGACTATAAACCTTGCTATAGGATTACTCTTACTCCATTACAACATGCAATTACCGTAACTTAATATCACGTGGAAACTTACGTACTGCCTTTCAGGCAACTGTTAGGGTGTTGGCTGGAGTGTATCGTGCACTTACTGGTAAATTAACAAGCACACAAAACCAAAGAAATGTTTTTGTGAACTTGCAACCCACTTTTTTTTCCATATTTTCACCAATATGCAAGTATGTACTTTTTGGGGAAAGGCTATTATTTCAGACGTTCACTCCACACCGCAGGTGGTGGCTATGTCCAGTGACGATTGTGCTTCGTCACTCTCCACTAAGGACGGAGTGTGAGGGCTTCTGTATGCTCTGTCAGTAGTTGGTGAACCTCTGTGGGAGATAGAGATGGAATTATTAGGGTCATGAGTTTGTGAACCTTCGTGGGGACTGCGGTGTGCTAGTGACAACTCATGCTACTAGAATACTCAGGAAGGGATTGTGAACATGTCAAGGCACGAGTGCTGAAGAGAGGTTAGCTCTTCGTAGGCATACCTCATGCACTATCTCAATCTCTCTGTCTGGAGTACGTAATGCCTCATCATTAAGCTGGGGGACAAGACAAAGTGGAAAGCCTATATCGAAACTGGTCATCAGGAGGCAGGGCGTAGGAAAGTCTTCATGTATGTAAAGCTCTGGGAAGAGAGAGTTCTGGAGAGGGTCAAGATCATTGGCAGAACGGCCGACCAGAGTGGCCAAGTCGAATCAGGGTGCTTCTCCACACCAAGGGTTATCTCCGATTGGTCACCAACCCCTTCAAGACCTTAACTAGCTACTCCTCGACATTTGCTCTACGTATCACATTGAGGAAGATACAATTTTGCCCTATGCAGGCAGCTCAACCAACTTTTTCACCAGTGTGCACAACTACTCGGCCATCCATAAAACCTGTTCTACCCAGAGCTATTTAACAGGTGGTGAATTTACCAGCCAAAGCAGGCCTTTCATGAATCTACAATATGCCAACTATCTCCATAAAGTATAACCTTGTTATAATAATTCTGAATAGAACATTTCTGTGTTTACTGCAGAGGAGGAACTTCATATGTTCTCTTACCTTGTAATAATATACAAAACTGATTAACCAAATTTACATGTGTGAAGTACTTTATAATAATCTTAATAAGCTGTGAGAAAGAATTTTATAACTGAAATACTTGGGTTTATATTAAATTTTTTTTGCCTAAGTCACAACTGAAATATTTTCAAGGGACCAAAATAAAAGAACTGATTCTTTCGACAAGCAATGCATGCAGACTTGTTCTCCATCCAGACATCAACATCTGGTTTACCAATGGTTGGGTGCAATATGTCACAGCAAATAATAAACTTAAAATAGTCAACTGTCTTTAAAGAAAAGGATGGTTATTGTCGTGTGTACATTGCCTATTCCATGGAGAAATTAAACTGCACAAGTTATACACACAAATGCAAATACCGTATTTACTCATGTATACCGTGCACTCATGTATAGTGTGCACCATAATTTTTGCAACAAGTTCCAGAGGGAAAAATTTTTTTATAAAATTGCACCAAAAATTTGTGGCACCCTGTTAGTAAGTATGGAACAAAATGTTCTTTTTTTACATTAATGTGTGGTGATTGTGATACATGTTTGGAAAATACTTTAATTAAATAACTTGTATGCAAAAAGCGAAAATAAAGAAATAAATCCGGTACCCTTACACTCCTACTACTTAACATTTCCGGCTTGGTTTTTCTTTTTTCTACTTTTATAAGTGACTGGCTCTCTTTTTTTGCCATGCTAGAATGTCACACTACTCTTCTCTAAGAATAAAAAAAGTCTCCTCGTCGTCGTCCCCCCCCCCCCCCCCCCCTCGAACATGGCTCGCTAGCCTCTGCCACGGAAATAAAGAGGGATGGCAGAATTATCGACTAGCAACATTTGGGTGTTATTACTAGAGGGAGGTTATAAACACGTGACAACTTTTGGTTTGCGGTGTGATAGGATGCCATCAGTGTGTGGGGGGGGGGGGGGGTAGTGGCGTTGTGACCTACACATAACTGAAGGTTCACTGAGAGAGAAGGGAGAGGAGTAATGTAAGAGCGAGACATGAGAACAGATAGTCCCGTCACTTCCCTCAACATCCCGGGACAATTTATGGCTACCACTCCCCCTTACCTTTCTTTTCTGTGTATAGTGTGCATCCCAGAAATTTTTTTGTTTATTTTGGGAAAAAGGGGTGCGCTATACACGAGTAAATATGGTAGCTAACTAAAGTTGAAGCTGAGTCACAAGCCCGTTATTCACTTAGTGTGTTGGTTTTGTTGCCGGCTGGGCATGAAATCTGCCACGTTGGGTCAGTCTTTGTGATAAAAGACTTATTGATGTCTGCTTGGGGACTCGAACCCAGTTTCAAAGCTAATTGGTAGTGTGTAGTAGATTTATAAGCAGATGGTTTATTAATTAAGGAAGTGTACGCAGATCATTCTGATGTCAGCATCACGATGGACATTTAATTAATGTCAAACTATTACTGTGGATTGTCATGTTGGGGTGCTTTCCCCATGTACAATTGTGGATGGGTAGGTTTTCGTGTGGGCACGAAATCTGGTGTGGATAAGACTACACAAGGTTGACGCCTTACCTTGGATATACCTGGACGTGAAGCTCTCTCTGGTGGAGACTGTCTGCTCGCAGGTGGTGGCGGCTGAACAGCGGCCGACATTGGTTGCTACCCAGGTAGTAATCCAAGCTGGAGGATGATATGCAGCTAGTTTAGGATTGAATCCTAACAGAGAGTCTTCGTACTGATTTATTAATAAACTATCTGTGCCTGTGACTTCGTTCTCATGGACTTTAGGATTTGTTTACATATTTTGAAAATAGAAATAAAAAATTGAAATAAGGCATGACTAGTTTTAGTCAAATGTATGCATAATAATTTCTATAACCAAAATAAAACAATACAGTTTAAAGTTTTAAATATTATTCAAACAGAATTTACAAATTTATTTTTATTTTCATATGGAATATAATGATTGCAAATAATCTAATATAAATTGTGTATGAATAAACATATGCATGAATGTATTAGGGATGGGTCAATAATACATTTTCTGTATACCTGTTTCGATACAAAAACATTCTAGTGATACTTGATACCGATACTTTTCTTGATACCAAATTTAAATTGTCATGAACACAAAACAACCTGTCTGAGAAAATGGCTCATTTTACTAGTGTCATTGACACACACTGAAACTATATAAAAACCACATTACACTGGAAACCAATAGTGGACAGCGTGTAACCCAAATGTCCTTAACCAATGGTAAACTAACACAGTCTCCTTTGATTCTATAGAATCACGTTTCTACAGTAAAAGCTGTAATCGAACTTTGAGGAAAATGATAGCTCAGTAAACACCTATTTTGCGATTTTGTAGTTTTTTTAATTTTATTTTGTGACTTCAAGGAAATTACTGTAATGTTCAATCAATATTGATATTATCTAATAAACCTGTCATGGCCTAGCCTACAGAATACACGGGATAGGTCATGACAGGTGTATCGGATAATTATGGTATTATCTGATAATTATGGTACTATAAAGTATCAAGGTATCAAGGATCCCATCCCTAGTATGTTGTGTGTGTGTGTGTGTGTGTGTGTATATATATATATATATATATATATATATATATATATATATATATATATATATATATATATACATATTTGTGTGTGTGTGTATGTATATGTATTAAAAATAATAAATTATATGTTATTTGTTTTAAATAATTTTATTTATATATTTATTATTGTCTAACTTGCAATTATTTATTAAACAAATTATCTAAAATATTAACTAACAAATTATAATTCCCCCCCCCCCCCCCCCCCGACAATATTTCTAATAGTTTTGTAGAAACATTGTACTTTAAATCTCAATTATATCAGTGTCTCTTTATAAGCTCGATTTTGCGTTCTGTTATTTTCAGCTAAAATTACTACGTTTGTATAATTACTAAGATGTGAGCAAGTTACGTAGTATAGCTATCTGCCCGTGCGTAAAACAACTCTAGCTCAGGTCAACGCTGACTCTCCCTAAAGTTTGACCTTGTGATTTATTTGTCATTGCAAAACATTTACTAATGGGGAACTGAAGCCTTTTAAATTGTAAAGGATAGTTATGATAGTGTGAATGATAGGTATCCATGGTATAAACACTGTTTTGCCTTTACCTCAGCCTGTTAAAATGATGTTTTTTTGTAATCCAACTGTTCTTAACCTAGTGCCATTACAAAGTTTTGGGGGGTTTAAATTGTGTAATAGCATGATGGGAACGCCAGTTTTTAGTTGTATTTTGTAAGCAGGTAGTCCCGGGGCGACAATGCTATTTGAAAATGTAGCGTTGCTGCTACACCTGAAGATGCTACGGGTATGGCAATTTTTTTGTTAGCTTATATTTTTTGCGGTATAAGGTTTATTAAAAATGTTTTTCCGGTAACTCCAGTTGCATCAAGAACGAACTCACCACCAGCAGCTGTGTTCACAGTGTTAGAAATTCATTCCAAACATGTTTCTGATTGTTGTTTATTTGGGGTTTGTTTTGAGCGATAATAGATTCAAGCTCGACAGTCATAATTCATTTGTTCGATATATTCTCTATTTAAATTTTTATGCATATTGTTGGTTATTTGTGAAGATGGGAAACCAAAATTATCAATATTGTCACCTATTGACAGAACTGTATCTTGTAGTAAAAGAAGTGCACGGTTATCCAACTCTTCAACGTGAGCATTGACATCTGCGTCTGGATAACATCTTATTGCTCACACTGGCTTCTCTGTTAATGTGTCAGTCCAGTGATTATCGTTTTCTAATAATCGTAGTGGCAGGCATGCTGAGTGGTAAGTCTCGTGTAGAAGACCGTTTACTGTTTTAAGTCTCTCAAAAGAAGTTGGTCCTTTGACTGCATATTGTTGCGTATTCATTTTTGCGAGGTTATTTTTAGAGTTGTTCCAATACCGATATCAATGCCATTCACACTGAATTTTAGAAAAAGTAATACTGTTGATGATAATACACTAAAAACATTTTTCCTAGACTCGTTTAAATAATTAAATACTGTCTTAAAATACTGTACAGTATATAATTTATTGTAATCAGACACAAAATGCAAGCTGACCTCTAAAACTTTCAAACCCTCTGAAAATGGAAATAATATGACACCAAATACAAGTCAAATTTTAAATGTCCCGTGCGCACTATCAGCTAAGAGCGTGCTGAGAAGTTATTGATCGGGCAGTGGCACGTCTGTTAAGTTACGGGGGGGGGGGGGGGACCTCTCCACGCCGATGTCTGTCTTTGAAAGTAATTAATCATATTTTACTGCAAAGAAAACTTGTAATTTTGAAACGTAAATGACGTGATTATAATTGATTTCTTCACTATCTTAATAATTATTAATCATTCAAAACCACGTCCTCTGATTTTCCGTGTCATGAGTTAATCTGCACTCTGCTCATTTCTTACCTACTCATTATTAAATGGCAAAAGGTTTCGAATAGGCATTTACATATTATCAGTTTATTCAAAGACGCGTGTCTATTGAAATAAATTAATATAAATCCTCCGATTTACCTACAAATAGTTACAGAAAATAAATGCTTATAAAACAAGTCGCTCTATGTTCAAACAATTTTTTGCTGACAAGTGGTAGAGTATATACTTTTGGGCATATAATTTTATTCGTGAAGATGCTGCCCTTTGAGTTAAATAAATATTAAGTTTTAGAGTCATATTAATTTTACGCCAGATATAATGAAACACCACCCTTACCGGATAAAACAACCTTTAAACACAAAAGAAAACATGTTTACAAATAATAATTCCTTGTTAAAATGTTTTGCATAACATTTTCAGGTGAAACCATTTCTTTTGAAATACAAGTGATGTTAGGTGCAACTATTTTGAGCAACGTATACCGTATTTACTCATGTATTGCGCACACTTGTGTATGCACGCACCATGATTTTTGCTATAAGTTCCAGGGGGAAAAAAAAAATTTTAATCAAATTGCACCAAAAATTTGTGGTGCCCTATTAGTAAGTATGGAACAAATTATTTTTTACATTAATGTGTGGTGATTGTGATATGTTTGGAAAATACTTCAATTTAATAACTTGGGTGCAAAAAGCCAAAATAAAATCTGGAAACCTCTTTCTTCTACTACTCAACATTTCCAGCTTTGTTTTCTTTTTTTCTCCTTTTTCTTTTAGCAGTGACCGGCTCTCTCTCTCTCTCTCTTTTTTTTGCCGCGAAGAATATCACACTACCCTTATCTAAAAAAAAAAAGGTCTCCTTGTCCCCCGCCCTTATTTTTTTTTTCCCAGGAACATGGCTCACTAGCCTCTGCCATAGAAACAAAGAGGACTTGACGGAATTGTCGACCAGCAACATGAGTGTTGTTTGCAACATGAGGGCCATGTAAACATGTTGCAGCGACAGGATGTCGGAGGAGGGGGGGGGGGGGGGGGGGAGTTTTGACCTACACATAACTGACACGTTGCTGAGAGAGAGAAAGGAGAGGAGTAGTGTAAGCAGGAGAGATGAGACAACAGACATTCCAGCCACTTCCCTCAACATCCCCGGACAATTTATGGCTACAACTTACCTTCCTCTCTTTCTTTTCCGTGTATAGCACTCACCCCAGAAATTTTTTCCATTATTTTGGGGGAGAAAGGGTGCGCTATACACGAGTAAATGCAGTATTTGTTCATATTTTTGTTTTTGTTTTAATGTGTGGCATATACAAACAGAAATACTGTAATTTTGTGCCTAAAGAAAGTAATAACCTTACTTCATTGTCTAAAACTGATACTAAAGTATTGGCCCGATATACAGATACATCGGGAAAAGGCGAAGTATCGGAACAACTCTAGTTATTTTTTGTTAGGATCCCTTTAATTTTTATGGGAAGCTCTTTATTTTTTTGTTATGATCCATTAGATTATTTAATAATTTTTCTTTGGATTTTAGGAATTTTGAATTATTTTGTTTTGGTTATGATTTTTTTTTTGTTCAGATTGATCCTAGTCATGGGTCATTTGGTTTTTGTCATTTTGAGGTTAGGTGTGCCCCTCTTTTTATTTGTTCAGATGCGAATCCTTATTTTTGGTGTTTTGGTCATTTTAATTTGTGTTTTTGTTATAATTTTGGAAAGTCGTTTTGCTTTTTGCCATTAACATAGTAGTCGTGGTTTGATTGGATTTTAACTTGTAATGCCTGTTTAAAATTTAATTTTTACTTATTTTATTTTATATACAGGTGCCTCAATTTGTTTTTCTTGGAAGTCGTTTAAATCTCTCTTTAATTCTTTTTACTTTTTGTGAAGGGTTCAGGTCATATAATTTTATTTTGTTTAGGATGGATTTGATACAGCATACTGCCACTTTGGGACAGTTTTACTATGGGTTGGAGGGGAGTCAAACCCCAGAGTGAGTCGAATAGAGCGTCATCCTTCTCACTATTAGGGTCGCCAATATGCAGGGGGGGAGGGACGACAGTTGTCCCAAACAGAGAAAATGGTTGGAGGTTTAATCTAATGTGATGATGGGGGTGCGTGGTCTGGCGGATGAAACGAAGTCTGTCAACGGGCATGTCACATGGGTACGGGAGTCGGGTTGTGCTGGGAGTTGAACCTGGATTACCTTTCCCGTTGCCAGTTTAATGTCACAATATTTCGGGAGTACCGTGCCCGCGGGGTATTTCACTCTGATATGCCGTCCGGACATTAATTTAACATTACTGAAGGTTTTCTGGGGCTGGCTAGCAGGGTTATCATGGGTAATTGCCTCGTTCTCCTGACTTAATAATTTTTCCTGTTCTTCGTATTCCGTTGTCGGATACCCAGGCCAATTGCCACAGAGTAGGTGATCTAGTGGGGAAGAAATATCCAAAGGGATAAAGGGAGATATGGCTCGTGGTGTTTGATCGGGACACCTAACCGGGGGTTCGTCCTCAGGTATGTAGTTTGTATTAGCTCGTGCGAGGGCACAACGTTCCCTATGTCTTTGCTTACTAGGAGCACCACCCATCTTATTGTACATCTGTTTATTAGGATTCACACAATACCAAAATATAGAGAGCAAGGCACTAGTAACGGTACACAATAATTCAATGTTACGTGGTTGTTTATTGTGGAGTTTGGTCCCTAGGGAGTAAACGCAATTATTATCACTAGTACAAAAATGTACAATTATAATTTAATTGATTTACAAACACGGGAAAAAATATATGATACGAGAATTCGGTAAACCAAACGGGAGTCAGACAAAGGCGAGCCTGAGGTAAGTAAACTATAGCTCCACAACTTTATAGCGGGTAGGAATGAAAAGTATAGCAACGCAACTTTACAGTGGCTAGAAATTAAGGGGAAACTAATCAGGCAAGTAACGCAAAACACGACGGCTCGTTACCACGGAGTCAAGGGAAGTTGACTTGGGTAAGGATTACCGGGTTAAGGTGGGGTTTACCTGTAGCTGTTGGAATTCTCATGTGCAGGTCGTAGGTGACGTGCAGGTCTTGAGAGAGTGAGAGATTCTTGACGCAGGTTTAATGTGCGAGTGAAGAAAGGAGGGTTGGTGGTAGGAAGTAGAGGAGACCTTGATCGGACTCGGAGAGCCTTCTACAAGCTGGGTGTAAGAGAGTCCTCCGTGGACTGGAGTGTTGAGCAGCAGAGTCCGTGCGGACTGGAGAAAGGTAAGTCCTTGCAGACTTAAAAGAGTCTTCAGCAGACTGAGGGTTGGGCTCGCATCTTCTTTGGTCGCCGAGCCCGGCGCCACTCACTGGTGCTGGCTGCCGAGACTGTATTTATGCTAAATTTTCCCTTTTCTCCTGTCAGCAGTTCTTCAGAATGTGGGGGGGTAGCGTAGCCTTCCAACATGGCACATTTATCGGGGGTGCAGACGGGCTTCGAGTTTCTTATCGCCCTGCGTGGAGGCGATGACGAATTAAAACCCCTGTCTCTGAGGCAGGCCAGCTGTGATGTCACAAGGTCACGGGTGCTGCCATCTCTCGTGATTGCAGGAATTTCTTCCAAGGGCCAGACACAAGTAGTAGAATTCTCAGTAATAATAATTCCAATCACGGGGGTGCCTTTTGCATTTATAATTCTGGACGGGCAATGCGGATCGTAATTATGCATGTAATACACAATGATGTGATGGCTACCCAGGCTTGTGGGCTTCTTAGCGCGATACGTTTATTTTGGATTGTCTCTTATATATTCCGTTCCAGAGCGCATTCGGCTCATAGATGGGGCAGAATCGTCCGTAGAGTGCGCAGTCACACTGCGCAGCATTCTGGCATACATCTTACTTCATATCCTATACGTTTTCATTTGGTTATGCAACAAATTTTTTATAATGAATAACTTGCTAAAATGTCATTCAATTGGTTACTCTTTCATTAAGACTGAGCTTTTACGTAATTATTTTTAATTTTAGTTTCAGTTTCATAAATTTTTATACCATATTTTTTGTTTAGTGAAAAAAAACTTTTTCATTCGCACAACCTTACATTTTAATTATATTTTAAAAAGGGTGGCAGCATTTTTAAATCAAATGCCAAAAAAGTAATGTAAAATTTTCCTTGAAACCTGAATAATTTGGTAGAACCTCATCCTGGTGTTCTGTTGCAACCCTGACACAAGCTGCAGCATCTGCACACTTGGAAGAGAATTGTGATTGTGAGCGAGCATGTGGTGTAAATAAAAAAGTATGAAAGTGCAGGGTGTGGGATGTATGTTGCAGGTTTCAGTAGTACGAGAGGGGACGAAGCAGGCCGTGAACAGGATGGCCGGGAGAGGCAGCGGGAGGACTCGCGGACCGGTGGGGAGTTCCCCCGGGGTGGCTCACGTGAGCGGCCATCCTACAACCACTACTCGTCGAAGCCACAGATGTACAACGCCAGCCTGCCGTTCCACATGCACGGCATGAACGTGTACCCCCCTCCACCACCACCACCGCCACCGGGATCGCAGCAGCAACAGCAGCAGCAACAGCAGCAGCAGCCACAGCAGCAACAGCAGCCCCCGCCCCCACAGTACTCGTACTACAACAATCCCCCTGCCACTGGCCAGTATCAGTACAATCCTTACTGGATGATGCCACAGTGAAAGTGAGTTGCTCACTCACCTGCGGACTGCCTACTACTGCACATTTATTATTTCATCGCAAGTGTACGTGTAATGGACATACCATATTTACGTATGTGCTACCCATCACCACGTAAGATCCATGACTTCGTTACATTTTGAACTTCCTCCCTGTGAAAGAAGTATTCAAATTTAAAAAAACTAATGTTTTAGTGAACAGCATTGTTGCATAAATCATGGTGCATAATGTCACAATAACAAAATACGTCATGAGCTATTTTGTATTTATTTAAATTAAATAAATGCCTTTCTTAAAAACAATTGGCGCCTTGAAAATATGGTGGGTGATATATAAATGACGTAGGCAGTTTTGCATTGAGCAACATGTGCTGCATGCTGCCGGGTGGCCATTAACACCGCCAGATGCTGCCCATCAATGGGTTCAGTTAGAGTGCTACACAAATATTCACTAACAGACAAAATTTAAATGTAAAAGTGTATTTATCTAATGGCACATCACACCTTCAGTGTAAATATGCATAAAATGGTAAACTTGTAAAGTTTTCCTAATGTAATTACTTTTTAGAGAGTTGCCAGTATTCATCTATGAAAAACTTAAAATGGGGAACGTTTGCCTCCCGGGTCGGCCACGTACTTGCAGACCAAGCCTGCAAGCCACCAGCCTACTTCACCCTTGTAACACTTATCTGCTTTGTTGCTATGAATATCTCGTGACTGACGCTTCCGTACCTGCAGCAGCCGTGAGCCATGTGCTCCATCCCCAGGAAGGAAAGAAGTCAAACCCAGCTGTTTTCTCTCCTATATTTTTCTCCAAAACCTTAATCTTCACATGAGACGTGCACCCCTTTTTTGTTTAATTCCTGTGTGAGGAATAAAATGTGTGGGTGGTACACTGGTAAATATGATATTTACAGTACTGCCCTTTAGAACATGTCAGGACAGGTTAATATCTCGTGGAGTGCATTACTCGCATACGTACCTGCTTAACATGTTGTAACTCATTTGCATTGCAATATTCCTCTGTAGGTTTTACTAAGGTAAATTTAAAATGAACGTGAAGTGGACAAGTGTAAGCACGTTACAAACTTACCAAACTGTGTTTTTCGTGTTTATGTTGTCATGTAGACTGACTGTGCCTAAGCATAAACAGTTGTGTTTTGTCGCAAGCACATAGTTCCGTGTATTGTGCTAAATGACGTGCGATGTGTGCTGGCAACAGCGTGAACTAATACAACAATGCATCTGTCGTAGGCAAAATTAGTGTTTTTTTTTTTTTTTTTGTTAGTGCTGAAATATGAATTTTGTAAGAAAATGTGTTTTATTTTTTTTTAAGTACTAATGTTTATAATCTGCACGAGAATCTGATGTTGCGTAACTTAAGGCAAACATAAATTTGTTGGAGATGCTTTTTTCCAAGTGCTACTGTGTAAATTACATGTATAATATGTGACAGGGACTATGTAAATCTAACTGTCCATGTTTTATTTTTGTGGAATTTCATGAATTATATTTAGCTATAGAGTCTACATGGCCAGTTTGTGCAAACTTTTGCAGTTCTGCAGTGTGTAGTAATGAAATTCTTTGTTGTTTATGGGTACTTCTAGCAAATTATAAATATTGATTTTAGTTTTAATGATCCCTAAACTTTCTTTTTATAAGAATTGTTCATATATTTCGTATTATTTCTGATTGTAAGAAAATTATAATCCAAAACACAGTTTAGTTAGAAATAATTTTGTTGGTTAGGAATAAACAGATTGTTGAATAAGCAAATATTATTTGATCATAAAAATGTGTGCACGTCACAAACCATATTGACCAAACCTGTGGTTGAATTCACTACTACATGTCCGTGTTCACTTAGCAGTGATCCATTCGTGAGAAGTGTGCATCTGTAGAATTCTGACACCCTTGTTCAATTGCTTCGTGATGTTACTTTGACCTGTACATTTAATTTGTCTTTGCAATGAATGTTAGTAGTTCTGCGCTTATGCAAATTTCAATGAAAGATTTTTTTCTGCTAGTACAAAAGGCCTCACATTTTTTTGTTACTTCTGGAAAAAAAAAAAGACAACATATAGCAATAGAAATAATTAAAGTAAGAAAAAATGTTGGTGTTTAAAAAAAGAACACACAAATACTTACAAGTTTTAACACTCTTCAGTGCTGATTGTTCAGCCATGGATGCCAAAAGGTAATGAATGAACAGTAATCAACAAATGTAGTACTTCAAAACAGTTGTACTTCGAGAAAGATGTGGCACATGCCATTAGTTGAAGGGGGTATTCTAGGATTCGTCTGCGACAATGTGACATCACAGTTCTACCGCGTGAAGTCAAGTAAGGGCCATAATATGGTCATAAGTTTGCAGTGTAGTTGTAGCATCACTTCATCAAGTACAACCCAACAAGGTGAAAACCCAGATTTTAGCTTCGAACCTAACGCGAGAACATTTTTATTGAATCAAACGTGAATCGAACCTTTAAAACTGTCCCTGAACCAAACTTGAACAGAACTTTAAGAAATGCACTATCCCATAAATCTATGCCTTCACAGTAAGTTAATAAAGGAAAGCACCTGGTTTTACATGCCATAGAGCTTATAAATACAATGTTGTCATTACTGTTATGAAAAAAAAAAAAAGATACAAATGTGCCCTGTTTCGTAATTTTTGTTATGTTGTGTCCCGTGTTTTTGTTTGTTTTCTAACTTCTTTGAAGTGAAGTAAGTTCATTTCTGGCTAATTTTTTAACCGAAAATATGAACACCTGTAAATTTTTTGAACCAAACTTGAGACAATCTCTTGCATGATACTGAAGTTTCAACCGAACAGGATGTTTAAGTTTGGGTTCGGTTCAAAATTTGAATGTTCGACCCATCTTTGAATTTTAATGTTGCCAGTAAACTGTGAGCTCGTTATTCTGCTACAGTGGACTTTCTGTCTACTGTTTTTCAGGGGCAAAATTTCCATACATCTGGTATTTCAGTAAATGAGGTTTCTAACATGTACTTCAATAAAATACAACTTCTAACCTTATTAGACTTAATTTGAGTGTAATAAGAGCTGTACATTATATATGAATTGACGGGTGCTGCCCCTATTGGGTCTTACGGGTAAAGGGGGAACTACGCTGATTGCCGTCTATATTCCAGCGGAAGAGAGGGAAATCAAATCCCAGGGTGAGGTGAAAAGAGATGAGCTTCCTCCCAGGGAGCTTTACTATCCTCACAACCAATGCTGTCAAAATGTGGGACCCCAGCGGTCCTGAGAGTATGAATGAAAAGCAGTCTATGATCAATCGAGAATGATAATGGCGGTGGTTGATCTGACCTAGGCGACTGGATATATCAGGAACGGCCTCGTCGGCCGGAGTTTGTTTTCCCCGTAGTTTAGGGGCCACCTTAGGTGAGAGTGGAACCCTGACTATTTTTCCGGATGCCAACTTTATTGTGCAAATGTTTGGCAGTTCGTCTGTGGATGGGTGTTGAACCCGAATCAATTTGCCAGAGGCTAGTTTAACATTGCTTGATTGGGCAGGTGTAGCCGGAACAGGAGGTGCTGGGAGACCCGGAGTATTAACAGGCAATACGGTCTCGCTTAATTCCGGTGGGATGTCTTCCTGCTCGTCAGGTAGACACCAGCTTAGCCAACGTTTTAACGGACTCTCGTGGGTCGACGGTATTATCGTGTTGTAACACTAGGGCAGGTTTTCAGGCTCACTAGGCAGTAACTCAAGTGTATTTGAAGCAGCTACAGATTTTCAGCAGTAGGTTGTCTACCAGGGCGCGCCTCTCACTGCTCCTAAGCTTGCCGTGTTTGTGGTGCCTAAGCCCGCCGTGTTTGTAGTGCATTGATCTGAAGGCAGTGTACCTTTCTGCGGACGTAACAGTCCTGTGTGGGTTCGACTTTGCGATCGTTCCCAAGGACCTGCCGTAAGATGGGTAGTCAATGTATCGAGTCGTACGTACAGCAGCGACTGCGGGTGCACTGAAAACCCAGGGAGGACGTTAATCGCGCAACGACCTTCTACCGCAGAAGTCAGGGGAAGTTGACCTAGGTAAGGGTAGTGGGTGCAGGTGGTTGGATTACCATACGGAGAGAGTACTGACCTGGACACTGACCAGGGCGGTTGCTGGTGTGGACGAGCCTTATCCAAGTTGAAGGGCTGGAGTGCTGGCGGCCTTCCCAAGCTGCGGCTGGTGAGGGTGCTGCCTTCCCAAGCAGTGGGTTGGAGTTCGAGCCCTGCCACAGGCTCTGGAGAGGAAGTAGAGTCTTCACAGACTGGGTAGAGCTCATGAACCCATTCGGCGGGCAAGCTGGGCATCTCTGCTGAACCATGGTGCTGGACCTTTATTTATGCTTAAATTTTTGCTGATCAGCAGTTCTTTGGAGAGCGGGGGGTGTAGCTTAGCCTTCCAGCTCAGGGGTAGATTTGTCAGGATGCTGGAGGGTCAATATTTCTTATTTCTTTTCTCCCCGCTTGGAGACGATGACAATTTTAAACACCTCTCTCCAAGGCTGACTGGATGTGACGTCACAAGGTCACGGGGGTGCTGCCATCTCTGGGGTTGACTTGAACTGTTTCCACGGCTAACTGAAGGGTTGTGGATTTTCAATAATATTAATTTTTTTCGTAGGGGGGCCGCTTGCATGTAGGATTCTGGCCGGGCGGTGTATATTGTAACTACATGCTTTAATTACTATTAGGTAATCGGCTGTCCAGGCTAGTGGAATCTCTTTGCAGTATACGTTTGATTCGCCACTGATATGACTTGTCCCTGAGCCCAGGTCGTTCTTAGATGGGGTGAAGTCGCCCGTAAAGAGCGCATCTGCGATGCGCAGCATGCTGGCATGTGTCAGAATAAAGTTTAACTAATAAATAAAATAAAAATGGAAATTTTTTTAAAAAGTATTACCATAAATAATACATTTAAAAACCTTTTCATCCCTCCTTTCCAACCTCCCCCTCCCTCCCCTACCCTTCTCATGGCTTGTCGGCTGTAATTTTCTTCCTCTCGCGTGCATCCCTTCCACTACCCCACCCCCCTTCCTACACGACTCTGTTCCTTTGTCACTCCCTTCCACCCCCAGGTGTCTCTTCCCATCTCCGCGCACTCGTTGCTACACATCCATCTGGCTATTTTTAGAATGCCCCCTTCCCCATCTCTCTTGTTTCTCACACTCTCTCTCTCTCTGGCCAGATGAGAGATCCTGCTGGAGCTGTGTGTGTGTGCACGCGCACGCATGTGTATTTTTTCTGCCAGCGCAACAAGGACACACCAGATTGCAAACTAATTAGTTTGACATCACATAGTTTTCTGTTGCTGACAAAAATTCAGTGAGCCCTATACTGGAAATATTAATTATCCATAATTTTTCATCAAAAACTCCTGGTGCGGCGTATACACGCACACGGCCCTACACACCAAAATACTGTATTTGTTTTTTGCTGCAACTCCATATCTTGTGCACGTCATGTGTCCCAGAGGAGATACGAATCCTGAAGGGCAGCATTCCGCCTCCATAGATAATGCGGACGTCTAGAGAGCGAAATGCACCTCAAGAGATAGAGTAATATAAATTGCTCCCACCTAACACTACCCCGTGAGAAGGAAAACCAGCCAGCAACATCGGTGGAGTTAACTCTAAGCTCGAGCCCACATGAGGAAAACCCTGACTCCAGCCACCCCCGAGAGATGACAGCCAGTGCAGCTCCGCGTACGAAAGGTGGAGCCACCCTGCCAAAGGTCCGAAGGAACCTGAGACATCCCTGGCCCATGAAAATAAAGAGCCCTGCATGGCCACAGAACGGGAGTTGATACCAGCAGCTTGCCTTGGCACCAGTCGTGCTAAGGCTCTCTGCTCTGGGTGCTCTTCTCCGTCTCGTGAGGAAATGCCCAACTAGCACCAGTGACCAACGCTGGACTTCAAGCGCGTGCTGTAGCCCAGAGGAGTCGTCCCCCCCCCCCAACCAAACATACCCCATATCTCCTCTAAGTCCCCTCAGGACAACACAGCTTCAGTTAGGGTACAGTTGTTCTTACGGGCTACCTACCGTATTTACCTGAAAGGAAGACAACCCTAAAGCTAAGATGACCTCTTACTAAAAAATATTTTTGAGGGAAAAATATTTAAACCTGAATTTAAGAGTAACCCGGTGAAGTGCTAGAAAAATGTTTTGGGTTGAAAGTGTTTTTGCATGAATTTATGACAAACCCTTCAAGAAGAAATACTAATATAGGAATAATATGATATATTTTATTGACTTTTTAAGAAAAGCTAATCACACTGAAATAGGCGTGTCTAACCTGGCTGTATGGTAGCAGCATCTTTCTTATACTGTAAAACTTGTAGGTGTTATATGTTGTGACTTGAGCCATTTTACTTCTCGGCGAAGTGCTTCCTCTTTATGGCAGGGTGACATCAGATAAGTGGACCCTTGTCAAAGTTGACAGGTACAGTCTCAGCACTACAAAAATGTGTACAACCATAGGACACATTGTATTAAGCATGAAAAGCCTTTGTCACAATCTTCTGTCTCATGGCACGCTAATTTTGGAGAACTAACTGCTACCTAAGTAAAACAGAATGAATAGAAGCCCATAGTAATTTTGTGCATGTAACACATTTAAATACTGAACTAGCAGTGTCACACATTCATGGTATTTGTGCCTAGGTTTTGAATGTACTGTCAGGTGTCGTGGCTTATCCCGTCCCAGTTGTATCGGATTTTGATGTCCAGTAGGGTCTCCCTTGTATCCAGGTGTCCAGCTTGAGGATGGTGTGGCATATATGAGCGTAACTGCTGCAGAACCCAGATCTTCCTGGGTGTATTGGGTTAATCGCTACGTGTCCATAAAATGTCATCCCGTAGTTTGAAGCGTTGGGGCTGTTCCTGTAGTAGGTTGCTGATGTCGGGGTTGTCCTGCTGGCTCAATGTAATCTGGTGACGGGTGATTTGTAATTGGAGGAGACGGATTTGTTGTTCTGGACTTAATTCCATCTGAGGGGGAGGGGACATCTTCTCTTCCTCATCGGCGTTGTCCTCCAGTGTAGGGAAGCAAGACAGTGCGTTTGGCAGGTCATTTGTTTTACCTGGGCAGTTTTGAACTCCGAAAGCGAATTCGGTGAGAAACATCCTACCATACGAATTTGACTTTTACATTCCATGACACGTGCAGACATTGGAAGACTTTTGAGTCGGTCCGCAGAATGAAGTCTTGCCCTTCAAGATTGCGATATTTTCACTGTCCAGATAACGGCCAGACATTCCTGTTCGTTAATATGATACAGTTGCTCCATGGCGTTAAGCTGTGTTGAGTCATGCGCTATAACATTAGGATGGCTGTCCTCGTGTTGATATAACACTGTGCCTAGACCATTTTGATGCGCATCTGTTTGCAGAATTAACGGTTAATCTCCTTGCGGACGGTGGAGTTGTCAGGTGTTCGCGAAGCTGACCTTCAGATGGTTAAGAGCTTGTCGTTGCTCCAGTACCCATCGCGAACGAGTGTCCTCGAGGAGTGGGTGAAGTGGTGCCATGTGTTGCGCAATGTTGGGTACGAAGTCGTGTAGCCAGTTGCACAGACACAGGTACCGTCGTAGTTGTTTGTTGGTTCGTCGGCCTCTTCGATGGCACGTATTGAGTTTGGTGGGGGAAAGTTCCCCTTCCGGTGACACAACATGTCCTAAATAATCTATGGATGTCTTGCCGAAATAACTCTTTGACATCTTGCAAGTCATTCCATTGAGTTCCAGACGTTCAAGAACTCGCTGTAGGTGTTCGAGATGCCCCTTCCAGCTATTTGAATAGATGATTACATGATCGAAGTATGCGAAACGGAACTCTCGGATGTAACCAGTCAGTACCTCTGCGGAAATGAGCTGTTGGAAAGTGGCCGTGGTGTTTATTAACCCAAATGGCATTACTCTGAATTGGAGGGTTTCACCCTTGGGTGTAGTGAATGGTGTGTACTTGCGGCTCTCTGGGTGTACTGCAATCTGCCAGTACCCGGACTCCATATATGGGTTACTAAAGATTTTAGCTTTGCCAATGACACACAGAGTATGAGTTAGAGCGAAAGGGGGGAGGGGTTGTGAGTTGCGATAGGGTATGTTATTTCGTTCAAACCCTTATAATTAACACAGAATCTAGTTTTCAGTGGTATATCGGGACGAGGACCATGTGGTAATTGTAAGGTGGATTGGAGGGTTCCACAATCCCCTGGTCCTTCATGTCGTTCACTTGTTGCATGATTAGGTCGTGGCGGCGTGATGACACCTTATAGGGTCAGTTGTCCAGATCGCACGTTGAACCAACCTAGTGTGACATAACGACCCCCCCCCCCCCCCCCCCGCCCACTGTCTAAATGCGCTAGCATGTTCATTTAATACTAGGTGTAGCTGGTTAAATTCAGTCTCGCCAAGCTTGGGATTAATCCGGGCGGTATAGATAGGCGTAGGTACAATGTTGTCTGGGCTTTAGTCCCAGTTTACGGTTGTCCTAGCCTTCTTGCCCATGTACACGCGCCGTTGTCCATGTTTTATTATGCATTGTTGTTGCCGGAGCCATGGGCAACTTAATATCACTGCTTCGGAAATTGTAGGCGATACTATGAATTTGGCTGACATCGAGAGGCGTTGCAGGCTTACCATTAGGGTAAATCGACTATCAACCTGTAGAGTAGTATCGTGCTGTGACGTTCGCACTACTTTCTTTTGGGGCTGCATAGCTGCTAGTTAGGAGGTTGCTTCGGATGTAGTTCCCAGTTGCGGCCGAGTCAAGTAGTGCCAGCACTCTGTTCCTGTTTATCTCGACTTCTATGTGTGGGGCTATGAGGACTGATGGTTACTCATTTAAACCCTGGATGATGGACCCTTGTGGTCCAGTGGTGGTGGTCTGCTTCGCACCCCGGCGGCAGCGTTTCTCGTCTTGACATCGGGGGTCGGTTTTTCGGTTGGTCCTGATTGTATAGTTGCAATCGTCCGATTGACCATTTTGTGAGGAATGGCGAACCCCTCTGGTTTTCGGGGACAGTCCATATTCCAGTGGTTCTCTGGGCAGAACCAGCATTTCGGTATGAACGCCATGCGGGTAGGTGGAGCTCGTATCTCCGGGACTTTTGCCGATATGGGTTTTTCAAGACTTGCTTGTGCCACAAAAGTTTTTCTGCTTCCCATGCACGATCGACTAGCTCGTCCAGAGTTGTAGACTTAGCCATGAGTAGGACTTTCCGTAGGCTAGGCAGCAGCATTCGGCCAATTGATCGGACAGCTGTAGTTCTGTCAACTCCGGGGAACACGCGTCGAAACGCCGGAGTCATCCAGTAGTCGCTATCACAGTCAGCCAACCAGGTTGGGAGACCCGAACCAATACCCACGCCATTGAGCTTTCAACCCATGGCAGTGGTAAGCCAGCAGCCCACCATCAACCAACACAAGCCCAATCTAACCCAGCTAGACTTTGTTCCGAGCAGGCGGTCTACCTGCCTGACTATTCAAGGACACTATCAAGGCCAAGTGCCAAATACTGCAGACTCCATCTCATTAGGGTCTGCCCCCCTTTCCCCCCACCCCTCCACCATCCCCGACCAAGCACGCGTGTCTGGCCAGACACAAACTAAAAACATAGTAGAATCTCATGTGCTCCATCCCTTAAGGCAGTTGCACATCAATACTAGTGGGTTTATAGTTGTGCCCAACATGGGGCAACAGGCTAAACCAAGGTTAATTTGACAACCAAGTCAGCACGATTCTGAAGTAAGGAGAAAAGGCCAGGAGAAAACCCCAGTAATATCAGTCTTTAGGAGAACTCATAGGCGCCCAAATCCAGTTAGCCAGGAACATGCCCTACGTGGGAGATAATGTAGCCGCTGCTGGTAAAACCGCCACGACTGCCATGAACTCCGAAAACCCAGAAACAAGGTGTAGTATTGCCTCGTGCAGTGGTGCGTGACAGTTTTTAATTAAGTGCGTTCATTGACAAAGTCGTTTCCACTACCGCTGTCTAGGGTGGAACGATGAGCCCCGCTACATAGAATTTGTGGTGGGAACAGTGCCACCAACACAGCGAGGTGTATAACTACAATTAAACTTCTCACTGCAGCTGTATCGGGTGGCCTGACGAAAGATTCACCCGCCCTGGACTTGTGTATCATTGTGTAATGTGTCAATGAGCTGAACAATAGAGACAGGGTAACTCAGGTACGCACAATGTGCCATCAACCCATCACCAAGATGGCCTGCAATTGACTGAGTTCGCCGGCTGACCGCAGGTAATTTGGGCGCCAGCGGTGCTTCCCAGTCTATTGAGACTCAGGGTTCTCAGGGATGTTGTGGGTTGTGTGTGTCTGTCTCACCCATACGTACTTACAAACACGTAGGCAATACTTAACTTTTTATTAAAAATTACTAGAAATAAACATTTAATAAACTTTTTGTGGCTAGGACACTGTCGCTACTGAATAAAAGAGTTAAGTTTACTGTAGACTTGATTTTTTTTTGTAATTATGCTACACATCAACGTGCCAGTGAAATAATGATTATCTCTGTCATGACTAGCCAATTCCGCTTGGGTGCACCCCAACCCGCAATTACTCTAGTGCACGCTTAGATGGATGATCTCACCGAGGCATGTGAAAACACAGCCTTCACAAGGGAAGAGTGCTGACAGCCGCTAGGGTGGACTGACAGTTTTTTCCCTGAAGACAGGACAGGGTGAATTACAAATGAAACCTTTAATACATATTAACGTGTGATTACTCATCATCACTAATGAAAACTCGTCGAGGCTCGCCCTCCAGCACGTGGGTAGTGTGGTGACGGCCTATACAATGAGCCTGCTAGGGCGGGAATGATTGAACCGTACACTAATTAAAAAAATTACATAAACCCTTGAATGATACATGAAACAAGATGGCACACGAGATGAATATTCACAATAAACACACACGTGTGAAAACAAGCTTAGATGGCACGGATGCCACTGGATGAAGTTCGTAGCAGACCATGTGGTGCAGGTGAAACTGCAATATTCCTGCGTGGAAACTGCAAATTAAAGTCAGATAAAAGATTATGCTTGCTGAGAAAATTATTCTCTTTACGGTTGCAGTGGTTACAGGCTTGTAACATGCCTGATGGTGGTAAAATTAAACATTATTTTGACCGCGTGGTTAATACAAAAAGCCTCAATTTACGAGAAAAATATATTGAACCTTGAATAAATTTGACATAGAACCCTTGATAAAATATTGCACATCCGATTTTACTGAAATAAGCTCTCAAATGCAACGACGTATACAAATACTTCGCGTCGGTAGGCCATGTGGTTATACGTGAAATTGCTGTAAAATATTCAAACATGAAAAATTGCCTTCAAATACATACATAAAAATAAAACTCTCAAAATTGCATGTACAATAATGCAGAAGTTACAATGAAACGCCATAAACATAGACAGATGGCGCCTGATTGAAGTTGCACGTGTCGAGTGACCTGTCCGACATATTTCTCCTCTTTCTCCTCGATTAATTTAAAAATGCCGCAAAGGAGCAATAAATTAATAAACCGGAAGCATAATGCTGGGGAAAATGTCTGGCAAAAACGTACTCAGGCAAAGATTAAACGGTAAACTAAATTGACTATGGAAACCTAAATCATTGAACAAAAGTTGTAGTGTGTACGTGACAGTGTTTACCTCGCCAGCTCTCCTCGACAGACTATCCAGAGGCGAGCATCGCACCGACCTACCATGGCTACCTACAGGGTTCACATAAGCGGAAGTGCTATGCACGGCGAGTAATAAATAATTAGTGAAATAAAATGGCACATATTAAATTAAGTATGTTTTACATTTGTATAATTTTGTTATGATTTTTCGTATGATTTTAGTGTCTCTTTATGACTGTTCAATACGGAATATTAAGTGTTCTTAATATCAGCACTGCGGGCGCTTTTAATTTCATAACCAAATAATTTAAAAAATAGCAACAAACACTTGAACACATTTTAATACATATTAAACCCCGCAAATACAATTTAACACATTTTACACTGAAAATTCTGAACATATTACTAGTCTCTTTGTGTACGTGCAGGACACATGACACGTGCATGGTGAGCGCCGTCATGGGCTCTAGCGCCACTGCCTTTTAGTCAGCGTCAAACGACCCCTATCTCGAAGGCAAGATGGTGGAAACAATGCAACATTGCTAAGGCAGTCTCTGCCCGGCTGGTTGCCGATTGAGGCCAAAGAAAACATGGCCTCGGAGTCATCGGTTTCTTCGGCCTTTGCAGGGGGTGGGGGTGTTGGCAGGAACAACAATGTGGGTACATGGTGGTGACTCGACTCGCCTCGCCTCTTAAGAGTGCTGTGTTACGAGTTGTTGACACTTGACATCACACTCACTGCCCTACTAGTTTCCCCAAACCCTTTCAAACTCTCTTGCCCTACTAGGATCTCCCCTGCGAGAACTAGAAACAGGTGGTATCAAGATTTACATTTACTCTTTGGTTACAACCAAATTTGGCTGTGCCCTGGAGAAACCCCTTAAAACTCTACTCACTGGCACTGGTTGTGTTGACATTTGTGTGTGCACTTGTGTTACCACTTCGTTCATGTACCCAGGGAACCTCTTAAATTCACACTGATTAGTTGTGTTGTTATTCACTCTGATCCTTTGTGTTGTTACAGGCATTAACAGAAAAGCCCAGAAATTGTGTTGCGGAACTACTTGTTTCCTGGATCCAGCGCCAGCCACTGATGTCATCCACTAAGAGGATCTATGCCATGTCTACCCCCTCTCCAACTCCAGCCATTGTGCACTGGCCAGAGTATAAACAGCAGTCCGCTAACCTCGTAACGCCAGTCTGTCCTGTTCCTTCACTGCACACTCGTGTCAAAGGAAACATAAGCTCCCTGGTTTTCACCGCACTCCTTGGGTTAAGTGTATCTTTACCATAGACTAGTACCGCGCCCTGTATACATCAGGCTCAACAGAGGGATGGAAGGTGATCGGTACGTGGTTGTACACAAGTATAGGACAACACTTCGCCTGCTTCACTTCCACAGGCTTGATATTAGTGATTCTGTCCTCATGCCCTACTCCCATCGGAGTGGTGTCCGAGAGAGGGTTAAACAGGTAAACGCTGCCTCCGGGTATCAGCAGGAACTTGATCCCTTCTTCCGCTGCACTCGTGCACCTCCTACCGAAGCGGGTTCAAGCAATACATCACCTGCAGAGACCAACTATGCCGGAGATTCCCACAGATCTCTTCACAGCACCCATCTGCCTCAGCAAAGAAACACACCCAGTGTTCGCAGCCTTTCTGAGTGGACAAAACAAATCATACGGGATCGCCAATCCACACTTTTGGGGGATTCAGATAGCAAAGTCGGCCCCAGCAACTGCACACCCTAGCGAGACCTGCCCACCAACCCGCCAAGTTCTAGCTCGTCCATGATAGAACCAACACCAGTCAGGCAGCCTCCGCAAATTACGCGTCGCCCAGGTATACCTGCTAGAGCTAACCCACCGAAGTGTAAAGTGGCACTCGTACCAGACTTTGTGCTCTGCTGCAAAGCTACCAGGCCCATACTATATACCAGATGTGTTCCGGTACCATGTAAGGACTGGAGTCCTAAACATCACTGCCCTCAGGTTGGACTGACCTAACACCCAGATGTAGTGGTGTTCCTTTCTCTAGCCGCAAGTCATGCATCACATCTATTGAAATAACTTTAGTAATTCCATAAAAAAAAACCTGGGTTTTTCCACAAGACACTGAAATGGACTTTGCTCTCACTAAAACTTACATGCCACTCTAAATTTGAACATTTTTTGGCAAAAAATGTGAGGTAAAGTAGTACATATAGGCTTCTAGGGTATCACTATACTAGTTAGGAAGGTATATGCTTTATCCTACTGCATAAAACTGGAAAACATCCTTAGATGAATGCTATGCGATTGCTTTCTGGGCATAAACAAAAATGTAGATTACAGAGTGAACAAAGCAAGTTTTATTGCAGTGAAAAGTTACAGAAAGAGCTAGGAGTGTGCTCTAGGCACCGCGTGGCCGCAGTTCTTCCAGCTTCCTTACAGCTGCTTTGTCTGTAAAGTTGCGTGCTTTGCTGCTGTCCGGCACCAGGGTCTCAATGTGCGCCAGGTCGGGCACTCGGTCACCCATCTCTTCCTTTGTCCGGTCCGACAGCCGTAGCTCGTGCTCCTTCCGTACCAGTGGCACCTCCATGATAAATGGTGCTGGAGCACGGTCCAAGATCACATTTGACTCTTGGCCTCTGCTCTTCAACTTCGGGGCACGTCCATTGCGAGAGTGGCCTTCCCTTGATTGCGACCCATGAGCACCTGACTCTACATCCTCCCCGCAGCGGCTGTCATAGTCATCTCCTGCTTCTTGTTGCTGAGCAGCCGTTCCTAGTTCCTTATCCCAGTTGCTGCTTATGTACTGTGTCTGTTGCTGTTGGCCTGATTTCTCATCCCAGGAGCCACCATCAAGGCTTAGCACCTCCCGAGGCCACTTATCCTGCTTCAACAAGGGTGCCGTATCCCCACTCCAGGAGCCACCATCCTCTGCAACTGCTACATCCTCCGAGCTGTAAGCATGTCGCCCATGGTTCAGCCGGTGTTCTGCAGTGCCATAGCCCAACTTTGGGGGATGTTGCAGCAATGCCTGGTATCTGTTATCCAGCTTCCTCCATAACAATGGTGAACCAATTTCATAATCTACCTCTGTGTAATCATTTAGTATTCCTACATCTGATTGGTGGCCATCTTTAGCCTTTTCTTTGTTGAAGGCAGAACCAGTTACAATCCCCTTCTTCTTCCAAGCGCCCACGACTGCCCCCTTTATGAGGTTCGAGTACCGACGGAACCTGTTGCAGTATACTGAGTTCTCGCACTTCTTTATGGTGGTAGGAGACTTCTCCTTGCACATTTTTTCGTCCATGTATACTTTTTCTCCACCAGGTTTCTGCGGCTCCTGCAGGCATGCCAATGTCCGCACCTGGTAGCCCTTATTGTCTTTGGTTTTGCAGCATTGCCTCCACGGACCCACGCTCCAACTGGGGATCACAGAGAATATTTCAAACAAACTCCTTACATTCAAACAAAATACACTACTTTTGATTGTGGTATTGTACATATTACTTCAATAATTTTGCCCAGGATGTCTTATCATCGACATTTATCTTGGACTGTATTACAATCTGAAAGGCTCTCCTGGATTTTCGCTTGTGGGAACTGTATCGGGCAGTGCTGCTAATTAGTAGGTTTTCTCTGGAATCTCCCATTTCCCCCATCAATGTAAAAATAAAACTCGCCTCTATTTTTGTAGGAAACTATTGTCCTATTTTTGGGTAAATAAAATATATGAGAAATGTTTCCCCATATTCATGATCAGGTGTAATGTTGTGTCTTATTTATTGTATTACAGAAGGCAGCTGCCTCTTGGGAGCATAAACATGATTCACCCTAAACACCTGTCATTGTTGAAAGTGTAAGGACAAGCAAAACTGATCACTACTACAATTTAAAGAAATAACCTTCCAATCATTAATAAATTTATATTGCAACACAATACAAGGAAATTAATGCAGTGCATTTTAAAATTCAAAATTAAATATTAAGTTATAACTAATACAAATTCATATAAAATTCTGTCTAGGGTAGATAAGATTTTAAAGAAAACAATAGTAGTTGATACCGCTCAACTCCCTGATGATATGGTGGTATAATATATATCTATGTTGGATTATAACCTATCGTATAGTAAATATTTCATCAAAATTTGTCCTTGGGTTATTTTTCACTAAGCTGGCATATACATACATAAAAAAAATGAAAGAAATCATTTTATTGTTTACATAGTTTGCTTTAGTGTTATGTGAACTAGAAGCTGAAAAGAAAAAATGACACATCGGGTGACATTATTTTGAGCAACCACTCGCTACATATTACAGTAAGGGACAGTCAACCAATATTTTTTTTGAGAAGGGTTGGTGAGATTTAGACCATCTGCAAACATGTCCTGCGTAAATAGTTATATTTTTGTATGACCCGGTGTTGGAGAGGGTGGGGGGGGGGGGGGGTGTTACCTTATGCTATAACAGGAGTGTAGATAGATAGAAGTTGGGCTTGACTGCTAGGGAAATAGAACTTCGGTGTCTTTTTTTTCTTCCCTACTGTTTGCAATCTGAACACATTTTGGTTCTGATTTTGTGCATTTTACTATCAAAATGACTACAAGCTGGTGACTTTTTTGATTTTGATTGTTTCAAGAACAACATTTAAATAGGTATTTTACAAACCTATTTTTTGTTAAAGATTAATTAGTTCCCAATTTTTAGTCAATAATGCGTGTAATTGGTCATATTTACAATAGATGACAAAGTTGGTATTTTCAACTTTTACCATTCCTTTATACTGTATACGTGCAGCAGATTGCAGCATATACATGCACAGTGTATAAACACGTAATCACGAGAAATGTGAGATTTCATCTGCATTCCAAAACCTACCACTCATCAGTGAAATATTCTATGAGTAATGTAACATTTGTCATTGGGCTATTTGCATTTTCGATACCTACAGAGCACAGCACCATATCAACGAACTGGCCATAATAGGGGATATAACGAGATGAAAATTACATTGAATTTCCCAGTTAAATGCGAATGTTGCATTTTTTTTTTTTTTTTTTCTGAGAAACAGGACTAGCTTAGACACGAACAAGTGGTTTATATCAGCAATTTGTTTAATGTTTTGAAATTAAGGTTAAAGGTTACATTTGATGAAACGTAACATTGTTTATAAGCTCTTCACAGTAAAGTGACCAGTTTTGAGGCTCTAATTTCTTTTTCCTTCCAAACATTTTCTTCGCTTTAACGACCTTTTAAAAATATAAATTGTCATGTAAAATATAAGCACACAGTGTATAATTCACTGAGCTCTGAAGACAACATATAAAACTAATCCAAATGTGAGGGTTTTTAAAAGTCCTTACTTTACCATGAATAGCGTCTTTCAAAGCGAAAATCATACTAATAAGACTCTGCACTGATTATAATAATGCAAGCGTTTTCTTTTTTAAATGGCAAGCCCCCAAATCCCGCTACACCAGTGTGAGCACCTTCTCAGTTCGGTATAACCCCTGACATGCATGCTAGTAGCTAAGACGGTTTGAGAATGTGATGCGTCTCAGGGCAAGCACAAGCCCTGCACACCTTAGGTTGGTATTAATTAATAAAATTGGGCGCATGCATCGCAGCTGAGCAATTGTAGTCGTGGACACATTGCAAAAGAAGGCTCTATAAAAAGAGCATAGCAAACCAGGCAAAATGGGGAGGGCTGTGGAAAATCTATGCCACTGTCACAGAGGATAAATGTAATTCCTGTTATTCAGTTAGGACTAGAGAAAGTAGGGTGTCTGTTAGTTCGCGAAGGAAGACTTTGTGGGGTTAATGAGTGGTGATATGAAATGAGTAAAGCTGTTCCTGGAATGTATCAAGGGTCGTACAACAGGAGCACGGACCTGGAGGCAGGGAACAGATCTGTGCCACCCGCCCGCAGTTGCCAGTCATCTCTCTGGAAGCAGATAAAAAGGTTAGTTCCAGGCATAAAAATAGGAGTAATTAGGGAGAGGAAAGAGGTGGTGGGGCAGAGTAATGAAATGGCATTACCTACATCATTTCACTTGCAGCAGTGGGTGTTTGTGTATAATGCAAGCATTCAACAGAGCATTTATATAGTCGGTTCACGCTGGAACAGACCTTTGAACAACACCTTAATTGTCATCTGCATGCATTGTTACTACAAACAGTGATTGGCATGGGTAAAGTTAGTTTGGCAGTATGGAGAGAGAGAATATGGTTTGATTGTTTTAATGTTTTTTTTTTTTTTTTTTTTTTTTTATCAACCACTGATGGCTCCCCGAGTGAATTTACGAATGCGCGAATTGTGTTTACAAGTACCACCAAGCAACGAGCTATATAGTAAACAAAGAGTGGCGGAAATGTTTCCAATAAGAGACCAATTTGATACTATCTGCCATTTTCATTTCAGTCAAAACAAATGTCCGTGGTAGGGTGTATCAGTAAGGAATATCGCGCATACGTACCCAAAGTAATCGACAAATAAAATACAATTGGAAATTTTCACGCACTTGCTAGCTGGAAATAACGTGTAATTCACGGATTTGCTTGGCAAGATTAAAGATGGTATAAAACAAACTGTTGGGAAGTTGATTAATGCAGGGCTATAACTGTTATTTTTTTTGAAAAATTGTGTTGCTTATCAAACCAGCCTGCACATTTGAGATTGCATTGCAACGTATAAGACTATGTATGGGAGCACATAAGCGATTTATGTATCCATTTAATTGAGTACTCGGAAATATTAAAGGTGCGATGGGCTATGATGTTGCGGCTCGAAACTGCAATGCAAATAATTTATACACTACACTAGTCTGGCATCAAACCACAAAGTTGGTGGATTGACCTCGTAATCAAAATAAGTAATTTCGTGTATTGAGACAGACGTGGAAATTATATTTTGTGGGTGCTCACGGGAAGCAGGTTCCGGTAAATGTAAACATATTGTCAAGGTAAAGGGGATTTTTTGGAGAAAAAAATCCCAAAAATCGTATAAATCCACTCTATTATAAATAAAGAACACAGATTTTATGAGATGCATCACTATTTCACCTAATAGGAGGGCTATGAACGATAGGAAAAATGAGGGGTAAAAGTTTATAATGATAATATTTTGTGTTTTTTTACCCTACAATTTCCATGATCTTCATAGCCCTTCCCTCTATCGGTTTGGTAGTTATTATTGTTGAAATATTGATGCCCCTAGTAAATTCGTGTTCTTTATTATTAATTTTAAATAAAATCCCAAATAAGCCCCGTCTGCTTAACAATTACCCTGATGGATCACCATCCGTAATTAGTTGAAAGACTTTAGCAATTTTAAGGTTATCAGGAAAAATGCCTCTTTTAAAGGCTTCATTGATCATGTGAACAAGAGGTGTTACAATTATTTTAGAACAGTCTTTAATTACTTTGACGTCGACAGCGCTTTGGTCTTGGGCCATTCGCCACATCATTCCAGCTAGAACTTCAGAATGCACCATAATGTCACGGAGCAGTACCTGTCTCATTGGATAAGTGCCACGCGTGCATCTGTTATTGTGCAGCGTTAAGCAAGAAAGTGTATTTTTCCATGGTCTTTTTTAATGGTTAGGAGAGTGTAAGTCAGTGTACTGTGTATTCGGCATGTTTTTTATTTACATAAGTATTGCTGCAATGCCACATGTCAGTGTTCTGTTAGATTAAGATTATTATTAGGGGCAACATTTATAGGGCAGTGTTGTCAATTTTGTGTTGTATATTAATTTTGCCATGTGTCATGTGAAAAGTGTTTTATTCTCCTGTGTTACCTTGCACCTCATGTAAGTACAAGACAAAGAGACTCTTTTGTGGTCTGTATTATTCTTAGTTTATGTGAGTGCTGTGTAGTGTATGTTTATTTATTTGAAGTGTTTGCCAGTTTGTGCGCTCGAGGTATCACCTTGTGTGAATTGCAAATGGCCACAAGCAGGGCAACTGTGGCACATGTTAGGTATAGTAATATTCATGATAATCATTTATGTGGTATTTATGCCTGTCAAGTGATGTTAAAGTATTATTATATATAAATTATTCTGAATCCAGTAAAGACAGTATAGTCAGTATTGCAATACTAACCTTTTGGCTTGCATTCCGCAATCCCGCACCAAGGCTAACTGGTGAACATTATCACGTACCCAAATCGCCACTTGTAATTATAAATATATGTTCGTACAGTACACAGATATGAACTCACATATGTTACAAGGGATAAAATAAATGACATAAAAAACTTTATTGGAGATGAAAAGATATGGCCGTGTTTTTACATGTGCAGAATGTGAGGTTATGTTGCCACTGCAACATAGCTTGGTTGAACGAAAGTAATTACATTTATATTTTTTAAGAATGTATTTCTGCTTTGTTAATAATGGTTTGTTAGAGTTCTCATCCCATTGGCATTGCAGTGTTCACATAATTTCATTAATTTTATTATGTGTTAATCACATCACATGATATCATCAGCGGGAGTCTCAGCCAACGAGCGAGCTCCACGCCTAGCAGCAATTTAGTAGCATCTTGGATCTTGTGAGGTGACCATCGCATCGCGGTGCTAAGGGCACATCAACTTTGCAATCAATCATAATGTAATTCTGTATCATTCATTTTAGTTGACTGGAACCTTTGTCATTTTTGCTCACCCAGAGTACGCAGTCTCTCACTCCTCGGTCAGTCTTTTATATGGCAGAGGTGTAATGCATTTATTAACCATCTTTGCAGTGTAAGAGCCCACCATGCTATAATGGTGGAATCATACATGTAAGTGCCCTGTTGGAGAGGTGCAATGCAATAAATTATGTAACGGTAAGAAACCTACATTTTCATTGTAATAACCACTTCACAGTTACATAACCAGTTTAATGCCAACTGATTTTACAATGTGTCTTAAATAATGGCATCGGGTAGCCAGAAAAACCAACTGGGAGTATTGGCGTATGAGGGAGGCCGGTCATCCATACAGCTCAAGCAGACTTCATCCAAACAGTGTTTCTCCTAGATGCAACCTTCCCAGCACAACTGTGCCGCAACAGGGATACTGATCAGACACATCGCGAAACAAGACAGTCATGTGAGAAGAATACCGGTGTAACAACATCCAGCAGTACCGGGAGAAGTAGTGAAACATCAATAAACATTCGCAACAGTGTTCCGTCAATGTCTCATGCCACGCAAATGCGTGCAGTGAACCATGCGAATGCGCTGCCCACACCATGCCGGTGGTGCAAACCGCACTGGAACAATGAATGCCCTAACAGTACCCAAACATCAAGTGCCAACTCGACCAGGAAATTCCCTCCGGGAAACGTGACATCGGGGTAGAGCAGACCGACGCCACCTGCCCCAGGGCAATCATTGAATCTACCAAACCAACACCACAACAAACTCTGTTATCGCAACTCATCGGTCCCAACAGCAACTTCATCTACATTTATGTTGTCATAAATCAACATCAATGCCGAGCTCTCATCGATACTGCTGAATCGCATAATTTCTTCCATACCTCGATCATCAACCCTTGGCGATGTCGTGGATGAAGTGGACATAGTGGTTACAACGTAAACGAGAGGGAATGATTGGCTGTGATCTGGAGTGTCAAAAGATACTGTCAACTGCTTGAATACCAAAGATTTACCCTCCTGATAGACAACCATTGTTTAGTTTGGCTACACAATGTGCGAGAAAGTCGTAGCAAACTCACGTGCTGGGCACTGTTCCTACAAGCCTTCGACTTCGAAATACATCATGTCGTAGGCGAAGACAACACACTCGCAAATCACCTATAACACACGCCAGGTAACAACATCGCTCTCGACGAGGAAAAGTGGTAGCATATACTTCCCCCTGCCACCATGTCACCGATGTCAATACAATGCACAAACATAACCATGTGTTCAGCGGCCCCGAATCGGGACACACTACATTGAACTATCGAAAACGCACAACTGCAATGTCCTACTGCAGAAAAGTCTTGATTGGAGTGTGCACGCGGGACCACAGACAAATGGTGTGTCATGGACGGCTGCATGGAGACAAGTTCAGATAACAATAACAACAAATGGCTTGTATTCGTACCCGACGCAACCCGCATCGCAGTGCTGCAGTACGCTCATGCTGTTGCCATGGTCTGACACCCCGTCACAGCGCTGACAAGGGGAAATGTTTTGAAAACTTTTTACTAGGGGGTGGGAGTGACTGTTCTGGTCTGAGAGTTTGTGCGCACATGTGTAGCTTGCAATCACTTCAAGAGCCGCCGTACTGATGGGACACAACAGCCCCCACACAAACCGTCAGAATCCTTCGAAACTGTGGCATATGGGACCATATCCACGCACGTCACTAGGCAAACGTATCATTGTTGTCGTCATGGACTTGTTTTTGATGTGGGTCGAGGCCTACTCAGTAAGAGAACACATGAGCGGACGGTCGGAAAAGTGCTCGAGACAGAGTTTTTCCCCCACTGGGGATACTCCCGTGTCTTGATAATCGAGAATGACTCGCAATTCACCGGGAAAATGTGTCAGGACTACTGCACAAAGTGGGGAGTACAGCGCGCAGTGACGGCCATGTACCACCCAAGCGCTCACCCAACTGTACGAAGAAATCATTACATAAAAACAGCTTTGTTTGCATATGGGTGAAGATCGCACTTCCTGGGCAGATCAGCTGCCGGCCGTCTTGTTTACATTACGCACCAGGGAGAACCAGGCAACCCGCATGACACCAGCCCCGCTACTCCAATGCCGCAATCTTCCTCTCTCGGGAGAGTTCCGTAGCGGGACGAGGGAGCGCACCATGAGTCCAATGGACAGAGTGGAAAAAGGTGAGAAGCAAGTGCACATGCGCACTCCAGCATGCGAGAACCAGCATTGCTAAGGAGCATGCTGGATGCCTACCTCCATATGTCCACCGCCACAGCTCCAGCCTGGGCAATGTGATTACATTTGCATCCATCCCCAGTCATCAGGGGAAAAAGGATTTTGCGTCAGGCTGCCAGTGAAATGGAGCGGACAACATACAATCAACAAGGCATTGGTTGGTACTTGCTACCGTGTCTGTATGAGACGAGATCGATCTGTCATCTACCATCGAGTTGCCTTACGACTCGCTGCTATCGACTGACATGAACCATTTCGGTGAGCCCGATTTCGATGCCTTCCTTCTTACAGCACCACCACGCACCATGTTGCATTAGAGAAGCATGTGTGCACCACAGTGCAGAATATAGTGTTAATTCCTTTTTCTAAGGCCTTTTTAATATTAAGTGTTAAATGTGTGTAGCCAAGTGCTCATTGTTACGAGTATTCTACATAGTGCACGGTGTGTACGAGTATCATGTAAGTTTATGCAGGGTTATGTTGTGTATTGTATTTTTAAAGGGTAATTGTGTGTTTTTGTTCTTTCACCAGTGTTAGTGTGAGTGCCATACTGAAAAGGTGATATGTTGTGTTGTGTATTTGTTGTTATCTATTCATCATGTTACTGTTATTATTATGACACTTAAGTACCACATCAAATGCCGTTCAGCATTATGCTAGGCTAGGAAAGTTTTGTTTACTTGATGCTCACTTACTTTATGGACACGTATTAGCCGCGGCATGTCAGAGGCCACTGCACACAGCCCATAGGCGTGGTATATCGTAGATATGGTAACAAGGTCATCCACATGGCGTGAAGCCACAATTTCCTTGCCAAAATTAATTTAAGGGTTTTTATTGTGTAATTGTTTATGTAATAATGGTTAGTCTCAAGAATGAAGTGTTTTAGTATATTAAGTTGTCATTGGGAATGTCACCATGAGCCATACACCCACCGCTACAAAAGAAGAACATTGTAGATTAGAATGCTAATATGGGAACCCCGCATCACAGTGGCCAAAATGACTGATGTTTATTTTATAAGAGTGTAATGTATAATTGTTGAAAACCCAAACCATTTTAGTAGGTATTTAATATTAAACTATGTCACATAATTTCATAGCATATATTGTTACAAATATCATAGTCACATAAGTTACGTGATATCTGGCCGCAGCAGCAACCTATCCGAGGGCCTCTTACCCACCGCCATGTTAGTAGAGTCATGAATGTGTAGTAAGACAGCAGTGTGCCTGCACCACTCTGGGTTTTCATCATTTTTAACTTAACAGTTTGTAATTCTGTTTATTGTCAATGTAGTATACTGAAACTTCGTTTCTGCTCGCCCGGAGCGAGCAGTGTCTCATGCCCCGGTTCGTTTTGTTCACGACGGGCGAACTTAAAATTCACCGGTAAAACTATGTAAGCTTCACGCTTGTTCACTGTTTCAGAGGTCACCCACTACAATGGCGAGCAATTAATGTATGTGCCCTGTGTGGGATCCAGAGTGTAATAAAATTACATAATGAGTATTCTCTGGTGTATTATTCACCCTCAGTCGCATCTCGACTGTTTAACATGCAATTTTCTAAAAGTAACGTAACTTATAATTGGTGAGAGAAATCTAAAATATCCTTTTAGGAGTGAGATGGCATACGAGGGTGGCAGACAACCCTTGCTAGCCCAGGTATCCAGGAATATAATTAAGTTCGTCAGTACTTAACCTACAAGACATGGACCACTGGGAAAAGAGCCAATAGGCCGGCGGCCAAACGACCCCGAGTACTTCCATCAACTCGAGCTCTCCCTTTATTGAACACTGGCGCCCGCCAGAGAACTTCAATTTCTAAGTATTACCTATCCACATAATCTCCATCCCACATGGTCCAGCCACGCGAACCACTAGCCACACAATATGACATCGCGACGCCCCTGCATCGATGCCACCACACTGGGCGACCAGAACATTGCGGTACTACATACTACACCGAACAACAACGTATGACTGGCGGCAGTACCTTAACAAGATGCATCAGATCCAGAACCAACAGCAACACCCTGTGTGTACACATTTATAGGGGCTTAAATTGGCAATGCTGCGCACTGCATACAGTGCTCACCAACTATGCAGAACCACCCAGCGGACATACAGGACGTCACGATGCCTTGGGGATGCTCGGCATCACAGGTGATTACCACAGGGACATCATCATCAGCACCATCATCCGAGTCCACTCCAACTGATCTCCGCCATACTCCTTGTATTGCGGCATCTAGCAACAGAGGACGACGAGGAAGGAGAAGACAGCATTTCGCCATTATGTCACTCCAAGCGGCTGCACCGTACTCGTCGTGCGCCATGCACGATCTGTGGGCCATCCGAAACGCCCAAGGCGGCCATCACCACACAAGTGCAACCTGACTACCAGCAATGAAGGAAGTACACGCTTCGGCCACGTGCATTTCTACGCCGGCCAGGTCGTTTCAACAAGCGAGGCTGCCTCAGCAGGTCTTGGCTCCAGGGAGGAGGGGTTTTGATGTGTTCTACATTACCACAACCTCATATTCAGCCCATTCGAAGCATCGCAACCTCGACGAGTGCAGTGAAGTGATACCCATGTGCATTTCGGTTTTTATTTGTGGTCATTTGAAATCTTATTCAGTGTTGGCATTAAATTTCATGTGTGCATTGCAGCTACCCCATGAGTTTGTTTATGTTTTGTGTTTATCTTACGTTTTGATGTAACATTTGTTTTATAGAAGGGTTATTACTAAAAGTGTGACTGCAAGGTAGTGGAGCAAAGTGGTGTTCATTAAGGTTGGGAGAGGGACAGATAAATGTTCTGTAAATTGTCACCAACCCTTCTACTTGTAGATTATGGGCGCCAGTTATTTTAAGTGAAATACCAACTAGCTAGCATAGAGCAGACTCTTCTCCTCTCTGGGTCGTGTGCCAACAACCTAAGGGCGGTGTCCTTCTGGTGCTCCGACAATCGTGATTAATACAAAACAGTTATGTTACTGAAACTCTGCGCAGTGAGATATTGGGGAGGCTCACATATCCACAATTAGTTGTACATAGATAAAAACACTGAAAGATAATACAAAACACTGATACATAACCCTTAATGAGTGGTGGAAAAGGTGGGGGCCCACGCCCATATGGATCGTAGGCAATCCCAATGAGAACACACACCATTCTACGTTGAATCATTGGGTTTTATTAATAGCTCCTCCAGGAAATAAACTTATACACAGTACCGGGCTTGACCCGTTGGCAGGGTGACACTATACAAACAGCCCGAAGGCGACAAAGAACTTGCATGAAAACTTAAGCCTTCCCGGGCGATGCTATTCCACAGGAAGGGAGGAGTGTATAATCTTGGACACCTGCGAAGTAAACAAAGGTTCCGGTAATTTAATGACTATTCGTGTGAAGTGATTAGTGAACAAAGATGAACTGTCAATTGTTTTTCCAATCTGTCCAACCTCACCATCCCCCTAATGGTCCAACCACCACATCATCAAAACTCATTGCGTGGATGATACAGTTTCTCAAAAATGCTTCAAAAACTGAAAACCTTAGAGGAGATAACATTGTTGTTGAGGAAATTGAAAAGGTTGAGAGGAGACTCCTCCATCTTGTCCAAAGAGAAGAGGCGGAAGAGATTGATGGAAAATGGATGAGGTCCCTCTGCACCTTTGTGGACTCAGATGGTCTGATGAGACAGAGGTCTAAGATAGTCCGAAGAGAAGAAGATGAGTGTTATAGATATCCTATCCTTTTGCCATCTAAACATAAACTTGTAGAGTTATTAATACATGACTACCATGTCAAGAATTCACAGGCTGGTGTCCAAATTCTGTTGGGAAAACTACGAGAACGGTACTGGATTTTAAGAGGTAGAAACACGGTACGCTAGGTGATATCCAAGTGCTTCCAGTGCAGCGGATTCGAATCAAGGAAGATTACTACCACTCCTGCCCCACATTGTGGGTCCATTGTATTTGTAAGATGGAGGGATGCATGGATCCTTTTGTTCACTTGTGCTGTGTATCAGGCGGTACACTTTGAGCTAGTTCTGATCCTGTCTACAGGAGCTTTCGTTCCGGGCCTTCGGAGGTTCATTGCAAGGCGGGGAAAATCCAGAGTGATGTACAGTGACAACGGGACCAATTTCCAAGGGTCAGATAATGGGTTTGACTCCCTGGATCGGTTCAAGAGAGAAGAAGAGTCCTGTTCCCATAGGATCCAGTGGAAGTTCATTCCACCCATTGCTGCATCTGTGGGGTGGGTGGTGGGAACGAATAGTACAGATGGTCAATAAATTGTTAAGAAGAGCATCTCTGGGATATGAAGAAGTCTCGAACATCCTATGTGAGGTGGAGCCCGTGATCAATTCTAGACATCTCTCTTACATGTCTGAGGATACCAAGGACTTGGTACCATTGACTCCTGCAATGTTCCTACAGGAGAATTGACCAAATGGTGTACCAGATATTGATGATCTGGAAAAGACATCTCTATGCAAGTGGGCGAGGTTCCTGCAAAAACTGCGGGAGTATTTGAGGAGAAGATTTCGAGACGAGTACAGTACTTGGGTCTTCTGGTGCAGCAGAAAAATAAAACAAAAGGTCCGAAGGCTCTGGAAATTGGGGACGTAGTGCTAATTGTTTCACACGACAAAAGAAAACTCACGTGGCCAGTAGGCAGAATCTTGGAAATGTACCCAGGGAAGGATGGACACGTAAGAGTAGTGCGAGTGAAGACATACAGTCGAGAGATGACGAGACCTATACAGCATATCTACCCTTCAGAAGTGTTCACATCACAAGAACCTCCATCGGTGGCTGAAGTGAGAGTTGGTGGCGCTGTCAGAGGAGACGACCTCCAAGAAGAGGGGGAGCTGAACATTCCATGTGGGGTAAAAATGAGGAGTGGAGTCACTGTAAAGTTGCCCATGAAATTCAAGACATATACAATATGTAGAGGACAACTGCTTCGCGTGTTTTATACTGATTTTGATTTGTTGACTTGTGAGAAAATTAAAAGGTGGGAGGATGTTACATTAGCAGACAATTTAAGAACACGTGCAATTAATTTTAAAAGGTGGTCATGTTTTCTGTGTTGGTTTATCTATGGGTTTCCGGGCACTATGTAACCATGGAGGTAATAGATGATGGAGTGTCAACAGCCTATCTTCTCCACGTTTATCAAGTGAAGCCGATTCCTTGTCTGCTTCTTAGCACTGCACATGCACAGTCCGATTGTTTACATCAGCCACCATATTATGAGTGGCAAAAGTTACATAGTAAGCAATGTAAAACATTCACGTTTTTGCCACTACTAGCCCTGTTCTTGTCTTTCATTTTCGGCTTCCCTTTCGTGTATCGTCTTCCACTCCATAGCCTAATACCTCCATGGATGTAACATGCCCCATCAACCACACACACACACACACATATATATATATAGTTTGTTCAAGTGGTATGTTTTTTCTACTATCTGAGAGCATGTGATATTTTTCACGAACATCAAAGTAGCCCAGAACAACCTTGTCGCAATAAGAGCTCTGCACGGACAACGGGACACTCACAGCAATCAAAATTGCAAACATTTTGGTCAACAATCAGATAAAAATTACCAGAAAATTTCAGGACCCACTCACCAACAAAATGCGAGTGACAGGAAACTGAAAGAAAATAGTGCCATAAACAGTGCAGAAAATCAGAAGCATGTTTGGAATACCAATCGCCATCGGCCAACTAAATTCCCGTGGCAATACTGCCCCGGGGAAGTGTTCCATTGGCATAGCATATGTTCGAGTAACCTGCGTCTGGATTGTGTGGAAGAGAACACAATTAAACATCAACAGGAATACTGGAAGCAGGGGTAATGGGGTCGGACGCTGCTGACACCCTGGTCCCATTGCAGCAGAAACCAATAGGAATTGACACTACAACAAGCACTTCTGAACAATGTAGTAAAGCAAAATTTATTTGCATACCACTTGTAATTTCTCATAATTTCATTCAGCAGCATTTTTTTTAGTGAGAGCGATGTAACTCCTACTAACCATGTTATCAGGCTTCCCACTAACCAGCATAACAGTAAAGTGCTAAACCAGACCAATATGACAGTGTATGTATGGGATATAGAAATAACCACCACAGCAATAGTTCAGCAGGAAATTCTCTAGGATGCTATTCTTGGGGTGCTGTGACTTACTGAGCAGCACACTATTGTAACCTGAAGCATGCCGAACTCAATTTGGTGCCAAAGAAAGATGCACTGTGTATAACGTAGACAGGCATCCGGTAAATAGCTAACCTCCAATCTCACTGGTAGAAGTAGATCGTGACATACCACCCGAACACCACTCAGCCTTCCAACACCTTTTGGGAGGGCATAGAGATGTGTTTGCTATGCATAACATTATGTGTAGAACCATCATAGCAGAATCAAAATTCCGCTAAACAGAGAAGGACCTATTCGTATGTCACCCAGAAGCTGTCTACCGCACCAAGCGCAGATAATTCGAAAGTAAATCCAGAAAGTTCTAGATGACAAGAGTTATCGAGCGAACCAACAGCTAGTAATATTCAGCAATAACACTAGTGCCGAAAAAAGATGTTACCTGAAGGTACTGCATGGACTTCAGGCCATTAAATCAAATGATGCACAGTACACTCCCACCATACATCAGCATCAAAGACACATTAAGTTAACTCGGCTGAGCCAAAAATTAACATCTTTGGTCCTTATAGGCAGATAGTGGCAAGTCCCAGTAAAACTAGAGGATCATGAGTAAACTGCCTTCATTTCTCCAGATGAGAGAAGGTTCCAGTTTTGTGCGAAGTCGTTTGGGCGCTCAAATATGCTCCTGCAAAGCTTCAGTTGATGATGGTCAGAATCCTGGACAGCCTCATTGGGGAATATACCCTGGCATATTTAGATGATGGTGTTATAGAGTCCTGGAGGAACATTTAAAGCACTTGTCAATTGTGTTGGAATGTTTGGCTCTAAACAGCCTAACTTGTGCCTCAGCAAAGTGCCATGTGGGGAAAACCATTCTCTAGTTCTTGGTACTGACGTGTGCCACGTGCCTCCACCCCTAAGTCCGTTTGTCTGGCCGTAACATGCTATGTCAACGCAGCGGGGCTGTACACTCTACCGACGGGTCGAATGTAAGACTGGTAGCCGGAGCGATCAGGTGCTGAGCCAATGCAAGGTATGCCAGTGCAGTGCAACCAGTGGTCGCCATAGGAACCAGAGACACCACGGAAGGAGATGGCAAAGGCCAATTAATCTGAACTGGAGAGTTAATCCCTAACTAAAGACTTTATTCTGTCGTTCCTATTTAAATGTTTGTTTGTTTTGTGTGTATGGTTTTATATGTTATATTGGCAGGGCAACATGTCATTATTTATTTTATCCTTCTCGGAGTGTTTTGTCCATCTCATTTCACCAATGTTTATATAGCAGGATTATTTGTGTTATTTTTAATATGTTTATTTACTTGTTCACATATTGCAAGGGCCAATAATGCAAGGTAATGTGAGGGATCTCACCTGCTGCAGATAATGGCATTCAGCCTGTAATCTGTCTCTAGAGGGGGGTGCGTTTGAAGTGTGCTAGCATCCATTGTTTCCGAGGCCATTTTCCTGGCAGCACAGCATGTATCTGCACCCACCAAGTATGTGAATGTGTAGTGCAATCATGTATCAGTGAATACTGTGCAGCACACCAAGCGCACGAACACCTATGTGCCCATGCAGTGCAGAGTAGTGCACCCAGTGTAATGTAGCGTAGAGTATGAAAAAAGGGCCAGCCAAAAAGGGCTTAATGGTGACTGCCGAGAGGACCTTTATAACAAGGGGACAATAAGGGTGTGCCTTATTAGTACCTACAACCAATATTGTGCTATGCAATCAGTTTTTAATCAATGTTATCATTTCTCACCTCACTTGTTTCACGTTCACTTCGTTCAATATTTGTGCAAGTATTGTTATTTTGTTTTACCAATATGCTAGAGATTTTGTCAGTAATTTCAGCTCCAGGTAACTAAGTTCGAGTGTCTATCATGTCTTTGTAACAGGTGTGCAAGGAAATAGTTCCAGCTTGGTGCGCCGACCCCCCCACCCTGGACGGTTCAGGTGCCAAGCTATAGCATCAGTGTGCAGTTCAGTGCTAGCCCGTTCACCATGCCTACTTACTGCACCACGAGTCAACATTTCGATGTCAGAGCGCAGCAGTGCTATGCAGTGTTACAATGCGAGAGTGTGTGTTAACAAGTGCAGAGTGCAAATATGTTTTCAGTGTATGTTTTATTTGCCATGGCCATTTAATGTTATAGTACAATTTTGGTTTTGTTTTATATGTATCATTCTCTACAGTACTTCATGTGTGTTTATAGTGTTTTGCTACTATTCCACATACGTCATTGTGCACGCAGTACTGATGCCGTGTGGCAGGTTAAAAAAAGATGTTCAGAAATCTACACTTTTATTTATATGGCTGCGTCCCAACTGTTTTACCATCAAAAATATAACCACAAAAGAATTTAAGGCATAAGGTGGCCTAAACAACCTTCCGGGAGTGAGTATGAGCGTTTGAGGGGAGCTCAGAAAGTGTGCACTAGCTATGGCATGTCTGGATACAGTGAGTATTTATTTCATTGACTTCATTGACTTCTGTAACAACTCCAGTGATGTGGGGACACCGAGAGAGCCACTTAAGGCTGTAGGCCACACGACCCGCTCACCACTCGTGCTCTCTGCTGAGAGAGATGGCGGCCTCCCAGAAGATCTACAGCATTTTTAAATTCCTATCAACATAACCTTTCTCTTCGATGGCCCAGCCAAAAAGTTCACGTCAAAGGGCAATGCTCTGGTCGTTCGTGCTCCGTACGCAAGCACCATTTTTGCGACAACCACGTTCATTGCAATATTTAATGTAATTTCTGGAACCTTTTTGTTTGATCTCCTCCGGAGATGCCCGCCAGTCTCCCATGCAGGTTGCATCACCCAGGGAGCATAACTATTTGACCCTAAACATTTTATTGACTTTGCACCATTTTTGTACCGTATCGCCCATGCTGGTGGGCTGTGCCCGGCATCATTGTAAGCTGTTTCTGTAGAGGAGCATTAATCATCACACTAAATATACATTTCAAATGAATGCCAGTGTATAATTAAGTTGTGTCTAGCCTCATGGCTCTTCAGGGCACGGACCCTTTTAATACCCACTCTAATGTGTGTCTTTTTTTTATTATTTGCAAGTGTTAATTATTCAAAGTCTCTGAGCAATTATGCAAAATCTCAATGATATTTGAGCAACCGAATTAGGCCACTGTTCAGGAACTCAGCCAATGCAAATTTTAATTAATTTCATTAATACATCATGTAATCAATCCAGCTTCATTAGGGAGTGTGGTCAGTCCTAATAGACCACTGGCTAGGAACCATGTTCAGTCAGACAACTAGGAATATTAAATCACAGGGACAGCAGGTATCAACGGTGGAGAATTACGTCTGGGCGAACGGCCTGCAGCACCCCAAGATCACCCAGAGTCTCCAGCTCCAACTTCACCATCATCATCGATGTCGTCTTTGAGCGACGTCTGGTATCTAATCGGGTAATGCCAAAAAACACCTAACCAAAAATTTTCCACCAACCCTGAAACCTCACATTCACCCCATTCTGTCCAGCCACACAGCATCAGACGCACTGCTCTAATGCATGCCTAGGTGCACACGCAGAACACTTGCTTGCTGCACAATGCTGCTCTAACAAGGTGGTTGGATGAGCTTTGATAATGCTGCTGGCAGCCAGGTGGATGGCCTGGAGGGCCATCACGTGGTACATATCACTATATAACCAATATCTAGGAACAATTCTTAATTTTCTCAAAAATATAGAGATAATAAAATATTTTAATGTATAATTACATAAATTATTTATGATTCAAAGTATAAAAGTTTGTATGAATTCACCGTATAAGCAAATAAAATAGTAAAACGAATAATCAATAATTGAAAATTAAAGCCTTTTGTGTAATTGTAAAACGATTGTACAATTGATCGCAGCTAATCTAGAAGGCGTAAAATGCAAGCAAAAATGCGAGAAGTGAGAGTTGACCAACTTTTGCATTGCATTTGACGTTTTGCATCTTTCCTTTCATGCTTCCTTATGTTTCTTGCGTAGTTTATAAATCCAATCTAAGACATGCTCCACAGTTTGTTTTTTTTCACTTAGAATATTGCAAAGTATCTTATGAGGAATACATTTCGCTGTATTTCTGCACTGTGGAAATATCCACCACTTGCTGGTGCTAGGTGATGCAGCAATAAAATTAAAATCCCTAAAAAAAATATACTATATATAATTAAAATTCCAAATGCATATGTGAACCACTAAGGCGCCTGCATAACATGTAAACAATAAAGAACAACATGTAAATTTACATCACCAGCACATAAAATGGCAGTGTCTGTTTACTGTGTACAAAATATTCAAATGCATTATTCTCAAGTTATACACGCCCAAATAAATAAAGTAGCATAATGTGAGTCCTAAAATGTATCATGGTAGATGATAAATTGAAGAAAAAAAAGTGTGAAAAATCCCTATTGCATACGAACAAAATACTTGTGTTTGTAACAATTTTGAGTTTTACTTGACTAACATGAATAAAGTCACCACAATATCTAAGCAATGTTAATTATACACGTAGCAGAAAGATACAGAATGTGTACTGAAGTAGATACTGGTGAGTGCTGTTATAAGTGCCTGGGTGACTGTGAACCTCGAGTTTTGTTGAGAGACTCTGGTCGGTTTTTAGCAATGCAAGTCTTAAGCAGCAGTGAGGGTGTAATGAAATGAAGATGGTGCAGCTGCGAAATGCGAGAGAGGCCCTGAGAAAATCTGGCGGCCAAAGACAACATCCGTCGTGTTTCCCACATGCAAAAATCTGGGTGATTTAGCTGGTAATCAAACTCAGTTTGCCTTTGTTGGAGGTAAGTCGACTTGACAATTTCACCACCATGGTTCCTGTGAACAGCCTAGAGCAGTACTGCCGAGCAGAGAATGGAAGCAGTGCTAGCCAAAGTCCTCACCTAACTTTACAGGGCCTCTGGTTGCAGACACGGCTGGTAATCGATGGTTTCGTCATCTCTTGGCAGAACATGTCATCCACTTTACCGCTGCTCTGCTCCACACACACCAGGACTGACTCCTGTTAAAACCATGAAAGAAACACATCCCTGTAAATCCTCTTCACATCACTCAATACAAAGGTCGAAGACATTAGAGATTTTTTCAGTTATCTTGTAGTTGATCTCCTAGCATGATATAAGGTATTTTTACATTAACTTTCATTTGCATGTGGGGTCATCGTGTGGCGAGGCAAGTGACTTAACTCACATCATTGCGCCTGTTATTTCTGAGAGGGGTCAAATATATGTAACACAAAGGTTTCATAGAGCGATGGCCAGCATAAGTTACTTGGTTAAAGGCAATAAAATGTCGCCACAGGCAAACAAAAGTGACTATATACAGAGCTGTGTTTTATCCTGTCGTGCAACGAGCTCCAAGAACCCACACTAGATCTCTTGTGGCTGCATTCCTCCTATTGTAACATTGCTGTTTATACAATGTTCGCAATCTGTAAGTAGCTAAATATTGTTTGACAATCATGTTTAAATTAACACTTGGTGGAGCATCAAAATTATCTTGCACAAGATACATGTATGTTAACAGATTTTCAAAATGACTACCAGGTATATACAGCATATACAGGCTGGGGCTGAATCCAACCGACAATCTTTGTAAGTCAATCCCTTACGCACAATCAAGTAGGAAATGAATGATACACTTAACAACTGAACTGAATAGGTATTAAGAAATATATCAGCCCTTTAAAAACTATTTTATATACTTTTTTTTGTGAAAAATTGGAAATAAAGTGAAATTGAATAACAAGTCTCTAAACATTGTTTTATGTTATGGGAATCTTCAACCTAATTGCAAACTATTATTAATAACTCCCAAATTAACGAAAGTAACAAGTGTGGCTAGCATCTACTTGCATACAACTTTTTTTTACCATCAGAATTTATGATGGTTTGATGCTGATTTATTAAGCAGTATGGCCTAATCAACAAAAATTGCCCTCTTGTTGCAACTGTCCTAAACTAAATAGTTTTCATGTATAATGCACACAAACTTTCAGCTGCAATGCTGTTTCCACACATGTAGGCAATACCAGTATTTCCCACAGGATGTCTCGCACAGACTGTAGACAAAATTGTCACAATTGTACAAAACCTCCCTGGCCATACATGCAGGGTGTCTAGGGCTGTGGTACTGAGAGACAGATGTCAGCTCTAAAAGCAAGCAAGAATTTTCTTGACACCACCAGATGTTAATCTGGTTTGGACTAGGTACCTCAGTAAACTAAGTGTGTGGTTAATTAGGTGTGACATGTCTCTCAGTGCCAACAACAGGTGGGTTGCAGTCAAGGGAATGCCGCCCTTGTAATGTGTGTGCTGATGTGGCGGCACATAGCCGGGCTGGACCATGGGGGGAATTGAAGTTTAAGTGGATAGGAAACTACAGATCTGGGAATTCTCCGGTGGGTGTCAGTGCTCCATAGTGAGTAGATCATGATGTTGATGTTGCTGTAGCCTCTCTCTCTTTGGTCATGATGGCCGATGACCATTGGCTCTCCCCCATGTCCGACGTCTTGATGAATGCAGTATTTATGATATCGCCACCAATCACACTATATCCAATATTGTCTTGCCTAGTAAGGGATGTCGTCTCCCTTGTACGCCAGCTCAATCCCATTGGGTTATTTTGGCTACCCAACACCATGATTCGAAACATGAAAATTGCAGGCACTTCGCTGTCACGTGTTTTATTATACGTGTTTCCCCAATGGAGTACCACCATCCAAGCCCGGCAGGCTCTTAAACTATAAAACATGGCCATAAGGTCTGCAGGGATAAGTTGTACATTACACATCGGCCGTGAAAAATATGGACCGAGGTGTGAGAGACCAAGTACTTCAGGCTAAAAACAAGAAATGGTTCCGGTAAGCTAAGTTAAATATACAGAATTACATAATGATTGGAAGAACAAAGTTGAGATGCCCAGAGCACCATAATGTGGTGGTCGTCTCACGAGGTCTAGGATGCTACTACTCCCCTCGTTGGCGCGGAGTCCACTCACTAGCTGATGCTCCTGCCCAAGTCATCATGTGACATAATTTACATAAAATGAATTAAATGGAATGCGATTATATGACTCCTACAATGCCAAAGGGGTGGACATTAAAACTAATCCTTACTAACAATGCACAATTACAGACAAAAAATAACAATAAATATTCTGATTCGACCATGGTGCATTGCTGTGACCACCTAACCACACTTGCTTTATTGGTAAACATGTAACATTGCCTTTATCGGCCCTCTCCCTAATAAAGTTTATTGTGTCTACGCATATTCTATTGCTGTTTAAGTAATTGAGTTTATCTTTAGTTGACCATAAAAATGTTAAAATATATTTGAATTTATTAGTGGTGTTTTGGCCACATGGCTGTGCACACCGGTCCATCTTGAAGTGAGGCAGCGGAATGTAACCTACAAGGGCAGTATTTTAATACTAACATTACTGTATTTGCTGGACAAACACAATTTAAATAATGAAAATATCTGGGAACCCTTAATGTGCATTAAAACTTACATGATTAATTATAAATACTATTACTGAACATAACACTCGCTATAGCAGACTTGAGTGTGGCCGTTTCAAGAACTACACAATATGGTGTCAACATGTTAAGAATTGAAAACAAAACTACATGACTTTAAAACTGCAATCAATAATATTATTTAAAAAGGGAGACTATTTGTCTCTTATTTACGTTCGGTACAAGGTAACATGGGAACAATAAAACAACACTCTGACATAACACTTGGCAATATACACATAACCCTGAAAACATAATATTGTAAACATAAATATTGGCATGTGTCCATCAGATTTAGACATGTGTGACATTTGGAGTTTGGAAATGTACGTACGTGTATTTATATGAATATAGAATATTGTGACATGCGCACCAATGTGCGATATGGAACTCTTCACTCGAATGGCATTTAAATATATTGTACTAAAGAAAACTATAGAATACTGACAAGGTGGCATTGCAGGAGAAAAATGCACACTCCCTATCATACTATAAAGGCAATTAATACATTCTCTACACGAATGCTGCATTAACACTGAAACACACATGGCACTAGTTCGGAGATGCAGGTGCTGCTCCATTGCGCTGTGTTGCATTTGTGACGTCCTAGACGGCACGGCATGGGGAATGGCCTGAGTCCAATGCGGTGTCTACGTCAGTGCCCTGGAGTTGAAGGGCAGAAGCAAAGAGTCAAATGTGATCCTGGACAGTGATCCAGCACCATTTCTCATGTGGTTGTCAAGGTGAGGAAGGAGAATGTGAGATGGTTTGGTTTTCTACAATTTTCTGTTGACTCTCAGCTCTCAAGACCTCTCTGTTAAGAGCAGCCCAAATCTCTTAACTTCACTCTGTTGACTTATTAGGTGTCAAGCAGGCATTAACTAATGTGTTTTTTTCCTCTGCTACAGAAACTATTATGCATTATATTATAATAATACCCATGGTTATATGAGAAGGTAGCAGAAATCAGGTACCATGTAGGGACTTCTTTATGGGCCATTTTGCTCATTTGCACAAATAATGACATATCTTTCATCATTACATTTCATCAGGAAATGCATTATTGTTCTCACAACAGAGCTAAATGCATAGTTGTATGTATAGTTCTTTCATGGTTTCTTTACACTTTTGGAAACCAACCTTTGAAAAATTTCTCCCGACATGGTCACCTGATTTTTAAATAACTCATAAACCACAAGTGTTTAACACTGTAATTAACTTTAAATTATTACATTTTTCATTATTTTATACGTTAATTTATAATACTTCCGTAAATAGAAATGTTTATTTTGTATTCAATATGAATTTAACACAATGAAAGCAGCAATGTGTTGGCAACAGCTATTAAGAAACATTTCACAGTTAAACTGTTGTTATAATCTATAGATTGTTCACGGTTAAACGGGCACTTTCGAAATCAACCTTGGAAAAATGTCGCTACCCCAACCTGCATATGTAAGTGTAATACGTGGCAGATTGTAAAATATTTATCTTCTCGATAATTTTAAAGTTTTACTTGGCCGATGCATGAATAAAGTGGCCAGGCTCGCGACAATGCTAATTTTACATGAGCTGGTAAAGTACACAGTAAACACACAAATAGATCTTAAAGCAGGGCGATCAAAGTGCTCAATTTATCGTGAGCAGCCATTAATGATATTTACAAGTGTATAGCGCTCTCTTATGTATATCCTGTTCTATAATTTTTGCAACAAGTCCCAGGGGAATTTTTTTTTTTAAATAAATGTGCACCGACAATTTGTGGGACCTTGTTGGTATGTAACAAGTTATTCTATATTTACATTAATGTGTGGTGGTTATTGTGATGTGTTTGGAAAATACTTCCATTAAATGACTTGCTGCGCTAAAAGCCATTGTAGCATGCTGTAAACTAGCTGTTAAAAGGAAATCACAACTGTGGTGGACAGCCAGCTTTCTTGATTCTTTTTTGCTTCTTTTAGGTGGGTGTTCGGCATTCTTGCTTTTTTTTTTTGCTTCTTTTAAATAGGATTATATTTTTCTTTTTGTTTCTTTTACCTCGGCTTTTCTTTTTATTTTTGCTTATTTTACCAAGTGACAAGCTGTCATTTCTTTTGCAATGATTGAATGTGACACTACCATTCTCTAGAAGAAAGTGTTGCCTCTTCCCTTCTGCTCCCTCTTCTCCTCCCCTGCTCTAAGATGTCTATACTCAGCCGTACTCTTGTAAAGTAGGAGGGCTACGACCTACACATAATATTTTATTACTGACAGCTTTAACCTCGCAGTGTAAGAAACACGGACATTTCTGGCATTCATTATTCCATGTTTATTGCCTGTATATTGGACCATGAAGCAGTTGGAAAAGGAGGTGGACAAGCAAAAAAAAAAAAAAAAAAAAAAAAAAAAAAAAAAATAAAACAAAAAAAAAGGAGGTGCTTCAGAGTCACTGGGGAGCTTCGGAGGGGCGAACTGAAGGGAGCGCTGAGATAGCGGGTAGAAGAGTGATGATGTAAGAGCAAGATATGAGATAAAGAGCGTATGGCTACAATTCCCTCTAAACATCTCTGGACTGTTAATGACTACCAATCCACCTATTTTGATTTTTATTTTTTATGTGTAGCGCATACTCTATAAATGGTTTCCTTAATTTTGGGGAAAAAAGAGAATACTAAACACGAGCAAATACTGTTAATGTTATTAACATATACACATATTTCATTGTCACTATCAAAAATAGCAGCAGAAAATAGAGCACATTCATGACATGTTGCTATTATTTCGTCCAAGAAGAAACTCGAATAGGGGGAGTGGTGCCTGCTATTTTTTGTTTACCTATAGAAATTTATGTGGAAAATTATGGCACACATTTTCAATTTTAGTATATTTCATATGTATTACAGCAAACATAATGTTTGAACTTGTGATAAAAAAAATTGGAACAAGATTCTTCATGTTTGTATACTTTGATGCATGATGCATTAGCGCCAATGGTAATAAATGACTTCAGCTCATCATAATAGTAAACATTGCATCTGTTCACAACGGACTTTGTCATTTTGGGCCACAGTGTGTCTTCGACTTGTACTTTTTACCTTGGCAAGAATGGACTTTCCAACCCAGTAATATTGTATTATTCATCGGCCCACCGAAGTTATGCACCTAAGGTTCCGAGTAATGTCCACTGGTAGATGGCTCCTACAGTATGTTTCGTCACTGCCTTCCATCCTTCTCCAAGCGCGCCGGTGATGCCATACCAGATAAACAATGGTTTTGCCCTCAGCTGCAACCTTTCATCCTCAAGACGCCAGCCAATGAATGCTGAGGCAACCACCCAGCAGAGTATACAGAAAGTTGCAAAATAGCATGTCAATACTTTGGGGAAATGATACTCACATCTGGAGGATGAAAAAATGTTATATGAACATAGGTTCGCAAATACTTTATTCTTCACTACATAGTAAATAACGTACAGTGTATGACCCACAGGCTGGATCATTTTATTCCTTCCACACCTTGCTTAATAATCCAATCACTGTGCCGAAGAAACCCAGTGCCACTTCACTTACACCTCTAGATATGGTGGCCCTTTCTGGGCAACAGTGATTCAGTTTAAGTTGTTTCCACAGCGCTAATCTATCCCACCCCATTTAGTTCAGTGACAGGTCTCCTCTACCAGGATTGCATAGACATTAGCTTCCCTTAAGCTCTTGTATATGTAGGAGGTAGTGTGGCATCACATGTTTATTTCCTTTCACATGGAATAAACATTGTGTTTAAACCGATCCTTGAGTACCACATTCCTGTAGGCTTCGCACCTATCTTAGTTGACCTCCTATTTGAGGGAAACGCCGGTGATACCGGGAACTCTACTCAATTGAGCCAAAACACTTATTATCATACCCACACACACTCGCCATAGGCTAGTCTTTCTGCATACACTGGTAGGCAGAACAGTGGAGCCCACTCACAAGTACTCAGTTTCCTGACCGAGCTTGTCAGTTCTGTTCTCATGTTTTCCACCGCACTTTCAGTGCCAGAGGTGACGTTCCCTGGATTGGGAAGACTCGACAGAGGCAGAGACACTGCGTAGGAAACAGATTCCCTGCTTTTCACATCACGGACTTGAGTATGTCTATTGTGTGAATCCAGATGCCTTTCTCCAAACGCAATGGAATAAGGGAAAAGGTTAAGCAAACGCTCATAGCCTCCAGGCATCTACAAGAGCTGTCCACTTCCTTGTAGCTTTCACCAACAAGCTTGCTCCACGAGATTAGGCACAGTACCTGCGCCAGCTACTAGTACCTGTTGAGACAACTGCATTAAAATCTAAGTGAATTTGTTGTCTCCTGTCCACTCCCCTTTTTTTCTGTATTCGACATGAGCGACATTCAACGTTCGTTTCCCTACATGCATGGACAAATGCCGAAGTGAAATATGGACAAAAATTGATATTGAACATTGTGAATTTACTTATAATCTACATATTTGCAAACCTGTTTGCTTCACACTGTTTGTGACGTAGCCCGAGTGAGGCTGAGAAACACTTTTTTTTGGCACTTGGTAATAAAGAATGCACGCCTTGCATCGATACAACAGGTAGCTAACATGGCACTGGTACAATTGAGGAGTGTAGTTCAGACACCCGCATACCGGGTGCCTGGAGCAGTGGGGTGCTCTTCCCCGCCAGTCAGTGGTTGTGACATCACCTGCACATTATGCTTGCATGCAATTTGAACGGACATTGATGCCCCTCCAGTGTGATGCACTGTCTACCTTAATTGGATTTTTTTGAAGAAAACAGCTTAGATTGGAGGCTCTAATGAAGATCCCTCTACTGGTTATTTAACTGTGCAACAACCTCACATCGACAGCATCTTTGCCTCAGGCCATTCCCCATGCCGTGCCAGCTAGAACATCAGAATACGCCGTAACATCACAGGGAAGCACTTGTGTCAGTGAACCAGTGCCACGTGTGTGTATGTCTTGGTACAGCATTGAGCAAGAAGTGTAGAAAGTGTAATTTCCTATGGTCTGTTTAAAATGTTAGGGAAAGAGTGAGTGTTCTGTGCATTTATCATGTTGTTTATCTACATAAGTATTGCTACAATGCCACACGTCAATGTTCTGTTAGCTTAAGTATTCAGTGCAACATATTTCAGTGTCATGTTTTTGTTTTCATTCCATACCATGCACGAGTACACACAGCCAATACATCATGTGTAGATTATTTACTTGAAACATCAACAATAGTCTAACCTATAAATGCGTCAAACATGCAGAGTCGCACACCACGTGCCAATGTTTACATGCCAGTGTTGTCATTTCTATGTGAATATTTAATTTTGGCAAGTGTCATGTCAATAGTGTTATATTCTTCTGTGTACCTACCCAACACGTAAGTACGAGACAAATAGTCTCTGAGTGCCATGTATATTATTATTTGTTAATTCTAGTGTTGTGTACTGTATTGTTTATTTACTGAAGTGTTTGATAGTTTGTACGCTCGAGACATCATCTTGTCTGAATTGCAAATGGCCACACGCAAGGCAACAATTTTACATGTCACATCACGTAATATTCCTAGTAATTATTTACGTAGTGTTTGTGCCCTTTGCAGGTTTTATGGATATTTTTATAGTTATAATTATTCGAACCAGTACAAGACAGTACCAGACAGTACAGACAGTATTAAAATATTTAATTTTTGGCTTGTGTTCCGCAACGCAGCACTGAAATGAACCGGTGTACATAACTACGTGGCCAAGTAGTCACTTGTAATTATAATTTTTTTTTTTGCAATATTTAGCAGTGCCCAGATATGAATTGACATTAATAATCTGGGGTGAAATAAATAAGGACGTAATGGACTTTACTGGGGAAAGGCCCTAAAGAGACATTGCTACGTTTTTACATGTACAGAATGTATGCAACATAGTGTGGTTAAGCGAGAGTAATTACTTTTATACTATTAATATGTGTATGTTGGCTTTATTAAGAAGGATTTGTTAGAATGTTCATTCCTCCGGCATTGCAGTGCTCACATCATTTAATTTAATTTTATTCATTTTGTGTTATCAATTCATGTGATAACATAGGCGGGAGTCTCGGCCAATGAGCTATCTCCGTGCCAAGCAGCGATTTAGTAGTGTCCTAGATGTGAGACGACCACAGCATCGCGGTGCTCTGGGAATTTCAACTTTGTACTCAATCATAATGTAATTCTGTATCATTACATTTATTTACCGGAACCTTTTTCATTTTGCTCGCCCGGAGTAAACAGTCTCTCACTCCTCGGTCCATCTTTTACACGGCTGAGGTGTAATGCACTTCTTAACCAAGTAAGCCGTATGGCCATTTATCAGTGTAAGAGTCCACGAGTCTTTAACAGCGGGATAATAAGTGTAAGTGCCCCATTGGGGAAGTAATACAATAACTTATGTGGTGGTAAAAAACCCGCATCTTTATTGTAATACCCACTTCATGGTTACTTAACCACTTTCGTACTATTTTATTATTTCACTACGTGTCTTAAACAATGGTCTTAGGTAGCCAGAATAACCCATCAGGAGTGTAGCGGCGTATAAGGGAGGCCGTCAGCCCTTACCAGACTAGGCAAACTGGATATGGTACACGATTGGCGAAGAGATTCATCATCATCATCGACACCTAATCTGCAAGATGCTGACTACTGGGGGAAGGCCAGCTGGTCGTCGGTCGAACGACCCTGAGATTACATCGACATCGTGTTCTACCCACTGCAGAGCACTAGCGCCCACCAGAGAAATTACGTTTTGTATCATCACCTATCCACATAACATTTATTCCCCCCATCGTCCAGCACAGGCTAGCATCAACCCCACCACCAAGGGAAAACTGCGTTGTCACCTTTTTTGGGCAGGTGTGCTTCCATTGGTTGTTTTATTTAATATTGAAAACGAATGTATTTTAATTGGGGGTTTATTTGTGTCACCCCTATAAGATTCAATTGAGAGATTTATGTATAAATACTGTGTGCAAATGCTCGTTAGAGGTCAGACGATTGGCCTTTAGGGAGCATCCATCACCATAAGTTATGTGACGATAAAAATAATATTTCTTCATAATGTTTGGCTCTTCAAGCCAGTAAGTCATTGACGTCACTTTGACACAAGACTAGGTGCGCGAAAGGGTGAAAGTTTTCTAAATGCTTGCAAATATAACACTAACTGAAATCTGAAAAGTCTACCTAAAGTTTTTCAGTATGTTTCCTAGGCAGTCGTTCTTGTGAAGAAACCTGAGTTTTTTAAAGTCGTATTTTCTCCTCGAAGGTTAAGGCCCGCCATTTGTAGGCAGCTACTTTGGTCATTGGACAAGGGGATAAAATTAAATTTTGTTAAAGTATTTGAATGTCGGACAAGTCCACTCAGCCTGGAGTTTTTAAAACGTTTTAAATATGCTTTACGGTTGCCATATTTTAAAATGTAAAAGGAATGTGAAAATTACTTATAGCAACAGTTAAATATAATTGCAAGGTAAAATGGCATTTCATAATGGTGTGTTGCCTAATACTTGTTTAGCCAACAGAAATAACTTAGGCCGTGGTTACACGAGTGCTGTTAAACACATTCAACTAAATACATTCGGCAGCTATGTCTGACCAAGTTTAAAAAAGAACATGTTTACGTGGTTACACACCCAAAGTAGAATGAAATCAATGGAAATTCTAACCTCAACCAACATCGAACTTAAAATGTATGATATTTAATTACAATAGCCTCCAACATTTATTACTATTGTTCTTTTTAATTCTTATGAGACCTACACTTGTACTCTAATGGCAAAATGTGTGGGTATTAGTACATATTCAACCTTAAATTTCAGTTAATTCAACAAGTGCAGGAATTTCAGGAACTCCTGCCTAATTCACCAATATTTATTACACTACTTGTTCACTTTGAAGGAGCCAGCAGAGAAGTCGTTAGAAACTAATTATGAAAACTGTTCACTTTGAACGAGAGACAACTGCGATCGGAACTGGTTCGGAGGTAATGTACCTCTTCAATAGCTGAACTTTTTTAAGTGAAGTAGATCTGCATCCCGTGTAACCATGGCCTTAAACACCAAGTAGATGTATATATACTCCATGTTTTGAAAATTCGCTCGGAACAAAAAAGGCATTAATGTGGTATAGCCTTTGGGGGCTTAGAAGCCAGAACTCAGACATTGTTAAGTCAAAAACATCGAACTTTTACAATGGTTTTAGTGAAATTTAGGGTTTGATTGTATTTTTAACCAGAGATTTTAAAACAGGTTTCTTATGTTAGGGATTATATGTACCTGCATCTTTAATAATCGGATGCTGTAATGAATTTGCTGCAGTGTGGCAGAAAATTGTTTTGCGTGTTTTTTTCTAGAAGTTTTGTAAGGATTTGTACACTCATTACCCAATTATTTGTAATTATGTTTAAGGGAAATGATAATGTTTAAAGTAAATGGTAATTTTTGCCAACACAAATGAAAACAATTTGAATTCAATAAAAGAAAATTTTCCATACTTCATGTTTTTGAACTTTTACATACAGATGATATTCCTGCCCTACTCGAGAAATGTCTAAATGCTGGCAATTTTTGTGCCATTGTTTTTGATGCTCAGATCTTTGTGGGGATTTGGGTAATTCCAGCCTTGCAACATCCTTAGGGCAAGGACACTGCAAGGGCCTGACTATCTCACCTGCTATTCCGAAGGAACTGTTTACAATCCCAGTTTGTTACAGATGAGAGGTACACCCATTCTTCCATGGCAGGAATATATATACTGTTAACATGTGTCGTGTCGGTTTGGAGTGAAATGGTTATGTAGCATCTTGCCATGGGTGTTATGCTGGGCCAGTGAGTGTGCGCGATTGTAAATATTGGACGAGTAAGATTCATACGCTTTAACCATAAACTGTTTTATAACTAAACTTTATAACTTTACCTTAGGTGTTAGAACCACGATTTTGTAATGAGCTTACATTTGTGACATTTTAATATTTGTCACAATCCCAACAAATTACCAAAGGCCAGGTGGAATATTTAAAATAAACAATAAAATGAATCTAGTAAAAACTAGGTTTGCAAAAAAATGTGAGGGGGGATAGAAGTTATGGTAGGCCTATTTGTGTTATATTCGCCATTATATTCAAGTTCATCCCTGCTACATACCAAAAATAAACAGCATGAGTTGCATACTTGGGCTTACTGCCTTTTCTTTGGCCTGGATGGTCCTTCGTTTGAATATTTAGTCAGATTAAGGTCGTCTTTCTAACCCAACACACATGAGCAAAAAGAGGTTAAATACTACAATTCTGTCCCCCATAGTTGAAACAGGAATTGCGACTGTGGTGCTGCCGCCATCAGCATTAATATACTTTTTATTACTTTTGATCATCCATGTGGTATTCTCGGAGGCGACACGGCTCTGTCTGTTCACCTCAATTCCCTCCCTCCATTCCCCTCCTAGTGCATCATAGTTTTTCTTAAGGAGGGGTTTGTTAATATAAGTGCGTGCATGCCTGCGCCCCATTCTATTCCTACACCAGTCTGCAGCCGAAGCTATGCCTGCATCATGCCTGAGAACAACCCATCATCGCCGACTAATTTTGCACGATGCATCATGTATTAAAATTGTCGATTTTCCTTCCTGATGGACACACTGTTTTACAATCAGTATAAAGTGTTTTTGAGATTGGGCGACTGGCCTCTAACAACTGTAAACTGTGAGTCGTGGGGTCAAGTATTAAAACTTTAAGGCTGGTTAGATTGTTTTCTAAATTACTGTGTGGCATAGTTTGTGTTGTTTGTGGGGTATGAGTTAGCTAGTGTTTTTCTAAATTATGTTTAGACTGCCCTTCCAAATTTATGTTTAATTTAACTAAACACGTAGCTCCTGTGTGTTTTCACTTTTTAATCTGTTGGTGTTGATGTAGCCTGCAGCGCCATTTAGGTCATCTAAACCAGTTCAGTATTTTTGCCTTTTTGCATCCACGACTCATGCGTGGGTACAGGTTTTAATATTTGTGTCGTCTTCATACTTTAAGATTGAAGCGCCTGGTTCGGGTCGCTGGCCGACTGCCACTAAGATAATTATATTTTTTAATGCAATTTTAAAGAAGTTTTTAAATTACGCTTTATTGTGAGGAAGTCTCTTGTGGGCCATATTTGACTACCCTTCCTCATTAAGAAGTTCCTTATAAAGTTATTTGAATACCAATTAAATTACTTGTCAAAATAATTATTTCTTCTATTTAAAACTATTGTCAACTCTAGTCAAAACATGTACATAATCAGTATTAATTGCAGGCGTATAGTTGCAAGCTCATGCCCATTCCTCAATATAAAGGAATTTTAATATTTAAATATAATTTAATAGAGCCTTCTCATGTATATTGTATTAACTTCATGTGTGAAGTAGGGTATTTTGATGTAATTGCAATGCAATGAATGTTTAATATTTTTTGGCTCAAAAATATTCAATTATCAACATTTTGTCTGAGCTTTGTGCCCTTTCATTAATTTTAACGAGATTTACAGAACAAGTTCAACGATTTTAATACTATTTGTAAAATTATAAGGATTTATGAACCAATGTATGGTGATATTTTTGTATTGAAATCAGAAACAATATACATCTTAAGGCTTGTTGGTATTACATTTATTTGTGCGTGGTTGTCACATATTAAACACCATCATGGCAAAATATTAACGTATATTATGTGTAATCAACCATATCGTGAATAAAAGATATATGTTGACCAGTAATACATCAATACAGACATTGTAAAAAGTCATATAACGATGACAAAAATATGGTTGTAGACCCAAAGGCTAAACATTTATACATACAGAAGTGTGTTTTAAAATTATGTAGCATTTTTTAAACAGTTGGAAATGGCAAAATAAGTATTTGGCAGTTTAAAAATTAGAAGTCACATGGCAGTGTATTTATTGACATATAGAGGAAGAGGATGTGCACTCAGTGCCCAAAAGGAGAACTTTAGCAGGGCTTCAGAAAAGTGTCAAGTAACCATGAACAGCTTAAGAGTCTGATTACAGTGAAACTCCAATGTAAATATTAACAATCTTAACAATTTTGAATACAGAAAATTTACTCAATTTCCTTCTGTTTGTACAATGCTGGTGTAAAGCATATTATTTTAAGTGCGACATCATACTCAAACTTGAAAACAAATCAACTATGGATGTGGCTCTATGATTTCGCCACTGACGAGATACAGAGCTACAAACATAACTGCTTATGCTAGTGTGCAGTACCTGGCTGCCACCCCCACAGTTGGCACTGCAGTCGCTCCAGTCAACCAGCTCCCACGAGTACTTGGTGTTTAAGTGCGAGCTGCCCATGACCGACTGCCTCTGCAGCACCAGTGGAGCGTAGTAGCTGTACTCCAGGCCTGGGTTAGGGTACTGCTTCCCAAACCACACATACTGTGGACAAGCAAACACTGCAAACCGCTGGCCCACTGCACACTCACCATGAATCAGTTAAGAAAAGTTCCTGGTGGGGGGATGGGGCAGAGATGTCATATTCGTCAAGATAGTTTACAAAATCCCAGGATAACACTGTGGCTTAAAGCTATGCCAGTAACAGTCAGTTAAGTGTGTAGCGGAAGGAGGGAAATTCTCCACTGGAAAATTGTAAGAAACGGTTAACATTGTCTTGATCAGCATTTCAGGACTCGCTTCTTCTTGGGCCCAACATCGCCAAGTTGCCTCTTCTTTATAGTAATAGTCTGAGTAAAGGCGCTGGGATTCACAAATACTAATGGTGCACCATTGTTTTCAAGTTTTCGAGTGTCATGTAAAATTCTGGCAATACCAAAGCAAATTTATTGCATGCTCTTTATTACTAGCTTAACCCATATAGCCTACAATTTTATTGCAATGTCGAGTCTCATAATTTTCCCTAGACCTAGTTTGTGATGTACTGAGGAAGCTGCTGGCAACAGCACATGCCATTTCCAAGTGCATGAAATAGTACAGTAGAACCTAGTTAATACATTTGTGAAGGGACTGAAGAAAGAATAATGCATATTATCCAGGATAACTTATAAAATAGTTTGTATTCATTTATACAATAACACGTGTAAAACATTAAACGTATTAAGCAGGAAACTTCTTAGAAGAGAAACTTCTAAAGAGAGTTTCACTGTAGCTAACTTGGCAGTTTTAGTATGTCGCACCAGTGAATAGCTTCCTCCCAAATGTGTAGAAAGTTTTACATATTTGAATGCTGCAGGAAAGGAAACCTTTATGTGGACCAGAAGCTAGCTAGGCTATGTGTTTTATTCCCTAGATAATAGAAACACGTTGACCAGTTGACGTTAGTTGCTTCCCCCAAGCAGACGGTCAAGGACGGTCGCCACGCAACGAATCTGCAGCGAGCCCTAGCATAATTTAAGCACCATACGGGCCTCAGTGTCTGTAAGATCATTTCCTGTTATTTCCATTTTTCACGTGTTTCACACCCATTAAATTTCACATAGTGTATTAGGCTTGTAAAAGGTTTCTGTAGTTTCTGTAATTAATTATGCAAGAGTTGTTTGTTTTTAAGAAACATGTGTATGTTTCTGTAGGATTAGTGTGTGTAGGCAAGTAGTTGTCACGGCCTGCTGGTCTGCCCTAACTGGCCAGGCGTTATTCATACTATGGTGTCTCGAGGAGTCGGATGTGCGGACCGACAGGGTCCCTTTTCGCGCACTTGGGCAGCGTATCAACATTTTTTAACTAACCACTTTCACTGTAATATACTTTAGATTACTGGAACCTCATGTGTTTTGCCACTCAAGACTTCTCCACTCCTCCCTTCCCATGGAATAACATTGACTGGTAAGGCTTATCTTTTCACATTAATTTTTTTGTGATCACATGCCTTTTATCAGTGTAACACTACCAGCGGGTGAAGTCCGGAAAGTGCTTTGTAAGTTGTTTCCTAGGGGAACGTTTATATAAAACCCAGGGAATTAACATGAAGTGTCTTCATCTTCATTCGGGTTGCCTACAGGCTATAGAGGCATGCCTCCCACCCCCCTCATTGTTCCCGCCTTTTTATTGCTTGTACTATGCAAGTGTTTCCAATGTACTTCAGAGTGTTTTAATTCTCGTGTAACTTAATGTGTGTGTGAGTCGCCCTGAAACCTCACTGCGTAGAAAGCATAGTACTCGTACATATTTTCTGTTATTAAGGCAGACAGAGCACCGGGAGGACAGAGAACATGGGCTGTCAGCACACGACCCGGAGAAGAGGAGTCTGCTCTACTGCAACTAGTTGGTATTGTCCCTGCAATACTTGGCACCCACAATATGCCAGAAGAAGGTTTGGTGTGAAAGTACGGTAAATTACCTACATCAACTCCCAACCTTAAAAGTACACAATTTTTTATACCTCTTACATTCCACATTTTCAGTTTCAAATTATCTTTAATTCCAAATCGTTTATCCTTTGTCCTTGCCTTTGTCATCATCATAAAATTCATCCGAGATTTCATCTTCTGAGTTTTGTGAGTAATATATGTTTTTCTGTGGGAGGGTTACCAGCCCTTCGCACAACCCTTGACCTGGAGGACCAGAGACTCTTCTGTCTGGGTTACCATACCTTAGTCGAGAAAACCCAATTTTAAGGCACCAGGTATTCGCCCTCACCCATCCCCATAAGGGGCATGATTTGCTGGTTACATTGACACATGGACTGTCAACTAAAGCATTTCTTGAGTTTTCATTGATGCACGTACTCGACATAACTGCATCCCTCAAGGCTCAACAACCAGCCATTTACCCTCCTCCTTTATCAGGGCTAGGGACCGGGACTATGAAATCTGAGTCATTCCTAGAGGCTGAGTTTATATTGAACTGTTTTATCCCCATTTTGGGTTTGGAGTACTTGGGTTCGATATATTTTTCTTGGGCTTCTAGGCATTGTTGGGTACGACCTTGTGCTCCCACTCACATGGTCTCGGGTTGGGGCATAGTGCATGTTCTGCCTCCCATTGCCAGTCACCAAGTATGGGTAGAGGTCGGCTGAACAGCAACTCGCTTGGTGAAATGTTAATTGCCTATAATAGTATATCCAGCTGATAGGTAACCCAACATTTGTAGTTGTTTCCCACACTGAGGCAGAGGCTCTTCTTCAACTCCTGGTTCCTCCATTTAGTGGATTAGCTTGTGGGTAATATGGCAGGATTGTCGATATATACACCACCCATTTATTGCAGGCCTTCTTCCAACCACACTGGAAAATTGGGTGCTATTATCTGCCAGGACCACTTGAGGGTATCCCTAGTATGTCTCGAACATCCGGACTGCCCGAGTCTCTTGGCTGGGTAGGAGAAAAGCTTCCATCTATCTAGAGAATCGGTCTGTGATGACCAGAAGGTAACGGTTCCCTCAGGTGCTTCGGGGATATGGGCCCATGAAATTTACGACTAAGTTCATCCACGGCATTTGTGGGCGATATGGTATGCCATTAGGTTGGGGTACGTGGAAGGTCTTGAATCGACAGAATACCTCGCATTTGAGGACATATTGCCTAACGCCTCTGTTCATTCTGTACCAAATATAGTGCTGGCCTATGTCTCATAGTGTTTATCTTATACTTGGGTGTCCCACTTGTCGGTGATCATGGTGATGCTCACATATTCCTGGTTATAATGTTGTGGGGACCCATAGCTTCAATTTCGTATCCAGGTTCCCGTTGTGTTAACAAACCAACATGTCACACAGTTGATATCAGTGGGGTATGTCAGTGAGCAGGGATTTTACTCTGGGTCTTGCTGTTGATGGTAACTCTGTGTCGCCACGTCCGTTCACATGATCAAATCCACAGTAATAATTATAATTATCAGAAGGTGTCCTTTGCACAAACAGAACATTTAAACAGCCACCAAGCAACACAAACAAATGTGGCCCGAAAGAACAAATTAACGAACTTCAAGGCATTCAAAAAACAGAACTGGATGCGAAAGTAAATAATATGACAGACTGTTGAGGGACATGCGACACAAAACAAACTAAACACCAGAATAAATATTTGCCTTAATGACAGTTAAGCAAAACAGGGCTCACTTGCCACAAAATATATATAGGAGACCAGATGAATCTGAAAAAAAAAAGAAAACTTTTGTGGTTGTTAGGCACTACTAATCTTTATATTTATTTTGAACTTTTTTAAACGTGCTCATATATATATATATATATAATATATATATATATAATATATTATATATATATATAATATATATATATATATATATATATATATTCATATCAAGTGATAAAACGAAAAAGAACATTTTATAATATTCTTTACATCCTTTTATGGGCAATAATAATCAAATCTTACTCGAAAACCCCAAAAGAAAAATACTGAATATATTATAATGATTGTTTCAAGACAAGTATTCGCATAGCAAAACCAGACAGAATATTTTCTAATGATTGGGCACAAATCACGTAAGTATCAATTCTCACATGCCAGCTAAATAAACACATAATTTTATAAATCTAAATCAACGAAATATTATCTCAAAATAAAACTAGAAATATCAAATACTTCAAAGGTTTCAACTAACACAGAGATACATCTTGCAGATTTAGAAATATTTACCTTTAATTAACATGTGATTACAAACATATCAAACACCACTATTCCTTATTAATTTCATTAACTAATTATTTGTGCTTTTTTATCAATAAATATACTAAACACAATTACTTACAGATTCGCGTCACGAGTGTTCACATGATAATCTTAGGAAGTTCCATTATTACTTAAGCCTTCGAATCACAGTCTGTGGCTCTGGCAGTGATAAAATAAATGCAACATATCGTAGGGACTTAGCTGTAGAGTCCTAGAAGTCCAGAAATTAGGCTGCAGAACGCCAGGACGAGAACTAGAATTGTTTCCCACACAGAAGCATCCCAGTGGACGCTGCCATATGAGATGATAAGAGAACCAGTTTGTTCTACTCTCTCCCCTCGGCATGGGAGAGGGCAGCTTTCTGGGGGAGTGGTTTGGCATCTTCTCCTCCCCCTCTGGCGTGATGCGATCACGCCTCTCTGCGAAGGTGTGACGATCAGGGCCGGAGATATTGTGTGTACCTCTATCTCAACGATCGTGCGGCTGGGCTCATCCTTCCGGGCCAGTTGGTGAGTCCGTTGTCCAGCAGCAGAGGGGTCTACAGCGCATGTAGAAATGGCTTCTGGCACGGTAGAGCTCCTGACGTTTCTGGCAGCAGGCTCTCAGGAACCGGGGGAGGGAGTGTTGCACAGCATGCTTTTTCCTCCTTGACCTTGATGATTTCCATGTCCTTTGGGGGTGGCGTGGATGGAACAGAGCCTCGTGGTAGATGCATCAGAGATACATCTAGCTCTGTTTCTTGGGCATGCATGTCCTCCTGGGCTGTAGGGAAAGTATTGTGGGCCATGGCACCATCCAGCATCGCAGTCCGGGCATTGACCAGGTCCTCCTGGACCTGTAGTTGTTGCAGCCTTATAGATTCTCCAGACTTTTGAGGGTGTTGGGAAATGGCTTTGGGCTGGTAATTTATTTTCCCCGCAGCTTGAAGGCAAATGGGGAGGGTGAGATTTATTCGCTCTTTATCCGCCTGCCGGCCAGCTTTGAAGGGCAATTCCGATTGAAATGTCGCCCAGGACAAAACCAATGCTGTGGGAGGCCAAGGGCAGGCATGGGAGAGATGAGTAGGAGGAGTAGGAGGGTGCGCCCTCCTTTCTTACTGTGTCTCTTCCTCTCCTCTGTAAAGGAATTCCACAGCCTCCTGCTCCCTGAAGTTTTTCTCTGTTTCTTTGACCCTTTCAACAAGTTCTTCCACAGATTGCGGTTTTGGGAACTGCAGAAAATTTTGAAGTCGAGGGAGAAGCGCGAGTATAACGAGATGCTCGCAGCTCTCCTCATCTGCTTAGAAAAGATCCGGTAAAATATCTGGACTTTTTTGTGAATGAACTGATTTGCCTCTTCGTCGAGGATCCGAGTTTGGATGTGGAGATCTGTTGTTAATTGTATGAGGACTTCCTCGCCTGTAAATTGAGAGGTGGGCCGTAAGCAAAGCTGACCTCACTAAGTCTCGAACTCTCCATACCTAGCCCACAATTCGAGGGCTTTTTCTCGGAATTGCTTATCGATACAGCAGACCCATTGTTTTAGAGATCTTTGGTGTTCTCGAAGTTCCCATTCACACTCTTCTGTACAGGTTATAGGGTCTTCTTGGTGTTGAACACCAAATTCAGGTAGCTGAAGTTCGGAAGTGACTAGGGCCGTGTCAGGGCTCTGTGATTGTCCAGGGTTTGACGGCCAGTTACTTGGGCACACCCAGAAACTTCGCAATGGTACACCAGGCCCGGGATGCATGATGTGCTCATCGGGCCATCCAATGCAAGTATGATGGAAGTCCTGGGTACGGACTGTGCACCATACCATATAAGTACCTTGTCCGCTGTAATTGAGGAAACTGCAGCGATCTGCTTGGCGATTTCGGCAATATATACAGCAATACTCCAAACCATCTGCATATCTGGTTTCGTTTACCCACCCTAAGCATTGGCAGTAGTGGCATCGGGAGCAGAGCACAATTGAAATCACACGTACTCTCGTGCCAGGGCATGTGTTTATGGCTCCTGCCAAGCATGTGGCATAAGGTATCGACCATTGCAGCCTCTAGGTCATCAAGTAGTCTCCTTCCAGAGTTTGGTATGATGCAAGATAGCATTGTTCAGTGCAACAGGGTGTTTCCAGACTTCCTGAAGTCTTTGGAGGATTCGACTCCCAACAAGTGGGCACCACCAGTCTACAGGGTCTACTAGGGTAAGATTATTTATATAGGCTGAGCTATCACTAACATAACTAAGGTATCACAAGCTGTGCCTGATATGGAGTGGTCAGTGGGCTTAGCTGTCTGGCTAAGGCAGTAACAGGAGGGCCAGATATCTTGGTTGGATTGCCTAGGATAAACTATTAATCATGCCCCACTTTGGATGCAAAGAGAAAAGATTTGATGCATGCCCAATTGAGAGGAGAAATTATTTATGGGGGCTAATCATGTCAAACAACTACTTTAGACGTTTGAGGTTGAAAGTTACACTGACTCTGGCCATGTAATGTTTAAGAGAGACGGTTGATGTCTGTCACTTTTACAGTTTTAAGTCGTGATGCCAGAATCACGATGTACATGGCGCATCTTAGTATTTAACTGGCGTACTGCAAGTGTACAGGACAGGTCCGGTGACCTGCCAGAAGGGCACAAAGTCAAAGCACGCAGTCATGGCCCTACAAACAGGTTGACCTTTGTTCGCAGTTTTACCTGATTGTACATTGGTATACTGCTGGTGAGGCATCGGCTGGAGACTCTTTCCTTAGTGTGGCGAGGGCTGGTGGTAGGTTGTGCAGTATTCTTAATAAGTGGGGAAAATAAAGGGGTTGGTAGTTCTGAGAGGTGGGGCTTCTCAGTGGTAGGGGTGGTGTGAACTCTGCCCTACTCTAGTAACGTACTGCTGGGGGCTGTAGACGGAATGGGTTTGTAAGTTGAAGTACCTTCGGCAGTGTATGCTGCCTTTCTCAACCTTCTCCGTACGTTTCCCTTGCGAGGGTACAACATAAGTGTTAGAATCAAAATACGGCCTCGCAAATGGTAAGATGGCGACTCACTTCCTTAATGTGTACGTCTAATTGATCACTGTTGTACAGATGAGAATGATACCCTGTGCACCTTTCGCCTGGCCCTAAGGAGAGCGGTGGACAAAGAGTTGGATAATATTCAAGGTGCTTAACAGAACACTTAGGTGTGATATCCACAGGTGTCGATCAATTAAAGTTAGTTACAGCTCTCATTCCAGACCCATAAAGAGCAGTGGTAGTGTATGTAATAACTTGGTTGCTCGATTTACCTGGTGGAGGGTTTGCTAGTGATATAGGCTCTACCAAAGTATACAGAGTGGCAGAGATCGGGTGGCCATCTAATATGTGTGTGATATGGCTTTGAATAGCGCTTGGTCTACTGATTTCACTCTGATTGGCTGTGTTTACATAGGAACAACACAGTGACATTCATGCCGAAAATAGTTAGAAATCACATGTTATATTAACTGAGCAATAATAACATTGCGGTCCTGTACTCCCCCCTACACTAATTCAACTTGACATGGAAGTTCTGAATAACTTAAGATGAGACAGGTAAAGGCGACCTAAATAAAAAGCTGCTGGGAAATAAAAGCGATATCTTCTTTTAAGTAAAGGGACTAACAAATCTAGCCTAACTCTCACCTGGTGTTCTTATGGAACCAAATAATTGGTTTAACTACCAGGAGGGCACGGTAAACTATTGCCATTACAACCCAGTAAGGCCGGGTCCTGAAGGGAACTGACTTAAACTGTTATCAATCTGGGGTCAAACCAGGGGGTGGTAAGGAAACAGAAGACTTCTTTAGGAACCGTTGAAGGTCCAATCTTCCAAAATAAGAGGGGTCTGTGGCTGCTGCAGAAGTGGCTTCTGGTGGGGTTGTCTTCAATGGTAGAGATTCCAGCCCAAGAAGAGTGGTGGCATGTGCGGATGCACCAGCCAAGCGCGAACCACTGGGGGCTTCCTCCGGTTCAATTGTGAGTGGTAGAAGAGCAGAGACTGTCTTTTTCTGGGTGCGCCAGGCCTTTTATACTAATCTTGCTCTGGACTGGAGTGGCAAGTGGTGTGAAAGGAGATAAGTTCCTTTCCCTGGACTCGGCAGCTGTCATCTGCTGGACATTGTCTGCCGGGCAGCATTATTGCTGATGCGGTGGGTTTCAACATTTATCTCGGCCACAGCATGGAAGGAGAATGCTTGCTGCTCTCTCTCGGTGCTCCATAGAACTACGTGGCCTTGGTTGGATGGCGAGGTGTCTCGTTCAGGCATTACAATCTTACTTGGTGAGGGTTTGGGTGGGGGGGGGGGGGGGGGGTTGACGTGAAATTTACTTGGAGAATCTGGATGAAGTGTACAAGCTGAACTGACTTGTCTGTAATAGCTTCCAACATAGAACCAATTTGTGAAAAAAACAAATTTTCCCCCGTGAACCAAATTAAAATGTTGGATTACCTTTGTTGAGGTCACATGTTTTCGGAACACAAGGGGCTTGGATGTTATGTTTATTGGATAGGATATTAGGTTAAATTAACCAGGTTTGGGCGCCAGTGCAGAGCACAAGAATAATAGGGGCCATGAAGGCCGACGACTCATGTGGCTTCCCTGAAGTCCCGCCGACAATTTCCAGCAGCAACCATTCTTGCTTCGTTGAGATGAAGTTCTGATGTGCTATATTCCTTAAGCCTTTACTGGTAGGGGGCTGCAGGCATCCCCTAAAACACTATTACAGACGTAGCAGATTGTTTTGGCCACCCAATGCCGTAGAATATTCTTCGTACATTTTTAAGAAAAATAATTATAGTGGTTATGTGGTAAGACCGACCAGTAAATAAATCACACACAGGTTCAATTGACGTACTGATTAGGTTATTAACCCCCATACGATGCAGATACACTTGATTCTCCATTGTAGCTTGGAGAGCTCTTATAGAGATAAAAATTCACGAAGCCTACATGAAGTTTCATTGAAATTTACGCTATGACTCAGCCGTGAACAAAACTGTCTGAGCTGTGGGGCAGCACTCGCTCCAGGGCGAAAAGAAAAATGTCCCAGTAATTTAATAATTTAACACTGCAGCTACATGAATGATACAAAAGTTGAAGCCGTGGAGCGAGCGATCATCCACGACCTACCCCACTGAATATGATGATGCTACTGCTTAACGTTAGAGTGCAGGAGCCGGCCGCCTTGGCGCAAGCCTTCCATGTGACGCCACAAGTCCCATTATTCGGGAACAAATATTACAATGAAGTACGAATTTGGATGGAAATGAGACAGGAATGGTCAGACATCATGTAAAACACTGGAAACTATACCATAAAAAATATTCTAAGAGAAATAAAAACATTACATTAAGCACTGTCTTGTTGTCATATCACTTTGCCTTCTACTTGCCTGTTAATCTACAAAACACGCATGTTTACATAGTGTGTGTGTCTCTCTCATACTGTATACTTCTCGCCACATTCAAGTGTGCAACTACAATATGTTTTATTATTTACTTTAATTAATACTATATATAACAAAACACTGGAAAAGAAAATATTTATTGTATTGGCATGCTTTCCTTAAGGCTACAGGCAAAGGCTGTGTATGTGCTATCGGCTCATGACTTCTACCACTTGATTCAGTTAGCCAGCCGTTAGGTTATGTGGACACAAGATTAGACACTCTTAAAATAAAATAACAAGAACAAAATAAATATGCAAATCCCTTACTGAATACTTACCATGCTGGAATATTAAATCTAAGTACCCTAGTGTGGTATGGTGCACATTAGTGCACAAAATAAAATGTTTGTTTACAAACAAGTAACTATCATCCCAACACAATAAAGCAATTATTCCCTCTTATATCTAATCTTGTGTACCCAATTTGTGCACACGGCACTTAACTTAACACATAACACATTGAAGCTCTTTAATGCACACAACATTGCAATACAATTACATTGAAACACTTCACTACCAAACATAAACAAAAAACGTGGTCACGAGGGCACTATGGCACACACGTGACAGACACATTGTTATGCTCTCAAATATATTAAATAAAAAAAACACTAAAAATCACACAATAATATTACACTTCACTGAACTGAGGCACTTCGCACATGTGCTCGGGACACAGGCTGGTGCACTGGTATCTCATGTGTCATGCAATGTCTTGGCAGTTGTGCTGTCTGCGGGACGAACGGGCTGGCACTGACTGGTTCACATCAGTATTTCTCTGTACTTCTTAACATTTTGATCATTTATTTTGATATTCTTAAGACCCAAACAATATGTTATAATATTGATTTTGTGGCAGCCTCGAGGCTGCTAACCTGTGGGCAGAGCCTCTGAAATGTGTTTTTTTTATAATTTAGTTGTTTAACTGAAAAAACGAAATGCAAGAAACATTATGTGTGTATGTACAAGTGTCTGTTTCTCAGCAACTGTGTAACACAATTTTTTTTTAAGTAGAAAATTTTAATGTTAAGAAAATAATGTTACACTATCTACAAAGTTTCCAGGGAACATGCAGCACACCTTTATCTTTTTCGTTATTATTACTTGGCAAAATGTCAGGGTTAGTGCTTTAGAGTCCTACAGGTATGCATTGTTAATGAACAGACTACATGCCAGTTCAGTACACATCGACTGTTCACGGCAAACTGAGCATTCCTGAAAGCCCTGCCTAAGCTCTACTTGATGCACACTATTGTATTTTCAGCCACATGTAAAATGATCATTGCTATGGGTCTGCTCATTTTATTTATGTGTCAGCAAAGTGAAACTGTGCAATCACAGTATTTGGAAAGTAAATATTTCACATATTTGCTCATTTTTACATTTATATTCATTAAAAAAAGGTAAATATATAATTTTACCGGATTGAAAATCATTACCTAACATGTTTAATCCAATGTTAAGATATGGGACTACTTTCCTAGGCTCATGCTAGTCAGTGTGCCCATTATGAAGATAGGGGCAGTGACATTTTTCAAATGCTCAGCTAACTGTGAACAGCCTATAGTATAAAGTAACAAGACATGACATATGCACTATGTTCTTCTAAGGCTCAAATTAAAAGATGCATCATCCGAGCAAAGCAATTTGTTTTTGAGGATCTATGGTAAACTAAGCAATGTTGAAGTGTCTGTGTATTAAGTGCAGTTATTTTCCAGTCCAGATTAATTTTAAAGTCCTGTAAAACTTGGCAAACTAAAGTGTGCAATGAAGAAATGTAGTGAAATTAAATACAGCTAATCCTATAAACATGAAAAGTTTAGGAATTCACTGCCCGGCAAGTCAAACTACTGTACATTAAATTATGGATGGCTTTTCACAAAGACAACAGACAAACAAGAAATGCTGGCTGCTTTGTAGTATGTCAATGAACTTGTGAATTTTACAGTCTCACCTGCAGGCAAGTTGTTGCTCACTTATTATAGAGAAAAAAATTTAGAGATGGGCCGATACCACATTATGCAGATGCCAACTATACCGTGCAGGTTCTCAATTGCCGATGCTGCTGATTACAGCGATGCCGATGCCGGTTTCGATGAGCCCAATCATAATATCCAATTCACAATATCTGGAAATACTTTTTATTACTTACATTTAAGTATTCAGTTTTGTGAACAACTTAAGCATTAGTTGTCTTCAGCATAGAAATGAAATACAACACTAATTTTAATAATAAATGGTAAGATAGACACTCTAACTGGGCAAATAAGTGACTTAACATACGAGGAAAAACTGGATTCATTAACTTCAACCTTCAAAACTCCAGGCAATCTGATGCTGACTTTGATTTTAGATCTGATAAATATCTTATATAACTTCAAGATCATGTTTAAACCAACAGCATAAAGATGCCATTAAAAAGAAACTTATTGAAATCAATTTAAAAAAAAAACCATTAACTTGAAATTGAACGAAACTAATTTTATTTTTATTAATATTTTCGCTCAGTATTCCTTCGTCGGCCAAGCCATACTTAATCCTTTGATTAAAATGACAACAACTGATTTATTTACGACAATTTTTCGCAATAATCACTTGCCAAGTCTTATTCAAACTTTTGACACTAAGCAAATTGGCAGTCGACAGTTTCGAATAAGAATTATGCTCATAAAATCTAGTGTATTTGTTTTAAATTTCCATTTCAGTGACAATAGTGTCATATAATGTGTGATTCGTTTCCATTATCACCAACCGATGAATGCAGTAAAAACGTAAGAAGAATATAACACAAAACATTTATGCCGGATGTAAACAAAAATACTATCGATGGCATGAGTTGTCTATTAACTGCAGTGTTTTGCATTTACGTAGTGTCCAAAAACGAATGATGCACGCAATCTTTGGCGAATGTACAAACAGGAAATAGGGTAAAATGCAAAGAATGAGAACAAATCATCGAAAAACAATTGTTCCGAATATATATTGGGTTCTGGACAGAATATATTATTGATGGATGTGGTAAATTAATGCTTTCCGAGATGTAGCATGCCAAGCTATTTAACATTAACCAGTTAATAATAATCGGCAAATGTTCCGATGCCGATGGTCGTGATACCAGCCGGTTGATTGATATCAGCATCGGCCCAGCTCTACGAAAAGTGTCTACAAAGTTGTTTCTGATGTTTTATCGAAGGAAGACATCCCGAAGTGCATACTTACGTAAAGAACCAAATTGATGGCTGTAGGACCCTTGATAACGAGATCCTCCATATCTTGCATTGGGTGGTTGTACACACCTTTCACTCCACCGAAGTCATACTCCCCATTACGATCCTCGTGGCTGCCAAAAACAATAATTAAATTAAGATAAATTCGTCTAATTTTCTGTACAATTCAAAAACTCTACGAAAACCGAACTTTTAATAATATTTGCCTTATGAATTTGGCAATTTACATAATGGTGCGATATATTTACTAACAACTTCTTACACTTTGTAAATGTGAGGAATAAGAGTGATAATAATACTGGTAATTTACAAGAAGGATTGGCAGTATTAACGAGTGTTCATGGAGTACCAATGAAATAAAGATTCCTAGACTAGTTTGTTTGAAAAAATGTTAGAAGTTTTTTAATTGGAAAAATAATCCAATATTGGAGTTTAAGGGCTCTGCCTGGCTGGTAGAGCCCTACTAACAAACCTCTGCCAGCCAGGCAGATATTTGGTAGAAAATATGTGAGTAAAAAATGATAGCATATTTTGTCATTGTGCCTAAATATGAAAATCATTAAAGAAATATTTTGTACCCAAATACAAGTTTGGAGTTCTCATTTCAGCTGCAAGGATTACCTATTTTTCTGGAATGTATATAGTTAAACTGTTTACTTTCTTTCAGAATCAATTTTAGATGCAAAATTTTCTTTACAGAAACTTTACAGTTGTCTTTCAACACACATTGAATTTTTATTTTTATGAGCAAGCCGCAAAAATATAGGGTCACCGCTTAACATCATGTCATGAAATGTGTCACAGTCCTGGTATCAAATGGACATAAATTATATACAAAGGCACAGTAAAGTAAGCACTTTTATAATCTACCTTTGAAAAATGTCGCTACCTTTACATATATTTTAACGGGTACAGTGAGTGCATGTGCCCAGTAAAGTTGGTAACTACGGAGAGAAAATAGTTCCGATATTTAACATTCAATTAGAAGTATGAGGTAAACATTTGTGATTACTGAAATTATTTCTTTTACATTCTTGTTGTTTAATACATGCATGTATAAGAATTTGCAAATTTGTAAACCATTTAATATGCTAATAATTTCACAGTTTCACTTGACCGATGAATAAATAAAGTGATCAGGTCCATAGCAATGTTAATTGTACATATGGTGGAAAAGTACACTTTGTGCAAACAAGTAGATCTTAAGCAGGGCTTTCAAAAGTGCTCATTTTACCGTGAACAGTCTTTAACAAGATGTCCACATGGTAAGGTCATTTCTATAGAAATGTACACATGGACACCAAGAACATTCGGCGCAGGACTGTTACCATGTATGGTCTGAATATAGGCAACCCTTTTGACAAAATGAAAGATGCAAATATTTGCAGTAGTGGTATGTTTGCATGCTAGTCTTGAACCATGTATAGCAATATTGTGAATTCACGTTTAAGGGCTAGAACTGAACTGATTGTGCATGTGGCCGTGTGTCCTAGATCAAGGTCACCAGCATCTTTGATGCACTGGTGACTGTTGTTTTTTGCTCTGGCATGCTCCATTGTTTACACCTTGTTATGTTACTTTTAGAGTAAAAAGTTTTAACTGAATCATAAATAAACTGCCATTAAAACTGAAAGTTAAAATATTGCTTTAATGTGATTCACTAATATTGTGTATTTGCTACTCGTAAATTATGGTAGTTGGTTAAAACCAGTGAATATGAATGTTTGACCATCAGTGGAACCTACAGAATAAGTCCGAGACAAAATAATGTTATGGTTTTACTTGGACGGTGCATGAATAAAGTGATCAGGCCCATAGTAATGCTTATTTTACATATGTTGGAAAAATACCAATAGTGCATACAAGTAAATATTATGCAGGACTTTCGCAAGTTTTCAGTTAACAGCGAACAGCATGTACTGTTATATCTATAACAACTACATCGTGAACAACAAAGCTATGAATAAGATGACACTAACTACTGCTTGTTGAGGAAGTAATGGCCACTTTCATCTGCCATGGAAATTATGTTGTAGGAGGCCTCCTTCTCTGCCACATGGATGTTCGTGCTGCCTTTCGGGATGACGCCAACCTTCACGTAACCTACAGACAGTTGTCACTCGGGTGAGCTTCCATGTGTAAGTATAGTCATTCACAGTCAGCTGGGACATTCTGTAAGCATCTCGTGCAAAATTTTATGACTACTAATAAAAAAGTTATTTGGTAAATAAGCCTAAATTTTAGTCCCTTCAGAAAGTTCATAAAAGAGTTTTACTGTACCTAACCTTCTGTATCTTTATCAGTCACTCAATTTCGACCTGAAAACAATATAAAATAATTCACTATATATTTTTTGACAAGTAGGAATACACACTGACACATGATAGGTTCAGGTTCATATTGATAATTGCTACATCTCATCTCAAAGTGGCTACTTTGTTAGTGTCTGTCGGATGACACTTTCGGGAGTGACTTGCATCTCGTTTACTGCCGGACAGAGACTCGACCTGTATACAGAGTGGGCAGTGTCGGCTCCCGACTGGGCACAAAGCCATTCACTGGTTTGGCTTTGGGCCTGTTGACAGGCTTAGGTGCCGGTGGATTACTCAGTCCTGTGCTAGGGTGGCTTACCAGTGCTGTTGGCTGGCTGGCGGAGGTGCTGCTGGTGTATCCGGACTTCCCCCACGACTTCTGCTGTGACTGGAACTCCAACTGCAGCTGTTGAAGGACCTCGGCGGGCTGGGGTAGCATCGGGTTTTAAACCTATAGGCAGGCTGCTCCTACTGGAACCTTCTCTGCCCTGTTAAAGGCGACGATGATAGGGTAAACAGGACCTGAAAATTTCCAGGGAGGCTGAAACAAAGACGTGGTGGGTGCCAGGGGGGGGGGGGGGGTTAGTCCTTACCAACTGGGTTGGGTGCAACCCCAGGTAAACTGGTAGGCAGTAGTTATCTGTTATTCCCTAATGTCCTTCCCACCCCTGGTGAAGGGTTTTAGGTGCAAGTACCTGGGTCCGGGAGATAGGAGCAGGCGATGTTCTTTCCCTATCTAAACATGTTCTGCCATCTAGGTACACTAGGATGACGCCCAGTAAAACATTATTCCTCAACCAGCAACACAAATGGTGCGGTGGTTGAAGGGCAGGTTCCCTCAGAGGCACTTCAATAGCTTCGACGGATGAGCCCCTTGAGCGCACAGGTCCGAGCCAGAGCCAACCAAGCACTCCCTCCAGCACCACAAACGGTGTGGTAGATGGATGTGAGGTGGTCTAGCGACTTATCCTCTCAAGTAGGGGTATGACTAGTGATTATGTCTCTACCATTCGATACAACGCGTGTACTGAATGGGTGGTCGTCGAATGGTGTGTGTTTTGATGTACAAGTTCCCCCGTATGGAAGAACACTTAGTCCTACCCTAAGTGGCAACTGGTATTGACAAATCCAGTCTCCTGCTCCACTCTGCGAGATGTAGGTTTTTACAATGATAATCTGAGCGAACTGAAGGGAAAGTGAGAGAGTAGTTAGGTTAATGTTTGGTTTATTGCTTGAGGAATAAGACATGGTGGCTTGTACTATCTCATATCTTCCCAGGATTGATCGAAAGTAGTAAAATATGCTGTCCAAGTGAAGGGAACCTGGTTCTAATCTGGCTGGAGGCAGTTTCAACTAGGTAGCTAAAGACAACTTTCCCTGTCTAACTGTGTGTGCGTGCCCTGATGGGGCTTAGGGTGCCCACATCCTGAAGGCCGTGTGGGGTTGTCATTACCAGGGGCAAGCGACTAAGGGTGGCAGACATCTTCTAGAACTTTGCAGGGTGTAGGGCTTCAGAAGTACTGCTGCAGGTGGCGGTGAGCTGTAGATACTATGGTGGTAAAACGGTAGCTCATCAGGACTTATGGCGAACTGGCACGGTGGAGCTATCTGTCCAGTTGATGAGGCTCGAAGATGAGCCGATGAACAACTTCGGTGGAGTAGGTCAGGGAGCTCCATCAGGCGAGCATGGTGGAGCTAGCTGCCAAGTTGGTGTCGTGGCTCTCAGAAGAGCCGAGGAACAGCTGACATCTCCATCCTCTGCACAGACATATATTCTGCTTCGACTGAGTGCAGACCAGGCTGGTGAGGAGGGGTGCTATGCATACACATTTTGGGAGGAGGTAAGGGCGGCCATTGTTTCCATGCAAACTATCTCGGTTCGCTTTCGAACTTCTTCGGATTTGCGGTGGGTGTCGATTACTGATAATCAATTGTTATCAACTTCACGAGTAGAAGCAGCAAATTGCATGGCTTACTGGCCGGTGGTATTGCTGAAACATAGAACTATGAAACATCTGTAATAATCCCTGGTCCAGGGAAAATCTTGTAGCTGCTCCAGTAGTAATTCTACGTTTCCAAACTCCCATTCATTATTGCTTGTAGAGCAGCGCATATATGAAGCGAAGTCGTTAATTGAAATAGCCAGTAAGCATCACGCATCAATCCCCCCCCCCCTCTCCAGGCCTGACAAGACTAAGATTGTTCTTCAGAGTTCCATAGGGTGGTGTTCTCTCCGAGATGATGTACTGTCATCCATTGAAGATGGTTCATCCTCTCCGAGACAATGTAGAACTGTCGTCCCTTCGAAGGTTGTAATAGTAGCGGTTGCTCTTCTGGTCTGTTCTTTACTCTATGCGCCGGAGTACTTGATAAAGAATGCAGCACATGCCATGAATCATCTCCAGCTGGTTGGTGGCTGACTAGCTCTCTCTCTCTCTCGCTCATACTAGTCAGCTGGCAGGTGGCAGGGGGAATGACCACTGGTGGTTGCTCCTCTAACATGTTTAAAATTGGCCACCTCATTTTTGAATTTCAAATTCAAAATTAAGAAATATATTGTACACAGATCGGCCTTTGGATACCGAACAGGATGGATGTGCTGGCAGTGCGCGCGTGGTAAACACAGTCGTCCATTCGCGGTTGTGTGCGTATTTCTGTGCGGTCAGCGCTATGAGAGTGTCTGGACGGAGACTGTACACTTGCAGCCGTTGAAGTAGCGCACGACGACTGCTGACAATGGTGACAGCGGCATGCTGGCCGAGTCAGCAGTGTTGCCGGCCTGCCGGCCTTCAAGCAGTGGTAAGTGGTTGGACGGCCTATGTTCTGACACAGAATAAGGCAGAATACAGAGTAAAATCCAAGACTCAAGGATACAAAAGTGAAACATATGTGCATGGAAAGTCTATGTGCCTCGTGCGCAATATCAAATATACTGTGTTATGTTTTATTTGTAACTGAGTGACTTTGCGATAGAGAGACTTTGTGATTGAGTGGACTTTGTGATTTGAGTAACTTTATAATTTATATGTCCTGGTGATTGAGTAACTTTGTGTAGCACTTTGTTGCTATATATTTTAAGTGTGAGTGAATGCCGAAACTGCGACAATGAATTAAACTGAGTGGTGTACTCGTTTCACTGAAGAGCCCGCCAAATGGCATGGAAGTAAACTGGACAGACACGCTGAGTTAGTTAAACTAGCCTCAACAATCTCAAAGGCAAGAGCAATTTATTCATTGAATTTTCTAATGGACAGTGAAACTGACTGGACACAAGTCAAGAAACCTAGGAAAGCGATCATTGATTGGATGACAGTAGCTTACCCATTAATTCAAGGACAGCCTGCTGAGGAAATATGCAAAATAATATATCAGTACTATGAAGAAAACATGGAACATGCAGCAGGCCTGGAAATTGGAGGAGCTCTGGGGGACATGAAGGAGTTCTCGGCCGAGGCGGACACCCTCTTTGGTAGACTCCTATATTGCTGGACTTTGGAAGAAAAGAATGTAAATTAAGAAAATGCAAATTACATACTTCCAAAGGTATTCTTACTAAAGTCTTATTACGACAGGATGACACAAAGGAATGCTTTTCTTCTTGACTATGCCAAAGGATTGGAGTACAGTATGAATCAAAGGATGAGACCAGAGGTGGTAATTGAGAAAACAGAAACACCTAAACCGTCCTTCGCTCAAATAACGATGGCGGTTAAGAAACTTGCACAAGAGGTAAAACCATCTAAGAAAATTATCCTGGTATATTCAGAAAAGTATAGTCAAACAGGCAAAAAGACAAAGAAGACGATTCAATAGAAGGTAAACCCTGTTGAAGAAGGATGGAAAGTGAAGAACTTTAGAAGAGTATGTGGTGGAGGTATTCTCATAGAAGCAGGTGATGAAGCCACCATAATTATAATCAAAACGAGCGACAAGCTGAAAAATTTGGGATTTCTACTTGATGAACCAAAGAAAAAAGGACCCAAGGTAATAGTCTAAGACATTTCAAGAAGGATAGTGAAGAATTACTGACAAAGGTGTGGAAACGAAATCTTGAAGACAAGGGTATAAAGAGCGAGGAATTTCTGAAGGGAGCGTCAGTCTGACTAAGAACTGGAAGAAATGAAGAAATAGTGAACGTGGTGATAGAATTGCACAGCAAGTGCAGAAATGTTCTAAAGGCACAAGGAACTGTGTATATTATATGTGGCATGTAAAGTGAGAGACTTTGTGGTTCCACTCACACTCAGATGCTACAAATGCCAACAATATGGGTATAAAGGTAAATACTGTAAAGGACAAGAAAGATTTCTACCTGTGGTCAGGAAGGACATAAGTATTCTGAAAAGGATAAATGTAAAGGTAACAAAGAAAATCCCAGCTGTGCTTATTGCTTAAAGGATAATAAAGACCATAACCACACATTTGATTTGAAAAAGTGTCCACATTGTGAACGAGCATTTAATGCGGAGCTGGAAAGGATCGATTATGGCGAAGCATGAATCAGCTAAGATCTAAAATCACCATTGGGCAGATAAACCTGCAAAGATCTGCAGTGGCAACATCGGAAATAGTGATCGTAGCTAAAGAAAGAAACATTGACATAGTCCTCATGCAACAGCCATACATCCTACATGGGAAGATAATTGGGTTACCTGGAACAGCTTTCTCAATAAGTGACAGTCCAATGGCAGCTATATAGATTAAATCTGAAACTCTAAGTACTATGACTATGGATACTATGTAAAACAGCCATCACATCTGTATTCTAATTAGAATGGGACAACAGAATGTCTACTTAGCCAGTTCCTACTTCCAGTACTCTTGGAGAAGTGGGACGAAATTATAAGAATACTTGAAAGGGAACGACTTTTAATAGGAGCTGATGTGAATGCCAAGTCAGAAATGTGGCACTCGCCTATGACAGATCTCTATTTATTGACGAACGATCTCCATGTCGTGAACATACATGGGACCCTTCCAATGTATGTCTCTCCTGCTTATGGTACTGAATCCTACCTGGATGTGATGGTTGTAACTAGAAAGGTAGCCAGGCTGGTTACAAATTGGATTATCATGGAAGACTCGACCAGTGATCATAGGCTAATTATTTATGAGCTGAATATGACAACACGACAATATGCTGAAGATAGAATTGGTCGAACAATATTTATTCATCGAGGGGCAGACTGGAAAAGGTTCGACGAAGTGCTGATGAATAAACTTAATCAGTATTGCGAAGCCCACTTGAAAGATCCAGACCAATGTGCAAATGCAATTACAAAGCTGATCGAGGATGTATTCAAGGAAACATCGAGAATATCAGAAGCTGGCATTCCACTAAATCGATGGTGGGGTGATTAACTGGAAAGTATGAGAAAGCAGGTTTGGAAAATTCGGAGGAAACTGAAACTGCAAAGAGATCCTCGACGAAGAGTAGAAGTGCTGGAAGAATATAGAGTCCAACGAAAGAACTACGCAATAATGTCGAAAGAAAAGAAACAGACATCCTGGAGAAGCTATGTAACAGAAAAAGGAAATAAAGACCCACTGGGGCTCGTATACAAGATCTTTGCAAACAAGCTCAAGTATAACCAAGTCATGAAAAGCCTTAAAATCCAGAACAGGAACATTATCGATCAGCAGGAGAATAAAGAATAACTTGTCAATGCACTGTTACCAGATGATACTGTGAAAGATAAATAAGAAATTCATCAAATGAAGAGACAGAAGATACGTGTGTTGCCAGACACTCCTCCCACTACTGAATTCACTATAAAAGAACTGGATAAAGTTATTAAGGAGTTAAAAAACACGAAAGCTCCAGAACATGATGAAATCACTGCTGAAATAATGAGGAGAGTCTATCCTCGGATTAAACTCGATCTGTTGTAGTTAATGAATGACTGCCTACAAAGTGGCTCTTTTCCTAATATTTGGAAACAAGGCATATTGAGAATTCTCTATAACGGAGGCAATAAAGATCCAACATTAGCTAAGTCATACCGTCCTTTAACCCTGTTGCCAATCATGGGGAAAATGTTAGAAAAACTCGTCAATATGAGATTGATAAGCTTCCTTGAAGCTACACAAGGGCTCCATGAAAAACAATATGGGTTTAGAAAAGGGCGAGGTACCGAGAAGGCAGTCATGGATGTGGTTGAAAAGGTGAACTCAAGCAGACAATCCTATGTATTAGGAATTTTCCTGGATATCAGTGGTGCATTCGACAATGTGTGGTGGCCAGAGGTGCTCTGGCAACTCAGAGATAAGGAATGCCCAAGAAAAATTTACAGCATTATTATTAATTATTTTGAAGAAAGGTACAGCTAGTATGAAGTAAACTATGTGACAGTGAGGAAAAAACTCTCAGAGGGATGTCCCCGGGGATAGGTCCTTTGACCGATCCTATGGAACATTGTTTGTTACACTACTTCGGCTGCAGCTGCCAGAAGACTGGGATCTTTGCATATGCAGACAATGCATTGCTCTTAATTCCAGCCTGGAGTTGCACTGAAATTGAAACCAAAGCTGATAAAATACTGAAAACGATTGAGAGCTAGGGTAGATGTGTAAAGTTACAATTTTCAGTGGAGAAGACCAACTTAATGTTTCTTAAAGGAAGCTTAAAGAGATCGCCTGTGATCCATTTAAAGGACAGACCACTACATCCACAGAGCAAAGTGAAGTACCTAGGTATCATCTTGGATAGAAAACTTTGCTTCCAGGAACACATTAGGTACTTTATGGATAAAGCAGTGAATCTATTAATTAAATGAGGGCAATCTCAGCATCATCAAGGGGACTTCAGTTCAGGACAATGATGACACTTACAAGAGTGTATTCCTAGGAATCTCCCTTTTTGGAGCTAGTGTGTGGTATAGGAAAGCAAGACTGGTACATAGTCAGAGATTATTGCTAGAGACACATAGAGCTGCATTACTAGCCATTACAAAGCCTTACATGAGAACATCAACTGAAGCACTACAGGTGATCGATGGAGCAATCCCACTGGATTTGCTTGTAGAAGACGATGACAACTAAAGCAAGAAACTCAAGGAAGATCTGCAATGAAGATCATGAAGAAAGAAGCCAACTATCCCTCTGGCAGGAAAGGTGGGTCAATTCGGAGAAGGGCAGAGTCACTTATAGAATCTTTCCAAACATAATGGATAGATATAGCCAGCACTGGACTGTTACATATCATCATCTCTCACAGTTACTAACTGGACATGAAAACTATAATGCAAAATTAGATGGATTAAATTTAGTTGACTCTCCCTTCTGCCGAATCTGTCAGGTAGAATATACTCCGAACATGTACTTAAAGAATGTCCAAGAATAGAACATATAAGAATTGAACTTTGTAGGAAGCTTGAAATATAACAAAATGAAATAGATTTTAGGAATATCATGGCAAATAGAAAAACTGCCAAGACAATGGAAGAGTTTGAAAGAAAGATAAGCAAACGTCTGGAAGAATTCGAAGAATGAATTCGAGAAAACCCACACGAGTTCGTGAATGATTCTCTTCCATAGATAGATAGAGGTTTCCATTACCTGATTAAAGAAAAAAAAAATACTATACAGGAAGTGACACTGTAAAACCGCTATAAAAACATTGTGGTGGGAGCGGCTCCACCACATAGCTTGGGTGTTCCCAATGCACATAGAAAGAACTTAGAAAGGAAACATCAGAAGGTGACTTATGAGTTGGGAGGCCTTGCCTCCCACTCGGAAAAACCCCTAAAAGATATACTGAAGATCAAAGAAACGAAAAAGGACATGAGAAATCGGAATAGCAATGACGAAGTCAAGTGAATAGGAAAGTAATCAGGACGATGAAGAATTAGGCAATGTATAATGAGAAAGAGTAATGGTATGGCAAGGTTCCAGACTAACAGACCGGTTATGGGGAGGGGGGGGGGGGGGGTCGAAAAGGAGTCAACAGGCCCCCCTCTCCGCTGACAGTTCCAAAACTGATGGCTAGAATTGAAATATATATAATCTAAGTAGTAGTAGTTGAGTGCCACAATCTAGGCATAATATAATTATCAATAGAATATAATGTCAAGACATTGACCACCAAGCTGCTAGGGGAGTCAGGGTGGAATACAGGAAAACCACACCACTCTCGCCTTCCAGGCAACTTGGTGTAGATAGTTGTAATATTATGTAAAATTGTGATCCATAAAGGCCTTAATGAGAAAATAAAGTATCAAAATAAAAAGGTAAAAATAAGGAACATCCAATACCATACCCCTGTATTACCCAGAAAGGGCACAGGTATGGGGGTGATAAGAAAATCGCATGACCCGCCTTGGCTGGCTACGGAAAAAAAAATGTGATATATATATATATATATATATATATATATATATATATATATATATAGTGCTCAATTTGTGCTGATTTGTGCCCAAGTTTCTGAATTTGTGCTGATCAAATATGCCTAATATTCCACTTTTATTTTGGTGTACAACTTGACATCAAGTTAGCCTCCGCTCATGGAAATAATTGGTTCTCGTCAATCACTCTATATGCCAATAATTTGTGCACAATTTGTGCTGCATATAGCCGAAGTTTTAATATTTGTGCTCTCAAAATAAAATAAAAAATGTTATAGCTCATTAACTGTTCGGTGGCCAACTTGACATCAAGTTAGCCAATGCTCACGGAAATAACTGTTTCTCGCGAATCACTCATATGCCTATCATTAGTGCTCAATTTGTGCTGGTTATGGCTGGAGTTTCAATATTTGTGCTAGCAAGATAGAAAAGTGAAAATTATTTCTGAGGAAACTCCAAGCTTCGCTGATGTGTGACCTCTTCGTGGTCACCACCTACAAAAAATAGCTGGTGTGCCTCGAATCACTGTTTTGGGGATTAAATCCCCTGCTGGTGCTGAGGAGTCTGGCTCAATACATAATTTTTTTGCTATACTTGAATAGTAATTTTATTTGCGATCCTTAAATTGTCATTCCACCAAGGGACTACTACGGAACTAGTATAGCACTTTCTGCGGGAATGTGATTCCCCTTATTTTGACACTACTTGGAGCCATGTCGCACTCCAGATTCGGCCACGAGGCCTGTCGACATCGCGCACATCGGAAAGCTGTGGGAATAAGTGGCGCCGGTTATCCCAGAGTTCTCTCCAATCACTGTTGCATCTAACAGTCGTGACTTCACTGGACACACTCGTTTAGGCCACATATCTATTCATCACGAGTGTTTACCGCTTGTGATGAATGTTAGATATTGTGACCCGCAGTCACGAGTTACAAGGTGCAAAAAAAGTGTAAACGCCATTCTTGTCGACCTGCACTAATCGATACCACGACCTAATGTCGATCGGTCGAGTGTTGCTGTGTGTTTAATGCGCCTGCGCTGGAACAAACGGGCACAGGGGATATGTGGACATCAGGAACACGTCAAAAAGCAAATATGTTTGATGTGTGCAGAGAGCACATTGGTTTCAGGCTACAGAGATGGTGCTTTACACTCTTAGCACTGGCACAGTGTATGATAAATTATGGTGTAATTCTACAGTCTGAATATCAGAAGGGCCTATCACTAATATCATAACAGGTTTATATATATAAGAAATGAAGTATTGGGCAGTACTATGCCAGTGGCAAGACAATATTGTGAGATTATGTTGTCGTGAACACCGGCAACATAATGTAAACATTGACCATGCAGGTTTTTTTAACGATACTGATCATCTAAGTATATAAAAGCTGCAAATATGAGAACTTTGCTTATGATCACTGAAAATACATTATTAAAATTAGTGAAGTGTGATATAATACTCCAAATGAGACAATTCATTTTGCCTGCAATCAAAAGCAGAAACTGTGTGTTGTGAACACAGTAAGGCCATAATGTTACTGTTAAATCGCCACTTAGCGGCATAACAAATATTTATTTTATTTTAATATTAGAGCTTTTAAGGGTTAAATGAAAATGTTCTTGTGTTATGTTTTGTCATTTGAAGTCACCTCTGTGCGTCACACATTTAAGTATGTGTAAAGAATTAAAATATAATTGTTTTTCATAAGTTAAACTGGATGAGCTGGTCAATGAGGATGTAGCACACCCGACACGAAGAGAGTAGCGTGGTAACCTCGGTGTTGTGTGGACGCACGTCGTCGCATTCTCCCCGGACCTTCATCCAGTTTATATTTATCATGTTGAATATCAATAATCAAACTTTGTTATGGAACCATAAAGAGTTTATTATCCGAGGAGAGTGCCACACAGCAACCCAGCACATCTTTTATACATCTGGGACTTCACTTTTCACTTAACCATTGTTGACTTCACGCCATTTTAACAGTAAAAATGTGCTCCGACTTGATAGGAGCTATGTTCGTATAAGTGCATCAGACGAGGAAGCAAGTTAAATAAATCGAGTATGTTTGAAAGTTCGGTGTCCGATTTATTTGCTCAGATCGCCTCACTATCTCTTAACCTAAAATATGTGTTGGTAACGGCGTGGGATAGCCGGAACAATTCCTCAAAGATTAGAATAAGCATGTAGAGGAAGATTAGATAGCCTCTACAAGACCAGGCAAATGATTGATAAAGTTTTACCGTTCTTCACTACATCTATAAAGATGTCTGCACATATGAGGTCAAGACCCAATGCATTACTTAATGGTCTACACTGAGGGAAGCACTGGCGCCCGCCCAGACATAACCTATAACAGCCATCACCATAATCATTCTCCAGGTGATGAAAAGAAGCCATACGTCAAGTGGCGTCACAACTAGTGTGTATTTAACTGCAATGGCGAACTGTGAAACACTGTATTTGTCTTTTTGTAAGTAGCACTGCAACGTACATCAAGTAGCACCGCAACAAAAGTACATCTTAAGTTAACAGTGAACTTTGGCAAGTGAAAATTTAGTGTACTCATGTTTTTCATCCAAATTCTTAATGTTCCTGTTCCTTTTCAAATTGTTCCTTGACCGCATGTTCTCACACACTACGCCATGCTTACGAGATAGTTTCCGATTGAACAATTTGGTTCCCTTATTTTTGCTATTGGCAAAACCTTACCCTTATGGACAGTCATAGCGTAAAGTGGGAAGAAAATCAATTCCAAGAAAATCGCAAGAAAACAAGAAAATAAATTCGGCGGCAAAAGTTCATCATTGTTCAAGTACAAAAAGGGATCCACCGTCTTGGAGCAGAAAGTGCCTTGTGAAGTCAGCCTACAATGCCATCTTGATGCACATCTTCTTAGCTGAGGGGAGTGAGACACCTGCTGCCCCCCTCCATCCACGCCACGATGAGCTGGCATGTGAGTGATTACTGTGGACTGCACGGCTACATGGCACGGTGAAGAGTGTAAATGAGAGGAGAGATGTCGTCTGCACCACAACCACATCACGCCTACCATTGCAGATACTAGAACTGGCGAATGACCAACTTCGAACCAACAGCGTTGTGTGCAAAATGCTTACGTCGCACTCCAAATCCGAATCGACCGCTTATTGACATTTCAGGAAGGCGAATGTGTTTACCAGGATCGGATGCAACAAGAACAGAAACGTGCCAACCTGGCACTTAGTGACGGATTATTTTCCCGCACTATTTCCGGAAATCAACAGGGTGTCTGCAAGCATTGTCTACGCCCTTCACAGGCAAAAGGTTTCGTCAACTCAGTGTGCCCACCAACAACTTGCACATGTGCACCTATCGACATAAATCTAGCCACGATAAACAACACATTTTTTAACAAATTGCATAAGTGTGCAAACATAATCTGGGATTCACATTATCCGAATGTTCTGTTACCTGCTCTTATTCGCGGTTGCTCGCGATGTGGTTGCTCGCCGGGCTGGTCTTTCGATCGCATTTGCCAAATGGGGTCCCCATTTCGTATCTGTCTACCACATTCAGTGGTTTCTGACTCAAACACTGTAGACACAGTGGTGCCTGAACACCGTGCTGCATATGGCCAGCCATGGTGACTTAACAACACTACCATGTGAGCACAGAAGCACGAGAGTGGAAGCACGGTATACGGAAGCTCGGGAACGGAAGCATAATGTAGGAGTATCACGGGAGCGTGGCAGTCCTGCACGACGTGGGCACGGGTCAATGGACTGTGGGCTCTCAGCTGTTCCGCATAGCGTGCGGCGGAGAGCGTGGGGGGAGGAGTGGCCAGATGTCTCTCCTTCTTCTCGTTTCTCCTCCCTCTATGCGGCATGGTACGATACAGATCGCAGAGGAGATTGGCGCACTCGACTCAGCCTGTATCCTTTGTCCTGTTGCTGTAACGTCATTCCACTGTCCAAGATGGTGGCTCCTCACCACTTTCTCGCCACAACCCACTTGTGCTGAAGTAATGGTGGCATCAATCTGTTTTGATGCACTTTCCCCGCTGATCACGTGCGTCCTTCCTGGTATCATTGTGGGTGTCTAGGAGGCATCTGGATGGTGTTACCTGCCGTGTTGGTCGTCTGGTTGACCATGCCGTTCTCTCATTATGGGTAAATCCAGGGAAAGTGCAGTAAAATGCAGGAAAATTTCGGAAAAATTTGGAAAAATTATTTTGGCATGGGAAAATTGTAGGAATTTTTTTTTCAGATTCTAAGAAAAGGATTTGCACCACAGTTGGGTGACATTTCACGTTAGTCAAGGTGTTGGAATTGCGGTAGAAACTGCCACAAGTTCGGGCAAGAAATTTTACATTTGTCTAATTCACAGAAGACTGGCAACTAGTGCCAAGGTGTTGGTCAATAAGGATATTGGTTAGGTGAGGAGCGGTGACTATAGTTTTGAATCACGGTGAAGATAATTACCCAGGGTGCCAGATATTGTCGGGTTGACAATATCGTGAAGTCGGAGAGCAGCTGCAGAATCATTCCTCAGGACTGTTCGGCTGACGACCATCGGCAAATCCTCCAAGTGCAATTGTTGTCTCTTCGTAGAATGAAATTAATATTGATTGACTGAATTCCTTAATTGTTGCATTGCGGGATATCTGGGCTCCCCACACACCCATACAAAGCACTGTTACTTGTTATACCGACTCATAACCATTCCAAAAATACTTGCACAGTAAATTACACTTAAAGCAAATTGATGGGAGAAGGTCCATACCTTATATGCCTTGCAGCGAACTGGAAATAAACCACACGTGGTATCTCGTCACTGCTGCGATTTATTCAGTTACATTCTTGCATACCAGTAGGGGAAAACTTACATTTGGTGCTACTTATGGACACGTCAGCTCAGGTGATACTGTGAAAAGACTTGTGGTCACATAAAATTAATTAAGTGCAATTTAAGTCTACCCAGGCGATGCAAGCATTGGGTAGGTGCGAGGGGTGGTGAGGTCTCTGGCAGCTGAAAACAAAAAGGATCCGGTATATTAAATAACTATTGTAGTGAAATGACTAGTCCAACATGGTGATGACTGCCTGAGCTTGCGAAACACGAACCCCGAAATGCGTGGCTCACCACTTGCAAAGACGAATGACTACTGAACTTTATTTGTGCTGTGTGCCTGCCTACTTGGCGGGATGAAACGCCGCGCCGCACAACTTCCTTGCACACAACATTTGCAAATTGGACATGTACCCTGCATGCCGGTTGTTACACATTGTTTATAAAATTAACCATGTAAATGATTTTCATTATAACAAAACATTGCACTGCATAGATGATTTTGAGATGAAAAACATGTGAATGAACCTCACAGAAAATTACAAAAAGACACTTCGAAAACACTGACGGCTTTAGAGCTGCGAAGGTAGGCATCTTTATTAGTTGTGCACCCTTGCATAAATTTACCTTGCCCTTTAATTGCACAAATTATTTAAAAAGAAATTTTACTGGGTATACTTTCAGATTCCTGCGCCACACACACGTGGTCACAGCTCACTCTGCTATGCACCTAAATCGTCCGTTGCTACACTTCACTGCATTTGTGCTCGTAGAACACGTACACACACTGCATTACGGAACCTGGTGCGCGGGAAAACGGGGTAAGGAGCAGGGGAACGTGGGCCCACGTCAGTTTGTTATAATTGAACTAGTAGTAATGTGAACTAGTAGTGAGATTGCGTTATCTCTGGATCAAATTAGAAAATGCTCAGATTTATGGCATAAAACTTGTTGCAATTGGGTAATGTGTACAACCCAGATATTTGAATGTTGAAAAGAGAACCCAGTTGAGGGCTTTTAAACTGTGTACATTATATGTAATTTTCGTGAGTTGTCAGTTTGCTAAGAGGGAAAATGATGTGATGCTATATCCTGGGTGACTCATTTTATAGGCACAGAAGCTTGGGCATTAAGATTGTTCCTTTGTCTATATCTGATTCCAGGTCTAGACTTTAAAATCATAGTTTTTGTTTCCTATGAAGGTAAACTTCAGGAATATATTATTTGACGTGTGGCAATTTGACCCCTTCCACCTTAGCACGTTTGCCCGCCGCACCAGGTTCTGTAACACAGTGTGTGTGTGTGTGTGTGTGTGTGTGTGTGTGTGTGTGTGTGTGTGTGTGTGTGTGTGGCGCGCGCACGCGCGCGCTCTGCGAGTGGAAGTGCAGTGAAGTGTGGCAAGGAACGACACAGGTGCAGAGTAGAGGGATCTCGACCACATGCGCATACGCAGGAATTCGAAAATAGACCCAGTGAAATTTCTGTTTGAAATTTCTGTTATTTAATTTGGGCAATAAAAGGGCAAGGTAAGTTCATGCAAGGGGACACGACTAATAAAGATGCCTGTCTTCGTAGCCCTAAAGCCCTCGGTGTTTTCGAAGTGCCTTTTTGTAATTTTCTGTAATGTTCATTCATGTATTTTTTTTTTCATCTCCACCTCATCCACACAATGCAATTTTTCGGTATAATGATTAATATTGACAGGGTTAGTTTTATAAGCAACATATAAAAACCGGCATGCAGGGTACATGTCCGATTTGCAAATGTTGTGTGCAAGGAAGTAGTGCAGCTCGGGGTGCCAGCCTACCAAGCCGGCCAGCAGGCCACACAGAGAAAGTCAGTAGTCGTTTGTATTTGTGAGGGGTCTGCGCGTCACGTCAGGGCTCGTGTTTCGCAGACTTGGACAGCCATCACCATGTTGGACTAATAATTTCACAGAAATAGTTTCTTTAGCATACCAGTACCTTTTTAGTATATTAGCAGCCCGAGATTCCACCGCCCCTCGCACCTACCCAGTGCTTGCATCGCCTGAATAGGCTTAAATTGTACTTAAATTATTTCATATGACCACATGTCGTTTGCACAATATAACCCGATCTGACGGGTTCGTAAGCAGCACCCAATGTAAGCTTTTCACGAAGCGAATGTAATCGGGTATTGAATAAATCTTCAATATTCTTTAATTTACCGAGTTATCTAAATAAATTGAAAAACATATAACAGGTAGCTTATATGCGACAGATTTGCACAGTAAACCCTCACAAATATTCAGTAAAAAATAATAAATCACACTTTACACATACTATACAAGTAACTAGAATCCATACACAATAAACCTATACAACAATAGAATGATACAGAAAAAAGCAATTATTTTTCTCATTGCAACGAGGGTACGTATACATTGCAGTGTGAATACTTTGAATGTGGCTTTGATTGAATGTTATTTACACTGCAATATTCACACCATCCTCGTTCCTCCACAAATCTAGGCCAGTGGATGCCTCGATTGCCTTCCCCGACATCCTTTGCAATGGACAAGTCTTTCCCTCTTCTTTTACCTGATGAAGGCCTATTGTTAGTTGCCCGTATATTCTGCCCTCGAACACCAACTAGGCGCTGCAGTTGGGACTGGCAAAGATTTATAAGCCATTATACCATTGGCGATAGCAAGTCTAAACTCCAACAATGGCAATGACACTTGCTAGAGAACGTAGCAGTACACAACATGTGCATTTATGAACATTATGTCAAGCAGGCTCCAAAATATGTGGTGCCTCCACTTTTTAGACTTGCGGTATAGTCTGTACAACAGTGCGCAGTTGATCTGTGTGATCAACACCCCCCCCCCCCTAAAATTGGTGTATTGCCAGAAGACATGGCCTCGGTGCCATTTTGTGTCGCCTCAAGATGGTATCCATTTTTGAGCCATCGTAGTTTGATGCGGTCACAACAACTTTTGTGTCTTTCCACTTGAAAACACCAATGCCCGAATGTGAAATTTCTGTAATCACTTCCCCCTTACAGCAAAGTCTTGTCCTCCTTCAGGGTTGGCAAATCTTTCCTGTTCCCCTTAAATCTCCTACAGACAAGAGTGCGTTCTACTTTCGACCTATCCAGAAATGCCAGAGATATGCGACGTTTCTTTCCCTAATCATGTTTTGTCAAATTTAGTACAAACCGTTCCCATAAGTCCATAATCTTTGAATTCTTCATTGGGGTCTTCATATTTACCCTGATATATTCGAAATTTGTAAATATAATCTTTCTGGTTAGCTAGACACCAAATTTTGTACCCACCATTCATGCTACTATGCTCCTACATTATCAATGATTCGTCCATACTGTACCTTTGTACAATTCAGGAAAATGTGTGTTCAATGTGTCAATCATAGGTCGAAGCTTGTAAAGTTTGTCTGTGTTGTTGTCTGGAATTTTTGCATTGTCATTGATGTGCAGATTTCTGAGAACCTGATCAAATCTGTTACGACTAATGGTGAATTTTACTGCCAGCGCACCTAAGTCACTCTGCTCTGACAAGAAATGTCACCAGCCTTGGAGTGTATGGTAACCCATCAGAAAATTAATCCCAATAAATGCAATCAGTTCATTTTACTTCAAATTTTGTGCTTTATTCTTCTGTGTAGCATACAAATTTCTTTGATGTGTAATATTCTCAAAAATAGAACTGCCAACAGTTAAAAACACGTCAGTTGTCGTTGCATAATTCTCAAATCCACATTTCACAATCCCTGTGCTGTAATTATGAGTTGATTTTTCTGTTATTACCTCTCCTTTGCTCCATCGCCTTTGAAGTTCAGGAGAATGTCTACCACTGGTATTTTGTGCTATGTCGCCATGCAGCAAACTGTCCGAAACACTATTGTCGACCAGCACATTCTCTCTGCCTACCAAATGGTGAGATAAATCGTCTTCAGCTTCTTCTTCTTCTGGCAACAATGCTTCAAACAAGTCATCAAAATTGTTTCCATTTCGTAATGGAACCTCGAAATCACAGTCAGCATCATCTGATTCAACATCTGTCTCTTGAGAGATGTAAAGTGGCAGAATTTCCTCATAAATATTATGAATATTAGTAGTCACTACAAAACCTTGCCTGCTACTCATTGTTTTGTACATTTAAATCTAAAATCGTATTATTTACACAACTCAACACTCAAAACAAAACAAACTGTGAGGTTATGTTGACCGGGGTGAATCATTGTATATATAACACAACAGTACTTACAAGTCCACTGAAAATAACTACAAAACAAACTGTGAGGTTATATTGACCAGGCCGAATTATTGTATATATAACCCAACGTGACTTACAAGTGCACTGAAAATAACTACATTTTTTATTATATCGCAGCACATATCTTAAGAAATTATTACTCACATTTGTAAATAGCAGTACAGAGAAGTCGTTGCACTATAGGATCTCACTGTAGTTACAATAAATACAAATAAAACAATTCCAACAAATCACCTTTTCGAATCACCAAAGCAATATACACAATGTAGTAAAAAATATCACAGATAAATGTTACAAGTAAGACATCAACTACAAGCTGTATTCCAGTAATCATGTAAGTGGTACTGGAACGTATTGAAGGTCTATAAGTAAGCACTTCTTGCTTATAGATATTTTTATGCAGATGAAAAGTGGCTGGTAAAGAGTACCATCGCATTGGTCTGGAAAGGGTTTTAGAATTATTGTATGCCTAAATATTTATTTCCAGTTATATTGTATGAGCCCTTTGTTTTCTGTATTGTGAAATAAATCTATGTAACATTAATGGGAAAATCATTGGGGGATTGTTCATCAATTGAATATTTTGATACGAACGTGAGTGGTTGTTGGTGGTCTGTAGAATGGTTTGTTTATAATAGATATGAACAGTGCCATTAAATATCTCTTTCTCCTTATGTGTGCTTCGGCACACAGGTACAAGTGGTTGGTCAAACGTTCAAGGCTCCTGCGTCGTAACATGTGTGTACTCCATTGGGCCGTTGGATCAAGACTAAATATGGTGGCTGAGACTCCTGGCTATCTCGCAAGAGATCTGCCATCACCAAGAGAGAAATTTTAATAAAAGTTATTTAGACAAAAGGTACACAAAAAATACTGGAAAGTACACAAGAAACACTAGAACAAATTACAGGAAATTTCCGACAAGCCACAACTGCTAATTAGATTCCCAGAGTCTTTATATGAAATTTCTGTCGGAAAATATCATAAACAAAACAAGCCCAAATGAGCTGGCAAGGCACATGAAAGTGATACACTAAATTAACATGGCATTTAAGAATTATGTGAATACTTTAATATATGTAAATTATTTAACATAAGTGAAAGAATTTATCTTTGGGCAAGTGGCAAGGTGGAAGCCAGAACTATCAGGATATTTTACGAATGATTTTAATACAATTAAAAATAATAGAACTTCCCTTTTAAAACTAATAAAATATATCACTAACAAAACTGAAAAATTATGCATGGATTTATGAGTTGACGGTGTTCCTTGTATGAAAAACAGTTGATGTGGCTTTGAGGAGCGGTAAGAAATTAGGTTGGGAAATTTGGAAATTGGTAATATTACATGGGGTGCCAGGTATCACCCAGGTGCTGGGGATACCATGGATTTCTAGTAGAGCTGACTCTTCTCCCAGGGTCATGCAGGCAGACGACCAAGGCGGTAATCCTTTTGGCGGTAAAATATTAACTCCTCCTGTATATTTCCCTCGCTTGACACGCTGTAGCCAAGTCATGCTGACCACATACCCTTAGAATGCATTTGATTATGTTGCGAAACATATGAACACTTAGATGCTTGATTAAAGACACTTGCAAATATTACACTTTTGGCGAAAATGGGTGGGGGCTCGCACCCCTAAGGGGCCGAAGGTGAACACGAATAAAAACACACATGATCTCATTTAATGTAGGTTTTACTGAGTTTACGTTATATGTTCCCCCAGGAAACAACTTACAAATGCTACTGGGCTTCAGCTGCCGGTCTAGGTAATGCTACGAAAATGGCGCGAAGACCATACAATGACTTACTGTGCAAATTAAGCTTGCGCAGGCAATGCGAGCACTGGAGAAGGTGAGACGAGGAGTCCCGGGTGGCTGAGGCCAAATTGTTCCACAAGATTTAAACTATTGCAGTGAAAATGCTCGGTAAAACAAAAGTGATCGCCGCCCGGGCATACGAAACTGTGGAACATGGTGTTACACATCCCGCCTCTCGAAACTCTCAGAGATGACTGATTCTGGGAACGTGGCATGCTGGTTGGCTTGACGGCAAGCAGACCAAGTCGGAACTATTTGCTAACGTATACATTGCACAAAACCCTTTCCCACTTACCATTGATGCTAGTTAACATAATATAAAATACTTTACATGGAATAACACATAACATATGGCAAAACCCAGGGTAAAATTATATGGGGATGACCACACGTGTCAATGTACACAACAGAAAACATACACTAAACACTTGCAAGACTCTAATGCATCACTGGGCGATTTCGGGGGGCATCTTTGGTGTTCGTGTGTCTTTGAATGACACCCAACATTTAACTTAAAGCCCTTTCGAAAAACACTTATGCCCTATTTGCACTTTGTGTATTGGTGCATGCTGTGGAGCACGTGGTCACTCGGCCAGTGTTACACTTATTGCACTGTACTTCACACATGCTCTTGCCTTGCACCTCCCTTACACTTGCAGGGGACATTCTGTGCGAAGCACCATACACACTAATGCACAGTCGAGTGCAGATGATGGCTGTGCTGATGGAATACGGTGCGGTGGGCAAACTGACTAGGAAGGGGGTAATGCGGCACATGTCAGAGTGTCTTTAGCTCTTGTTCTATATCGAAATGAAACCCATGTAGCTTCACACTCTCAAGCTGCCTATGACTCACTTAACGGGTGCAAAAGTGAGGTAACACTTCCCCTTGTGATTCTTAGCCTCTGCTTCATGGGCACAGATCGGAATTGTACTGAACATTCATAACACTGAGTTTACTCTTGGAAACAAGGGGTCAGACAGGTCGTGACCCAGTTTAGTTACCCATTCCTGCATGAACGATGATGGTGACCCGCACATGAGTAGCACGGACATGTGTCCCTTGTGTACCAGCAGAGCATCAGTGGCCTGCCTCCCAAGTGGGTCAGTGAGGGCAATGTCAAAGTGCTTCAACATGGGAAAACTTTTAATGTTCAAAAAGCCAAGACAAGTCAATTATATATATTGACGTATAAGTTATAAATACCAGCAACATTTTATGTTTGTCGAATCGGCGGAAAATTGTCTAAGTTCATACATTGCCAGAAGCATTGATTCAGTCAACATCGGCAAATTAGGCAGAAGCGAATTGGAATCGGCAGAGCTCTGCTTTTTTTTGGCTTAAAAAATCACTACTTCTCAAAATACAGTTAATTTATAGTTGTGTGCAGTTGGTTGAACAAAAGATAAGTAAATTCATTACAAAACAATTTTTATGATCATGTTTTAAGCAGACATCTTATATGTACACAAAACTGAGTGTGAACCAATACAGATCAATCACAAAGAAGACTTCACTCATGACTAGTGCTACCTCAGGATGGCATACCTGTGCCAGAGGTTTCATCGTACACCTTCTCGACAAGAGAGCAGCTTGATCCGTCGCCTTTACACATCCCACAGTTGTCTTCCATCGCATTTGAGTTCAGGACCCAGTCACAACCAACCACCTGCAAGCAACAATACTAGCATGCTGCACCCTTATAAGAAAGAAGGGAGCTTTGCCCTTTTACACTGGAAAATATCATGAAATAGCCTTGAACTGTTACATTAATGCTATTTATTTTATGGGGATGGAGCTATGAGAGACAAGACATAGTGAATGTATCAATGCAAGCTACAAACCAAACTTTTTGTTCCATTATTTGTAATTACTGCGATTTTTTATAACATCCACAGTCAACAGCTACGTTTTTTTTTTAATTTACTCGGCTTGGCTCATATTATTATTCTGTAATCGAAATGTTGGATAACTACTGAGAATTAAGATTTTAAATGAATAGACAAGATATAGATTGCATAATTTACTAAAAATATTTACTCATATTTTATAACTAGAATAAATATCTCCTTTTTTGGAAGCAATAGTTTTGCAGCCACACGTTCAAAACCTTCCCCTTAAAATGCGACCATTAACACAATATTACTTCCTTAAAATTCTTTCTTATAGGATCGTTTATAAAAGGAATTACCATATTTCACTTTACTGCAAGTTCAAAATAATTACATGTAAGTTGCTTGGGGAGTACCAAAGCAAAGGCATTAACCCTCTGTCTCTCGATGCTATCCTCTGTAACAAAACTTGAATGATGCAAAACCCTGAAAGCCTTACATCAGTTTTAAGTGTCTTTAAAAGGTAAAACCAGAGTAAATTGAATGAGTTTTTCCATCTCAAGTGTATCACATAATTCATACTTACACACAGTAGAAAATGCAGTTTCAGCAAGTGTGGACGACAAAACTTACTATAAAGAATTATATGTGCAAGCGCATCACAGGTTTAATATTCTTAATTACTGACTGAAATCTGATCTTCAAATGGGGGTTTAATATTCTTAATTACTGACTGAAATCTGATCTTCATATGCTAATTTAAGTTACATTATATCACCTTAGTGCCAATAGACTATGATTTATCAACTTTTTTGTTCCAGAGATTCTAAATTGAGAAAGAAGAGCAACAAAGTTGTATTTGGTCTTTGGTCCTTTAGACAGAGGCGACAGCAGAGTGAGAGTGTTCAGAATGACACGTGAAGAGTAAGTGAGACTCACCCTGCAGGTACCAGCGACACATCTATTCTTGGTGCCGTCTTTGCATGGAGTGCCATCCGCCACACGAGGTGACAGTGTGCTGTATGTATACTTCTCATTGATGCACACCAGCGAACATGGCTTATCTGATAACACAAACCACAGATATTGCCCAACAATTACACACCTCAAATTGAAACTGTAACATTGTCAAAATCCATATACGAGTTGAGGAACAAATAATTTAAAAAGAAAAATTACACACGTAACAAGTTTACTCTCTAACTAACAAAAACATATTAACTCATTAAAAGGTTTTTCCTGTCATTCACAACTAAAGCGGGAGAGATGATGGCTACCCCGTAAATTAAACTGAAAATGATCGTTCTCTGTTTCTTAGTATATCTATGTTCTTAGTATTTGACTGGATACATTTAAGTTACATAATTATTACTGGTGGATTAATTATTGTTTTGCCAAGTGTAATCAAAATACTGCTTTCAAATGATGATTGCCACAGTTAAAATTTATTAGTAGCAGAAAGGGAATGAAGCCACATCCTATGTTCTACAAAAATTTAAAAATAAACCTATATAGGTATGCTTGTTGTGCATCTATTTTATTGTCATTCGTATGATATAGGTGTGGAACTGTACTTGTTTATGTTTAATTTTTTATGCTGTTGTAAACAATCATATCATAGATCTTACATAATTGCCATATTATAAATTATGAAAGTGTATTTATATTAATACTTCCTCAATTAGTATATAACTGCATTTACATATGCAATTGTATATTTTTAAGTTTGTATTTTACATGTTCTATATCCTTGAGCTTGCATTCTAAGTTTAGGATATACTGAATGCAACAAAACTAAATACATAAATAAATACCTGATTTGTAAAGCTTTATGAGTTTAATTAATTAAGTTATCATGACCATTTCTCCAATTTTCACAGTTTTGAAGTGTTTTAATCCAGCCGATAAAATTATATGTATCGAAGTATATGAAAGAGATAGCTTCAATGCTAACTCTAAGACGGGCAGAATTGAGGGTTGAAACCTCTGCACCCAAATTTAATTACAACCTAGAGTTGAATGTGTGTGTCGTGAGGCAACCCCTGTTGTAGACAGGGGTCAAACACATGTACCTCAGTGGGCTCCGGCACGGATCAGGTTCACCACATTATTAAAATAAGGCTACTGAGAGGTTGGTTTGGGAGTGTTCTGTCTGATCGATAGCTTGGGGAATACCACCACTGCAACAAGTTTCACACTCAAAGTACTGAGATAAGTACAGCGGGCTTTTGTGACTGAGGAGGCCTTCAAATAGTGAGATGCCAGAGTCGCAGAGATCATACCCTCAGACAGGACGCCTGTGTAAAGTTTGGGTCTGGTAGGTTTGTGTACAGGAACGAAGCCAAATGACACAGGGAGCACTATTCTACGATGTGTTACCTGTGAGCAGCGAGCCAGTGGCACCTTCCTCCTCACCGTATGGCTCGCTGGAGCGGCCGGCAGCTGAAAGGTGGCGAACTCTGGTTGAGGCAGAGGAGTGCTCAAGCTGTTCATAGACGTCTGGGGTATGTATGGTGATATGATGGTATAAGAATCAGGTAATAGGGTGGGATCCAATCCCAGGACTGTTGTGTCGAAGTGTAATACAAATAAGTGTTCTAGGGGAGTGCAGTTAGACAAACGAGTTGGTGATGTGAACAATGGATTTCTCTCTACTATCTCTGGAGTTGGTAATCTAGCAAGGTTGGCTTCGCATTCCTTCAAAATCTGTTTTAACTTAAAACTTTTTGCCGCCTTTCATTGTGTAAGCCATAAGGCCGAATAAAAGAACCTTAAGGAAAAGCCAGTTAAACAGCAGCCATACAGTGTACAGCCAGGATACGTTTTCCTTGTTTCGAAGTTCTATGTATGGAAATTGTAAGCGGTGAATGGAATTTAAAAATGCAGGATAAATGCGCCGGAATCCAGAGGCCTCTAGGTGAGTTTTCCTTCGAGGATCAAGTGGTCGTGATGGATCTCTCTCTCTCTCTCAAACCTGGCCGTTCGCCAACAGGCAAAGCAGGATACTAGTAGAATCACATGATTACCTGGATGGAAAAAAAGTACCTGTGCTTTTGGGCTGTCCTGAATATCTACCAGAGAGAAACTATTAATATTTCACCAGCAGATCTTGGTTTGCCTCTTATTTGTGTGTGTTCTGCCTTACTGGCGATGACTACAGGGTAGCAGGCTTCATATTAAGATCTGAACAAAGCAAACTTAAAAAAAGACAATACCTTGATGGTCATGGGGTTTAAGGTATTAAGATCGATAACACAGCGGATCAATCTAAAATATCAATATGTTTAATGACAATGTAAATACACAGGGGATCCTTACTCTCCTAAATTTTAAAAAAATATATATTAAAAATATTAATTTAGCAAAAGTCTAACAATAAAATCAGGCAACAGCTACCTGAGTAACATTGAAGGACAAGTGCTGATGTGAGTCATTAGTAATGAGTGTAAATTCTTGAATCAATTTACCCATTAAAATTCTTGTATTTTAATTATTTTAAAGGGGCCTAACTTGTTTAATTTTAAAGTATTTCCTCACCCAAGTGGTGAGAATGTGGTCTGGCTAGGACCTTAAGGGCCATAACCTACTTTTACCTGGGAGGTAAAGTGGTAGGAAGATGTGGAGGAAGTGGCAGGGGACGACATTGGCAGGACTTTCTGGTAGCTGTTGATGGCTACTGGAGCTTCTAGTGGAGGCGGCCGAAGAAATGGAAGGCCTCTGAGCCATGGCGGTCCTCTGGAGCTGTTGGAGGCGACCAACAAAATTGAAGGCCACTGGAAGGCGATAGTCCTCAGGAGCTGCTAGTGTCGTCAACGCATCTGGTTCTTCTGCGGTTACTGGCACGGATGAGGGACTGTGTCTTTAGTTACCACCCTTGGCCTTCTCGGCTGAGTGGTACAGCAGACTGCCCTGAGGCCAGTGTTGGAACTCTTTATATAGTAATTTTTCCAGCTTCAGGTCTCTCAGAAGGGAGCGGAGGGTTAACCCCGTCCATCGGGGGTGGAACTTCTGACGTCACACATGGGTTCCTGGATCCTTATCTGAGTGACGCCTGGTGCTTGGCACGAGGTGATGATATGTCGAGCCCTTGTGCGCTCGAGGAGGCTGTGACTCCCCGCTGGTTGGCCTGATACCTTTCAGTAGTACAAAGTTTGAATCATATGCTGTTCTGCTGGGAATGGCAAGTTTGGAATGGTCGTTTCTTTGAGGTTGGGCATTTACGTGATGGCTTTTTGTAGAGACATGGCAAACAGTAAAAGTCAAAGATCACGTGGTAGGAGGTTATGCTGAGGCTCTGTCAACTTTGGTTAACCATCTATCCTGGTTCGAGATAGGGAGATGTCGTTTAATTAGAATGCGCTATCTACAAATGCAGAATTCGACATGCATCCGTTTTATGGGCTATACCATGTCCCAAAGATTTCCTATTTGGCATTTTAGTGTCTTCTGTTGCTGTTACTTTCATGGATATAAGTATATAAAATCACAGCATAACAATGACTCAAAACAGGCAGGGAACAAATGATATGTTATAGATTGGGGATGTGCATGAGAAAACTGTAAAATGGTTTTGTGACTGAAAGAATTCATTTTTTATTACTGTCATAAAATATGATAAAGAGGACAACTAGTAAAATTTAAGAAGCACTGATTACATAGAATTTTAAAATGTTTATATACTGTAGAATTAATTGCAGAAAAACAAACATCTCAACCTTTTAAACTAGTCTCCGACAGTTGTGAACAGTTTAAAATGTACGAATTTACTCGCTTATCGATCACAGCAATGCTCTGATGCATGCCCGGCTGGGATGTGTTCTACACATTGGGGTTTTTATTGTTGGGTTTGAACCAACGACTGGGGAAGTTAAATGCAATTCCGAATTTGGCAAAATAGGTTTTGACAACAGTGGTTTTAGGAGTAACTATTGTATATTGTGATACCACTAGCGCGAGGAACATGGGAGAGACAGGGATCTTAATGTCTCATAGGTTCCCTACCTGTATGTAAGACTGGTTTGGTAGGCTGTCTTGTTGGAACGAAGTCCACAGCTACTGTCACAACCCTTCTTACAACTGTACTTTTTACCTTCGGGTAGTGGTGTGGAGACGGTTTCCTCCTCAGCAGCTGGCTCAGCGGCTCGGCGGGTGGGTGGGCCTGAATCGGGTTCTGATAGACTTGTGTACTGTGGAGAACTCGGAGTCGGTGGGTGGATCCTAGTGGTGGTAAGGGTGAGCTCTGGATTACACAAACAAGGATTGGCTATGCCTAGAGGTGGTTCCTCAGCTTGCTGAAAGGGCTTTAAAATGGCGCGAGTAGATCACAGGACGTATGAACTCTGCCCTGCGGAATAGTATAGGGTGGGCATGTGGTAATACCTTCTGAGGTGTAGATGACCTTTTTCAATCTCCTCCACACCCCTCCTTTCCAGAAGTATGGCATGAGGAAAGAATCCAGAGAGCCTTACAGAAGACAAGCCGGTGACTCCTTCCCTACTGTATTCTGCCAAATATCCAGACTTGCCTCGAGCAACACCCAAGTTGTTCCTTTCGCCGGACCCCAAAATAGGTGGTGGACAGAACGTGGATATGCTCGAGCTGCTTCCTGATTGAATATCTGTGTAAGGTCTTCACAGGGGGTTGATTAGACTAGGCAATTACAGCTCCGTTCTGTCCCAAGAGAAGCAGTGGTGGAGTATGGAACAACTTAGCTTTCTCAATTCACCTGATGAATATGTACCTAGTTTTTTGGGTTCCTTCGATGGACTAAGAAATTAGCAGAACTCGAGCGGCCTCTTAAGGTGTGGGTATTTAGTTAGACATTCTCGTCTAGGTCTCCACAGGGGGTTGATCAGTCCAGGAAATGACAGCTCTGTTCTGGCTCCGAAAGAATAGGTGGCAGAGTATGGAATGACCAAGTCGGCTCAATTCTCCGGGTGGATGTGTACCTAAGGCTTTTGGACTCCATTGAAAGACTACCAATGTGGCAGAGCTCGAGTGGCCTCTTAGTGTATGGGTAGTTAGCTTTATGTTGAAGTCAAACTGGGGGATTCCGAACAAGGTCCAACAGTGCGCTCAACCTGGCTACCAAAACCGGGATGGCTTAGCTATTGGTGCTGATGCCCTAAGCTGGGTGCCATTTTGAAACCTTGGTTCTGTAAGGATGAAAGGACCCCCCCCCCCCCATCGACCCCTTCTTTTAGGATATATCCCTCTACCACCTTGGCCACTCGGCAAGATCGAATGGATGCGATGTTGTACCTGTGGTATGCAGTCAGGTTGCCAAGTAGGTCGAAGGTCCTCCACATTGGGGATATTGCTGTAATTTAGATTTCTTTAAATTATGCAGATACCAAAGGGAAAGGTGGCAAATCCTAGAGTGAAATGGACCCCGTGTTCTTCCATGCAGGAAAACTTGGATCTATACACACTTAAATACTTCAACAATATTAGTGGGGCCAGATTCGCTGGGGCCATATGCAGTCATTACCTGGATCATTGGCCAGGTATTTTACTCCCTCTTTGGATGCTGACCAGTGTACATGTTGGCCGTGTAGGTTGTATACTGAGGACAAGGTTTGCCAAAACAGTCGCTATGAGATGCTTTGCAGGGCTTTGTACTATATTTGCTGAAGGAGGAGATGCACTCCGCTTTGCAGGTTGGCTCACTCGGCAGGTGAGGTCCGAAACAGCTGCCGACATCGGTTGCTGTGGTGTAGGGCAGCGTTTCTGGTTGCGAGGTGCAAATGGGTTAATGTGAGGTCGGGATGGTAAATTCCTAAAAGGGCACCACCTTCTTGTAATATCAATGCTACAACTGGATGGGCCTTACCAGGTAGCTAAATTAAATTGCCAAATAGTGGAACCATTAGTTAAGGTGAAATACGAATTTGAGGATTGTTTCTCCAACTGATTTAGTTTTAGGGTGCATAACTTCCACAGTACAGCCAGATGAGAGGCATTGTAGTTTGACATGTCCAAGCATATATTATAAGAATGAAAATAGTCAGACAGTAGCATGTAGTGAAGTTAACACTAAGGATACAATATGTGTTGTAGATACCAGACCTGCATATGTAGCAAAGTCAGAAATGGAAACTGAATGGTTCTATAATTTGAAAATAGCTGAGCCTAATAGCTTTGTTAGGTTTAAAGTTGATACTGGCCACGAGTTAACATCATTCCAGAGAGTATGTTTGCCAAATTGAAACTAAGAAATGGTGCACTTTTTCAGTCAGATGTTAAACTAAAAACATATACAGGTACTGATATTCCACTTGCTGGTAAATATTTTTTGCATTGTAAAACAAAAAAGGTCATTAAGGTAGAACAATCTCCACCTATATTGGGGTTATCAGCTATTCAACAGCTGGGTATCTTGCAGAGAGTAGAATTAATTGGCTCTCCTTTACTGACTAGGTATAGAAAAGTGTTTGAGGGTTTAGGAGACATAAAGGTGGATCCATATACTTTTGTGCTTAGATCACATTTCGAAGGGTCCCATTTTCCCTTCATTATAAATTGAAGTAAGAGTTGGATAGAATTCTAACCCTTAAGGTGGTAGAAAAGGTTACCGAGCCAACCAAGTGGTTGAACCCTATTGCGATAGTTAGCAAACCAAATGGTGAAATTAGGATGTGTCTAGATCCACAACCCTTAAATGCTGCCATACTAAGAGAACATTGTATGTTACCTACTATGGAGGAGGGGACAGTCAAATTGAAAGGAGCTCAGTATTTTAGTATACTAGATGCTAACAAGGGGTTTTGGAAAATCAGGCTTTCAGAAGGAAATTCAGAATTGACAACATCTGATTTACCTTCGTATGGGTGGCTAAAATTTATTTGGTTGCCTTATGGGTTGTCATGTGCCCCATAAGTTTTTCATAGAGTTTTCAGTTCCCTGTTTAACGATGTCGAGGGGGTGGAGATTTATATAGACAATATAATTGTTTTTGGTAAAGATATGGAGTAACATGATAGGAGGTTGCAAAAAGGGCTTCACAGGGCTGCACAGATAAACGTGACATTGAATCAGAGCAAATGTAGGTTTGGATTAACTGAAGTAAATTATATTGGGCACATCCTTATTAAAGAGGCTCTCAATGTTGATTCGGATAATGATAAAGCTATCCAGGCATATCCAGAACCTACAGATACTAATGCATTGCAGAGGTTTTTTGGGAATAATAAACTACATGGGGAAATTTGTTCGAAGCCTGTCAGAGCATAATGCGGGCTTGAGGGAGTTGTGTAAGTTAGGAGTTGTTTGGCAATGGACAGAGCAGCATCGCCAGCCATTCCACAATTTGAAAAGCTTATTAACATACATACCAGTGCTGTAGGATTTCGGTCCCCATGAGCCAGTCACCGTGTCTGTAGATGGTTCAATGAAAGGTTATGACGGCTATCCTTGCACATCGACCGAAAGATAAAACTGATGGAGCCATATGAAGTTGCGAAAATGTTGGCCATTTGGGACGGCTTGCCTTTGCTGCGATGGGGGTATGTTTGATAGGCTCCATGCCTCATGTCCGTTGGGCGGACCTGCTGGTTTTGCAAGTGTGGGCACCGCGGGGTTGCTGCAGCCTGCGAAATCTTGTGCTGCTTTCCCCACTCTTGTACATCACCTTGACCTCGTGATGCCAGTCAGCTAGTCACATGCCACCAGGGTGCCCTTCCAGGACTTCCATATATCGACGGAGTAAATATCATTTTGTAATGTTCTCGATGGTTTTAAATAAAATATAAATAGGAGTGTCTCGCCCAGGTTCGGGGAGATAGCACAGGGTATTCACTTGTGCAGGAACTGCTTTTCCATCAAAATTTTAAAGGGGAGGAGGGCCCCTTGCTGCCATTTTAGTTAAGTATGATTTAAAGGGAAAAAATTAATGTAACCTGTATATAGCTGAAAATAACTGTATTTTGGTAAAAATGTAAATTTTGGGGGAGTTTTAAACAGAATTATTTTTGATACTAACTACTTATTGTAGGATGGGGGAAAACTATGTAAATGTTTATATTTTGATATAAAAACCAAGGCAACGAATAATTCTAACCTTTTCACTGGAATACCAACCCAAATCCCTTTTTGACACCATTGGGGGGCTCTCAGATGTTTTCAAACTTAACCACCTACATTCAGGAAGCACTGAAACAAAGACCTCGCCCTGTATGTGTTGGCAAACACCGTCACATACAGGATAGAGAAAACTACGCCACTCTGCTTTCTCAATGCAGAGAAGTTAAAAGGGAAAGAAAGTTACGAATTTTGTAAAGTTGCGAAATCGTACAAACTCCATTGGGTTTGTTCCAGTGGTCGTGAGAGTAACTTTTATTAGTAGTGATGCATCAACTCATCCACAAAATGACTTCTACAGGTATACGTACATCATGGATCCAGAGAATGTCTAAGGAAACACTCCAGAAAAGTTTGACAACTGATGGGGTGTTGTTTAATCCGGGCGATCTAATAGATATCCTCCGACAGCATATGAGAGAGCTGGTGAAGAAAGGTGGTGTAGCTGCTCAACAAGCAGTTAGCACCTTTAAACATCTCAAACATTTGCCACCTCACTTGGTAGATAATATAGAAGTAGTCCACAGCCTGAATTTAAAGTCAGTTGTAAATCTTTTGGTGCAAATAGCTAGAATCGTGTCTTTAAATATTTGTGAAATCGTTCTTTTGTGTGCCGCTATAATGTTTTAAGTGCCAGAGCCCTTGAAGGGCAGGCGATACATTAACGTATGCCATTTAGCAAATTTAGCCAGGCAATGTTGAGGCAGATGGATTTATCAGTGGCTATAGTGCACCAATGTATGAAAATATTAGAAAGATATCAGAGTCCCAATGGGTCAATGCAGCAGTTTGTTAGTGGGACTATTAGTTGGGTAGAAGTGTTAGGTTTGCAGTGCGTGGAAGCAAATTAGGTGGATTTTTTAATCTGTTGCCGGAAAATAGTAAATATTTTACATTTGCTTCAAAACTGAAAACGTTAAATTAATTATTAGCTTTAGTCATTCACGTGGAATTAACAATCGGTTATTGTAAGCAAAGAGAGCCTAAAGTAGTAACATCTAAATGGCAATGCCAAATCTGTTCTCGTACAAAACGTCCGAGGTCTAAATACTTACTACTATATAAATGGGAAAGTGTGTTTGTGTGTTTGCTTGTCCATCTTTCACGTCAAAACGGAGCAACTGATCGACGTGATTTTGTGCACAGATATTATTTGTGACATCCTCTATGCCACTGGAACAGCAAAGGGTGGCCTTAACCGGCCTTTTAATCAGAAAAATCCCACTTTGAACATGGATAGTGCAAATCAACATCCAACATATATAATTACATAATGGATAAAGGAGAAACAGGTGCATATGTATTTTCAGAAGTGAGCTAAGTTTATTAATATTTTATCAGCCTTAGCAATGGCTCTTTCAGCAAAAACCTCTCACAGTATCTGAAACTTATTTTACGCAAAAACCATGTGTGTGTATATGTATATATATATATATATATATATATATATATATATATATATATATATATATATATATATATATATATATATATATATGGAAGAAAACACCAAATTGATATAAAAGAAATTATGCTACAAAAGAAAGTTAATATGTGATTTATTGTACCCAAGCAAGCTCATCAAAAAATTACACGAAAACCATTCTGAGGATTTAAATTCTCCTAAAAGTTTCACACTAGTGGCAAAATGAGTCGATGTAAGAAAAGCCATATCTGGACAATTTATTATTATAAGCTTTTAACTATGGCGAAAGCCATCCTTCCTCTTAACAGCACATTATATAAAAGCCACATTAAATATTACTGGCGGTTTGACTAGAGCGAAAACCATTTTTTCGCATTAACTATAAAACAAAAGTTGCAGAAATAGCACATGATATAAAAGCCACATTAAATATTACTGGCTGTTTAACTAATGCGAAGGCCATCAATACATATCAACATTTCAATTTAATATTAATATTTGCAAGGGAAATCTATTACCTGCTTGGAAGTGTTTTATCTTTCTCTGGCCATTCAATGTAGTACAAGGTCGTTCATACAAATATAATAATTGAAATGTTACGTTTAATTTATTCTTTCTTTTCTTAAAAAAAAAAAAAAGCTCTGACAAGAACAGCGATATTCGTTATAAAACAGATTACCAAAATTCATGATAAATATTTTTAGAGATTCCTATAAGGACGAAAATATTGTCCTTCCTCAAACAACTTTAAGTGCATAACCATTTTGTAATCATTTAAATTTGTTACTTAACTTCCAATACAGACTGTTCATCGGGGAACAGCCATTCTCCTCGAGTAGCTGCTCCGCCGATCTTAAATACCAAATATATTCAAATTGTTTCATTCATGCTCAGCCAATAGGAAATAGCAAGAGGCTGAAAGTTCTCCCACAATGACGAAACATGTCCAGATGGTTACAGCAAGCGGCTGAAGGTTCTCCCGCACCAACACTGTTAAGACATCCGCGCATTCCCCCATGACAGCCCCATGAGGGGCCGCTTGAATGCGCTGGGTGTGCCCCCGCCATTTTATTCAGCTCTCCTATCTAGTTGGCTATGAAGCTATGATCATGTTGGACGTGTCGCGGAAATGTTCTGGCAGGTAATGGAATGGCGGAAGAAAAATCCCTTGGCGAACAACAAAATGCACACATAAACTAGTAAGTGTTGTATGTTTCTAAGTTTGTGTAGTTATTGTAGAAGGAGTCTGTATTTATATAAAAACTGATTACTTCATACGCCAAGGTCGGAAAATAGTTTGATTACGTCTGCTGTTTTGAACGTGACGAAACACTCACTCACAGTTCAATCAATATATTTTCTTTTTTTTTTTATTACTGTACGATTTATAACGTGTTGCGTAAAATGAAAACCACAGTTCTAAAAAACGATGAACTTTGAGCTATATCGTCCAATTTACGTAACTTCACGTACAGTTCACTACAACTGTGAAGTAAGTTCAAAATAAATAGTTCGCTCTCATGTAGAAACATGCGCGAAGGAAGAAGGTATTAAATTGAGACCCATCTCAAGTTGGAGAGTCGGAGAGTGACATAGGCTACCTTTTATCGGGAAAATATCTAATTTCCTTAAAAAAAAATTATTGTAATTTTGTATCATTCCTTCATAAAAATTCTTATTGTAATTTTACTGCATAAAAAAAAGCATTGTTAAAATAAAAAGTTCCATCATTTATCCTTTCTTTTTTGTCTATGGGCTGTCTTCCATTCCTACCCAAGATCCGCAGTAGCTCAGTGGGTAGAGAATCCAATAGTGGGGCCGCAGTAGTTGGGCAGAGAAACCGATAGTGGGGGCGCAGAAACTCAGTGGTTAGAGAACCCAATTGTGGGGCCGCAGTAGCTCAATGGGTAGAGAACATAATAGTGGGGCCGCAGTAGCTAAGTGGCTAGATAACCTAATAGTGGGGCCACAGAAACACAGTGGGTAGAGAACCCAGTAGTGGGGCCGCAGAAACTCAGTGGCTAGAGAACCCAATAGTGGGGCCACAGTGTATAATATATATATATATATATATATATATATATATATATATATATATATATATATTTTCAAGTGGGGCAGCAGTCCTGAATGTCATGCGAACGAAATCGCGCAGGTCATCTAGTGATTTTATAAAGCTCAAAAAGGCGAAGGAAATTCTGTGCAGGAAAAGGTAAAACCAAATATCAAATTTGTTTTAGAAATAATTATCAGACGGAAAAATGTTTCTATAAGAAATTGGATAGTGACGGGAAGGTAAAGCAGCTTGAAAACAGGGGACCATTCAGATGTAAAAGTAAATTCAGAAAGTGTTGCAAAGTCTGAAGGTCGAAAAACCATAAAAGAATTATTATTTATTTCAGGTATGGTAATCCTGGGCATTTAAAATTTAATTGTCAGTTAAAGGGAAAACTTGCAGGAATAAGTACCATAACAAACACACATCGATGTAGCAAAATTGGTTTACTATAGGTGCAGTTTGTAATTGCAAACTTAACGATGTCAGGTTTGGTTGACTCGGGTGTTTCAGCGACACTTATAAGGCAAGACACATTGAATAAAATCATGCTGGATGCGCTGCTTGGAACTGTGCAGTTAAAATGGTGACGTAGGAAAATGGCTTGATGTGAAGTTCACAGTGAAAATCAGAAGCCCCACTAGTTGGGAAAAGCCATTTGACTTGGCGGCATATTGCGGGCTGGACCATTGTAGGACACGACATCGTCCAGCGACATCTGGCGCCCCAGGTAAAATTACTTTCGAAATTTCACTGCTCCTTAAACACTGCCTCTATCCACTGAGGCACCATGGCGCTACTTCATATAGCTGCATCTGTACGAATATGAACACCGACGTATGTATCATGTGTTGTTTGTTCATGAAAGTTCATATTTTCCAAAATTAAATAATTTAAATGTTATTTCCATACAAGAAAAATTTTCAACTGTACTATCAAAATAATATGTAACTCAAAATGCCACATATCCGTAAGAACATCTAATGCTGTATCATGAAATACGTTAAACCAAGGGCCCCCACCACCCCTGCCCTGCTTAGATACATCCTCTTGCTAATTGTTTCCTTTATTCCCTCGAAATAATTTAACAGAACCCGAACAAATTAAACTTGGTAATTACAAAATAAAATAATTTTGAATGCCAACCTAGCTATAATATCCTACATAATTACTGGATGGAAGTTAGCTACATTCAGGTTTTTAGTGCCTGCCATGACATGAAACACAAGGAAGGAGGAAATGCAAGTGTGAGTGGGACTCAAAACATATGTTTTCAATCATCTTTTCCGTCAGTGACAAAATAGCTGCGGTAGAAGGATACATTGCGTCTTTGCTACTTTTCTAGAACTGTCAAAATTTACCCCACTTACATGAAATGGACAATAGTATAGCATAATTGTATGCACATCTGTTTGTAATTATTTATAATGAAATTAATTAGTCATGAACTTTACTCAAACCATTTCTGTCTAAGTTAATAAGGAAATACAAAAACAACTACCACTTTACTATTAAATATTTCGGAAATGAAAAACAACTCTTGCTGTAAACTGTTTAAATCGGTTAGTAAAAGTTTTGTACCAAAAAAAAAAAATCCTGTAATTAAAATACGCATAGCGAAATATCAGCACCATTTAGTTTATTGTCCTGTATTTACTTCAGAATCTTGATATTAAATAACTAACTACATAACAAACCAGCATTGTTGCAAATCAATCTAATGGTTTACATGTGAATAACTGTATAGTTTTACAGATTAAAATAAAAAAAGACTGAATTTTATTTTGTGTACATATTCCCAACATTAGTACACAATCTGATTACAGGACCACCGTAATCAGGTGTAACATCAATAACAATGGTGTTTGAGACTCTGAAATTTTACAGCTGACATGCACACTTAACCCCACATTTTCTCTACAGTGTGTTTAGTCTACTGTCTCTGTTCGACATAATGGCATTAATGTGAATCAGGTTTTAATGTTATCATGTAGCAGTATTACCATCGTGGTTTAGTGAAGAACCCAAAGGAAGACAGCCTGTAACTAAGCTGGAAGTATTAGTGCCTTATATTTTCATGTTAATGTTGCTACATTAGGTTATTGTCACTACATTTTTCAACGTACCTTGAGCACCAACTTTGTAAGGCTTCCAGGCATGTAACTGCCCAGAAAATGGTACAGTATTCTTTTCTGTACATTGAACTTCATAAAATGTAGGTTGACCATCTGGGCAGGCCTGAAACAAGTAATATCTGAATTTTTTTTACTGAAATCCAATTGCAACAAGGTATTAGACATAGAGACGAAATTTTTCATAATATCAAAATTAATGCAATAAGATACTAAAATACTGAAACTTAATTTTTTCTTGTGATAAATGCTTAAAAAATCTCATTTTGTTGTAATGACTGCATTATATGCTACATAAACCCAATACGATAGAACCACATATTGTTTGAACACTACTTACTATGTGGAAGTAGTTCACAAAATAACAAATCAATTTTTATGAATTTAATTCAACAAAATCTTATGTTTACAACTTCCACATAATTTTGATCAGTTGTTTTATGAAGTTAGCTATTGTGAATACAGATACAAAAATGTCTTCAATGCTATTTCTGTTGGCAAATATGCAGAATACCCAGTAAAATCCAATGTAGTCACATCAATGAGGTATGTAATTGCTAAATGCAATAAAATACTATATTTGTACCTTAGAAATACTCCAAAATTTTTAAGTTTAAATTCAAAATACTAAATTTGTAAATAATAAATGCGACGAATTCCCATCTCTGCTTATAATCAGAAGTTGAAAAATTCATGAATTTTTAATGTGATAGGGTAGAACTTGACACACACATCACTTGGTCTGTGTTACTTTTGCTGCTGGACCACTGCCATTGACATGATATTAAACTGGGCATCAGGAAATGGTTATAGGTTATGATGTTCGATGCTGTAGGTTCAAGTTGCAAGGGGGGTTCCAGTCCTCACTCAGTCGAGAACACAATGATGAAGTTGGGGTCGTGGGCTCTTCGCCCTAAATGTGGCCCCCTGATACTTGAATGTCACTGCTGCAGTTGTCCCATGTACTATAATCCAATGCTTGGTCTAGCCGAGGAGATCTGAGCTCCCTCGATACGCTCATCCAAAAACACTGCAGGAACTGTTTAGGCCATCCCCACGCCAAGACTTTGCTATGTTACTTGTTCACAGTTAATGTGGCCGAGATGCTGCCAAAACAAATTAAAACTGATGTGATTCAGCAACGATCAGATGTATTCATTTATGAACCCTCATATGAGTCATTTACATGAAAAAACTCCACTGTAGTGGCAGTGCTCTGATACAGAAAAAAGACGCGAATGCCAACAAGTGACTTACATGTACATTATGTCCCAGTTGTAGACAAGCTGGAATGTCGAGCGGCACACTACCCAGATGAAAAATTAACTTAGAATTTTCCTGACTACAAAAATTACTATTAATATACTGCATAGCATACTACGTGAAGGTCCAGGGAGGATGCGAACCGTATGTCCACTCGACGGTGAGGTGATAACACGACTGACTTGACAATGGTGCGCAGCCCTCTCACTGGTTGTCCATTCCCACCGGGAAATAAAATCCCATTATTCACAATGTTTTACTGTATGTAAATAAAATGACTGATGACATATGATTCATTATGAAGTGAAACACTGGACAAGCTCTTATGCAACACTAATAAAAATACTAAAGGACAATATGAAATATAAAAACATGCGTGACTTGTGATGTCAGACTGGTCGTGTACTTAACCTAGAGATATTGTTCACATTCTTCAACTTGGCACGCATTGTGTGTCTTAACTACTGTATTTCGTTTTAAGCATATTCTCTCAGTTCTCTAATTTAATATTGTAGATTACTTTGTTAACACTGAAAACCCTTCAAACAATATGCAAATATAAAATTTAAAAAATAGAGTTAACTTTGCCACGTGCTCAAGTCTTAAGTTGGCACTCTTATGCACAAGGCATCCTAGCCTCCTGGTGTGGTATTTGTACTGTTCTGAGCACTGATTAATTACTAGCCACTACTGGCTTAGTATTATTTTTATATCACAACTTACTATTGAAAGGTTTGTGTGAATTGCATATTAAATAAAATTATTAGAAATTAAATTATGATGTGTATCATAGCACAGTGATATGTGGGGTCCAATAAAGACATTAAACGTATTTTACACACAACACATGCAATACAGCTCACTTGTATAGCAACAAAATCCCTCTTAAAAATGTATACAATGACGTGCTGCACCTCCAGAGGTGTTGTGATGTGTTTGTATCCCACTTGGGAGCAGATGGAGAACAAGAACTGATGATGTGCACGGCGCCACATTCAGAGAGCGAACGATGTTGAATGTGGTCGTACGGCCGATAGCCTACGGCGACTCTGGATACACTGTCATAATGGAGAGCTAATTTAATTGCAAGTTAAATTATGATTATTAGATATTTCCTTTCCAAGGGGCGAAGCTGTCGGCCATTTTGCATGCCTACATTATCACTGAATTTACTCTGATTGAGGGAGGCAGGCCCCATATATGCAAAACATACACTGAAATACACTTAAGAATTGATGCTGCTCTTAGAGTGATGAACCCGATGAACTCTGGAGAGTTAATGCGATAAAACACATCTCTTAGGGTATGATTTTTTTATTACCGCAAAGGTAAAACAAAATGTTGCTACACATAGGAATGCGTACCCTCGGTTAAGCGGACAAGGCACTCTGGACCTGCCGGTGGTCGCTATGGTTGAAAATAAGTCATATACCTTAAGTTATAATTAAGTGAAAATGCATCTAAAATGTGAAGTCATGGTATGCTACCTCAGGATACAGGGAGACCTCCCCTCGGCTAACTAAGCAATCAAATTTCCTGGAATTAACGTTAACTATTGTATTGAAATGTTACAACTTAAATTGAAGTGCCGAGGGGAGTAATGCGGAGCTTACTGTCTGCCCTGCCGGTCGTATGGAGTGCTGAAGTCTGACTAACGACATGGTGTGTGCTTCGCTGCATGTACGGCGAATCCGGCGTCAAAATGAACACATGAAAAAATGGAACTTAATAATGAACGTGATTAATGAAACTGACATTGAACATAATTATGATTACTGAACTAAAACACGTTGGTGGCATACTCGTGAACGTCGAAGCCCCAGATATGGCTAAGAATGTGACATCACGAGTGTGTCACCACACTTGAAGGGTGAAATTAAATGAAATGATTCCTCAGGTGTATGTTTCTCGATAGATGATTACATGTTCACAGTTATATTCAACATATTAATATCGGTATGTGACGTAATGGTAATAATTACAGGAATACATATGGATATGATGACACACGGATTTCATCATTAGGGGTGGACCTACGCCCTGTCTTCTATGATATGTTTTCAAATCTCTATACTGGAGTAGGCGGTTTCCCTAGTTAATTGTGGTGCAATCATGGCTAAAAATGACTTTAAATGCTCCTAATAAATAATGCAATTAGGGAGCCGCTCGCCACTTTACACTTCCTGTGGGAATGTGATTCCCCATCTTTAAATACTATTTGGAGACACATTGCACACTGGATTCGACCACAAGGCCCGTCGACATCTCGCATATCGGTAAGCTGTGGGAATAAGCGGCCCCACTTATCCCAGTGTTCCCTCCAATCACTGTTGCATCTAACGGTCATGACTTCATGGGAGACACTCATTTAGGCCACATTTCCATTCATCACGAGAGTTACCTCTTGTGATGAATGTAAAATATTATGACCCACAGCCATGAGGTACAGGGCAGCAAGAAAACTGTAACATCGTTCTTGTCGACCTTCACTGATCGGGACCGCGACCTAATGTCGATCGGTCGAAATTGCTGCATGGTTGATGCGTCTGCGATGGACGTAACGGGCACAAGGGATAAGTGGACATCAGGAACACATCAAGAAGTACACTGTACACTGATTTTCCTATGGCAGTGGCATTTCCACTCACTTACTGTACATGTTTATGTCAAGTGACATCTCGTACACATCGTGCACTGTGCACCATGATTAGGAATAGGTTATACACTGATTTAATATACATGACAAAATAAACATAACACTTTAAAACAAGACAATACCCTTGGAGAATATATGATGGTGTGCAGAACAGTGCATATTGGTGTGTCAACACATATTCATAACCTCATTTCACAGGTTAGGTGTACACTGTTTTTTGCACTTGGATGTAAACAAACATATTTAACCATGAAAAACACTGTCTCTGCTTTACATGTGGCAAACAATCAAATCACTACAACAAAATATTACACTTTTCTTTACAACGCACATTTACACACGCCACTGATGCAGTCGAGGTGCTAAGGAACTATATACTTTACATAACTGTTGCATTGTAGCTGCTTCTTGGTTCATGTGGGTGGTGTATGTGGTGGATGAGGTGAATAGGCTAAGGTTAGGGAAGCGTGGCACACATCACCGTTTATCTGATAGAACAACTTATGACTCCCGCTGTAACAAACTTGTTACAAAAGACAGGGAGTCCACTTAAATTCCATTTTAGAATTCCCTGACTATTCCTTGTTTTCGAGGCGGGATCTTACAATTTTTCCTGACATACTTTCAGGTCCAGAATCTTCCAATAACATATTTTTCCACAGCTAACATAACAAATATGCTATCAGTGAAGTTTAATTAAATTACATTAAAACAGACAAGTACACGTGTCCCATGCTTGAACAGGTGGTGATACATCCAGCCACAAGTTAATAGCCCTTTAAGGTACATTGCTGTGAAACGGGACGGTCCGGCAGTGAGCATATGCCACCTTGAAGCGGCAGAGTAAAGAAGGGGTTGCACCCAGGGCTTGTGGTGAAGGCGCGTAAAGCTCGATGCAAAGATATATGCAGTGAAGAGCCATCCAGACGTCAGTTGATGCTGGCTACCTCAAGGGAGAGGTCGCCTACTGGAGTCCACGCTCCAGCCCCACTGCGAGCACCAAAGAGTCCGGAAACCGAAGAAAGCCAACAGCAGAGATCTCCACGCCACCAAAGAGAACCAGCCCCGAAGGAAGATGCCAGCTGAGACCACCACAACACCCAAGGGTTCCAGCACCGAAGGAAGCCATCAATTACGACCTCCATACCGACGAGACCCATATATAGCCTGTGAAGGGCCACCCAGCTGACCTAACCTCGACCTACCCCAGGCAACCCCAGCAGGAGCCACAATCAGCTAAGTGTCGGCATTTGTCGCTCACGTAATGTCTTGAGTATTTGTAAGCCCGATGCTTAGTTATCAGGATAATCCATTGGTTCCCTCTTTTGAGGGGAGGCGGACTGGAACAGAAGGAGGGACCACAGCCTCAAGATACCACCTACATCGCAGCCGCCATAAGTCACAGACCCGACTCTCTCCTGGCAAGAACAGTGGCACCTCCTACTCCTCCTCTGCTGCAGATGACGACAGCCACCCTGGTAAGACAGAGTAAAGTAAGCCACCAAATTACCCCCGACGACGAAACACCCTTAAGGCCGCAGAGAAAGGTAGAGCAGAGAAAAGAAGACGAAATAATACGTGAGGTTTCAACCCCGACGCCCAAGGCACTCATAGCCTATGCCAGCGAGGTTACTCGAACTATACGATTAAACTTTGTATCACAGCGAGCGAGTAGCGTCAACCACTTTATGTCAGAAGTAAGAGGTGGAAAGTTGTTAGCAATTCCACTTTGCAACAGAACATTACCTACATGGTGCTCACAGTAACGACTTTTAGCAATGGCCAATATCTGAAGTCAATAATAATTTCAGAACATATTAAAAGAAACATTATGTTAAGATTACTTTAAAATGTAATTTTGAAGACACTGGATACAAATCTATATATTTATTTTAGCTGTCAAAATTATTTTCCTTCAATAATATAATGTAAAATACTTACATGATATTTGCAATAATATACAAAACACTCTAAACTATCAGAGATGCTAGGTATTACAGAAGTAGCGCACATCTGTAAATAAATATACATGAAACAGGCAGCTGGAGATTATCTTCCTTCCTGTTAAGAATCGCAATGCCAAACTTTGCATCATATTAGTACTTTTGTGTATGGAATCTTATTGTTGAGTTTTTCAGCTAAACACTGTTTGTAACGCTACTGTGAGAAGCACATTTTAAAACATACATATTTATATATTCAATAATTTCCAGTGAGTGGCAATGTACTGGTCACAAACTCTATTGTTTGATGTTGGAGATAGAAGCCTACAGTAGCAACTGAACTGAGAGAAACTGAATTTGTAGAGTCGCATCACATAGAGGCAGTTGTCCCCCCTCACTTACCAGAGATAAGATATAATAAAATTATTGAAATTATGTATTAATTGAAAGGCATAAGCTGTTCATCGTAAAATGAGCACTTTTGAGGACCTAGATACTTTTTTTCTGCAAGCCATATCTTATCCTTTAACTGTCTATTCAAAAAAAAATTACCATGTAAGTAATAAACACAGTTTGTATATTCCTCTGCTCTCAGAAGTTAATGTTGACATGTGTTGCTCTCTAGTCGGCAACTGGATCGTGGTCAGGGTGGTTTTAAATATGCTAGGTCAGGCATGCTGGGCATATAACTTTAAGTGACTGTCTGTGTACTGGTGCTTTGCCAGTGTACAGCACCAAACACGTAGGCTTACAACTGGGTATAATCTAGGGTGGATATAACTGCAATTCTTCGGATGGGGACACACACTCTCTCAGGTTTACCAGACTAACAAGAATTCACAGGTACGTGTTTGTTTGGCTGCAGCGATGGTGGTCATCGATTGGTGCTGGCCCTAGATCCTGATAAGTAGGTGGTAGAGATGGTGGGGTGGATGTTGGTGTTTACCCTAGGTGGGCTGGCTGGTCGGCTGCTCCGGAACGGGGGTTAGCGATACCCTACCTGTTCTCTTTGACTGATAGGAAGGCAGTGATGACAGGGTGCTGGCTGCAGGCGAGCATGGTGGGAGCTGCAAACAAGGATGGGGAGGGGACTGGGAGGCGATGCCCCTCCAGTCGTCAGGTGGTTTAAGCTCGTTCCTACTGGGTTTCTCTGCAGAGAGCAGATGGATTAGGCTTGTATCCTTGCTTGGCAGCTGCAATAGCTGCATCTTTCTCTTTCCTTTGAGCCTCACTCCTTTGAGTGTATGGCAAAGAGGGATAGAGATTCTTAACACTGTCGCGTAGAAATGAGCAGGCAACAAGTCCCTATCTGCACATCCTTCTAACAGTATTTATCAACCAGAACCCTATGCTTCTAAATCCTGCCACCAAAGTGCGGTGGACCTGGAGCGGCGGATAATCATGATCGCCTCTCAACAACTGATGGGTGTGGGTCGCAAAAGAGGTCAGACCTCCAGGACCGAGTGAGTACTCCCTCCGGCACAGTTCAATGCGGTAGCAAGATACAACTCGGACTGACTGTCTAATCGCCTTTGGATTGTGTTCCTAGTGCTTAGGGCTCTATCTTTACATACACCGGGGTGCACAGAACATGTGGCCTTTCTAATGGGCGTGTGGTGATGTACGGGCATCCCTGAAGGGGAACTCGCAGTCCTACTCTATGGTTCGCTATCAATTGGTGGTAATTTTCTCGGTCTCCTGCTTACACCTGTCGATCATAATGTTCCTTAGAAGCAATACAAAAATTCTCAAGAATGAATACTCGTAGGTCAGATTAAGATACATATTAATTTCGGTAATAATAAATCTGGTGGCTGCACTACCTCCTAACCAAGCAATTAGTGAACATAAGTTAAGATATGGTAAAAAAGGTAAAGGTGAACTGCTTCTAGACTGTGCAAGGTAGATGAAAGCTAGATGGCTATGAAAAAAAAAACTCGATCCAACTAACACTAACTTGGCATCTAAAAGGGACTTCTGGGGCCACTTCCAGAAGGGCAGTGGGGTGTGGTTACCACTACCAGAAGGCAATGATGGTCGTCGAGCCAGAAGGGTCAGCGATGGAGAAAGTGTTGTACAGAGTTCTGCAACCTATGGGTGGCGGGCTTCTGGTAGCTGGTGGTAGAAGCCTCAGGTGCTGATGGTAGCTTCAGGTAAGTCCTTGAAACGATGTTGAAGACTCTAGAGTTCTTGTAGTGGATCATGAGGATCTGGTTAGCAGTAGAGTGGCCCAGCACACGAAGGGATGGAGTGAGCTACTGGCGTTTAATAGTAGTGCACTGGTATTTGTACTCTGCCGGCCCGCCCTTCCCTTGTCCAGGCGGTAGAGGGAGGTATGACGTCTCGGAGAAGGGTGGGGATAACCACCCTTGTTCCCTCTACTACCTGGCTTTGTTGGCATTCGGGGTGCTTTGTAACAGTTGGAGCATTTCGTGGCTGATGAGGCACTTCGTGGCAGTTTTATTGGGGCATTTCATGTCAGCTGGTTGGTGTGAGTCATTCATGACTCGGGGAGGCTGGCGTGTTTTCTGACCATTTGCACAATGTACCTTTCACGTGTCTGTAATCGTACCCACAACAAGGACGATCCTGTAGGCACTCGTTAATGACCATCTCTGTACTCGGGTGCCATACAAATTTGTGGCTGGATGAGTGGTAGTCATTTATTATATGGTAGAAAGCAGCACACATCTACGCCTAATGCCAAATAAAATATATTAAACTGATATCAATCCAAATGAGAGGGCTTCCAAAAGTGCTCACTTTACCTTGAATAGCCCATACTTGGTTTATTGCAATTAGTGTTCTAGAAATAGATGTGCCTAAATTATTCCTTTTTTGACATCCAGTAAATCAACGGAATAAATCACTGCCTTAAATATATATTTTGTGACTTCCCTAGAAATAACACAGACAGATTGGGATTTACCTGTGTGTTACAGAGCTGGTAGCGGCGGCGGCCCCCAGAGCAGTACTTGCCGCGATTAGCAGGCAGTGGGTTGTTACAGTAGCGCTCCATCTTGGCAATGCCACCACCACAGGTTCGTGAGCAGGTCGACAACGGCCCCCACTCACTCCAGCCACCATTCACAGCATAGGGGCGCGTGCCCATTGACACACACTTATTTTGATAGCACCACTGCACAGCAACAAGGCTCCCATTACTCCCTGCCTGGCTGGGATTTCAGCCAGATACCACTAACACTTTAGTTAGGCCGCTTCATAGGTCAGGCTGAAGCCTTATTAACACCACATTCCCAGTTTTTTATTTATTTTTATTGGAAATAAAATTTAACACAAGCACTTAGCTCACCATATAATAAAAAAAAAAACTCTTATGGATAACTGAGACACAATAAACAAAATAGCTAAAAGATTTGCTAACAGTTTCATAATTTTATATTTATAGCTCATATGTATCGCATTAAAAAATTGTGTGTGGTATGAAGTAATGAATAATACATTTAAATTCTGATCTAGTGAATATCAGTACAACTTTTTATAAAATGGACCAATGAATGTATAATTTAAAGCATCAATCTGAAAGTACAAATCCTTCAGTGGTTTACCAAAATTTGATAACATTAAAGAAATGAGCTTAACCACTACACCAGATCTAAAACACTGAACATGGCAGCTATTGTGATATTTCAGGCAAAAACCACAAAGCAGCATGCTGTACAAGGCAAACACAGTTGTGGAAAGGAAGCTATAGTAAGGACATGAAGCTTTGTAGACCCACGTCCACATAATTTTATTTCACTCTCTGTGTAACTAATTTCCTTCCACAGATTTTTGTGCTAAATCTTGTGTACATGCAAGTACACTTAATTAAATATTTAATTTAAATAATTTAGGAATAATGGTTTTCTGTCATACTACATGTTACCATTCCCATGTACAAGTCCTTGTTTAATTGTGTTGAGAGTATTGGAGGGCACTAGACAAGATCTATGGTTGTGAAGTGAGGTGGAGATGGAGAATTGGTGGAATGCAATGACTGGAAAATGGGAGCACTATGAGAAACTCACTAGCCAACAGCGCTCATTATCTAGTCGTGCCAAAAATCTTAAAACAGTCAGTAGTAGTACCAATTCCCTATGTCAAGGGTTCAGATCGATGTGAGGGTATGAGACCAATTACATAATATGCACCCAACTGTTGATAAAATTCTAGAGACAATAGCCATGGTACAATTCATGAGTTACTTACAGGAATTAAATCTACTATATAAGAGATAATCCAATATTCGCGAAGGTTTCTGAACAGAAACAAGTATTCAATTGGGCATATCTGAGTGGAAACTAGCTCTATATTAGGGTAAATATAGGTTGGCCATATTTTTATATTTTAAGAGAGCATCTTAAATTATTGACAAAAGTGTCTTGCTTGCAAAACTGAAAGACTCGGGATTGCAGGCCACCGTTCCACTATGGTTTGAGAATTATTTGACTGCGAGAATACAGAAAGTATTGCTGGGAAATAAACATCCTTGCTGTTTGGCAATAAATATAGGAGTTCCTTAGGGGAATGTATTGGATCCTCTACTGTTTATTATGTACATATCTCAAAACTAACGTACTCTCTGTCTCATAAACTTGGCAAGATCATGGCAGTCAGTGAGTAGCAAACTTGATGTGTACAAAACAAACAAAGTGCAATTTACAAAATCCTGTTATCAGCTGATACACGAACTAACAAAAGTTAATGTTACGCTGGCTATTTTGAGTGCACTGCCAACACACATCAGACAAGCAGAAAATACACAGATAAGAAAGAGTTTCTAAATACATTTTATTTTAAATGGCCACAAAACAGCAGTTGTTAGTGTTACAAACTAAACTTTTTGCTAAAGTAGTACCTAATGTATAGGTGTTCAAAATGAAATGTGCAATAAAATGATCCGTATCCAAATTAAGCGCAGCTTCAAACCTTGAGAGTTATTTTCACGTTGTATCCCCAATCATCTCCAGCCTTGCCTTCCACACGCGCTTAATATTAATTACAAAAGCCTACAGAAATATCGCAGGGTATTATTGAACTATTTTTTCAATAATCTGACGAGATATATTTTAAACTTGTGTCGTTTAGCGCCAGTAATAGGATAAAAGTCATCTTTCAAAAAGATGGGATCAAGAGGCAGGCTAACGTGCTGCTACCTGTTGGTGATGCACTCGGCTCACACCGCACCCTGCCATAGCATGCGCGCCATATGTCAGCTGTCACCCGAAGCAATACCACCCAGAAAAAAATTCTTTCTTGTTTGGAATAACAAATTTACGAACAGATAGTAGTGGTTTAATTTTTCCGCAACCTCTGCATAATTTTTAACATATATTACCGTGTACAGCGATATTGATTACTTGTAATTTCTAATGGACAGGTGATCATTATGCCTACATCCATTACATGCCAATTTGGTCTCCCGTAAACCCAATCTCTCGTTGTTTTCATGTTGTTACTATACTGTATTAATAAAACGGGGAAAGTGAAACACTCGTGGGTAGTTTTCAAGCAATTCTTAAGTTATTCCATGCCACATATTTCGAACTCGAACTGTTCAGAATCAGTAATAGCAGATTTACTGCTTTGCAATAGTCGTTGGTGAGTTGCTGGCGAATGAACGTGCGTTGTCAAGCAAGTTCCCCGATTTACTTTTATTTCCAGTTATATTAGCTGCAACACTCAAAGTGTGATAAGAACAATTACTGTCTCGAAAATGTTAACCCAAATTCGCTGTCGCAAGATAAATTAAAAAAGAGTTAACAAATATTTGATTTTTTTTGCAAGGTTTTATATTTTTACTTTTATATTCTACAAATTTTTTTAGACAGATGTCAGACCAAAAATACCTTAAAATTCATTTAGTATTCCATTACAGTGGCAAGTAGATTAACTGACAGCGGCAATGTGTTGTTAAAATCCACTTGACGCACCAGCTGATGGCGAACGGATACATAAACGAATAGTAAAGATTTGGTGTTACTTTCGTCGAACTATAAAAATCTTGCCAAGTTTCATGAACAGAGAGTATAGTGTGTGTTCTGATGCTACAGTGAACATGTTTGCGGATGATATAATGCTATATTTTCGTGGTCGTGATTTAAGTGAATGTGCAAGAATAATAAACAGTGAAATGAAGATGAATTCAAATTGATTTGGGAAATAAATTAAAACTTAACACTTCAAACAAAAACAAAAGTACTGGTATTTGGACATGGAAAACTTGAAGTTCAAATTAAAATTGAAGAAGCAGTGATATAACTTGTACAATGTATCAAATATTTAGGAGTAACACTGGATGGAAAGCTAAACTTAAAGAGTTTTTAGAGTATAGAGCAAAAAAACAGTAGGGTGAAAGATAGGGTACCTTAGCAGTTAGTAACTCTTTATCAAAAGAATGTCTATGTTTTTAACTGTATTGTCGTGCCACATTTTATTTACTGTTGTATTGTACTGTATTCAGGTTTAAGGACTGATGTTTGGAATGTTAAAAAGACTTCAAAATAAGGCAATGAGAGTCATAAGATAAAGTACCAGATATGAGAGAATATCGGTAATGATACAGAAGTTGCCTTGATTAAATGTTGAATACTTGTGTCATTCCAGGTGTTGGTACTAATCCATACAGTCAATAATGATAAGTGCCCTGAATACCTAAGGAAGTTATTAAAAAAAACAGTCATGTTCATGAGTATGATTAGACAGATCAATAACTTTCGTGTACAAAGGGTAAATAAAACAGGAAGTATGAACTCGATAGTGTCAAAAGCGATTACACAGTACAACATTTTACCAATGCAAATATAATGTCAGAGTAAACTAATGAAATTCAAGAAACTACCAAAAGAATTGTTGTATAAGAAAATATTGTCAGCGATGTGATGTGTAAAATGTAGTGCAAGTGTTTCTGTAAATTAGTATTTTGATATATTATTTTATTACATAGGGTGGAGATGACACCAGCTGGTGACAGACTCCTGCAATTGGGCCTGTCACTGCCCCATCGCCCTTCAAAGAGTGGCGTTAAAATGAAACCCCTGTTGTGGGTGACATTTGTAAACCCACTGGCCATAGGCAATAGCCACCTCATACAAGTATAAAATACAGACTGGGATTGGCCAGGACTGCTATGCTGACTGTGCGAGGACACAACACGTTTCACAAACACAGTACAGTGTCCACGTGTCTTGGCTGGACAACATCAGTATTACCAGTATATGGCACACATCAGCCCACACAGAAGCGTTCAGCACAAACGCGAGTTTGGCATCCAGTAACACATGAATTGCAAGTATCAGGCATAGAGACAGATCTCACCTGGGCTGCAGTCAGCAGTCAACACTCACCTTATTATTGGCGCAGCGAGTACCTTCTATTGGGGGTTCGCCAATCGAAAAGCAGCTGTTATTCTTGCGGCAAGCCAGCTTCTGGCAGAACTTGGCCTGGCAACAGTTCAACACAGTCACCTCCACGTCGTCTGCAAGTGGGTGCATGGCGATCCTCTCACATACTGAATGCACACAGCGCTACATCCTGATGACCAGGTAAATGGCACAGCCATTTAATAATAGGGCTATGTGATATCCACTTTTCAATATTGTTTCGAAACATATTAACCATATCATTATTTGTGAGAAAGATTGCTTCCAGAAAGCACTGAAAATTGATGGCAATACATTGGAATTATAGATTATGTTAATATTGCAAATAACCCTCACACCGATGTTTCAAACATCAACATCGCAAATATTGGTCATATTAATATCACAAATATTGGCATTGCAAATATTAGTTATATACGATTCATCCTTACATTTTCAATATCAAAATACGAATATCATTATTGGTTTTTTGTTGGATTACAATAACCACTTATACGCACTGAGCCACAATATCATTACTTTTATAACTTTTAAAATATAAATAGGAAATATTTTTTAACACTGTGAAAATAACAACATTGAAAAATTTCCAATGTGTGTATAACATAAATACAGTAAAATCACCAATATTGTAACGTCATTAAGATGGCATAATTATAATATTGCAATATGCAATCTATTGCTCTACTTTTTTCGACCACATTAGAGTTTATATACTTAAAAAATACCGTTTCATGACTGTGACACCAGTTACACCAATGCGGAATGAAGGGGTATTTGTCCAGTATCCCTCTAGAGACTAGGGAAATGGAGTCTCCTTAATGAGGATTTTAAAAGGGCCGTATGGGTCGATGTGTCTGACCATGGGGACATCTGTCCCTGGCTCATCAGAGTGCATAGCTAGACCCTGAGGGTTATGCTGTCCCTGTTATGACCTTCCCGGTGATTGGACATTTAGGAATATCTGCGAGTACACAGCTATGCACAGTCAATTATGTTAAGTTCAGAGGACAAAATAAAAGAAGAATAGATAATTACGATTTAGTTGATTTAGTGGGTGTACAGAAGGTGTATAGGCACAACCGTAAATGAGGTTGAAAATTACATAGCAGTGTGGGGGACGACAGGTTATGGCTTGGGTCATCCAGAAAATAATCTACTCTTCCTAGGGCCGGTTCCTTGGGGTAAACCTCTGTTGGAATCCTGTCGATCGATCGGCGCCGCAAAGTGTGTTTCATGATAGATGGTGATTGGGCATATAGCGACTTGGGGAGAGAGCCCCCTGATCTCCCTCTGTGAGATGTTGAGTGAGCGGCGCGACCAGATACAGACCTCAACTGCCCCTCTGGGTTCACAGTGTTGCCCACATAAGGACCCTATGGGTCTCAGTAAGCGGCGTGACAAGTTTATAGCCTGATATTCATGGTGACTTAATGTGTTTGATCTCCTCAAGCTTCAGGAGCCTCAGAGAAAGGTTCTCCCTCCCCTTGTCACAGTGCCGCTAGAAATCGGCATGACCAGCAAGCACTAGACACCAAACATTGACAAGAGGTGGGAGCGCCCTTCAGTAGGGACTTGATTTGAATCTCTATCGTGGCGATCGTGCGTGCACCTAGAAGTAGTCTAAGGGATGAGCACACAGAAGGCAAAGCGGGTAAGGAAAGGCCAAAAGCGAAAGAGACAGAAAGGACCAACAAGATCTTAACTGGTAGATATATGTTTTTTTCGTCTGCAGGAGTTCTCTGACCTGTGCCCGCTAACATCTGATGGACGAGGAAGTAAGTTTGCCAAGCTGTTTGCTGCAGGGTGGCAAAGAGATATGAACCAAAGTTTGGGCAAGAGCGACTCCGGTATAACTATGTCCGGCACAGATGATGCATGAGGCCGACACTCGTGGTTAGGAGAAGGCTTCACGACAAGAGCTTCTGCCTGTTGTGTTGAGAAACAAAAGTTCTAGTAATAGTAACATTACACTGCTAAGTTTCACTGATACTGCACAAGGCAAGCATTGCGAGGTAGTGATAGTTGCAGCTATAGCACTGATGGGGACTGCCTTGGAAGCCGAAGGCACTATGAGTGAAAAACAGTACGAATTTCGTAAAGGAATCGGTACGGACTTTGCATTGAACGACATAATGAAGACCATATGGGAAATTACGGCGAAGTATGTGTTAGAGATCTTCCTTGACAGCTTTGGTGCCTTCGACAATGCCTGGTGGCCGGAAGTGATGTATCAACTTAAAAAGAAAATATGTACAGCAAACATCTATTGGGTTATTCAAGACGTCTTTGGAGAAAGGTGGAGCATTTATACTGCAGAAACCTTAGAAGTAAGGATGAGGTTGACAAAAGGATGTCTCCAGGGGTCAGTCCTAGGACCGATCTTATGGAATGTCCTCTTTGATGGATTACTTGAGCTGGATCATCCACCAGGGTGCGCTGTCTTCGGCTATGCAGATGATGGATTAGTGGTCGTTACTGGTGACTCTATAAACGCTCTAGAAGACAAGCTGAAATAATAATGCAGAATATATGGGAATAGTCTGCAAAAGTAAAATAAAGGTTAGCATTTGAGAAGACCAAAACAATGATTTTAAAAGGAAGATTGAAGAGAGAGTGTGCTTCAGGGGGAGCTCAGTAAAAAATGAGAACGAATTTAAGTACTTGGGAGTCATCATGGATGACGAGATGAGCTTCCTCATACACATTGAGTATGTGTAAAGAAAAGCAGCGATTGTATTTCAAAAACCAAAGAGAATACGTCCTGCAGACTTAAATATAATACCTTAAGAACTATATACAAAGCAGTGTGTGAAACCATATTGGCTTAGGGAGTTGTGATGTGGTATCACACAGCTGAGTTGGTAAATCACAAGAGGAAGCTGATTTGTGCTCAAAGGGCGGTACTGCTGGCAGTCACTAAGGCATATAAAATTGTGCCGAATGAGTCACTCCTGAAGATTGTGGGTGTGCTACCTACAAATTTGCTTGTGATGTACAGGAGAATCACAGAGGATAGAGCATGGGTTGTGGGGTTGACATACGAAGATAAGAAAGCTATCATTAATGGTATCTTGCAAGAATGGCAAGACAGCTGGGATGGTTCAGATAAAGGAAGAACTACTTATGAGTTGTGAGATGCTGCCCAACATCAGGGCAAGAATGAAGAGTAAGTGGATCAATACAAACTATTACAGCATGCAACTCTTTACTGGCCATGGTTACTTCAAGGTGTAGTTAAACAGCTTATGGATCATGCAATCTCCACTGTGTGACGTCTGTGGAATGTACGACACAGTCCAACATGTAATCATGGAATGTCTGAATACCGAAGACATCATATAATGGCTGCATGGCATAGTAGAGAGAAATGTAATTCACTTAAGACCAGAAAATTCCATGGTTGATAAAGCTCTCCATAAGATCTGGGAAGAGTTTGCCACTAAGATTGGTATATGACTGGAGGACTTCGACGAGTGGCAAGGAGAGCAAATTTCCGATGATCCATAATAGGGTGCTCAATAATACAAAATTGGAGTATCTCAGATGGGTGAGGTCAGGTTTTACAGAGAAAACCAGTAGAACACAGTGGAAATGCTAAAGCACAGTGAATGACCCGAAAATAGAAGTGGATAAAGGGCTGAGCACTGACTTACTCATCAGAGTACAGTCACAATGCAGGAGGATGGAGGGAATGATACCTTCGGGACGTAAAATCTGCCTGCGGACTGCCCTGTCTGGGGGCGTGTAAAGGAATAAATATCCTCAAGAGATGTGGCGAGCGAGGAGTGGCTGGAGCATGCCGCATGGAGAGGGGACCTCCCCTGATGCGCAGCTTGTGTGCCCATTCGGTGCTTGCCGGCAGGACAATGTAAGTGAGGGGATGGGTCCACCCACTCAGACTGGAAGAAAAGTGTAGTGCAGATTGCTGGCCTTTCAGGCAGCAAGGAGTTTACTCACTTGTGAATAGGGACAGCACAGAGGCGAAATGAGCAACGGCGTCCGGCGCAACGGTATACTAGAGGGAGCAACAGAGGCTGAGGCTAAGATATGTATAAGACAGCACTTGTGGCACGTCAACAGCTATATTGCTGCATCACATAGCCCTATTGTGCAGTGGTTAGGTATCAAGAAGTCTTGCTACTTATATAAATCCATTTAACTGCACTTTAGAATATTAAAACACACACATTTGGTCGAAGCTGTTAAGGCATGGAACAAGAAAACACAAGTGCAAACTAGATTTATAATTATGAGTGTCAAAAGTTTGGCCGATCATGTTCCACACCTTGTGGATCACATTGGTAATCATTAGCATAGCTTGCATGGTAGCTGCAATTTAAATCAGACTTTCATCATTCACAAATTCACATTTAATGACAATCGATAGGTACTTTTTATCAAATTTCCTTCAGGATAATACACACTGAAAGTGTCACACTAATAATTACAATACATATTAGAAGTAGAGTAAGACGAAAGTTTATATTTTCACATTCGACCAATTGGAAATTATTGAACTACAGTAGCAGCATGTGGTACTTGACTCTAAATATTATAGTCCAAAATAACTTGAAAACAATGCATTATGTTATTTTGAGTTAGCATACATATATGTATTACATTAATTGTTTTATTGACATTACAATGCAAACTGTTTCAAACGAGCCTTTATATAAATAAGACATCTAAAATCAATTTGTTGAAAATTAATAAAATGCCTGGAAAAAGATGTTACAGAATACATTTAACACAAATGTCGCTGGATAAGTAAAGTTTCTGTGTCAATAGCCCATTTACACTACAGTCATAATTATATTTTTCACTTGTGTACATACTGCGCACGATTCAATGCAGTCCGACAGAAAGAATTAGATCCTTGAATTGATAAGTATAATGGTGACAAACCTTTAACATTATTCCATTATGAAATTAAGTATGTGATTCAGTATTTCTGGCATGTCTTTCTCACTGTAATAAACAGGCAAGTTACAGAAGTTAATAATAAATGAGTAATTAGTGTGCGAAAAGTAAGAGAATTGTGCAGGAAGTTCACTTGTGGAAGAATTAATGTTTGCAATGACCACTGCTGTGATAGACAAGTCACTGCCACAAGTGTTATCAGTACACCCCGGACAGCAAAACTTTTTCAGAAAGATGTATGATAGTGCTATGTTCCTTGCCCGGACACTAGTTACACTGACTCGTGCTGTCAACTGCAGCAATAGAAATTCTCTGTACTATACACTACACTTCTCCCTCCTAAATTTAGTTGTTACTGTAGTTGTGCTAACCCAAACCAACACAGTAAATAAACAAAAAAACACCTCCTGTCTACCACTCCCATCACCTTGGGGGATGCCTCAACTTTCTACTGTGCCTTTGTGTCCCCAGACCAGGTAGAGCTGTCGCTTCCCCACCAAATCCACGGAAGCCTTCTTCCCTTTCACACCCCGTCACCGGTGCCCACTGCTGCCCATAGCTTTCCCATTGCCTGGCGCTCTGGTTGTTTAGTCACTAGTTGCTCTGGTATCGATAACACTGCCACTGTCACTAGCTGCTTTGGTGCTGATGCTTTGCCCGTCGCTGGCCGCTCTGGTGCTGCTGCTGCTCTGCCTCCTGATGTTGCTCCCACTGCTGGCTGCTCTGGTGCCCATGCTACTCCTGCTTCTCCTGAAGACAACAAACTCCTCCCCGCTTGTTGTTTAGGTGCTGTCCTGGGTAAATTCCTCTGTTTCCACAAGGGTACTCCCTTTTGAAGGTGGCTCTCACATAAGTGATCTTGATGACAAAATCATATTACTTCTCCTACCTTGACCCTGTACATTACTGGACTCATTGCTTCTACAGTGCACCATAGTATCCACCTGGGTTGTTCTCCTCGGAAACTTTTCATCAACACAGGATCCTGCATTTTGAACAGTGCATCTTGAATCCTTCTTAGTGTGCTCCCTTTGTCTTGATATTCCAGTATGTCTGTCTTCACCAACAACAACCTTGTACTTGGTTTCCTTCTCAAAATAATTTTCTACTGGGGTATTCCCGGTAGTCATGTGTGGTGTATTGAGGTAAGCAAACAACAACTTATCAATTGTATGCTGCAAGGATATTACTTCCCACCCCTTCCAAGATAGACCATTCACTAAGGCCTGCTTTAAGAGTGCTGTCTTCACAGACTGCACGGTTCGCACTGCTGCTCTTTTGGATTGTGGACGGAATGGTGACATTAGTTGCAGTGTAATAGCATTTGCCATGCAAAACTGCCCAAATTCCTCCGAACGAAACTGAGGGCCACTATTGGCCACCAGCATTTATGGCAAACCATATGCTGCAAAGTATGTTCGCAGCTTCTCAGTTGTTTTCTCTGCCATGGTACTCTGTATTGGCCATACCTCCACCCATTTAGAATAGGTATCCACCAAAATTAATAGCCTTTTATCTTCTTTTTCCGCAAAGTCAACATGTGCTCCCTGCCCCACCCGACAAGTCACTGGCCAAGATACCTTTGACCTTTGATGTGTGTTATGTCTGGACAGCTGAAAATCTATGCTCCTCTTCAACGTGTCCTCAATCTCATCGTCCTTTCCCAGCTACCACACATAACTTCTTCCCAGCGTTTTCATCAGCACCACCCAAAAATGACCTTCGCACAACTGCAACAGACCCTTTCTAAGCCCTTGTTTCCCTTGTTACCCTCTCTGCCCACAATACACAATTGTCTTCCACAGCTAACTCATCCCTCTTGTTTGTGTAAGGTTAGATGTTTGGCTCGCTGACTTGATTTGGCCACCCATACAAAGCAAAGTTTTTTACCGTTGTCAGTACTTCGTCCTGTTCCGTCTCCCTTGCTATATCTTCCGCCTTAATCGACAAGTTCTGAAAGTGCTGACATGAATTACTGGTTGCTCTATGGTCTGTGAATGATAAAATGGTAACCTTGACAGCATGTCTGCATCACCCTTGTCCTCCCCTTGTTATGAATGGTTATATTTTGAAAGGAGAAGAGCCCACCGCTGCAACCGTGCTGCTGCTAGAGGTGGAACTGCCTTCTTAGGTACAAATATGGTGGTCAAGGGCCTATGATCTGTGTACAGTTTGAAGAGGTTGCAATATAGGTATTTGTGGAATTTCTGTACTGCAAATACAATGCTAAAATCCTCCCTTTGTAACTGGCAATAACCCTGCTCTGCTTTGGGGATGGGGAGTGTTTATGGCCATTCTGTACCATCTGGAATCCTGTGTGACAACACCACTCCCATCCCATATTAAGAGGCATCACTCGCTACAATTAATGGTTTGATCAGGTCAAATGGTACTAGCACTGGAGCCTGGAGAATCCATTCTTTGCTCTATTCAAACAACTGCTGACACTGTAGATCCCATATCCATGGAGCTCCTTGCGCCAACAATTTGTACAGGAGTTTCAACTAGGTCGACATTCCTGGAACAAATCTGTCATATAAATTTATCAACTCTAAATAAGCCTTTAATTGTGTGATTGTGGTTGGTGTTGGAGCCTCCTTTATAGCCTCTTGTAGATCATTAGCCGGCCTAATGCCATTCCCACTGATACCTTACCCCAGAAATTTTATCTCCCTCTCAAGGAAATGGCACTTCTCTTTTCTGGCCCTAACCCCATGTACTTGCAATCTCTGTAGCACTGCTTCCAATTTTCTTCTACACTCCTTTACTGAACACCCTTTTCTGAAAATATTGTCTAAATAGTCACTACGCTTGGTATTCCCTGTAAAATCTGTTCTGCCGCAGCTTGAAAAATGCTTGGAGCACTTGACAACCCAAAAGGTATTCTCCGAAATCGATAAAAACCCTTGTGAGTATTTACTGGCACCATCTCTTGTGACTCTTTCACCACCACCAACTGCTGGTAAGCGTTTGGCAGGTCCAGCACACAAAACACCTGACCATTTGCCAAGGATGCAAAAATATCATCAATACATGGAAGTGATTGGTGTGCTAGCTCACACCTCGGATTTACTGTAATCTTGAAATCCGGACACAAACTTATCTCGCCATTTACCTTTGGTGCCTCCACCAGGGGGCTAACCCAATTACTGTAGCTTACATTTTCCAAAATTCATTGTTGCTCCAAGTACTGTAGCTTCTGCTCCACTTTCTTTTTCACTGCATATGGTACCGTTCTTGCCTTGAGAAAGATGCAAAACCCATACTTGAGAGTAAAGTTTGCCTCAAAGTGTTTTATTTCCCTAAAATCTCCATTAAATATTTCCGCATACTTATGAAGTAGCATCTTGAGCACTTTCTCCTTTACCTCATTCCCCACAATATTTATCCCCGTCTGACGCTGATCCAACGAAACTGCACTGATACTGCCCCAGTTCAACTGTATATATCTCAGCCAATCCCGTCCAAGTAAAGAGGGTAGTCGCTGGTGACCCGAGTTCACCACCACTACTGGCAGTTGCTTTTTCTGTTCCTTGCACAACACTTCCACCTTAATCCCCCCTTTTCACAGGTAAGAAGTCCCCAAAATATGTTCGCTGCTTGATGTCTGATTTCCATAATGCCTGTATGGCCAATTCACTTGATAGGTTTCATGTGACACCAAAGTAAGTGCAGATCCGATATCTACCTGCATCGTAAGTGGTCTACTGTCTACCATAACTAATACTTGGTAACCCACATTAGCCTAAATTTGCAGTTGCTGCTCGACAAACCAATCCAAAATTTCTTTTCGGCTGTTGTTATCACTTCTCATGTATCCCCCGCCAAGCTCACCTGTTTTGTGTTCCCTTATTCCACACACTGCTGCCGACTCTGCAGATGACACTTCCTGGCCAAATGTCCAGCAGTTATGGCATTTATATTCTGAATAGGGACATGTTCGCTGTCATGTGTTACTTATTGCCACTACGAAAACATTCTCTCTGACCCCCACTATTACGCGAAGATCCCGCTCCTTGTGGCTGTTTATTTTGTACCCGCACTTTACACACCTCTTTCGATAACGACTGAGGAACCTAAAACAGTTGCTGTTGTTTCTAACATTGTTGTCGAAGTGTACACCTGCTTCAAATTTTAATCAGCTTTAAAGAGTTTTCGTTGGATGTTTTGGTTGTGGAGACCAATGACAAAACGATCACGCAATGCCTTCGGCAAAAATGCGCCAAAATTGAACGTTTGCGCCAAATGTATAATGGCTACCGAAAATTCAGCTATGGATTCATTTTATTTTCATACACCCATGAAATTTCCGCTCCTCTGCAATCACCAGCATCTTTGGACAATAATGTGTCTTAAGTATCGCTTCCAGCTCTTCAAATGACTTCTTACCTAGTAATAGGGAAACATATGTTTCCCTATTACTGACAACAACACAGATACCTGTTTTTTCTCCTTTATAGAGTTTGCATCAATGCCACAATGCCTCAAATAGGATACAATATTGTCTGGATGTTCGTCGAACTCGTCCATTCTTCCAAAGTATTACATTGTAACCACGATTCGCACACAATGTTTTGTTCCTTAACTGGACGCAATCTTTACACTGACTAGTGCTGCCAACTGCAGCACTACAAATTCTCTATATTACACACTACAGATAGACTGTACGAAACATCACTACTATTGATGCATGCTTGTCATATGGTATTAGTCATCACATTATTAATGAAGAGAGCTACCATTGCAAAATGTGTGCATACTGTGCATGAAAATATTTTTTACAACAGGCTTGACGGGTGCCATGTACCTCCACCCCTTAAGACTGTTTGTCCGGCTATAACCTGCACCTGGGCTGCACACTCTATTCGGGTCGAGTATGGGCCCAGTCACCGGAGCGACCAGGTGCAGAGCAAGGGCAGGGCACACCAGTTTAAGTGAAACCAGTGGTTGCCATGGAAACGAGAGATGCCACAGAAGGAGACTGCAAAGGCCGATTCAACCAAACTTAGGAACTAAGGCAGAATTAAAAGACTTTATTTTGTTATTCCATCTCATTTCATCAGTGTTTATGTAGCAGGAATATTTTTGTTGTTTTGAATATGCGTATTTGCTATTCATATAATCGCAAGGCTCAATAGTGCAAGTCATGTCATAAAGTAGTCACATTTCGGCGTGAATCATCCATCGGAGATGGCGGGCATGTGTTAAAATCCAGCGTTTTTTCCCGCGCATGCCAGGCGGCCATCAACTTCTTGCATCTGGACATTAACGGGAATAGACTCTAAAGTACGTGGAATATTCTTTTCATCTAGCTGCTTAGTAATCCACCTCCACTCCCAAGTGGAATAGCATTTCCCTGGGGAACTTCATTTTTCATGTTAGTTTTTAATTGCCGAAAGACATTTCGCAGTGTTACCGCATGTCCAGTCATAATAGCCAAGAGTATTTATTGTCAGGTGCCCTCATCGAAGGGATGTAGTTTACCGTAGTAAATATGTGTGTGTGTGAACTTCTGCTACGTTATTTATCTACGTCGCGGTATGCGCGTCAGGGGACAAGTCCTTAAAATACCCACTCATTCAATTCACGCAATTTCTTTTATTTGCAATTGTTCTGAGATTTGTTTTGCATTGTATGGGCGTGTGGGAGGCACTGAAAGCCCACATACATGTGTATAATGAGTGGGAGTTTTCCCACCAACATCAACATTGGTACATAGTCGACTGATGGGCGATCGTTTAGTAAACCACATTCATCTGGAGCAATAGTCAACAAGGTAGATGTCAACAATTCAACTTCAACGGCGAGGAGATTGTTCCTGGGTGGACAGCCTGCAACCCCGAGGTTAAGAGAAGCAGCATCATTATTGACATCACCTGACGGCATCTGGTGCCTACTGAGTATACTCATTCCTACATATCACCATCATCGCTCCAGAAAATCCTATTCCAACCTTTCCGGCATCCCACCGTGCATCAAAACAAAGATGTCATCTGTCCACTTAATTAACACATCTGCAATATTTAAATGAACTTTTATGCAAGTACAGCAAGTATGTTTCTGACCCAGAACATGTGGCAAAGGTACCACTCATTTTCTTGTGCTCAAGAGTTAGTGGAATAATACTGTTCCATTTTTTCATATTTAAGTGTATGTCTTTTTTTTTTGTAGTGGGACGCCCACAATTGGGGAGTGAACCGATCCTTGGGCACCAGCACAAAAGAGAGGCTCCACTCTCTGTGCTCACACTTCCCTGACATAGATTAGGCCGCATTATCATACCTAGAGATCTTGCCTAAACCTGAGTGTATACCTTGACACATGCCCCACCATAGAGCAGGGAGGATAAAGGTTAGGAGAATAGCCACAGCCAAGTTCGAACGAATTGCGTTACACGGGGGGGGGGGGGAGCAACTGTTAAAAGGAATTTTTTCACTGGTGTGAGGAAGCGGCTCGTCAATGGACCAGAAACACCCAGCATCTACCACCTGGCAGACAATTTCCCGGATCAGCATCTATAGTTTAGCAGCTTTTTACAGTCCAGGGTGACTTCAACACTCCAGGTAAGTAACACCCTAGCGACCGACCTCACCTATATATCATCCAGATTCCATCAAACCTACACTAGCTGTCGCCAGAAAGCATTAACTCACATTCCCTAAGCATCTGCCATCTATTATGCTTGTTATTACTGCAGCTGCATCTGTCCCTACCTGCGCTTCTACTTCCCTGCTTCTATCTCTGTCCTCCACAAGCAGATAGACGGGTCATAGTTACCGGGGAGGGACCCCTGCTACTAAAATACACTGTGAATGGAGCAACAGCTCTCAGGCTTCGAAAGGGGCATACATACTAACCGAGGTTGTTTCAAGTTTTTACTTTCTTATTATAGTCGTCCCTTGGCTATAGATTAGTAGCTATTCTACTACAGGTTTACCTGTACAATGAAGAATTGTTCACCATCTTTGTAGAATATGTAATCCAAAATGCTTTGGGGCTACTACATACATAAAAAAATATACAAGCATGCATACATACCTACTCAAAGGTTATCTATTTATTCTTCATATGACACAAAATTACAATTGTTATTATTTATTTTTTACTTTAAAAATATTTTAATCATGCAAGTACCTGCAGTCAAGTACAGTACTAATTTATTAAGAATGAGTCACAAATTGGCTATATGGTTGTGGGCAACAAGCCAACGAATGACTGCATCAAAATGGCCATAACTGGAAATGCAATGCGCGCAGGAAGCATGTACACTGAAAAAGGTAAGCTCCTCGACATGTTTACTTACCATTCCAAAGTTGCAGGCTTTCGTCTCAATATTGTAACGGAATGAGCACTGCTTATCGGCATCGTACACCACTCCTGCTGGCATTTCTGGGAAGTTCCACTCATGGTCTGCTGGCACGTCTAACAGGCAGTCGCCCAGGCCGTACCTGCCACAGGCCCAGACCCAACCTCTTACGCCATGCAAGCTTGCAGCTGTGTAGTGTGTACCGGTGGAAATTCTAAAGAGAGCGTCCACTGTTGGGTACAAAGCAAATACTAATCCTTTCCCCCGACTACAGCTAACACATTTGTTATACTTGTGGACAATAAGATGGAAAGAAACGTACAGGCAGTGAGCATGAAATTTGTGTGGAGCATGGTAGCAGTAACAAGTAGGGAAATTATTTGGAATTGGTATGTGCACATCAAGAGGATGCGAAGTGAGAGGTTGACAGGAACGATGTTCGAACTGAAGTACAATGGGAAAAAGCTGCGAGGAAGGCCAAAGAAGAGATGGGAGGAGCAAGTGGCTGAGAGAGTGAGGAGGAGAGGCAAAGACTCAGAAACATGGAGAGAGGGAGTGTGATGGAGATACATTTTTTTTTTACCAATCTGACCCAGACACAGATGATGATGAAGATGCTACTGATGATGAAGGTGGTGGTGATGACAACGATAGTTGAAACATACCTGTTCAGCCTACAAGCAGGAATCATGGAGTTTCTCCCCGATAATCATTAGGGGCGTGTGAATATTCAAAACTTTGAATACCTACTTTCTTTTTTTTAAATCTAGGTTTAAGAGCACATTCTGACCATTTTTGTCCCAAGCCTATCACTTGACTGTCAACAGCAACAAAACATGTAAAAAACCTTACACTTGCTTAAAGTTTTCTGAGTTCACAATTAAGTATTTATATAAATGTAGACCAACATATTTTTTGTCTTTAGCTGAACTTACATGGTTTGTTGTATTATGTACTCTATTTACATTTTGGGCACTGTAAACTGAATCTATCAGAAGCAGTCTTTGGGTTGTATGTGAAATTTCAGCTGGCAATCCAAGACCATTAAATCAATCTTTTCATGCTACCAAAGAGACATTATCGTTGGGGCACTCTGTAAAGAACCCCCAATTATATAGACAGCCAACAATGTGAATAATGCAAGTAGAACTGAGTCACTGATATAGTAGTCTACACAAAAAGCGGTAGGAAGTAATCTCCATGACAGAACAGCGGGTGAAAAACTGACAGGAACAGAAGGGTGTTGAAACAGACAAAAGCCCAAAAATTAAATGTGTTTCATGTTATTTCTATGATATAAAGGCACCTCTAGGATCCCATATCAACCAAAACTTTCATAGAGGAATTGCATGCTGCGAATATTGATGACAAAGTGATCGTCCCAAAATAACTAGTCACATAGTGTAATAATCTTAAGTGGCAACAGCATCAAGAACACAGTCTGGTCACAGTCGCAGTAAGGACCATTCATATTTGCATGGTCTGACAAGTCTGCATTTACATGGTCAATTATCACATATGACATTCCCTTCCGGATATATATCTTCAAAGTTTTTTATGGGGTGAAATCCAGATTCAAATATTTTATTAAGACTATGAGTGTTTGACATATGTTAGAATTATTGCACCTTTACTCATTAGGCCACTGCTTGAATTTAATAACTCTTTCATCTTTATTCCAAATGCAAACAGTCCACAACTATTTCCTTCAAGCACAATACACAGTAAAACAGTTTATGCTTCAGCAGTCAGATAACATATCTGAAATAATATGTGTGGCTACGGAAGGACACACTAAAGACGCATCTTATAACCATGGTAGGAACAACTACAGGTACTCACTCAAAGAACTGTGTGATCATGTCACGGCTGCAGTTGGACCACTTGATGGTGTTGGATCCGACAAACGGTGACATGATATAGTTACCTCCTGTTACAGGGTCCTGGCTAGGGCACGTGACTGGCTCCTGTGCATCGTGATGTATTCCCAAACTGCAACACAGGGCATGCCAGTGCTTCCCTTACTGACCCTGGACCTTTCTTCATGACACACGAGGTATATATATACTCCTGGCCCTCTCTTTGTACAATTCACGGATGTGCAAGAAAATGGCAGTGGATCTCAAAAATTGAAGAGTTATATAGATTGGAATGGTTTTGAACTTTTTTTCACAGTACATACAGTGCAATGGTTATCAAACTGTGGTCTGCAGACCACAGTGGGTGTGGACAGTTTAACATGTAGGTAGGACTCACACATGGCCCATCTCGTGCGCGACGGTGATGCCCAGTGCCAGCCCGTGGTCCTCTGTGATGCAACAGGATGACTTGGGGTTGCACGCCTGTGCCATATTGGCCAGCCCCAGCAAGCCGCATGAAGCGCCACCAGCGGGATCACTGCAGATGTCGTACCTGCCACCAGAGGTGTCAAAATTAACCTAAGCTATGTCATCAAGTGCAGCATCACTAGCAGCTAGCTAAAAGTACCCGACTCTAACCATTTAAAAATACAACAACGTTTTGGAATGAGTACAATGTACATAACAGCATGTGTTCACATGTTAGGATTAAGTAGCCCAATATAAATTCCAAAAATTGGATATCACTTTGTAAATCTTTTTTCCTTTCTCAGAAAAAACACACACACGAACAGGTTGCAAAAATACTTCAATATGTCGGAGAAACATTCCACATGTCTAAAGGAAGAAAACATATAATATGAACATAGGTCATGTAGCCTTCTGTATTTTTACTACAGCTCCCATTACATAATGTACAGTGAAAGGGCTGCAGGTTGGATCATGTATGTTTGTGTGGAATGCCCCCACAGCTGCAGTGTGACAGCCACTCCAAACCAGATGTTTCAAACCAACCATTTAATTGGACGCAGCACACTGTTTGATGTAGGATCGAGATGGAAGCTACTAGTGTTGCGTGTGCATCTGTCGAATGTGGGTAGAGTTAGTGAGTGAATGGACTATTCAAATGTGGAGTTAGCTGATCATACATTTCATGTATGTATTGGCAAACATTAATGGCAGTGCTGCACAACTTTTGTATCGTGCGAGATTCCCAGAACGATGGTCCCTAGATATGAGAACATTTTAAGTAATCCATCGTTGTCTGAAGGAACATGGAATGTTCAAGCCCTCCACTAGCGACAGGGGGCAGTCAAGACAGATGAGGACACCAGAGTTGAAGGAGGCAATTCAGAGTGTGGTCAAGAGAATCCCAAAGTCAGCACACTGCAAGTAGCTACTACCAATGTTGACCATATGGTGGTGTGGAGAGTGCTGCATAAGAATATTCTGTATCCCTGCCATTTACAGTGCATTCAGGGGCTCTGGCACTAACGGATTTTCCTGGATGATGTACTTTCTGCCTTTGATTTTCACAACAATGTGTAAACCCAGCTTTCTGTGATCCGGTGTACTTTATGGAAAAAGTGGCATTCCAACAAAATGAGATCAATAATTACAACAACCAACACATATAGAAACACGAAAATCCTGGCGCAATTGTACAAATATGGCATCAAAAACAATTCACGATCAATTTTTGGGCCGGCATTGTTGGCAGCTGTTTAGTGGGACAGTGTTTCCCAAGGAGACACAACAGTCAAACATATGAAGCATTTTTGACAAACAACATGCCTGTTCTTTTCTTTTGGAAAATGTCGCAATACATATTCAACAAACCATGTACTTATTTCACAATGGAGCTCCTGTTATTTCTCTGTCTATGCTCATCAATGCCTGTGTCAAATGTTTGGTGGTTGCAGGATTGGTAGGGGTGGATTAATACTTTGGCCCCAGCAGAGCCCTGCTTTGGATCTACTAGTCTTTTATTTGTGGGGGATTTAAAGGCACTTGTGTATGCAACCCCAGTGGAAGATATGGAAATATACCATACCTGTATTGTGGAAGGCTGCAAAACCATTAGAAATTCTCCAGGGATACATCAATGCCTCTGGGAGTCCATGAAATGGCGGATACATATAGTTATTATATCCATGCTAATGGAGAGCGTATTAAGAAATTTTTATAAGCATGTAATGTGAGTCGATAAGCTTTCACACAAGTGTAATTAATTTATGTAGAGTTTCTAATGTTCTGTTGTGTAGTGTCGTGGTATGCGGTGTCGTGTACCATGCACGCAATGGCTGCAATGACATTTCACACAAATATGATCCAGTCCATGGTCCATACAATGAATGTCAGGTAATGGGAGCTGTAGTAAAGAAAGAAGTGTTCTGGACCTATGTTCATAATGATTTTCTTACTCTAAATAAGAGGATTGTTTCCTCAAAATAATGGCATGTATTTTTCCAACCACCTGTGTCTGTCTGACTCAGTCTGTCTCTTTCTCTCTCTCTCTCTCTCTCTCTCTCTCTCTCTCAATATTTTTTTCTGGCACCAATCTCACTCTCTATACAAGATGTTTCAGTAGAAAATTGACATAATAAGAGGTGATTAGTATGGGCCATTCTGAAGGGAGGACGCCAATAAATATATGCTCTATTTGCAATGGTGTCCGAGATACAGCTATGTGACATGGAATCATTTCTCAGTGACTGTGTGGTGCGGTGTCATAGATAACTAACTCATTGGTCCAGTTACTGTAGACAACCATCTTATCGAAGAATGGTTTCTACACTTCCTGCAGAATCTGTTGCTCTTGCTTGGATAATGTTGTACTAGCAACAAAGGGCTGGAATGTACATGCAATAAGATGGAGCCCCTGCACATTCTTTACAACCAGTGATACAGTACCTCAATGAAACATATCCTGGCCATTGGATCAGTCTCGGCGGTGCTCTTGCTTGGCCACCATGGTCACCCGACCCTACTCCGTGATATAATTGTTTGTGGGGTTGGTTGAAGACAGAAGTCTACAGGCAAAGAGATAAAAAAAAGGTGGAATTGCTTGCCCGAGTGATTAATGCCTGAGCACGCGTTATAAAAGAACGTGAACAACAGGTCTGATTAGCAACACAGCATCTGACTACAGGAGCTGAAAAATGCACAAATTTGGCGGTGGCATTACACAATATAACCCAACACTTAACAATCTATTAATTTACTATCGCCTGTATGGATACCAGTCCTGTCTGTGTCCCAAACTCGGACATATTTGCGAACAGAGCTTAAGTTTATCTATGGATTCCTTTCAAAATGGTCAATATACTATCACCTCTTAACATATGTCTGCTGTTTCCCCCTGAAATATCCGGTGTGTGTGTGGGGGGGTCTCTCTCTCTCCATATATATAATATATATATATATATATATATATATATATATTTATATATATATATATATAGGCATGAGCACAGTGCTTACATGCATTCTCCTGATCATTTGTACTGTGCAGTTAACTATTGCGTTTAGAGCATGCCGAGGCGAAAAGAACTGCCCAGAGTATACTGATGCGGGCCGCCACCGGGAAAAATAGTAGCTTTTCCCGGTGACCCTGATCGCATATCTCACACCGGCCAGTTTTGCTAACTTCTACCGAAAAGGTAACTCTTGGTAGAAATTAGCAAGCTGTTTTATACAGCATCCCCACGAAGTCATGGCCATCGGGTGCACAGGTACTTGGAGGGAACATGGTGGCTGCCGGTGCAACAGCATTCTAATCCCCTCCAATCTGCAGATTATCGGTGGTCTTGCTGGCCAAAGTGTAGTGCTACCTACCCCAGTGTTTATGTAAATAAAATTGGAATAACATTGTCCAACATTGCTCAAATCTTCGTATGTACAAAAGTACAAGGGTAGTTAGTTTTCTTTATGTAGTGATGCCACACTTAGAACACTGTTTAACACAGAGAGAGACCTCATCGCATGTGACATCACAAAAGTGTTGGTTCTTTCTTCTGGTTTTCCTCTTCTTAGCAGGGGGTATATTTCGCTGGAAAATAGAGGCGGAAGTGCCCTGCACTAGAGACAGTACTTCTATTCCGGCAATATCCTGAATGGTTCATTATGTATTAAATGTGTAGTGTTTTGTATAATTCCTTTTCAGCAGGACTGCCTATAAATGCAAAACTCTTTTATGAATCATTAAAGTGTGGTGACACTCCCCGTAAATGTAACGCTTAGCAACCAAACTAACACTTAGTTATTCGCGGTGGTGTCACCGATATGTTTTATAAATTCAGTGCATAACTTGTATCATATTAATTTTAAAAGTTTTCAACATGCCATTTCGCACAGCGTCAATTTGAAATCGGCACGAGCGCATGGCATGGACACCAATGCCATGTTAACACTTCGACTTGCGGCAGCGAACGAATCAGATATGTCGCATGTTTGCTTATCCAAACCACCTCGGTACATCATGGAGGGCCTTTATCATATTAACTACAATAGAACATTACTGTACCTTTGCATAACTAGTATCGAGGGTAGGTCGCGACATTTCCCCATCGGGATACTTAACGCATCCGCACATCACGTAAGTCCACGAATGGTGTAAGCCACATTTCGCATTATAGGTTATCGGCGGACCATAAGCGCCAGGCCCCTGTCAATTTCGTGCACCTCTCACTTCATGAAGTTGCAAGTATCTCAGATGCAGTAAATCGCTTTCAATAATAACGCGAGTGTTTACCTTCATAGTTGCTTGAAACCTTTAAGGTGCTACATCTACTTGTAGGCAACCCTGCATACCCTATGGATTATTTTCAGTGTTCAGAGTGCCTGTAACAACTCTAAGTGTTAGAGTCAGTGTAACATGGGTGTGGAATGGCCTTAAACCGTGCCAAAATATATACATTCAGAGAAACGTGTGAACTGCACCAGTAAGTGTGCGAGTGACGCCATAACAACCAGTGATGGAGGCTCCAGGGATCCCTTTAGGTCGTCGGCCTACAATTGAACAACAACTGCTCCCACTGAGCATGGCACTGGGCAACTCTACCCAGCTTTACCCTTGCCTGAGAGTTCAGGTAAGATAAGGCTACATCTCACCGGCCCTGGACCTCTTGTGCACGTCAAAATGGCTTCCCAACATGGGGCAAGTAAAGCATACAAATGCACGCATCAACCTTCAAGACCCGAGGGATAAGCAACAGCGAAACAGCGAACAACAAACCTGTAAGTACAAGTGCGGAAGCACCCCAACAACATACAACAATCAACATAATTATGTTTCCTGCACTCACGTACAACAGAATGATTCACTTCACTGTGTGCCCTGTTCGCGCCTCGAAGGATGCTATTTTGTAGCATGTCACAAATGGAGAGAGAATTCATGTCTCTCAGCGAGATCATTTTAAAGTAAGCAAGCAGTCAAAATTACATCACACAAGATGCTTTCAGATCCATATGGACATTTTAGGTTCAATTTGTAAATTGTATAGAAATTTGTGCATCACTTTGTAATAGGAAAACCCATAAAATTTCAATCAAAATCATTCAGTCCAACATGTATGTCCACGAGATGTTTCAGAGTACTTTGTAATAAGTTTACGCACTGTTTTCATGTTAGTATTTGTTTAACACGCAACCCACGTAGTTTTTTCTTTATGAAGAGCGAAGGAAACATGCAATAATTACGCCTGCGAAACACAAAGCATGAAAAAAAAAAGAGCAGTTTTAATTTGCAAGTGTGTGTCTTGTTTCAAAGGTGCCATAAAATACACTTTATAATTACTACAGTTTTATGTCATTTCACACGTGCCACACAGGAGACTTAGCAAACTTTCAGAACTGCCAAGGAACAAGAAATTGTAACATTTTTCATGTGCCTCAAAAGTCACATAATAAATCTTGCAAGTTACAACTGATAACACACAACATTACCCATATCTTAAACACGTGGTGAGCTGTCGAAATATTCAGCTCCAGTGCTTAAGGAAACTCTGTTGTAGTGTTTGTTTTGAACTGTAATGTGTACAATTTTTTAGTGTAATATGTATGTTTTGTCATGTACACGTTAAGCTATTTCTCAGCCTATTTCATCACGTCTCCGCATCAGCGATTGGAGTAAACATCAGCAACGAGAGAGAAGGGCCTACATAAAGTGTAGGCATATGAAGTGGTGAAGTGTCATGATTTTTAATGTGTATATTTTATATTTCTCTTTTTTTTCATGGCCCTTTTAAAAGTGGACGTTTCGCTGTGTTTATGTTATCTGTGTCACGTGTCTGCACAACGAAAGTGAAACCATGTGGGCTTGTTTACATTTGTGAAGCCAAGATTGTTTCCTCAATTAAGTGTTATGTTTTAATATAAGTGTTTGTGTTTATGTACATCATGAACTGCAGAGCGTACCATAAATGCAGGCTCATTTAAATCACAAGAGAAATGTAAATAATTACTCCTGTTTGTTCTTGTAAAATAATTGTTTAGAATACCGCCAGTATTAGACAGTATAATGCTGGACAATTCCCAGTAGTGACTCAAGTCACACATTGCCAGAGGCCACACACCTCCAACAAGTCAACATAGCCTTAGTCCGTAAAGGGCACACAGCGTGGCCATTTACATATTTATTCTTTAGAAGTGTATTTATTAAGTGCTCTGTGTTTTATAATAATGTTACCCATACCCTCAACCCTTGTATATAATAGGCAATAAAACACACGCAACATTAGCGGCACATACTACAACAGAGAAATGCATGTTTGTTATGTTAAGTGCTTCTAAAAACATGCTGTTACTTTACGGGTGGCATATTTATTTCACAGAGATGTAACATAGTTATATGTATCTTTGGTAGTGTGAAATACGATGTTATTTCACAATGGGGAAAAGATTTATGTAAATAAAAATAATCCTAAAATAAATTAGTCGTCAATCGAGCACAAGTCACTGTGGGAGAACGATGACGCCATTTCATCCGGAGAAACTGTACATTTTGTTATATGCAGACGACTCTAAAATCATATATTCGTTCGGGGAGTCTGGATCACTATGTACCTATGAAAAAAAAATGCAATTGACGTGACTGCTGGCTATATTCGGTGACTCAGGGCGAACTTACTTAACATGTTAATAACTTGCTGCACTCCCGGGAATTGCTTCATTCGCCACATTAAGTAGGATATGCCTCTTCCTGCAACCGTGGACCTGGTTCTGAAATTTGCTGCAACTTCGAGTCGAGGCGATCCTACGACCACTGAAATTCATGCCACTGACTGCTCCACCCAAGACTGTGTACGTCCGCAGAACAATACCGACGATACTTAGACTCAAACGGCCCCAATTAAACATTGAAGGTTGTGTCGCCGTGTAGACACAGCGATGCATAAGAAAAAATTTCGGGATCCTGCATCTAACTATAAAGCACGTCTCTGCAAACGTCCACATCAACTGCTGCTTTCGATGTGGGTTCGTCCATGGCCGACCTTAACTTGGAAGAAGAAGGAGGTTCTAAGATTCCCATTCTACTAAATTGGATAGGACGTCAAAGACTGTTAATAATTTTTCACGAACATGTTTTAACGGGCATATTGAATTTTTAAAAGACTCTAGCATTCTGTACATGAATTTATACTTTTTATTAATTTGTGTAAGTAAAGCATACATTTATAACAAAGCTGACTTGATGCATATTTTATATTTAACCCTATTATTTTTTAAATACAAAGTTCAATTTTTCAAAATATTATTTAAAGGATTGAGTCCCGGGAACAGAAGGAGTCCATCTTGCTATGAATGTATACAGATGTTAGGCGGCATGTATGAAACAGAAACAAATTGTGCAAAGTAATTCTCAGACATCCACTCGGTCATGCCCTGTCACGCATGTACAGCACTCCAATCAAAAAAATATTGCCATGCTAGAATCAATACGTGTTTCCTGGCGGCTAGCAATGTTTTTGTTCTTATGCATGATTAGCAGTTCCGTCGGTATCCTATTCACATCAATTCTGGGTGCCGCAATGTGACTTATGGCGAGAAACCACTCCCCATTCAATTTACTTGCCTGTGACCCCTCCCCCCGCGGCCCATTACATTGCTGTTGGCTATTGGCAGAATTTCGTCGATAAAATATTAATACTTTAAATGTAAACACTATATATACAGTTTAAAGAAACAAACTAATATGTCAATTTATTTAAGAGTACTGCCTACCTAGAAATTAAATCGAATATATATGTATTTTTTTTGTATTCGTAAGCGAACAGACACATCCTGAAGGGGAGGGCAGGCTGTGGTGGGAGTATGCAGAGCATTATAGGAAGGAGGGATGGACACTCGCTTATAAGCTTAAGTTTGGACGTAGAAGCTCCATTGTTGTACTGCATCCGGCTGCGAAAGGTATGTCGCTGAATATTACAAAGTGCTCGTCATGTTTTGGAGGGTACGAGCATTTCATAGGCTGTGATTGATACGAAATAGAGCTTAGGTACCCTTCACAACCGCACCCCTAAGTACGTTGCGAGGTGCATCGAGCAGAGAAATGGGGTATAGTTGTGCCAAATAACGATGATATTGTGACATGGTGTGACACTTGTAAGAAGTATGAATTAATTTTCCTGAGGCAGCTGCCTACAGCCGACAAGTAATTTCGCTATACTATGCATTATCCTCCATCGCCATCATCTTGGTATCTAAAATTTTGTGCTATGGCTGCTTTACGGATATTAGCAGCTATTTTCGTAATGTCGAAGACCTATTTCTGGTCCGAGAGATACGAAACTCTCCTAATAGCAGCAGGGAATAATTCGAAAAGATGGAGGCCTCTGCACCTATTGCCTCAGGACGATACGGCGCTGCACCATTGAAGACTGTGTTAGAATCCAGTGCTGCACCTATAGCAGCATCCGGCATCGCGATGGAGACATTCATCCGGATTACCCAGATGACACCCATCCGAAGCCCCCAGACAGCATCCACCTGGAGCATCCAGGCGGCGCCCTTCCAGGGATCCTAGTCGCTGCCATCTCGTGGCTTCCAGACGGGTGAGTTGGCTACATGCGACAATATAACTGAAGGTTCCCTGCTGCTGGAAATGGGCAACGTACCGCAGTTGGAATGTAGATCGTCCAAAATTACTGTTTCACATGTGCAAACATCAACGGGGACTGATGGAGTGACCGACTCGTCCGCGCCAGTACAGTACTCTCTGGTCTCGGATATTGATTACACAAATGCCAAAAATTCCTTTTCTGTGTGGAAATGTGGTCTCCACTGCCTCTCGAGGTTATCTCGCCCTCCCATTGGCCTGGCGGGGATGAAATTCGCCAGTGTTTGAATAACTTCGAAACAAAGTTGCTCGCATTACGCAACAATGATGCTGATTTGCACATAGAACTAACTGTGTGCAGCTCAATCGAGACATTTATACAGATGTAAAAATGCGATTTTGATGAGAGACATTTATATTATTAATATTTTGGTCTATTTTTGTATGTGGTTTTGATTTCAATATAACAGTCTGTTATTTAAAATCATACTGTATGTGTGCTCAGTAAATAATTTTTTTTTCTGTGTAAGAAACATAAGTTGGTTTTAAAAAAATCTGTATATTGCGCTGGATTTTCCCTTGGAGAAGGGACTATCTTGTGCAATATATATTTTTTTTTAATATGTTTATTGTGGTTGCTTTTCCAGGGACAAGTACGTGCAATAGTTTGAAATAATGGTTTATTGTGTGAGGTTGGTCAAAGTGTCGGAGGCTGGCAACTAGTACCAAGGTGTTGGTCAATAAGGATATTGGTTAGGTGAGGAGTGGTGAATATAGTTTTGGAATCTCGATGGAGATAATTATCCAGGGCACCAGATATTGTCGGGTTGACAATATCGTGAAGTCGGAGAGCAGGGTCGTTCTGCCGACGACCATAGCAAAATCCTCCAAGTGCAGTTGTTGTCTCCTTGTAGAATAATGTTAATACTGACTGAATAATTCCCTTACTTTTTGTATTGGGGATAATTGGGCTCTCCACACGCCCATACGAAGCACTGTTACTTATTACGCCGACTCGTGACCATTTCAGACATACTTGCACAGTAAGTTACACTTTGAGAAAATTGGCGGGAGAAGGCCCGTACCTTAAATGCCTTGCGACAAAATTGAAATAAACCACACGTGGTAACTCGTCACTGCTGCGATTTATTCAGTTACATGATTACATTCCCTTCGGGAAAAGCTTACATTTGGTGCTGCTTACGAACCCGTCAGCTTGGGTAATACTGTGCAAAAGACACATGGTCACATGAAATAACTTAAGTATATTTTAAGCCTACCCAAGCGGTGTAAGCACTGGGTGGGTGCGAAGGGTGGTGGAGTCTCGGGCAGCTGAAGTACGAAAAGGTTCTGGTATGCTAAAATAATTATTCCTGAGAAATGATTAGTCCAACATGGTGATGGCTGCCAGAGCACGCGAAATACGAGCCCCGACGTGACGTGGCACACCCCTCGCACAGAAGAACTACTACTGACTTTTTCCACACGGCATAGGGGCCTGCTTGGCGGGCTGGTACTCCACGCTGCACTACTTCCTTGCATACAACATTAGCAAATCGGACACGTACCCTGCATGCCAGTTGTTACATATTTCTCCTAAAATTAACCCTGTAAATACTATTCATTATATCAAAACATTGCACTGTGTGGATGATGTGGAGATGAAAGACACGTGAATGAACATTACTGAAAATTACAAAAAGACACTTCGAAAAACTGAGGGCTTTAGGGCTGAAGGCAGGCGTCTTTATTAGTTGCGTCCCTTTGCGTGAATTTACCTTGCCCTTCTATTGCACAAATTAAATAACAGAAATTTCAGAGGGTCTATTTTCGGATTCCTGTGCCACACGCATGTGGTCGCGCTGACTCTGCTCTGCACCTGCGTCGTTCCTTGTCACACTGCAATGCACTTCCGCTCGTAGTTCGCACACACACACACACACTGTGTTACTGAACCTGGTGCGGTGGGCAAACAGGCTATGGAGAAGGGGTCAACATGGGCACACGTCATGTGCTTGCTGTACCTTTGGAGAAGGGACAAGTATGTGCAATAATTTTTTTTTAAATTTGTATATTGCACTTGCTTTCCCCTTGCAGAAGGGACAAGTATGTGCAATATATATTATATAGCAGTTCCTATTACCTACAGTATTAACAAAAAAATTCACTGTTAAATTTGACACAAATTTTTAGCTTCTTTTTACTATTACAACAAAAAAACGTGGGTGCAATATTTAGCATATAGCCATTTAAAGAAGGGTATTCGTTTTTAAAAAATGTGTACTGCACGATGGAACTGCCACTGATCTATATTAACTACCTCTCGAAAGTGTGTGCAGACTAATGGGGGAATAATGCTGCCACATCGCACAAGGACACCGCCACACCGCCTTCCTCCAACTACCTACCTCTCTGTATTTCTCGCATGCAGCAGCAATACCATGTCATTTATAAAAATGATTTCAATGTGAATAAAAATATTACACAAATACTTGTAACAAAAAATACTTATTTTACATCATATATATCATAATTACAAAAAAAAAATTGAATGAAATTAATATATACATACATCATAATTCCAAACCCCAAAAAAACTTGAAATAAGCATATTTTCATACATCGTATTTACACAAAACACATGGAAGAAAATATTTTACAAGATAAGCATATTAACTGGAAAAAAAAAATTATGAGATAGTAAAACGTACCGACATTTCTCTGTACCTAATAATGATTTTTCTTACACAAAACATACTTTTTTTCCACCATCCACACTATTAATCATATATGTTGATAAGTTGTTTACAATGTAGTATGTATGTATGTATGTTTCTTTCACTACTACAAAATTTTGTGGGGGAATGGGAGGTTTTCATCGATTGAGTGTTTCTATTGATAGAGTCATGCTCATAAGCACAAGCACACACTGATACCTCTGGTCATGGGTTCGGTGGTGTTGCAGCCTCAAAACTGTGCCAAGCACCCACATCGTTCGGAAAAAACATTAAAAAGTATGTTATTTTTAATTTCATGAATATTTTCGCAATTTTCCCTGTCTTTCGCCCGAATGTCTTTTTTCATAATTCCAATTTTCGTGGGTAAATTTGTTTATGGATGGCACAAATGAACCATACACTAGTCACTAGCGCAATCTTGCACTGTTAATTCAACTGTCTTACCATAGATGGCGCTTCTTTCGAGGAGGAGGAAATGGAAATTAAGATTTTCGTCACATCACTCCATGGCCATGGTAGCCGATGGCTGGTCCGTGTAGGTTACGCTGTGCAGTAGACGGATTATACTTGCATATTTTTACTCTGAATTGAACTTGTCGGGATGTGCTCCACCATTGCGAGAAGACCTGGTGGACGGTCTCGGCTTCGAGCCTAGATACATTTCGCATGCAAAAGGCAAACAGGTAGGTGTCTAGTCCGGAAATCCTTGCCTTTTCACAACGTAATTATGTCCATCGCATTTCTCCTGTCATTTGCACACATAATTATTTTTACTTTTTCGGAAAAGTTCGTACAATACACTTTCTTTCGTTCTTGCTTTGCTTATGAGAACATTACAATTTTGGTTTACCAACTGTTCCAGCAAACAAGGAGGCATAGTGTCAAGGTATAAATTGTATATGTAACACCTTTTATATTCGCACATTAATGTGTCCCATATATAACAGCCTTCGAACACATGGTAGCACCATAGCCAGTGGATTGTACATCCACAAAATTGAATTTGCAGAACGCCTCTGGTATCTCGAAAATTTAAGTGTTGGTAGCCCCAATTCAGTTCACTCTACTTGCTCACATCTTCTGACCTGAATAAAGAGAATTCGGTGATGGTCACTTCCATTTCTTCTTTGATGACACTGTCTTCGAAGTCGTTGTAGCTGAATAGGACTCTGCGAAACTGGGCGAGAATACACTTTAGGCCGAATATGGGGGCTGGTAAGAGTTGACCAATGAATGTGGGTTGCCTGGTTGTAGCCGGTTGTCTAATAGTAGCGGATTGCCTACCGACATTGCCCCTCGTGCCAATATTGTGTGGATGAGCTCAAGAATATAATCTCCATTCTCTTCTGCGTTGCTGATGGTTTCTTCACTTGATGACATGGCTACCATAAATACAACAGGGGTTTGAAACCATACAAGTTTCGAAATGACCACTGGGCTCTCCTCTTGAAATTGAAATAGAAAAAAAAAATCTACTCTCCCGAAACGGGCTCGGGTTGCATCTTATAAAGTGTGTAAGGGGGATGACATAGTCACAACTATAGTGGGTGGAGGCTTGCCTACTAAACAGCCAATAATATGAGAAGCATTAGCGGAGGGTCGTCGATTGGTCGAATGGAGATGTCGAGCGAATGCCTCTGGTTCATGGTGGAGTTCGATCAGGGGCATCTGATTGGTCGGAACGACTGTTTCCAAAGAAACCTGAGGCAAATAGCCAACCGGGAGGGTTGTCACATGAGAAATTAGACAATGAGAGGTATTGGTGGAGGTAATTAGCAAATGAGAATCACTGGAGGGGGTGATTAGCAAATGTGATTAATTAGTGCCAGCTATATTTTAGATAAAACCATACGATAGTCGCCTGGTGGTCGAACGAAAACGAGTAATTAGCCAATGGGAAAACATTGGTGGGGCTGAAACGAATGTGACTAAATTAGCACCACCTAGGAGTTGAAAAAAAATCATATCTACCAATTGGTGGCCTTCGAAACAAAATATGCCTACCACATGGTTATCTTCAGTAACTTATTAAAAAATGTTCGATAAAAAAACAAATGGCGAACGAAAAAACAGATATGGTATCTGGTGGTCGTATCGCTTACCAAGGTGGCGGGGAGTGGATGCGACTATTCTGTCGAGTCGCTTACCATGGTGGTGGAGTGAAAGCTGATAATTAATCGAATAACTTACCAATGTGGCTGTTTTCGAAACAAATGTGGCTTATTAAGATGGCGACCTTTAAAAAATGTGGCATACCAAAATGGCGGCCTTAGAAACAAATTTTGTTAATCCAAGACGATTGTGGAGAGAATACAACTTATTTGTCGTTGAAAAAAGTTTTTTCTTTTATAAATTTAAACCAATATTTTAATAATGTTTCATAATGTTTTAATAATTTTTAATAATACATATTTAACAATATTTAATAATAAATATTTTTGGACGTTTTTTCGGATCTTTTGGGGTTTTGGCATCAAAGGTCATGGGTCAGGGGTCAACGGTCAAAGGTCAATGGTTTTGGGGCACAGGCTTACAATATGGCGTATTGCGACATAACAACATGGCAGCTGGTCCATCTCCAGCACTTCGACACCCCATTTCCTTGCGCTCAACTTCCCATTTCTCTACTGTTTATTTATGAAATTACTTCTTATACCACTAGCCTATGAACTGAAGTAAGCTGCTGTGCTATAACTATTGAAGTTGTGATAAATGCATGATATATGGGCCTCAGAAATATGTTGTTAGTTCTCAGAACGAAAAAAGAGAAATTGGAAATACCCTTTTCCTCTTTTTTAAAGCAGAGTAACGTGTTTAATTTTCCATCAATTTTTGTTTTAATCAATATTTTACTCTGATTCTAGATATTCACTGTTCCCTTCCAGGATTATAGCTGTGCCAAATTAGATATAATATGAGAGACCTAATCCACTTTCATTTAAAGTTAAAGAACAAATTGCACACACACCTTCAATGCTGCAGTTTTTTTTTAGAGTTCGTGACTTTTTTCAGTAAAATGTATTTGGGCCAGCTCTACCATGTTTTACATACGGTCACGACCTAACCCAAAAAAAAATTGGATGATTAGCTCCGAGCAGAATATGAGAGACTGAGTACAGTTATATCAAAACAATTGTTCTCATTGTCATAAATGAATGAAAGAAATTGACTATTTCTTACTTACTTTGTGATGAGCAACCCCATGTCATGGTGGTTCGGGTGTTCGATTTTGGGATTGATCTTGAGTTGCCACTCACAGAAGTTCTTCAATGATGTAATGGCATTCGGGCTGATTAGTACGTCAAACTGGTGACAAACCAACATACTACAAGTCGACAACGGCACCACAAGAATAGCTGGGGATGATTGGCAAAAATCATGTCCGCCGAATGTTTTTCAAATGCTCAGGGCCATTTCAGTTGGTTTCTAAACCAGCCACAAAGTCTATGATGCAGTTTTTCCATTATTGTTCTCACATATATTTCTTCTAGTTTACATATTTGTCAGACATCAATGCACCTCTTAACAGTTCGCATAAGATGCAAACTACCACTAACAGGCAAGATAAAAATTAATAATAACTAATCATAATTCTTTGTAATACAGCGATATTTTCCACTTCAACTTACACCTAGAAAAATTTAAATCAAGTGCTAAGACAGCAGAAAAAGGAGTTTGGGCAGAGAAAAATAAATGTGGTATGGCTTTGTCTACCATGGGTGACTTTGTCCCGCCACTTGGAAAAACCTGCATGTGGCATTATCTCCCGTATTAACATAAAGGAACAAGCTCATGACCATGGATTCCACTAGGTAGAGTTCCTAGCTTGTAGGCAAAAATTATGGGAAGATCTCCAAATATTATACAGTTGGTACCACTGCAGTTTTGTTATTGTTTACATTTGTACATGACAAACATCCGTGGAAAACTTTCTGTTGTGGCATGTGATTAGATGTTTGTGAAAGAAGTGGTAAGTAGTTACTATTATTCCATAACATGTCCTGTTTGAGAAAACATTGCATGTTTGCAGTTTAAATGGTCTTATAAGATAGGTTGAAAAAAAAAAAAAACATTTTTGTCTGCACTCTGGGGTAACTTTGTCCCACAACAGATAGCCAGCATTTTCCATTCAAAGTTAGCGTAAATGCAGTATTGCTGCATTATTTGTATGTATTGGTAGCACATTGGTTAGGTAAGGGATGGTACATTACGACTGCTACATGTAGATTTTTAATTTTCTGTTCACAGTGACTTTGGTGGTTATGGCATGCAAGCATAGTCGTGCAGTGGGTAGCCGGCCCTATAAACATTACGACCAGAAAACATTGGACAGAGCTATAGATGATGATGTATTAAAAAGATTGAGCTAACGGACAGCATCACAAAGGTATGGAATTATTTTAACCACACTTGAAAATAAACTGAAAAACGTTCATGCAAAGGTACCAGGTGGTCAATGAGTGTTTAATGAAAAGGAGGAGCAATAATTTGTTGATCTCTTAATCAAATTGTCTGAGTTTGGTTTTCCAAAGGATGAAAGTGATTTTCGATCGACTGTGAGATGTTATCTACAGCATAAAGGTGTAGATGTGATAAAATTCAAAGAGAGTGCCTCAGGATATGGCTGGATGAAAAGGTTTATTCGTAATCATCCAGAATTATCTGTGAGGTTTGCACAAAATGTGAAGAAAGTTAGGGCTGGTGTGACAGCAGAAACCATCAGTGCATGCATTGAACATCTAGGTAAGGAGCTAGAAGGGATCCCTTCCAGCAATATATTTAACTATGACGAAACAAATTTGTCAGATAATCCTGGAAAAGTGTGTGCATCTTGTAAATGGGGAGGTAAATATATGGACCGCATATGTAACCATAGCAAGACCTCGACATCTTTAATGTTTTGCGGAAATGCCGAAGGTAAATTGTTGCCTCCCTGTGGCAAGCCACAATATTATATATATAATTATATAATATATATATATATATATATATATATATAAAGAAAATATCAAACAGCATATGAGTTCAGTGCCAGTGAAAGTAAAATGAGCGAAATCATCTAATTGCAAAAACATGTATTAAAATTAATGCACAAATGAGCTGGTTCCATTGCAGATCATTAACATTGAAATATAACAGCCTTATCATAAAATGCTGTTACCAATTTACGTGACAAAAGATGTTTCGTTATCCAATGGCTTACAAATATAAATATTTGAAACATTAAATATACCCATGAATATTAAGTAAAAGATTATCAAGCTGAGGTTAAAAGACTATAATACACTCTCTTTTAAACAAGATACCCTAATAATACTGAATACAGATATTAGAAAACTCACAGCCTTATCCCGTCACGTCCTGGTGACAATTCACCAATAACATACAATTATATTCTGTAGCTTTATACAATTCATCTGAAAACCAGGAAAATAACGCCGCAGTGTGTTTAAAATATTGCTACTTCTAGAGTGCACATCAGCCTTAATCTCGACGGCACAATTGACGTGCCAAAGGCTATAAAATTTATGAATTGGCTAATCAGCGGCAGAGGCACCGGAACAAAGTGACCAGACATAAAATTGTTGCAAACGCACGCAGGTTAAAGATGTTACCGACATTGTAGATAGCGAGCATAACTAACATTAAAGAGGGCGAATAAAGGGGCGGTATTTGAAACTACGAATCTCCAGAAATGCTACAATTCTCTAAAATAACAACTGCTACCTATTCATTTCCAAACCAAATTTAGATCGTGCGCGCCGAATATGGATTTTACAAAAGAAACAGCATCCCTAAAATTACTCTAATACTTCCACTACAACACCGACAAACTACATGCCCAATCAAATAAAGGCTCTTCGCCACAGCTTACCAATTTTCTAATCTAATTACAGGCTACACCATCCTAATAAAAATAAAAATAAAAATACACTACTCATATCACTAAAAGGCCGTAGCCCTTACGCACTACTACAATATTTAGGAGAAAGAATTAATCTTCGCACATTTTATAGCTGGAAGATCCTGGCAGAAGGCGAATTCAGGTGCCGGTCGGTGAGCCAGCTGATGAACAGTATGAAGGCATGTAAAATTGTAGAGAAATCATTCTGAGATCCGACACCTTGAAGAGCCAGAATTCTATTGAAATGGCAGCGCTCAAGGGGAAAGGAAGCAAAAGGAGGGGAAGAAGAGGGGAAACCGAGCGACACCAACGAGATCGCAAGGAACAAGGCACACCGCATCTTACGACGGCAAACAGTACTATCGGCGACGGCCAATTCAAAGGCCGGCGCAACCCTGCGTGGTGTTCAAAGCAGGCCACATCTGGTCTTCCTGGATAGCGAATGGTCCACCAGGACCCAGATACAATCGTACAAAAAGTGAGTGGTTTGATACCATAGTGTTTGAGGTTTGGTTCATTAGTCTGTTTCTCCCAGCTCAGTGTCATTTTACAGGGAGACATTGCCCTTATTGGAGACAACCTTTCCTCGCATATTAGTACACAAGTGATAGAAATATGCCAGGAAAAGAATACTAAGTTCATATATCTTCTGCATAATGCTACACATTTGCTCCGACTATTGGATGTAAGTTTATATGGCTCATTGAAATAAGCTTGGCGATCAGTTTTGTCGTCTTGGCGTGACTTTGCTGAAGGACAAAAAGCCAAACTATCCCAAAAGAAAAACTGCCCAGTCTTCTGAAATCATTGATTGACTTGATTGGACCAGACAAGGAACAAAATTTAACTTCAGGATTTAGGAAGTGTGGCATTTTCCCCCTCGACAAAGATGTCATATAGGCATGTCTTCCACATGACGAGGCAGATTCTGATCTCATTGGAGACGCTTTTATGGACTCACTTACTGCTCGCAGAAAGGAGGTGCTGCAGGAAGAAGCATCAGTGTAGGAGATGTTGCCCAGCTGTCACTAAGCGAACCAACTAAACTGGAGACCCACAAACCGAATGAGCGACAGAAGACTCAAACAGTCCACGGAGAATCGTCTTCAGACAAGGATGGGGTTGATGTAGATATGGTCCTTGATTATTCAGACAGTTGTTCGGAAACATTGTCCAAATTGGATGAAAACGCGGTGGCCATGGATAACCTTGTCTGTCTGAAATCTGTATGCAATATCAACAATTTTGCCATTGTTGAATACGACAATTCACAATATCCAGGGAAGATTGTTGACATCACTGTAAAGTAGTGTGCTTGTCTAATAGATTTATTTCTGCAAAGTAATAAAGGTGTTACATTGTCTCACTGGTCTTTCTAAATGATTACTAGAGCTATTTCGTACATAGAAACAAAGTCACACCACATCGAGGTGAGATTGTCCCACTTTTTTAGAAATAAATTTTGAAGGTTAAGAAGTGTTTATAGTTTTGCAATAGAATGTTAAATTGTTCGCTGGAATCTCTTCTATTTAATAAACTTATTAGCAAAGTAATAACTGGGAGCTGTTAGCATGTTTACGCAGTTTTCAAGAAAAGTTTAGAGAAAAACGAGCCAAAGTCACACCAGTTTACGTACTTGATTATACTATATTTTTTTAAAGACAAACATAGTGTTCTAGCACATCAAAGCCACTTACTTAATTCTTAAACAGTGTTCTAGCCTTCATAAAAAACAAATGGATTTGTCAATTCAGTAGGCATAAAAGCTGATAAGTGTTGGAACATGGAGATGGTAACTGTACAGTTGGCAAAATCAGACAAGTGCTTGGGCACAGCTGAAGCCGGGAAGACAACAGCATTCAACTTTAATGTAGATCTTTGATGTTTACCATGCATAAATATATTCTATATTGCAGTACTATATGGCCTTTGAGTAAAATTATGTATATTCTTTATACCATTAGCACTCTTTTGGTGATTCTGGAAACTTAAATATTCACTCTCTCTGTAAATTCGAAAAATAATTCAACTTCTACTGACCCTTGCATCAAACACCTAAATAAGGTGCCATTATTTCAATAAGATTCACAAATTTAACTTACCTCTTCATATTCTTTATTTAGGTAAATAATTCTCACAATGTTGACATTTATTAAATGGCCGATGCTTGCATCATGGTAGAAATCAGATACCTGTAAAATTAGACATGAATGCAGGAAAGCTGGACCCCACATTCAACTAAACATACAAACGAGTAAAGACTTTATTTATTTCAAGACTACATAAACTAGCAGGATAAAATATACATTCAAATTAATGAATACACCAGGCACAGAACTTCTTGGCTGCTCAGGGCCAGTCAATCAATGGTAATTAGAAAATAAATATGCGAGTTTTGACGAAATTATTTTTTCAGTAAAGAGTAATCTGTGAATAAGGGAAGGAATGCCTTTATTAATTAATGTGAGATGTTTGGAATGAAAGTAAATAAATAAAGATGCAGACGACAAACCCATGGATTGCTAACGATTGATTAAAAGATTGTGAAGACTCGCTCGACCATAGATTCTCTCCACCTGCTCCATCGTTCCATCGTTCCATCGGTCCATATCTCCATATCTTCATCTTGCCTCTGTCTATGCCAACTTCAACATCTGCCATTTCCACATCCACCACCACCTCCACTTCCACTTCCGTCACTGGGTCGTATGTTCATATGTAAGCTTTTCGCCTCCCAAATGCTTATGTGGACGTTGTTTGGTCACACCGCCAGTTTTTAATGTGTTATCAGGCTCACCTGCAAATTTGAATATTTTGGGCTATGTGTGTGTGTGTTGGTGTGCATGTGTGTAGGTATGTGTGTTGGTATTTGGATATGAGCAAGTGGAGAATGTACAATTTTTTCTCGAGATTTTGTTTTCAAGGTCGTTCAATACCATGGGGTCAAGGTTGAGGTTGTCTGCATCTAATATGGTGGTAGTGGTTACTAATGTAATATGCTTGTTGACTGTTAAGTTTTTGTTCTCAAGGTCATTCAAAGTCATGGGGTCAAGGTCAAGGTAGTCTGCATCCAATATGACAGTGGTGGTCTGTAATGTATTACGTTTGCTGACTTTTATGGTTTTTCTCGGGTTTTGGTTTTCAAGGTCATTCACGATAATGGGGTCGAGGTAGTCTGCATCTAATATGTCGGTAGAAGTCTGTAAAGTATTACGCTTGTTAACTTTTATGTATTTTTTTCCAGTTTTTGTTTTAAAGTCATTCAAGGTCTTGGGGTAAAGGTCGAGGTAGTCTGCATGTAATATGGTGGAGTGTAACATCTACCAAAATGGTAGTGACCTATCAAATTGATGGTCGCCTATCAAGATGGTGGTTCCCTTTCAAGATGGTGGTCCCTATCAAGATAGTGGTTGCCTACCAAGATGGTGGATGTCTAATAATATATTGGTCATCTACCAAGATGGCGGATCACTACACCTACCAAAATGCTGGAATTGGTATGAACGAGGGGGGCCATTGGAAAGTTAAGTTTTTTTTAATAATTTTTAATATTATTTAATAATAAATTTCTAATAATTTTTAATAATAGATTTTTTTGGAATTTTAGTGATAAAAGGAAAATTCCAACATGGCTGCCAGCTGAATCCTAATCCTTTACAGGTTGAGGATGCTTATCAACCTACCAAATCACACTACTTCAGTCTATAAACTTTACTATGTGCAGATTTTTTTTTACCAAGTTATAAAAAATTTGGAAAAGTAAAATTTTAGCAAACTTAAAGTTTAACAGCGAGACAGTGTGATGTATGTAAACATGCCATGAGACAAATTACGGCAGTAAAAATATGGAAAAAAATATGTGAAAAAAAAATAGGTTATATAGCTTCAACAAGTTCTAAGGCATAATAGTTGAAGTATAGTTTTTTTTTTTTTTTTTTTTTTTTTTTAATCTAATGACAGGAGGGAATTTTGTAGTGAAAAGTAATTACATAGAAACTGTGCAGACAGGGAAGAGGAGATCGATGCCCTTACAAGCAACAGCAAAAATGATTAATTATTTTTTCTATATTACACATAATTGTAATTAAATGATTACATCTTTGTTTAACAGATATTGATATTCAGTAAGTGTAACTGTCAGAACATGTTTACTGCAGACGTGACTTTTAGTAGTTTGTCTGCTCAAACAGTTTCCAAATGGATATAAACTCCCAAATATATTTCTTACATGGTTTATCGATTTCTCATGTGTTTTGTGTATATAATTGTAAATTTATATTTATGCAATTCAGATTACACGACACATGTATTATAGTGTGATGGGTGCTTGATAGATGTGGCAACACGGTTTAGTAATGCTCGCCGATAGGCTGATACTCAGCGACCATGAAATTATGTGCTGGGAATAGATAACCTGTACTATAATGTTTATTTTGAAGGAGAGAAACATGGGCATTAAAATATAGGACTACACTAAACATTAAGCAACAACAAAACCCTTTCGATTTGTTCTTCGCCAATGATGCAGATAGAAGCCATTTTACGTGCAGGTTTTTTTTGTAGTTCTAATTTTAGGGTTGCCTATTTTTGATAGTTTTGCATTCCTAGAACTAACACTTACTATTGTTGTTTCATTTCTGTAACTAGTTTTGCTTCTGTAACCCCCATCTTTTTTTCGATTAGGTTGTAAACAATTAGAATCTAAGTGAGTTGTAACAAGAGATTGATATTCTGCTAGTTGAAGATGAGCAGACACTCACCATGTTCATGATAGTGAGAATGTACTGCTCGGGGTCTCGCTTGCCCTGCTCGTGGTAGCTGATGAAGTGCTTGTCGGCGACGATCACCAACTCGATGTAACGCACTCCATTCTCCTCTGCCGCTTCCCGTTTGCCATTGTAGCTGGGGTCTATGTTCAGCTCGTACTCGAACCGGTGGGCCCATGAATCCTTCCAGTCCCCTGCTCACACACACAAATTAATTATTATATCGACCATAATAACTTGGCTTCACATTATTTAAGACAATAAAAATTTAGGTAGAATTACTTCCAGTGATGTGACTTTTAGGCCTGATGAATGTAAAGAAAAATGTTTGTTAGCGAAGATAATTCCTGTGGTGAAATTTTAGACCAACAAATCTTAGCTGGAGAAAATTTTAAGATAAATTATATTCTCCTCGCATACATGGTGGAGTTTAAGATCCCTTTCACTTATGTTACATATGAATAGCCTCTGTTTACAACACTAAAGAACCAGCGCCATTATTTATGGGGACGGCCCTCCACTGGGCAGGTAAATGTAGGCTATCACAATAGTTGCCACACCAAAACCCATATGTACATCGCGCTCGAAAATCTACCTGATTGACAAATCGCAACCCGAGAAGGCATATAACTTAATTCAAAACACATTTCGTTACATTGTTTTTGTTTCTTTCTTTGGCAGTATATAGAGATCATAACACATAAATCATGACCACCTTGAAATAAATTGAATATGTTCCCAAATCGTCTGTGAATGTAACATTTTCCCACCTTTTGGTTTTTGCACAAATTAAATTAAAATCATTACAGAAACATATAATGGAGTTGTCCTCTACATCTCGTTTTATATCTTGTATTTCATAGGCAACCTTACAGAGTGTCCACTCCTCATCTTTACCTCACACGGAATGTTCGGCTCCCCCTCTTCTGGGAGGTCATCTTCTCTAACTCTGTTACCAACTATCGTTTCAGCCACTGATAGATGTTCTTGTGATGCAAACACTTCTAATGGGTAGATACACTGTATGTGTCTCGTCATCTCTTGACTAGATGTCTTCACATGTACTACTCTTACATACCCATCCTTCCCTGGGTACATCTCCAAGATTCTGCCTACCGGCCACTCGAATCTTCTTTTGTCGTCTATACTAATTAGCACTACATCCCCGATATTCAGTGCCTTCGGATACGTTGTTTAATTGTCTGCTGCAACAGAAGGCCCGGGTACTCACTAGTCTCGAAACCTTATCCTCAAATCCTCCCACATTCGTTCCAGGAACCTCAGCCACTTGCATAGAGATATCTTTTCCAGATGATCAATATCTGGTACACCATTTTGTCGATTGTCCTGTAGGATCATGGCAGGAGTCAATGGTACCAAATCCTCAGTATACTCAGACAAGTATGTGAGATGTCTAGAACTGATCACGGATTCTACCTTACATAGGGTAGTCGAGATTTCTTCATATCGCAGGTACGCTCTTCCTAACATTCTTCTTAACGATTTCTTGACCATATGTACTGTTCGTTCCCACCACCCACCCCACCCTGCAGCAAAGGGGGGAACGAACTTCCACCGGATTCTTTGAGAAGAGGATTATTCTTCTATCTTGGATCAATCCAGGGAGCCAAACCCATTTTCTGCCCCTATGAAGTTGGTCCCATTGTCACTGCACAACACTCTGGGTCTTCCCCATCATGCAATGAACCTCTGAAGGCCCAAACGGAAAATGCCTGTGGACACGCTCAGTACTAGATCTAAGTGTACCGCCTGATTCACAGTACAGGTGAACAAAAGGATCCATGCCTTCTCTCCATCCTTCATGTTCAATGGAACCACCATGTCAACTCCATAAACTTCAAAGACTAAGGCATCATTCACCCTACCCTCTGGTAAGGGGGGGAGCAGGATTGGTAGTGATCCTTCCTTGATTCAGATCTTCTACACTGGACGCACTTGGATAGCACCCCGTGTACGGTATTTCTACCTCTTAAAATCCCATACCATTCGAGAAGTTTTCCCAAAATAATTTGGACACCAGGATGTGAGTTCTTGACATGATAGTCTCGTATTAGTATCTCTACAAGTTTATGTTTATATGGAAAGATCTATAACACTCTTCATCTTCTCTTTGGACTATCTTAGACCACAGCCTCATAAGACCATCCGAGTCCACAAAAGTACAAAGGGGCTTCATATGTTTTCCATCAATCTCCTCCACCTTTTCTCTTTGGACAAGATGGAGAAATCTCCTCTCAGACTCTTCAGTTTCCTCAATGACGAGGTTACCTCCTCTATGGCTTTCACATTTTGAAGCATTTTTGGGAAACCATAGCATCCACACCATTAATTTCGCAATCTGTGACAGTTTCGTAAACCATTGTTGGTACCACTGTACTTCTTCCTTGGCCGATGAACAGACTAAGGTTGTAGTCATTTTCCTTCTCTCGCTCTGAACCTCGGCATAGTTCACCTTGACTTCAGACTTTGGCCAATCTTCTTGTTTCAATTTTAACCAGCTTGGCCCCTCCCACCATCTAGAGTTCATGGGGAATTCCGCAGAGCATACTCGCGAGGAGAGAATAGCTGGAATCTGTTACCACAGTACATGATGCCAGTCTTCATGTTTCGTGAGTGTTCTGATTTCCTTTACCCGACTGTTAACAAATATACCCCAGGTCTCTTCTTCCTTTATCCAATACAAGACCAGGGAAGAATCAGTCCAAAAAAACTCTGGTATCTACAAGTTCAATCTTTCCCGAACAGAAGCTGCTAGGCGACTGCCAATGCAGCATGCCAACAGCCCCAGCATAGGAATGGAGTCCTTCTTCAATGATGAGACTCTTGTCTTTGCCATGACCAGACATACTGAGATATATCCTTCAGTACTACTTCTCAAGAAAACCAAAGCCACATAAACGCTTTGACTGGAGTCACAGAAAGTATGTAAGCTCTGATGTGTGCTGGTTTTGTGGGTAGGACATCACAGGGAAATGTAGGGACATATGGTTTTAAATGGTCTGGTTATACTTTCAAAGGGCGTCAGAGCAGAGAATACGAGGATGCAGGGCGTGTGGTCGACTGTCTTAAATGACCTCTCGTCGCTTTGGAGTTCATTCGTTAGTCGGTATTGATTCCCCTATATCCTCAGGTGCAGTAGATGAGAGGCAGCCAGAGGTGGCCATGTAGCCGGAGGTTATACCTGCTGTGGCGTGCTGGTGGTTGTTAGCATCGTGGCCAATGACCCCATGATGATGGCGGCACTGCGATGGTTCATTCGGTACATCACTCATTCAGCAACTGTGCTCGGTGCAGGTCGGTCGTGCCTAGCAGTCGCTCTGACCTGTTTCTTCTTGAAAGGGCAGTTAAGCTGTGCAGTGCAGGTGCACTGCTCTGGCGCGCACCAATTTTGTATCGATTACTGCAAGAAGAAGTTTATATTTCTGTTAGAAGAGGAACTGAGAGTTCTGTAAAACCAAACCTGTGCTTTCTTAAAGAGCACAGGTAAAAGGTACACCCCTAGCCAGGGATAACTTAATTGTTGTCAAGCGTCTGATTTCCCCATGCCTTGTTTCCGGTAAAGGGAAGAGGTAGGGTAATCATTTTGTGGAGGCCGATTGTAATAAAGGTAATATTTTATTCAGGTTTATTTTAGTTTCCACCCCTGTTGAGAAGATAGAAGAGTGTAGGTGTTAGGCCCTTTGGAGACCCCCCCCCCCCGGCCCCTCATGGCTGACCTACAGCCAACGAAAATGGAAGAAGACATCGCGAGCAATAAAAGAAAAGCCTGCGAGATGGCAGCCGCCGCCACTGCATTTGGATCCAATTCAACAGGGCAGAAGGCCCAACCAAGCCCAGCCAATGCAATGAGCAAGCCTCAACTCAGCAGCCAATCAGAGCGAAGAAGCCCGACCTTCGCCCAATGACTGTTTATCATTCACAGCAGTGCACTTACGCCCATGTGTGTCGGCTGTTCAGAGAGCAACTGAGCCAGCCGACTCAAAATCGCATCACCAATTAGGGAGTGTCCTATCTCCCAGCCACCTTTGAGGATTACCGAAAGGCGATCACTATCCTCGATGCACTGAAAGTTGGCTACTCGGTTCTGACACCGAGGAGCGGACTACCAATCAAAGTTTCCCTGGAAAGGCTAGATAGGAGCATTCAGAGCGACTGGATTCGCGAAGATCTTGTCGCCCTCGGCTTTGAGCCCATCTCAATCTCCCGAAACTCTCAATGCAAGATCGCCAACCACTCCCATGTTCATTGTGGAGCTGCCTGCCTCTGAGAACTCCCAAATTATTTTTCAGCTTCATAACCTCTGTGGCCTTATCAAGGTTGCAGAGTTTCAGCATCCCGACGGCTTTGCCTAGTGCAGTCACTGCCAGCAGTTTGGGCATTCTCAAAAACCTGGTGATATGCAAAAAATGCTTGCCACAGTAAAAGCCAATCCCCTCACTCAAAATACCCTGCATTGAGCAGATTGCTGGAGGCACTCTGCACTCTATTGGTAGCATGGACAGACCCAATGCAGGGAATTAATGCGAAAGGCAAGGCCCTAATGGGTGAGGCCATTCAGATCGTTCAACAGCCGCCCAATGCCTGCTAATAGACAGGCGATAAATACACCGCCTGCCTCTAGGTTTAATGTAGTCCCTAGCTTAGTTTACTGTAATGCTAATGGCATTCGCAGTAAAAAACAAGAGCTGATTGATTTTATTTCACGCCACCAGATCCCTATAATTGCTATAAATGAAACTCACCTGCCCCAACGGCATAGATTTTCAATTCCAGGCTTTAAATGCTATCGGAAAGATCGCAATAATTTAGTAGGAGATATTCCAATTTTAATTCATAATTCAATTATTAGTAATCCCTCGAAGATTTTGCACCTCCTAACACTTGAAGAAGTGGGTGCCGCCATTAAACGGGGCCGCATATTGTTATTTACTCAGTATATTGTCCGCCAGGTCACATGCTTTTGCGCGCAGATCTTAATGAACTAATTAATGCTTACCCAATTTCATTCACTGTCGGCGATTTAAATACTAAACATCCCGCTTGGGACTGTCTCACGCGCATAGCCAATGGGAATACCTTATTTAGACACCAGGAGCAAAATAACTACATTATTTATGCACCCAGGGAACCCACTTATGGCCCTAATCAAGCAAATTATAGGCCCGGTATACTTGATATCGTGCTGAATAAGAGCTTTAATATGGCCTTGGAGTTTAATGTGCTCCACGAACTGGCTTCGGACCATTACCCTGTTCACTTATCATTCAACGAAGTTGATACATACAATGCACCATTACGAAAGATTAAGGATTATAAACATGCGAACTGGCCTGGTTTTAGGGATTATCTGGATGAGAAGATTAATCTACCAGCTTCTGTTAGTGCTCCCGATGAATTGGACTCTGCTGTCGATTACGCCACAGAACTGATTCAGACGGGAATAAGTAAGTTCGTCCCGGAAAAGACTCTGCAGATTAATGTAGATAAGCTTCCTGACAATATCAGGGAACTTGTCACACGAAAAATAGGATGCGCCAGCTCTATTCCCGAACCAGGTCTAGGCTAATCAAAGCCCAGGTTAACAATCTTAGAGAGCGTATTGACTCTGAAATCACTGCCTGGCAGGGTGATATCTGAAATGATAAATCATCCCGCTTATGTGCCCAAGATAATAGTCGGTGACACATGACAAAAGCGTTTACAAATAAGTGCTCTCCAATCCTGCCACTTCAAGGCAATGCAGGAATGACCTCTACACCCTAGCAGAAGGCTGAGGCTATGATCAATCAATTAGAATAAGCTTTCCAACTCAATAATTTTCCAGCTGATGCAGCATTTGTGGCCCAAATCTATAGGGACCTCCGAATGCGCCTGCGATAGCCCACAGTGATTGAACCAGATCCCACGCATACTAAGGTGGTTAAACACATTATTAAATATATGAAACTCCGCAAGGCACCTGGGTTCAACTCCCTGCAGGCTATAGTTCTCAAGCAGCTACCTGATAGCATGTTTGAGACTATAGCTGAGTGTGTAAATGGAAGTTTCAGTCTTGCCTATTTTCCTACACACTGGAAATGTGCCACAGTAATAGTTTTTCCAAAACCGGGCAAAGACCCAAACCAACCACAAAATTACCACCCCATCAGCCTGCTAATCACGATCTCTGAGGTTCCCGAACGAGTACTATTATGCCGTCTCAATATTCATATTAGTGAAAAAAATTTACTTCCTAATGAGTAATTTGGCTTTAGGAAAAAGCACTCAACTGTCCTTCAACTTGTCCGCTTATCAGAACATGTAAACAATACATTTAACTGGCGCCATTATATGGTGGCAGTATTTTTAGACATAGAGAAGGCATTTGACAGGGTTTTTCACACAGGGCTTCTATAGAAGATGTATCAAAGGAATTTCCTAGATTGGACTCTTTCGGGGAAAAAAATATTATGGCTGTAGTCCCCCAGGGCAGCTCCTAGGGCCAGTCCTTTATAATATTTACACCCACGATATTCCGCCCCCCCCCCCAAATAGGCATAATAATTTGGGTGTTTGTGCAGACGACACGGTCATCTACACCCGCTCTCACTGGGTTAAATTTGCCATTTAGCGCGCCCAGATACAGCTCAATGAGCTAGAGAATTATTTTCGCCTATGGCGTATCAAAATCAATGTGGGTAAAAGCGAGGCGCTCATATTCACGCGCCGAAACACCCCCCCCCCCCTCCCACAAACAATTAAACAACTAACTCTCTTCGGGGGAGAATATTCCTTTCAAATATAAGGTAAAGTATCTTGGTCTTATCATGGATAGAAGGCTGACATGGCGACAACATGTAGAGTCAAAGCAAAATCTGGCTTATGCCTGCAAGTCCACCTTATATCCGCTTTTAAATCGCAGCTCTGGCTTGTCGCTAAAAAATGTAATTTAATTATACCAGTCCTTGGTTCGACCCATTATCACATATGCAGCTCCAGCGTGGGCTTACTGTGCACAAAGTCATTAGAAATCTTTACAAGTGGTGCAGAACAAATGCCTTAAATTGGCTGCTCATGCACCAACTTACATCCCCACTAGAAACTTGCATGCAGAACTCAAACAAGAACTGCTGCAAGGTGTAATTCTAAAACAGGCCCAAACGTTTTACGAATCTAATGAGGACCATGCAAATCATCTCATCTCTGCCCTGGGGGATTACGATATCGATGAGACCCAGTGCTATAAGCGACCTAAATCGCTTCTAGCGCACTGGCCCCCTTAGCCCTGCGAGAAACACACAACCAAGCCACTCATTATAGCACCTGCACAGCCTTTCAATCTGAGCAGTCCTAAAGGGACAGCTTGGACTAATTATAATTACTTATTAGAATAGCACAGCATTATAGTTTGACCTAGGTTAATCTCTCTTCCCAAACAGCTGTTTGCAGGTATGACCCTGCACTGCAGCCGATTCCAAGGCCATCTCTGAAATTCTGTAGAGGCTAGTAGCGTCGTGTGGCTCTCTACGGCAGTTGGCGAATGACCCCCCCCCCCCCAACTCCGCATTTTTATTAAATACTTCCACACTTAGGCTAAGTTTCAGTAGTATAATATGAGCTGTCCTGCAGGGACAGCTCTGCCTAGTTTTTAATTAGTTAATTAGGTTATTCCTCTCATCCCAGCCAGTCTCTGGGAGATTATCTCTGCAACATAACTGCAGAGGCAGTAGCGATAGTGTGCTCTCTACAGCAGCTGGTGACAGTCCCAATCGACAAAAGATCTCACCTCCTCTCTTCCGAAGCTCAGTGCACTCGCAGCATTATGGGTGGAAATATACTCTATTAAAGCCTATGGCTACGGAGAAATGCTTGCTGCGAGGTAGTACAGCAATAGACTTAAAAACATATGTCCCTGAGGACACGTGTAAGTATTAGATAGTTTAGGATAATTAATAGTTCTTCCTTTCACATATTCCATCATCTCTCTCGGTCCCAGTAAAAACCAGTGAACATTGACACTGCCGATGCTCACTGGCAGCTCACTTCTGTTTTTTTCTTTAGTTTCAGGTCAACTGGAGGATCAGAGTGATGTGCAAGCGGCAATCTGGTTAGACCAGCGCCACATCCGTAATTTAATTGAATTAAAATTAAGTTCCTGTCCCCTCTAAACTAGATTTTCACCCATATTAATACGAGCATGTTTCCAAACACTTTGTCTCCTGTACCATTTCTGTTTAATACATGAATATTTTGAATTCTTTCTTATCACAATGGTTTTTACGTCTCTCTAGGTGGCTTTTCTTTGCTCTTCTAGTTATAGTCTTATAGACCACTTAGGGAGGTAGTCATGGCGCCAATTGCTGGCCATGGCTGCCCAAACCCTCTCTGCCGTGATGCACGCCTCCTTGCATGAATTCCTTCTCTTGTAGGCGTACGGGGTTAGCCCTGACATGCAATAAAATCATGCCCTACCTTCGGGCTACCTTTCCCGTAACATTTAGATATAATATAGGGTAGAAAAAAATGTGCACTGCGATGGTTGCTTTAGGCACCGAGGTGCACCCGCATGTTGCGCAGGTGGCATGGCATGTGCGACGAGGCCGCTTGGAATGGCGGGGTGGGGAGGACTCGTCCCCCAATCCTGTCTTGTCTCCGCTGCTGCTGATGCTATGTGGGTGGCGACTGCATCGTCTGTGGCGTGAGTCAGAATGTTGGGCATCCCCATCATATTGAACTGGTGTGTCTGACTCAGCAGCTGATGAGCCCGTGCATGGCATTGGAGAGGGTGGAATGCCTCGAAGACATCGCGATGCCATCAGGCAGGAACGTCATCTGGAGGTCTCGGCCCTCTTCAGGTGGCCCAAATGATACATCTGGCACAATGTCTTGTGCATTGGACACTTCTTGCATCGCACACTGTTCCTGTTTCTCCTGCACAAACACACAGCTGGTCTGCGCATGCCCTACTTCCTTATACAAGTCATTCCCAAGAATGTCTTTATTAACAACATGCATTTTGTTACAGCTAGTTTCATGGAATAGTTCCCCCATACTTGGCAGAAGGATATTGTCCCACTCGGCATCATCTGTTATGATGACGCGCACATTCGGTACCTGTAATAATGTGTCAGCCAGCTGATTCTCTTTCCCAGGGACATGCTCCACAACAAAGTCGTAGGCTCGCAGTAGCAACTCCCACTGGATAAGTTTACTGTGCACTACCCTCATTGCATGCAACCAGGCAAGCCATTTATTATGAGTCCTGAACATGAATCACTGATATTCTAAATACATCCTGTATTTTTTTACTGCCCATATGACTGCCAACATTCACGTTCGTTAACATCATACTTCCTTTCTGTCTGGCCGAGTTTAGCATTTGCGAACTCTATCACTAGTTTTGCTTCATCTTCCGCACATTGATAAAGAACTGCGCCCAGCCCGTTCTGGGTGATATCAGTCTGCAAGTACAAATGCTTTGCTGGGGTCGTATCAAGCGAGCTTCGCGCATGACTGAAGCATTATTTAATTTCCCGGAATGCATTTTCCTCCACGTCACCCCACACAAACTGCTTCTGTCGTGAAAGTAGATCCGTAAGTGGTGTGGTCACTATTGCAAAGACCTCTATAAACTCCCTAAGCAAGTTGATATGGCCGAAAAATTTACGTAATTGTTTGTGTGTGCATGGCAGCTGGTAGTTGTCAATCAGTTGTAACTGTTCGGGGTTTGGCGTATTTATATTATCTTCCACAACATGCCCTAGGAAATCTAACTTGCTTTTACCAGTATGACACTTGTTAGCCGCACATGTGAGTCCGTTAATTGCGAGTCTTTCTAGTACCATTGACAGGTGTGGTGCACGTGGTCTTCCCAGCTGTCAGACCAGATAACAACATCGTCCAAATACGCTAACGCAAACTCGCCAATGAGCCCGTCCAGGACTCGAACCATCATTGACTGAAACATTGTGGATGTAAACTTTTACCCAAAAGGCATCGCAGAGATAGGGAATCTCCTTTCATCAGATGTTGTAAATGCAGTTTTCTGCCAGTCTTCCTGCTTTATGGGAATTTGCCAGTAAGTGCTGTGCAGGTTAAGGGATGGCAGAATTTTTGTGCTACCTAGCGATCTAAGTGCATCTTTGACGCATATACGGCGACAATGCACTGCAGGTCACCTGATTCACAGGGCGAAAATCTACACAGAAGCGCCAGCTCCTGACCTTTTTTGGTGCAAATGTTATGACTGAGTTTTATTTACTATGTGTGGGCTCAATCACTCTATCAGTTAATGTTTCCCTTGCTTGTCTCGTATAATCTGTGCTTGATGAAGCATGTAACTGTGCGGGCTAGTATAGATAGGTCCCTCTTGCATAAGCGTTCTCATGCTCAGCTTCTGTGGTCCTGCACAATGCATCTTTTTTTGCGAATACTTCTCTATGCTTGTCCAGTAGATGTTGCAACGCTGCCTGATGTTGTGGTGGGATCCCGTGATCAAACTCTGTTAGCAAAACCTGGGGTTAACAATTAGCTGATTTTCTATCTATATTATTGACTGTGCACCTTTTTTTAGCACCAAAATGCATGTGCCTTGCGGCCGGTTCAACTATTGCATTTTGTTTCTGTAACCACTACACAACCAGTATTGCATCCTCACATATATCTTCAGTTACTATGTCAATGGTTATCGTATCTAGGTCGCGCACTATGACTGTAACCGCGGCTTGTCCTATCGCTCTGCTGCTGTGCTAGCCAGTAGCGAACCCATGATGTGGTTGGTAGGGGTTACATCACTCTTATTTACAAAATGTGGACGTACGAAATTATGTGAGGGGGTAGTGTTACTCAGGGCATGACAAGGTTGCCCAATTATATACACCAGTATGCGGATGAATTTTACCATGCTATCAAATAACCTGTTGAATCAGTGCTTGCTACCTTGTCAACTCTGTGTTGTTTGACGAGGCCGAAATGGCAGAGGCATCAGGACCCTTCGCCCCTACTTCCCGTTCCCCTGGTTGCTAGGCTCAGGTCCTTTATAGTTGTCGAGGTGGGGGTTATTGGGGCACTGGTTGTGCCAGTGAAACACCTCCACTGGCTTTCAATAGCAGCAGGCATTTTGTGGTGGCTTGGTCTTGTCCCACTTGATATACACTTTCCCAGCTTCCTTGTTGACACTGTCACTTTTTCCAGGGTTATCACCACAGCATGCACTTTTTTCACCGTTACTGTCTTCTGCGAAAACTTTGCTTGGTTTTGGTAGCAGTCAGCTTGGCCACGCAACTTGCTGCTGTTGTCACCATATGACCCATGTTGCCATCGTGCAGCACTAGTCTCGCGATGCGACGAACACACATTCCATTTAAGAATAATTGCGACCTTTAACAGCTCTTCCAAGTTACTGTTAAGAAAGGGTATCAGTGCAGCACGATACTCTGGAAGGACAGTATTTGGTATGATTTCCACGGATTCCCTCACTGACTGCAGGTACAATCGCTTGATTAAATGTGCCTTTTGCATGATGAATGTGGGAAGTTGTTCCCCTGACTGCCACATCAGTTTGTTCTGTGTCTGGAGTGAAGCTGCAATATCGACACTGAAACTAGTTCACAAACTTTTCTCATCTGAGGTCCACCACTTTCCTGCAACACCATGCAGTTGGTTGCCTATGCAGCTCACCCTCTCGTCCTCGCACATGCCATACCATTGCGAATGGGATGTGTACTCTTTCAGGAAGGCTGTGAAGGTAGGTAAGTTTTGAACACGAGTCGGGGTGCATTTCAGGCCATTGTACACACTCGATGCATTTACAGTTTCTTGCTGTTTCCTCTGCTCCCTCTTGCGGCCAACTATGAACTGTATTTTGTCCGTACCTGTTGATTAGAAATGTTATGACCGGTGTTGGCATAGAAAAAGGGGTTGCTTGTATTGTTTGTGGAACCATTTAGGATTAATATTAAGCACGTAATTGCAGCAGGTATGGTGTCATTGGTTGGAGTGTAAAAGGTACTGGAAGTGGGATTGGCAGTGGTTGCATAGACTGTGTAGTTGGGGCTGGTATGTTGTCAGCGGTGGTCATGTGTGTGGCAATGTGGGCATGTGGCACTTGGTCGCTGGTGTTTCCCTTGACCGTGCAGTCGTTACACTTAAGTTGCGCTCCCTGCAAGTTCAGTATCTCACTCGCTGGTCGGCACTGTTCCAATACCATTGCACTGCAATCAATGCACAGTTTACTACCATTACTCGATTTTCCCTTGCAGTCCACTGGTTGCCACACAGTGACATTCTGTTTGAGTTCTGGATACAAGTCATCCAAATTTTGCGAGGTATCCTTTGGTTTCAAAATTTCACTACAACTGTCGCATGCGAAACTGAGTCCCATTACGGTGTGGGCTTCGTTCCTGCTATGCACTCATTGTGGTACTCAATTTGGCACTGTGTGCAGTTGAGAAGTAGTGTTCCTTGACCTATGCACAACAAATTTGCACACCAACTTGGTTGTTGGTAATTTGGAAAAATACTTCCACTATTCTCCGAAATGTTGACTGTCTGTTTCCCATCACTTTGGTTTTCGCGGTTGGTTAACAGACTGGACTTCCGATTACATTTGCAGTACCTGGTGCCTAACTTAATTATCCACTATGCCGTTGGGTATAGGCCGTAACAAACTACAGACACAACCATGCCGGTGCATACAATCGCATGTGGTCAACCATGGTTCGTTAGTCAACAAACCCACATGCACAAGCATGGATGACTATCGTGGAAGCATGGCGCAGCATTGGAGGGGAGGGAGGGCCTTCCCTTCTCACAGTTGTCCCCTCAGTGCACGCCATTAGGTGGAAATGACCAGCATGGCTTAGAAGCGGGAGCGGGGAGGTTGAGCGCGACCTGCTCTCGATGCACAGCCCAACTGATCTGTCTAGGAGGGGTGGAGGGGGCGCTGGCATGTACTCTCCACTCCTCTGCCCGCTTCGCTGAACAGGTGGCGCGAGGGTGACACCATGCGCCATCCCAATATGGCTGCCTTCAGTTCGCGCTCCTTCATTGCCACCACAATGGCGGCAGCCTGCTGTTCTTCGAGTGCATTCTCTCACTGACCACGTGTCATCTTCCTGGCATCTTGGATGCGTGTGGAAGGCGTCGTGGTGCAGTTGTTGGCTCTACTGGTCATCCCCGTTGCTCCCTCATGTGGCAGTGAAGGAAAATTGACAGGGAAATTTCTTGCAGAAAAATTGCAGCAAAAAATTTTGGAAAACATTTTGTGGCAGGAATTTGGAAGTTTCCTAGGTTCCTCTGTTATGATATAGTAAAATTATACCACAAAGTTGGGCGACATTTTGACATGGTGACCTAGAGCTTCAGTGGGTAGAGGCAGGTTTTGAGGAGAGGTGAAATAATCAGGTTGCATTAGGGAATTTGGAAAATGGTAATATTACCCATGGTGCCAGGTATCACCCAGACGCTGGTGATACCATGCATTCCTAGAAGAACCGACTCTTCTTTCAGGGGCGGGAAGGCAGACAATCAAGTCGATAATCCTATTGGTGGTAATCCTATTGGCGGTAAAATGTTAACTCCTCATGATAACTGTATAATTCCCTCGCTTGACATGCTTTGGCCTATTAGGGCTGACCACATGCCCTTAAAATGAATTTACACATGTTTCAGTTACATATGAACAGTTATGCACATCATTAAAGACACTTGCAAGAATATCACTCTTTTGGCGGGAATGGTGGGTGCCTGCACCCCTAAGTGCCCGAAGGAAACCCGATTAAAAACACTTGATATCATTCAACATAACGTTTACTGAGTTAGCGTTACATGTTCCTCTAGGAAACAACTTACAGAGAAATACCGGGCTTTACTCGCCATTCTGGGTTACGCTGCAAATTTGGTGCGAAGACAGTACAATGATTACTGTGAAAATAATGCTTTCCCAGGCAATGCAAGCACCAGATAAGCTGAGAGGTGGAGTCCCAGGCAGCTAAACGATAGGGTTCTGTGAGTATTAGGCTATTGTAATTAAAATGACTGGTAACAAAAAGTGATGGCGGCTCGGTGCGCGAAACCGCGAGACACTGTGTTACACGTCAAGCCTCTCGTATCTCTCAGTGATTACTGATTTTGGAAATGTGGCATTCTGGTCGGCTTGATGGCCGCAGGCCACGTCGGAACTACTTGCTACATGTACCATTGCATAAAATACTCTCCAACGTTCCATCATGCTATTCAACACATAAAAGTACTCTGCATGGAGTAACATGGGACACACTACAAAATAATGGGTTAAATTATATATAAATGACAACACGTGAAAATGGCACACAACAGAAAACATACATTCAGCACTTGCCAAACTCTGAGGCATCACTGGGCTGATAAAGAGGGCGTGTATGGTGTTCACTTGCTTTTGCGTAACATACATTTACCTTTAGCCCTTTTTGAAAAACACTTATGCCCTATTTGTGCTGTGCATATTTATGCCCACTGTGGAGCATGGGCCTCTCTGACATCTCTACACTTGTTGCACACATGTGTTCTTGCTTTGTACTTTCTTACACCTGTATGGGGCATTCCGTGCGAAGCATCATGTGCACTGTTGCACTGCTGCACGACGAGTGCAGATGATGGCTGTGCTGAAGAATGCGGTGCAGCTGGCAAACTGACTAGGGAGAGGGTAACGCAGCACACGTCAACTGGTTGCTGTGTGAAATGTCTCATAACTTTTTGATTAAGCCATTCAGTACTTATTCGGTTACTCCAGTATTGGATAAATGTTTTTCGGGCACAAAACATTAGGACAAACAAAAAAAAAGGCAACAATCCAATCATATTGCATGTTATCACTGACAGTTTGTGAAACTCGATAGGCAGACGTAAGCCCTATACTATGTTATGGTTTTCAGTTTTCACTACAAATTAGAACCAAAAGCCCATTTGGTTATTACTATCACAACTGTATTGAGAGCTGCATTTTAATACTGTCCTCCCACAGAAGTGCAGATAAAGCAGGCTGTTCAAAACTCTGTTACGAATTTACTTGTGTTTTAATTTATTGTAAAAAAATAATGGTAATCTTGAACTGATTTTGCTCACAAGAGCTAAGCATGATCTTGTATAAGTGGGCGAGGAAAATAAGGAATTAATTTTAAGAACTATGCTGGCATTTACCTAGAATACGAATAGAAACCATTTGGATGATTAATCTATGACCTTCGAATGCGATTTAATTGTTACAACACAACCGACAATGCTAAATTGCACAGAAATGTATTTTAATCTAGCTATTCGGATGATTTTTCAATTAAATACAAGGATTCTAGATTACTTTACATCGGAATGAATCTACTAGCTCAGAAGGTTCTTAGGCACTCATTATTAGTTACGTTTTAAAATCACTTATCATTCTTGTAACAAAACAAATATTTTACCATGCTTTGGGTGCGTTTCTGTTTTTTTAGTTATGTGGGTGACTGTGATACATTTAAAGGTAATCTTCCGATTTTAAATTTATTAGCATTTAAGAAAAGGCCAGTTAAATGTGAAGTACATATAGCTAAGATATACAATGTGCTGTGTACAAATCATTAAGTTGATACAGTAGTGTTCGGTGAGAGCAATGATACAGACCTTGCACGCCACAGAAACCAACACCTCCATGTGCAGCTGCAACAACCCCAGCAGCCATATCATCCGAGCTGCGGTACACCACGTGTTTCAGGCGACCATCTTCCTCTGCCATCGCGTCGCGCACTGGCTCTATGAAGTGCAGTGTTCCGTCTGATGTCCTCACGTATCCCACCTGCATGTTAACACGTCCATCACCACAAGATCGTAGAATGTGCGAGTTCCGTAACACTGTTATACCCACATTATTTTTAGAGTGAACTACTTTTAATGAGAGTACTTGCCTGTAGCAAACGTAAGTAGATTGTATGTAAAGTAAAACTTTTTTTCTGAATTAATGGAACGAAACTGTGTGTCACATGGACTTGATTTCACACAACAATGCGATGTTTCAGCTGTAAGTCACTCAAGTTTCTCGAGTTTCTTCTAAGGGGATTCTGTTTTGGCCGACTCACAGGCCATTGCATAAAGAGAGAGATTTCATTAAACTGCAAATGGGTACACCACCTGACACGGACATAACGACTGTAATGCAATTAATTAGGCACCCAAAAGTATGACACATTTTATTCCCAGCATTAACCACAAAATACGAGAAAAAATTACATAAATTGATGCAGCATTAGAGCCTGCTAGTAGCATAAGCTGTAAAATGAGCAGAATCCTAAAAAAATAATTTATGACAAGTTAAGCCCATGGAATGCAAAAGTCTGCAAGTGTGAGAGGGTTCTTCTCCCAGGCAAGAAAAATTAACTATTGTATCAGAAACTACTATCTTGCTGTCACAGTCCACACAATTATAGGAAAACGGTTGCTGGTCCAGGAGAGGTATACAGCACGATCTCCCTCTTGTATTGTCGAATCCAGAATAATTTACATGGCAGCATTCCTAGCCAGGCTTGGCTTGGAATTATGCCAGATTCGCAACACAGTAAGCACTATACAAAAAGGAAAACAAACGTACCGTGATTCAACCTAAAGGGGATAATAAATAACACTTTAATACATTAAATAATTAAAAAATGAAAGCTATAGAAATTATGTGGATTAGCATTCTTCACATTATATTTTTAAATTGCCAGAATATATAGGTAACTGTCTTTCCCAGTATTTATGGCCAAGGAATTAAGAATGCTATATAAATTGACACAATTTACTAAATAAAGAAATTGTATATTTATTATTCAACATTTGCCACGATCGTGCCTTTGTACATGGACGAGTCTCGCAAGAACAATGTGATGATCAAAACATTGCGATTTCTCCCTTCACTGCACTAAGTTTTTAACTGAGAAAAATATGTATAGTATGGAATTATCACTCGCTTCGCACATACTACAGATACTGCAATGGGAGCTGACAGTGCAGGCCGCAGGGAAGACTATCAGAGTTCGCATAAACTGCTGGTTCTCCATCTTAGCCTTTATTTCAATCATAACTCACTAGTTTGGGAACATTTTAGCATATCTCCAGCAGCCCGAACAAGTACTAGGTCAGTGTTCCTCCTGAGACAGGCATCAGTTATCGGAGTTCGAAGCTGTCCTCCAACTTGGATGACATCGCTAATAGAGGTCGCAGCTAACGGCACGGAGCGGCAAGGTTATCGACAAAATAACCTATTTTACCTCAAGAATCACTTTAGAAATTGATGATTGTGCCCAAAATGACATTTATCTAAAAAAATTCCAGAGAAAAATGGATAAAGGTCTTGATCGAGCCCTGAGATGAGCAAAGCGGAACCGAGTATCGTAGCAGAAGAACTATGGAGTCCTCACACCGGTAAAGGCGGACTCGAGTATCCGAGCCAGGTTCAGCATATCAGGTAGATCAATGGGCATGTCCCCCTTCCCCAACTGCCATCCTGCACCCCCAATAACACTGCCTCACCCCCAACCCTACCTTCATCACGCTCACCCTCCCAATCATATATAGCTGGGAGAAAATCCTAGTTTAAAAACAATTTCTAAAAAATATTTATAGAGAAAGGTTTTAAAAATAATATTTTTTTCTACTACCCTATAACTAAGTGTTAAGTAAAAGCCCAGTGGGTAGGGTGGGATTTTATTGCATCTCAGGGCTAACCCCTTAAGCTTACAAGGATAGGAAATCATGCAGGGAGACATGCATCATGGCAGAGAGGGATTGAACAGCCATGGCCTGCAATTGAGGCCATGACTACCTCCCTATAACTAGAAGATACTGGGAAAACCGGCATAGACACCGTAAAAACCCAGTCGACAGGATAGAATTCAAAATATTCATGCATTAATCAAAAATGCTACGGGAGAAAGAGTGTGTGTAACATGCTCGTGTTAGTAGAGATGAAAAAGCTAGCAGAGAGGGGGCCGGTATTTAAAAATTCTCAGAAGAATTGAAAGGGGTTGTTTTATAAAAAAATTAATAAACACTGATAAAAAATTCTAGATAATATTGTTAAAATATCAAATTGCAAAAAAAAAAAAAATTATAAATACATTTTGATTTGCTATATAGTTGGTCAATATTCAGATCACCCTCCCCCCTCCCACAAACACCACCCGACCAGTTAACACACACATACTCACAACACAACACATTTAATTGGCTTTACATAACAAACGATCCAGCCATACACATATCAATCAGTTGTGTCGACCACTGACCATTAGATAGCTCCACTAACCCGTTTTAATTATTGTACTCTTTCCAACCTTTACTGAAATTGGTGCTTTTCGACCCTCGTCTCTGCTCTCATTCTCATGTATAGCTATACATTCTGCTTCAACAGGCCTTTTCCCTTGTTTCTGCTTCCAGTTGCTTCGAAACTATAACCCTTTCATCTTCATGGGTTTTCTATTTTTTATTATTCATGTTATTTGTGTTTGTTAATAACTGACTTTCAAAAATATAGTGTACCAGGAGGCTAATCCAGGAACAGCTTACATACAAAATAAATCGAACTTTCATGTAAAACATAACAAATGTCTAGATAAGAGGTGAATTTGGAAGGTACACATTATGAAAGAAGAGGCATGAAAGTCATAGTGTGGGTTTAATCAAGAATTACCTTCAGTTATGTGAAACCTTTTGTTTAAAAAAAAAAACTAGCCTATGTGTTGTTTGTTTACATTTGATTCTACAGCAAACCTGCACTTTTACACAAGGGGAAAAAAATTCTGTAACTTTATTATATCACATGGTGCCGCGGTGGTGAAGCGGTCAGACTACGCGCCTTCCACACAGGCGAACTGGGTTCGATTCCCGGCGGCGTCGCTCCCAGATTCTCGCTGCTAGTGGGCGCATCGCATTTTCTCGGGGATCTCCCTCCCCCCTTTCCTCCCTCACTCGCCTCACTCGCCTTCCGGCGCTGCTTCATACCCTCATCGGCTCTCAAGATCTCGATGTTAAGAACCGGCCAAATTTCTCCACTCCACTTTATAATATCACGTTTGTATTTAAACTTAATCCAAAGAAGTATATAAATACGAAGCAAACATTTGCTAATATCAGTCTTAGACACGTGGTTTTGAACATTTTAATGGGTGGATGGCAGTAAATTGAGGCAGGCATAGTTACTCGATTGTAAAGGCTGTTCACGATAAAGTGAGCACTTTCAAAATAAACCTACCGGCATATATTTTAACGGGCGCCCTGAGTGGCATGCGCCCAGTAAAGTTAGTAATGATGGGTGTGAAAATAGTTCCGTATCTAACGTCGAATAAAAGTGTTAGGTAACCATTTCTGATAACTTCAATTATTTCTTTCGCTTTCTAATTTTTTTTAATGCATCGATGTGTAAAAATGAGGTTTGTCAAATATTTACTTTTCTATCAATTTCACAGTTTCACTTGGCCGAGGCATGAATAAAGTGACCAGGTCCATGGTAATGTTCATTTTGCATACGGCGGAAGTATACGGAATGAACAGACAAGTAAGTCTTTAGCAGGGCTTTTAAAAGTGCTCACTTTACCGTGAACAGCCTTTATGCATGAACACCACACTTCTCGTTACCTCTACGTGAATACGGACATGCAGACACTTGAAGAAACACATGACTGTGGGCTTGCAAGTGCACTCACTTGGTCGGGGGAACGAACACTTACCATACCCTCGCACAATGACAGAGCTGCCCGCACGCCACGCCGACCTCGCGCCCTTCCTGTATAATGACACTGACGACTACTAGGCTTCCACAGAGTCGTCTCGTTCAGACGGACACCCGGCATCTCGACGACCAAGGCTGGTGCCATGAAGGCCGTGTTCGGCTCCAGCTCGAGCAGGTATAGGTCGCGCCCCACCAGCAGTAGGTAGTAAACCCGCAATATGGCCGTGTTGTCTAGGCGCCTGGTGCGCCCTGTCGTCCCTAGCGGCCAGTCGTAGAACTGCATCAGTGAATAGGAGGCGAAACTCCCGTCGGAGTGCGCCCTCTGCGGGTACACTATCGAGTAGTCGTCGCCAACGTCACGAGTGTAGCGACCTGCGGGGCACACACTCTGCGCTGCCTCTACTGCCACATTTATATCTGAACTGCACTTGTGGATATGGTTGCGTAGGTAAATTTGTCTCATTGAGGTGAGTGCGGTTGAGCAAGCAATGTAAATTCTGTGGTTACCAATTTTTTAAAATGTTTTAGCTTGTGGTTTTTAGAAGATAAAATTAAATAATATAATCCTGATTCTTTTATATAAATAATTATTTTTTTAATTATATGTATTTTAGACCACTGTGGGATAGTAGCCTTATATATTTTTACATTAAAATTTCTATCGTCTTCATCGGCACAGTGCTAGCATATTCTAAAATGTAAACTGTGACTTTTCGTTTAAACTAAATTGTTTTAAAATCTTAAATAAATCATGCTTTCTTACTATTGTATAGAATATATTTGTTATTCAGGCCCGTAAATGCCTTTATTTATTTGCAAAATGTATTAAATATAAATTTAATATTAACTTATATATTAGAATTTTTAAATCGATACTTTAAATCATAGATAAATTTTCAGGAGCCAGGAAACCTGCTGCTGATACCAAAACAAATCAAAATATAAAATATCCAATTTTAAATTATAAAACAATAAACTAAAATTATGGAATGTAATTTTATACATTGCATTGATTGTCCCTTCTTGGATATTACAATATAAAAAATAAGTGTTAAGATGTGTGCAGAAGAAACGAAAGACTGTTTTCATATGTATTGGTTTCCAAGGGTACATGACAGGTCATGTGCATAATAGGGATTTCCTTGGTGTTAAAATAAATAGCTATATTTATAACTGAAGTGGAACTTATAAGACGACGACCAATCAGAACAGAGCAGAGCAGTAGGTGTTGTTAGTGGGAAACTATCATTTACAGAACTGTAAGTAAAAATATATTAAAAAGGCACGTGAGTGCATATATTTAAGATTATATTTGTTAAAAAAAAAAAATTAGCATCTCTGATAGAACATGTTGGCTTTGAAGTATGATATGCTTAAATATGGTTGTAATATACGAGGTTAGGTTAGGAACAAAAGTAAACATGGTAGACTTGTCGTCTGTTTGCATTGGCTGAAATTACGAATTAACACTTAAGTTGGAAACTGCAAATACAGAAGACATGTTCATGTATGCCAGCTTACCGCTTACTGCATAATTCTTAACACATAATTATTTTTTATTGTAAACCCAACTTGATTGAGAAGTCATGGCATCTATTGGTCATCTCTCTAAAATTACCAGACACAGGAAATGTACTATGTACAGTTGAATGTGTACGACATGTAGGATTTAAAAGTGACACCACATGGGGTATAGATGCAGGAATGTCCAGACAAGCATGGCTGCTTGAAATCACAGTTTAATTGTTATATTCTCTTATGAACTGCATACACTCGTTTGAATGGGTTTGTATCGTACTTGTACGAGATGTTTAACATCCTTCAAAGTAGTCTCCGAGATTGTCCACTGTTCGATGCCAGTGATGAGGTAGACGGGAAATACCATAGGCTGCATTTAATCCGTCAATGTGCGCCACCTCTCGTCGAAATGCTGTGACAATGTCTGCCTCATCGCTGACAACGAACCAGGGACAATGCCGGGTTCAATCCTCGGCCAGGTCACTCCAGATTTTCGCAAGTGGGAATCGTGCCGGACGATGTCGTTGGTCGGCGGATTTCCTCGGGGATCTCCCATTCCCCCCCCCCCCCATTTTTTTTTCATTCTGGGGCTGCTCCATACTCACCCTCATCAGCACTCAAGACCTCGATATTAAGAGCCGTCCAAATCTCTTCACTCACTCACTTACTTTGAATGATATGAAACAGCTCATACACGTATGATATGTACCCGTTCAAATGCATGTGTACTGTTTATACAAGAACATATCAATTAAACTGTAATTTTAAGCAGCCATTTTTTATCTTTGCTCCGTGACGGACTTTCCTGCATCCATACCCCATGTAAAAACATCTTTAAAACATGCATGTTGTACACTTTCAACTGCATGTAGTACATTTTCTGTGTTGGGTCATTTTAGGGAGATTAATAATAGTTCTGAATCACCCCTCGTAGTTCAAATAATAATTCTACTCATTCTAATGTTTCAAATCTTATTCTCTACTAATAATTTATTTTTATCTATCAAGCGATATAATTTTAATATTATCATCCAAAACACAGATTTTCTTCCCATAAATGCTTTCAACAATTTGAACATTTTATGTTTAGTGATTTTTATTCACTTATAACTCTTTAAAGTTATTAAACTCAAGTGAGTTGTTCAACTTGCTGTTCATTGGATCCATGAAAGTTTTACTACAAAATTTAAACTATTATAGAAATAAAGTTTTATAAATGGAAGACAGTGAAATAAAAAATATAAAACATAAACACTTTAATAAACTTAAGAATTGTATTAATCATTATAATAAAGAAAAATATAAAACTAATGAAAATACCCATAATAGAAAACTAGAAAAAGTACTTTATGATAAATGTGGTGAATATATTTGTAGAAAATATCTCGAAAAATAAAAAATAAAAAAATACAATAACGTACATAAAGAATATTTAATTAACTACAAATTGTAAGCAAAGCAAAGAAATAAAATATATCAATTCTCTTTCATCTCAACCTATAAAAGATATCAGCATTTTTATTTATGAAATCTGTGTACAAATGAAAGAGCAAGAGATTAAATTCAAAAGAATTAATTAAATAAAAGTTTGGATAACCATGATTTGAAATCGAATTAATTTTATTTAAATCCTTTCTCCTAAATAAATGGAACAAACAAATATCAATCAAATGAAAGCTGTTGAATTAAGACTGTTTATGATGTAAACAGTGTTGTTTATGTGGAAAACAGCACTATGTGACATCATTGCAAAAATTATGTACTGCAACAGTTGGCAAGTCTGACTCAATTAAAAAAGATCAGTGTTTTCGCAATATGGTGGCTGGTCATTAATTTCTCGAGAGAAACTTGAGCAATATATTTCGTTTAATGGTCCTCTGGGTTTTTCAGATGTTAGTAAACTCCACATGGTCCTCTGGGCCAGATTACGCAAACTGCAACCAAGTTTTTGTTTCGTTGAATTTGTTCAAGTGACAAGTGGTGAAGTACACTCGTAAAAGGCGGGTATGCATGCTATTGCAATATTCGTGTATCAGATTGTCTCAGCCACATCAGTTATTTCCTCCTTCAGTTTATGGAGTTCATACATGTAAAATTTTAGCACGTCCTTTAGCAAAACTCTATTCGTGACGAGTGAAAATTGCAAAGTGAGGTTAAGTAAATGTGTACACAAAGCATCTTTTCGCTAAAATCTCAAGAATGAATCCTTGTAAAATCCTTTTGTACGCACCTCCAAGACACCATTATAGAAACAAATCGTCCATCATGTCAGAAAAACTTGTTTTAAAAACAAACCTGCAGTCACACCAACGAAGGTTGAACTAATTTTTGGAAGGGGGTAGAAAATGTCAGCGAATCCTGAAGATGGTGGAAAATGTGCTTTCTTTCAGTCGATGTGCAAGGAAATCAAAAAAATCAAAGACAGATTTGAAGCCGATATCTCGGACTTGGAGATAATTTGTTGTGGGTATGAAACACACACACCCTCCCCCCCCCCTGGCCCTAACCCAACTGGTCAAATTTATGTCATTGTGGGATAAATTAGACACAGTTTATTATGCAATTGACTCTATAAAGGATAGACTGGAAATCAATTTGAATCCTAGGTTTAGTGCTGAAAGGGCAGATAAAGATAGGGTGTCGGCCCCAAAAATGCCAGCTATATGTAGAACTATCAACAGAAATGGGGATGTGACACAGTGACAATCCTTTTATGACTTATTTCTTACACTGGCACATAACAATGACCAGTTGCATGCAGGGAAGAAATTCTTGTACCCGAAGTCATCGCTGCAAGGGGCAGCCAATGCCTTGGCATGCACCTTGCCAGTGATGAATGCCAATTAAGAAGTTGCAAATGATCTCCTGGTGCAAAGGTATAATCAGCCAAGAGTGAATGCATCACATCATTAAGATGCCATCTTCGATGCATCCCTGTTAAGTGCAGATTCTGTACAATCTATTAAAGCTTTGCTGAATATAGTTACCGAAAATATGGGTACCTTGAAGGTCTTAGGACTCCCTACAAATCACTGGGATGTAATACTGCTGCATATATTAGTGCATAAACTTGATTCCAAACTATGGCAACATTGAGAACTCTCTTTGCCGCAAGATGAAATGCCTTCGTATAAAAAATGTACGCAGTTTTTGGAAAGATAGTTGCAAGTATCCGAGTGTGTCAAGAGTAATGGAAAGTCGGAGAGTAAGAAATCTACTAAGGTTGCTGGAAACTCTAAATTTGTCTTGAGTTCCTTTGAAACCAGATACTCAACACTGTGTACACTGCAAAGGTGAGCACTCCATTAACAAATGTGAATCCTTTCTTCAACTTCCGAGTGAACAATGGCTACATCGTGAGAATAAATTGAACATTTGTATAAACTGTTTGAAGACTGGGCACATCATGAGAGATTGTTTTCTAATTTCAAATGTCGGACATGCAGGAAAATTAGTCACACACTCTTAGATTTCTCTTCACAAGCAACTATTGGTTCTAGAAGTGATAGTGAAAAGTCAGATTTACCTAGTAGTGACAACAGTATATCAGACTTACCCAGTAATGACGACAATGCCACACAGTCAGTGTATTACACAGGGACTCAAACTGAGTCGCCCAAAATGCTTCTATCCACAGCAATAGTCAAGGTGTTAGATAGATTAGGTCAGCTACATGCTGTTAGAGCTCTTATAGACCCTGGTTCACAATCTTCCTTCATTACTGAGGAATGCCATCAGAGATTGCATCTTACTTATTCTCGTCACAGTTCGCAATTGACTTCACTAGGCCAAGTACCTCTTCCAGCTGCAAAGAGGGTAACCAACTGTAATATAGTGCCAATCGTGTGTAAGGCTGGGGAATGTTATTTGTTGTGCTCTCGAAAATCGCATCTTCCATTCCTCCTTCCATCCTCCTTATCCAGCAGCAGGATTGGCCTCACTTGGTCATGACAGATTCCAATTTTCATAAACATCAACAGATTGATATGTTGCTTGATGCAGAAGTGTTCCCCGAAATTATTCTTAAAAGGTCGAATTCATGGATTCCCCGGAGAGCGAATTGCCATAAACATTTTTTGAATCCTCTATTGAACCGGTAGATAACTTAATTGAAATGTTTTGGGAAGTAGAAGAAGTGCCAAGTCATCATACCATCCGAAGACAAGCAGAAGACTTCTTTGACGAAACATGTTATCGTGACCCAAATGGAATATATTGTGTACTCTGTCTTTTAAGAATGAATGCCATGCCTTGGGAGATTCCAAGATTGTGGCATATCATCAATTTCTATTCCTGGAATGCAAGCTTGCTCAAAATCAAAGGTTGAAGGTGGAGCATCATATTGTTCTGCAGGATTATCACGACCAAGGCCATATGAAATTGCTTAGGGAGCTTTCACCAGTAAGTGCCAATGATTACTTTATGCCTCACCACTGTGTAACTCGCCAAGATAGTTTAAGTACTAAACTCAGAGTGGTGTTTGATGCATCAGCCTGTGCCAGTAATAGGGGATTTTTAATGATCATTTACTTGTTGGACCGAAGATGTTACCTGATCTTGTATTGGTTTTGCTCCATTTCCAGCTTCATTTGGTGGCACTTATTGCAGACTTACAACAGCGTTTTCGTCAAATTCTACAACATCCTAATAATCGTACCTATCAGAAAATAGTGCGGAAATTTTCGTCAGATAAACAATTGTTTGAATACCAGTTCAACAAAGTGACATTTGGTCTTTCGTCATCACCTTACCAAGTGATAAATGTCACTCACAAGTTAGCTTGGGATGAAAGGGATAAGTTTCCCCCTGGGGCTAAAAAAAAACATGCAGGATGTTTACATGGATGACATCCTGACTGGCAAAAACTCCACTGAGGAAGCCATTAGTCTCCAGCATGATCTTACAGGCATCTTTAAATCAGGTGCTTTTACTCTTCACAAGTGTGCTTCTAATAATTGAGTTGTAATGAATCAGGGTTTCCCACCCAGATAATTCTTCTAGTTCTCATTCATAATCATGCCCTGAAAATGATTCTATAAAGGTTCTTGGTTTGTTGTGGAGATCTAAATCTGATTGGTTCAGGTATTTGTCCCAACCAACTGCAGGTATCAAATGTACCCAATTGTCAGTTTTGTTAGTGGTTGTTGGGATCTCAGACACCTTGGGTCTGATAACACCAGTAGTTTTATTTGCTAGATAGCTTATCCAACAACTCTGGTCGCTGCAATTAGCTTGGGATGATCTTCCTCCAGAGATCTTGTTGAAGAAATGGAGTCTCCCCGAAGTTGAAATTGTACAATCTTGCAACTTCGGTATTAAAATTATTATTACATATTTAAACAAAGGCTGTACTATATTCGCATAGAATAAATATACAATAAAGAATAATGTATTTTTTCTCTTTAGATATTGCATTCACTCATAATTGATTTGCACATTTTATCTTAGATCAGGGTAACACAGACTGCTTTGTGTAAATGCCTTTCATGTCTGTATACTTGTGTCGTGTACCTTCATGAATATTTGCATAAAACTGGCTGTAACGTAGTTTTTTCACCTTCATGTTTACAGTTTATATCCACTCAAATGTATTCGTGAGATGAAATAACTGTGGATAAGATGCATCAATAATACTGCCCAGAAAACATAGGCCAAGCACAATATAGATATAATAACAAATGGAGAGGTCTCTGACCAGGCCTTCATTAAATTAAATTCTTATGAGGTCTTCTTTTCCATATTATGATATTGTGCCAAAACCAGAAACAAACTTACAGACTCAGAGACATTTAAATAATTTGACTAAAACAGAAATTGATATGAAGTTTATACTACGATGTTCTTCATCAAGAGCCATAGCAAGATGTCATTGCCTTGAGCGACATCGTCAAAATAGTGCATCTCAGCATATCCATGAGGTGAATAAGACACAGTAGCCTATTTAAGGAACGTCACATTGTTCGGCACAAAATCAAATATAATTACTTATTCACAGTCATAAGTTATTACATGTTAGTATCCAGCCGTTCAGATCACATTACTGTTCTAATGTCTAATACACAATAACTGAAAGTTCACTGCAATAATAAGAGCAGGTAATTATAGTAAAAGACATAATATTGATTTTTGTAGACACAAGGTGCTGTGGGGATATTCTCTAGCTACTCCCTTATGGGTGACTGTTTTACTTGTTATGTACACATTTGTCCTGTGAGAACAAAAACACATGCATCTTTTGGATCATAACTGGGTTTTCAACTTTACGACATCAACATTTGCTTATGGCTGATTATTATGTGTACTTATAAATAAGTTTAATAGTAGGTCGTTTCTCCATTTGCATGCATTACTTTATGTATAACATTTCAGTTTTTTTTTCAATGCATGTAAACTTGTGACAAATATTTGGACACTACAGTGTCAGCAAAACCATTATTATTTTGCGCGACGATGTGATGACAATGACATGAGTGATGTTTTATTATGTGGCTACATTAGTCACCTACCATTTGTTCAAATGTCATTTCACTGGGACAATTAATTTTACAACCATCATTAACTTTCAAATAGTCAAGAATTGGACCACATGTGTATTGGAGTTATCTGTCGGTACTGAGCTCCTCTACTATCTATTTCAGTTTGTACATATATATATATATATATTCGGAATATTCTGCATATGCTTGACTATAAAATATTGAATCTTATTCAATGATTTCCAATGGCAATATCAGTAGATGTGGAATGAGAGAGTCAGCACGGTGAACTTAAATCGGCAATTTCCGTCCAAAATATCATGAAAAACTAACATAAGTATTTCCTCCTATTTTTAATGAGAGTACAAGAAAAAATTAAAAACTCAAACTCAAAATTCGATGAAGAAATGTTTAAAACCAAGCAATTTAAGCTCGAAATAAAGTAATTTTATCATTTTCAAGCAACTTTTTTTCATTTTCCTAGAAGCCTCAATTTTTTATTTCTAAAATCAAGCAAATTTAAACTAAAATCATGTACTTTTAAGTGTAAAACAAGCAAATTTTTCAATTGTTTCACAAATGGCTGAGCAGGATTTATGTAAACTAAAAAAAGAGCATTTTTTAAGCCAAAATCAAGTAAATTTCTCCATTTCAAGCAACTTTTTCATATTTTCTAGAAACATAGGTTTATCAAGTGAGCAATCTAAAGAAATCAACTTTAATCCAAAATCAAGCAAAATAAGATAAAATCAAAAGAAATATTAAAGGGAGGTTATTGATAGATTCGAATTAATATAAATTTTTACATTTTAAGAGAATTCAAAATCATGTACAGATTTTCAATTTTTCAGTTCTTTTAAACCTTTATATATTATAAACACTTATTTCTCAATTATTAATTTGAAAGCATTTTTTATCAAACATGTTTACATTACGATCTGGTAAAGTAATTTTATACTTCCAATCTAGAATACAATTAATTTTTTACCAAAATTAGATTAATAATTTTGAAATTCTACAGCAGCGTACGATTTATTAATCTCGAGATCATGTAGTTTAGTCAATTCATATGAATTGTTTAACTTCCTGAGAAGTGATTCCATTTTGTTTTATTTATAACGAAAAAATTATCAAGATAAAGAGAAAATGTTCTTTATCTTAAGTTATTTTTTATAAATAATGGAATCAATGCTCGGAATGGAAAATAATACCACATCTAAGGAATAAAAAAAATGTGGTGAAGTATTGAACATTGATTGTTTTCTATCACATAAACACATAGAAGATAAGCATAGTAAAACCTGTACAAATGTTGCGCAAAATATACCAGAAATTATTATGGGTCAAATAAAGTATTATGCTAATGTGGAAAATATGCTTGTATTCCATATTTTAAAAAAGTACAAAAATACGAAATTACACAATACAAATGAAATTCGCCATAATGAATATTAAACTAAGACATGTGTAATATGTAATGAGAAGAAATCTATAAATTCATTTTATTCCCAGAAAGCTACTATAGACAAACAAAATGTAAAAATTGTTTTAGTGAATATACAAAGAAATATTATCAAAACAAGAAGTTAAATAATTAAAACATTGTTTTCAATGTTAACAATAAACACAGTGTTTTATTCCATTCAATTAGTTGTTTTTATATTATTCTTGTGTAAAAACCAATGTACCAAATTGCAGTGAAAAATAAAAAACTCAATTTAAAAAATTTTCTTACTAAGTAAACAATCAAAAATGTCAGCGAACAATCTAGCAATTGAGTTGAGCAGAAAGAGAGTGCAGGAGCTAAGATTTTTAGCAAAAGAATATAAATTAAAATATTGGTGTCATCTAAGGAAAGCTGATTTAATTCGAACTCTTATGCCAATTATTTTTAATGAAGAAACAAAGAACAACTTTACAAATTTACCATTTTCATATGCCAATGTCAAAGAACAATATTCAAAAGATAGAAATGAATCGCAGGAAGTATTTCCATTTCTAATAATATATTTTAAAAGCCTAGAAACAAAAGTAAGTGAGTAATAGAATGGATAACAAAGAATAATTTTACAAATTTTCCTTTAGCTGATACTGAGCTGGCTCTCTCATTCCATATCCACTAATATATTTTATTAGAATATATTATTATTGCAAATTGAAGGCTTATTTAATTGTTACAAACGGAATATTTTATTATTTTTTGGTAAAATGTAAATTGCTCAGTTGGAAAAATTAAATTTCAAAGAAAACAACCAGGAATTATAAATTGAAATTTCCACAATTACTAAAGAATTTAGAATCTGGCTATAGATATACAGTACAAATTGTTTATTATATTCATTCAAAAATATATTTTATAAAATAATCAATTTACCAATCATTTAATTAGTGCTGGTAAGAACCAAATGTCTTTATTATGAATAAAATGAAATGTCTATAATACATTAATTATTTGAATTAAATATACATTTAATGATAAAAAATATTTTTATAATATTTCATTTTCACTTGAAAAAAAAATTATATACTTTGTGTAGTAAGGGCCACTTTTAACCAATTAAAGACATTTCCCTATAATTTAAAAAAAAATTCTAATTAATAAATTTAATAATGCAATAATTTAATAATTAAAATTAAAATTTATTATAATTCAAATTATATTGCAAATTTCAACTAAAAATGTTTTTTATTTTTATTTTTAAAATCGAAATTGATTATAGCAAACCAAAATGATCCTATATAGAAATATTTTTAATTTAATGATTTGATTAAAATTTATTTAAACAAAATTATTACCTAATCCCTGAAAAAAGAAACTATTTTTAATAAATGTCTTTTTTTAATGTTTTAAATAATTAATTTTAAATTTTAAATTTTGTTGATGAATTGAAAAAACTTTATTAACTACCTTAATTTAGAAATTAACATATTTATGGTCCAAGTTAGAATACCACATTACATAAATATAAAAATTAAATGTATAATATAAATCATCACTGCTTAAATTAAAAAATTTAATTTGAAAATTAAATATTTTATGATTACTTTTAAAAGTTATAGGGACCACACTTATTAAATTGAAAATATAATTTATTTTAAGTTTAAAAATTGTTATATAATATTGAACATTAATTTAAACAATTGAGTTAAAATATTAAATTATTAATATAAAATATTTTTATTTAACATGTATAATTCAAATTTAAAAGTTAATAAATTTTAATCTAAATGATTAAATCAAATTAATAAATTTATTAATAAAATAATTAAAATTGTAATAATTATATAAATTAGATGAAAATTGGTCCTTACTACACCAAATAGGTAAGTATACTACTGTCCACCATTTACCACAACATACATCTGCAGTCATTTTAGCAAGGACAACTGAACAGACTGATAAGTGCCCTTTGTTATGGCAGCACATTAAACGACAATGCAGTGTTTTATGTCTTCTGGAGTTGTCCAGACTTGCGAATAGAATTCATCTTTAAACATACCCCAAAGATAAAATTCCAATGGTATCAATTCAGGCAAACATGCAGGTCAGCTGATAATGCCTCCACGCTCTATGCTCAGATCAAGAAATAGCTGGGTGAGTACTTTCCTAGCCACAAACGAGTATTGCTGGTACCACTTACATCTAGGTGTTTCAAGTGGCAAATAGTTTAGGAGAAATGGCAGAACATAGGAAATATAGTAGGCATATCTATCACCTGTTAATGTTCCCTCAATAAAAAGGGATCAAATGTTGATACTCCACTGCCACTGATGTTGAACTTGCCTCAGCCATTGTGGATTGTTAGCAGCCCAAAAATGCATATATCATAGATTCACACTTTCCATGATGTGGGAACGTTGTTTTATTGGTAAATATGATTCGTTGTAGAAAGTACATATTTTACGAACACACCAAAACTGACCAACAGAATTCGACATATCTTCAGTAATCCAGTTAGTCAAGCTGCTGATGAATAAATTCATGATAGATATAGTATCAGCTTCTATGCAAAATGCGAATGCTTGACTAAATTATCCCAGAGGCACCCATAAAGTCTCTTGAGTTAACATGCACGTTGTGGGCAACAACTGCCAGAAACATCTATTTAATTCGGTCCGATCATTAAAGGGCTTGCCCCGTGCCCTCTCCGAAGCATTCCAGTGCCCTTTAAATGACACTTTCCTGCAAATTCACAAAATTGTCACGTCTGACGGACTCTGCCTGTCAATATACTTTGGTGCATATAAATCCACTGTTCTTGTGGCATTACTCCTGCATTCTTCATAAAGAAGTAGCATATAGCTTTTATTTTCGTTCGTGAAAGACATTGTCGTCCCCCTAGACAGCATGGTTAAGTTACGGACAGTGTTAATGCCATTGAATTCGTCTTTCAGTCACCCCGCCTGATGTATACAAAACAGAGCAAGCCTAGCTTTTAAGCAGCGTGTTTCTCTGCAATTATTTGCAGAATTTCGGAGAGTTATACACAGTTGTATTCCTCTTTATCAGTCCTGGAATGTTAGTGGCAGCAATCACTATAGTTACATTTGAAAAAGCAAAGTCTATATCAATCTCTCGGTATTTAATATTGCTATGGCAAGATCCAGCACATCATTTTGTGAACAGAAGGCAACAAAAACTCGAATTGTTAACATCCTTCCCCTGCCCATTTGATGAGCCAAAGCTTGAGAATATTTGTTAGCGCAGATTAAATTAGTTGCATTTGATTGCTTCATATCACTCTTAACTCTGCTATCGTTTTGTCATTGATATTTTTCCACTATTCCTAACTCCATGAATTTTCCATTAGCCTAACTTTAATATCCTTTACAGAGTGTTAACAACACACATAACCATTATTGTAATGTACAGGATAAATTAAATTTTATAATCTTATAAAAACTCACCTTCGAAATTCACATTTTGCGATGAAAACATTACACAAACTGCAAGCAGTATTAACATTACAGCAGTAATGAAATTCATGTCTGGAAAATCCGCTCAATCAATTAAAATCTATATAAAAAAGGTAAATATTATTTTATACAATATTCAAATAATATATATAAAACAATTAAGTTATTGCAAAAATACTTAGAACATAATCACTATCCTTTGTCTACTATTCTTGCAAATTATTTTTCGCAATGATTGCATTTGTTTATTCACAGTAAATGTATGAACATAACTGATCAATTCTTGCTGGATGTGAACACAGAGTAGTTAGAAGCGTAAGTTATAATATCAATAGTTATAAACTGGATTTAACAATATCTATCATTCAACTAAAAGTGTTATTTTTATTGGATTTTTCCTTTGATAAAGGCAACTTCCAATTATTTTCCCCTAAGAAAATGTTTAAACAGTTTGTCAAACATTTCTGGGTAGTAGTACGACTATGCTTCTGAATTGCGTATCATTAATTTGTTGTTAATTAAGACCATTTGAGTCACAGAATTTTTGCCAAGTTAAGAGGGATTTACATATTCGCAAAACACATCGTCCAGTATTTTGTTTCTCCCATAAACATGGAAAGAAAGGATGTCGAGACATCTTGCGAATGATTTACACCTTCCTTTATATCTCTGTGGATTTCCCGATAAATCGTACACATTCATCTTCTTCCCTGGTATTGTTCAAAATATAAAATTGATAATAAAATGTATGTTATTAAAGTTTACTTAGGTATCAAGTATTCTTTACGCATGGTTCATGGCCATCGTGTATTTCATGTAAGACCTAAACGAAGTTCATTTCATGTTGTGAACATACAGCCTTCGATCAATTTAAATCAGAAAAATAAATAATTTAAAGATGAATTTATTCGTCCTCTGAGCATTTACCCAGCATTGACCTACCCCAAAGGTACAAGAATGTCAAAATCATAAGATCAACAGTGATGAACATGTTTATTAAAATCTTAATATGTAAATGACAAACACTATTATGTGTTTAAAATACCAATTTTACTTTAATGAAACAGCATTGAAAAATTAGTTAGAGGAAGTATAAATACATAGAGTCCGACCATAGCTTCCCCCTAGACTGTTTGCCTGCCACAGCAAGGGGCTGCGCCAACAGGATGCGCGCTCTAACCGGGAACACAAGTGTGCAGTGTCAAGCGAGTGTTCTCAAGGCAGTGCAAGGAAGTGCAAGTGCACAGCAGGGCAAGCTAGGTGTAGCAGGGGCAACTTAGTGTAGGAGTGCTAGCGTGTTCAACGAGCAAGCTACTCCGCGTGGCGGAGTAATATTTAATGAGTGCCAAGGATGATTAAAAGGTGAAATGTGTAATTAATGGCTCATGCAATACTCGGATATATTGCGAGACTGGAAGACATGTATAGATAAGAGCCATTCTAAGGTGTATTTACAGTCACCAGTGTTTTCTGTGATTTCATGTATGTTTACATCTCGCGTGTTTCATCCCCACATCATTCATCAACCTGTGTTAAGTGTTTATTATGTATTTTTCAGTGTCCTTTAATTTATTGTGTGCCTCCTACACCTGTGTTTGCCCCAAGTAAGTTTAACTGTACTTTTGTGCAAGAAAGTAGTGCTGTGTGAAGCGTGAGCCCACCACCGCCAGTCTTCGCATCAACATGCTGAACTAGTCAACGTTCGGCAGCTGGGAGGGTGAGTCGTATCATCGTGTCTTACATTGCGTGTGCCCAGGTGGCAAACAACTTCTGTTACCAATAATATTTAACTTGCAATATATGTTAATTTACCAGTAACTATTTATGTTCAGTCACCTGGGACAACACGCTTCCACTCCCGGTTGGTTTGCGTTGCCAAGGGGATCTTAATTGTTCAATTAACCATTGCGTAGCCCTCGTGGCATTTTAGCAGTTTAACCATCACCAACAGATCTGAGTTCCGTACCTATGTTAAGTTGTACCCGAGAGGAGTGTGTAAAGTTACGGATGAATAAATACTGTCACTCAGGAAAGTGTGTGTTTAATTCTGTCTAAGCCTCAGGGCCCATAAAGGAACAGGACCCCCATTTCCCACCATTTCTCAAATGTGTATCTAGCTTTTTATTCATGAGTGGTTTGTACAAATTTATTTTCATGTATTTAATTAATTTGGAGTGTGGTCCGCCCTGAGAGTCCACAAAGCTCTACATTCAGGTTTGTATTAATCATTCTTGAAGGAGCCAGGAAAGGAAGGCATTGGTCGGCGGCGATATGACCCAGAGCATCAGCAAGAGTCAGCTCTACAAATCTGGCACAACCTCTGGCGATGCCCTGTGCCGGGCAAATCATAACCTGCTATCCAATTTTCCACTTAATACTCCTTTTTCATTTCTCCATGCCAAGGAGACACCCAGCCAGATGTCAACATCTCAAAGCCTTTGTTTACAAATCAGTTTTCTAACCATGCCATTTTTGCTAGACGTGTTTGGCAGAAAAGTAGTTCAATGTTGGGACACAGACTAATTAGTTGTGCGCAGCCAGCAAGATCACACTACCTCATCTTTAGTATATGGTGTTTATTTAAAGATTTAAAGTATATGTCAGAACTATATTATTTACTCATTACATTTTCACTAAAATTAAGTTTGTTTATACTCATGTGTTATTGGCCAATATAAGATTTGGGACACATTTTGGGTGCTACAGACATGAATATATTATATTCATGTCTGTAGTATTCATGTTTTTTCACATTTCTATGAATAACTTACTATACATATGTATTTTTCCTCACACTTGTAGCGTAATATTTTTATGTAAGCAAATTTCAGTTATTTTCCAATTGTTATTAAATTTATTTTATATCGTATGATTTTTAACTTTAGCTGTACCAATGACAATATACATATACCACCCCTATATCCAGGCAACCCAGCAAACCACTCCAGAGGAGGTTACCTGGAGATCAAAACCCACTAGTGCACACTTATCAAGTTGACTATTTTGAACCCTACTGGTTAAATTAGCAGCCTGGCCAAAGGAATGGTCAACACTCATTTCGAGGACGTAAGTTCTTTTCAGCCTACAGGGAAAAATAAAGTGCAGATACAGTGAAAAACGAGATGAAAGAACGATCAAGAGTGAGAAAGGCTGAAAATTGACCAAATCCCTGGATCGCCTAAGTCGCCGGACACGTTGCCACCTGGTTAAAAGGAACAGCCACTGCCCATTTGAAATTTACAACCAGGAGCATTGATCCCACACGTCAGTACAAACAGGTTTAGGCCAAAATAAGTAAATAAATGCAGTGCACCTAAACTATTCGTAGCAAGATGCAGGAGCTTCATACGTGCCAGAAAACTCAGATTATGTGATTCAGCCGCAGGGTGGTTACTTTTATAACCAAGTGTCACTAGAGCCTCGTATCCCAACATTTATACCAACAACACCAACGATCAGCTGGAGAGAACAAAGTACGGCAGCTTCCAATCTGTCTGATTGCTGTAAGTTAAACTAGACCGAGTCAAGGAAGTAGGGTCCTGTTCGCTGACTCTGTTTACATGTAATGATGACCAGGGGTCCAGTAGTGTGATTAGGCGTATTTTCGTGGCTGAATTAGTAACAGGCTGGTCAATAGTGTTCACAACGAAATGACCACATCGCGAAAGTGTTTATTGTAAACACAAATGGCGAACTTCAGTTGGAGGGAACTTCAACATTGAGCAATCGCTGTTATAATTGTGTCAGTAATAGACAGGGAAATTACAGATGTGTTAATGTAATTGAATGCAGAGACTAACATGTACTTTGACATGAGCCGAGCTCCCAGACCTTAGACAGTTTGCGCGCCGTCCAAGACATCTGCAGCAGAGAGCTGCACTCTACCACGCACGGCAGTGCAACAGTAACCAGTGCAGGTGCAAGTGCAGTGGTGTGTGTGTATGTTCCAGGTTTCAATGCAACACAGAGTGTGACAGTGGCCACACACTCATGTGTACGCTGCGCAAGGATTCAGGAAAGAGTACCCCGTACTATTATTTTTCCAAATTATTACATTAAAGGGCTAGGGTGATGACATAAAGTTGAGTGCAAGGGAAAGGACACCCATTCAAGTATTTTTCAAAGCCCTCGAGTTATTATTCCATGTTATTGGAATGTTTTGAAACTGTATTTCATTCACGTGTTTTCATCCACCCATCATTCTCTTATTTTGCAGTGTAATATGTTTTGTTGTCATGTTAGAGAATATTTAAGAGTGTTATTGCAAGTGTTGTGTAGTATTAAGCATAGTTGTGCGAGTACAGGTAACAGAAAGTAGTTCCATGTGGTACACTGTGGCAGCAACCCTGGCGAGCACGCCATGATGGAAAGACAGTAAACGCAGAGAGCTTGGAGAGGTCATTTCACACCATTCGGTTCCATGCCCGAGCAGCATGCATCTTTTGTACTAACCATTTTCACCTCAATAGTTTAATCATTCTCAAAAACCTTTTTCGTTAGCTGCCCCGGAAACCACCTTTCAGTTTCCCAGTACTCGCATCGCCTGGGGAAGCTTAATACAAAGTGTTGCCCCTAGAGGCATGTAAGCAATCGCCAAACTAAACAGCATTATGTGTAGAGAGTGCTTTAATTTAATGTAAGCGGCAAGGCATTTCAGGGACGGGACCTTATAAATTCCCACCAACTCGCACGTGTGTATTGACTTTAAGCTTTTGTTTGCAAGTACTACAGTGTATAGTAGTATAGGCGTGTGAATAGCCTAGATAATTCACCGCATAGCACATGATACAGTTCATCAATCTACAGCACGTGGAGTGATGCAGCTTACTGGAGGATAGCTGCCTTTGGTCTTTGGCCACACGTCCAGAGTGAAGAAGAGAGTGCTTTATCACTTCAATGGCACTAGGTTTGGATAGTGCCCGGCACCCATGTAAAATACCTCATAACAACCACCTCACCCAGACAACATCACTCCTTAAATTTCTGAATGTCATAATTTTCACTCTGACTACTGGACCACTGTCCACTAGCCGAAATTCACCCCTTTCTGAGCACATAAACTCCGTAAACTTCTCACCTGAAAATAATACCATTCACATGTCAGAAATGCAGTTCAAGTTACAATGAAGAAAAGCATATATTATAGCTTCACTAAGACTCGAAATATCGTAACTAAACAAAAAAGTAATTACATTGAGTAATGATTAAGGTTATCCGCATTTGTAACACTCACATCCGACCCATTTCAACAACACTTTCCAAATTTTGTCCCGAAATAAGGTACCATTTTCATTTGAACCATTGAATATTCATCCATTTTGAACATTCAAAGGCAAGCATGTGGTAACGCAAGTAGGAAATGCAATAAAGAAACTCAGAATTAAAAACGATGAGCAGCAACCATCAACATCCGATTAACAATTCTATTAATATGCCAGAAATGGTGAACGCTGGTCACAGTGAGTTCACTACAAAATGGTGAACAGGAGCGCGAAACCACCTCGATGTTACCGATTCAACTGCGAAAATACGCCTATTGACATCCCAGAGAAAAGTGTAATTGAACCGACAGATTTACTCCAAGTTATTATCAGTACTGTTCTGCTAGGAGAGACAGATGGAAAATTTCGTTTAGACGACCCAGTTGACAGCATTGTCAACATACATGAAACACTACATACAGAAATAACACTGACAGTGTGTGGAATAAAAGTGCCCTGTTTACTAGTTAGCAGAATCGAGGTGAGCTGTGTGTCAGAAACTTTTGTGAATGCTATTTTCGCCACCGGATAAAAGCTACCTGCCTTACCTGTGCCTAGATTAAATATGATAGGAGCCACTGCGAAGTCAAGTCCCATTGTCAGTAGGCAAGTTTTATTGGCGATTTAAGGTCTGGGAAGAGCTAAAGAATTGTCTGCATTGGTAACCAAAGGCCTAATTAATCAAGTCATACTGGAAGTGGAATTTTTTACATGCTACAAAATCAGCCTAAAATTTGGTGGAAGGTTAGTGCGAACCACCGATAGTACAGCAAGCATAGTAACAACACCTGACAGTTGGAAGTGGTCCAACAACTTTGTCTGCCAACTGCAGATGATTGACTGTCAGCTAAGTAAATCTCTGCAAATAAATGTGTTGGCTATGCAAGAAGAAATTTTTCAAGCTGTGGAAAATATTGAGGCGATTGACCACCAGCAGAGATGTATACTGGAACAACTGTTCGTGATTCTCCGAGCAGTCAGGGACTTAAAAGTTGAGTCTGGAGAACCGTTCCATTTTAAGTCCTACCAGATACTGGCTAAATTGTTAGGAGAAACAAAGAACAGAGTCCTGTACATAATATCACACCTCTGCCCCCTCGGCTTGGCTGTTAATTTCCTCCTGACTGGGTGATGGTGTCTTGACAGGGACTACTGCATCATCTAGCGTGGCAGTTTGCAGGTTGGCTAGGCCCTCCAAGGCCGGTGTACTTGGGGTGGTCGACCCTGGTAGAAGCTATTTATGCTCCTCTACTTCGTCAGCCTAGGGTGCCTCTTCTCATTCCTGGATCGGACTCTGTAGTGGCTGCCAACGGTGGGGCTATAGATCCGGGGGATTGCGCCATGACATCTCCCTCGTTGTCAGCGAAATCTGGGCGTGTCGGGGAGCAGTGCGATGCAGGAAACTAATGAGTGTTGAGGGCAGAGTTCTTATGGATGCTGCCTCTCGACGCGCTGAAAACTCAATCCACACTGGTGTGGCCTGGCGGCTCACCGGGTGAGGTTCATAGCCCCTGTAATAGAGGTGGCTCAACTACTGTGGTTGTAGGACCTGGGTCGTCTTCTCGTTATTCCTGGTCATCGACATCAGACTTCGGGGTTCTGGTTTCGTGTTCGGGTGTTTCTCCTGGGAAGGGGTATATCTGCACCCTTGTGGATTTCATGATACACCACCTTACATCTTCAACCTAGTAGACGTTTTCCTACCTGCCTGCTATTTTATATGGCCTTCCCATTTATCTGCCAGTTCGGCACTGAATTGGCCATCCTTATTCAAGGGATGATTCTGGAGAAGGCCATACTCGTTTATAGAGGTGTCGGCTGCCGGTGAGATAATCGGTAATTTCGTAAATTGTAGATGCAATAACTGGTGGTGCTTGACGGAGTCTTGGTTCGGCACCATAGGGTGGGTAATTCCCTCATGTGATCTGACATTGATTGGCACCCTGGGTTCTAGAGGTTGAGGCTTGCTTAATGCCTTGGTTGTAGCATTTCTCACCTGGTGGGTTTATTTATCTTCTTTCTCCTCTTAGTGTAGTGGCAGGTCTGACGACCTGGTTACTCCCCCTTCCCACTCTCCTTTGGCCAGGCATCTTGATCGGGCAACCCCCCTGAAAGTGCCATTTCTGGCAGTCCCAGCACTGTGGCATGAACTGATCAACCCTAGCCCGTTCATCATGCCTTTTTCCAAAGCACAGCGAGTCAACACTTCAGTATAAGAGGGCAGGAATGCAATGCAGTGCCACTATGCAAAAGAGTATGCATTAGTGCAGTGTGTAAATTAGTGTTCAGTGTTTGTTTTCTTACCAATGGATTTTTTTTTATTAGAGTACAGTCTATGTTTGTGTAGTGATTATTATTCTTTACAGTGCTCCACGATTGTTTCCAGTGCATTGTGCTATGATTTCATGTTCGAATTTGTGCACGAAATGCACGAGTGCCGTATGTTCAAAACCCACATGTTATTGTTTACATGCATTCTTGTCAATGGTATTATTTTTAATAGTGAAATTCAGGGTTATGTTTGTTGATGTCCAAGTGTGACATGTCACATGTTTATTGGTACAGATTATATTTCTCTTCCTAGTAACGTAAGTATGTGAAGGGTTTTGCCTTATAGTGTTCTGTATCAATATGTTTTAATTTTAAGTTTGATGTGCACTAGGCATCACACCTAGGCCGTTCTCCACATCTATGAACTCATCACATACCGACAACAGAGATGTCTCAGCAAGAGCTGCTACATCCAGCGTATTGTTCCACATGTGTACACCAGTTGCATCAGTGCTGTGATTAGTGTAAATAAGTGTACATATTTGTTTATATTCAGTATGGCCTTTTTAAAAGTAGATAAGTATCTCCACATGCAACCGGTGCGACGAGAAATGTGCCATGTGCAAATAAGAAGGTTATGTTTATGGTTGTCATGAGTTCACCGCCAATGTAAACAAAAGGGATTCTTGTATCCAAGTGTTCTAATATGACACACAATATTATTTTTGAACAGTGTGATATGTATGTTGATTATTGTGGCGTGTTTATTATTTATTAAAATATAATGTTCCTTATGATCCAACCACCATGCACCAATGCATCACGGTACAATTAATGTTAACCGAATCAGGGTCTGTCAGCTGCTAACCATAAAACTTATGGCGCAGCATTTCATTTTATCATCAGTGCATTGTGTAAGTATTTAAGAGGGATATGTAATTTATTACTTGATATATTTTCAAGTGCACAGATCTCACAATTTAAAAGTAAACAAAAGTATTATGCTCAGTACTCGCAACATTTGCACAGAACAGTACATAAACACTATGTAATTTTTCACGTACTTGATTCCGAGAACAAGCTGCTCTTTCGTAAGTATAAAATTTTTATACAAAATTCCAGTAGTGGGCCGTAACATAACTGTTGTGACAGGCTAGTGAGGTTAGGTTGCTATTACAAAGCCCTAATGCATGCGTAAGAACAACCATGTGGTCACCTAACCCAACTTTTGGAACGAACTTTGAAAGACCGAAAACGAGAGATCTTTCATTCTGATCGTAGGATAACCGACATGAAAAATAGCCCAACACAATAATAGGTTTCACTAGGTACAATTTATTTTGTTTCGTAATCATGTGTAATAAAGAGTGTAATGTAGACGCCATAACAACTTAAATACTAAGGCGAAGTAGTCGCATACCAGCGTAAGAAATATAATATAAATTTGATAAATAGGATTTTCTGAGTTATGTCAAAGTGTTTGCACCTTGTATCACGCCATTTGAAATCACTATAAACTATAATTCATATTCCAACTTAGAATACATTGAATTTAAGTGTTTTTTTTTAATGTAGTGTGTCGAAAGAGTGGGCCAGTTAGAAGGCTGTCCGCCAATGGCAGGAGAGTAACCTGATCGACTCGGAGTTGCGTGGACGTACGTGAACACATCCTCCCTGGACCTCCAACTTTTTGAATAATCATGTAGTGAATTAATAGTTAATGTAATATATTTGTAATCGCTTTTCTGTTTGCTATCCGGGGAGCATGCCACACAGCGGCCCTGTACATGTTTTCCATGTCTGGGACTTAACTTGCATTGTAATCCATTGCAAGCCTTGCACCATTATTCGCCGCTAAAGTGTACTCCTACTTGATCAGAGCCAATATATATAAGTGCCTCTTAGGAGGAAGGAATTCCAATAAATCATGATTTTGTTAAAGTCTGCATCAGATTTATTTGGTATGGTCGCGTCTCAACCACTTAACCTGTACGGTAAAAAGCACATAACCAGTGAAGGTGTGGGATAGCCTAAACAATCCTCACTGCCATTTAGTACAAGCAGCGAACAGCCGACGACATATTAATATCGTGCTTTCCTCTGAGAAGAGCACTATCGCCCGCCTGGTAACTTAACCTAACCCACATCAATCCCGTCTCCTAAACAATCCTCTAATGCCCGACCTACACGATGACACGTTGTTCAGAAATTTATATTCAGGATTGCTATGTTTGTGTGCTGAGGGAACAAGTGCAAATTGTCAAAATAGTGGACAAACTTTGGAATATATAATAGCAGAGTGTGTAAAATATTACTCTAAAATTTATTAGTTGTTTTAATTTCTTGCGCTCACACCCATGTAAAAATTAAGATGTTACAGAGTACGTTCAGTATTTGGATACTGGACTTTGCCAGTATATCAACTCTATGAACGTAAACCAATCGCTGGCAACGTGGCTAGCTACGTTGCTAGCGAACCTAAAATAATAGTATCTTAAGGTATTAAGTGTTTTTTCTATTTGTTATGTTTTAAAATTAATGCAGCAGGGTTTTGATGTGTGCTAGTATAATAAGTTTAATACGAGGAAGTTTCTGTAGAGTTCCAGCTCCATTTTAGGACGTGCAGAAATTGTTGTTATGAAAGACATGGCAACACTGCCAATCAAGAGTACATTTCAATTTTATATTTGTAATAGACCCTCCACTTGCAGCACAGTCATCGACTTATTTAAATTAACATATTTTTTAAATTATAATGATAGTCACATGATTTGCGGCGGGAGTCTCGGCCAACCAACGAGCTCCGCGCCAACGTGACGATAGTAACATGTCCGTGCAACTTGGTTTGGTATACAGGTTCCTCGTTCAGCTTTTTTTGCGAAATGCAGAGATCGCAGCACAAGCGCTTCTGTCGTTCAGTTACAAATAAAGTAAGTATATTTGTGAGATATGATTTTTAAAAAAATATATATTTTTATTTTAGTTACGCGAAAGAGAATGCATTTAATGGTTTAAATTTCGTTACTGTAATGTTAATAAGTTTGATTATAGTACGCATGTCGTACATGTTTTGTTTAATGGCCGCTTCAAATATGGCATTTTGGCATTGAAAAGACATACATATATGGCAATTTTGGCAGTTTGTTGTTATCGAGTAGTGTAGTATCCGTCATCTTGTATGGTTCGTATTTTTGGACTTCTTCGTCGGGATCTCGGCGTCGGTATGTGTTTGTGCCGTTTAACTTTTCTGCGAGTTTAATGGACCTTCGAATCATGGATTTGACGTTTGATGATTTTCTGTCGTGAATACTAACTTTTTGTTGTTTGGACATTTCTTGTATTAGGAATGGTTGTATGGCTGTACGGTTAAATCCAAGGCCAAGTGCTTTTTTAAGATTAGATGGATAGATTTGGTTGTTATCAGTACTTTAATTCTTATTTTCTGACAGGTTACGAAAGTGCCGAGTGCCATTTTACAATAATGTCAGGGAACGCATGTCGTTGTCTTGTGCCGACGTGTGAAAATAACGTTTGTATAAATCCTGGCGCGGGAAGGGAAGTACCTACACATGCTTTCGTTGGCTCTAGCGCCATTGGCTGCTAGCTGACGTCATAGTATTTCGAATTTGATATTGGTTTAATCTAATATTGTGTTCTCCGTTTTAGCATTCGGCTAAGTGATATTGTTAACTTAATGCTGCACTGCATCGCATCTTTGTTGTAATTCGGAGAAACAAAACTTATTTTAAAATTGCAAGAGTCAAGTATTAGGTGGCACAAATTTTTTTTATAGGTATTTTAGTGTTTTATTGTTTACTAACACTAAAATAAACTTTCTCAAAACATTTGTAGATGCCATTGCTGGATAAAATGGTCTCATTGTCAATAAAAAATATTTAAATGTGTCGATATTTGCACAATTATTGTGATTAACTTCCTGTAGTCACACTTCAAATTACCAAAAGTGTTGCTACTTGGTGTAGGTCATTTTTTTTTATTTATTACTATGTCTTTACTGGTTACAACTAGAATTTACTGCATTAAAAAAAACATTTAAAAAGTAGCACATTACAAAACTAAACATTTCACAAATAAAGTTGAGATAGCTAAAACAAAACATGACACAAAATTGTATACAGTTATAATAAAAATTTTAACATATTGTTAAAATTCATATTTAAAACCACAGTTTCCACCCTAGAGGGGCTCTGTATTGAGTACACTTTTAGAGAATAAAGTGAACATTCATTTGTCTTACTTCTTGAGATAGTGAATTGTACATTTTTAAGGCTAATAAAGGATATGGTTATGTAGTACCAAGTCTAGACCTGGGAATATTTAGTTCATTGACCTGTCGAGTATTGTGCTCATGGATCACCTCCCTACTAGAAGAATTTATAACATGTTAGGATACTTAGTTTCATAGGGTTACCCTGGCCAGGTTTTTTTATGTACCTTTTTTTTTTTGACAAATAAGTTTTTTTGTAGGTCATGTAATCTAGCCTAAAGATAGAATCTCCTTTTTAAGTCCAAAAAATGTATAAAATAGTGTTTCAAATTTTTTTATAAGCATTTTGACCCTTCAATTAAATTGTTGCTTATAGTGCTCTCCAAATGTGGATTTCATAGGAGGTTTTTGAAACACTGTGCCTATACAATTGTGTTTCATGATAATGAGTGATCATTGTGAACTGAGTTTGAGATAGTGCAGTAACTGTACAATGTTTCGAATTTCAGTCATTTATGCGTAAAATTACATTAAAATATTAAAATAATCCTAATAGACTATACTGGGCGAGTACTTGGTTGTCCCTCGAAACTACACAAGGTTATATTAAGCTGTCATAACCTTAAATATTTTTTGATTATCGGGCATTTTGGCAATTAAAACAATTACTTTGACTGGAGTGATAGTACAGAAAAAATAGTACTCGCTGCACTCTTACAGGGCTGAACACCTTAGTGACATTGTAGATACGTAAGTGCACTCTGCCAGTGTGTAGTAGTGCAACTCAGTAGAGTAATTGGTGTTGGTCTACATGATTAGTTTCGCTAGCCGCAGCATTCCCAGTGCAATTTCATCTTGAAAATTGTATTGTTTATGTATTTACTAGACTTTTTTTTTTTTTTTTTTTTTTAATGCTTATAGTGAATGTATGGCAGTAATTTTCTAGAATAGGCGCTTTTTTGAAAATGGGGAGAATAATGCCTGTATATGTTAGATATGATTATTACTAATCATACTAAATAGTAATTTTAGTGGAGCTTCAAGTAGTTCGCTGTAAAAAAAATGAGATGTGATAGGGCCAATGCCTATTGAAAATTGCAGTGTTTATGCAGTAAAACACGTATAAGTTACATACAATATAGTAGTATAGGGTAGCTAAGTTGTATTGCTTGAAACGAATCTTTATTCACAATATTACCCATACAAACTCGCCCACGTGTTACTGTGATAAGCCTAATGTATGATATTCAAGTGTAGCCTGCCTCACACTTAAAAATACTGTGCTACATGTTTGACAAGTGTTTACCATTGAGGAGCAAGCTCGCTGTTGTCTGTTGACAATATACTATGGTATGTCGGGTGTAGCGTGGGAAGATGGGACGGCAAGTACACTCCATACACATGCATAACGGACTCTAGGAGGCTAATGAACACCAACACGTGCTATTCTGCCGTAACTCCCGGACCCTCGGCAATGTGTATGAACCCACGTTTTGTCCGTATACACTGCAGGTTTGTTAGGATCATTTGCTGCAGTGCACGTAGATGGGCTGCATGCTGTGCAACAATATCACTTCGCTCCGTTAACACGCGTCCAACATGTTTAAATTTGTAAAATTTAAATCCCATGAATTTAATATTACTCCAAAATGCATCCTTCCTGGAAAAGTTATCTTTTCTTTCACAGCATTAAAGAGTTTACGCAGAGTGGGAATTCCTTTGCGCACTTCATAATATTCCAAATATGTTCGGTGCACGGCACTTTTATTGAATTCGTCAAGTTCCGTCATAGTCTGCTATCTCACACTGTCTGGCTATGTTACGCACTGTCTTTTATTGAATTCGTCAAGTTCCGTCATAGTCTGCTATCTCACACTGTCTGGCTATGTTACGCACTGTCTTTTATTGAATTCGTCAAGTTCCGTCATAGTCTGCTATCTCACACTGTCTGGCTATGTTACGCACTGTCTTATGATCTAAGTTCGTCATAGTCGCTATTCACACGTCTGGCTATTAGACTGTCTTTTCATACACTAGCTACTGCTTTGTCTAACAGGTTAATGAGACCTCATTTCTTTTCTTATTTACAAAATTGTAAAACATTGTAGATAATATTTATACTTTGTGACCGCTTCACTTCCCATTATTTCTTTCGAGGAGTCTCCATTCTGTACATAGGCCCTGATTACTTGTCAAATCACATTTTGTTCTGTTACGTAAAACTTTTACTTTACATATGAAATAACAGCAGCGATCAATGCTCATGGCAATCGTTTTAGACCCACACAACACTCCGGTACAATGAGCGCGGCTCACGGGTGCCCTTGCTTAGTGTTGCAGACTGTACACTGCTGTTTGCACAACACGATTGCATCATACCAACAATGTAGTTTGCCAATTGCCACTGGTAATTACTTATCAGACAGGTAGTACAAGCGTAGCCAAATATTAAGCACCGAGCCAGAGTCCCAGCGCTAGCAGGGGAGTAAATCCCCAAAACAGTGACTTAAGGCATGCCTGCTGTTTTTTGTAGGTAGTGACGCGAAGCATCATGCATCAGCGAAGCTTGGAGTCTCCCCAGAAGTGAATTTCAAGTGTAGCGCATTTGTACTGAAAATTAATGTGTGCGTTTTGCAATTTAACATGTTGTGCTGTGTGTGATATAATTGTAATATTGTATTATTAAAATATGTTTTATTGCAAACAGATGTAACGGAACAGTATCTGAATTAGCAATATTACCAATACAAATTACAAATATAATAGTGAGGAAGGCTGTGAACTGGAGGGAAATTGCAGGGTGCAATAGCATCATGAAACCTTGCATATGTTTTATTTGTTTACCCTGCAATTTCAATGATCTTCTTAATCCTCCTAGCTATCGTATTTGTAACGTAATTGGTAATATATATTACAATTGTGTACATATTTTTCACCCCACATTTTCCCTGATCATCGTAGCCCTCCCAACTATTGTTTTTGGGGTTTCGAGTGTTCATATCTTTATGCCCCTAGTAAATTCATGTTCTGTGTGATTAGTAGGGTGGTTATAAAGCCCTTATTCTATAATTCTACCTGTATGTCTCCCTATTTAGTTAATTAAGCACGTCAAGATAATTTCATTTGTCTTTTACAGACAGACAGTTGGAATAGATTGGGGCCATTGCAAAAATTCTCGCCTGATATTGTACCCTTGACTAACATTGAAGAAGTACAGATCCATGTCAACAAATGTGTGTGGTAATAATTTCTTGCTTTTGGATTTCACCACCAGGGATAAGAAAAAATAGAATTATCATACAGTACCATCAGTTGTGTTGACTAGTTCAATAGCCTTTTTATCATGTTGTAGTATTGTGTTTCAATTAAATAACATTTCAAAATTTATTATTTTCATTGTTAATATCCTTTGTACAGTTTCCTTTCCAGAAGTATGTATTTTCCCTTTTTTTTTTTTTTTATTATGTTTCTTTCCCTTAGCTGAACTAACAGCTTTGAAATCCTTTGTAGAAGTTTACAGTTCAAATTTTTTTCTTCTTGTTTAGTAAGCTTAAAAAAAAAAATTGCATCCAATCATTCAATATATTTCGTTGACCCTTCATGAGGCTGTATTAAGTGTACTTGCATTTGGAGTACTGAATATTTTCCATGAGAGAAATTGTTCATGAATATGAAACATGCACTTTGCCATCTTCATATATTAAGGATGTTTTTGTTCTACGGTTATGCGAACTACAAATACACTGGTATTCGGAGTATGATATATATTTGTTTCTTTGCCTATTGAATGATACAGTTACATATTAAATCATACGGTTACAGGATCCATATTGGTAACCTACATCCAGGAAATGTTTTAAATTTTATGTTTATTGGGTTCTCCTGACAGTGCTTTTTATGGAGACTGTCAGACTGTTTTCTGTCTCTCTTATGTTGTCATACTCTGAGGCAGTTACGTGCACTTCTGGAAGTTCTCAGGATCCAGATGTTCTTTGAATCTGAAATGCATTGTTTTTCAGCAAATATAATTGCCTTTATTTCATTAACTAATTGAAATTTGTGTCAGAGTTTATGTACGTACCAAACTTAAATCAGTTCAAATATTGGTGGAAAGATGTCGGTTACACATTGTCATAATTTAATTGAAGTGTTGAATGTATTTTCGATGACTACATTTTACTAAAGATATTTGAATGTATTGACCTGGCCACAGGCTAGTAGTCGCTGTGATTGTCAAAAATGGTACTTAACGTCATTTAGCAGTTTTCCCAGAATGAAAAAAATAAGTAGGTATGTGTATTTATAATATGTTATCGGTGAATATAGTTTTAGTTTGGGAAATCAAGTTTTTATTTATTTGCAGGTACAAAAGAATCTTGTGTTAAATTTTTTTTCATCAGTGTACATGCATTGTTAATACTGCAGTGCTAACAAATTACGTGAGTGAGGTATTACAGGTAATGTGATGTGCTATTTGTCTTTAGCTGTACTGCACCATTTTATGACAAGTGTGCTCTAGAAATTTAATAGCTGATGTATTATTAACACACTGTTATTGACAAAGACTCTGCCGGGTGTATACAAGATCACTATACCAAACATTTGTTTACAAGTGTGACAAAGTTAATGACGTCAGGATGTTGGTAATAGATTAAACAAGTGAAGCAATAAAATGCAACAACTTAGGAGTTAAGTTTTCGAGAGTGGCATGACTGTATAAAATGCGGAATAAAATAAACGTTAGAAAATATAACAGGCGAGTTAACTACAGTAATTTGCCGATTCGGGTGTGTCAAATTTAGAAGTGATTTCTTGCCTTTTTTATAGGAAATAATACGGTTAGAAGTGTTCGTGGAAATAAGTGTGTGATGATAAATGTGTGTATATGGTGTTATTCAGAAGAGGAGATATTTAATACGGAGCTGAAATAGAAATATGTGGTGCATCATGGTGTTTTCGAATGAGAATTATATATGTACCATTGTGCAAACAATATGTTCCACGTCGGATAATGAAAATGAGCATGGTATTTCATGTTTGCAGAAAATAGATATATATATAGGTAAAGGTAAGTATTGATACAGTTAAGTAGAAATGTGTGTTTCCGGTGTAGTAACTAGGTAATGTTAGGTCAGGATTCTGTAGCAGGTACCTAATCTTTACCATTTGTAATTAATTATTATATATATTTGATGTTTGTAGTGACATGTAGAAATACGTTGTTATAGGTAGGCCCTGTTAGGATAGGGTAGGCCTAGTATGTTTAGGCGGTATTCAATAAAGTGAAGCGTATGATATAGCAGAAATTGTTAAAACAACAAATCGGGAAATGTGAATGTGCGTGGAAATAATCCTTTTCAAGTGAAATATGCACCCATTACAGTGATTCATCCACACACGACCTGTGATAAACAAGGTGTGGCTGAACAACCATAAAATGTGATTCGTCATTTAGATACACGTTATTTTAGGTGCCACGTTAGTAAATAATCATCTATTTTTGTTCGAAATATGCATCCATTACAGTTATTCGCCCACACACGACCTGTGATAAACAAGATGAGGCTGATTTACCGAAAATTGTGTTTCGTCTATTACAAATATCAAATGTGGTATCACGTTGTACACTTGGGCCCAAGTGTACTTCACGATACCATATGTGGTATCAGGTAATACAATAGAGTGGATGGGCTGTATCATATTTCCTGATGCCATAAGTGGTATTGGGTAGTTTAATACAGCAGATGGGCTCTCTTATAGTTCGCAATACCATCGTCTAGAAATGTTGAAAATGTCCCCGCCCGAAAACCCCCATATTCTCGTGGATGCCGCGTTGGATTGTCGTAGGAAAGGAATGGGGCAGTAGAAAAACAGAATGATGTCATAAGAAGAATGTAAACATTGTGGTATCTGCTTCTTAAATAATCCCACTCTGTCTTCATAGTAAAATTGCGAGGACATTAAGTTTATATTCCGTTTGTTACAAAATTTACAATCATGATTTGCTAGTATTGTTTTATTTCAAATGATTGCATGTAATAAGCTTTTTTCTGTAAATACCATTCCAGGTTACAAAATTACAAGTTCTCAAGTGAATGAAAATGGAATACTTGTAATTTTTTCCATGGATGCATAAAATATCTAAAAAAAAATTGTTTATGAGGTGGTAATGTTAAAGGGTAGGGAGAGTAACAATTTTTTACAATGTTACTATTCCTCACTAAGTCATTCTTTCATAGTTCACATACGCCTTTCTCTTATATTATAGCCCTATTTCTTGATGTGTTCATTGTGTTATGTAAATGGGATTCATTCAGACACCATGCAAGTGTGGTAATTTTTTTCTCATATTATTATAGTTTCTGTAATAGAAGATCAAAAAATCCAAATGTTTGTATGTAGTGACCAGTTTCTATACCCATAATTATTTATTCCTGTTAAATAATCACTAAATGCAATTTTTATCATTGGCATAACTGTAAAAGTGATTACCTCCAAACTAAATTAATATGCTGTGAGCATAGCAAAAATTACATTAAATGCTAATCTTGGAAAGGAGCATGCATATTAAAGTCACTAAATACTAACAAATATGATTTTTTTTTAATGAAAACTATCATAGTTTCAGATAAAAGTAGATGCCACATTTATGAGGTGCTTTAATGTCATTTTTGCGTAACACAATTTAAAACGTCTGAGAAAAGTGGTGAAATAGTTTTTACAACCTAGTGTATTCAAATAACCTGCCACATTTGAAAAGCCCGCCAAGTAGTGGTATGACGATGTAGTTTTTAAAATGGCCGCTAGGATGCGCTAGTTACCAATGGATCCAAAAACTTTTTTTTTGCAAAATCAATAGATGGCAGCACAATCGGGGCTTCAAAGCGGGGAGCAAGAATAACATTGAGATACCAGTCTTTATCGTGTATTGTTTTAGTTGTCTTGCAGAGTGGACGTGCATGTGTCACCCTCTTCGGGTTTACCTTTTTGAACCAATCATGTAGTAGTGTACAGCATAAAGTAGTATACCAGAACCTCTGTGTTTATTTTATCCAAAGAGTAAGCCACTCTACGCCCGGGTAATATTTTACATGACCAGGCCTTAAGTTTGACCTACATCATGCCAGCCTAGTGTAGTTTTTACCATTTAAGTGGTTGCCCACTATAACGGCTGGCTTTGTATTGTTGGTGCCTCCTTCAGAGGGTTCAAGTGAGTAAAATGGGTCATCATAAAATCAGCTCTTTTATTTACTTCGGTCGCATCTCGACCGTATTACCGCCAAAATGTAATCACGTAAGAATTTAAGGCCTAAACAACCTGCTGGTAGTGAGTATGAGTGTTTGGGGGAAGCTCCAATAACCTAACTAGCATAGGTCTTGTATGGATATAGTGAATACGTATTTCATGTACTTCTGCAACAACTAGAGACGTGGGGACATTGAGGAGTCCACTTAAGGGCAGTCGACCACACAACCCACTTATCACTTCGTGCTCTCGGAGCGAGATATCCCCCCCCCCCCCCCCAACCGGAAGATTTACCAAACTTTTTCAATCCTGTCCACATAACCTCTCTCTCCTCAATGGCCAAGCCTAAAAGTCGCACGTCAACTTGGGGAGCGTGAAGACGTGGGGAGGGGTTGGGGGCGAACTTGTTCTTCCTTCTACATATATACACACACACTAATCTGAGGAGAGGTAACAGGTTCATAGCAAGGGGCGTAGGAGGCATATGGGAGGGCATACAGCCTGTCAGTTTTACTTCCTCCTTCCCTTTCTCATCCTTAATGCAGTATAGCACGTCCTGCTCTTTAAAATTTCTTTCACTTTCTCAGGCTCGCCCAACTAGTTCCTCACTCGTTTGTGGCTTCTGGATTTGAAGAATGTGTAGTTTTGGTAGAAGCATGCGGGCAAATTATGGATGCAGCTCTCTTCAGTTTCTGTTGGGTACCTACATCTGGCAATACAGCTGCACTTTCCGCCGATAAGTATTTCCAAATCTTCCTTGTGCTGGGTTCGGCTGTAAAATTCAGTAGTGAGATGGCGCAACCATTTCCTCTCCGGAAAACTGTGTCAATAGGCATGCGCCCAGCTGCCCCTATTGTTACAAATTCTCAGGATTTATACCACCATCCTAAGGCGCGGCCACGGAGTTTGTTTATGGGCACATGTCACCCACTGATTGCTTGGCACTTCATTCTCCTTGAATTCTATTTTGCATTCAAGGATGAAAGCAATGGGGTCTCTGTGCGGTCACCTGGCCAACTCTGGAAATTGAGGCTCGTCGGCACCACGGGTGGTTGTTTGACTTAACCTGCATCCTGGGTTGATACTCAACTGTGCGTCAACACACTTCACTGTGATAGACTAACCCTGGTCGCATTACACGTTCTTCTGGCTAGCCTATGCATGTGTGATGAAAGGGTTGTGCGCACATAATGCAGTGTACTAGGTTGATCCCTTGGCCAGAGCAGGTAATCCGGCTACAGAAGGCAGACTGGTGGGTGCAGCAGTCATTACATCTATTTTTCAATCCATCAGTAAAGCGTACTTCATCTGCTCATACAAAGCATTGGTAGTGGAACACGTTGTGACAATGTGCACATGTGTTGGAACTTACACCGGTGCAGAGGTAGGTAACATTATGGCACCTGTTCAGGTGGGCCATAGTGATTTCTTGTATGTCTAACTGGCTTGACTCTCCATCCCACATAATTAATAGTTTGGTTGGGCACCACAGTGTTATTTTGAACTCCTCGAAGTCCGATATTAGGCTAATTCTTGATGTCTGGCTAGTGTCTGGTGCTCGCGGGTCATACCGGCCTGGTTCTGCTTCACTACTTGTTTCACAGTCACTTAGGAACCACATTGAGCATCACAAAAATCCCTACGTACCTGATGTGTGACACTCGGGAACAGTCTGAAGCTACGTAATGGCAAGAGCAAGTTTTTAGTGTGCAAGCCCATCACACATGGATGGGGTAATACTGGCTGGTTCAAACTCATTTGCCAGTGTACAGGGTGGGTCGAGATGCTTGGCGGCTTGGTACAAAATCAGGTAGTGTGACTAGAGGTCACCTGTTTACCTCCGCTGGTACTCGAATGGCTAACTGGTACTGGCAGCTGGCTGATCACCAGGTGCTGCAGCTCCCACAGAACCTCTTCTCCATGGCAAAATGCAGCAACCACGGGGTGTGGTGTCCCTGGCATCTTCTTGGGGGCTGGGGGGAGGGAGGGGGTGAAATCCCACCGACGGGTGGCGTAAGCTCGGTCCCGGGGGTTATCTTGGCAGAATGCCTATCAGATGGTGTGCAGCCCCAGGTAGCTTTGTAAGTTACAGTGACCTTTCTCTCCTGCAGGGCATTACCACCCCTTTGTTGTAAGGCATGGAGGTATGTTAAGACTTACCTTACGAGAGGGAAGCAGGCTGAAAGCGTTCTACCACAGTGGCAGCTGTACCTTTACTCCAACTGGCAACACAAGCGGTGTGATGGTTGGAGATCGGGTTTTCTCTGAGTTGTCCGACAACTGCGGGTGTTGGCCCTAAAGTGAACATCACCCCACCCCCTGGGCCGGTCAAACACAATGGTGTGGTGGATGGAGTACAAACTAGCCTGGTTATCCAGCCTCCTTAGGGGTTGTAGGACTAGTGGTTGGGGCTCTGCCGTTTGGTACACCGAATGAGTGGCCGTCAAATGTGTGTGTGGTTTCTGGTGTCGAGTCCCTGAGGGGAACCCAGCAGTCCTACATTAGATGGAAAAATTAGGTGGTTTGAAATCCCGATCTCCTGCTTCACTTCGGCAGGCGTGGCGTTTATGTGGGATAGCATTCTCACCTAAGGAAATGAAAGTCAAAGTAGGTGAGAAACGTATTTTATTCTGGGGAGGAATACACACAGTGGCCCGTACTACCTCCTAACTACCTTGAACTGACCAGAAGTGTAAACTATGTAGATTCCAGGTGAGGGGGACCTGGTTCTAAACTAGGGGGTGGCAGTTTCGACTAGGTAGCTGTTAACTTTCCCTAACTATTCTGTACCATGTCCTGAAGGGACTTTGGGGCCCACTTCCTGAAGGGTTGTGGGGAGCCGTTACTGAGGGCAATCGGCTAAGAGGGGTTGACAACTTTGACGGGGTCTGCAGGGGGAGATCCTCTGGAAGGTCTGGTAGATGTTGGCAATGATACTGAATAGCTTCCGGGTTGTGTAGGCTACAGAGTGGTAAGAGTTCCAGCGCATGAGACGGTGGAGCAAACTGCCGGGGTTGATGGAGCTCTAACAAGAGCCGCTGAACAACTGGCGATCTTCAGCTGTGCACAGGCACTTAAACCGGCCAGCCGGCCCTCGCTGGGACTGCTGGAGTGGGAGCAAGACGTCACTGGAGGAGGTTGAGTTACCCTTGTCCCTCAAGGGCTCAAGTATGTCAACTCTACCTTCGCAATTATTACACTTCCAGAGATAAGCAGCTCCAGAGATAGCAGCGCTCATCTTCAAAAAAACCCTTGTTGATTTTCATTCCTATGAATATATTTAAATCAAATATATAAACTTTAAGGCACTTGTACTCTAGTGAAAGTACGTTCATTACTTCGTAAAATTGTTTAAAATTAACTGCAGACAGGATTAGCGACACCACCAACTGAGAGTTTGCAGAAGTAACGTTTGGGTTCCTTTATTAGTAATCACTGGAAAAATTGTTTATACAGTACTTTAACTTCAGACATATATGCTGAACATCAGCCTTAATCACGTAGCAATTATATGTAGATCACGCACTGGTGCTAAAAGGCAACACTTGGTATTTAAAGTTATGTTAAAATACATTTACATACCAAAAAAAGTAGTCGCCAGTTGTAGACCACGCGAGGGAACCATCACAGTCAAAATTGGGGGAACTTTCAGACGTAAACGCCCACAAAGTTCTCGGGCAAAATTATCGTGGACACAGTACGTATTTTTCTGTTGAGCGACAAAACTGGGTATGCAAAACTCCAGGCATACACGTGGAATAAACGCTATTCTTGGCAGCTGCAATCCAAACAAGCCTGCCAGCCTGCTGTACAACGCCATCCAAAGGGGACTGCATGGCTGATGTTGACCACACACCACCCGGCATAGCGAAGAATATTTTCCACCAAATTGACACATTTAAGCAAAGAGAGAATTTGCGCACCTTCGTTTCAGCAGCTCACTCACGCACACATAACGATTACAAATGTGACTAAACGTATCAAGCAATGTACTGCAACCAATGTCGTGGAAAAGTTTACAAAAGTTACCACAAATTTCGCGGAGGCTATCGGTGCAAAACTTAACCAGTTCATGCCGAACACACAGACATCTTTAGTACTGTTCGTTTACCTGCAACCGCCAAAGTCTAGTTACGCGGCGGGCACATTGTACAGTCGCCATCTGCTCGATCGCGTTCAGATGACTTCGCAAGCACATAAATCATGCTACCACTTGGCCAGATAGCTCACGAACTTCTGCCTTCGCCTACCGCAAGGAAAAGTGCAGTCACCTGCGCGGTACTCGCGGCGACCACACAAAACACAAGCTAAAAAGCAAAGAGTATCTACAGTCATGCTCAGCTGGGCAGAATATAATTACAAATGCAAACGTTAAAACAAAAAGTAGTAGATATATAAAATCAATAAACATTATGTGACAGTGATCAATATTAAGCCCTAATAAACATATATAATTATAACAACAGTTAATATAAAAAATTAAAATTGCAAAGAGCTTAGTACAAACTATAGTTTGCGTGCACAGGGCTACCAACTTTTAAAACATACAACTAAAATCAAACTCATGACGATGCAATCGTCACAAGGTGGAGCCAAGGGTTGTATGTTCTGGCATTCATTGCTGAATGGAGCGCATGTGGCGCTGTCCCTTGGTGAGACCTTGAAATACTTACTCGGGGGTGGTAGCAACTGCTTGACTGCTGGCTTACTCGTATCATATCTTCTGTGTAGGCGACATGGCATAACACTGACACATCTGTATTACTCTCCGCAACAAGGGATTAACATGTAGGAACTCTGGTTTATATATTACACTGGTCCAGACCCCATCTGGCGCGTCAGGAAAATTACGCACAGATGAAACAAAGTCGTAGCATGGATCAGTAAAAGCCACGTGTCAATATTGTTTTCTGTTTCATTCTTTTTGTTGAATAATAAGGGTTTATGTAAATAGTTGTCACAAAGGACTAGGAAAGACATCTCACAATTTTACTCCAGCGACACATTTCTGTAGGGCAATGGCCATCCAATGAATTTTCCTTGTGATTAATCTGCCATATACTTATTCTCTTATATTCAGTGCCTTATGTAAATCTAGTGTACCTTCTGAATTTTCCATGTTATTGTTTGCTCTTCATATTATTTGCTTGCTTTTTTGAGAATTTAAAGTTACTTTTTTACTAGGAATGTTTCAAAGGTCTCAGATTAACCTTCTAGAATCCAAGTAACCTGGTCATGTTGTTACCTCGTTGGCATAGAACAGCTTGGTATTGGCCTTGAAGCTTTCTTCCCCCCTAGAGTCATGGAGCTAGACACTAATGACGGGGTTAACTGCCGGCGTGGTCGTGGTAGGATGTCCTGGAGGCTGAAACAATTTCGCAGAGGGGCTTGGGTGGAGCTGGCTCACTGACAGGTTTGGTAGTAGACTCGGCAGGTACAAACACGGAAGATGCAGGCAGGGCCAGGCGGAACTACAGCTTCCTGATGGTGAAGGTCTGGACAGGCAGATGCATCACCACAGGTTATATAGGTTTTGGCCGAGGCAGAGTCTGTGGCATCGGCACGATGGCAGGTTACCTATAGCAAACCCGGGTTCAACATGGTGGCTCCTATCAGACATGCAGCAAATCCGTGCATTTCTCTCTCTTGGCCAGCCTCAGTTCGATATACACAAAGGCATTCCCCAGTACTCTCTCATGACGTGCTTTGTGATGGACCTTCCAGGCTGTCATCTAGCTCCTAACTCTACGCTATGGCTTAAGGGCAGACAGCTGAAAAAGTCGGGAAGATAGCAGGTCTTCCGAGAGGATTAGGCCAAGCAGCTGCTATATAATACAATGAAATATGACAGGGTAGGCCTAGGCATGCATTCTGGGGAGCCAACCTATCTCCAGGACCAGTGCCCTTATGGGGTCACAGTCCCATTTTGGGTTATCTTGAGAGGCAGGATCTAGCTCACAGCATAGTCCCCAAGTAAGTTTATAAACACGTCTTATTCTTCCACACCAATCTCCCACCGTGGTTCACACTCAACGAGCAGGGGAAGCGTTCAGTCTGGTGAATACACCAGCAATACACCAGCAATACACCAGCAATGAAGATTGAGAACCTTGTTGGGGCCAATGACACGGCGGGATAGACGCATATGTTGTCATTGCAGGATGCATGACCAACTCTGTGCCTTTCTTCAAAGTTGAGAAGAGGGTGATGCAACAGATTCATTGGGATTAAAGCACAGAAACAAAGTAGACTAAGAAAAAGAAGAGCAAGCTCGGATTTTGTGTGCTTATTTATTATATCTCTAATGAACAACACCTGTACCTAAAATGGTTGCTTGGAAGGCAGAGTCTAAGATAGCCAAGTGACTGGGTTGAGGGGAAGCCCATTGTCATGGCGTGAGTCGATGCAAATGTTGCCAACGCATGGCAAACCACAACATTTGTGCATCACGGTGCAGGAGTGAGTGAGATGGACAGAGAAAGAGTGCTGTTACACTCTACACAAAGTGGCACGAGGAGTGGAAGCAGAATCCTCTGGTAGAGTGCATGTGTCAACTGCCCAGACACGCACAATTCTCCACGATGGATACCTCTCCATGCAGACTCAGTGGCGTATAGAGACATGCGGTTATACATTGATGGACATGAAAGGGGAGAGACACAGCTATGGTAAAGGCTCAAAAGGAATAGACATTGCCCATTGTGTATCAACGTGATAGTAATGATCGGGTTAACCCTAACCAACCACTCGCTCAATTATCATAAATTCCTCATGACCATTTGCTCTGCCCTGTAAACACAGGCAGCGTGGGAAGAAACAATACAGTCGGAGCTGGGACCTTGTCTACACCAGCCAACCTGTTTCAACATCACTACCTGCCTTTGCCCTCAAGGCAGTTCCCAACCACCTGACAATGGCGTACAATGCAGATAATACCTAGCTAACTTGTGAGTGCAAAATAAAGTAAGTTGCAGTAATGAAGGACAGACAGATATAACTAAGTTGGTAACACCACACAATGTTCCATACACAACTTTATTTTGCATCATGACTAATTACAATCACTCAACCTCTGTACGCTATTTATAAAACAAATCCCACACACTTGTTTTGTTATGGCACACTGCCAAATTTCATTCCATAAAGAAGATATCCATTACAGCTTCATTCTTGTAGCCACAATCCATATTCTCCAAATAATTTCCACCACTAAAATATATTAACAATCTAGTTAGGTATTTAATTTACAACTAAATATATATCATGTTTGGTACTTAATGAAAATCGAAATTTAAAAATCTTTTAAGTAGCATTTTTCATTTTCTATAGTCCTCAATCTTCTCTTAGTTCTACATATGTGTGTGTGTGTGTATGTATGCACACACTAATGCTTGCATGAGTGCACATGCATGTCCATACAACCTGAGCAAATGTACTACACCAGATTGAAACCAGCATAGTATTTTAAACAAATAACAAATTATTCAGCCACACCATAAATTGAGAACAAAATTTAAGATACATATATAAAACTGCAACCTGCCAATAGCCCAATATTCTACCTCTGTCTCCAGTCTCATGTACTTCATTAAGAAATGTTTACAATTCTGTGACAACCACACCTGCACAACTTACATAAAATTTGTGTTGCATGCTGAGGAAATGTGATACTTTACGCCTCATTAAAACAATTTTTTTCAAAGCATTGTCAGACTATATGAAAATAATTACACTGGTTTAAACACAGCTTCAATTACTATGAGTCTCAAACTTACTGACTCATAACAAATTTTCAACGAATTTATGCACAACAAACAGGCATTCAACTAACTAATCATAGCATTAGAAAAACACTAGATAAAAATATTTGTACAATATTCTACACGCTACCAGTATTGTATAAAACTTAAACTTCAGGCACACAATATTAATTTTCTTAATTATGCCATGAGTTGGAAATTTGCAATTAGCTTGAGATACGCAACCTAATTCGTGATGCTGGCCAATTAGTTAAAAACATATTGCGTTAAGACATTTACAACTTATTTAAAAAAAAAAAAAAAATAGAAAAAAATGTACCATGCGTCTTTCCCACTTTTCACCCTCCAAACAAACCCAAGAAAGCAATTCTCAATAATGACTGGCTGACATTTCATTCAGGAACATCTCATATAACCAATTACTGTTAACAACCACACGTTTCCTTCACAGATGACACTGGAAACATGTGGTAAAAGATATGATGATGCTTTAAACCTGATCATCACTGCACTATGTGGTATCATAGAAAATTACGAAATTCCTGACATACCTAATGATAAATAATCTTACATAGTTTGTGAGTTATAATACACAACACACCAGAAAATGCTACGTTCGAATTTTTTTTATGAAGATCATTACAAAAAAAAAATTTGCAGCTATCTACAGAACTGAATATTGAGGAGATACAAACTCCATACTAATTATAATTAGCATCAGAAAATTAATTGGTGCAATTGGTATGTCTCTGAGCCTGGAAGGAAAACATTTTATACTCGCAGATGTCAAATTACGTGATACAAGATCATTTTACAATGAATAGTGTATATCTACTTGGATGATGGAAGTTATCCATAAAATGCAATCAGTACACTAAATCTACTGCTGATGTAAACATTTTACGAGTGGCAACATATAAAAAAACAGACATGAAACAAACAACAATCTCAACAACTTCCCATGCACTGGTATTAGTCTACTTCATCAGACAAGTTCTTTATACTTTAAATTTTACATTTAAACATGTTACTCACATCCAACCATGTTACAAAAATACAAGTAATTAAAAATAACTGAAACACTGTACATCTCACACGCTGGGCAGACATACCATGTACTCAACAATGCCATCACTACCACATGCAACGACCCAAGGTCCAACTTAATGCCGTCTTCTTTCATTCACTCAGGGCCACAACAAAATGGAGCACAATGCCGCTCACTCCACCGCCACTGTTCCAACTTCCTGGAAGAACAGTTCAATACACGAGAAGGCATTATCACTGATTTGTTTCGCTCGCGCTCCTCTTCTTGTTCTGCAACAAAAAGTTACATTTAACAACACTAACTAAGCGCATACTGTGGCCAATAAAGAACAAAACCCCTCTAAACACACTGCGTTGAACCATAAACTTCTCCAAGTTCACATCAAGGACAAAGTATAGTCACTAGGCACTCCATGTTCCTTCTCTCTGAAACAAGAATAGTTAAAAACTTGTTTTCCTAGACACCATTAATTTTACTTATTTATTATTTCATTACATTTCAGGGCATTCAGAAATACAATATGTATAATACTCGTAACAAGCACAGCTTCAACTACAAGAAGCATCCTCACACTTGGAATTCAACGGAACTGTGTGAGTGCTGCAATTAAAATTGTGCTTGTTTACATACAGTCAAGGCAAAAAGTTTACTGTGTCGTACCATTTCCATAAATTCTAAATAGAAAATAATCATAGGGAAAATGATTTAGATTGGGGAAAGATTTACTACTTCCCACTTGCTTTTACTAAGGTGTGACACGTCCCCACAATCTTGCAGCACAGCACCATGGTGGAGAGCCTCGCGGCCATTTGCACTTGAACATGTTCCGACACATTTTAACGGACGGTTGATCGGGAAATCAAGTATTTGTGAATGGCATTGGTGGTTTGAGAAAAGTGGGAAATATCAATGATGATGGGAGAAGTGGACAGCCAAAATCACAAAGGATAGATGCAAATATGGACAGTGTGTGAACACTTTTAAAACTTTAACTCAGATTGAAGACTGTGTGTGTGATTGAGCAAGATTTCTGCAAATATGGAGCTCCAATTCTTTACAGGAGAGCAGAAAGCAAAGATTCACTTCGCCTGAAGAAAGTTCACAAGCCTCATTCTCAATCAGGTGATTTATTTTTATCACAATGTGATAGTTCATTACGAGATCTCAGCACATGATACAAATGTCAAGTGATACTGCTTATTGGAAAATTCGAAAATGGTTACAGGAACCTGTTTGGGCGAAAAGACTAGAACACTGACATGATGTTTGGATATCCATGACAATGTTTGTGTACACAATGCATCCTATGTTGACTAGTTTCTGGCCCAGCAAATCAATTCTGAAGCTTCATGAACCACCTTATTACCCTGACTAACCATCATGCAAGTTTTGGAATGCAGCGACAGAGGTACTAAACAGCACCATTGTATATAAATGAAACAGTGACTGCATTGGGAAGCGAAAATGAGAGAGGAAGGGTGACCTGCATGTGCACATACATGTATGCATGTGCACATTCAGAGTATCATTAATTCTTCACTGACTCATCCATTATTTCATTCATGAAAAGTGCAGAAGTATCATTGGCATCACACTGCTGATGCACGAATCCAGTCCATCACGGCTGCTGCAAAGATGATGGCAAATGTCTTGTTAGGACAGAGACTCAAAATTGATAGGTGTACATTCTTTAAATCAGTCTTACAAATTTACTGCACGTGAACTGCACTAAATATTACATAAAAATAACAGAACAATTACGTGTAACACAGATCCATCTGAACACAAAAATCAGAAAGTAATAAAATGCAATTCAAAATCAACGTTGGATCATACCTGACAACAAAAACCAGATACATACATTACATACATACACACATACATACATAAAAAAGTCACCAGAGCTACTTAACATCACTTTACTGACAACCCACCACCTTGGATCTATAATAAATTATATTACCAAATATTTACGTATATATAAAAAATAAATAATGACAAATTAAAGCGAGGTCTACGTACAAAAAAAAACTGCATCAGCTTTGGTGATCATCTGCAAGATACTTCTGAAGATGAGTCAAATCGTACCCCTTTTTTTGCTGCCCGCAACTGTGAAGGTTAGAACACGGGATTAGTCCACTACCTTACAGAAATCATTGCCATGAAAACATACCTGCCCCCAAGTCAATTCAGGATGTCGGCTGGTGAGACAAAACACACTTCATACTACATTCCACCTTGCACAATTAAGGTAATGTCAAAACAAAACATGCATTGTTAGAACACAAATTCTACAAGTAAAATTCATGCAATGAAACAATGGGATTTGTACCACTCACCAATTATTTAGAATTGTACAATATGCGGTTAGAAGTTTTCAGTTTATTTTAAATTGAGAAATATTTATGTTAATGAAAGTCAGTCAGTCGTTATTTTCTTTTGATTATTTTTATTTTATACTCAGACTTAAGTAACAAATCACCATTATATTTTATAGGGTTTAGTATAATCTCTAAATTTATAATAAATAAACATAATAACTTTTCAATATTTTTAATAATTTTTAAATTTGTAAATTTTTTGTAATTTTTTATTTAAGTTAAAAGTTTTTATTTTTCATTTTTCATTAAAATATCAGCTGTGCCCCAAATTCGGAAGTTGCGTGTCTTAGCAGCTTCTGATAGGTCCATAACTTTGCTCCAAGACCGGCTTCTAGGTGGGAACTTCATGCAGGTGGACGTTTCCACAATAGCTGGGATTTCCCATCGTAAAATCTCCAGCACCATCTTAAGCATTTGGCTTAGTTTTGCCTACCAGAAGTGAGTGATCGTGTCAGGCGGCCAGGACAGTTTTCAAAGAAGTCGTGGGGCAGACCTTACTGCCTTTAAATTTTTGAGTGAAATTTTTGAAGATCACAAGAGTGTCTTTGTATAAAGTTGGGCGGGTAGGCCGCCGACATGGCACATAGTCTAGCTGCAATAGTATTGGTTTGCGAGTGTGGGTTGATGGCAGAGCCGCTGGCTTACCTCCCACTGCCGGGCTATGGGTGCTCATCAGTGTTGGCCCAGAGTAGGGTCTCCTGATCCGGTTGGTTGGTAGTTACAGCATTTGCTGTATGGCTCGGTGAAGAGGTGTACTCTGATGCGGCTGGAAGGCTTCCAGCCCGCTGGTGTTGGTTGGTGGAGCTGGATCTAGGTCGTCTGCTGGTTCAACGCCTAGTTCCAATGGTAGGCCTAGGCGTAAGAACTCTACTACTGGGTGTGCAGCTCCAGGGAGTGTTACCAGGGACCCAAACAAGTCACTGGGGGGAACTGCGAGGTGAGGCCTCAACAGTTGGTGGGCGACGTGAGCTCATTCCTGGGGGGACAAGTAGCTGAAGGCTGGGACAGGTTACGCAGTGCTTGCTTGCCAGCTAGGATAGCAGCTGCTTTCCTGTCGTTCCACGTGCTACCGCTTCTGTGAGTGAAGGCATTTACCGGGGAAGAGGTGCTATGGTTCACTTCCACAATGGGGTGGCAGACAACAATTTCTCTAGCTACAGTGTATTTTGGAATGGGTAGATCCTTCCTTGCCCGGCCTGGCACTCCCTCTGGCCACTTTATATGCTGTGGAGGTAGCGGGTTAGCAGACAAGGGGAATCTAGCCTCTTCAATGTGTCTCTTGCTAGTGGTCGTGGCTCTACCGTACGTGTCCACCAGGTCCTGGTCCCCAGGATGGGTGGCCGTCTAATAGGTTGTGTGTTGGCGATGTAAGACAAGTCCTTTTTAGGGGACAGGCCGCAGTCCTACACTAAATTTGGTAAAATCAGTATTAAATCTGCAGTTCCCTTTTTCTCTTTTGCGGGGTGACTCTTACCAGGGATGACTAAGCACAATTGACACAAGAAAGAGCAGATGGTGTTGAAACTGGAAACGTGTTTTATTCTATCTGTAATAAAACACAGTGATCTGTACTCTCCTACTGTGCCCACAGCACTGACTAACTCTTGGAAGGTAAGCAAAGACAGGTGAAGAGACCTGTCAGCTTGAAGAGTATTGCCTGAAGGACGAGCTAGAAGAGCACAGAGCAACAAATTAGGTAGTAGTGATAACTAAACCCCAACAGAAGCTGGTGTTTGTCTTGAAGGGACTTAAGGGTGTGAAGTATGGGCTGTGGGTTTGACGGCAAGTGTCAAGTGTAAGGGAGGGAACCAAGACTCTTCTCTAGCTGAAGATCGACTGTTGGTCTCTTGTGAGGAGAGCGGAAGAGAGTAGAGTGAGCCGAGAGCTCCAGCACACGTGGTGATGGAGTTATCTGCTGGAATCCAACTGCAGTTTTGTGGCACTGTCGGGAGATATTCTCCTGTTCTAGGGGTAGCTGTAAGTGGAGCCGTACTCTGGTGCCATCTCTCAGTGTGTCTGGAAGCAGGCCTCCTCAGCTGCACGAGCTAAGGTGCAGTTTCACTGATGTGGTTTACTGGTATATTCTCATTTCACGGGGTTTTGTTTAAGGCAGGGGCAATTTAATAGATTCTTCTTTCGGGTGCATTACTGTCTTCAGGCATCCAACTTCTTATAGGAGATGTAATGTTGGCTTGGGTAGCCGCCGTTCAGGGTTGTATCACTTGTAGGGCACGTGGCGTGCACGTGATGATACGTAGCTACAGCAAAGGAATAGTAGTATTCTATATCTATATGCATCCTGTGTCATTATTTAAATAATATTTTTGAGATTAAAAAAAAAAAAAAACAGTTAAATTGTGGAATGTCAATTAACGTGTGTTTAAATGAGGCAAATCTTTGAAATTTAATTTCATTAACGTACTATTTATTTTTACAGCCTGACAATATTTTTTAAATTTTTGCTTTTCTTTTCTTTATCTCACTAATTAAATTTTGCAAGGAGGGTGATATTTTAAAGTTAAAATCTCAGATTTATCATTTTATTCTTTTCACCAACCTCAACCTCACAATTTACAGTCAGCACATTTTTTTCATTGCATTTTTTTTTAACCTTTCAATAAACAATATGAAACTTATTTTGTTATTGCTTATATTTTGTAGTTAGTTGCTTTAATGTAGTTCTGAATTAATTCTGTGTGTTGATTTAAAGTGTTTAATTTTATGCTGTTCAAGGGTTGTGAATTGTCTTGTACAATCATAAAACTAACACATCTCACATGTATTTACGCAAATAAATCAATATCTGCAATGTTCTGAATTAATTTCTCATGGTGCTCAACTAAAGAATAAAAATGTACACAAATTTCTTGGATTATGGTACACCCATTAGCTGTTGCCATAATGTGGGGCCACGACACAGTTTCACAGTAATTTTGATTTTAAGTATTTACTAAATATTAAAACATGGGTACACCAAAAATGGAAAGCTATTTCCTCTGCAGTACTAATTTAGATGAGGATACCATGTCAAATACCGATGGAAATCAGTATTTAACGGGTCTGATTTCTGCAAACGGCACAAACAAACATACACAGTAGGCCGAAGCCTTGACATCCAGAGGTGCAGTAGCAAGAAAGAAAGAAAGAGCGATAAAGTGCAAGCTATTTTTAACCTGGCGACTCTGGTTCCAGCTTATAGTGCAACACCAGATATTGTGCCACCTACATCTACATTTGTACTGTCCAATCTGTTCAAAATTATGTTAACACAATTTGGCTAGAAGATATCAGAACAAAATTAACACAAGTAAAACAACAGAGTGCAGGTACCAGAACTTAATTAGTGCACATAAAACAGCACAGTGGAGTTATCGGAACTGGATTAATGCAGCAACTAACTGAAGGAAGACAGCAGATGAAATAATGATGTGTAAACCAGGAAAATAAATTTGACAATATTGCACAACAAATTCAGGTTAGTGTAAGAGTAGATAGCAGATAGAAGTCATAGCAGCAATGTTTACAACACAGCGTGATAATACTGACACATCTGGCACTCACTAACAGCAATATTCAAGTTCCACAAACCAATTTACTAAGGAGGTATTGAAGATGGTTGATTCACAGCTAGAATAATATGAGAGGCAGCATGTAGACAGCAAGATTTTCCAAGTCACAAGAGCTAGTCTTGATAACATTCAGGATCTAAATGCAAGGCTAGAACATTCTGACAAAACTGTTAATGCCAGATTCGAACAAACAGATTAGAGGGTATAAGCCATTTTCACAGAGGTACAGGCTGTTCGACAAGCAAGCAGTAACACTTGATCTGAGGTGCAATCAGCAACAGTATGGGGCACATGTTCAATGCTTGTTCAAACCCTAAGTTCATCTACACATCACATTGTCGCAGTGGTCAGAGGAGTTGCCTCATTCTTCTGGCAAAGAGAACGAAAACTCAGTGGCACAGTCGACTCTCAATCTATCGTCATTCAGGGGACTGCCAAAAATAATTTCCATACATGCGGGATTTCATGCAGTTTCTGATACTTACATCAATATAATACAACTTCTAACCTTATAAAACTTTATGTTGAGTATAGTAAGAGCTGTACATTAACTGTGAATACAGATAGCAAACAAATATAACAAAAATTGGAATTTTAGAAAAAGTATTATCGTAAATAATACATTAAAAATATTTCACCTAAATTTGTTTAAATAAAAAAAATAACATCTCAAAATTCTGTATATAATTGATTGTAATCAGATCCCAAATGCAAGCTGACCTAAAACTTTCAAACCCTCGAAAAATGAAAATATGTACTATGACACCGAATGCAAGTCAAATTTTGAATGTCCCGTGTGCACTCGTTCAGCTGAGAGTGCATGGAGAAGTTATCGATCGGGCAGTGTGTTCACGGCAGCTGGTGGAGGAGGGGTGGCGGCGGGAGTATTACCCCTCCACGTCACTATATGTTGCCGACACCTTGTGCCCATGGAAAACGTCTGTCCTTTAAAGTAATTAATTGTCTTTTACTGCAAAGAAAACTTGTACTTGTGAGACAGAAATGAATAAAAAAAAGGTGATAATACATTTCTTCAAAGTCTTTAATAATTAATCATTCAAAACCACGTCCTCTGATTTTTCCCTGTCGTGAGTAACGCTGCACTCGGCTCGGTGCTTACTTACTCATTATTAGACAGCAAAAGGTGTTGAATAAGCTCTTACATTTTATCAGTTTATTCAAAAAATGAGTGTCTATTGAAATGAATCAATATAAATCCTCTGATTTCCCATAAGAAGTTACTGAAAATGAACTTTACACTTATAACACAAGTCGGTCGATGTTCAAACATTTTTTGGTGACAAGGGCAGGTCAAGTATATGCTTTCGAGCATATGATTTTATTCACGAAGATGCTGCCCCTTGAGTTAAATAAATATTATGTTTGAACCATACAAGTGATGATGGCTTGATAGGTGGAACTATTTTGAGCAACGCATAGTCTTGATAAGATTATCTTCGCCAGGCATGCTGGCATGTGAAGTCAAGTGAAGCTGCGTGATCCATAGAGAGAGGACATACTTTATCTTTTGCTAGACAGCTACTTCCCTTCTGGGAAGCGTGTAAAGGGAAATAGTAAGCTTATCTTGCACATCGCAGTGTTGACAGACATGTTGGAAAGACAAGACACTACACAAAGTGCCACAGAGTAGTAATAAACGACGGTGCACGACTGACATCCAGTTACTAGTCGTTTGCATAAACAACCAGCTTAAACACGATAGCTGGGTGAAGGGAAATATTTGGTGAAGGGACCCAAAATATATTTTGATCGATACACCGTGCGATAAACAATACAAGCAATTTATGTTAACATTATTTACATAGGGATATCACCAGGACCACAAGAAATCGTTGGTGGATGAAATTTATTGATACATGCAATAACTATACATCAAGAGTTACCTCAACATAGAAGAGGAGTATGCCAAACTATTCGCACCGACATTCTGAGATGAATGGGTTAAAGTTTAACCTCACAGGTGGGAAGTCTCCAAGGACAAAATTCACTCACTTCAAGAACAAGATTCTGCTATAGAATACACAATGTTCTGCAATTAAGACAGAAAGGTAGTATGGTAGAAAAGTAAGTTCCTCAAGTGTAATCTGACCTCATTACTCAATTTAGTCACTAATTCAAACAAAAAAATATTACACAAAAGATCCATTACTAGCACAAAGTTGAGATTAGATTGTAACAATATTGGAAAAGATTGAGTAATCAAAATGTTTTGATTTTCATCGCCGCCCATTTGTGTATTGATCTGCCAATAAGGGAATAAGAATGTCAAATTATTGAAAGTATTTATTATACCTTTTATTTAGAGGACTGTCAAGTGTGCTTTCTGATTCTTGTCCTTTACACTATGAGTCATGTAAAAAAAAGTAGAAATTTTCATTTAAAGATGTTAAATCAATGGCAGATTAATTCAGGGAACAATAGATATTTGGCTTACATGTGTTGGTTAATTTAACTACTTTTTTCATCATCATGACAGAAGTGTAATTGTATTATATTTGAGGATCACCACGTATCTACGTACAAGCTACGTTACAAAGTGTAATGCAACATAGTGTGGAACTATATTACCATTTTGTGAATGACAGTAATGATGCAATCTGTATATTCTGTGGCACAAAAATTTTTTAAGATGCGGAATATTCTGAATAAATACTAACATGCTAATCAGTTGTGTTTTGTTTGCTCACTGGTGCGTACACGTTTTCACACAGCTTGAATGTTAAAATATTGAAAAGAAAACAGAGTTTTGCAATGACTATGGATTTATTTTTGTTGATGATGGATGAACATGTTCGTACACTGTATTTGAACAACATTTATTTATGTGCAAACGTACCAATCTTTTAAAATGTATGCTAGGTGCACCAGTTTTTGATAATAAATATTTTAACAAAATTCGTAGAAAACTAAAAGTTTTATTTACATAATTTAAAATATTCCTTGGGAGAAATTAATTTCCGTTTCTTTTGTTATGCTTGTAGACCAACACCTGGTAGGCCTAAATAATGATTCTGCGATGATGCAGGACTCCTACATTTCTGCGGGAAATTCCGCGATTGCTGAATCTCAGAATACTCACAGCCCTAGTAATTAGCAAACGATACAATGCAACAAGGGTATAGTGTGGTACGTGATGTTCGACAACCCACAGAAATCTAACAGCAGTAAGTGTTCTACAGCATGCGGTAAGTGTGAATAGTGACAGGAAACAGCAACCAGAGGGGTATTTTCAGAGGCAAGCACCCCTAAATCCATTGTCACCTCATTTTCAAAGTCAGAATATTCAGTATCAGTGGGTAACTGTATTGAATAATGGTGGATAAGGCAAACTAGAGAGAGTCCAAGACTGTCACCACAAAAGTTTTGATGAGACTGATCCTAGACACTAAGCATGACAGACCTACAGCTATAATGAAAGAAGAGATCCTAGCCCTCGTTCAGAAGTGACAGTATAGCTCAGCTGAGCTAACAAGAAAATTGCTTAAAAAATTATAGAAAATTAGTAAGTGATTTCACGTTCAGATGTACCACCCATGTTAGTTCATAGTTCATTGTGGAATCATGACACAAGAAAAAAACATTGTATTGTTCAATCACCCATTTGTTGTTACTGGTATAATTAAAGAGAGTTGTTATTATTTGTCTGTAACTGAAAGTAGGCAATAGGTAGGGAGGTACAATATAACACAACTAAAGCCTGATCATCCACCTCAGATAGCAGCTTGAAATTTTAGTCGTGAGATTTCATAGATGGTTTTGAATTCATTGTATGTTGTTTTTTGCTAGATGCAGTAAGAAGAGGGTTATTACAGCCCTACAGCAAGAGGAAAGAGTTATTACACTTATGTTTATTGTGTTTTATGTGTGATGTTATGTGTATGTATAAGTATTATTTGCCTCTATGAGCACCTAACAGTGTCAGAGATGTGCTGAGGGTAAGGAAAGATATGTGTCACCCTGCTCTTTATTTATTTTTATGTCACTTATTGTGTTGTTGCACTCACCAAGGATAGTAAAACGCTTTATCGTATGTACGAGCTGCTGTCAACATCCACCAGCTATAATGCCACCTAGCCGATAGTATATCAGATAAACAGCACGAGAAACATGACAATCAAAAAAAAATTACCAGCTGATGTATGATATACAGTAAAACTCTTATTGTCCATTTCATTTCAAGGCTACGTTACCTAACTTCCATTAAGTAATTAATGTAGGATATTATAGCAAGGTTGGAATTCCAACCTATTTAATTTTTTAATTACAGTGTTAAATTATTTGGGATTCTGTTTATTTTATTTTGAAGGGAAAAAGGAAAAGAGGAAAGCGGGAACTTTTGCATTAACATCTTTCAGGAAACAGGATTATTTTCATGTTCTTATGAGTGTGTGGCATTTTGAATTGCATATTATTTTGATGGAGCTGTGGAAAAGTTTGCTCGTATGGAAATAACATTTAAATTATTTAACTTCGAAAATTATAACTAATGAAAACACAAAACGTGATACATACGTCGCTGCTCGTATTCGAACAGATGCAGCAATATACACACGCACACACTTTGACCAAAGTTAACCTTACACTCGAATTTACGATGTAGACAAACAAATATTATTCACTTACTACAAAAGTGTGGAAAGTGCAGCTTTCTTCAGGCCACATGCATTTCAATAATTATATTAACAAACAAATTACAATGTCCCACAAACATACATACATACATACACACATACATACACACATTCACAATTAGGCTACCGCTCGGTGGCGAGCTTTCTCACCTCTCCTTCACCCAACCAACTCCTATTACACTCCCTTCCTGAATTTACCAACCCCTCTCACAGATACCAATTCCTACCTCAACACATTCCACTCCCTCACAGACCTCACAAGCATGGACTGCCTACCCCGCTCCGTTCTCTTCCACACCCTCTGAAGCTTCTCACTGTTGTTTCCTCTTCCTCTAAACACCCCCTTACTTAGTTTGCAGTGTAGCCCTCCCCATCCTCCCTCTTCATTCACCACCCTGTACATCCTGACTAACCGTTCAACTTTCCTCCTGTCCTTCAATGAGCTCCACCCCATTTCTTTCATCATCACTGATGGCCTATAGTTCCCTTCTTCCTCATCATCCTGCCCTTGCCTTCTCCACCTACCCTTCACCCATCTTGCTGCCTTTCTCTGCACCTTTCCCAGTTCTCGCACTTCTACCTCCACATACGGGTCCCATACTGTTGCAGCATATTCTAACATTGGCCGTACCATTGTGCCATACGCCTTCTCCTTCACCTCACAGCTGACTCCCTTCAGCACCCTTCCCAGCATACCCAGAGCCGTTCTTCCCTTTGCTACCACCCTCTCTACCTGTTTTTTCCACCTGAGGTCTCCCTGCAGTACAATCCCTAGATACTTATATTCTGCTGCTTCCTCTATCTCTTGTCCCTCCCATCTGTACATGTACCTGCATATCATCTTCTTCCTTGTGAACCTCACTACCTTAGTTTTTCTTACATTTATCATGTCATTTTTCCTGGTCCACAACCATATCTTATCAATGTCCGCCTGCAAATTTCCGCCCCCCTCTCCCACCACAGCATATAAAACACAATTGTCTGCAAACAATCTGATTTTCCCCCTAATCCCCAAACCCATGTCATTTACCATTATGGTAAATAACAAAGGACGCAGCACACTTCCCTGTGGTACCCATGACGTAACCTCCCCTTCCTCCGATATTGCCTCCCCCACTTTCACCCTCTGCCTTCGCCCCCTGAGGAAGTCCCCAATCCATTCCACTACCCTCCAGTCTGGTATCAGCTCCTCCACTTTCCTCATCAATGTTCCATGGGGCAAATATCAAATGCCTTCTCAAAATCTATGAAGCAGGCATCCACCTGCTTCCCCTCATCAACTACCTGCACCAGATCCTCTAATAACCCAACCAGCTGAGTCTCACATGAGTATCTCCTCCTGAAAGCATGCTGGGACTCCTCCAACCAATTCCTATTGTTTATAAACCTAACCACGTACTGGACCTCCAGCCTCTCCATTACTTTTCCCGTACTTGAAGTGAGACTCACAGATCTGTAGCTGCCAGGCCTCCCCCTAAACCACCATAGCATCCTTCCAATCTTGTGGTAACTTACCCTCTCCTAAGGACTTCCTAAACAGCACTTTTAAATATTTTGCTAACTCCCTGCCACCAAACTTAAGTGCTGCGTTTCCTATCCCATCTGGACCCCCTGCCTTACTGCTCTCCAAATCCCTAATTACCTTTTCTATCTCCCACTCCCTCATCTTAAACTCACTATACACCCCCCGAACCCTGTTTGATCCCCTATTCCAACCCTCCTTTGCCTCAAACACTGACAAGTACTATACTTGCAGCATATCCGATTTTTCTTGGTCATTTTTCGCATGACTACCATCCCTTCCTGTTAGCAGAGGGATCCCTTCCTCTCCTCCCCTTAACCTACTAACATACCTAAACAATTTCTCCCATTCCTTGCCTTCTCCTTCTTCCACCATGTTCCCCAGAAATACATTCTTTGCCTGTTAGATCTTCCTTTCAAGCTCCCTACCCATTTGTTTCATAATTTCTTTAGATCTTATCATCCCTTCATTTCTCCACTTGGCATGTAATTTTCTGCACTTCTTCATTTACAAAATCTCATGTCCATAACATGGCGGATCTCCGCCAGTCCGTAACATTTTCATTGGCACAAATTTCTCCAACATAACCTTCATTAATCCTCTCCTCCACAAACCCTCTGCACCCTCCTCCATAGACCATTTTTTAAACCTGTCTCTCAAGAATAATTCTGCCCCCTTCTTGTCTCCTCTCCCATACTGCCACACCAACTTTTCTGCCATTTGCATTTCCCTCACCCTGCCAATCCCAATCTCCACTACCGGGATATGATGGTCACTTATACCATCCAATACTATAGCACCAACTACAGCATTCCTAGGTCTGACTAACACCACATCCAGCACTGACCCAACACCCTCCTCATTCCATCTCGTAGGTGTTTCTACTATCTGGACTAATCTTCTGTTGGCTAACTGTGCTGCCATTCTCTGCAACATGCTACCCATTCCTTCTGCACCCTCTACCCATTTCACACCAGGCATATTCAAATCCCCTGCTACAACAACCCACTGCCTGTCCTTTAGTCTATCGACCCTCTCCTTGATCATCTCAATTGCCTGCCATCCCTGTCCTGGTGGTCTATATGCTGCCAGCAAAGTAATACTCCTATTACTACTACCACTCAATTTAATTTCCATTACCTCGACATCCTCACTAACCCATTCTACCGCCCCCTTTAGCCCTTTCCTTACACACACCATTATTCCTCCTTCTCTCCCATCCCTGTCTCTTCTGAAGATGGTGAACTTATCCTGCCTACACTCAATGTCCAGTACTTCCTCAGTCAACCAAGTCTCCACAGCTACCTCTATATCCGCCCCATATCCTTGAACCTTTCCCAGAAGCCCTCCAGCTTGTATACACTCCTATAGTTCACCACCATTATCCTTATTCTAGTACTCTGCTTTACCATCCTACAGTGCTTACCCCCTATCTCCACCCCTGCGGCCTCATTAATGCTATCCTCTCCATTTCTCTCCCCTTCCGTTTCCTTGCTTCTAACTGATTGCTATTTCAACAACTGCTGCTCTGCCCTGACCCTCTCCATGCAGCCAGCTACTTCTCTACCTAGCAGATCACCTAGAATCCTCTTTCCCTGTTCTGTCAGGTGAACCTGGTCCCTCCCTACACTTTCCCAGCCTACCCATTTCCTACTATCTATAACTGTAGCCCCCAAATCCCTACACACCCTCTCATATACCTCACTCGCAGCCACTGCCTTCCTATAGGATACTCTTTTCCTAACCAGCATGCCACTAACTACTGTTCTAGCTCCAGGGAACTTCTCGTACACTTTCCTCAGCAATCCCCTGAGGTCCAGCTCTACCTCCTGCCCCACCTCCCTATGAGCCAGGTAATTTCCCCTACATGAATGAGAACAACCTTTGCCACCCTGCTACCTCTCATACCACTAACCCTTTCCTCCAAATCCCTGGTATTTGCCCCCCCCCCCCCCAAACACTGGTTTTATATGTAATTTCCTTCCTGATATTCCTCAGCTCCAACCCCTTAATAATAGAACTGCCTAGAAAAACTACCTCTGGCTCCCTTCCTACAACCTGTTCCTGCTTTGTGGCTCTTCCAACCACCTGCCTACCCTTGTCTCCGGCCTCCTGAGGCACACTTGTTTCCCTCCCTTTGGCCAGCCCTCCTCTCTCCCCTCTGGCTCTGAACTGTCCACTTTCTCCTGCTTGCTGGTCTTTGCTAATCGCACACTTGCAAGCCTCAACATTTTTGGAAAACACTGGGATCTAACTCGAGAACCTTCGGATACTAAACCAAAGCATTGCCATCTGAGCTACCACGGCAAGCTGCTTAACAGTTTACCAATACATTTACAAAACACGCAACCTTACTGTTAGTAATTTTTGGAACCTCTTGAACACATATTTTTCTATGGCTATCCTTGCGAGTTTACTTCACTAAAATCACGTTTGTTCATCACTAGCATTAAATAATTTATTTGCAAAATCATTGAGTAAAATCAACACAGCGCACATTTCCTGATACAAACAAACTTAAACTTATATAAATAAATTATATTCGTGTCAATTCATTGTGCAAGGCGGTAAGGAAAATGGCCAAACAAGAAATTATAACGATGTGCCGATTAATATTACATTTCACTCAAGGAAACGCACTAAAACGGTACCTACAACCAACTATGTTTGAAAAAATCAAATAAAAAAATTACTAACGACCGATTAAATATTCCGACAACACCAATAAGATATTCGTATAATAAACACAATGAGAAAAAAAGCACATGCACAACGACCTACACCGAGTTGGAAGGAAACCTAAACACGGCTAGCAATTGGCTGGAAAAGTTTACTATTGGTATGTGTCGACATACTCTGTCATAAAGGCTAAACATGTTTTTAAAGTCCAGTTACTAATAGGATAATGTAATATTGCTTTAAAAACATAATTAAAATGATAAATGTTTTAAGTATAACTAAGATTTCAAATTACAACTTTTAGTTCCGAGTACTACTTTCTTCCCAAGCCATCATCAATATAGCCAACCTAACAACACAGATCCTGCACCAGTTCATCAGCTGATACAATGCTGTATGAGCGAGAGCATTTACTGTTTACATATTGTGTAGGTTGGTCACATTGCCTGTCAGATTTTACCTCGCTTATATGAAATGGACAATAAGACGTTTTTGAAGGGACTGAAAAAATAACACTTACTATCCAGGAAAACTTTTTAAAAGGGTCTATTTATGTATGTGCGTATAGACAAAGTGCAAAATGATTCAACTTGATAAGCAGGAAATCTTTTTAAGTGGGAACTTATTAACAGGGTTTCACTGTATTAAGTTACAAGGTTAAAGTACTGCCTACATGTTGTTCTGGATTGCTAGATAATTAAATCACATTGCTAGCAGTATGAACAGAGTTAGAATAGCCAACTAGTGGTATAATTATTGGCTATTTGTACATCTGTGAAGATCAAAATTAGGGTTTTATTTTTTGTGAGGGGGAATAAAAGTTTACAACCCAACATATATAATGAAAATAAACACGTCTACCTTGATTTTTTGCACTTACCTCACTTGAGTTAATGCAAATTTATATATAGGAAATGATATTTAATTGTTATTATTCCAATTTATTTTTAATGAGCCTGATGATCCTTTCTTTGTATTGCAGAGAAACTTGCAAACTACATGTCACTACTATTGATTTTATTGTGTACATTGTGTGATTTGTAGGGATGTACAAGAACTCTAAATCTCGAGTACGATCTCGAGCTTTGTAATTACTCGACGAGATAGTATCATTTTCTCAAGCTCGAAAAATTTGAGTTTTTTGGGGGGAAAAGTGCATACTGCAATTTTGTCCTGAAGAATACAAGAAAGAAAGCCTCGTTTGATAAGCATCATAAACTAAACGACTACCGGCCAGATGGCGGGCAAAGTTCGGGAATTTTCCATTGGTTCATATACCAAATTATTATCGCTTCGTGTGTACTCAGTAACATTCGCCACACAGCTTTGTGCCACCTTTTACGCATACGTAAAAGAAAATACGAGCATTACCTATTTGAAGAGTCCCGGAAGATTCGCAAATGCAAAATAACCACTATAAAATCTGAAAAGTTGCACTATTCACTATAAAAAGCTAAATTGTTGTGATTTAGCGATAAATGAGAAAAATTAGTAACATGTTTTTCATTTTCTTCAGGTTAATGTGTATTACTGTTGAATCCGATATATTATTTTGTTTAATATCTCATCACTATGATAATATTCTGTAGCAAAGGCGTCGAGTATACTGGATTTTCCCTTGCTGCAAAGATTTTAAGCTCATGATGAGGCTGGAGATCTTCAGATGGGAAATCCCCAGGATCGCGGAGACGTCTGCCATGTTTGAAGTTCCCACCTACAAGCCGGCCTTGGCATCAAAAGATGCCAAGACACGCAACATTTCAATTAAATCTTACCAACATGTTGCCGGAAAAAGTCTATCTTATCCTGACCTGGCAACAATATGAATTAAACAGTCGGATCACAAAAAAAAATTTCTTGAGCATGGTGTGCAGTTATACTGTAACTACTTTTTTTCTGCAAGAGTTGATCTTGCATATAGGTCACACCAGCATTTGATTTTGAAATATGTACAATCCGAACTAAATGAGAAATATTTTTCACAAGGCCAAGTATGTTGAGTTAATTAGAGCATTTAAAATTCTCTCAACAATACTTCAAAATTTCAACGTTTTCAGTTCATATAACTTCAACAAGCATTTGGTGACTCCAAATGTTTTTGCATACGTGATGTCTTCTTAACATACATTACGTAGCACTGGCACTTGAGGTGTTCCAAAGTGTTCACGTCAAATTTATGAATGGCGATTGACGAACCATTATCACATTGGCAAGTTACATAATATCACTGGGGTTACTGAGAGGAAATTAACAGCTGATACAGCTGCAAGAAAAGAAGCTGGTGAAATTAGAGCATTGTGCTAGGATAGCGTCCAAAATAGTTCATAATTACGTAACTGCAATGTTCACTGTAAGATGTACAACTGCGGTACATGTGCTTGGTGAATGGGAAAAGGGATAGCGTATTGACTGCTATCAGTCTGTAAGTCTGTTCATGCATGGCACTTTCACTAACTATTTTCGGTGTTGTTTTATTCTTCGGTTGTCGCCCCCGCTTACGTAGTGCCGCATGCTGTGGATACAGCCAGATGAAGAGTTTGATTGGCCTCCAGGGAGCATCTCATTTCCGGCCTGTCGCCGAGCTGGCCTGGAAGGCGCAGGGCGGCTGCACTTGATGTGGAAGGTCAGCCGTCGTGGAGGGAGGACCACCCTCTGTAATGGTCAAGGGCTGACCTCTGGGTGCCGGGGCACAATCGGTAGCTGCATCTTCGTGATGCTCTGCTGTCATCTGCGTTGCCATCAGGGGTAGTCTAGAGGCTGCATCACCTAACTCCACAGTTTTGACTGCGTAACTGGTAAAGGTAGTGATTCTACTGGTGTTGCCACCTCTGGCTGCAATTGCCGTAGCCGGAAGCCCAGGGATAGCCTCTAGCTCGATGGCAGATTCACTGTGGATCCTCTTCCTCCGTCCTTGTAGCTGTGTTGGTGGCTCGGCCCATGTGTCAGATGACACTAAGCTCTCTTCGATCGTCTGGGGCAGGCTTGTCATCTGAATTTCTTGGGCTACCCCTACAGCTGTAGACTCGTCGATGGTTTCCCCTCGTCCAGGGAGCTGTGCTGGTGGAGTGGCCCTAGAATCCAGCGATCCTGGGACGTCAGTCGTGTGGAGCAGTGGATGGACCTATTCTCCTGCCCCTCCGACTCAAGATGCCTGAGTCAGAGATCGGGTGGTGACCATCTCGATAGCACCTATCGGTGGTCCTCCCTCACGTCCATGAAGAAAGGCAGTGAAAACGGCCTTGGCGTTGAGCAATGTCGTAACCTCTGTGCTGGTAGCCTCTGTGCTGGGTGGCGTTTTGGCTGAATGGGTGGCAGAGTGGTCTAGGTAGATCACAGCCAATGGTACCAGCTGAACGACTGCCTTGAGAAATGCCTCGTGTTGACTGGCAGTTCTGGTAGGTACCGTATTTTATCACATATAAGTCGCACATTTTATTTAAAAAATTTTATTGAAAATTTGGGGTGTGACCTACAAGAGAGAAAAATTATATTGCCTCTGAAAATCACGATAAAACATAGTTACCTATGGTACATTTCAAAGAAAACACAAAATCACGCACTATATGTGTAGGATTTAAAGTACACAATACTTTAACTGATATTAATGTAGCACCGAGTGTAGTTAATTCACTGCACATTGAGTATACACAGCCTTTTGCCAGCGCCAAACGAGCGCGTACGGTGGGTGACCCGGAGGGATGGATAAGCGGTCCGTAGTCGTGTGTGTGTCGCTTTCTCAACGTGCATCACTCAGATCCGTCCATTAGATGGCAGAGTTAGTTGACAGTTTAGAATGCGATGCAATAAAGACTAGACTATAACGGGACTTTAAATGAGGCTAACTGGCATTTAAACAATACAGTACAATTGCCATAAAAAAAACTCCCTTAGAATACAATAGCTTATTAAAATTTTACTGATTTACAAACGCACACAAAGTTTTAAATTTCTGAAATGTGTAGTTTTTTGTACACATTCAAACACTTGATATGAAAAAAAAGTAAGAAAAGTTGAACCATGCCTTTTCATTTACTCAGAATTCATGGCCCGCAGCTTAATTTTCATTCTTTTCAGCTAACAAAATCACTTTCAATTTGAAACCTGCCGTGTTGGTACTTCGCCTTTCCATCACGAAACTGTCGGTCACACTTCTTCACTCCCACAACAATATAACAACTAGGGTGGGGTGGTAGTCGTAAACTTGTCGGAAATGTTTACAGCCATCAATGAAAAAAAAATGGGGGAAGGGAAGAGGCCACACAGTTTATTTTGGAAATAAGGGTAGTGTCACAATCAAGTACGACAAAAAAAAAGATAGACAAGCATGTCACCGCATAAGAGAAGCAAAGGCCAGCCGCCTACTGCACTTATTGACATTTTTCTTTTAACGACCTGTCACTGCATAAAAGCAAAAAAGAAATGGAAGCCCGCCGGTTGGGTGCATCTGCCACCCTCGACATAGGCTGTTGTACATCCTGTACAACAACAAAGATGAATGCAACCTATAATAAGAGTACGACCTATATGCAATAAAATACGGTGCCTCTCTCATGGGAAGCAGTGTTCCTGCAGCTGCTGCATCGTCCAATGCTGCAGTTCTCTTGCTGGATTGGCTAGTGGAGCCAGCAGTGCTGGTGTTGTCTGTCGAGGTGTTGGTTCCGGGTGTACCACTGTCTCGAAGACTCTTGGCTCTTAGTATTCCTCAGCGATTGGGTTCGGTGGTGGGCACTTGTTGTGTGGCACTCGATCCAAGGGACTTTTCAAAGATACTTTGTTGGTGCTGCACTTTCCGGGTCAGTTGGCAAACTTCTGTTTGAACTCTGTGGGAGTTGAGGGCAGCGTCTGTACAGATTATGCGGTCTTAGGCTTCGGGAATACCACCCATGTAGGCATGGAGTAGGTGGTTCCCTGACTGGTTGGCTTTCCAGATGCCTGTTCCCTAGGTGGCGGTTGCCATTCTTCTTCTGGGGCGGCAAAATTAGCTGGCTCTTCAACGTCGTCCGATTGAGGCAGTTGCGTGCACTTCTGACTCGGGCAGATCCCTGGTGAAGGGTCGTACTTGTTCTCTGTTTGAGGCTTCTTGAGGCAAAAGCTGTACACGATGTCGTCAGGCTCTTCGAGTCTGGCTTTTGGTCTTCCTCAGTGGACTTGGGACAAGTCGGTAATTTATTATCTGTTGCAGTAGCCTTATCGTTTCCGTTGGACTTCATGATGGGGCGGGATGCTGCAAGAGATAATGTTTGTAATTTTATGTCGGGTTCGGCTTTCAGTTCGTCCTTAACCCTTTGAGGGGAGGGGGTTGTCTTCTTTCTTACACTTGAAGACAACTGGCTTTTCGGGGCAATCGCAGTTAAATGCCTCTTGGGGCAGACCAGTATTTTGGTAACTTGGTGACTTGGGGAGTGCGCGGGAGCGACCTTATCTGCTTCCCTTTTCCCCGCTCCTCCTTGGTCTGCGTAGCGAGAAAGTGGAATGGCAGGTTGTTTATGAGATGAGTGCTGGGAGAGATGGGGAAGGTGCGATGTCATCATCCTGTGCCACCCTACTTTTATATACAGGTTGGGGGCACATATAAACAAAACACGTGAATCTAGTTGCGGTGATGGTGCATGAACTAGGGCTAGTTCAATCATTAAAAAAAGGGAAAACTAATATTCAGCATAGCATAACAAATTTCTAAAATCATAATAATATGTTCCTTAATTTGGCTTAAAACATAACACACACTTAAGACACTTTGTAAGTAGTGAAATTATTTTTTACTATGGTTTACGGACTCAGGTTATGAATTACCATATAAAAAAAGTAAAATTAAAGCTATATTTCGGAAGGACAACAAAATTTATACATCCATCCATCCATCCATCCATCCATCCGTCCGTCCATCCGTCCGTCCGTCCCTCCCTCTCTTTCTCGTATATACGACTAAGGTTTCCACATCATCAGGCATTGAATATATTATCTCTATAAAATTAATATGTATAATCTTGTATACATCTCATTCCAGTTGCACAGGTTTTGTAAAAACCACTTCATAATTATTATAAAGTCTACTAGATTTAAAAAAGAAATACAACAAAATCGGGATCCCGAGCAAACATTACAAAAAAATGATTTTCCTACTTGAGAAGACAACTGCCATTTTGCCGAGAAATGTTGTGGGAAGGACACAAGTCCTTATGCAAAAAAAAAGTTAAATATTTCTTTTAAATTTCATTCTGAACTTTCTTGGCACGACGAAAGAATTAAGCAAATTACATAAATTTGACAAAGTCAATGTTGAAAGGGGCTCCAAGGGGAAACAGAGTCCAAAAACGAAGGGTCAAGGTGTTAGTACAAAATATCCAGGCTAAGAACAAATAAAAAGAATAGCCCGCAGCCAGGATGATGCTGGGATGGCCGAAAATTACATCAGAAGGAGATGCCACACCTCATTTTGAAACTGCTAACCTAAAGCACTCAAGGCTTCATGTCAAGGCTGGTAGTCGGCGACCGCTGTCAGAACAGTTATTACGCAAACTAAGTATTTCCTGCAACAACAAACTGGAAGAAACACTGACAGAAAAAAATTAGCAACAACTTAAACCTACCTTTCGCAGTCAAAAGGTAATATCTACCCCATAATAGTGAAAATCAAGCTTGAAGAGAAGAATACAATATGTCCTACATGATTATCAAGTCATTAAAGAAAGGAAGTGGGGTGTTCGGAAGTCGTCATGGCCAAGAATCGATTCAGGAAGTAGCACAATCGATATAAAACATTAAAATTATTTACTAACATGTGACATTTTATCACACTTAAAATTTGCAAAATGAAAAACTTAGTTAAAACAGCTTATTACACACAATAGATAATTATTTCTCTGTCATTACACAGCATTTCTAAAATTTATATTTACGCAAAATTAACTTTCAAAGATAGTGACAAAATGGTTTGCGACAATTATTTTGCAGAAAAGGAAAATGTTCACTGTTTATCAAAACGAGAAGAATTTAACAGAGCGCCAATAGTCATACAAGTTAATTATACTCTTTTATAATTATCTTACTAAACATATTCATAGATAACAAAAATGACAATTTTGTTGGACTCATTTTTTGAACAGTTTCAAAATTAACAATTTATCAATCAGATTCTTTAGAACTTACTGGAAATTAATAAAATGTTAAATGTTACAGAATTACACACATTTAAAGAGAAAAATTACAGCATCTCTAGCTGGATACAAGTACAAGAAATTAATGAGACAAAAACTCAATATGGTTAAGTACACGTACATGACAAAATTACAAATGAAAAGACTAGTTGCTGAAACTGAATGCCAACGTTTTGTCACATGGGGAAAATTAATATTATTGCCGAAAGAAATACACAATCAAACAACAGAGCATAAACAAAAGGACATGGGATTCTGGGGCTACGTTGAAAAACTGACACACACACACACTAATATCAAACGTTCACCTACCTCTCCATAGATGGCACCAAAGGCAAGAAGAGTGGCGAAACTGAATCGCAACATGTGCAAATGACCAAAATTTCAAATAAGTAAATTATCAAGGATACTGCTAGTAAAATTAAATATTCAAAAGGACAAAGACTAAAACACATTTAAAATGCAAATAGTAAATTCGCTCAACTCAATGGCTACAAAGGAAGATTTATTCTTAGTATGCTTTAAGATTCTTAGTAAAACATTTCAAGTGTTCAAAAATACAAAGCATTAGAGGTGATGCATTTAAGGTGGCACAATCCTTGCTTCCCCCTTCCCCCTTCCCCTCTGCCTATTGTCCAGCTCGTCCTGCTCACAGAAATTGTGTTTAGTTTCTTTGGCCCGTGCTATCACTTCTTCCACAGTCTGTGGTTTTGGGCATTGCAGAGAGTTTTTCAGCCTGGGTAGCAACATGCGGGTGACATACCGTACACAGCTTTCCTCATCTCCGGCAGAGATAATTTGTCTGTTCATCTGTACCTTCCTGTGGACAAATATTTCCGCTTCATCTGGTGTTTGCAACCGGCTATAGAATTCCGTCATGAGGCGCACCAGTACCTCCACACTGGTGAATTTCTGGGTGAGACGGCTACTGAGTTGGCTCCACTCCTAAGTGCCATATTTCTACCACCATTCAAGGGCCTTGCCCTTCAATATCATTTCTGCCCACATGACCCACTGTCGTTCAGGAATTTCACTGGCCTGAAACTCCTCACATTCTGCCATGAACACTAGAGGGTCCTCGTGAGGATGCCCCACGAATTCTGGTAACTGTGGTTCTCCCATGCTTCAAGCAGTACTCACGTGGGAGGCTGGAACAGGATTATGTGGCCTGCACTCAACGGCTTGCCGACAGACTTCACATTGGTAAAACCATCCCTGGTCGGGATATTCTCTCATCCGGCCAACCAATACACACGTGGTGGTATGTCTCCCCACACAGAATGCAGTGTACTTTATGGGTACCATGTCCTGGGCAGGCAATCCAATTGCAAAAAGCAGTTTGTTGTTTTCATCAATGGTCATATCGATACTCCAGACCAGCCATGAATCTGGCTTCATCCGCCCACCCTAAGCATGTGTAGTAAAACTGTTGTTGACAATCAATTGGGTGTAACCCCATATCAAGAGAGACAGTTTGGCTTAGAACAGCAGTATTGTTCGGTTGCGGTTGACTAGAGCTCTGTCATGTCTGTCTGACAAGTTTCGATTTTTTTGCACCACAAGGTGTTTTCAGACTCCCTGAAGTCTATGCTGTCACTGGTTTGACACCAGGCTAGGACTGCTAGTAGAGGGTCTTGCTGACCTGGTCTGACTTAATTAATCATATTAATTAATGCACAATGACCCACGTTGGACGCCAGAAAAATGGGCCTTGATGTGTGATGTCTTGAGGCTGAGAGGACGTCCATACACAAGAGGCATTTTTAGTGCGTGCTAGATCAGGCACACCTGGGTCCGGGGTTTAGGACTCTCTAGTCCTTACGTGGTACCGGAGCACGTCCACTGTGCAGTATGGGCCTGGTAGCTTCACAGCAGGGCACGAGGTCGGGTACGGCGAGTACCACTTTGTGCTTTGGCAGGATTGTTTTTGCAGGTATACCTGAGCAATGCATAACTTGTGGGGACTGTCTGACCTATGGTGTTTCTGCCTTGGGTGAGTTAGAGTGTGGCGTGTGGTTTTCTGGCGGTCAGGTGTTCGCTGGCGTTTACTGTAGCTTCGGTCAGTTCTGCTACCTGAAATACCCACCAGCATGAATTGGCTATTCCTAGAGAGGTGTCTTGTATAATCAGGTAGGCTAAACACAGGATGTGTCTCTTTGCTGAGGCGGACAGGAGTGGTGAAGAGTTCTGCTGGAATTTCTGGTGTGGTTAGTATCTGCAGGTGCTGTAAAGCCTGAAACCACTCCCTCGGTGGGAGGTGAGCGAGTGCGGCAAGACGGTTAAGTTCCTACTGATGCCCAGAGGCGGCGTGTACCTTTTTACCCTCCGACACCACTCCTGTGGGAGTAGGGCACGAGGATGCTCACTACGACCAAGCTCGCAAAGGGGGAGCAGGTGAGGTGTTGTCCTATACTGGTTTAGAACCACATACCGTGTCTGCCGACTGAGTACGGTATCCCTATCCCAGTGCTCGGTGCAAGAAGTGTGGTGAATGCTCAGTCAGCTCTCACTGACAGACAGTCCCAGCACGTGGGCGAGTGTCTCAAGAGAACCAGCCTTCCCAACTCAGGGACCACCCCTTCCAGCGCAAGGAGTGCGGTGGAGAGGGCGAGCACCAAGCCGACACACTGACCTCGCGAAACTGAGTACCTAGTGTCGGGGCTCTGCCGTTCCCTCTGGAACGCACAGTAAGGGTGGCCGTCCAGAATGTATGTGGGTACTCTTAATGGTGTATTGCAATATTGAGTAAATTCCCCGGTCACCTGCTATTCCTTAGACGGGCCTGATGTCTACTGGGAGAGGAATTACAAGACGAGAAAGATACCCAGAGTTGGTTAAAACATCTGCCTAAACCTATGTGAGAGAGGTGAAGGCAACCTGTTCCTACGCTAACAATAGCAGGATGGCAGGGTAGACGAGCATTATGATACTAACTTAAATTGGACTACTCTACTATGATACCCTGAAGGGGCCGGCAGTGTAACGGATGTTACGATGTTCGACAATGGTAGGAAGTCTTCTGCACAGAATGTGGTGAAGACAAGGCAGTTGGTATGATCGGCACAATGAGTGCAGTGAGAACCAGGGAGCCGATGATTCCTTCGGCATGAGCGTGCGGTGAATGAACAGAACAGACTGGCATTTAAGGGCTGTGGCCCACTATTTATACTCTGGCCGGCACAAGCTGGCTGGAGTTGTAGAGGGGGTAAATGTGACATAGAACCTTTTGACGTGTGACGTCCGTGGCCAGCGCTGGTTCCAAAAACTTGACTCTGTGATCATACTAGCAGTGACATCTGGCAGCTAGCTGGAGTACTTGGATGATCTCTATGCATATCTTCAGTGGCTCAGCCAGTGAATAATACAATGTGGCTTGAAGCATCCATCATTTGCTTTGGGTAAACAGTAAAATTCTTAATGTCTCGTGATACGTGGCAACAATCAAACTCCGTGGAATCAAGCGGCAAAGGCATGCACACTGACAAGGCAAAGTCGATCATTCATTGTTGAAAAGGCATGATGCATCTCAACATCAACCAATATCATGGTTTCAGGAATTTAAACATGACTTTTGAGTGCATACCAAAAATATTTTTATAAATCAGTTTTAAAAACTGGTTAAAGGCATGTAAATTCCCAAGCAATACCATATTAAAAAATAGAAAAATTATAATTTCTAAAATAAATATGCAGAACTTTGATACATTGTGAGAACACACACAAGGTAAAAAGTCTATTGCACAGACAATTTTAAAGAAATGAGCCATGGGAGGAAGAGAAAAACCTGCACCACAGCAAACAAATGCTGGCACAAATACAGTCCGGATAATTTTTTATCTACATATTTTGTGAACGCGATATGTACAGTCAAAACTTGTTCTGCTGTTGAATAAATGAGGTGGAGGAAGTGTTGTAGGTGGTTGAGGTGCAAGTCACTCACCTGGGACTTGCTCTTGGGGTCGGCGGAGGTGAGGGAGCGCACCTTCGACCTCTCTTGCTCTAGCTGGACGTGCAGGCTGGACACCTCTGCAGAAAGCTCATCCTTCACCCTCTGTAGCCGGTCCACCTCCACGAGCACCTCCGCCTTGTCCCGCACTGCACACAGTACATTCACTTACTTCTCTCTCTCTCATGTGTTGGGGGGCCAAGGGGAGGGGAAGTCGCACTGCCTGCCTCCCACCATGACAAATCAGGCCTGCTTTCTGGCAGGTCACTCCAATTTTTTCATGTGGAAAACATGGCAGACGTTACTGTTGGCCAGCTGGTTTTCTAGGGGTTCTCCCATTTCTCCTACCCTTGCATTCTGTTGCTGCTCCATCTACATCTAACTTCACCATCACTGGTGTTAAGGGGGCTCATTCCCCAGCTCAATAATGCAAAAAACATTCCATTTTACATTTTTTAAGGCAGCTACTGTTCGGCTGCTGGTAGTACCTTCTACATAATCGCCCACACAAAATAATCACTTTATTTCCTCTCTGTTGTCACAGGTTAACAGTAAAGCAAGGGAGCTGACGTAATGGAATTAATGCTGAAATAAATCCATGATGGCAAGGGGTGATTGCTTTAAAGCATAGAGCAAAGATCTCGTAACCAACTATATGTTTTTCTCCATCTATTCACAGTGAGAATGAAAAATTTAATTACTACAGGCGTGATTATATTCCAGTCAAAAATATATTTACATACATTTATACTCCTGTGTACCATACACCCTATAGTATAAATAATGATGATGATGATAATTTTTAATTTTTAAATTTTATTTATTTATCTGCTTTATGTGCCACCCAACAGTACAGACAGACCAATAACAGGGTGGCACAAAACATACACCAAAAGAAAAAAGATCCCTAAAAGTGGCTTTTCTTCCTAAAAAAGGCTCAAAATTAGAAAAGTGGTTATTTGGTAACAGATTTATTAACTAGATCTCTTTTATAAGATAAAGTAGAAAAGGTATGAAAACATCTTTGTCCATTCACTGGAATTTTTTAACCAATTTTATTTATAACTGCAGAGCAAAATGAATAAGCTAAAAATACGTTGATTAAAAATAAGGCATTGTTGACATCAGAACGTAATTTGAAAGTCTGAGTATTAAATCTATCCAGTTCATTTCAATCACTAAAATTTATATTATGTGGGAATTTATTAAATGTAAGTTTAAATACCTTTATTTGTATTATTTTCTAATCTATTACAGTCAGTGCTTGTGATGTGATTTCATATTACGGCGCAGTATTCTAATTTAGACCTAACTAAAGCGTAATACAAACATAACAAAGATGTACTTCAGGGCCCCACCAAGCCACCACTTCCGGGCGATAAACAACTTCCGATTACAACCAAGTATCACAACTGATAACAACATCCTGTTACATGCAACACACACACAAATGCAAACAAGTTGGCCAACATAAACATTTGATCCACCAACTTAATAAACATAATTACTTTTTCAGGTATGTTAAACGGATAACATCGAGAGGAAAAGAGGGGGCAATGAATTGAACTCTTCTTGCATGTCTTTTGTCAATGTAATATTATTTATATATATTTCTGTATACCAGGTTGGACTTTTCCCTAAGGAAGTTCCATGAATTTCGCTATTAATTTTAATAATAGGATTTTTGAAGGTGCACTTTTTGAGTATCTAGTGTGATGTCCTTGATGTGTATTTATATAACTCTGTATATTTAATAGCATAAAATAAATGTTCAAATATTCCACCCTTTTTAATATAAATTTACGACTAATATTATTAATTAGACTATCAACATGAAAATGAAAATATAATTTTGAGTCCTGAATAACTCAGAGGTCGCGAATATATTCTGCTCTCTTTATAGTAACATTATTAACATAATATGGATGTAAAGTAGAATTTTTTTTTCCTAGTAAATGGAATGCATACAGTTAAACATTGAGTGCTATACCGTATTTACTCATGTATAGTGCGCACCATGATTTTTGCAACAAGTTCCAGGGAAAACTCATATCTTTGTATTATTTCTATAAATATTGGATTTTATATTATTAATGACAAGAGTTTGAGCGTAACTTTTAAAAAGTGATTTGCGAACATATTTGCAAGCTTACTGGAATTGGATTAATTTACGGTCAGAAGTTAAAGTAATAGTCTCTTTATAGCCATTTTTCATTATTTTTACATAATTCAAAAATTTATTGGGATTTCTTTTCAGATTATCATTGATTCTAGTTTGCCAATTTTTTTTTGTCAATTTTCATTTTTTCTTTAACAAGTTTTCTAAATTCATAAAAATGTGAATAATTATATTGAAAGTTGGTTTTATTTTAACAAAGCCTATGAAAATGCTCTTTCTTTTTTAATAGTCTAATTAAATCCTGAGAAAACCAAACAGTATGTTTACTTTTTGTACAATTAATCTTAGGTATAAAATGATTAAATTAATAATTGAAAATTACTAGTTATGTAATTTACCACTACATTAACATTTTCATCTGGAATATTGTCTTCCAATCAAAACTCTAAAACTCCTTTAATATGAACCAATTTATTACGACCCAATCCCGAGGAACCGTGAAACGTTTCGGTCGAAAATGTCGAAAATTTGAGGCACATCTAAAAATAGATACAGTAATCCCTCACCAACCGCGGTATCTTGAACCACAGTTTCAGTTATGCGTGGATTTGTTTTTTTGTTTTGTAGACCTTTTCTCCAACCGCGGTACTAGTTTCTATTATCCAGGGTTTTCAGTCTATGGAAAACTAGCCCTTACTGATGTTAGTGGTTGCGCATTTCTCAAACTACAATCACAGACTTTGACATTTGTTGTCCCAAGAAGTGTGAAGCAATAAATTACCTAATGCCAGAAGGAGACACTGGTGTATTGTTTGTGGAAGCCCTTGTGGAGGGGGGGATTTGCAGGCCAAGTCAGTAAGGATTCTTTATCCTAGTCACATGCCGCCGCCTCTGCCTTACCCTCCGTCTTTTTTCGCTTCCATTATCCCTCCTCTTTTGCTGCAAGAACAGCAGCACATTACACAGACTAGTTTCTTAATCAGTGTATGTATGATAATTTCAAATTCAATTCAGTGCCCTTTTTTTTAATGATTATTTTTAAGTTTATGTGCGCCCATGCCTACGTATTATGCTAATATTTCATGGTGGGCAACTGGTTTTTTTTCTTGTGAAGTCAATTTTATGTGTAAAGAGAATAAAGATAAATGTGTGCAAATAAAATGTGTTCTTATGTTACCGGTACCATATTATTGTGAGTGAGGCCGTGTGCATGTATACGCAACCTCAAAAGTTTTGATAAAAAAGGTGGGATAATTAATATTTCAAGTAGACCGCACTAAATATTTATATTCCAGTAAAAATTGCAGGGCCTCATCGTGCCAGTGCAGAGGCCAACATGCCGCCTACATTTAGTATAAATTCAACACATTGACGTAAATAGCATCTATCAGCATGTTTTCCCAATGCTGGGCCGCTGTTACGATTTCAACCGGTCCTATAACAATGACAGTGGTAGTGGGCAGGTGGCCGCCGCCCACCATCTTGTAGCGACCGAGACAGCAGCTCAGCCTGAGGATCTATGGACGAGCTTCAGCATCAAACCGCCATGCCTGCACCCTGCAGAGGATCTAGGCACTTGCCCACGCCCAGCTATGTACACGGCCAGACCAAGGCGAGAGCACTGCACGCACGCACATACTGCGCAACGCCACCTGAACTTTTTGATCGCTCGCCCTCATAGCAATGTATGACCCACGAGACCTGTGTAATAGATCTTTAATAAATATTTATATTTAAATAATACATACTCTTATCTTTTCACACACTTTCAATGGCCATGACATATTGTGTTTAGGCCTTCTTTTTTACGACAAGGGGTGGTCCAATATGCCTTTCTTGGGTATCAAATTAATCAGGAGACGTCCAGCTATTAAAATATACATCCAGTATTTGTATGTAATTTAAAGTCATTTTTTATGCACTAGAGACAATTGAACATGAACTTCATGCAAAAAAATGGCAAGTTTGGGGACATAGGGGTTAGGGGTGGGTCAAAATAGGACCAAAATTTTCCAAATTTTTATTACAACCCTCCTCCTATTAAAACCCTATTCTGGGGAACCGTGAGGGGTCATAATAGAGAGGTTCTACTGTATAATGATAAGTAATTCTTTTTTTTTATAATTTCTATAGGTAGTCATATTATTTATTACCTTTATTATTTGCAAACTCTACTTTGCCTATACAATTTAACGAAGGATAATATAATATCTATCTTCCTCAACAATTGGGTCAATATATTTCTCAACTCTAATATGAAAATCTGCAAAAACTAAATCTAAATGTTCAGAGTCAGTAGAAAAATTTAACTGCTTAAAATTGAGAAAACTAAATGATTGTAACAGTAGTTGACCTTTTAGTTTATTATAATAATGACAATATTTGAGTATGTAGAGTCTTCCAATTTATGCCAGGGTTATTGAAATCTGCTGTAATTATTATTTTATGAGAATAATTAACTAATTCAGGTTCCAAAGGTAAAATAAGCTTCAACATCTTCCACTGGTAATTGAGGAGGAAGATTATTGCCAATTAAAATTTTATTAACATTACTGCTTATAATTTTCACCCACATAGACTCTATATTTTCACTGAGAAGTTCAAATTTCTGTTTAATATGTGGATAACAGAATTGATTTACGGCTATTAAAACTCCCCCACCTCTGAGGAAGTTAGTAAGTTTCTCATGACAATCTCTATGAAAAATACAGTAATTATCAGGAATATAGCACGAGTCTAAAATGTTACTATTAAACAATGTTTCTGTAAGACAGATGACTGAGTAATTAGCACTGTTTATGTTTTGAAAAAAGTAAGGGATTTAGGTCTCAGCCCTCGCTAACGTTTTGGTAATATAACTCAATGTCCTTAAAGGGCATAGCATTGTGATGACCACACCTCCAACTGCGTGAACATAGTCTTAGGGTGTTATTGTATCAGCTCCTCCTGCCGCCACGTTATCCTTATCTTCGTTTACAGTTAGGGAAGCACTGGCTGTGTTAGAGTTGATCGTTCTGGAGTCTACCGTAAAACGGGCTTATCAAACACCCAGCCGGCCAAAAGACAGTATTGAATATGCGATCAAAGTCTACTACTGAAATATAAAAAGAAGAATAAGAATTATATCTAGTTTTGAGTTTTGCCACATTTAAATTGTAAACTTTAAGTTCATGATTGATATAGGCTACAATGTTGTTTTCCTGTACCTTTGGGGCAAAGCGAGAGACAAAAATTGTCTTCATTCTTGGTTTTGTGATTTCGGAACTTTTTTATGTTCGCGTTATTTCTGCCACCTAACTGAATGAGTTTTCAAGCTGCAGCTGTCTTGAGAGCTTGTTGTTGACGTCTTGGGTCCAGGTCTGCTGACTACGGTAAAACCTTCGTCATCAGTGGCTGGCTGCTTACGTAATTCTTAATGATCTTCATCGTTCATGCTCGCACGTGTTTCCAACCTCACTTTGCCACGTTCGCACGTGTTTCCAACCTCATTTTGCCCTGCTGCACACTACCATTTGTATTATTTGTGGAAATAGAAGCTGTTTCCTTATTATTGCCCACTATTTCACTGTAGGATTTTTTGAAGCGTTTTTTTTATAAGGACACGAAGCCACTCCAGCCACACATTTTATGATCATTTTCTACTTGTGTGTTCTCACACATCACATGTAATAAAGAATTATTTCCTTTTAAGACATTGACTTCTTTTGTAAGTTCATCAGTCTTCAAACATAGAAATTCACCATTGACTGCACAGTAGAATCCATGCTTGCAGCTAACTTAGAAGAGGTTTCTGCTTGACTTGTAGTCTCGTTGTCCATTAACGAAACTCTAAGAGTTACAGTAAATCTTTGGAATTTGTAGAAGAGTATTTAAATATGTTACTCACCTTATTATTACGTTTAGGAGAAAAGACGAAGATGTTGGTCCCATCATTGCACTTACACAGACGTCATCTTCATCTTCCTCAATTGCCTTACCAATACATTGGCAATGAAAACGAGTCCAGCGCAGACCAGCACACTTTGTGAACTTTTGCTTTCCAAAAAATGGTTTACCACATAATAAACATATGTCTGAACTGGGTGGCATGTAAAACCCCTGGAAGTCAACCTGTTCTGGTGATTCTGACACTTTAATTACAGGAAAAGCAGGAGCCGACACCAAACACATCCTACGCGTACGAGTCACAGCCCGGCAATGATAACAACTACAATAATATTTTTTTTACGACAAATTAGTGCGCCTCCCAACAGTTGTGGTACCAATAACAGGGAGGCACATTTAATATAAGATAAGACATAAGAGATTTACAAACACATTATACAAAAATAATGGAAACACAAATAATAAAAAAACATTAAGTACCACAAAATAATTTACAATGGAAATACAATGTTAAACAACTATGAAGAACAAATTACGTTTATCGGTTGTAAATATAATTAATTATTAGTAAATAGAGAGATAAATATGCACTACAAAAAATAAAAAACATGACATAAGCTACAGAAGTGTTTATAAAGTTCTCGGAATGTACATATTTTTCCCTAAAAAGGGGCCATAATTAGAAAAATATTTAATTTTTTGTACCTCTGTTAACCAAGTCTATTTTACAATTTAGAGAAAAAGAAAGTTAGTGATGATCTGTGAGTATTTAACAGTATTTTTAAACCTATTTTGTTTTGAATTGCCAGACACGATAAATAGTTCAGAAATTAATTAATTACAGATAGCGAATATAAGATGGCTCTACAGTCTAATAAAGGCAAAATTATAAATTTACATAGCTCATTATTAAAATTAAAATCATAACTTGTTGGAAATCTATTATATATTACTTTGAATACTTTCTTTTGAATGTTTTCCAATCTATTTGAATTGGTCACTGTGATGTGATTCCAGATTATAGAAAAATATTCTAATTTGGATCTTACTAGAGCATTATAAAGACATCAAAAGGAATCTGGAGATGTAGCGGAATATGTAATAAATCTAATTAAACCTAGGGTATGACAAATGCTATTTCTTAAATAATCTATAATGTACATGAAAATAAAGTTTACTATCTAATATTACATCAAGGTCATGTCTGTGTTCTACTCTATTTACTATGACGCCAGCTAACAGCCAACGGCGCTAGAGACCATGATGGCACTCACCACGCACGTGTCACGTGCCCCGCACATACGCAAAGAGGCCAATAATTTTGAACTTTTGTATAAATGTTATTTTCAGTGTAAAATATGTTCTATTGTCTTTGTAGTGATTAATGTCTTAAAATGTTTACAGTGTTTTTACTAATTTTAAATTGTTTGGTTAAAAAATTCAAAGTGCCCGCGACACCGAGATTAAGAACACAGTATTCCGGTGTGAACGCTGCCATAAAGAGACATTAAAATAATATTGAAATTGATAAGAAAATACTAGAAATGTAAAACAATACCTAATTTAATTTGTGCCATTTTACTATCAATAATTAAATATTTTACTCTGCGTGCATAGCACTTCCGCTTATGTGAACCCCGTAGGCGGTCATGGTAGGTCCGTGCGACATTGTACCTGGACAGTCTGTCGAGGAGAACTGGCGAGGTAAGACACTGTCACGTGCTCACAACTTTTGTTCATTTATTTAGGTTTCCATAGTCAATTTAGTTTACCGGTTAACCTTTGCTTGCGTACGTTTTTGCCAGACATTTTCCCCAGCATTATTCTTACGCTTTATTAATTTATTGTGCCCTTGCTGCATTTTTAACTTAATCTAGACGAAGGAGGAGAAAGATGTTGGAGAGGTCACGCGACCCGCGGAATTTGAATCAGGCACCATCTGCCTATGTTTATGGCATTTCATTGTAACTTCTGCATTATTGCTACACACAATTTTAAGGGCTTTATTTTTATGTATGTATTTGAGGTAATTTTTCGTGTTTAAATATTTAATGGCAACATCATGTATAACCATGTGGCAGACAGATGCCAAGTCTTTGTATATGTTATAATTGCGTTTGAGAGCTTATTTATGTAACATTGCATGTGCAATAATTTATTTCAAGGTTCTATGTCAATTTTATTCAAGGTTCAATGTATTTTTCACGTGAATTGATGCTCTTTGTACTAGACTACACGTCACATTAGTGTATGATTTTACAGCCATCAGGCATGTTACACACCTGTAACCACTACAATCATAAAGGGAATAATTTTCTCAGCAAGAATAACCCTTTGTCTGAATTGTTTGCCATTTCCACACAGAAATATTGCAATTTCATCTTCACCACGTGGTCCGCTACAAACTTTATCCAGCAGGATCCGCGCCATCTAAGCTTGTTTTCACACATGTGTGTGTGTATTGTGAATATTCATCTTGTGTCCCATCTTGTTTCATGTATCACTCAAGAGTTTATGTAATTTTGTAATTAGTGTATGGTGCAATTACTCCCGTCCTAGCCGGCTGTGTATAGGCCATCACCACACTACCCACATGCTGGAGGGCGAGCCCTGACGAGGTTGCATTAGTGATGCCGAGTAATCACACGTGTTAATATGTATAAGGGTTTAATTTGTAATTCACAGTGTCCTGTATGCAGGGAAAAACCATCAGTCCACCCTAGCGGCTGTCGGCCCTCTTCCCTTGGGAAGGCTGTGCTTTCACGCACCTCGGTGAGAGCATCCATTTAGGCGTGCACTAGAGTAATTGCGGACTGGGGAGCACCCAAGCGGAATCTGCTAGTCATGACCAAGATAATCATAATTTCATTGGCACATTGATGTGTATGCATAATAACAATAAAAACAAGTCTACAGTGAGCATAACTCTTTAATTCAGTACTGACAGTGTCCTAGCCACACACATTTTATTAAGTGTTTATTTCCAGTGATGTTAGTATTGCCTACATGTTTGTAAGTACTCACAGGTGAGATGGACACACAGAACCCACAGCATCCCTGAGAACGCCGAGTCTCAATAGTGTGGTGATTAGGAAGCACAGCTGGCGCCCAAATTACCAGTAAGTACTTGTGTCATCGTTCGTCACGTGTCTCACCTGACAGCATCAACTAATATCTTATTAACATCATATTTATGAAATAAAGAATTTGTTTTGCATGAGAAGAAGCAGAATATTTTATTTATATTAAGTTGCATAACATTGTCGGTACACCAGTTATGTATGGCTGTGATATCCAATTGTAAGTTTGTACAATCCTCGTTATCCTTAGTATATTTATACATTTTAAAATCATCGGCGTAAAGAAGTGCAGTTGAGTGACTAATTATGACACCAATATCATTCATAAATACATTAAGGAGTAACGATGGTAGTGTACTCCCTCAGGGGACGCCGGAAGAGACAGCATGAGATGTTGAGTATGAATTTTCTATTTTTACTTACGTTTATCAAAATAATTAGAAAACCAGTTTAAATATGAAGTATCTAACCCAAATTGTTGTCATTTATGTATAATTATTTGATGTTGACATGTGTGAAACATTTTTACAAGGCCAAAATAAATTACAGCTACTTGTTTTCTTGTAGTAATTTTTTAATATATTTCATCTACAAAATTAAATAGGTTTGTAGCAGTTGTATTGCCAGTTTGGAAATCATGTTGAGATTCTGTGATTAAATTTTTTGTAGCAAAGGCAGAATGTTTATGAATCACTTTTTCAAAAATTTTGGAAAAACAGCAAAGTAATGATATAGGTCTATAGTTGTTTACTTTGTGCTTGTTGCCTTTTTTTAATATTGGGACAACAACTACACATTTCCATGTATTTGGATATATGCCAGAGGCTAAACTTTTATAAAATATTGGATTGTGGATGATAATTAATATGTGTTTGTACATAACATTTGGCAAAATGTGTTGCAAAGATGTATGGCAATTGATCGGGATCTCGAATTATATTAACATCGTCAGTTAATATAAGGCGTTCTTTATAACCTTTTTTCATCAATTTAACATAATTTCATAATGTATTTGGGTCACATTTTAGATTATCATTTATTTTGGTTTCCCAGATTTTTTTGCACATTTGATTTTATCTTTAACGGTTTTTCTTAGCTCTGAAAATTGTATATAATTAACATTATTTTTAGTTATTTTTTTAATAAGCTATGATAGCGCTCTTTCTTTTTAATTAAATCAATCAATTCTTGGGTGAACCAGATTGGGTATTTGTTTTACCTCACCTTGGATTTTTGTATATACATATTTATTAAAAGCTGAAGATTACTCGTTAAAAAATTTACCTTTTCATTAATATCTTCCATCTAAAAGACAGAGCTCCAATAAAACTTATTCATAGCTAAATATAAGGAGCGATAATACCCCTTTTGATCATTTCTGTAAGATGTTTGGTTATTTCTTTATATTTTTCGTAGTCTAAAGAAATCTCACAACACAAAGTAGGATGATGTTTATCTTACTCCACCAATTGATCATTAACTTTGTCAAAGAATTGTTAAGGCATGTTTCCGTTAAACAAATTATTGAGTAATTAGTACTGTTTATATTTTATGAAAAATTGAGGGATTTAGTCCTAAGACCCCTTACATTTTGATTTTGATAGTATAATCAGAAATCGCTAACTGGCATCAAATATGACTTCGCACCTCTGATTGCAGGTAGATAACTTAAGACGTTTCTATCACAGCTCCCCCAGCCGCTTCAGAAGGTTGTTTACAATCTGCCTGTGATGGAATAATTTCAGGACTGAAAAGCTGATAAATCTGTAATCTCCCGTAAAATGGACTGATCGAAAACCTGCCGGCCAGAATACTGTATTAAAAGTACAGTCATAATCTGTTTCAGCCACAGCTACATAGAGGAAGAGTATGAGTTGTACCTAGTTTTCAATTTTGCCACCTTTAAGTTTGAAACGCTTTAGTTCTTGGTTAATATATGATACTATGTCACTATCTTGCAGTTCCGGTGCAAAACGGGATACAAATAATGCCTTTATACGGGGGCAAGATGTGTTTGGAACAGTTTTAATATTGACGTTCCGAACGCCCAGCTGTATTGGCTTCTTCGGAGCTGCAGACCCTGTAGCTGACGTGCAGCTTGCCGTGGAAGCTTCTGTGCCGCATCGGCTGACTGGCACGAAACCCTCTTCATCAGCAAATACTGTTGTTGACTCTGATTAATCTGTGCCTTTGCCGTTCGCTCGTATTTCCAACTGAGCTTTGCCTTGATGAAAATTTTCATGATGTCCAACTGCTAAAATAAACTCAATCTTCTTGCCTGCCACTTCACTATAAGACTCTTTGTGTTTCATTTTGAGCGGAGTTAGAAGCTCTTGTTTTCTCCGGAGATACCCCACAGGATGTACAAATGTTTTTATTATTAGATGTTTTAAGGCTTTCGAACATCGCTCTCAATAGGGCATTGTCTATTTTATTACACAGCAATTCAAATATAGTGTGCACATTAATATCAATAGTTTCTGACATTTTCAAAAGTGTTTCTTATTCGGATGACGTCGTGGAGTGGTCGTTACCCAGTGAAATTATCAGTCCAGGTTTTTTTAGTTTTGTCTGTAGATGATGTAGAAGACTGCTATTACTGTTAACTTTTCTTTTCAGCGATAATCCAAACATGTTTGTATCATCTTTATTGATCGAACATCTTGTACACTGTATTCTTCCTAGTTAATCACACCAGTACAGCGGCAGTGTAGGCTTGTCCCACACAATCATTAAACTTTTGCTTGCCAAAAAATTATTCACGCAAATTAAACATAAGTCTGAGCTGGGGGGGATATAGAAACCCCTACAATCTAAAAAAAAAACAGGAGTTTCGGACACTTTACTCACAGTAATTTTCCGAAAAGCTGTAAAATTGCAGGAGCGGATCTGTGACACACCCTCACACCATGAGTGTCACAGCCACAATAATAATAATGATGATGATGATAATTTATTTTATTTAACAAGGCTCAAAGTGCCAACCAACACTACAAAACCTATAAGAGATAAGCACGTAACAAACAACATAGAAATACAATACATTGGACAAAAACAAGACAAAATGCATACAAACAAGACAAACATATTGGACAAAACAAATGCAAAATAAATAGTACAGATTAAAAATGAAAGAAAACTAACAATTAAGCATTAACATATGTGATGTAAATATAGAACATTGATACAACAGAATAGAAGTTATCTTGTATAATGTTTTGATGCCGGCTCTTAGCCGGCAGCAGTCAGACCATGATGGTGCTCACAGCTAGCATAACACGTGGGTAAGCAAGTGCGTGCAGCCCGCCACGACCCCAGAATTTCCCAAAACGGGATAATAGTTTTCAATGCCATATATTCTTATTTTCGGGTCGAAAGTGTTATAAAAGTGTAAAAATTTCTTTTCCTAAAATGTTGTGCAATGTTACTTTCAAATTCAAACAGTGCGCTGCGCCGAAGAACCAGACATTGATATTCACGCGTGAACGCCTTCAAAGAACAGTTATCTATCACCAGTATTTAACAATTTAAATTTATTTTGTGAAAATGTATTAAAAGTATTCATGTGCCTTTTAGTTTTGAATATAATAATTTTACTCGGCGTGCACAGCAATTCCGCTGGTGAGAACCCCGTAGGCAGCCATGGTAGGTCCGTGAGACGCTTGCCTTTGGGCAGTCGTTCGAGGAGAGCCGGCGAGGTAAGACGCAGTCATGTATGCACTTCATATTTTTGCACAGAGTTAGATTTCCATAGTTCACTTTAGTTTACCTGTTAACCTTTACTTCATGTACGTTTTGCCAGACATCCCCAGCATTATGCTTCCGCTTAAATAAATAATATGCAGCCCTTGTGGCTTTTTTAACTTAACACGAGAGGAGGAGGAGGAGGAAAGATGTCGGACAGGCCATGCGGCCCACGCAACTTGTAAATCAGACTCCATCCGCCCATGTTGAGGGCTTTTAAGTGTAATTTCTGTTTAATTGCGATGAGCAATATTAAGGGCAATCTTTGTATGTATGTATTTCAGGGTTTTTCATATAATTGTGATACGGCCACATCGCCACGGCCACGTGGTTCGTTACCGCCAAGTCCGTATCTGTGTCATCCAAGCGTTTAGAGGGCTAATTCTTGTAAAATCTTGTGAGTCTGTAATTGATCTCAGGGTTCTATGTATTGTTTTAATTCAGAGTTCTTGTAATTTTCATGATTGATGCTTTTTATGTATGACCACGCTGTCTTTTAAGATGTTTGCATTTTACCACTATCAGGCGCGCTACAAGCTTTTGTATGCTCGATTACAAAAGGGAATAATTTTCCCAACGCTGCTGTTACTTTATTCTGTAACAATTTACTGATTTTCACGTAAAACTACTGCAATGCCATCTGCAACACGTAGCCCACTACAAACTTCATCCAGCGACATCCATACCATTTAATAGTGTTTTTACACACCTGCGTGTTTATTGAGCCTACTCATGTCATGCCCCATGTTCTGTAAGTGATATTTCGTTGATTTGTACGGCGGTATTATTTCCGTCCTAGCCCACTGTGTATAGACAGTCGCCACACATCACGTGGTTCGGGGACATGTCCCGATGAGTTTGCGTTAGTGACAAGAATAAGCGTGCGTGTATAGTTTCATGTTCATACCTCGTGTCCCGTCTCCGAGTCAAATCTGCAATCCATCACAGTGGCTGTACATCCCTTACCCTGTGGAGATTGTGTTCTCATGCACCATGGGGAAGTCATCCATCTAGGAGTGCGCAAGTTTAGTAACGTACTGGAGGACTCATCCACCGGAGCTAGCTAGTCACGCCCGAGGTTAATCATAAATCCATTTTCGCACGACGACGTGTAACTAAGCATAAATAAAGGAAATTCTACCGGTGTAATTTATATGTCTTCTTGTAGCGTTGCAACCCAGCTAACTCCTGAATACAATGTTTTCATGAATGTTTAGTATTGCAAAGTGCCTTGTAAAGACGCTCGGGTGAGACGGACACACAGAACCCACAGCATCCCCGAGTCTCAAAAGTGCGGTGTATGGGAAACACCGCTGGCGCCCGTCCACCAGTAAGTAAATAGTGTCTTCATTTGTCTTGTGTCCCACCCGACGGCGTCAGATTATAGAGATCCCTAAAGAAATTTTTTTTTGCGAAAAATGGGTCGAAATCAGAAAAGTATTTATTATAAATTTTAATACATCTATTGACGAAGTCCTTTTTGCATTTTAACGAAGAGACAGTAGGAAAGGTCCTATGGGTAAATACAGGTGTTTTTAGAACCACTTTTTTCTGTAAAGGTTGGCAGATTATGAAGGCTAGAAAGGAATTAATTAGGAAGAGAGTACCATTAACATTATGACGTTCATTTAAATTCAAAGTATTAAATCTAGCTAGTTCTGAGTAATAATTAAATTTTACTTGCAAGGGAAATCTGTGAATTAATTTAAATAATTAAATACATTTTTGAATGTTTTCTAGTTAATTGGAATCTGTAAGAGTAATGAAGGTAATTCCAGATAACAGACGAATACTCTAGTCTGGATCTATCTAGAGAGTAATAGAGAACTAACAGGGAATCAGGAGAATTGGCAGAAAAGGTTAGAAATAGGGATGGGAAATGTGATTCTTCGATAGCCCGATACCCATTGATTCCACGATTGAATCAAGAATCGAAAAATAAAGTATATTCTTTAAATTTCCCATTAGTAACACAGTGCCAATAAAACTTATTTTACGACAACACTTGGAAACTACACACTCCCGTGAAGCTATTGCAGGCATACTTTATCAACGGCACAAGTGGAGATTCCCGTGACTAATATGGCCCTGAATGTGACCTTGCCAGGCGGTTACAGCTGTGCCGTGATAAATCGCTATCGCTCTCTCTCCCTCTCGTGTAATGCCCTCGTGCGCACTTCCCGCTTCCCAGATAAACAAACTTGATGCCATATTCCAATTAGTTTCTAATTTAATTTTTCTTAACCTGTGTCTAGCATTTTGTACGGTTTAGTCAAAACAATATAACGTTTAACTGCCTAGCATGCAATGCTGTGTTATTTTGGTGCTACCACAATTTCAAAAGAAAAACTGATACGGTGACGATTTGGTAATTTGTTTGTCAACTTCGGAAGTTAATAAAATGCAAATTACAAAAATAAGTTGTAGATTTCGTAGGCAAACAAGTCACATGACCATTCTGTTAACAAAAAGTACCAATCGGAGCACTGCCTCGTGATAATGGAAAAGGAACGAGCGAGTTATTATACAAAATTAAAATTGATCGTTGTGAAATATGCACGTGATCATGGAAAAATGCAGCTGGCCAACAATTTGGCGTCGACAATAAAAATGTATGGTGTTGGTGCAGGGAAAAAATATGCTGCAAAAATTGCTTAAAAAAGTGCTTTGCGAGGCAAAACTCGTAGATGAACTGGAATAATAGCAGTTTCATCATTTGCGCATCGCTAGAAATAATGGATTTTCTGTCACCACAGAAATGTGTGTGCTCTAAGTCAGAAAAATTGCAGCTAACAAAAACATTCCCATAACAGAATTTGAGGCAGATGTGCCAGTGACTCGATTGCGCAATATGCCGGCGATCAGGGGGCTTATTTGAAGATATTTGTATTGTTTTAATTCGACAAAAATATTCGTGATTACTTGAATTTTCGTTTACTAACAAAAGGAACTATTCTAAGTGCATTCTAGTGTTCATTTAACGTCACTATGTACATTAAGAACTAAAAACAAAAATGAAACCCTTCAGGCCTTCGTTACAGAGTTTTATTATAAAAACTTGGCATGTGTGTGTAACAGATTGTATTTTGGGACTGTGAAAGAAGAAAATCATGATGTAATGTGCCTTCATGCATTATAGGAACATAAAAATATATTTTAGAAAAATCTTTGCTGTGTACAAACAAATACTTTCACTTGAAAATAATTGAGTTAAAATTAATATATTGGTAATCGACAAGAAACACGACAGTGTCTAGTTTGTTGTCCATCACTTATTTTATAATCTTGATATTATAAATATCAGAGGAAACTGCTTGTTCAAATAACTTGCAGCCAAACAGCAAAATGGTCACTGTGAAAAATCTTTGGGCGAGTAACAACCAAAGTTCTGTCTGCTCTCTATTATCAGTGTAAATGTGAGTCTATTTCAACTCAGTGCTAATGAAAATAATGCATATTTATGTGTAATACATCATACGTCCAGCTGAGTTACAAAATAGTACGATATCGTCAGAAAATATGGAACACTGTCGAACGAAATATTCCTTTTTCCTAGAACACAATATGTATTTAATACTAATATTTAAAATCCGCCAAAAGTAAACAAATATTTTACGTGCTTTGATGCTTTGGTTTATTAATGTTTTCAATCTTAATTATTCATAATTTACAAACAGTCACATAAACAGTTTTAAAGTTCATGTGTATAGCATTGCCACCCTGCATTCGCTAACTAAAACCCAAGCATTGCCAAAGTCTCGGGAGGGCTGTAACGAATTATCACTTAGAATATCAAATTTACTTTTTCGAAGATTTTCTTCATTTCGAGAGCTTTCGAAACGAAACTAAGACAAAAAATTAACAAATAACTTAAGAATAAGCCCCCAGGTAACAAAGCCTGTATGCTAACAGATACTTAAAAGCATCACCGGACGCGAATGTGTTAAATATATAACTATAGAAGGAATAATGAAATTTGAAAGTATAGACATCATGGCTGCTAACGGCAGACGTGGACAGATACTCACTTTCCCCATGTGCGAGGATGTTGCACAGCTTCTTGTTACGAGTCTTCACCTGCTGTAACTCCTCTTTCAGCTTCACTATCTCCTCCTCCAGAGCTGCTATCATCTTGTCCTTCTTCTGCAGCGTCTCTTCAAACTGCGCTATCGTTATCACCTCCTCATTGAAACTCTGTCCATACCAACAAAACATTAATCAACCTGCCACTGTAGGCTGTTCACGGTAAACTGAGCACTAGTGAAAGCTCTGCTCGAGATGCAGTACTTGTAAGAAAGTTGCGCAAGTTCCCAATATATTGAAAATTAGCATTACCATGGCCCAGACCACTTTTTAACTTTTTTGCATGGAGGGGGAAGGGGTGGGGAGTGTTAAATAAACCATTTCAGTTTTCAGTAATGTTAAACTCACTTTTTAAATACAATGTTAGAACAAGGAACTACTTTCCCTCTATTTTTACCAACTGTACTGGGTGCATGCTGTCAGTATACCGCGGATGGAGACAGTGACATTTTCCAACTGCTGATTTGAAAGTGCTCATTAACCGTGAACAGTCTATACCTATTTATTACTAGTCTACTCGTACATAATCATATACACTATCTATTTTTGGAAGGAAAAATACAAAAATTTACACTACCACAGCACACAGTTCACCCTCTCCCCCAAGGTAGCAAAGTTTCCTTATGTGCAACTGCTGTTGTCACAACAAAAATTCATTTAAAAAATATGTTCACTAGCAATAAAATGTGTGCGTTGTAATGTTGTTGCACTTACGGTAACTGATATGCCACAATACAGAAAACTAAAAAATCAAAAACTGCAGCTGAGGTAGATTAGAGAGAGTCGGGGGCAATGCTGAAGCAGCCCAGCGAAAGCAACTGCCCCTCCACAGGATCCCGTCACCCCACCTCGTCGACAATGAGAGCAAGGTCGCAAGAATGCCCTGCTGGTTGCTAGGCAACTCATCATGTATGGGGAGGCAACACTATGTGGCCTTGTCGCTCACCCTTAGTGGGATTGGCAGTTAAGAGGACGGCGGCAAGGTACTTCCTTTCCTGCGTGATGGTAAAGCAGTGGTCAACACTTGTACTGCATGATTCCTGCTGCCTGCGTTGCTACGCTTGGCCACTTCTATAATCAAGCATTGTGCTCTGGGTGGTCTGCTTGCGAGCGACAGACGAGTGGGAATGCTGGTAGGGGTATAAGTGGGTGTGACATTAAGGGACCTGACAACTCTAGTAAGGTTGGTCGGCCGGACGAAGGTCGGTGTCTTCTTCGGAGGAGTTGGTGGCAGTGGAGATAATGCACATGGTACATGCCTGCTGAGGTTCAGGTGGGCGCTCGATGAGCTGGTTGCAGACCCTCTCTGGCGTACGGTCTCCTCTTTCTTCCAGGTGTGGACCTGGTTGTCAACTGAACCTCTACTCTTCAGTACCCCAGCCGAGCTAGTCCCGCCCAACCCTATGGTGAGGCATAAGAGAAGGGACAGGGGGTAGACCTGCTAGGTAGATAGTGGGTGGCCAGTGAGAGGGTAGACACAGCCTGATGGAGAGTAGGGCGAGGAGGTTAGGTAAGGTTGGAAGTCTCATCTATTGGCCTTCAGTTCAGTGGCTTGGAGAGCAGAACATCGCTAGCGGACCCAAGTACCAAACTGGAGGTTACAGTAGTAGGGCTAGGGGCGTCCACTCCCAGAGTTCCTTAGCGAGCGAAACGTCGCTAGCGATCCCAAGTACCAAACTGGAGGTTACAGTAGTAGGGCTAGGGGCGTCCACTCCCAGAGTTCCTTAGCGAGTGAAACGTCGCTAGTGGACCCAAGTACCAAACTGGAGGTTACAGTAGTAGGGCTAGGGGCGTCCACTCCCAGAGTTCCTTAGTGAGCGAAACGTCGCTAGCGATCCCAAGTACCAAACTGGAGGTTACAGTAGTAGGGCTGGGGGCGTCCACTCCCAGAGTTCCTTAGCGAGTGAAACATCGCTAGCGGACCCAAGTACCAAACTGGAGGTTACAGTAGTAGGGCTAGGGGCGTCCACTCCCAGAGTTCCTTAGCGAGTGAAACGTCGCTAGCGATCCCAAGTACCAAACTGGAGGTTACAGTAGTAGGGCTAGGGGCGTCCACTCCCAGAGTTCCTTAGCGAGTGAAACGTCGCTAGCGGACCCAAGTACCAAACTGGAGGTTACAGTAGTAGGGCTAGGGGCGTCCACTCCCAGAGTTCCCTAGAGAGCGAAACGTCGCTAGTGGACCCGGAATCTGTCGGAGGAGCAACAACCCAAGAGAACTGCTCTAGTGAGGCCTAGAAAGTAGTGATGGGAACAATCGAGATATTTTGACAATCGTATGAAATTTCGATAGCTCAGTAAAGTTATCATATGATTCATTGGAATGAAACCTCTAGGTAAGATGGCCTACCCAAGTATTATTTCCATGCAATGTGTGGACATATGTCATAGCATAAACATAAGTTACAATTATTTCGCTTACTGTAAATGGGCCGCATAAAATAAGGCATATTTGCTAAGGGAAATTATATAACACATGTCTGTGCTAGCACTTCCGAAAACCAAATGTACTTTGAAAACTAAACCAAGTAATTCGGGTGATTAAAAATTAATTTTTAATTCAATAAACTTTATTTAGCCTCAAAATAATACAAGTAAACAAGATTTAATCTTTAAGTTTTACAAATTTTGTAGAAACCTGCATGGCTTGCTTGCCAACTTAAGTTAATACCAATTTTCTTGGATTACATTTCTCCCACATTTTGTTAGCCCTTCTCGATAGCCATTTCAGTAAAGTTCTTTCATTCATCACTTCTCTTTGTTTACATTCTTCTCACATTTTATTAGTGCTTCTCGAATATACCACTCTCTGTAAAATTATCTTGTTCGCCGCTTCTGTCTGTAAATATTTTTCTCACTATGTGTTAGCACTTATCCAAAGGCATTTCTTTCAGTTCAATTATTTCATTCTTCAATTAATATTTCTATGACAATTCGTTGGTACATTTATAAATAGCCTTTACAGAATTTTTACAACCAATTCTTTAAAGTATACATAAAAAATAAAAAACATTTGAACACATCAACATTAAAGTTAAAATGCTATACTTTTCTGTGCAATAGACAGTTCATTTTTGTATTGTAAAAATTGCATACTGATGTTTCTATCTTTTAAATTCTTACATATTAACTAAATCTGTCTACAAAATAGAAACATCTACTACAGGACCATGATGACCCAAGAAAGGTGCTTTCATTAAATTGAACAACACAAAACATTTTTCTTTGCATTAGTTGTCACAGCAAAACTGTTTTCTATATATGCTTGCCTCATAACATGGCGAACTTTGAGTTTGATCGTCGGCAGGACTGACCCGAATACTCGGATGTGGGAAATGTAACTTTACCATCAGTTGGTGGATTCACTTGGAGTGTTCTTAGTTTCCCGTACTAATGCATTCTCCTACTTCTCTATCTTCAACACTAGTTATCCTCATCAGTTGTAAGCACCGCACAAATCTTTCACAATCACTTGCAAAACAAAATAAACTTTGCTTTCGTCCTTGCGGGCTCCCTGCTGTGGCTATACGTTACCAAGTGATTTTTCTGAGAGAAAGTAAAATTCATTCAAAATAATTGAATGTAAAGAGTAATATAATATTTATAAATGTTTCATTCGATTGAGCCCATCGCTACTACGAAGGCAGGCTTCCTAAGCTGCACTTCGAGACAGTTATGAATAGGAGAGAAAAGGATTGAGGTTTAGCTCGTGGCTATCACTAGAAGAGTCTTACCAGGACTGGTAAGAAAAACAGGGAATGGCAGTAGCACGATGTGGGAGATAGAGAGTGCTGGAAGAGACTACTCAATCAAGTCAGATTAATGCCTGTTTTATTGATTACTCAATCAAACACACATAAACCAACTTGTACCTGACTGAGGGCTGAAGGACCGATCCTAGGTTGCAGTTTGGGAAGTTACCTAGTCCTATTTATGAGTGAGTGAGTGAGAGAGTGAGAGAGAGAGAGAGAGTGAGAGTGTGCGCGTGTGTGTGTGGCGCGACGTGATGCGAAGCGGGTTGCGGCGCAGCAGGTGGCAACAGCTGGGAAAATCATCCCTGGCTTGAAGGCATCCTGTGGTGTGTATGGCGTAATGGCTCTTTTTAAAAAGGGGTCGCGACTGTGGCGAAGCTATGTGACAGAATAACATTGCTTGTGGCATATCAACTGGCAGTGTGAAGTGTGGTGTCAACCAAAGACAGCCGAAACTTATTATCCCTCCATGCCAAATGTTTACAGCTTTATACATATGTTGGAACCAAAGCAATAAATGTTTTATTTGGCAGACATCTGCATTTTGAAGTCCACAATAACATTTCATGACTGCGGCGAATAAATGCTGCCACCAGAATTTCTTTCTTTACAGCCTTCAATAATTACTGGTCTTAATTCAAAACTACGTCATTATATTTGCCTATTAGATGCCATTTGGCGATTACGACAAGTTACGCTGCACTGCATTATTTGGCGACAAAGGTGTGTCCTGTCCCCTGATAAGCCTTCAGGCATAACACTAGGGGATGTTAATAAGCCCTTTGCAATCTAATGAGGTGTCATTAGGACTGTCTAGGACATCGGTTTTGACGCATTACGGTCTTTGGCTGAGATGAGTCGCCGTGGTCAGTTACAGTTTTGTTCGTGTTGCCAGTCACACGAGATAAGCGAGGTCAAAAACTTAAGGGCCGGTGGACCGGCACATGGCCGGTGTAAAGCCTAGGGCATGTGGCCTGCCTACTTGGTACAAAGTCTGGTGTCACTGCCACGGTCCGGTGGATGGCACGGCACACTGCCACAGCTCTGGAGTGACGGCAGGTGGCGGCTACTGCTGGCTCCTGGCTGTGGTGCACTGGTGACTCTGTGGTGGTAGCTGGGGGGTGGGCTGTAGCTGTAGGTGGTCTGGTAGCTCTGAACTAGGGGTTGGCTATTCCATACAGGATGTCCGAGTCCCGGCGGATGGCTGCTACCAGTGGATGATGTGGTTGTCCGGCAGTCTTGATGAGAGCTGGAAATAAGTGTGAGGATAAAGGGTGCGAGGTGAGGCCTCTCTAGCTTGCAGGCGGCAAGAGCCCGTTCCCGTGGTGTTAGGCTGCGAAGTGCAGTTATGACAGGTTTACAACTGTGCTTAGTCTTGGAGTTAGTAGCAGCCGTTCTCACTTTCCACCGAATACCTTTCCTCTAAGTACAGGGCATAAAGGATAGGAACTACTACTGGTCTCGACAAGGTGTAGCACGTGGCAAAGCTCCGAGTGGAGTGTGAGACCAAGGCCGAAGCAGATCAGGCAAGAGTCATACCCGGTGCTCCTTCGTCCCACACAGCTCAGCGCGGTGGACAGAGCATTGCCTGGTCTGGCTGGCCAGCCGCCTTAAGGAGGTCTTTCTAGTGGAGGAGGCTCTACCGTACTATACCCCTGGGGCACAGCACAGGTGGCTGTCTAATGGGTGTGTGCTTGCGAAAATTGTTGGGTGCTCACTGAACCTGAATGAGGCCCCGGTAAATAAGGATACAAACTATATAAAAAAATTAGTTTCCCCTTTTCCATCCCTTCAGTCCCTTTCGTGGTAGCTGTGCCTCTACCAACTTGTTTAATCGGCCAAGTGTGATTGATGGAATGTGGTGCCTGTGGTACCTGATTAAATAAATGCCAACTAGGGCAAAGGTCCTTGACATTGGGAAAATTTAGGTAAATTAACTTTCTTTAAATTAGGCCTAGACCAAGAGGAAAGGTGGGTAAACCACAGAATGAATGGGATCTAATGCTATTCCACGCAGGAAGCCTTGGATCGATATACTCTCAGATACTCCAAGATTACTAGAGTTGGCAGATTCAAAGGGGCCATTATAGACTAAAAACACCTTAAAACTACCGGTCGGCTACAAATTATTCCCTCTTCTGGGGATGACTGGAATACGTGGTAGTTCGTGTGGGTTGATGACTAGGGACGAAATTATCTACAGCACTGACAACACAGCGTTTTGTTGGGCATTGTACCTGGTTAGCTGGGGGAGTAGGTGCACTCCGTCTCACGCTGGCTCACCTGTCACGTGTGGTCTGGGACAGCGGCTGATGTCGGTTGTGGTGAAGTAGCGCAGCGGTTCTGGTTTCGTGGTGCACGTAGGCTAATGTAAGGTCAATGTTCGTAGATTCCCAACAGATTATTTCCTTTTAATATCCAAGCTATGGCCAAATGGGCTTTACCAGGAAGTTTAATTAACAGTCTGAACAAAGGTACTGGCAGTTGAGGTGAATTACCTGCATTAGGCGAGTTGTTACTCTCAGCATTACCTTAGTCTAAGTTTCTCAAAGCTCTTAAAGTTTCTCTTCTAAGTGTTCGCCTACATTGTCTGCTCTGCTAACAATGCTCATCGTAAGGCATTAGATCTATACCAAAATCAACTAGAGGAGAAGCAAGTACCAATAACGTCCCTATTGTGTAAAACCAGGCATCAGTGCTGCCAATCTCAGTTTCCACCGTCCGGCCTTATTCAGACTGGGACTGACAGAGAGACGTAGATTCACCTGAAACCTGGGTGAGGCACCAACACGAATTCGAGTCAGTGGCAGAGGTATTCAGTTTTTCTTCTGACTTTTCCAGACTGGGAAAGAGAATTAAACACCTGGTCTGACTTGTGTTCCTGAAATGGGACGCTTCTGACTATCTATCTGTAAGGTAGGCCTCGCTTTGCCATTCTAAGTAGGTGTGTGTATTTTACCTTATTTGTTCACGTTACTTGATTCACCTTGATTAATTAATAAAAGAATTCACAAAATTTCAAGAGAAATATTGTGTACCAATGAAAGGCAAGACAAACTGAATTATTCTCTTTTTTTCCAGTAAAAAGCAGGACAACAGAAATACAAAAATAAGTTACACTCCATTATCAGCAGGTACGGCGAGCGTGAAGTGTCCTGAAGGGGCCATCGATGACCACTATTAGAGGGGCTGTGTTGGTGCAGTTGCTGTTACCGACAAGTAAAGCAACATGGTTGACGGCATCTTCGGGAGCTGTTGGCGAAGGATCTCCAGAAGGCACAGTTCAGCACGGTGGAAGCAACAAGACGTACTGTGGGAGTAGGTTCCTTCTAGCCTGGTTCAGAGCAGTGAAAGCAGTCAGGCGTACTGATGTCTTTGGGCAGCGTACGGACTTATATTCTCCCTGTCTGTGAGCCCTTTGAAATTGACGTCGATAGTAAAATCTGACTTTGGGGAGGTTGACGTAACACCTGATTGGAAGTGAGGAGCGAACAGTAAACACTGGATGGATGTGTGTGTAATAACGCTCCTTATTGCCACGGCTTATCCTGTAGGCCCATGAGCAACCGTTTGTTCTGTCCTAACCCTGTCTTAGTGAAATGATGGCATGTTCAGCTGAGGTGAAGTTGAGTATGTAGAAGAATCAGAGAATATGTCACGTGTCAGTTTATTCCAAAGACTTATCTATTGAAATACAGTAAATTCATATTTTAACAACACATCCTCTGAATTTTCTGCAAGAAGCCACAGAAAATGAACTTTGCTCGGTAACACCACTTAATGTTTTATGCATTTTTGGTGATAAGGGAAGTCAAATATACACTTCTGGGGTATAATTTTGTGCAAAAGATGAAATAATTTTATATTTACATTAAAAATCATGTTGATTTATGCCAGAGATGATGAAACACAAACTTCATAGAAAAAAACCATCAACTAACAATTTGGATATTTTATGGGTAGAAATTGGCTAGTTTCCATTTTATGAATGTAATGAATAGTGATATAAGAAAATTAGTCTCAAGAACTGTGGCACCTCGTATAATCAGGGCGTTACTGTATATTGTGTGGTTTTGTTGGCGAGAACCATTCAAATGACAGTTAAAGTACAATTTTAATACAATTTTTTTTAAATAGTTGCAAGGGTGGGTTAAAAATCTGTCTAAATTGCAATAATGACCTTTCCTCCAGAACCGCAAAAGGTCATATAATCAAGATCAGACTGTATTTACTTTAAACTCTGGCATTCCTAACAAAAGTAGGCCAGTCATTTGAGCTGCGGTATAGTAATAACTGAAGATATTTTACAGTGTTAAAAGCTATCAAAAAGATAAATGTTTAAGTAGTACTCTCTGTCAGAAATATGGACGGTTCACAGCACAAGTAGACCAAGTCCCTTTTTTTAAATTACTGGTAAAACTCAAAGTGGAATTAATTAAACAGGAATTTAACTGCAATCAGTACTTACATTTATATGCTAAATATAACTAAATGTGTACAAGAAATTACAGAGGGATACCTGGAATACGTTACACTTATACATAATTAATTTAAAACTCACGTTTCTTGTGAAATTAACTTAGTGGACTTGATCTAGTTGTGCACTGAATCCTCCATGTGTCAGTGTTGCGAGTGCCTAATAATACATGCCACAGAAGACATACCTGTCGAGCCTTCCTGTTCTCAATATTCTGCTCATGGTCAAGGGCTTTCTTAGCATCTTCTTTGATTCTGTCAAAAAATTCTGGATCGCGCTCTGTTGCCACTTCTGGGGACGGTAGAGGGACTAGGAAGAGTAAATGAAACCAAGAAAAATTAAATATTGCAAAAGTAACATAAAATCAATCTCCCTTCACATTCAAACTTCATTTTGTGTGTGAGCCATGATACAGTAAAACCCCTCTATTACAACCCCATTTATTACGACCACCTCTCTATTACGACCCAATCCCAAGGACCCGTAAAAAGTTTCGGTCGAAAAGGTCGAAAATTGGAGGCACGTCTAAAAATAGATACAGTAATCCCTCGCCAACCATGGTTTCAGTTATGCACGGATTTGTTTTTGTAGACCTTTTCACCAAAATGCGGTACTAGTTTCTATTATCCATGGTTTTCAGTCTATGGAACACTAACCCTTACTGATGTTAGTGGTTGTGCATTTCTCAAACTACCATCATAGACTTTGACATTTGTTGTCCCAAGAAGTGTGAAGCAATAAATTACTGCCAGAGGCATGATAGAGGGGGGGAGTTGCAGGCAGAGTCAGTAAGGATTCTTTGTCCTAGTCACATGCCACTGCCTCTGCCTTACCCTCCCTGTCTTTTTTTGCTTCCTTTATCCCGACTCTTTTGCTGTAAAAACAGCAGCATATTACAGACTAGTTTCTTGATCAGTGTATGTGTGATAACTTCAAATTTAATTCAATGCCCTTTTTTTTAATGATTGTTTTTAAGTTTATGTACGCCCAAGTATACGTAATATGCTAATTTCTTTTATGGTGAGCAATTGGTTTTTTTCTTGTGAAGTCAATTTTATGTGTAAAGAGAATAAAGATAAATGTGTGCAAATAAAATGTGTTCTTATGTTACCGGTACCATATTATGGTGAGTGAGGCCATGTGCATGTGTAGGCAACATCAAAAGATTTTTGATGAAAAATTTGGGATAGTTAATATTTCAAGTAGACTGCCCTAAATATTTATATCCCCGTAAACATTGCTGGGCCTCATCGTGCCAGTGCAGAGGCCAACACGCCACCTACATTTCGTATAAATTAAACACATTGATGTAAATTGCATCTATCAGCATGTTTTCCCCACACCGGGCTGCTGTTATGAAGTGAACCGGCCCTGCAACGACAGCAGTGGTGGCGGGGGGGCAGCCATCGCCCGCCAGCTGCCCAGCCTGAGGATCTAGGGCCGAGCTTCAGCAGCAAACCACCACGCCCACGCTCGGCCACACTGCAGAGGATCTAGGTGCTCGCCCAGCTACGTACATGCGGCAGCCAGCAATGTATTCACTGGCAGCTCCAGCACGTGAGTGATTTATATGTATCTTCATATCTATTCAATAAATAAAATGCTGTGTTTTGCTTCAAACATAAGGCATCTCCAATAGTGTTTAGTTACTGTTTTGTACGTAATACATCAGATTTTCTATTACTGAAACGCTAAATAGTTGGCCGACTTATCCTATACCCCTTTTCCCCATAAAAGCTTGTATTCTTCTACCGCGGATTTTTCAACAGTGGTGTTTTTAAAAAATGATTCCCTGCGGTTGGCGAGGGATTACTGTACCTCCCCTTCTCAGCTGTCAGCGCCAGCCAATGCTCACCCCCTTCCCCTCATTCATTGGAATGTTTTCCGTGGGCATGCGGCAGTCATCTGTTTTGTCATTGTTATCTCTCGCTTGTTCGTGGATTCGGTACTCTATCTCTTTGTTTATCTTATTACGAATTAGATTTGTGCACGGTTTTTGGATTTCTTTTGGTTTTTATTACTGTTTGTTGACGACCCACACATTTATTTTGGATTTTGATTTGGTTACGTTTTTGGCTTGATTTTATGAACGATTGTTAACGACCGACGCATTTATTTTGGATTTAGATTTGGTTACGTTTTTGAATTGATTTTATGGACATTTGTTAATAACCGACGCCATTTTTTTTATCTTATACAGATTGTCGACTTCCAAAAAATGAGTGGAAAGCAAGCCAGCTTGTTGCTCATGAAAAAGTACGAAATTATCAAGTGGACGAACAAAAGACTCAGAAGGCTATTTGTGTTACAAACTCTTGAAATATTCTGAACTTATTTACGCAATGTATAATTTAGGTTAATCAGCACTTCATAGTTCATACAGTATTATTTATGATGAAACATTTCACAATATTTGAGAATTTTAAAAACATTTTGCATCATACTGTACGGGAAAGTAATCACGTTTGAAAGTCCTTGTATTTTATTGTTGTTACAATTTGCATATCTATTCACATGCCTCAAGCCAATACAAACATTGCCACGCAAGTTCATTTAATGTCACAAGTGTTTGCTGTCTTTACCCAGTAATAAAATGCAACATGTAATCACCGTACAGAAATGTTTATAATCTTTGCCGTATACTTCCACATAGGCCTAAATGGACATGTTTGTCATCCGCCAGAAAATAAAATGTATTAATATGGCAGTTGACGTGTGAGTGTTCTGTTGCCAAGCAGAAGCAAAGTCGAGTCACGACCACGAGTGCCGACCAAGCGGTATTGATCGCTCACGTAGACTGGAAGGGATAGCCAGCTAACCGCCCTCCTCCCCTCTACAACATCTGGCCAGGCCAAAGCAAGAGCACGGTGCACACACACGTATTGCGCACCGCCACCTAAACATTTTGATCGCTACGAGCCTCATAGCAATGTATGATTCACAAGACCTGTGTAATAGATCTTTAATAATAACTTTATATTTTAATAATACACAGTCTAATCTTTTCGTACACTTTCAATGGCCATGTCATACTGTGTTTAGGACTTCTTTTTTACGACAAGGGGTGGTCCATATGCCTTTCTTGGGTATCAAAATAATCAGGATATGTCCAGCTATTAAAATACACATACATATTTACATTTAATTTAAAAAGTGGTTTTTTTTTGCGCTAGAGACGATTGAACATGAACTTCATGCAAAAAATGGCAAGTTTTGGGGCATAGGGGTTAGAGGTGTGTCAAAATCAGTCCCAAATTTTTTACGACCCCCCTCCCTCTATTATCTGGAACCGTGAGGGGTCATAATACAGATGTTCTACTGTATTTGAATCACAGTGATACCAATTCTTTCTTGAAGGGGAAATTTAGAATTCCTTACAACCTGACTCAACCTGCTAATAGTGCTTGAGAACATGGATCAAAGACACAGTTGTATGTACTACTAAGGTTAAGGAGGTCAGAATACAATATTTGTTGATCCCATAGCTGGGAATAAAACATGTCAATAATAATTAATATACAGTACACAATAATACAAATAAATGGTATATGAAATATCTTAGAATTAAAAATGTATCAGTTATGATTGCCAGTAGGCCGCTATGCTACCAAAAATAAATGAAAGGATAGGAATTGAAGTACTCACAGTGTACCTAGTACTTATCGATGGGCACACACACACACAAAGAAAGAAGACACATTTTCCACGCTGTTGCACAATCGCAACGTTTCGCTGACTATGCCAGCTTCACCAGGCGGCGAGTTGTAGGACACTGCAGTAAGGTGGAACAGTGCTGTTACTAGTAAACCTAGCGGCCGGGTGGTGAACTAGGGCAGGGTGGGAAATTTGTAAAATTGCAGGTACAGTTAATGAGTATTGTTAGGGGCTGTGATTATCTTATGTTGAGACCTGGTGGCTGTCTGGATTTTGTTATAAATTGGTGAGCTACTTCCCAGCGTCTGAGTTCTGAGCTATTGCTTGAAGGTGGTAGGGCTCTCGCAACTCTGGTACTGTAGCAGGAATCAAAATCTTTGTTGTGTGATGCTGTATGTGCTGCAACTGGTTTGTCCTGTATGGTATTGATGTGACCAGCTATGGATTGTTTGGTATGTGCTCTGTGGCCATTCATTCTTTGCCTGAGTGTGTTGGTGGTGAGGCCAATGTATTCTGCATTACAGTTTAGGTACTGTAGCTGATAAATCAGATTTTGTGTTGCACACTTGTAATTGTTTTGGATGTTGAGGGTTGGTGGATAGCACAGGTGCCACAGCGTGAGCTATTGAAGAGGTGGGATCCTTCGGGGGTGATAGTTTGGTTGGCATTTGTGGTGGGCTGCAGCTGTGGACGAACCCGTTTGTTGCGGAGGTTAGGCGACCTTTTGAAGATCAATCTGGACGGTTTGGAGAGCAGGTCTTATGTTTGTGGTGAGGATGCCAGAATTTTGTATCCAGAGTGGAGAATGATTCTGAGATTACTTGCGTCTCCATGATATGGGACCATTCGAGGCATTGAGTTGTTGACCTTGGTTTGTGTTCTGGTATTTGAGATGGCTTGCTGAATCTGTTTGTGGACGAGGTGCCTGGGGTAGCCCATGTCGAGGAATGCTCTGGCTATTTGTTCACACTGTTTGTTGAGATCACTGTTGGTGGAGCAGATATGTTTGGCCCTTGCGGCGAGACTGTAGGGTGGAGACTTTTGTCATGATAAGGGTAGTAGCTGTCGAAATGTAAGGACTGGAGGTGGTTGTTGGGTTTGGTGTGCACAGCAGTTTGAATTGTGCTATTGTGGAGATTGAGTTCAACATCCATGAATATAGTGTGTGTTTTAGAGTATGGCCAGGTGAACTTGAGTGAACTGGGTGCGTTTATATTGTTTAGAAAGTAAATTATTATGTTGTCGATGAAACGCATCCAGCAGTGTGGTTGGGTTGGTTAGTGACTTAGGAAATTTTCTTCTAACCTGCCCATAAACAGATTGGCATAGGATGGGGCCACATGTGTACCCATTGCTGTGCCTTTGACCTGAAGGTAGTGCGAGTCTTGAAATCTGAAGTAGTTGAGTTCAAATACGAATGCTGTAGAAGATTTGCTGTGTGGTGGTCTTTGCTTGCGGTAATATTCTATGGCCGACAGTCCAGATGAGTGGGGGATGGTGGTATAGAGAGACGTAATATCTATGGTGGCCATGTATGCATCTTGGGGAAAGGGGCCCAGGTGTCTCAAGCATTCAATGAAGTGGCCAGTTATGAACACAATTGTGAAATGTTTACAGTTCGGTACATGTTTAGGAAACGCACAAACTCGGGCCCATGATTCGTGATGGGAAAAGAGGAAGATTGATACAGGACACCCATGATCCATCTCAAATAATAAGGGCTGTAGAAGCCATTAAAGGCGGAAGGCGACAAGCACATTACGTGGGATATTATGCAAAGTACTTGAGTTACAGGAACACACCTACACCTGGTGGTGAACACATGTTGGTGGTATGATGCACAATGTTACACATCACAGCCAGTTGCCTTTTCCTTCTGAGCAATGTAGTTTCCTGCCCTGTCTGCTCAAGCAGCCACTAGGTACTGCAGATGTAAACATGGACAAGTACACAAATTCTAAAATGACTGACATGGTCTTGGTGTATGGTGAAGTGAGAAGCAACAGCACAGCAGTTGCACCTGTTTACAGCCAAAGATACCCTGCACAATGTCAGCTGAACCATCAGACATTCGCACACCTTGCACAGCGACTACGGGAAACAGGCACATTTGAGCATCAACGTGGACCTGGTCAAACCCAAGCTAGAGAGGAAGATGTGGAGATTTTCATACGCAAAAAGGTACAAATGTACAAGCATATCTACCCCAAAGAGAGCTGTGTAAGAAACATTATGCACATGCTGCTCCCACACTAAGGAATTTACTCCGCAGTTTGCAGAGGCAGTCTTAGAGAATGTAGCGGACAACGCTGCGACGAGCATCCGTGCAATGGCGCGGAGAATGGAACAGTACGGTGTGTCCTCCATGAACAGCTGCTGCGACCATACCATGTGCATAAGGTACAAGCAATGGGGCCAACAGATTATGCTCTTGGCTAGAATTTTGCCGGTGGTTCATGCAGCAGTGTGAAATTTATCATGATTTCCCAGCGATTGTAATGTTTACAGCTGAAGACAGTTTCCAGCAGGAAGGGTTTTGCAACAGTAGAAATGTCCATGTGTGGGATGACTCCAACCTACATGCAACTGTAACAAGACGCTACCAGCACCGCTTTGCCACCAACATATGGGCCGGCACAGTGGGGGACATTGTTATTGGCTCATACTCACTTCCAAATCGTATGTCAGGAATTCAATATTATGATTTCTTGCAGTTCATATTACCACAGTTATGGGAGGATATTCCACTCGCATGACGAGATATGACATTGGTTGGCCGGCACATTACGCACACTCATTACACGCCTCCAAGTCAACTGCTCCACTTCTACAAAGTCCGATCATAGGATTCTCTCTCTTTCATCATGCCCTTTAACCGTAGTGGTGTTCATAAGAGGGCGAAATGAGTAAAGGCTGCCTTTAATTATCCACGGAAGCTTTACCACCTCCCAGCCATGTTCGCATATCTCAGTCCACGAGAATAGGCAGGCCAACTTTGCAAGCTGTTAATACCAGTTCCGCCAGCCTAGGAACCATCTATGTTTGAACCACCGACCAGAACCGCTAAGGGTTACCATCCAATTGTAGATCCCTACCTCAGCAATCAGGACATCGATCTACGTCTTGTCCCCCTCCAGACACCAGGAGAACCAAGAACAATAGTAGTTACAGAAACCTGCAACACCAGGCCAACCAGCACACCCATATCAGGGGCAGTCCCTTGTGTACCCCCAGTCGAGCTTCAGCCAGCACTTCCGCAACTGCAGATTGTACGTCGCCCAGGTTTACCCGAACAAGTGGCCCGCCGAGGCGGAAAGTAGTGCTCGCAGAACCTGACTTTGTTCCTTGTAGGAAACAGACTCGTCCAGTATCGTACACTGGCCGACCTCCTATTCCATGCAGAGACAAGGAACAACTGCTGTTAGGGTGCATATAGTCTAGCACCCACCAAAGTAGATATGGTCAGGTGACGTGACAACTGCCCAAGTTCGTCACGCATCCAGGATGTTTCTTTAAACTGAATAAATTCTGTTATATTTATACATATTTAGTTTTTGTCTGTTTATTGTAAACCTTGCTTTCATATTATTTTAGGTATTTAAGGTTGACGCATGCCACAATGCTGCACAGTGCATTTGAGAGCTATATGGGCGACTTCGCCCCATCATCGAGCAGGCATGAGCTAGGGACCAGTCAAGAACAGTAGCAAACTACATTTCAGGTGCCAACTGAAGGACTCCACGCGTTGGACAGCTTCAGACACGGAATTAATTAACGCGTTAATTTATGAATGGTACTGCCCACCTAGAATCCCACATGTCAGCTGCCACCCCTTTTAATAAATATTATTATATTTGATCAATCACTACCCTGAGATTATATGAGAAGGAAGTTCCAGCGACACCACAGGAACACAGCACCTCTGCTGCCCTGTGACGTGACAGCCGTCAGCCTCGGGCCGAGATGGTAAAATTTGTCGTCGCCTTGCGGCAGGGAGATAAGTAATGAGTGGGGCCGCCGCAACCCTGATAAACCAACCCCTGTGATGAAAGGCTATGCTACTCCACACCCCCGGAAGATCGCTGATCCAAGGGATTTTCGACTATATAAGGAGGCACGAGCACGCCTCTAGCCAGAGATGCTGGGTTCGCCGGCCGCATAGGTCAGGAAGCACTTCCTGGTCTACAAAGACCATCTCTCCTCTCCTGCAGCCTGCAAACGGCTCCAACCGCTCCTGCAACTTGAAAAGGCTTAAACAGCTTGAAAAGGCTTCAACCTCCAGCAGCTTGAAGAAGGCTCATCCTGCTCCTGAAGACTCCAGAGGTAACACGACGTCCCATACTATGCAACCCTCTTACCCTAGTCAGATTCATTGACTCTGCAGTAGCAGATCGCCACAACGCTTTCCCTTCTGCACAAATCCCCTTTTCAAAGAGACTCTGTAAAGAGCGTAACTTAGCAGATTGTTTGAGACCAAGCTAATTTTACATTACCATGCTCACCTTCACCTGATTTAATTATGTAGCTTAATTATTATTTTTAGCTAGCTTATAATCCAACCGGGATTTCCCAGTTTCCAATAACCATAATAAATATTATGTACCTCAAAATTGTTGACTGCCGTAAAATTAACATTAGTTCCTTGCTCACTTAATTTATCATTGGTGTCAGTGAAACTTATTGTCTAGTGCAATAGAAAAACCCAGCTGAGGATTAGTCACCCGGTGTTCCATTGTCTTCCCTCGGTGGCGTCCTCATACCAGACTGCATATCTATACGTCAGTGCCTTGGGTGTGACTGAATAAGACACATCCCCAGAACTGCACAATTGCGGAAGGATCAGAAGGCTTGTCAAATGCACAAGAAAGGTGGAATCCTGTGCCGTAACCAGCGTAGAAAACGTCGTACCTTACAAAGATTAATTAATTCCAAAGTAGACGTGGAAGTTACAAGTGGGGTCACACTCCCATCTGCAGAACCCAATTTTATACCCAGGCCTATTCTACCATTCATCACTCTCGACCACGAGTCGGAATTAGATGCCCTATTTAGGTGCTTGTTGGCCGGAACCGGAACAGGAATTTACACGTCCCCTCCAGCTGGAGACTCCATCGCCTGCAGTAGCAGTAACCTCGCCTAAAGTAGCGCAGAGAACGGACATTCAGAAAACGTGCACTATACAATTGGCTTTGGGGAAGATTATCCAGGTTCGACTTCCGCCGAAGGTCGTCCCAAGGTCTCGTACAGTTTCTTCCCCGTAAACTATATTCCTGTCCGTCAGCCTATGCGACTAATGAGGATAACACCAATCCCTCCGGCAAGATCATCCACCCTTATCATCACCATCAACCCCCTGAGACTGGGTGGGAGGTAGCAATGGCCAGTGCTCATGTTGTATCCTCCCACAACTCACCGGCATTGGTGACTTCCTGTGCGGAGCCCAGGTTGTTGAACTGCTCCAGAGACATAGCCTGGGGCTTGTTGGACTTTTTGCCTTTCTTACTGCCACCTGACTTCTTCTCCTCCTCCGTGTCCCGTTTCACCTGGTCGTACACGTCTTTCTTCTCCTCATAGTCCAGCTTCGACAGCAAGATGGCCTGTTCCAGCTCCTGCTCGAAGTTTCCATCCACAAACTACAACACATTATGTCTTATGGTTCGAAGCTCCTGGCTGAAACAAACGACTTTTCACTACAGCTAAACAACTCTGCACACATCAATTGAAAAGATGGTTGAAGTGGATAAAAACACATAATGAAACCCACTCATAAACAAACCCAAAACAATATGTGTATCTATAACATATGAATGTGTATGTATAAGCATGCAATCATGCATGCACATGTATGTGTAGATAAACATGTAAGACCTCAAATGCCTGCATGCACACATAAAGATTAATTTCATTACTCCACGTTACCATATTAACCACAATATGGGACATGCAAAATAAATTAATCCCTACATATTTACTTTGGTCTCCAGGAAAAATTAATTTAACCACAAATTATTTGGCTAATGCACAGGTTGTTGACTTTGCTAAGTGGCTTGTCCTATAATGAAACAAATGTCTACTCTGAAAACACTGGCCATCACATGCTACTACTCAAGCAATAACACTGACCTCAAAATGTATTGAGAACCTCACATTTGTTAAAGGTAAATATCAAAATAAAATTAAAGTCATATTATTGGTCACTACGTTAAATCTGATATTATGTGACAAAAATTTGCAACCAAAATACACCCCGATTATATCTAAAAAAAATCCAAACCAATTATTTTGAATGAAGACAGCTGTTTCTGGGTGCCAATTGGAAAACATAACAGACTAACAACCAAATCAGTCTCCAGTAACATGAATGATTCACAGAACATGCCTAAGTTTCTTCTTCCCACAAAATGCAAGCCAAAAGAGTGCAACAGTGCAAGTAAATATTTGTGAAGTACTTGTCTAGAATAGCTGCTTTGGTAAAGAAGACGTTGTAGACTAATAAAATTAATTTATTTGCATTGTGCATGGCTTGCCTGTTAGATGTTTACAGGTGCTTGAAGATTAATTAACTAAAACTTAAAAAAAATAATAGTTAAAATATGAGGAGCTTGGTCGCTTTGTTTACATTGCGCCATGTTAAATGTGATTTTAGATGCACCATTTTCATGGTACATGTAACATAATTTGGCCTTGTGTACATGAAGAGGTAGTAATGGTATACAAATGTACCATACTTTTGTTCCAGTATACCATTATTTTGAATATCCTGTAGTATGTCAGCACCAGCAATTTATCAAATGTTTACGTCACAGATTGTAGAAAGTGTTTCTGAACAATGTCTAAGGTTTGCAAAAGAGTGCTTAAAAGCACGTTTTATTGCAATTAATTCTTTTATATGTGTTAAATCAAATAATTGTGCAAAAATACGAGTGTTTCTGTGCTAATATATGCATAGGAAATGTGATCATATCTGTGCGGTGATTTGAGTGTATATAGTGTTGTCAAATTGAATCTATGTTGTTTGAATGGCTATTTATTTTGTAAGTATGTAACCAAATTAAATCTAACTTCGCGATAGTGGGGAGGGTTATGAAGATAAGAAAATTGCAGGGTAAAACTAGTGAAAATATGTACATAATCGTAATATTTAATCACAAATATACGTTAAACTGCAAAAATACCTAACCAAACAATATATAAATTGGCACTATTACCAATAGAAGTTACAAATGCAATACTGGATAGGGCTACGAACATCAAGGAAATTACTGGGTAAAATGGTACAAAAATATGTACATTTTCTTAATAAAAGTTTACGCCGCAACTGCCTTCCAATTCATAGCCCTCCCCACTATGGTATTTGTAACTTGTATTGGTAATATTGTGAGTTTCTGTATTGTTTGGTTATATCTTTTTGCAATTATGTGTGTTTTCGTGATAAAATATTACGATATCATCACAAAAATACGTTAAATTACAAAACGACCTAACCAAACAATATCTAAATTCACAATTGTACCAATACACAAACGCACACAAATGTTACTGTGATAATATATGATATTCACGTGTAGCCACTGCGCAACGACAAATACTGTTCAAGTGTAGCCAAACATGACACACTGAGCCAGAGTCCACAATGCCAGCAAGCGAGTAAATTCCCAAAACAGTGATTCAACCTCACTGGCTTACTGCTTTAGGTAATGACCGCAAGGCGCTCACACATCAGCAAAGCTTGGAGTTTCCCCAGAAATTAATTTCAATCATAGCCCCCCCAGCACTGAAAAAAAAAGTGTGTGTATTGGTAATATTGTGAATTGAGGAATTGTTTGGTTAGGTTGTTTTGCAATTTAATATATTTTCATGATATTCCTTTGATGCATGCCAACATACTGTGCAGCATTCTCTACGGGCGACTTCGTACCATCTGCGAGTGACCCTTCACTCAGGACAAGTCATAACAGTGGCGAACTACACAAACGTATCGAGCACGGAGATTCCACTAGAATGGACAGCGGACATATAATTGTAATGAAGCTAAGTAATTACAATAAACCCTGCCCGCCCAGTTACCTACATGTAAACGCCACCCCGACGAATAGAAAATTTAATTTTGAACATCCACAACTCTTCATGGTAGCGCGGAAGAAGTTACAATCAACCCCCGAGATGGCAGTACCCCGTGGCCTTGATGTCATGGCCAGCCAGCCTCAGGCCAAGGTGTTTATATTCGTCGCCGCCTCCAAGCAGGGAGATAGAAATGTTCCACGCTTCAGCGCTCTGATAAACCAACCCCTGCATTGGAAGGTTATGTTACCCCTCGCACCGTAAAGAACTGCTGATCTCCAGAAAAGAAGTATACTGTAAATAGATGTCCAGCACCGTGGTTCAGCGAGAGACGCCATGCTCGCCGGCCAAATAGGATCGCGAGCCCAACCCAGTCTGCAAAGACTCTCCTCCCTAAGGCTCCAACTCCATCCACTCCAGCCAGCAGCTTGGGAAGGCGGCCAGCACTCTATCTCCTGCAACTTGGGTAAAGCTCATTCACACCAGTCACTACTCACCAAACTGCGAACTCCTACCACATGTACCCACTACCCTCACCTTTCCTGTGACTCCCGCGGTAGCAGGTCGGTACGTAATTAACATTCCCTGGAGACTCCCCTTAACTTCATCATACGCTGTAAATTGCGTACGTAGATGTTTTGCTATTCCTGTTTCCAGGCTTGCCTTCGCCTATAGAGAGTTATTTTGGGTCAGTATTTTAATTATATATTTTATACTTTTGTATCGGGGACGTCCTCAATATTACTATTGTTACACATAATAAAACTTACGCAAGTCGTACTTTGTGTGTGTCACCTATATCACTAGTAGAATAGTTTCCTTGGTCCAATTTAAAGTTCAATGCATCACACCCACGGTAGATTTGGTAGCCACCAGAGGCGACGGAGAGGACGCACCTTAAATAGAGTTGACCAAGTTGATACCTGCGCCATTCATGCAGTTTGAGGGTATATTTGTGTAATATCATGTGGCCATCATTTTATTCAGGGTTCAATGTCAATTTTGATCAGGGTTCAATGTATTTTTCGTATAATTGATGATTTGTATGTCTGACCACGCAGTCATTTTTCATGTCTGATTTTCTTGCCATCCGATATGCTAGAGGCTCAAAACCGATTCAATCTGCAAGGGAATAATTTTCCCAACCAGAATAATATTTTGTCTGAACAGAATCTGCCGTCTTTGCGGAGAAATGCAGCATTTTCACCTGCACCACGTGCTCCGCTGCAACACCTATCCAGTGACATCCGCACCATCTAATACTGATTCACGAGCCTGTGTGTTTATTGTGACCACTCATGGCGTGCCCCATCATTTTCCAAGGGCATTTATGCGATTGTATGTAATTTTGTACAGTGACAGTATTTCCGTCCTAGCTGGCTATGTGTATAGGCAATCACCTCACTAACCACGTGTGGCAAGACGAGCCCCGACGAGTCCGCGTTAGTGATGCCAAATAATCACACATATTTATGTGACTTGTTCATTTTTGTCTCATTTCATTATTCTCTGCACCCTATATTCAGGGAATTGTTAGTCCACCCTAGCGACTGGCGACCCCTTTCCCTTGTGAAGATTGTATTTTCAAACACCACAGAGATGTCATCCACTTAGGAAGTACGCTAGAGTAATTGCGAGCTGGGGAGCACCCAGTTGGCTAGACACGACCAAGAGTAATTTACAATTAAAAATTCTGGCACGTTTTCTTTGTACGAGTGGTAATAATAAAAGTAAGTAGTACAGTGCAACAAACGTTTCTCTTTTTGTAATGACAGCTACCTCTTCCATCGTTTTCTAAAAGTTTAGTAACGATGTTTATTAATGCAAAGTGTATAGTAAGTACGCTCGAGTGAGGCGGACACACAGAAACCACAGCATCCCTGAGAAACCTGAATCTCAACAGTGCAGTGACTGGGAAATATCACTGGTGCCCTCATCAGTAAGTAATTTGTGTCATCGTTCGTCTTGTGTTTCACACGATGGCGTCAAGCACTAAATTATTAAATATTAGCGTCATCAAGAGTCTCAGAGGATGAGTTGCAGCAGCGGACATTTAAGGTCATATGGCACTTATAACTTCAAGTGATATTTGCGCTTGTTTCAGTTTGGTAATGAGTATGAAAATTGTCTCTATAGGAATTACTAACTCTTAGCCACCAAGAATCACATAAATTTCAGAGTTTATTCTGTTAATTTTCACCAAGATCTTATCTAGTGGTCTGGTATTTTCTATATACTTTCAATGGCTAGTCTAGGATACAAATTTTATATAATTATAAATTCTGGAAACTTTTATTCAATGATAAACTGAAAGAAACAGCAAAAGTTAATTTTTTCCTTTTTCTGTGAGCGCCTTATTACTAAGGATATTGAGTATCACAAATTTTTCATTTAGCTCTGTCTAATGTTTGGATTCATGCTTCTCACAAATTTTAATTATCTTTTATCTGAAGGAAAACATGGAGGAGTTACGGTAAATTCTAATTTCCCAAAATTGAGAATGATTGCATTTCTTGTCTAATATGCGTCTTTTCTACTGGACTGAAGTTAAGCTCTCTCGCATGACTCATCACTGCCTGCCATCCTGCAATCGCCAGAAGAACCGCCTAAGTGTGACAGTGTGCAGACTAGGCGACTACAGGATGCCCTGGAAGTGTTCAGTTTTCAATTATCGCTGATGTTATTCAAAACACCAATACAGCTGCTACAAATGTTTTAAAGACATTAAAATTAAAGTTCTACAACATAATTATAATTATTGTAGAGCACTATAACATGTAGGTGATTAATTATAAGCAATTTCATGACTTAGAAGTATGAATTTCAACGCAACTTAACATTTCTGAATTTTTTTTTTCAGTATAGCTGTTACATAAAAATTATAATCAAAGAAGCTACATCATATTTATAATTATTTTATAGTGCTATATCCCATAGGGAAATAATTATAAGCTTTTAAATGACTCAGAAGCATGAATTTTGAGGCGACTTCCCAATTCGGAAATTTTTTTTTCGAAAATGGGCACATATTGCAAATATAGCTGGTACATAAACATTATGATCAAAGAATCTATATCATAATTATAATTATTTCATACCAATATATCCTGTAGGGAAATAATTATAAGCCTCTAAATGACTTAGAAGCATGAATTTTGAATCGAATTCCCATATCTGATTTTTTTTTTTTCGAAAATGAGCACACCTTGCAATATAGCTGTTACATAAACATTATAATCAAAGAATCTACATCATAATTATTTCGTACCGCTATACCCCGTATGAAAATAATCAATACTACTAAATAAATTATAAGTGTCTGTGATTTTAGAATTTTTAATTTTCAATTATTTTTTCATATAGAATAATTGATAACTAAGCCATATCTAATGTTAATTTTTTTTGTGTCTGTCTGTCCAAATGGATTTAACTAAAAAACCACTGAACGTATTGACATCAAATTTACAGTCTATAGATAATAACACGGCAGCCAACTTGGTCTTTGTTTCATCGAGATATCTCACATGGTTCCAGAAAAAATGATGATCAGGGATGTAAATAGGTACTGGATTAAGCTTTTCTTAGGATTGATTACCGCATTAAAAAAAGCATTGTTAAAAAAAAATTATCACTTCTATTTTATTTTTTGTCTATGGACCATAAACCTTTCCTTCCAAAAAGCCTTAGAGGGCCAGTGGCTACCGTTATTCCAACTGGGGCCAGTGACCCAGTGGATAGATATATATCACGTGGGGCCGCAGTATCTCAGTGGCTAGAGAACCCAATAAGGGTGCCGCAGAAGCTCAAGGGCTAGAGAACCCAATAGTGAGGCTGCAGCTGGTGAGGAGCTAGAGAACCCAATAAAAAAGTGGCTAGATCAATTCAAAGTCCTAAATATCATGCTAACATAAAACATGTGTGAAGCGATGGCAGGGTGCAATTTGACAACTCCATTAAACATGAAAGAAGAAATATTAGTATTTTAAACATAAAACCTTAATGAAACTATGGTGGGCTTTATTTTAATAACTTTACAAAAATATCATGCGAACGAAGTTGCACGGGTCAGTTAGTTATTAATAAAGTGTGTGTCTTCTCTAGGAATTTCAGTGTTAAGTGTAGATGTTTGAACAAGTAAAAGAATTTTCATGAATGAATTATAATATAATGGCGTGAACAAATGTTAAAATAATGATGCCTTTTCAAGTGTTCTTTAAAGGTAAAATATGTGGAAAATGTTACTAATTACATTCTGCAATACTTGTCGTTGGAACTGTAGTGTCTTCTCCATAGAGAAAGCTAGTGTCACGTACGAAACATTTCTCGTACACTCATGTATTTATTTCTGCACAAACTTTAACTTCGCACTAACAAACCTCAAATCCTTAATGAAGAAAAATGAATCAGTTTTCTTACGCAGAACCCATTACGTAGAATATTTACCCAGCAGGGTCCAGCGACAGAACTTTAAAGATACCTCAGAATCCTTCTTCTTCCACTGGTCCCACTGCTCCTGGCTAGCCGCTTGCTTCTTCTTTGGACCATCGCTCTTCCCACCCGCAGAGGGTTTACCCTTCACCTTGGCCGACTGCTGGCTCCCCTGGGGGGCACAAAACACAACACACATTCAAAACTTGCACCAAGCTATGTTTCAGGCAGTGGCATATAGGACTGCATGACTAACATCTCTGAAGGTTATTCCCACCTAACGAATGTGATAAGGCTACAGCGGTGCAGCAGCTAGGGCACCTGCCCCCCACCAAGGCAAACCGGGTTTCCTCTGGGAGATCCCATTTCTCACACCCTTGCATTCCGGTGCTGCTCCAGATATCCACTTCGCTTTACTCCCATTGGCTGTCAAGACCTCGTTGCTAGGGCCGCCCAGACCCCTACAATCCACAAATGTGGCATTATTTAACCCCTCCTGTGCAGTCATATTAAAGGTTCCGCCTGGCAAGGCTGCACAATGATGCACAGAGCTTCAGGGAAAAACTCTTTATTCAAAAAATGTTCACCTAGAAATTGCATTTTAAAAAAATATTTTACATCTGACGTGTTTTATTTTTTAATTTCTGTTTCCAACGCGTATTTTTCGCATGGGACGTAGAAAACTTTGAAAACTCCTCTAGACTTCAAAGTAGCATATTTTATCCTCATTCCCCCTTTTCAACTTAAATTACCATCATTACTAGGCTCATTAGAGGGGGCAAGTTCAGCCTCCCCTCCAACTAATGGTGTAGTGGTGGGACGTACCACCTTCCACCACCAAGGTGAATGGAGTTCATCGACCTCACTAGCATGGACTGCCTACTCCACTCCGTTCTCCTCCATACTGGGAAATAACGTGGGAATGGGGGTGGGTGGACAAACAAGGCCAATAGGTTTAAATATAGGTAGAGTAGTGGTTTCATGTATAATTAGAGTTAAGATTAGTGTTTTATGTGGTAATTAGTTATAAGGAGGGATTGTCCAATTGTGTGCACAAGGCTGAGGCCTTTGTTATTGTACGAGGGTAAAGGGTGTATGGTGTAAGCTAGGCAAGTTAAGAAAGTGTGTGTATACTTAGATATTTGGTGTATGTTATAAGGGAGAGTAGTTTTAGTTTTAAGTTAAACTATTTTTTTTTTTAAGAGAAAGGGTAAAGAAAAAAATGGTAGGGAGGTGTAAGTGTAGGGGCTGTGGAAAGGTGTGGAGAAGGTTAGATAGAGGTGTGCAGTGTAGCGGCTGGTACCTTGTTGGCTGGATAGGGATCAGGGAGGAGGAACTGGAATCACTACAGGAACATGAGTTTAGAGGCAGTGGTGTGGGGAACAAATTGAGGGTAGAGAAGGAGATGCAAATAAGTGGAGAAGGTGGAAACTGGATTTGGGATATGCTGAGGGAAAGCTTTGTAGAGGATGTGCCAGTGACAAGGATGGAAGTGGCTAAGGAGGAGAGGTAAAATGGGGAGATGGTAGATTTGATGAGCAGGAAACAGAGGGAAATGATGCATAGGATTGAGAGGATGGAGGAAAAGGTCAGGAATGAGATGGGTAAGAGTAGAGTAGAAACGAGGGTGGATAAGTTAGAGGAGGAGTTGGAAGATGTAAAGGGGGTGCTAAGGAAAATGAAAGCCAGTCCACAGGAGGAAAAGCTGAGTAGAGAGGAAGAGTTAGGATGAATGCAAGTAGGGCTGCAGAAGGAAAGACAGAGGAGGAGGGAGGCAGAGATAGAGGTGGTAAGATTAAGGAGGATAGAGGAGTTGGAGACAGTAGGAGACATAAGACAGCAAATAAGGTTAGAGGAGCAAGAAATAGTAGCAAGGGATAAGGTGATAGTAGTAGGCAGGAAGCAGTCAGGAATAGAGGAACGGGAAACAGAAAGCAGGGAACAGGCAGTGGTAGAAGGTAGGAAGCAGTATGCTGAGGCTTGCAAGTGTGTGATTAGCAAAGACCAGCAAGCAGGACAAAGTGGACAGTTCAGGTCAGAGGGGAGAGAGGAGGGCTGGCAAAAGGTAGGGAAACAAGGGTAGGCAGGTGGGTGGAAGAGCCACAAAGCAGGAACAGGTTGTAGGAACGAAGCCAGAGGTAGTTTTTCTAGGCAGCTCTATTGTAAAGGGGGTGGAGCTGAGGAATATCAGGAAGGAAATTACATATAAAGTAGCTTTTGGGGGGGGGGGGGTGGAAAAAACCAGAGATTTGGAGGAAAGTGTTAGTGGTATGAAAGGTAGCAGGGTGGCAAGGGTTGCGCTCATTCATGTAGGGGAAATTACCTGGCTCATAGGGAGGTGGGGCAGGAGGTAGAGCTGGACCTCAGGGGATTGCTGAGGAAAGTGTAGGAGAAGTTCCCTGGAGCTAGAGCAGTAGTTAGTGGCGTGCTGGTTAGGAAAAGAGTATCCTATTGGAAGGCAGTGGCTGCGAGTGAGGTATATGAGAGGGTGTGTAGGGATTTGGGGGCTACAGTTATAGATAGTAGGAAATGGGCAGGCTGGGAAAGTGTAGGGAGGGACCAGGTTCACCTGACAGAACAGGGAAAGAGGATTCTAGGTGACCTGCTAGGTAGAGAAGTAGCTGGCTGCATGGAGAGGGTCAGGGCAGAGCAGCAGTTGTTGAACTAGAAATCAGTTAGAAGCAAGGAAACGGAAGGGGAGAGAAATGGAGAGGATAGCATTAATGAGGCCGCAGGGGTGGAGATAGGGAGTAAGCACTGTAGGATGGTAAAGCAGAGTACTAGAATAAGGATAATGTTGGTGAACTATAGGAGTGTGTACAACAAGCTGGAGGGCTTCTGGGAAAGTTTGAAGGATATGGGGCTGATATAGAGGTAGCTGTGGAGACTTGGTTGACTGAGGAAGTACTGGACATTGAGTGTAGGCAGGATAAGTTCACCATCTTCAGAAGAGACAGGGATGGGAGAGGAGGACTAATGGTGTGTGTAAGGAAAGGGCTAAAGGGGGTGGTAGAATGGGTTAGTGAGGATGTCGAGGTAATGGAAATTAAATTGAGTGGTAGTAGTAATAGGAGTATTACTTTGCTGGCAGCATATAGACCACCAGGACAGGGATGGCAGGCAATTGAGATGATCAAGGAGAGGGTCGATAGACTAAAGGACAGGCAGTGGGTTGTTGTAGCAGGGGATTTGAATATGCCAGGGGTGAAATGGGTAGAGGGTGCAGAAGGAATGGGTAGCATGAAGCAGAGAATGGCAGCACAGTTAGTCAACAGAGGATTAGTCCAGATAGTAGAAACACCTACGAGATGGAATGAGGAGGGTGTTAGGTCAGTGCTGGATGTGGTGTTAGTCAGACCTAGGAATGCTGTAGTTGGTGCTATAGTATTGGATGGTATAAGCGACCATCATATCCCGGTAGTGGAGATTGGGATTGGCAGGATGAGGGAAGTGCAAATGGCAGAAAGGTTGGTGTGGCAGTATGGGAGAGGAGACAAGAAGGGGGCAGAAATATTCCTGAGAGACAGGTTTATAAAATGGTCTATGGAAGAGGGTGTAGAGGGGTTGCGGAGGGAGTTTAGAAGATTAATGGAGGTTATGCTGGAGAAATTTGTGTCAATGAAAAGGTTACAGACTGGGGGAGATCTGCCATATTATGGACAGGAGATTTTGAAAATGAAGAAGTGCAGAAAATTACATGCCAAGTGGTGAAATGAAGGAATGATAAAATCTAAAGAAATGATGAAACAAATGGGTAGGGAGCTTGAAAGGAAGATCAAACAGGCAAAGAATGTATTTCTAGAGAACATGGTGGAAGAAGGAGAAGGCAACGAATGGGGGAAATTGTTTAGGTATGTAAGGAAGGTAAGGGGAGGAGAGGAAGGGATCCCCCTGCTAAAAGGAAGGGGAGGTTGGTGTGCGACAAATGATGAAGAAAAATCAGAGATGCTGCAAGGATAGTACTTGCCATTGTTTGAGGCAAAGGAGGGTTGGAATAGGGGGGCAAATAGGATTCGGGGGTGTATAGTAAGTTTAAGATAAGAGAGTGGGAGATAGAAAAGGTAATTAGGGGTTTGGAGAGCAGTAAGGCAGGGGGACCAGATGGGATAGGAAACGCAGCACTAAAGTTTCGTGGCAAGGATTTGGCAAAATATTTAGAAGTGCTGTTTAAAAAGTCCTTAGGAGAGGGAATGTTACCACAAGATTGGAAGGATGCTATGGTGGTACCTATACACAAGCAGGGAGACGATAAGGGGAGGCCTGGCAGCTACAGACCGGTGAGTCTCACATCAAGTACAGGAAAAGTAATGGAGAGGCTGGTGGTGCAGTATGTGGTGAGGGTTATGAACAATAGTAATTGGTTGGAGGAGTCCCAGCATGGTTTCAGGAGGGGATACTCATGTGAGACTCAGCTGGCTGGGTTATTAGAGGATCTGGTGCAGGTAGTTGATGATGGGAAGCAGGTGGATGCCTGCTTCATAGATTTTGAGAAGGCATTTGATAAGGTGCCCCATGGAACACTGATGAGGAAAGTGGAGGCGCTGATACCAGACAGGAGGGTAGTGGAATGGATAGGGGACTTCCTCAGGGGACTTAGGCAATGGGTGAAAGTCGGGGAGGCAATATCGGAGGAAGAGGAGGTTACGTCAGGGGTACCACAGGGAAGCGTGCTGCGTCCTTTGTTATTTACCATAATGGTAAATGACATGGGTTTGGGGATTAGGGGGAAAATCAGATTGTTTGCAGACAATTGTGTTTTATATGCTGCGGCGGAAGAGGGGGGGGGGGGGGGGTTCGGAAATTTGCAGGTGGACATTGATAAGATATGGTTGTGGACCAGGAAAAATGAAATGATAAATGTAAGAAAAACTAAGGTAGTGAGGTTCACAAGGAAGAAGATGATATGCAGGTACATGTACAGATGGGAGGACAAGAGATAGAAGAAGCAGCAGAATATAAGTATCTAGGGATTGTACTGCAGGGAGACCTCAGGTGGAAAAAACAGGTAGAGAGGGTGGTAGCAAAGGGAAGAAGGGCTCTGGGTATGCTGGGAAGGGTGCTGAAGGGAGTCAGCTGTGAGGTGAAGGAGAAGGCGTATGGCACAATGGTACGGCCAATGTTAGAATATGCTGCATCAGTATGGGACCCGTATGTGGAGGTAGAAGTGCGAGAACTGGGAAAGGTGCAGAGAAAGGCAGCAAGATGGGTGAAGGGTAGGTGGAGAAGGCAAGGGCAGGATGATAAGGAAGAAGGGAACTATAGGCCATCAGTGATGATGAAAGAAATGGGGTGGAGCTCATTGAACGACAGGAGTAAAGTTGAACGGTTAGTCAGGATGTACAGGGTGGTGAATGAAGAGGGAGGATGGGGAGGGCTACACTGCAAGCTAAGTAAGGGGGTGTTTAGAGGAAGAGGAAACAACAGTGAGAAGCTTCAGAGGGTGTGGAGGAGAACGGAGCGGGGTAGGCAGAATGTGTTGAGGGAGGAATTGGTATCTGTGAGAGGGGTTGGTAAATTCAGGAAGGGAGTGGAAAATGAGTTGGTTGGGTGAAGCAGAGGTGAAAGAGATCGCCACCGGGCAGTAGCCTAATTGCGAGTGTATGTATGTATACGCCATAGAATACTTATGTTCAATTACAAAATACCAAAGACTATGTATAACTACTTGTTGATGAGAAAACATATTAATAGGTTTTAATTTGTGACTCGTGCCCGCAAGTGTAATGACAGGGGCATGGGACACCAAATAAGACTTTTTCATTTCTGAGATAAAGTGACCATCACAACTAATCAGTTCAATTGAGGTGAGGCCGGTAACCGGATACCGGTGACATTAATCAACAAGAAAAGCAAAGGAAATGCAGAAATTTTAAGAGCATTAGGTATAAAAAAATTTAACTGAGTATGAATTACTTTGCTGGGTTCTGGCTTCTTGACTTTCTTCTTCTGTGCCGTATCCGGCTTCTGAGTGGCAACTCCTCTCTTCGCAATGCCGTCGGTTTTCTTCTGCCGTCTCTTCGAGCCTTCGCCGCCGTCATCGTCGATGCTAAGAACAGCAAACCGGGAGGCCACAGCTGTCGCCATCATTATCTTACGAAGAAAAATGGGAAGAAAGTATTTGTTCAGCACCAGTACGACATACAAACACAACTATACGTGATAATTTTTCTCTGTTGTATGCCCAAATTAAAGGATCGACACCATTTACTAGTAAAAATAATTTCAAACACATCCGAATTCACCCATACCGTGCACATGAGAACGTCATCTATTTTTAATGTACACAACCAAAGATAACAAAAGCAGTGGAATAATAGCACAACAATGTAAAAATCTAGAGCATTATGTTAAATTCGTTAGATAGAAACCAAATCATAATCGTTCCCATTACAAAAACAGTATTAACACCGTACAACATTTATAAATTATTACAGAAAAATAATTAAAAATCAAAAAATTACTAACATAAAAATTAGACAAATCATCCAAACAAAGTAAAGACAGCATAGATTGCTACAAATTTAATAACAGGAAAACAAAGAAAACACATGAAACCATATTGAATTTAAAAACCATTCAGTACCAAACAAGGGGGGGAATTTTGACACACAGAACATCTGAACTCTTTCGTTTTGTTTATTTTGTTTTATTGCATTCGTAAAATCTTTTTTTGAATACATAGATGTACAATGATATTGCACAGGTCAAATTACAGTATACAAAATTTATACACTGGACATAGTAAACACACACGTATATGCCATACTACACGTACACATATAAGACCTTTTCCACATAATTTGACCAATCCTCCTCCAATTTGCAGTGGGGCGTCGTCGTTTTGCTGAAACAGAAGAAAAAGGAAACTGGAAAAACCGGAACAAAAAATGTGTTCAAAGACATGTTATGCAATAATTTCCTGATTTTTTTGTTTGGATATCCATCTACAATATAAATAGTTAATTTAGAATAAAATTCATTCAGCTGTTTTTAAAAGAGATTTTGGTTAGAGAAACTAATTTCTTGAAGGTGTTATGGTAACGTACTGAAAAGTTGGATACCCAGGTAAGAAGCCCTTTCTGGACAAGTTTTCAGTTAACTGAATATTGTCATACATTCATACATACATACACTCGCAATTAGGCTACCGACCAGTGGCGAGCTCTCTCAACTCTCCTTCACCCAACCAACTCCTTTTCCACTCCCTTCCTAAACTTACCAACCCCTCTCACAGATACAAAATTCCTCCCTCAATACATTCCACTCCCTCACAGACCTCACAAGCATGGACTGCCTACCCCGCTCCGTTCTCCTCCACACCCTCTGAAGTTTCTCACTGTTGTTTCCTCTTCCTCTAAACACACCCTTACTTAGCATGCAGTGTAGCCCTCCCCATCCTCCCTCTTCATTTACCACCCTGTACATCCTGACTAACCGTTCAACTTTCCTCCTGTCCTTCAAAGAGCTCCGCCCCATTTCTTTCATCATCACTGATGGCCTATAGTTTCCCTTCTTCCTCATCATCAAGCCCCTGCCTTCTCCACCTACCCTTCACCCATCTTGCTGCCCTTCTCTGCACCTTTTTCAGTTCTCGCACCTCCACCTCCACATACGGGTCCCATACTGCTGCAGCATATTCTAACATAGGCCGTACCATTGTGCCATTCGCCTTCTCCTTCACCTCACAGCTGACTCCCTTCAGCACCCTTCCCAGCATACCCAGAGCCCTTCTTCCCTTTGCAACCACCCTCTCTACCTGTTTTTTTTCATCTGAGGTCTCCATGCAGTACAATCCCTAGATACTTATACTCTACTGCTTCTTCTACCTTTCGTCCCTCCCATCTGTACATGTCCCTGCATATTATCTTCTTCCTTGTGAACCTCACTATCTTAGTTTTTCTTACTTTTATCGTCATTTTATTTTTTCTGGTGCACAACCATATCTTATCAATGTCCGCCTGCAAATTTCCGCCCCCCTCTTCCACCTCAGCATATACAACACAATCGTCAACAAACAATCTGATTTTCCCCCTAATCCCCAAATCCCATGTCATTTACCATTATGGTAAATAACAAAGAACCCAGCATGTTTCCCTGTGGTACCCCTGACGTAATCGCCTCTTCCTCCGATATTGCCTCCCCCACTTTCACCTTCTGCCATGGCCCCCTGAGAAATGCCCCTATCCATTCCGTTTTTTCTGTGTATGATTATTTACTGAGTCTCCAGAGACTAAGATGCTAGTATCATCTACAAATAAAATTGAAGTCGTTTCTGGGGTTTAGTCACATGGCGGGTAATTTATATAAACTAGGAACGGTAGGGGCCTCATATTGATTTCCACAACACTTTTGTGCAGATATTAATTGTCAGTCTATGAGAATTATGTAATAATAATAAAACCAACTATGGCAAGGGGGCCGATTAAATATGAGTTTCTATGGGTGCAACACAAAATTTACACTAGAGTTGATCCAACATGGAATTAAAAATGAAAAAGCAGTGTGAGGGTTTGCCCTTACAGTAGTTCCAAAACAATGCTATTGATTTGTTTATTTACTTTAAAGTAAGTTTATGTTTGAAAGGAACAAGTAAATATTCTTATTTACCTTAGTTCTCTGCACTATCGTACTTTTTCAAGGTTTGGAAAAGAAAGTGAGAAAAACGAATTTATGATGATAATAATAAGCTGAACTAATTATTTAAATTTAAACAAAGATTGATTGATTCATTTACACCTTTATTAATATTTTCTTTAACAAACTGGTCACATATAAGATCTCATTTATAATTTTCTCTGATGTCATCATTTGGCAACATTAATGTCTAGACGAACTCAATAACTTTAGCCAGCTTCCTAAGAGGTTTATTTTTGTCTATGCCAATTGCTGCCAAGTTCAAATCTACACAATTAAACTTATAAACTGTTGTTTGCGAGCGGACGTTACTAAGGAACTAAGGAGAGGAGTTCAAAAGAGAGAGACTGTTCTACGTCATGGAGATGGACGGAACGCTAGTGCGATAGCTCCGAGAGGATGCCTGGTTATCTACGCGGACCAACGACGAGATGATGTCAGATGGACGTAGTAGAGGCGCGGCGGCGCCCAAAACTTGAATCGTATTATTCTGAGGGGAGAGGACGAGTCGGTGAGATACCGATTTCACTGGTATTTGCGTGTTCATTTGATGTGTTCAAGTTCGTGCAAGATTTACAATGCCTGGATAATCTTTTTTTGGATATATCTTACTGCAGCATTATCACACAGCTGCAAATTGAGTAACATTCAAACAACACACCCACACTTACACATTTCAAGAGTAGGTAATGAATTCACAAAATTTAATCATTTTCTTAAAGACCGGCACCCAAGGACAAAAATATTGAAAAGAACTGATACCATCTGAAATTATGCAGAATATACACCTAGTTGTTATCATTTACTACAGTACTATAATTCAAGTATTATGTTTAAAGATAACCTGTTATTATTATTATTTATCAGCAAGAAGAGCAGTTTTCTTAAAACAAGATGTAAAAAGTTGCTTACTGACGCAAAGAGCAGAGAAAATTCGTGCCCAGGCAAATTCCTTGGTGCAAATACAATAGCTGTCACTATGCATGTGCAGTCGACACATGTAGCTAACGAGCGACATGATGGCTAACATTTACTAATTGTTAAAAAATATGTTTAGGTTAACTGTTGTCAGAGGCAAATTGTGTAAAAGGCTACATTTGAGCGATTTCAACAACAAATTGAAGTGGATAGAATGGAGAAAGGATGTTTTCTGTAGTTGCTTCTGGCTTATCTTTTCACATTAGATAAAACACCTAATTTATTTCCATCAAAACAGTCCCGAAAAAAATTTTTATTGATGTGTTTTAAATTTTCTGCTTCGAATTTTGGAAGGGGATTTGTTATGGAATACAAATAAGTATCATTAACTGTCAAAGGGTGTGGTGACGATTGGTGATAAAAAAGCTTATGGCACGAGATGCAACATGAATACCATTAGAAGTCTATGAATGTAGTATAAACTACATACATAACTTAGGCCTACATAAACATAAATATTAAAATTGAGCACTGCACCAATTGCATATGCAGGGAAAATATCAGCCATACGGAAATCCGTAATGAACTGGAAAAAAAAAGCCATGAAGAACAGCATGTTTTCTAACCAAAAAATAAATAAGTAAACACAATATTAGATCGGTTGCACTTCGAACAGTCACAAATCATATGAACACTTATAATATACGTTACCACATCTCTTCTTTAACATAAATAACATCAAAACACAATCTCAAACGTATCATATAGTATGTTGTCCTCATATTAATCACCAATTGTCACACTTCGTCAATTACTGAAATAAGCTGCTCTCCACGTCCAACACCGCAGTATAAACATGACACCCGCCAGTTGGGGCGTACTGAAAAGTATCGATTCAGAATGGTAACCATTCCAGAAATTTTGCATCTATATTTGCCAGAAAAATCCTGAAGGGTAACCATTCCGATTTTGTTAGCAAAGCACTACATTACTAAATCCTGAAAAGTATCCATTGTAGGAATGGTTACCATTCCAGATTTTTGTACTGACATTGAGTGGTGTGTTTACCAGCACAAATTTGTTATTGTTTTGACATTGAAGGACATATTTAAAGGTTGATTTGTCCACTCGTGTCCATAACTGGTTTGAATGAACATATTTATCCTCATTCTTTTTGTATTCACGTAATTTTGAAGACTTGATGCTTACCTGTGGTGACATTTTATTTCATGAGCCAGGCTGTATTATGTCTGTAATTTTAATGATCGATTCTGACGTGTGATTATTATCAATATGAGATATAGGTACATGCCCTCCACATTGTTTTGGTATGAAGGGAGGCAAATTCAAAATTAATTGTTATCAGCCAATCTCGGTTGAGGTGATAACAATGAGGTTTGGGACTTCCGCATTTATGCTTGCCGTGGGTGTGTAAGCCCTGAATTCACCCTTCTTCTTCTAGTAGCCATTAAACGGCGAGGACTCATATTTTAGACGCCTGAGAGTTTCGTCGAGGATGGGTCATGGTATCGCACCTGGTTCCTTGTCAATTATGGTTTTAGATACTGAGTATGTGTTAGGCAACCTGGATTTCCTGCTTCTGCAGCTCCAGTCGAGGTAATTCAAGAGATTTGAGAAGTGATATATGTAGGATCCAGAGCCGACGACGTCATCTACGAAGGGGAGACTCGGAGGTTTGACGATGGCTGCAGTATGATTGCAGTAAGGCAGATGGGTTCATATATTTACATCCGTTTTTTTTGCGGATTTTAAAGTGTGAGTTTTGAAATAAATCTTACCAAGTTGAATCTGAGATGTGTTTTGGAAGTGACACATTTTCACCTTTTAATTAGAAGATGCATTTTGGATGCCCTATAGTGTGATTGCATATAAACTTTATTTTGTGTGCTAATATCAGTTTGCCCCAGCAGCCAACTAATTGGAGAGTAAGTTATTTGAAGAGAAGAAGCATTATCTCATTATATTACAGATTTTCATTTTATTGATTGCTTTTGGATGAGATGGTTTTATTTTCAATTTTATAGATAAATTACTTGATAATTAAATGTAATTTTTGGCATTTATTACTGCATTCTCAACATAAAAATTCTAACACTGAAAGAGATTTAAGTGTTATCCCTACTCAGATCAGTTTTACTGTAGTAGAGCTCTCTTATTTTGCCTGCAAAATGATCTTTTGAAGGTTTAAGAACCCATGTATGTTGTAGTGTAATTTTCTCTGAAAGTGATTTCTATATTTGATGCGTCCTTGTGATTCTCACATGTAAGGGTTTTGTTTGCTGCGTTTCATGAATTATTTTGTTGCTACGAGTTGATTAAATATGTTCTGATTTCATGTGTTGTCTTTTTTTTTTTTTTTTTTTTTAATGAAAGTAGGTACTATATTGTGTCTTCTGATAATATCTTGTGCTAAAGTACTATGGAGTTTATTATATATATATATATATATATATATATATATATATATATATATATATATATTATTACACACACACATACTTTTTTTGAAGTGCTATGTACATCCTAGTAACGGTATTATGAATGATATTATTTGCTGGAGTGACGTGATAAAAATGAGGTTAACTTACGCAAATGTTTACATTTGGTTACCTTGTTGTTACTACAATTTCCTTTCTTGCTCGTGAAATGAATAATACAATGACTTCCTTCCCACTTGCAAAGTTAATAATATAAACATCGATGAAAACAAAAACAAAAACATGTGCATGTGCCCTCTGCATGCTGTTGTTGACATCATGATTTCATTGCGTTTAGATGTGTATGGGAGTTAATTTCAAACACATTATTATGTGCTTCCCACTGTACAAATTTCCCATGTGTTGGTGCACTATCACTACAAAATGTGGTTGAAAATTACGTGACATGCCAGAGTTATTTTTGTTTACATTTTCATCTTTTGGCTTGTGGTGCCTGTTCCATTTGTATCCTGGCGGAATATTTCAGGCGTTCTCTCTAGAATGATTGCGGCATGCATTAGGTTTTCAAGCGTTCCATTTAACAAAGGAATTAAAGCTGCTCTAAACTCTACCTATCCAGTTTCTGCAATTACTTCTAATACTTCACGCTCTGGCAAATTTGGATGGGAACGTTTGACAAGTTCGTTTTTTCGTGTTATGAATGCAGTTAAACACTCACCCAATTGTTGGCCTTCCAGAGTCAACCTGCTCTGGGCCTGTACAGATATGAAAACTCCTCGATATCTGCAATGGAATGCACGTCAAAACTTCTGTCACTGAAGTCCGTAGTGATTGAGTGAAACCTACCCAGATTGTGCATCTCCGGAGAGTTGCACTCTGATGCAGCTGGACATTCATCATGGCTTACACCATATCTCATGAGGCAGGATACACAGTCTTTTACAAAGGCTGCCGGGTCTTCCGTTGCTGTACCTGCAAACATGGGCAACATTTGAAACTTGGATGATGTTTTCGCTGGAAATGGTCCTGGAGGATGTGGGTGTTGGGTGGGCTCCGTGGTTCTGCTTAGGACTGAGTTTTCCATACCTACTATTTGTGGTATCATTGTTATGTATGGGGGATGATAATTCTGCTCTATGTTGGGTATACTGATGTAGGGAAAATGTGTAGTAGTGGCTGGGAAAATGGTGTGGGTGGTGGGTACATGTGTGGCATGATTGTTGTGTAATGTTCGGGCGGCGAGAGTTTGTTTATATTTGCCATGTGTGCGGCAGAAGTGCACGATGTCTCGGCTTCGCTCTGTTCTCCTCCCCTACTCTGCTACCATTCCCCTCCATTGCCTTTTGCTGCTATGCCTGACACATTGTTGATGACCCGTGCTACTATGATCTGCGAAAGGTTACTGTTCATGTTTACTGCCATGGCATTGTCTCATTGTCCCAATAGGTCAAACACCTGATCATGTGGGGTGTCTGTGGTTCCGTTTTGCATGCGAACTATGTCCCTGTCTAAACATATTTGATGTTGTGTGACATGATAAACAAACAAGTGTAAGTCCTGCAACTGAACTCTGCTCTGTGCCACTGAGGCATTCCTTGTGATATTTTATGTCACACTGCATAAAATGAAGTATTACTATGTACCTTGTCCATTACACAGAAAATTACCACAGTATTTTGGGATATTATAATTTGGAAAATGTTAATGTTCAGACTTTACTTGTGTTATGAAAGTTGTACTGTCCTGCACTGTTTCACTGCAACTATAATTTGTTACGTGGTTGTCACCAGCGTGGATGTTTTCTCAGATAGTCTTGCGACGCCATTAACAATTGGCACAGGTAAAATTTAGTAAGAGTTCATCAGTTATCATAGGGCATAAGCATTCAGGACATCACAGTGCGGGCGCACTATAAGTTGTCCTGCCAGCCATGGTTTGTTTGTCAACAAACACACATGCATGAGAGATGCGGACGACTGGCACGAACATGCAGAGTTGGGGAAGAGGGATCACTCTCCTCTCTCACAGAGTGACTGGCCTCCCCATGCAGGGTTGATGACTCGATGCCACAGCTGACGGGTGACATGCACGAGGTGTAGCTGGCTGTCGGTGGCGGAATGTGCTGGGGTTGGGGAGGGGTAGCCTCCACCCCGTCGCTTCTCCTTTGCTGCTGCCTGCCCTACAAATGGCATGGTGTTGCTCATGATGTGATATCACCTGCTGATTGTTGACAATGTTGACATGCGTTCTAAGCATCCGTGCATCATCTTTTATGCATCTCGAAGCTGCTGTTGCCTCTGATGCTGCCTTCCATTCGTCCTCACACCATTGTGGGCAGGAAAAGGATGGCAAATTTTATTTCTTGGATAATTTTGAAAAATTTGTGGAAAAATTTTGGGGGATAATTTATCCACATGGAAGGGTGCCATAAATGACCCCTGTGGGATGGTGGAAATTATGGAAATAGGTTTTCAGGGGCGGTGAAAGCGAGGTCTGGATGGTGGTTACCCGGTTGAATCAGACTTCAGCGAGGTGACGTCAAAGTGAAGGACGATTTCCTCGATCTCGGAGTTGCAGGCCATCCACCCAGACCAAATCTCCTGCAGATGGTGATGACTGATGATTGTTGACCACTGCCCAATTGAGAATTACTCCAGATAAGTGGTGCTTATTGAGTGATGACTATTCACCATTGTTGATGGTTAAATGCCTTAATCTTAACACTCATGTACGTGATCTGTCAGGGCCTCCCACATGCCCATACAATACGAAACAAACCCAGAACACTTGCAGATAAAGGAAGTTACATATATTCAATTAGCGGGTATTGTAGGTGCCCACCCCCTGGCATGTATATTGCGATGTAAGTAAATAACATATTGAAAGTTCACACACACGGATTTACTACGTTAAACTACATCCCTTCGATGAGGACACTGGACTATTAGGCTCTTGGCTATTAGGACCGGCATTGCAGTGCAACAGCAAAAATTCTTTCGACAATTAAAATATTATTTGATACTTTAAGATCCTGGGGCAATGCTAATCTAGTAGGGAGTGGAGGTAGCTTACCTGGCGACAAGAGGAGAAAAAAGTTCAATATGATTTAAGTCTATTGTAGTTATATGTACAGTTGCAAAATGACGATGGTCGCCCGGCTTGTACGGGAAAACGCCGGAGCCGAACACACGCCCGCCACCTCCGATGGATGCTTCGCGTCGACTGACACTCCTGCCAGACCTGGGGGCTCATTGCAGCTTGCCCTTGCGCCGAAATGGGACTACTTTATGGCATGACTTGCAAAAAACTAAACTAGGTACTTGTTAACAATAAATATACCTCTTAAAAAATTACATAAGCACACTTGCAACATAAAACCCTGGTGAAATGATATAGAAAAAGTATGTGATTGAAAAATTAAATAAATAAATTCGCATTTACTTGCAAAGAAATTACAGACCAACAAACAAAAAACAATTATAAATACTTTGACACTGTCGGGTGAGGCACGACGCAAACGATGACACAAATACTTACTCGTAATTTGAATGCCAGTCGTGCTTCCCAATCACTGCACTATTGAGACTCTGGGTTCTCAGGGATGCTGTGGGTTCTGTGTGTCCATCTCATCCGTATGTACTTACAAACATGTAGGCAATACTAAAGCTTTACTAATCATATTTATCACTTGAAAAACACACGTGGCTAGAACACTGTCACTACAAATGAAAGAGGTAAGTTCACTGTAAAATAGTTTTTATTGATACTGTGCGTATAAATCAACATGCCATGAAATTAATGATACACTCGGTCGTGTCTAGCTAACCCTGGTAGGACGCTCTCCAGCCCACAATTAATCTAGAGCTAGCCTAGATGGATGATCTCACCCCGGTGTTTGAAAGCACAATCTTCACAAGGGAAGAGAGTCGACAGCCGCTAGAGTGGACTGACGATTTTCCCCTGAAGATAGGACACTGTGAAATACAAAATGAAACCCTGATGATACATTAAAACATGTGATTACTCGGTATCACTAATGACCTATACACAGAGCAGGCTAGAATGGGAATAGTTGCGCAGTACAAAAATTACGTAATTATATAAACCCTCAAAGATACATGAATCAAGATGAGACACGAGATGAGTATTCACAATAAACACCCACATGTGTGAAAACAAGCTTAGATGGAACGAATGCCGATGGATGAATTTCGTATCAGACCATGTTGTGTGGCTGTAATTGAAATATTTATTTGTGGAAACTGCAAATTAAATTCAGGCAAAATATTATTCTTGTCGAGAACATTCTCTTTGCGATTTAAGCGATTACAGACTTGCAACATGCCTGATGCCGGTGAAATCAAACATTAAAATGACCGTGTAGTTAAGTGCAAAAAGTATGAATTGTAGTGAAATTTCATGGATACCTGACAAAAATCTAACATAGGACCCTGAATAAAATATTGCACATACGTTGTTACACAAATAAGCCCTCAAAATGCAATGATGTCTTATACAAAGACTTGGCGTCGGTCGGCCATGTGATTATACATGATGTTGCCATAAAATATTCTAACATGAAAAATACGTTAAATAGATATAGAAAAACCAAACCCTGAAAATTGTTTATAGCAAAAATGCAGAAATTTCAATGAAACACCATAAATATAGGCCGATGGCGCCTGATTCAAGTTGCGCGGGTCGCACGACTTCTCCGACATCTTTCTACTTCACCTCATTTTAGTTAAAAATACCACAATGGCGAAATAAATTGTTAATGCGGAAGCATTATTTTGGGGAAATTTCTGATAAAACGTACGCAAGCAAAGGTTGATTGGTAAACTAAATTGGCTATTAAAAACGAACATCAGTGAACGAAAGTTGTAGTGGTTATGTAACAGTCTCTTACCTCGCCAGCTCTCCTCGACAGACTGTCCAGAGACTAGTGTCGCACGAACCCACCATGGCCGCCTACATGGTTCACATGTGTGGAAGTGCTATACACGATAAGTAAAGTATTTTAATAGTGAAATTAAAATTGGCCAAATTAAATGAAATATTGGTTTACATTTTTATTATTTTCTTATGAAATTTCTATATGTTACCAGTGTCACTTTATGATGCATAAACTCCAGAATATCAGTATTCTAAATCTCGGTGCCGCTGGCACTTTGGATACATAACCAAGCAATTTAAGAATAGCAAAAAACACTTTAACACATGTTAAGACATAATATAACCTACATATACAATATAATACATTTTACACTGAAAACATCATTTATGTGAAAGTTCAAAATTACTGTCCTGTTTGCACATATGCAGGACATATGACACGTGCGTGGTGAGCACCTTCATGGGCTCCAGCACTGTTGGCTCTTTGACGGCGTCAACATTATTTGGAATAACACGTAATTAATTAGGCCTTAAAACATCTCAGTTCAATATAACTGTTCTAATTATTCCTCTGCGGCTTCCTGCGTTGTTTTGGCAACCACTGGCTTCATTGCGCCGGCATACCCTTGCAGCTGTTCTGCGTCTTGTCGCTCCGTGACTGGTCGCAAATTCCACACGACAGTAGAGTGTACAACCTTGCTGCTGGATAATGGGCAATGGCCGGACAAACGGTCTAAGTGCTGGGGTACTTGACTCAATTCAGTACAAATTACGGGACGGAAAATTTATTTCCGCACTGTTCCAAACACTGCAATTGTTACAGCCAATTACTACATTTGTTCTGCAAACGAGACCATACGTGTGGTCACTGGAAGTAGTTAGTTTCATACTATCAAGATGGTTCTCAAATATTCCATACCTCTAATTGTATCAAATAGTAGAATACCTGCGTATAGCCTCCTACTCTGTGCTAGGTTCGCTGACAGCAGTGTTTTCAATATGGCTTTTGACTTCCCATTTTTGATGTATTTTATTTGCAAGTGGTGCTGTCTTTTGACCTTTTGCTCGCTGCCTCATTGACGGCGTCTGTTTTCTATTGTGTCTCGTCTCCTGTGGTTTTGTTGCATTGGTGCGCGATCGGTGCTTCGCTTTGCGGTGTATTGTGGGAAAACAATTTTACTGTGTTTGGATGCATAGTTGTGAAAATTTGGATAAACAAATACATGGTTTGTATATCTTCGACTCGTAATAGTGAGGACTGCATTCATCCTGCTACGTTTGCTTGTATTAGAAGGTTTAACTTACCTCGTAAATGTGTATTCATTTAATGCAGTGTTGGTGTGTTTTTTTTTTTCAGTGAATGTATTTTGTTATGGTGTTCAGCCGTCACGACGCAGAAGTGCCGTTGTTATGTTCTTCGAGGAAGTAAAATATTTAATAGGCTTGTTTGTGTGTGTTTAATTGGGTTTGTGGGAAAAATTTGGCAATGGGAGCCTTTTTGACTTAAGGACCGATTTCAAACTTGACAATTCTGTTGTTTTTCAGAAGTAGTAGATGAGGGAAAGCAGGTGGATGCTGCTTCATAGACTTTAATGGAGGCGTTTGATAAGATGCCCCATGGGATTTTGATGTAAAAAGTGAATCATGATAAGTGAGATTGCTGACTTGATGAGTGTGATTACAGAGGGAGAAAGTGGTGGAGTCCTTTTCGGAGGAATATGGGGTTACATCAGGGGTTAGGTGGGGGTACTGTGATGGGCTCTTTGTTATTCAACATTATTCTGGATTTACAATGCCATGACGAGATCATCCCGACAAACACTACGTCACAGCCTGACTATTACTGGCATTAAACATTTTTTTTTCAGGTGCAATGTAATAGGCGGGGAGACTTCAATGTCCCCATTAACATTGTTATAGCAAAGTACACTTGAGCAGCTGGACTCACGTGTACAATTAAGGCTGGGCAACAATTTACATATACGTAACATATCCAAAGTTATAACAATAAGGATATACAAAAAACAACACAAGCATAGTGACCTGGCTACAGCTGATATAACGATAAAAATATAGTTTTTTTATTTTGCTACTTTTAATATGAAGAAATTAAGTTCTGTATAACTTGGTAGCATTTTTTTGTCAAAAATAAATCTCTTTGATTGACCCGAATCTCTTTAAAATGAAAAATTATTTTCATTTCAATTTTTACTGTAAACGTTACAAAACTTCTGTGCTTGCTATAATCCAGACATAAACAAAAGAAAATATCTGCCTGATTAAAAAATAAAAAAGAACAATATTAAGTGTTGTGGCTTCTGATTGGCTGAATATATTGACGCACAGCGATAGTAATAAGGAAAGTTAAACAAAGTTATTTTATTTATTTTTCATTCAGTTGAGCCCACATTGTAGCCAAGCTACAGGGCTATGATAAATATGATACATATGCACAATAACAAATACATACAATAAAAACCACATAAACATGTAGGAAATACATAATAAATAAATAAATCTAAAAAAATATAGATAAAAGTTCCACACAACATAATATGTAAACTCACATATTGGTCCATAAAATTTTCTTGTTAATATCACTGTTCTTAGGTCAGTGCTTATCGCTATGCATGGTTGTAGCCAGTCATAATAAAAATAAGCAGTGTAAAACTTATGGATGTCACTGTGTTGTGTTAATGATGTGATTGTAGCTATCATTGCCGGCATTCATGATCGTACAAGGTTTGTACATTGTACATACCTACACTCGCAATTAGGCTACCGCCCGGTGGCGAGCTCTCTCAACTCTCCTTCACCCAACCAACTCCTTTTCCACTCCCTTCCTGAACTTACCAACCCCTCTCACAGATACCAATTACTCCCTCAACACATTCCACTCCCTCTCACAAGCATGGACTGCCTACCCCGCTCCATTCTCCTCCACACCCTCTGAAGTTTCTCACTGTTGTTTCCTCTTCCTCTAAACACCCCCTTACTTAGCTTGCAGTGTAGCCCTCCCCATCCTCCCTCTTCATTCTCCACCCTGTACATCCTGACTAACCGTTCAACTTTCCTCCTGTCCTTCAATGAGCTCCACCCCATTTCTTTCATCATCACTGATTGCCTATAGTTCCCTTCTTCCTCATCATCCTGCCCTTGCCTTCTCCACCTACCCTTCACCCATCTTGCTGCCTTTCTCTGCACCTTTCCCAGTTCTCGCACCTCCACCTCCACATACGGGTCCCATACTGATGCAGCATATTCTAACATTGGCCGTACCATTGTGCCATACGCCTTCTCCTTCACCTCACAGCTGACTCCCTTCAGCACCCTTCCCAGCATACCCAGAGCCCTTCTTCCCTTTGTTACCACCCTCTCTACCTGTTTTTTCCACCTGAGGTCTCCCTGCAGTACAATCCCTAGATACTTATATTCTGCTGCTTCTTCTATCTCTTGTCCCTCCCATCTGTACATGTACCTGCATATCATCTTCTTCCTTGTGAACCTCACTACCTTAGTTTTTCTTACATTTATCATTTCATTTTTCCTGGTCCACAACCATATCTTATCAATGTCCGCCTGCAAATTTCCGCCCCCCCCCCCCTCCCACCACAGCATATAAAACACAATTGTCTGCAAACAATCTGATTTTCCCCCTAATCCCCAAACCCATGTCATTTACCATTATGGTAAATAACAAAGGACGCAGCACGCTTCCCTGTGGTACCCCTGACGTAACCTCCTCTTCCTCCGATATTGCCTCCCCGACTTTCACCCATTGCCTAAGTCCCCTGAGGAAGTCCCCTATCCATTCCACTACCCTCCTGTCTGGTATCAGCGCCTCCACTTTCCTCATCAGTGTTCCATGGGGCACCTTATCAAATGCCTTCTCAAAATCTATGAAGCAGGCATCCACCTGCTTCCCATCATCAACTACCTGCACCAGATCCTCTAATAACCCAGCCAGCTGAGTCTCACATGAGTATCCCCTCCTGAAACCATGCTGGGACTCCTCCAACCAATTACTATTGTTCATAACCCTCACCACATACTGCACCACCAGCCTCTCCATTACTTTTCCTGTACTTGATGTGAGACTCACCGGTCTGTAGCTGCCAGGCCTCCCCTTATCGTCTCCCTGCTTGTGTATAGGTACCACCATAGCATCCTTCCAATCTTGTGGTAACATTCCCTCTCCTAAGGACTTTTTAAACAGCACTTCTAAATATTTTGCCAAATCCTTGCCACGAAACTTTAGTGCTGCGTTTCCTATCCCATCTGGTCCCCCTGCCTTACTGCTCTAAAAAACCCCTAATTACCTTTTCTATCTCCCACTCTCTTATCTGAAACTCACTATACACCCCCGAATCCTATTTGCCCCCCTATTCCAACCCTCCTTTGCCTCAAACAATGGCAAGTACTATCCTTGCAGCATCTCTGATTTTTCTTGATCATTTGTCGCACACCAACCTCCCCTTCCTTTTAGCAGGGGGATCCCTTCCTCTCCTCCCCTTACCTTCCTTACATACCTAAACAATTTCCCCCATTCGTTGCCTTCTCCTTCTTCCACCATGTTCCCTAGAAATACATTCTTTGCCTGTTTGATCTTCCTTTCAAGCTCCCTACCCATTTGTTTCACCATTTCTTTAGATCTTATCATCCCTTCATTTCTCCACTTGGCATGTAATTTTCTGCACTTCTTCATTTTCAAAATCTCCTTGTCCATAATATGGCAGATCTCCCCCAGTCTGTAACCTTTTCATTGACACAAATTTCTCCAGCATAACCTCCATTAATCTTCTAAACTCCCTCCGCAACCCCTCTACACCCTCTTCCATAGACCATTTTATAAACCTGTCTCTCAGGAATATTTCTGCCCCCTTGTCTCCTCTCCCATACTGCCACACCAACCTTTCTGCCATTTGCACTTCCCTCATCCTGCCAATCCCAATCTCCACTACCGGGATATGATGGTCGCTTATACCATCCAATACTATAGCACCAACTACAGCATTCCTAGGTCTGACTAACACCACATCCAGCACTGACCTAACACCCTCCTCATTCCATCTCGTAGGTGTTTCTACTATCTGGACTAATCCTCTGTTGACTAACTGTGCTGCCATTCTCTGCTTCATGCTACCCATTCCTTCTGCACCCTCTACCCATTTCACCCCTGGCATATTCAAATCCCCTGCTACAACAACCCACTGCCTGTCCTTTAGTCTATCAACCCTCTCCTTGATCATCTCAATTGCCTGCCATCCCTGTCCTGGTGGTCTATATGCTGCCAGCAAAGTAATACTCCTATTACTACTACCACTCAATTTAATTTCCATTACCTCGACATCCTCACTAACCCATTCTACACACCCCCTTTAGCCCTTTCCTTACACACACCATTATTCCTCCTCTCCCATCCCTGTCTCTTCTGAAGATGGTGAACTTATCTTGCCTACACTCAATGTCCAGTACTTCCTCAGTCAACCAAGTCCCACAGCTACCTCTATATCAGCCCCATATCCTTCAAACTTTCCCAGAAGCCCTCCAGCTTGTTGTATACACTCCTATAGTTCACCACCATTATCCTTATTCTAGTACTCTGCTTTACCATCCTACAGTGCTTACTCCCTATCTCCACTGCGGCCTCATTAATGCTATCCTCTCCATTTCTCTCCCCTTCCGTTTCCTTGCTTCTAACTGATTTCTATTTCAACAACTGCTGCTCTGCCCTGACCCTCTCCATGCAGCCAGCTACTTCTCTACCTAGCAGGTCACCTAGAATCCTCTTTCCCTGTTCTGTCAGGTGAACCTGGTCCCTCCCTACACTTTCCCAGCCTACCCATTTCCTACTATCTATAACTGTAGCCCCCAAATCCCTACACACCCTCTCATATACCTCACTCGCAGCCACTGCCTTCCAATAGGATACTCTTTTCCATTGTGACATACGTCAACAATATCTCTGACTGTTTCTTTCTTGATAAGTGTTTGTGGCTTTTGGAAAATCATTGAATGTCCAGTATCTTGCTATGGAGTGTTAAGAAACGAAAAATCACTGTACACTATTTTGTTTTGGTAACTTTATAAACAAAGTATTGTTTGATGTTGGAGCAGTTATTTTTGCACGAATGAATATTAATTTTCATCAATCCGTTAACTTTCTGTTACAAGACATCCAGGATGTTAGGCTACACGAAATAATATATATTTAATGTGAAATTTATTACAGTAGTGAAAGCAGCAATCATTTTGTTTTGTAAGGTTTTTTTTTGTGTTTTTATAGGGCCTACTGCCAAGCAAGGCTGACCTGTCATACGCCTGACAAAAGTAGAAAAAGAATCTAGTTTTGTCGGACTGTCGGGTTTATCTGTTGGGGATGACTTTGCTCCAGATCGGTTGATGATGACGATCTGTGTCGGGGCTGTTTTTTCGGACTGCCAGGTTATTGTAATCCAGCTTTATGGTTACTGACTCGAGGATAATGGTGTTTGGTATATTGAGGCTGTTTTTGGTTGTTTGATTGCTGTATGCGGAGGTGGGTGGGGTGAATAATGTGCAGGAAGACAGAAGAAATGAGGTAGAGAGAAAGGAATAAAATGAATATTAATGTACGAAAAACAAAGTTAGTAAAGTTGTCTTGGCATTGGCAAGGGCAGGAAATATGGAAAGCTTCAGAGTATAAGTACCTCGGGGTGTTGATTGAGTGAACGGGTGGAAAATGAAAGTACAGAGAGTGTTCTGAATAGGGAAAAAGGGTGTGAGAATGTTGTAAATGGTTTTAAAGGGGTCAGTGTTGAGGTGAAGGAGAGCTTTACTAAGCTATGATTAGGCCAATAATATGCAGCCACAGTCTGGGACCCATATGTGGAAGAATAGGGATGGGAGTTGGAGAAGATGAAAAATATGCAGCAAGCTGAGTTAAGGATAAATGGGTAGGGCAAAGGCGAGAAAGTGAGGACAAAGTGAATTGTAGGCCATCTTTAAGCAGTTATCCCAACCCTTGCAGCCGATGACTAATTTCTTTCCTGTTTTCACAATGCAGTGATGTATTGATGCTGGTGACATAGATCACACTGCCATCTGTTATCCTGCAAGGAAGTTCGTACCAATATGTGAAAAATGGATGAAAGAAGTGAATTTAAAAAATTCCCCCTTAATCGCTAAAATGTGTTATGTGGTTATTTAGAATGTGAACGACTCGTCACGTGTCAGAACATGTTATACTCTGTTTTATTTAACATAGGAGAAAATGTATAAGTTTGGAAACGTATTAGTATGTCTGCAAACAGTTTATTGTGTAGAATTCCATTCCTTGTCTACCTCAGCTTCTCGCCAATTTATTTACTGAGAAGTACAGAAGTGTTGTTATTCTTATTTCCTGTCACCGGCGATGAGCATCAAAACCATTGTTCTTTGATTGTGCAACACACTATACCCATTACCAGCATCAAAACTCTGATTGGCTAAAGCTCGTCGTGTCGTTTGATTTTGTAAACCACTTTAATGATGAAGTTGGTGTGGTGCAACCTTAGGGACATGCGAAGAGTGGAGAGGTGCTGCTCAGGATATACAGTAAGGTGAATGGGGCGGGGGGATAGGGAAAGTTATGTGGAAATGTAGCCAAGGCGCTGTACAGGGAGAAGGCAGCCATTGTTGGTGAGTGCTATGAGAGAGTGGAATGTGTTGTGGAAGGAGGTGGGGAGATTTAGGAAGGGACTGACTGGAAAGTCAAATGGGATCAGGGAAAGAAGCACTTGCTTTAGGGCGATAACCCAACTGCAAGTTTGAAATTATTATTATTATTATTATGAATTTTGGAAATAGTCATACCAGGGTAAAAAGTAATTAATACATAGCCTATGAGATATAAGAAAGTGTTTATTTCTCTCACGCTGTGTTCAGAATTTTGTCATACAAATTAGGCTTCACCAACAATCAACATGGTGCTCGTTGACATGTACACATGAAGGAAATGTGTTTGAACTTGAACTTGCAGTATCTACACAAAGTAGTGTGTCCTACGTATGTGGTTTCAATTTCCTTGACTTTGTGTGACGATGCTCATCGCTGAAGGTTGGGTTGCAATTGTTTTAGCTAACGCACAGTACAAGCGACAGGACAGAATACAAGCACAGCATAAATATGAAAGCTACAATCAAAATAGCATGATGGAAGTTTACACAAAACAGTCCTGAAAATGATAGGATACACAAAACAATCGTGAAAATGATAGGAAACAATGCTTGGTAAATTGAGCATGTGTGTGTGTGTGTGTGTTTGTAATAATATTTGATTTAAAAGAAATACGTTGACAGCTCAGTTAGCTGTGCTGCTTGTGTAAGGATTTTTGAAATATAATACTCTAGGCTATTCACTTCATCTTAATCTACAGCACTTGTACAATAACAATCTGTTGCAACAGATTACATTTTATGTGGGGCCAAACTCTCCAAGCATTCGACAGATTCAGTACTTTTTCAACCATTTTCATCTTCACATGAACCCAATGGTAACCACATTATGCTTGGCCACGAATTTTAGTATATACTTATATTGTTGTCCTTTCGTGTTGGTGTAGGCTACAGATGTATTTATATATAGGATTTCTTTTAGCAGAAAATAAATAGTTACTTAGTTGGGAGCCATAGGGATAGTGAGAACTTGTGAACAGGCCGTGTTCGTAGCTTTCTACTGCTGAGCTAGCTGGCATTCAGGTCTAACTTTGTGTACAAGAATTTGTTTCATGAACTTATTCAAAGTTAATATAAATTTTTGTTTCACTGAACTTCCTCGTCAACAATTCATTGCAGTCAACTGAATAAATTAAAATTCACCTAATGCTGTCCTTGAAACACACAAACTTCTATTAATTGATTTATGCTTCTAAGAAATTTTACCATTTGAACCACATTCACTTTCAGTTAGATATACAATTTTGAATTGAATAATTTTCTGTAAATTTCAAGTGTTCATACATGTCTGATGTTAATATGTGTTGCAATTACTCTTATCACAGTAATCTAATTTAAATCAAGGGTATATCTGTGTTATTTGTGTAGAATTGTACTTTTGAATCCTATTGAAAGGGTACAATTTGTGTTAGTTTCTCTTTGTGTTCCGTCACATCACGGCACACTTCTGCACCCGGAGAAAAGAGTAAACTTATTCCACTTACCTGTTGGAGAGAATCAATGTCCTTGTTAATTTATTGTTTGATAAAAAGGGTATTATAATGTTGTACTGCATATGTAAATGGCCAGTAATATTCTCTGTCAGTGGTTCAGCAACAATACCGAGGAATTTGTTGATTTCCGTAAGTGTAAGGCTTCTCTTTCACACAATTACTCGGTTCACTCTGACAAATCTACAATTACATTAAAATTTAACACAAAACTGTTCTTACACCCCTTTTATCCTCATTTTATTAAAATGCAGATTGTGCTACTCTGCTTCGTGCAGCATGAGCAAAGCGAGTGCAGAAGGCCGCCATCTATTACCTGCTTCGCGCGAACTTACCTTTGAAGCGGGTAAATGGATGTGGCCATTTGGACTCTCTTTGTTTGCACACTGTTAGCAACAGTATCACAAATTTTCATGTCGTATCTTTGCTGGCACTACATAAATAATTGTACATAATATTTAGTTTAAGGAAATTTGTTGTTATTGCATGAATGTTATAAAGAAATCCAAGAAACCCATGAATAATGTTGAAGCGTGCACAGTGAGTGAATGACTATAGTTTCAAAAGAATAACTGTAACCCCCTATTTAATATTAACCATATTGTATTTATAATATCCGACACGTGCCATAATAGACCACTCACTGACAGTGGAAAACTTGGCTCCGCTCTGGCAATTTGACAGCCCTCGTACACGAGTCACACTTTGCCTTGTATGACAGAGCACAGTGATGTAAGAAATATTCAGAAAGACGTTGGCAGGATTGCGCGACGCCTTCAAGTTTGTAAGTGTTCAGCCAGTGTCGCACCTTGTAAAGCACTCACTCTAAAACTCTGTTTGTAATTCTCAGTATTCACCATAAGGTTATGTTGAGAAAACAAACTACCAAACATGCACATGTTACTATAACTGTACTTCAGTGCTACATTTGACTTAAATGCTTGCTTGTATACAGCATAGGGAATCAAAAATATCATCAAATGTAAACAAGTATGTCGCACTACATAGGTCAGGCTCAGGCAGTATTGTCGTTTCAGCTATGAAGGTCACATTTTGACAACTGTAAGAAAGGAGCACCCGTTTGGTTTTGCCAATCTATTCCTCCGCTCAGCCGGTCAGATACATGGAAGCCATGCTGTTGACATTCCTATAGAAGTTCAGTGTTCTCGGCCCGTGATGGACAGAAAGCTCGTAAGTATAGCCAGAGCTTTGAAAGTTTGAAAGTTCGTTACCGAAAGCAGGGTGTCCACCCACAGGGAAAACTGAAAAGTCAGGGATTGTCATGTTACAGGGAAATATCAGGGATTTTCATTTTACATGTGTGGTGACTCAGAATGTGTGTTTATTTATGCAAAATTTTCCTAAAAGACATGTTCGTAAATATTTATGGTTTTCACTTACAAGTTGTTTGTATACTGCTTTTTTTTTTTTTTTTTTTTTCGTGTTTTACCACTAAGGGAGGATTTGTTATGACGATTGAGTACACTTTAAAATTTACGTCATGCATAAATAAAAACTTAGGCTATGTTTGTATACTAAGTACATATTGTCATGTGTTGAAACTTACTCTAAAATGCTTTAATTTGTATGAAAATGTGTTTAATATATAATGTCACTGCAGTCTGATACAGACAACATCTTAGGATGGTATGGACCGGATACTGGCCGTGATTGGAGAAATTTTTTTGTGCCCCAAAAGTGGGTCTCCAGCTGTCCGGTTTCCTTCTTCTCGGACTAGGGCACCATCAACAAAGGATGCATCTCGGACTGCTGCACGTATAGTTTAGAGGGAGATAACTGTTAATTGTTGTTTAGAAGAAGGCAAGTTGCTGCAGGGCTAAGAGGTATTGGTGGTTCTGGTTTACAAGCAAGGGGAGGAAAGGAATAGTCCAGGCAGTTACAGCCCCATGACACTCATGTTGAGTGCAGGAAAGGTTGTGAAGAGGCTTATAGTACAGTATGTTGTTAGAGCTTATGAAAGAAAATAACTTACTGCAGGATTACTAACTAGGTTAATCATGCAAAATGTAACTGCCTGGACTGCTGGAGGATTTGGTGTAAGCAGTAGGTGAAGGGAAGCAGGTGGATGTCTGCTTCATAGAATTTGAAAAAGCCTTTGATAAGGTGCCCCATGGGATTTTGATGCAAAAAAATGAATGAACGACTGGATGACAAGTGGGTAGTGAGTGGAATTGGATAGGGGACTTTGAGAGGGTGAAAGTGGGAGAGTCCTTGTCGGAGGTAGGTGAGGTTACATAATGTGTTCCTAAGGCAGTGTTTCAGTAAAAGTGTAATGTTTGTATTAAAGATAGTTAAACTCATACGTTATGCAAAATGTAAGTCAAAGTGGATTTTATGAGTGTAGATGGCTCTACTTGTATTTCTGTCCTACAGTTTGTGACTTTCAGATGTCTGTAGACAACTGTCTACATTGTATAAAACTCAGGCAGTGAGTGAGCAGGACCTGTTTTCCATGTGTATTTTTAGATGGATGCTAATTCCTTCGGCAGTCAATGTACATTAGAGAATACTGAAAATCATTTGATTTGGAAAATTTAGAGAGAAGTATCTGAATCTGTAAAATTGAATTCACTGAAATCACTTGTTTTCTGATTGGCCAGGCCTCGCATCACATGTCCCGAGATCCACTCTCCATGGATGCTGGTGTCGGAGAGCTAACACGCTGCGCTTAAAACAGTAGAGTTGTCTAAGAAGACGCCTGCTTGAGACTAAAATTTCAACAGGTAATTTTGCCTTTTTAGTTAGTACTTACAACATTATGATGTGAGGTATTTAATATTGTCATAGAGAAATTAGCATCAATGTGTGATGAGTATGCTAAATACTGTAAATAAATGTTACAATAAGAATTTTTCTAAATTTGGTAGGATCAGAATAAGTAGGTTGAAAGATAGTGTATATAAAACTGAACACGAGGAAGCACATAGAAATAATTTAACTAATCGTAAATGTTTATTGAGAAATATAATGATGCCACCAATAATATAATAGTAATAAAGATGTATGTATGAATGTTGTTTATGCCAGGACATGATATATTACAATTTCCAGCGACGCAATCTGAAAGAAAAGTCTGTAGTGGTTCACTACTCTCGAGTAATATAAAGTTCAGTACATTCACTAATTAATTATTGATAAAGCTCCAGTCAGTGCGAACTGATGTTAATAAGCATTTACAGGACCTCTGAGATTCATAGTTGCAGTCTGTATCATGTAGATATTCATTATTTTTAATTATATTCATCTCCCTCAAGCAGCTAATAATTTTATTTTTTAACATTCATTTTAAGCAGTAACATCCATAGCACGAACAAAAAGGTTTCCAAAGATTAACATACCACTTTTTCATAAAAATAATTTTGATTTAAATACCTACTACCATAGAGATATTAACATAAACATGTACACTTGTAAATCTGTGCAGAATATAGTAAATATTTTATGTTTGTAATAAGTAATCATTTTGAAATTAAATTAACATAAAACATATGGAGTAATTTTGCAATTGTTGCAACACGTAAAAATAATTTCATTTAATGTGACAAAGTATGTATGTATGTACTGTATATGAAGAGTGGTATAAATGTTATCCTGTTCAGCCCCAAGTTAATTGACGAGCTCAAGTGTTGTGGTCATTTTATTTCTTGGCGTGCTCCATGTTTGTTGAGTATACTGCTTCGCAGTTATTATTGAACAACATGCTGCATGTTTGTTGTCAGCATTAAACCATTCATAAACAAACACTGTAGAAAGTTGAAAATTACCTGCTCCCAGTTAAGTTCACAACAATTTAAGTAAAAAAAATTGTATTTATTGGTATATTGCTGGTGTAACTTTGGTAAGACCAATTACTGTTCTTCTGCTTTATACTGGATTTACAGTGCCACGACTAGCTTGTCCCAACAGTCTGACGTGACATCTCAGTCAGACCATTTTCATTACCAAAATTAGTTCATCATTTACAATACCCTGACAGTTTCTATCCGACAAGTGTTGCCTGGATTTCAGAAAATCCTAGAATGGCCAGTAACTTGCTATTCATTGTCTTTGGAATGCAAAGAAATCACAAAACATTGTACACTGACACATTACGTATTTTCCACAGTGGTAATTAGACTTCAGCTCATCAGCATAGCCCTCAACGCATCTGATTTCTACTGAGTTTGTTTTGTAGTTGACCATATATGCTGTCAGAAGATTGTACTGTACTATCTACCCTGCAAGAATGGATGTTCCAGCCGGCCTGGCGAAGCTATGCTCCTCAAGGCAACGACTACTACTAATCACCGATGGATGGCCCCACTAGTATGTTTCGTTGTTTGTCTTTCTCATTCTTCCAGTAGGCCGGTGACGTCATACCAGAGAGCTATGCTTTTCGCTACTCCCCACTCAGTGACCACTTCTCGCCCCTCAAGACGTCAGCCAATGAGTGCAGAGGCAGCCCCCCGGTAGAGGTTAAATACGGAGCAAAAATTCAACTCGAGAGCATTCTTCATTTTCCCTGGACGCTAGCCGCCGGTGATCTGACCAGCCTGACCTGACAAGTCTTCACTGCACTAGCCGCCGAAGTACTCGCCAACTTCATTCCTCGCTGATACTTACCTTCCCTTCACTGCACCTTTGTGCTAGAAGGAAAACCTAGCTCTATTGTCACACCCTGCGTAGTTTTCCTAGCATCGTGCCATTCGTCTCTCCAAACGAACCAGTACACATCTTGCTTACCCACAATAACTCGCCTGGCCAACCTTTCTACATACTTACGGTAGGTAGAATGGCGGAGCCTGCACAGGTACACAGGTGTTGGACTCGCTTGTTGGTCTGGTGCTTGTCCTTTCCGTTGCACCTTTGGGACATTCCCTAGACTGGGAAGATGCGGACAAAACCCACACCTACTTGTGTAACTGCAGACTGCGAGGCCTAATTTTCTCTACTCACCGGCCTTAGCGCCAAGCACTGAGAGTGGGTATCTGCTCGTCGGCAGCCAATCACGTGGCTCTACACAGTAGAAAACCACAAACCCTGCTTTTCACCTCACAGATGTGAGAGTGTGTGACTCCAGATGCCTTTATCCAAACGCAGTGGTCTTAAGGAGAAGGTAAAACAGGTGTTCATTTCCTCTGGGTGTTTGCAAGAGCAGACCTCCCCCCTTGTAGCTGCATTAGAACAGCTCAAGTCTAAGGATCAAGCTCTCAGGCGCCTGCTCATTCCAGTCATATTGGAAGTACAATGAGACTTATTCCAGCCACCAACACGCCTTAGTAACAAAGTTCACCTGTGGCCTGTGGAATTCATCAGTCAACCAGAACAGTGGCGAACAGCATCCATAACCTATCTTACGCCTGTTGCTCTGTCCACACCGACACGAACCGCGTATCACAGCTAGCCATCTCAAACCTCAGGATCATCCTCACGTACAGTCAGCCAGCCAGAACTTCGCCCTAGCACTAGCAATCTTTGTCACCCAGGTATACCATACCGTTCAAGGTTCAGAACCTGAAACTGAGAATTGTTCTGGCTGAACTAGACTTCGTACCCTGCCCGAAACGCTACCAGGCCTGTACTCTACACAGGGAAATTACCAGCCCCACATAGAGATTAACTAACCCTCCAAATTAAGGGTGTGCCTGACTTAGCACCCGAACAAAAATACTATCCCACTTGCCCTTGACGTATGCTTACTCGACAGGACATCACATGTCAACACTATTTTGTTTTGAAAACTTTATAAGAAAAAGTATTTTTGGATTTTGACAAAAGTTATTTTTCCACGAATATATATGTTTGTTAATTCAACAGTTTTCTTTTACAAGATAACCAGCTTGTACACATAAATATTTTTAGAGTAAAATTTGTTACAGTAGTTAAATACGCACCAAATTTGTTTTGTAAGGTTGTGTTTTGTACTGGGCTTGAACTCCAGCCAATGTAAACTGTGTACTAAAGTACTGCAGGCAATTCCGCCTGGCTATAAGAGCCTTTAAGGTGATTGGGGCTTGCAGAATATTAAAGATGGGGATCTCTTTAAATCTCCTTTATATAAACACTGTAATACTTAGAAATGAACAACACTTTACAATATAAATTATTAAGTTCAAACTGGAGAGCAATTACTTTAATAATAACTGTTATTCAAGTCCACTCTGTTAATTATCTACTTAATATCCTTCCGACGTTCTCTAGAACTAATTCACCTTGTAAGATTCCGAAAGCTGCGTCCCTCGACGTATCGCAGCGGTGGTTCAGCACACCCCTCTTGTTGCCCTTCTTTAGGTAGCCCCTGGTTAACGTTCAGACAGCACCTCACGCTTCTAGCAGATGTTTGGCCACACAGCGAGCTTTGCGCTGGCCTATATTGTCAGTTTTTTTTAATATCTCGCCTTTTTTTTATAATCCTTGCTTGACGCAATCCCTTGTGTCCTCCTTTCCGCTGTTTGTAATGCAGGGTTCATGCAAGGGCATTAGCTAAGGGAAGGTTCAGCCCGCTATGTTACCCTCTTACTTCAAGAAGAGCTGGTCCCGACGCTCTGTGATGATATAGTAGTCGGTGACGTGATGACGTGGTGCAATCGTGGGTCGCCTCGGGTGTCCTTGCACTGTACGCTTTGCGAACAAGTGGCACGATGGAGGGTGGGTGGTGGTGAGGCGAGCCCTGGAATGCGGCGTGTGTGCACTGAAAAGAGGCCTTAGCAGCTCGCAGCGTCCTTGATGCCTGAATGTGCTTTGGCACATGCGATCGTGTGTGTGTGTTTTTTTTATGTGCTGTAGGCACTGCAGTATAATACTCTATTACTTCACTGCTTAGTTTGTTTCCTCTTTTTCTAATAATGAACCATCACCACCGCCATCACATGTCAATGTATACCATACAACTACAAAATTTTGAGCAATTAAACCTTTCTTATTTAGTTCATTAAATTTAAGATAGAGTATTATTCTGTTATCTTGTATTATAGTTATCTGTTTCCGTCGTGTGTAAAACTCTATATTTTATCTTAGGAACTCCTATAAATTACCTAGATATCTCCCTCTTTTTAATTCATCTTATCAATATGCTAGTTCATTATCCCTGACTTGTTGGCAAAATGAAACAAAACGAATCAACTGCAGTAGAGTTCACAATGAAACATCTTATACTATCATATTAATTTACGGACACGACTCACACTTACTTTGTGTTAAAATTTCATTACCTGAAATATATTTCTTACTTATAAGTAAGAAATGTGTGTGCGTGTGTGTGTGTTTGTGTGTCTCTTAGTAAGGAATAATACCCAATTATTTTCCTAATCATCTAAGTGGCATTTATAATTTTCTTTACATTTCTAATTTCATTCATATCATTACATTATTTTCCTGAGTTACTGCCTTTGACATGCACTCTGCAAAAACGTGCTTAATTCATCGGTCTAACTTTAAACCTTTATTAAAAATTATGCTACACTAGCTCAATCATGTTATTGAAATATTTTTTAGTAGTAACCTCCTCCCCCCCCCCCCCCCCCCACTAACTCCTTAAGTTACTAATAATTTACGTTAGCATAACATAACATACTGTATATTATGACGCCGTCAGGTGAAGCACGGTGAGACAATAAACTTACGGTAGATGGGCGCCAGCGGTGCTTCCAATTCACCGCACTGTTGAGATTTGGGGTTCTCAGGGATGCTGTGGTTTCTGTGTGTCTGTCTCACCCAAGCGTACTTACAAAACACTTTGCATTATTAAACATTTTAACACTGAAAAAGGCGAGAGGTTGCTGTTACTACAAGGAAATACTTTATGCACTGTTAGATTTGCTTTTATTTTGCCACTCATACAAATTTGTGCCAGGATTACCTTTATGGTATGTCTAGCTAACTCCGACGGGTGCTCCCCCAGCCCGCAATCAATCTTGCGTACTTCTAAATGGATGACTTCTCCATGGTGTTGGAAATAAAAAAAGTCTCCACTAGCCGCTAGGATGGACTGCAGATTTTTCCTGAAGAGACATAGTCGGCTAGGGCGGAAATAATATCACCATAAAAATTACACAAATATCATAAATAAAGATGAAACAGTATGGGACATGCATGAATGGTCACAATAAACACGTAGATGCGTGAAAGCAAACTTAATATGGTGCGGATGCTGCTGGATAAGAATCGTAGTGGATCACGTGGTGCAGTTGGAATTGCAGTATTTCTCCATAGAAATTTAAATTATTGTCAGACAAATGGTTAGTGCTGTTGGGGAAATTATTCTCTTGAATATTTAAGCATTTATAGGCTTTTAGCATGCCTGATGGTGTGAAAATCAAACATGAAATAGACCACGTGGTCATACATATAAAGCATCAATTACAGTAAAATACACGGAACCCTGAAATTAGTTATGGCACACATGATATTACACAAATAAACCCTCAAAGCGCATGGATGGCGCAGATACTGACTCGGCAGCTGGTAATCACGTGGTCGCAAATGATGTAGCTGTAAAACAATTTAAACATGAGAAAACCCAAAAAATACATAAATGAAAACAAAGCCCTTAATATTGCACGTAGTAATTAAACTGAAATTACACTGAAACGCCTTTGGCATAGGTGGATGGCACCTGATTTAAAGTTGTGTGGACCGTGTGGTCTCTCCGATATGTTTTCTCCTTTCTCCTCGTTTTAAGTTTTAAAAAGCCACAAGGGCACAAATTATTAGGTTAAACAGAAACATAATGCTAGGGAAATGTCTGACATAACGTACGCAAGGCAAAGGTTAACCGGTATACTAAAAGTGAGCTATTGTAATCTATATCAGTGCAAAAATGTTTGAAGTATGTACATGACAGCGTCATTGACAACACGTCACTGTTCTCACTGTTGTTAATTCATATTTAAAAAGAAGTTAATATTACAAGTTATAGAGTATATTAAGGTAAAGTTTCATTTATTCAATAATACAGTACTCTAAAGTTAACCACAGTGTTATATATTTGTGGAATACAGGTTATTGAAAAAACAGGTTGACATGTTATGCCTAGAGTGTTTTTTCAAATGTTGATTTTCATAAGTCGCCTCCAGTCGGGAATGGAATATAGAATGCAGTTAATTTTTTTTATGAAGCTTGGAATCATAAATTTGAAATTCTGTAGCAACATACTTTTTATTAATTTCACGGTATTGTAGTTGTGCGAATTCATACTAATTGTTTGACTTGGCGAGCAGTAATTCCATTTTTTATTTATAAAGACAAAATTTTTTATTAAGAAATTAAAAAAATGTATTATTTTAATATTATTACTTTCAATTTTATAATTCTAATATTAATCATTTGTAGGCGGGGAAATTTTCCCCCATATGCGGAATATTATTATTTTTTATTATTTTAATTCTACTTTTTTACTATCGTAATAAAAAAATTTTTCTTTATAAATAAACAAAAAATGGAATCATTGCACAAAATGGAGAATACTATATTTTGAAAGAAAGAAAGAAAGAAAGAAAAAAAAGTGTAATGAATTATTAAATAGAGAAAGTTTTTACTTTAATCAAAACACAAAAGATAAGCTTTATAACCTCTGTAAAAAATGTTGCATCGGAAAAGGTACAAAACATTATGAATTAAATAAGGAGAAAGTAATGTGTGAATGTGGAAAATATGTTTATAATACATCTCTCAAAAAGCATAAAAATTCTAAAGTACGTACTATGGCACTAAATAATCTAAACGAAACCCAAACTGGTGATTATCTAACAAGAATATGTAAAGTATGTAATGAGACTAAATTCTAAAGTACGTACTATGGCACTAAATAATCTAAACGAAACCCAAACTGGTGATTATCTAACAAGAATATGTAAAGTATGTAATGAGACTAAATCATTAAAACCATTTTATCTTCATAAAATTATTAACAAAATGTAAAACTTGTTATAATGAATATATGAAGATAATGTAATCGTAGTAAGAAGTTAAATAATTAATAAATATTGCTTTTGATATTAACATTAACTAAAACATTGTGTTATTTTGATAAAATTGTGTTATTTTGATAAAAAAAAAAGCATGGTACCAAATATGTAAAACATAAAAATTTAAAAACAATTGAACTTATTTTACGTATAGAAATTAAAAAATGGAGGCATTTGTAACAGCTGAGTTGAACGATGCAGGTGGAGGGAATAAAGAGATTTTAAAATAAAATATATAAACAGACTAAGGAAAAATGATCTAATTAGAACTCTTATACCAATTACTATGCAATGGCTTATCGACGAGCGGATGAAAAAATCAGATAGAAACAACAAAGAATAATTTTACAAATTTGCCTTTAGGTGATGCTGATTTCAATTATTATATATCAAAGATAAAAAAGAATTAGAAGAAATATCTCCATTCTTTAATAATTTATTTGATTACAAAAAAGTAGACGACGAACCAATAAAAATTGCTTCGTTAATAGAGCTTTTAAAGGTAGGATATGAACATATAACATTGAATATTCCTTTAATTTAGTTGAGGTTTTTGAGATTATACGCACTAAACTTAGAACATTTAGGGGGTTAAAAACCAGCATTAAATTCTAACTCTAATTATTGTAAGTAAGCAAGAAAATTATTTAGTAGAATTATTTACATTTCATTCACTCAATTATACAATATTGAATGAAGGGAGTTAAGAAAAGGATTTATAAATTCATGATATAAGAAATAAGTACACAATTATCTGAATTTCAAAAAGAGGCTCAGGATGGACATTAAATAGAATAGAGTACACTCCCGCTTAACCGGCTTTCGGCTTATCCGTGCAGCTTTTTCACTTTTCTCAAGTCCACTGTAACTTCTGCGGCAAGGCAATGCTCTAACACGCAGCGCTACCACTATGTCTATTGTTGTACCATGTGAGCTGATGTTCATCTCTTTAAACTGTTTGCCTGTCACAGAGACATGCGTGAATCATCCATTTCCACTCATTGTGAAGCGTGTATCCGACCGCCTAGAGGTCGTGTCCAAAATTGCAGATTTTGTTGGCAAAATTATCAGTGACCCGATTTTGTATTTAAAAATGGTGGCGTATTCTGTAGTTTGGTATTTTGCGGATGTTAGCGAAAATACAAAATGAGAAAGCACCCCATTGTTTTTTTACCTTCAAGACATATGCGTGAATGTGGAAATAAATGTTTTTTAAAGCAAATAATTGTTAATAAAATACACTAGGCATGCTTAAAAAGCAAGGAAGTGTTGCTGCGAGTGTTAAACAAGAGACTGTCGACAACGTCCGAAGTGAAACTTACGAACTAGGGTAAACGAGTTTGTAGTTTCAGACATGGTCCCGCCCCCTCTTTGACATTCAAATTCCTACAACATGTCTTGCCAGTTTATTGCCCGGGTCATTGTTCACTTTGTATTGTTTTCTGAATGTCAACAAAGCATAAAATAACATTTTAAACTATCCCAAAAAAGTTAGAAAAAAATTTTTGGAACATGGTGTGTTATCAACAACTCTGTCCCGGTGCCAAGGAAAAAAACTGAAGACTTTCAATAAAGGCATAATTTAACTTTCGTTACTTTTTTGATATAAAGTGTTTAAATGTTTACAAGAAACTTAACATTCCCCAAGTTTTATACTTCTGTGTGTGTGTTTGTGTGTGTAAGTCGGTAATATTTAAATAAGCTCCTAGTAATAGAGATTGCACCGTATTGTTTAAATGTCAGGTTGCCTCTTTTAAAGTCTCGTTACAGTCTTTATTGCATTGCATTCTAAACTTTCAACTAACTCTGCCGTCTAAAGGACTGGTCTGAGGGATGCACGTCGAGAAAGCCACACACACACACACACACAACTACGCACTGCTTATCTATGTCGTCTGCGGCTGGCGCCAGCACCGGGGAATATTTTTAAGATGTACAAGATTTTTTGTATCAATTTCCGCTGAAGGCAAGTTACCAGTAATGTTATTGAGAACCAACGCTCGAGTAGTAAGATGCAACTCTCGCATGTGAAGCGAGGCAATCTCACCTATTACAGCCCCTCTCGAGTCTGTTCTAGTATGCCCTATGCCAGAAATGTTCACCCCTGCCTAATGTCATTTAAGTCCCAAACGTTTCACACAGCCTTCGGTTATGAATGACTGGGATGCCCTATCCAATGATGCACACACAACCTGGTATTGGCCACTACTGTCTTTAACATTGATGCAAGCAGTCTTAAGCAAAAAAGTAGTCTGAGGACCATCCTCCTCTGAAAGACACGACGAGCACATTGCGACAGTGCTACTATTACCTTCCTCTTGACCAGCAGAGTCTGTAGCATCTTGATTTGTCTCATCAGAACTTGTATCTCGTGACAAGTGAACCAAGGTGTGATGTGTGTGTTGGCACTGCTGATAGCAGTCTGTAGCATCTTGATTTGTCTCATCAGAACTTGTATCTCGTGACAAGTGAACCAAGGTGTGATGTGTGTGTTGGCACTGCTGACAGCGAAACTTTGAATAGCAATTTACCGCTGCATGTCCTGCTCGCAGGCAGTTAAATCATAACTTGTGGGTTAACACGCACTCCCTTCTCTCATCAGTCGGCTTTGAAAGAAATGTCTGGGATCTGTGTAGGGCATGAGCTGCACCACAAATTGGGCACAACAACTGCTTATCTGTATTGTCCTGAACTGAAACAAGGGTTGTCTTTGATTCTGCTGACTAGCTATTGTTTCCATGGCTCATTGACCGAAATTTGTTCCAGGAGGAAAATTTCCTCTGAGAGGGTGGACTCTTACAGGTGTAGCGAGCAGGAGGTTGATCGTCGGCAGCAAGCTGAACATGCTCCACAGCTCTAGCCTTCCATTCCAAAAACTTGAGTAGCTTGGAATACGATGCCACATCCTCTTCGTGGGAGAGTTCAAATGCCTGCCTGAGTGGTGAATCCAACTTCTTGAGCAATATATTTAGCAGCAGGAAATCCCACTGAGCCACTTGAAATTCCTGAGCCTCCAACGCAATCAAATTTTCTTTCACTACCATAACAAACTTGGTTAACCCACCTTCTTTCTTATTGTCAACCTTTTGTATATGCAAGATCTTCTGGACATGTAGTGTTGCTGTGAGTCTCCAACTTTTTAACCTCTTCTCCAATATTTTCCAAATTACCGAATAATTGCTTTCGGTGACCAGTATATTGTGTACCAACTCTCTGGCCTCCCAGTGTAAACAACCCAACAAGTAATGCATTTTCTGGTCTTGGGTAAGGTGCGGAGCTTGACCAACAATTGAATTGAATAATTCTGCGAAGCCTATCCACTCAGCTTTACTGCCACTGTACACCAGCAATGGTAGAGGTGGTAGCACTGCTGTCAGGATTCCTAACCTTTATGAACAATCACTACGGGTCGTGTAGCCACAAGTGTTCTTCTTCAGTTTTCTGTACACCATTTTTAGTTCACGGAAAACTGTCTCTTATGTCGCAAACTGTTCCTTGCACTCACTTAACACACTCGGATCTTCTTGAGGTGGCTGGGCACATATAGCAAAAAAAATTTGCTAGTAGTTCATCTCTCTTTAACATAACCTCTTCGAAGACCAACTCGAAGTCTTCCACCTTCGATTCATCTTCCCTAGATGTTTCGTACAGTTCTCTGCCAAAGTCAGCCTGAGCTAGCAGATAATTGAAAATTAAAAATTGTAACTCAGGTGATGATGCAGCTGCAATTTATTTAAAGACGTGAATAAGTGTATAAAACAACAAACAAGTTGCACTAATGCACGAAGAGCACTGTATAAAACGACAGAATAATTATGTGCTTGTACGTGAGCGAGAAACGTGAATTAAAAATTCCTCTGACTGGTGGAGATCGTTATTGCAGCATGTTTATTGACATCGAGTTTAGGCGCGACGTGCCGTAAACAAAACCCAACAATACCTGCAGAAACTTTCCTGTTTGTCTTCACCGAACCGTTAGAAGGTATATACTACACTTCTAGCATACATTTCGTAAACGAAACTGTATCTCCCATAAATAATCCAGCCCGGAGGGCCAAAAATGTTTAGGACAAGCAGTCGTGCTCATCCTCCATTCCCGCCATCTTGCAACACTACTGCCCTCTCATGGCAAACAAGCTGCTAACATGTGCCTGAGCACAAAAACAGCAGTAGTCACATATCATGAATACCACCACATCAGAAGCTTTTTTTGTTTGTAAACATTGTGAATCTACATATGTTTTAAATCAGAAACAATGGAACTGTTTTTTGAATTTACATGTGTTTTTAATGCATATAGTGCAATTTTTTTTATCAAAAAATCTTTTATTGACTGTATCTTTTCTATCAATAGGATCTGCCATATTATTGATTCTACGATTTTGAAGAGAAACCTACTCTGTTGTATAAACAAAAATTTTACTTATTTGGTCTCATTAAGCTGAAACAAAGATATTATATTTTGAACCTACGTATGTTTTTAATGCAGTGTTTGTTGATAAATAATTAGAAGTGATACTTTTGTATTTTGATTCTACATATGTAAATTTAATAATGTAGAAATTATATCGTTAAACTTAAATCCTCTGGAAAAAAGGTGTAAAAAAATTTAACATAGATGTTCACATATAACTGAATTAAAATTCAGAATTTGATCATTATTGTAAACATAGTTATTTTCTTTAAAATAACAAACCCAATGAGTCCCCGGATTTACTGAAATATCAAAATTTACCACAGCACATTCATTTTTGAGCATACTTTTCGGTAATTCGTTAAGGTAATTTGTCAATCATATAAAAAATTTTGAAATGCTTAATATTTAATAATTTTACATATTTTTCGATATCCATATTAGATAGTGGACATATTTTCAAATTTTCTTTGGTCATCCGCTTTTTGCAACTAATCCTTTTCCAGCCTTGTTTTCCATTGCTAAATTATGTCTGTTTTGTTCTAGTTCTTTTTTATTTTTCTAGTTTTTTCGACAGATTTATAAATTGCAGTAGCTCCACCAGCTAAGCCGCCGGCTAAACCACTAAGTGCACCTAAAGCAGCAAGTACAAAGTGAATAATTCCTCCATGATGTAAACCACTTCCAGATCTTTCTTTGGCCATCTTTTTGACTGTTTGCACTAGTAAAGTTAATTTGAATATTTTACCTTCTTTCAATTTTTTTATTTTTTCTCGCAATTTGCTCTTTTGTTAAAAATTGATCTATACCCAAATATTTTAAGTAAATATCCAAAGTTATATTTACTGTCTTTTTTTATAAGTGTGTGTGTGTGTGTGTATGTGTGTGTGTGCGTGTGTGTGCGTGTGTGTGTTTTTTTTTCCAGAACTCTAAAATGACTGCGGAATTACATTTAAAACTCTTATTATATATTGAATTCCTTTCGGATTGTTTATAAGGAAATCATAAATTTATTGTTTAACATATTCATTATACTCACTTTTTCATTGTAATAATTATTTCCAGCATTTTCTTCGTCATGAATAATTAATAATCTATCAACCAATTTTCTAACATCATCCATCCAAACATATTCTTTTGGCAAACTATTGTATTTTTTTATGCCATCACCAGTTCTAGGAGAATTTGTAGAACTTGTTTTTTCTCGTGTGTTTGGTGCTGTACTTGAATGTGATTCTTTTATATAGATATCGTAAATTGGTTTAATTATATTTTTGTATTTCCAACTTCTATTCGAGTTTACTTTCTTTTTTAGATTATATTCTTGGACTGCAACATTGGTATCTAAAACAATTTTCGTGTAGTGTTCATAGTCATTAACAGCGAAATTGTCCTTATGATCTTCATCTTTTTCTTTTGTTAACAAATTAGAAAGTCCTTCTGTTAATTTATATCCTTTACCTTTGACAGTTATTTTATCATCTATCTATCTTTACTTGTGTATTACCTATGTAAAAATGTTGTCCTTCTGCACATAAACCATGTTGAGTATCAATAACATTTTTTTTTTTAAATTTCTTTTTTGAGATTTATAGTAGAAACACCTGCTATAGGCAGCAAATCTTTTAATGGAATTATACCCTTTTGCTCTTCAAAATTAAGAGATTCTTGTTCTGCAAATAATTCTCTTTCAAACAATGTTTCTTCTGGTGTAGGCGGATAATCTAAATTTTTTCATGCTATTAATTTAATTTTTGTCGTCTTCACTTACTTTTTCTACTTTTTTACCAATATTTTGTAATTCGTCAAATAATGGTAGTTCTTCTTATTTTTCATGTTCTTTTTCATGGCGTTTTTTACATCTTTTATATCTTTCAATGAGTAATTTAACTCGAAAAACCCCCTCGAATTCGCCCATTTATATATACATTTTTTTTTTACTTAGTGAGTTTAAATGAGTTATAAAAGTATTGAAAGCTTCAAGAGGCAGACTTCCTCCAACTGATCTAACCAGTAAAAATTTAAATATTTACAATAATAGAATCAAATTTAATATTCCAATAGGAAAGTACTTTTCTTTCCCAAATGATGCTTATGTGTATGAACAATTTAATTTACTAAAGAGAGATAAGGTTGGAGCTGAGGCAAAATATGTTGCAGACAAACTTTTTTACTTCTCAATTTTCTAGAGTAGAAATCTCAAACATGGAAATGTTATTGAAGCGGTTGATAATCCAGGTATAACATCAACTCTAATATACTATTATGAGAATGGAAGGGAATGTTTATGAAGATAATGGTCGTGTGGGTGCTGTGAATGTAGATTTAAGTTGGAAACTTGTGTAGCTGCGTGGTTCGTATTTTTGCTCGGAATATAACTGACGTACAGCAAATCAAGTAGCCTACTTTTCTTCATTACATAGCATTTAATTAAAATGTGAACTTTTAAATACGATGAGGAATATATAATTTGTGATACTTTAGGAAGGCTTGCTCACGTATGCCAAAGAGAAACACTTGGATTCCTTGTGGAATACTTCCGTCAGCATTCATTAATGATCAACTTGAAATATTTAAATTCAATACTGAGACACGTATTAGTAAATCAAGACACATTGAAGAAAAAAAACATCTTACAACTGACAGAATACCCTTAAATATAATTTATAATTAAAGGAATATATTTAAGTTTACTAAGCCTTCAAGACAAATTAAATTCAAAGAAATAGAATAAGACTCAAAATCCATGTCATCAGATACCTATAAAGAATTTTGCCAAAGAAATCAGATTGAGAATTACTACTTTGAAAACCTGTAAATTCAACTAAATGAAATCTGCTTTAATACTATTGCATGTCATTTTGCTGACTAATTTCAGATAGTGACTCTCTTTTCATATAATTTTAAATTACTATACTCGGGGTAGAACACAAAAATGAAATGGCCACTGGGAATGTTCACCAAGAAAAGTCCGTTTAAACATTAATCACAAAAGCGATTTTCATACTGCAGCAACAAACTAAACATGACTTCCTCATTAAAACAGTGCCTCGGACAAATCTGACAGTTAGGCAATGTTATCGAAAGACTTCACTAAGATTGCTAAGTTGCGACTGTACTTTTGGCTCGTGCCATGGATAGGTCTTACTTGACAGCTTCGGGAAGCGATTGCGTCGGCATTTTCAAAGCCGAATGCGGCAGGCATCACTGAAGATTCCACTCGAACGGAACATCTCCGTCCTTCCTCCGCCTGGTTACATGACGCTGGCCATCCTCAACCCTCCGGAGTTGTCACGTACGCTGTCATCACGGCACTTAACTGAAATGTCTTCGGGATATCATGATGCGACGTCATATCCTTCCACAGTCTTACTGTAACAATCCCTTAGCACATTCTTCCTTGGTTACTTCAATATGTATTATGCCAGCTAAGAGTAATAGACAAAAAAATATTGTTTTAGATGCATTCCTAAAATTGTTGTAGGAAATTTTAAAATCAATCTAGTGGTCATTTTACATCTGATTGGTTAGGTAATTTTAAAACTAATTTTATATATATAAAATAATGAGCTCTTTTGCTCCAGATAAATAACATTAATATAAGTATAATTCACTGATGTAAACACTAAAAGTACTCAATCTGGGGAAGTCAAATTTACTATGGTAAATATAAATATTACATTAATCATTTTGTAAACACAATATCAATCATGATTTTATACTACACAAAAATGATGAATGCTTTATGTATTAAGATCACCAAGTGAACAAAATTATTTAGAATTTACTGGTGTTGATAATCTGCATTGATATAAATCTGTTTCTAGTGAAAAAATAACAAAAGAGGTTTCTTGTGTTAAAACAAATGAAATAATCTATGCTCTTAGATATCTGTTTGGGTTTTATTGATGATAACTAAGAAGTTTACTGGAAAGGCTGCTATAAAATTACTTTTTTCCTAATTCATCTGATAACAACTGTTTATTTCTTTATGAAACTTTAGATAAAGATGATAAAAAGTTACGAAACATCGTCCTGATCCTGGTAAAATTGTTATTGGAAATTTCGAAATTATGTGGCCTATTTTTGAATATGTATCGAACATGGCCATTGCAATTTAAAAAATATATATAAAGAACCTAAAATACATATTAGTTTTGTTGGCAATTTTTAGAAAAAGAAGTTCCTACAAATTTTTATAGCTTTGATATAAAAGATCAGTTTAATAAAATTGACAATTTGACTTGCCTGATTTTGTTATTGTAGCCATTCAATTTAATAGAAAAAATCATTCTGAACAGCATAAACATGCTGCTATGTTTGATCATTGGAATGTGAGAAACATTTATGTTAAAAATTGTAGAAATGAAATTTTTCCTAAAGAAAACTGGGATCTACACATTGAAAAATGTGTTTATCTTAAATAATATCTTGCTTATATTGATTTTAGGAAATTCAAAAACCAAACTAGATAACGACTTTAGAAATAGTGAACTTTAATTATAAACCAACTGTAAACTTTGATGGTGATATTAATTACTATTCATTTTGGGAGGGAAGGCCTTTATGTTATTGATTGTTCATACAGAAAAACAACCGTAGTTAAAGAAAATACAAATATACAAATTTGTGTTGATTTTAATAAAGCTCCTAAAGAAGCAGGTACCATTTGTAATGTTGTTCTAATTAGTAAAAGAAATCTAACTTATGATTATTTGAAAGAAAAATTTACTGAAGCTTTATAAATTTTCATATCATTAAATGTAGTAATCATAAAATTGTTTTGATAGTTTAAAACAATCTTTTGAGCTTATAGTTGAGTGGTTACATTTAAAAGTTTTACAATTTTGATTAGATAATGCATCTGAAGATCTTAAAAATATAATTTACAAATTTCATTCAAATTTACAAAAATTACAATTAACCATTTTAGAAAATATTGATGATAAATATGACCTTTGAGAAATTGGTGAAAATCTAGAGCAAATAGAACAAGTATTAAAAAAATTAATAGAACTTCGTTAGTGATGATTTAGATTGTTTGCTTGCAAAATTAGTGTTTCTTGAAAAGGATAAATCTACTTGATTTTTGTATAATTTTGCATGTTTTATCCTGTGTCACATCCTGTACGCAATTTTTTGAAAAATTGCTAAAAAAAAATAAAAAAATTTCTTAAAATTACTTGTTTTTGAGAGCTCCTTTTTAAAAAACTATTAGAACCTAAATTTGATTTTGGCTTTAATTTACATGATTTTCACAAAAAAAATTTTCATTGAATTTCAGATTTTGGGTTTTTCATTTTTTCCTGTAATTTTAGGGAAAATAACCCTATTGAGTGCGCTGCATTTTTGTTGTTGTAATTTTAGAAGAAATAACCCCAAAAAGTGTGCTGCGCCAGCTCTCTCATTATACATCTACTATCGGTTCATATCTTTACAGACTGCGAGGTCAGGGTGACAGTTCTCTTCTCCTGCTGGTGCCTCAGCAGGGATAGCTAGCCTCACCTCACCTCACAGGGTGAGGTACTTTTAATTATGGTCGTGAGTCACACCACTCTTTTCTTATCTCCTTGGCAGGAGGCTGTAGACACATCTGTCGCCTCTCCGCAACGCTCTGGCAGCAGTGGCAACCTTGTAGGCTGTTTGCTGCCCTCCTGCAGCATCCCTCCAAAAACAGCTTCTTTGGGTTTAGAATGTCGGTGACTCATCGAATTGTACAAATTTTCAGGCGGGAACTGGGCTACCGCATGGTGGCTTTTGGGCGGACAGTACAATTTCAAATTATTACTGCGTGTCTTTAATTGCTCGCTAGGCTAGGAGCAATCCTGTAGGCATGGAATTTCTTGTCTGCCACGGTGTGACTTGCCCATTCTAGTGTAGTGACTCGATGATGGGGTGAAGTAGTCGAGTAGTGTGTGCATGTTCTATGTGCAGGAATGCACAATGCGTCAATATAAACTCACAAGTATATATTTTATTTTATATTACTAAAATTCATATTTTATGACATGTATTATGATGGGATGGACACTTGTTAAATGTGGCAACAGGGTTTGGTATTTCTTACGGATAGGCCACACTGAGCAGCCAAGAAACTCTGTACCTGGTATGGTGAATTGGTTGGGGTAAAGGTTTTGAATTCTTTTTCGAGTTTTTCTGTATTTAAAATCTCTTTTATATTGATGAAAATATTTTGATTTAATGATTTCAAGTGCGTGTTGTTACAAGTTCAAAATCAAAAATTTGAGCAATGATCTGACCTAGGTAGTTGTTAATTCAGCTAACTTTATCTCTTGAAATAGTATATTTTAGTACAACAAAGTCCTTCTAATCACTTATCCAAAAATCTTGGGGAGAGTGTTTTTGCATTGTGGAAATGCATTATAGGAAAGTACAGTGCTCATGCTTGAGCTTGACAGTGTTCGTGTTTCACTCACTAAGAGCGACTTCCCCCCTATGCCAAAATCTATGCACACATTCTCGTCTGTGTCTCAATTCTTTAAAACTCGATTATCCATAAGGGTACACGTACATTTCCTCTTGCTAGCCATTTTTTACAAGCTAAAAAACAATTATCCTCTCCGAAAGATGCTCTGCGCGTAAGCAGTGTTTGCAAGTAACTGAATGGACGACAGCAGTTGACAGTTGACTGGTTTATAAAAGAAATTGTGTGTGCATGCAACGAATAATTACTCAGGCAGTGGCAATAGGATTACTCACAATGTGTCATCCCTTTTATGACAAGTGATTATGTATGTACACACTCTTCAACTTATGGGTCATGACAAAGTTTAAATTCTCAGCATGCTACTTCTCCACAGGAAGGATTTTGGTTAATCCTGAAATCTGGTAATCCAGTAAGGTCTATGTCGCAATTAGTTTGGATTAACTTGACTACTGTTCTTGAAAAGTTTTTGAATTTAAATGTAAAATGTGTAAAAATCCGGGTAGTGGAAGTGCTGTGGCGGTGATTACTACTGTGTTGCAGCTATCATGTGCGAGCAGACGCCATTCACGTACCAGTCGGGCGAGGTGGTGTGGGTGAAGCTGGGCCCATGCTGGTGGCCTGGTGAGGCACGTGACTACAATGAGCTCCCGGAGGATGTCAAGACCAGCCTCAAAAAGGCCCCAGTCACCGTCGTCCATTTCTTCAATGAGGATAAATAGTAGGTTTTTTTCCTCACAAAAGCAAAAAAATAAGTTATCTATTTTTTACATAAAAAAAAATTAAGGTGAATATTTTTGAAACCTTTCTCTTTCACAAGATGGGGGAGGGAGCTTGCAGGAATCAGGGTTCTTAAATTTTGGTTACTTTGATGCCTTACCTACTTCGATAATGTTGGACATAAGACACTGAGACCTTCTCCCCTCATCCCTTTAGGGTTGCCAAGTGTGAGCCCTATTTAGGGGAAGCTGATGGTGGGTTGTCTATGGGCCTGACTTACTGGGTATCCTGACTACTTGTCGAACAGCCTTGGGTGGAGCAGGTTTGTTGGATGGCGGAGTAGTAGTGTGGACTTGTGTAGATGATGTTGGGGCATGCTGTGCTGGATGGAACCATAGCTGTCTCACTACAGTGGGTGGAGTAATTGGTCGAGGTTCGACTAGTGTAGGTTGTGAAGGGTTCGGTAGCAGTGAATATACGGCAGGGAAGCAACCAGATAGGTAACCTGCAGCAAACCCTGGTCCTACTTGTTGAATGTGGTCAGGTGTATGTCTGATAAGCTAGCCTCTCTTTTGAGCAGCGTCTTCCCTGAGTTTTACATACACAAAATCTTTGCCAGGCCCTGCCTCTTGACAACTGTGTTCAAATAAGCCTTTCGGATGCCTTTTGCCTTCCGGGCCAAAGATGAAGCCTAAAGTATTCCGTTGATAGAGTAGGTGAAATCAGATGTTTATGAGGAAGGGCTCTGCTCCTTGGTTAGAAAAACTGAGAAAATGTGTGGCTTAAGCCTGGGTGGGTCTTCTGGAAAGCCTACGTTTCTCAAGTGCTGGTGCCCCAGCCGGCTTTCAGTCCCTTCTTGGGTGTTCTGGTGGAGTGAGTTGTCGCTAGCACACCGTAGTCCCCAAAAAGGTTCATGAACTCACGACCCTAAAATTTTTACGCATACTATCAGAAGCTCCAGAGACTTCAACCACCGACAGCTTCCAGAAGCTCTTTAACACCGGAAGCCTGCAAGACTTCACTCCACACTTCTGCTGTTGATCCTCCTGGTTCAACAGCTGCCGCTACTTTCTTGTAGTAGCAACTGTTACTGCTGTTAAAAGTAGTGGTCTCTTTTGTAAAGTCTCGTCTAGACAACCCCAGGCTAGAGTAACTGTATCTTGAGTTATTCTAATAGCAGTCGAAATCATTCTAATCGTGGATAACTTAGGAGCTGGTCACCTCCACCTGTAAAGCGTAGCTTACTTCCATTCACGCTTCTTTGCTTAGTAGTAAGAGTACGTATCACCAGTATTTATTATCCGTAATAAATATATTTTATTCTTATCTCAAGAGTGAATCTGTTATATAGGTGAATCCTTTCTGACTACTAGGTACTCAACCGTTGGACGGAGCAAGCAGGAGATCTGGTTTTCTAACAGTACGAACTATAGTGTAGGACTACAGAGTCCATTCAGGAATCTGTATGTCGGCAACACACACCACTTTTGACTGCCACATTTTCTGTGTACCATGATGTACAGAAAGGTAGTAGCCCCAACCACTAGGTACTCATCCAACTGGAGCAGGACAGCCACCTCAGGTTGTATCGCTGCCGTAGCTGGCAGAGGTATTTTGCCTGGGACTGGGGGCCCGACTGTTGCTGGACCACACTCCAACATTAGTAGGAAGATGGCCCACACGACCCACCACTTTACGTTTGTGCACCAAGGTGCAGAACTGTAGGAGCACAGGGTTCGTGCTGTCAACTGCTGTTGGACTCTACACTTAGTGAGGGTACTGTCTACTGCTTGCGGCCGACTAGGAGTTAGTCAAGTTTCACTGCTACAGCTATGCCATTTGGAGAGAGGCACAGATCTCGAAGGGAGGAGAAGTTCCTTGCTGCTAAGCAGGTGTGCACTACTAGCCCCTCTGCACTTGGTAAACACACCCCACAGGAACAAGCTTAATCACCTGGAGAGGCCTCCCTGTTTACTTCCCTACGCACACTAGGCTAGGCATCAAGTGTCATCCAGCAGTTCGTGCTCTGGTCACTGGGAGTGACACTGGGTTGGGCATTTCCAACACCTACTTCGGAAGCAGTGCAGCCGCCAAGTGGAGCAAGATGTACCTCTCTGTACGGAAACTCAGGTGACTGCTGGTTCCAGTTGATCTGCCCCTACCCCAGAGCTCAGGAGACTGGTGAGTGAGTACCCTGGTAAGTCAGCACTACCTCAAAGGGCAAAGGTTGTAGTCGGGCATATTGCTGTACCACCCACAGCTGATTTTGTACAGAGTCGTACATTAATCCGACCAGTGTTAGTCTCCGACAGAAAGTCCAATCAGAACCAATAATAGTTTACCAGAGTGCATCTGATGTAGCGCATGTCAAAGCTACATTGACTAGTCTAAGGGACACGTCAACTTTCACCTCTATCTCCCCGCCGAAGCTCACCCGAGAGGTACGCGAAGGTCGTGCCACCAAGTGAACCACTGACGGAGCAGACAAAAGTCCTCGCACTCCATCCTTAGTATGTTTATGATATTAAGTCAACTAGGAACTCATCACTTCAAAACAGCTGGTAGCCAGTATTTGTGTTCAGTTTATAGATTACCATATTAATTTGCGTGATATCTTTTGGCTAATGTTCATGCCTTCACATGTACTTCTGTCACAACTAGCCACTAGTGTAACCCATTTTTCACAAGGCGTGAATTTCTACTTGTTTGAAAATGTGATATTGATGCATGCCCGACTGGCGATAAGTTCTATTGGCTGGGGCTATTTACATCAAACTTTGACCAACAATGTTTAAGGTTAAGTGCAACTCAGATTTTGATTACGTTACTTTTGAGGAATGAGGTTTTCATCGTGGTCAATTTTTACAGTTTTAGTTTGGGATGCCAGAATCATGACAGGGTGGCGACCAACCTGGAAAACAGGGAAAAGTCAGGGGATTTTTTTCAGCAGGGAAATGTCAGGGGAAAAATGTCATTTGAGTTTTTGTGAAAGCAATTAAGTTACCATAAATATTTTAGGATATTTATTTGTTACACTTCAACAGTGATTGTATTGCAGATCCAACCAAATTTTTGTCTGCATTGAAAAATAAATATGAACCTAATACCAAACAATGCCGTTGTTCAATTACAAGGAAGGAGGCTTATTTTTGAGGTAGAATTGGTATAAAACTGTTCGCATTCGTTCACAACGAAATGTTATCATAACTTCCTGTTACTAAACTTTGTTATGTCCATGAAGGTTGCCAAACACAAACAACTGTAAACTGTGTCATCCATTTACAAGTTAGTGCCAAACCATCTCGTTGCTACCAAATCATTCAAAACTTGAAAATACATCAGTGGTAAGTTTGTTTTGGTTTCAAATTTTTATAATTTATAATTTATATTTTGCATTTTGTATGGTTGCAGTTGGACCACCGAGACATTCAACTGTTAAGCTGCCTCACGACAGATGGATACGAAATTGTAGTTACAATAGTAAAGTCTCAAAATTCTTAAAATAAACCACTCATTAATGTTAAGGGCACCTTTTCAGTAGTAAAATAGTATTACGAAACATTTGGGTTGAAAAGCTGTTGCTAAACAATAAATATGTAATGAATAAAATATACCTTTAATGAATATTTTGACAACTTACATTAAATAAGTGTGATGCACATTTGTTTATTGCAAATAACCTCTACAGTGTGCATACTTACCTTTAAAGTCTGCAATTTGTTAATTTGTAATTGGTAATTCATAAGCTTTGAAGTAGACAAAAGTTCAAAATGCAAATTATAAAAATACTTCATCGATTTTGTAGACAAAAATTATATCACGTGACCAATTTGTTAAAGTGCCGGTTGGAAAACTGCCTGTTTTGAAAATGCAGGGAGTGGGATAAATGTGTGTTAAATCGGTAATGTGATAAATCTTCATGCTTTGTCACGTTGAAGATAGAGTGTAAACATGCTAAGTGACGTGTTATTTTAGTAATAACTCAGTATGTGTGGTTACCTTTTATTATACACTTGTTATAAAGATGCTTATGGCAGTGAAACTTAACCTCGTCCTATCACTAGACGACTGAAAGTATATTCTAATTAATTTAATGATTTTCTTAAAAATATTTTTGTTATTTCATGACATCAAACACATTTATTCTCATGCTGCATTTTATACGTAATTGAAATTACAAATCTTTTACAATAGGGAAGCATAACCTTAAATAAATGCTGGACAAAATGTAATATCGTATTTTTCTTATTCATGTTGCATAATCATCAACTGGACGTAGTTATGCAAGCGACACAATGTATGTTCTGAGAAACAAAACCTTTTGCGAATGCTCTTTGGAAAATTATTTACGATACCACAATTTCCGAGCATGAATGTTAATGTTGTATCAAAAGTATTAAATTTTCTTTTCCTGGCAGTATATTAGTGTGTGTTATCTAGGTTACTTGCAGATAGAAAGGCAGGTGAGAGATAGTCTATTATTGCAGAATTCAATATTGGCTACTGTAAAAACAGTACAAATGTATACATCTATGTAAATTCCTAACATTCATTAATGCATTGCACGACTTTGGCAAATTGTGCTTTATTTCTGAGTGATTCAGTGACAAAAGGAGATCAAAGTTTAATACTCAAGACTTTTATGTAATCTTCTGTAACATACAGTCATTGTTGCAGCTTCGATGCAGATTCTATGTTTGAAAAGTCTGAATTGTTTCTTAGAAAATTGTTTTCAGCGACTAAGAAGTATTGGGTTATTGCTTTTAAGCCATAATTCTTCTCGATAATTGTTTTAAGTAATAAAACTATTTTGATAATTTTGTTTCGGCCTGTGCAAGACTCTGACCATTGAATAAGGGATTTCTGTTTTTGGAGGTACTATATGATGAAAAATATGTTCTCGTATATATGAACCAATCTCTTGAGACCCTCTCCCTGCTTCACCTTCAATCCAAGCGTAATAAAATTCTTTATATTTTGAATCGTGGATGCCACAGTTATTATCAGTACATACTGTATTAACAGAATGTTGTCTTGCAAAAAAAATAGTTTCAGAAAATCCTTTTGTTGAAGTGCTGTCTTCATGAATGGAAATATTCAAAGATAAACAATCATTTTGATTATTTGATAACAACATATTACGAGGCCACGGTGGTGTTGCGTCGAGACTACTCACCTCTCATCTGGGCAAACCAAGTTTGATTCCTGGTGGGGTTGCTCCCAGATTTTCGCATGTGGGAATCATCCTGGACAATGCTGCTGGTCGGGTGGTTTTCTCTGGGGTCTCCTGTTTCTCCCATCCTTTTCAATCTGGCCGGCGCTGCTCTATACTTACCTCACTTCAATCCTCCACAATGTTAAGAGCCGCCCAAATCTTGTCATCACTCACTAATAGTGTATTAACACTTTCTTGATGATTACCTAGGCTATTACCTTGATTATGCAGACCATGGAACACTTACTTGAGAGGATTTTGCATGGCAAGGTACAAAATCCATTCGTCAGCAGTTTAAATGGTATGTATGATCAGCTAAACAATCGTGAAGTACAACAACAGGATGAGCTTCTGAAACACCTGTGTTGTTTACCTCTATGACACTGGCGACAATTGGCTGGTTTGTTCATTTCAAAAATATTCAAAGTTCTTACCTTTTTATAAGGTTCAACATTTGCTATCATGTTCTATCCTCTTATATCTTGCAATATCATTATTACACAATCGAACAATAATGGTTACCAGTCTAAGGTGTCAAGCATACTAACTGACTAATGATTAAGACAAAATAACTATTAATTATTTTTCATTAATTGACCAAATGACACCCATGTCAAACCCTTGTCGCATAGTCTCTTAATGCAAAATAGTACAACAGAGTTATACTGAATGGCGTCTAGCTTTATTGGCTGTATAGAAGTGTTTCTTGGAAATTTTGGCTTCCCAATTTTTTATAATGTTGTTTGCACCTTTTGCCACTAGACTGCAGTAATAAGGCAATTATGTCACTTGGTCTACCATTGCATATCTACGTCCAACTGTCAATTTTCTGGACAAGGCCTTAACAAAACTCTTTCATATAGTTTGGAGATCATGACTTCGAAACGTATTACTGTGAACTTCAAATGTCTCGATAAAGTAAGACATTTTGTTCTTGCCCAAACAGATGACTTCGAAAGTTGCAATTTTGGGAACAGTCACAAATTTGGTCAGTTGCCTACATTTCAACATTGAATTAAAATACTGTGTAGAATTTGCATGTCTACAGATTTTTCCTTTTTTTTTTTTTTTTTTTACTAATTACCAGTCAATACAGTTAGAAAATAAGCATTCTTTTGTTGTTGTGGTACAGTCAAAAGGTCAAATCTGGATAGATTTATTTATTATTTTTTAAGTATAGGGAACTCAAAAGATTTACTTCTTAATAATAGTTAATGTGAAATATACATATTGAGTTTGGTCGGGGAGGATTGGGTGTGGAAAACAGGGGAAAGTCAGGGAATTAGCCACCCTGCATGATGAACATAAGAGGTGCCTTAATGTTTGAAAGGTGCATGACCGGTATACAAGACAGGTCTCGTGGCCTGTTTGGTCGGCACAAAATCAGTAGCCGCTGTCATGACCCTGCGAAGGAGCTGGCCCTTACTCACTAGTTTACCTGGAGTCGTGTTGATCCGCCAAGGTTGCTGATCCAGGTGATGTTCAGCGCTGCTGGGGGTACAGGTTGGCGCGTGCCGCTTTATCCAACTACTATATAATGATTGCGATTCATCTCACATCACACCAAGTATATCTACTTCGACCCACGTGAGAGTCAAATCCCTTCAACCTGTACACAGATGTTGTGAGCCACCACAATTCTGGCAGGTGCCCAAACACGTGGATACGGAGGTTGCGCAAGCTAGCGGACATGTCGCCCTCCCCAACGTTGAGAGCCTACAAGCCGTCAGCCGCGCCGCAGAACATTCACAAAGCCGAGAGATGGCTAGAAGGCTGCTACCCCTACTCCGGCTCGCACCAGAGGGATATGCCACCCCCCCTCCCCGCACTTGCTGCCCGCCATCGCACCTGTCCTTTGGACTATATAAGTGCGTACACTGCAGGGCTCGTGAATTATTTATTCCAGTTCGCTCCACCACTTCTAGTGCTGGGGACGCCAAGTACTTTGAACTCTTCAGCAACCTACCAGTGGCAGCTCCCATTGACATCAACACTCAACCTTCAGCAGCCACTAGCGGCGGCTACCATTGCCGTCACTAGAGGCTTCTGCAGCAACAGCGACCAGAGGCTGCAGTGACGTTAGTACTTACCAGTTACCAGACGCTTTATTCTGTAGTATCATTGACATTCAACACACCCTGCTACTAGAGCAGTGGATTTTAACTTCTCTGTCTCGTATAGACGTCCCCCTAACTAGTTAGCTTCCTTAGTATTATCAATTAACAGTCGGTTATACTTCCCGAATAGCTTAGGACGAGGTCACCTAAACCTGGATTGCGTAGGTTACTTCCAGCATCCTGACTACTTGGTAGGAGTTAGCATGAGTCTGTGTGTTTATTACGGTACTAATAAGCACAGCTTTGTTCTTCTAGCTGAGAGTTTTCTTTATAGAGTAGTCTTGAATACGCCAGCTAGAAAGAATACGAACTAGCTACGACTGGGGACCTCCTTCTGGAGTCCACCAGTCCCAAACACACACAGTCGGTGGCCACCTGTTCTAGACCTCTGGGGATAGAACAGCGGAGTCTCAACCATTAGAAACTCCTCCAACCAGGGAGAGACAGTACGCTTGGGTTGTATACCTACCGGAGCACCTAGGTGCTGGCAGGGGTATTTGCTTAGGTGTTACGGCCTGCCCTTGGTTGCGATACAACATCCAGTAGGAGCAGGAAGGCGGCCCACACAATATCAATATCTCTGGTCTGTCCGCTGGTGGTGGGGGGCCTTGTGGAGCACCGAGCTTGTGCCGCCAGCTGCTACTGGAAGTACACTCGTAAAGGGTTTTGTCTCACATCCGTGGTGCATGACCCGTATCATTCAGCTGTGGTTTACACTCTATGCCTTACAAGGTAAGGCACAGCTCCCGGAGAGAGGAGCAAAGTATTGCTCACCTCACTACCAAGTAGTGGGCGGTATTGGCTCCACCAACAGCGGACAGACAAGCGGAACGAGACCGCGCTGCCTTAGTAAGGCTTTTGGAGAGACCAGCCCCTCCTGTATCTGACTATATCGCTTCCCCTCCACATATCCATACACACCAGGATTATCATCCCGTCCTGAGTGGTGTACTACATGGAACCGAGGTACAGTTCTGGAGTCCAGAGGGAGTCGACTGGAATCTGCGGTACCGTGTTGGCCGACACGGTGCCATCAACTCAAAGCCTGAAGTCTGCACCATCAACTCCTGTCTACAGCCAGCCACCAATCTCCAGCAGGTCGAAGAAGTTATAAGTAAGTGTGCTAATCCCGACACCTCCTGCCAGTCGTCTACCATAACCCGTAAACCTGTAGTGAGCAAGAAGGTAGCCAACCATAGGGGCTAGCCAGCTGGGCTAGTGAGAACCTCGTTCCGTCATGTAAAGCAACCTGTCCCATAAAGATATCGAGCCGGAGGCGGCCATTGGTAAATTCTTAAATGCGGGTGCTGACCTAGCACAAATAAAGCCACGATGACTGGGCCACGCACTCAGTAACCCAGGCACGTGTCAAGATATTGGAGACTAGTTGTGGCTGGCTTGACTGCTGGGACCCGAACCACAGGCAAGCTAAACCCAGGGGCGGCTCTTCTTCTCAAAGTATTTCCTCCACCAATGGGTGATTCTTTCCAGAAATCTTGACCAATGGTGGGAAAAGTGGTTGAGGGAGGACTGAGGGGTGAGGTCTCTCAGACGTGTGGGTGGAGAGAACTCTGCCCCGCTTAGGTGAAGTGCAAAGTGCAACTGGGGGGTTAGGATTGCAAGGCAAGCTGGTTTTGGAGGCGTAAACTGCCCTTCTTAACTTTATCTGTGCACCGTTCTTTAGGGTGTACGGCATATGAAATAAGTGTGCTATCTACTGCCTCACGAAAGTGGAGCAGGCGACACAATTCCCTACTGCGTAGCGCCAAGGGCCGCACAGACTGGAGTGATACCCCTTGTTCCTTTCGTCCGACCCCATATAGAGCGGTGGAATCTGCAGGCGTACCAGAGACTGCTAATCACCCTGGTTTTGGAGGCATAAACTGCCCTTCTTAACTTTATCTGTGCACCGTTCTTTAGGGTGTACGGCATATGAAATAAGTGTGCTATCTACTGCCTCATGAAAGTGGAGCAGGCGACACAATTCCCTACTGCGTAGCGCCAAGGGCCGCACAGACTGGAGTGATACCCCTTGTTCCTTTCGTCCGACCCCATATAGAGCGGTGGAATCTGCAGGCGTACCAGAGACTGCTAATCACCAGTGGCTTTGCAGGGCTATTTATACTAATGTCTTCCTGGGCTTTGTTGGTGAGGGGTGCGGGGCTGATAAGCTCGGCCACTGGAGTCCAGGTTTCAAGAGTACGGATGCTGTACTATCATCCCCCTAGTACCGGTGGCGCGCACCCTCGGCACTTCGTGGAGTTATCTGCAGCCTTGGTGGCTCGTCTGACATTACACTCTTGCTTCAGGGGGGTTGGCATAACTTCTGCTTTGAGTAGGGTAAATAGTTCAAGCTGTTCAGCAGTGTCTGTAGTATGATCTCTCATTACGTGGAGTATCCTGGAGTCATGTGACCAATCTCGGGCTGTACTGTTTAAAAGACTTGCCTGTAGGGTGAACTGGTTCAGATGGGATATAGTTGTCAGCTTAAATGCTGTGCATAGCATTATGCGTCAAAATAAATTATCCAAACTTCTTTAGTCTAGTCAACTGCTATAGTCATCATGGAATTGATTGCAACATGTTCACTTCAAAAAGTTTGTTTATTTATGTTACTGGATATCCCTTCTTTGTTTTACTTACAACAATATTTATTTACTTAAAGCAGTTTTTACAGTTTTTGGTGCAGTAGCAGAAACTTTGACAGAAACCTGTTATGTTTGTGGAAGTATTTAAAAATTAGTACTTGTACTGTAATGTTAGCTTAATTAGCTCATAGCGTGAGACTTAATTTCATAGATACATGTGCCATTATAAAAATATTAATAATGAAGCTACCTGGGAAGACAGTTCAACTGAGTTTTATTAACAAATACTATGCAGGTTCATTTATATTGCATCAGCTGCAGCGCAAAACACGTCGACTGGCAGCAAGCAGGACAAGAATCCAGAACAGAACTGCAGTATTTATTAAAGTCTGTTGTAAAACACTTGCACCATGAGGAAATTTATGAAGATAGTATGAGACTTTTAATTCTCTCCCGGCACACTAAATGACCCCTTACACTGGCGGAAATAATTTAGTAGTGTCAAGTTAGGCCTAAATAAAAGTTGAACAGGATGATACGTTATTTTGATGTGGCCGATGTAAGTTAAGCTTAGGGGTATGCACGTACCCACAAGTTAGCAACAAAAATACGTGTGTGTGTGTGTTTTTTTTTTTTTTTAACTCAAGCAAATTATTTTGTGTACAGTTTTTAAATGCTGCAAGTTGATAAAGAAAAGCACTTGGTTTTACACACTATAGAATTCAAGATATAATGCTGTCATCGCTGCTACAAAAAAAAAATAAAACGTGCTTGTTCAGTAATTTTTGTTGTGTTGTGTTATTTTTCAACTTCTTTGAAGTGAAGTACCGTATTTAATAGTATATAGTGCGCACCATGATTTTTGCAACTAGTTTCAGGAAAAACTTTTTTTTTTTTTTTCACCAACAATTTGTGGCACCTTGTTAGTAAGTATATAACAAATTATTCTTTTATTTTAAATTAGTTTGTGGTGATTGCAATATATTTGAAAAGTATTCTAATTAAATAACTCTTGGGGCTGAAAGCCAAAACATTGTGGCTTTCTGTAAGATCACGGTAACCTTATGGTCATTAATTGTCATTAAAAGAAGAATATCAATAACGGAGGTCAGTGGCTGGCTTCATCTTTATCTCTCTCTCTTTTTTATATATTTTTTTTATTTGGTGGCGGGTCGGGACATTAGAAGAAAATCGCTATCTATTGCCATAGGTTTTTTCTTTTTGCTTCTTTTACCCAGTGACATATTTTCCCCCGTGCTGGAATGGGATGCTACCCTTCTCCTCTCCTGTTCATAGTTAGCTATCTTCTGCCTTACAGGGGAAGCCAAAAAATAAAGGAGCGGTGTTAGTGATGGTTTAGGGGGAAGGACTGGAGGGGCGAACTGAAGGGGTCTCTGAGAGAAGAGAGAATGAAGAGGAGTGATGATGTAAGAGCGAGAGATGAGAAAACAGACTGTCCTGCTACACTTCCCTCTAACATGTGTCACACACACTCCAGAAATGTTTTTCTTTATTTTGGGAAAAAAGGGCATGCTATACACAAGTAAATACTTAAGTTATGATGTTCATTTCTATCAAATTTTCAAACCGAACACGAATTCCTGTAAATTTTTTGAACCAAACTGGAACCAATCTTTTACCATGGCAATAAATTTCGAACCGAACTAAACGTAACCTTAAAGTTCGGGTTTGGTTCGAAATTGGAACGTTTGACCCATCTCTACCTTCTATTGACATGACAACATTGCATCTGCTACACACAATAAATATAATATTTCATTTGCCACTAAGGAAATACCGTTGAGTTATTATCAATATACACGCCACATAACAACACTAAATATTTATTGTGCCGTTATTTATTTTGTGAGAAAATGTTCTAGTCAGAAAACCTAAAACACTGGTGACCTTGTATAGATGCATAGGTTGTATGTAATGCAGTGCAAGTTCAACAACCCACATGCTTATTAATTTGGCTTGCAAAACTAAAAATATACTTATCCAATATTCACGTAATTGTTCCAGTAATTTTTCATCAAAACATTTATTGCATACTTACATATATCTATATTACCATCATGCAACGAAGGTATCGGAATGGCAGCTGTAATAATTTCACAGCTCAGCTATTCTGAAATAAAAATTATGTAAATAAAGTACGTGATTTTGAACAAGTGTACATAGTGATTTTAAATAACATGAGACTGAATTATTTTCATTAATAAAAGCAGCTAACATAATGAACTACAATGAAACTAAATATGCAAGTTGCTGCTAGCACTCCCCTTCACAGATAGTACATTAACTAATACCTTACCTTGTGATGCATGACGTCTTTCTACATATAATTTTAAATGAGTTCTGCTCATCAGTGCAAATTAACTGACAGCACCTTCAACTGTGTTTGAATTGCCACCACCAGTAGCATGATGTCAGAAATTTTTCTACCTACCCAAGGCTCCACGCCACCGAAGCCATGCGGTGAGATGAACAGAGTACAGCAGTGCACCACTAGATGCCACTACCAGTACCTTTGCCGAGGCATGAGCCTGGATTCAGCGCCCACCACTGACTTCACTCGCTGAGGATCTATGACACGCCCTTCACAGCTGCTACCCTCTCTCCAAGACAACCCCTTATGCCAGGTGAGCAAGGGTCACGCAGCCGAGGTGTATAAATACAGGGCTGCTCCAAGGCTTCAGAGCAGTCTTCAATCACTTGCCGTCTGTCTTGTTGCTTCACCGCACCTCACGATGCCATGGGAACCATCAGCTCCTACATTGATCTTCATCGCGCACTAGTCGCGCTGAAGAAATTTCCGCTCCTGAACTCTTCACTGCAGCTTTGGGGCTGAAGATCCTTGTCTTCACCAGTCTTGTTTCGTAGCGCATACAGACACACGTACCCGTCCCTTCTGGACAGCAGCCATAGTGTAGCCTAAAGTCAGAGTTGTTTTGATAGCCACTTTACTGTCTACCCTGTTAATCTAGAAGCAGGTTGCCTTCACCTGTGTTCACATAGGGTGTTTCGACTTCTGTAAACTCACGTGGATAAGAGATAGTACTTCACCATCACAGTTAATTTCCATCAAAGAAAATAAACACTGTGTTGCCAACTTATGACTATCGCTCCTGTACTCATAGTTCCCTTCCTCGTAAACATCAGGCCATTACGAGGGACAGCAGGTGGCCGGGACTTTCTTCTCTCCGTACAGACACTTGACATCAGAACCACAGTACAATCTTGGAAGGCCACCCATTCACTGCACTTGTGTGGTGAACGGTGATGCCGTCGGGTGAGGCACGAGACAAACTGATAAAATAAACTTACGGTAGTTGGGCGCCAGCTGAATTTTCCCAGTCACCGCACTGTGAGACTCAGGGTTCTCTGGGATGCTGTGTGTTCTGTATGTCCATCTCACCCAAGCGTACTTACAGAACACTTTGCATTATTAAACATTTTAACACTGAAAAAGGAGAGTGGTCGCTGTCGCTACAAGGAAATGCTTTATGCACTGTTAGACTTGCTTTTATTTTGCCACTCATACAACATTGTGCCACTATTACCTTTATTATTGAAAACTCGGACGTGTCTAGCCAACTCCGTCGGGTGTTCCCCCAGCCCGCAATTAATCTAGCACACTCGTAGATGGATGACTTCTCCGTGGTGTTGGAAAACACAGTCTCCACAAGGTAAGTGGTCTACAACTGCAGATTTTTCGTGAAGACAGGCCATGGAGAATTACAAAATGAACAGTGGACACGTGTGATTATTTGGCGGACTCGTTGGGGCGCGTCTCCCAGCACATGGTGAGTGTGGTGACTGCCTTTACACATAGCCGGCTAGGATGGAAGTAATATCACCGTACGAATTACACAAGGACCCGAGATGAATGGTGACAATAAACACGTAGGTGCATGAAAGAACACTTATATGGCGCGGATGCTGCTGGATGAGATTCATAGCGGATCACGTGGTGCAGATGAAATTGCATTATTTCTCTGCAAAAACTGCCAGTTGTTGTTAAACAAATTGTTAGTGATGTTGGGGAAATTATTCTCTTGAATATTTAAGCATTTATAGGATTGTAGCGTGCCTGATGGTGTGAAAATCAAACATCAAATAGACCGCGTGGTCATACATATAAAGCATCAATTACAGGAAAATACACGGAACCCTGAAATTAGCTATGGCACACATGATATTACACAAATGAACCCTCAAAGCGCATGGATGGCGCAGATACTGACTCGGCGGCTGGTAACCATGTGGTCGCAAATGATGTGGCCGTAAAACAATTTAACATGATGGTGGTACCTGATTTCAAAGTTGCACGGGACGCGTGGTCTCTCTGACATCTTTCCTTGTTTAAGTTTTAAAAAGCCACAGGCACAAATTATTAGATTAAGCTGAAGCATAATACTGGGGAAATGTCTGGCAAAACGTACGCAAGGCAAAGGTTAACCGGTATACTAAGAGAGAGCTATGGTAATCTACATCAGTGCAAAAAGTTTGAAGTGCATACGTGACAGCGTCTTACGTCACCAGCTATCCTCGACGGACCGCCCAGAGGCAGAGGTCGTGCGGACCTACCATGGCTGCCTACGGGGTTCACACAAGCGGAAGTGCTATGCACGGCAAGTAAAACTTCCATCTTTTAAAAGAAATGGCACACAAATAATTTAATTAAAGATTTACATTAAACATTTAAATTGTGAATTTTCTCTATTCATTGAATGTCTATTATGACTGTGTTCTTGCTGGAATAATAACGTTCTTAGTCTTCATGCAGTGCACATTTTGAATTCTTAACGAAACATTGAGCAACATTTTAGAACGTATATTTTTAACACTTAAAAACACTTGGAACCTAAAAGAAAACAAGACATAGTTTACACTCCAAATACATATCCCGTTACGGAAAGTTCAGGTTATGGCCTCCTTGCGCACATGCGTGCCCACGTGTTTCGTGATTGGTGAGTGCTGTTATGGTCCTAACACTGCTGGCTGTTAGTTGATGTCAGTGTCAACGGTAGAACAACGACATTAGGATGCTGCTTCGTTGGGGATTGAACTGCCAATGTAGGGTCTGCTCCTCTCATCGCACATTAGCGGTGCTTAGAGGGGTACTTCTGTGGATCTGGGAAAATCAACTCCAGCAGGACACCACCTTCGTATTGGGACTGTCCCCAGTGTTACGCCGCTCAACCAACCCCTCACCTCTGGTACTGGAGTTAGGAGATGAGTTACGGCGTTAGCTGACCACCGCTATAAACACACTCATCTCAGAGTCAATTCTTCGCCTCTACGAAGTCCGATCATAGATTTTTCTGTTCCCGATGCCCTTTAACCGTAGTAGCAGTGTTCATAAGAGGGTGAAATGGGTAAAGGCTGCCCCCAATTATCCATGGGAGCTTTACCGCCTCCCGGCCGGGTTCACGTGTATCAGTCCATGAGAACAGGCAGCCAAACTGCGTAAACTCTCAGAAGTACCAGTTCTGCCAGCCTACGAACCTGCTACTTTTTAACCGCCAATCAGGATCATCCAGTCGTACAGGTCTACCTCAGTGACCAGGACATAGCACTAGGTCTCATCACCTGCCAAAATGCCGGGAGAGCCAGAAACATCAGTCTCTACGGAAACCTGCACCGCCAGGCCGACCAGCACATCCATAACACAGTGGCAGCCCCTAGTGTATCACCAGTGGCGCCTCTGTCGGCACAGCCGCAACTACCAAGCTTACGTCGCCCAGGTGTACCAGAGAGAGTGGTTCCGTCGAGGTGGAGAGTAGTGCTCGCAGAGCCCAACTTTGTCCCTTACTGACATCCGACCCATCCAGTACTGTACACTGGCCGAGCTCCTATCCCACGTTGGGATTTCGACTGACTGACATCCAGGTGTTTCTATCCTAGCACCAACCAAAATCAATTTGGCCATGTGACAAGACACCTGCCGAAGTCCGTCATGCATCACCTGTTTGGTGCATGCACTTAGCTAAACAATGTTCAAGTTTCCCATGATACATGACCTGGCATTAGGCATCTGTGAGTACTCAAATTTTTTTATCGAGTCAAGTTTTTATTTAATCCTTAATCTTCAAACGCTTGAAAAAATAGGTTTTTTTTTTTTTTTTTTTTTTTTTCCCACCTTAATTAGGTGAGGTATTTTACTGTTTACAAAATAAACCAACATGCAAATGCTGTTTCACTTTTTTAATAAGTATAGAATAAAATCTTCAATAAATAATGCCAGTTTCATTTCACAAAATTCTTTTTTGATCCCGGGAATCACAAATGAAAATACGACTCGTTCGTTTTTACTTATAATTGCACGCCCATGAATGTAAATTAAACAAACATGGCGGAGGCAGGGTATTCAATGACATGTTTATAATTTTTGATTGATAAATTTTGTTGCTTTTGTGTGATGTACGTGAAAAATGGCGAACAGATCCTCAAGAAAAATTACCAATTTTAGAGGTTAGGGGTTTTGTAAATACATGTATTTTTTCAAATGGCCGTTAAATCTATACACAGTTTTTCTGGCATATTATAATTGTTGTCATTGTGTTCATGAATTACTTTCCAAAGTATTTCATTTGTGGGTGAAAAGGAACACAACCAATTTATATACAACTCTTTTATCTGTCAAGTTGTATAGCATGTCTCACTCTTATATTGCAGTTTGTAGCTAAACAAACAATTTTATATTTATACACTACTATACAATTTGACCATTTTTGTTACGTAATTTTGTACACATGAACTTATTCTGCCATCACACCATAACCACTTGGCTGTTGATAACTCTAGCCATCTGGAAACAGCATGCGTCATGCACACTTTACTGCAATCTATTGGGTAAGGCGCACTATAGGAATTTAATTTTGTGCATGTTTAGCTGTATGATTTACAAACTTTATGTAGTTTATATACGTCACGAATGTAACATTGGACTGAGATGTAAATGAAAGTAACACATCAAAATAAAATTTAAATAATTTGGAAAACAATAAAAACATCAATATGGCATTTTTTGTCATAAGAAGGTAACTGAAGTGCGAAAGGCTATCTGTGCTCCAAGACACTTTTAGATTTACATCCAAGAGAATTCGAGAATCTTGAAAGTATTAATTAGAAGAATCTGGAACTAATGAAACCTACAAACAGTAACAAGAAGTAAATGCACTTACAAAAATATGTAAATAAAAAATTTCTTTGGTTTTACTTATATTTGCGTATGCGTGAATGTAAATGAAACACATACGGAGGTAAGTATTCAAAGATATGTAGACTCAATGAGTATGTACTTGGAACTAGTGATTCAATAAAGTTTAGAATAAACATGTATAATTTATTGAATAACTATTTGGTAACAGTGAATGTATGTTTGCAAAAAAAAAACTCAGGCCCAACACTACCCTTGTGAGTTTTGTAGCAAGTTCGCTTGCACTCTACTGTAAAACTGTAAAACCTGTGCTCGCAGATGCCTACCAGGCATGATATTTTTTTTTCAAAGATAACGTGGTAGTAAATAATATGTATAATTTGTGAATGTGTTGTATTTCTAAGTGAATAATTATCAGTACAAAACCTACTATAGCACCAATTTGGAACTTTTTTTTCAGGCAAATCTAAAACAAAATGCAGTAATGGTGGTAAAACTATTCAGATGCCTACAGGCTCTATAACAAGCATGATTCGACATCTCAGTTTGCATGCTCAAAAGTTCAGTGAATTTAACCTATTATGTCAGGTATAAAAAGAAGCACTTTAAAATCTGCAGAACATGCAAAGCAGTTTTTTTTTCACGTGAAACTGGGGAAATTATTTTTTAAATTAATAATTACATAGGGCAGGAATACACTGCTAGGCTACTGATTACATTATAAATAGTTGTCAGAATGCACAAGTACTCACAGGGTTGTACTCGTGGAGACACACACACACACAAACAAAAGTCAGACAAACACATTTTCCATGAGGATGCGTGGTCACGCAACGTTTCATTGGCTACACCAGCTTCATCAGGCGGGGAGTGGTGACACACTGCAGTTGCGTGAGTTGTAGTTGCAAACAGTGAATATAGTGGCCAGGCGGCAAACTAGGGTGTGGCGGGAAATTTGAACTGGTGGAGGGGAGGTGTCTTGTCTGGATTTGGTGGGCCAGTTCCCAGGGATGCAGTTCTGCACTATTATTGGCAGGTAGTGCCCTCACCACTCTGCTTGTGTAACAGGAGTCAAACCAGTGTGGTGAGGACCCTACCTCCTAATAACAGTGCAGAACTGCGACGCTGGAAACTGGCCTATCAATACATCACCAAATCCAGACAAGACACCTGGCTTGAACATACGATAACACCTCTGCCACATCTCAAATTCCCTGCCTCACCATAGTTTGTCTCCTGGCTGCTAGGTTCACTGTTTGCCAACCACCACTTACGAGACTGCAGTGTATCATCGTTCGCTGCCTGATGAAGCTGGTCTAGTCAGCAAAACGATGCATTACCGTGCATCTGCAAGGAAAACGTATTCGTCTGAGTTTTGTTTGTGTGTCTACGAGTACCGCCCTGCAAGTACTTGTGCATTCTGTCTACTTTTTAAATATAATTAAATCAATAATTGCTAATGTATAGTAATTTTATTTTCTTTTATTATAATGTAGATATATATCAGTTGCTTATGTTACTTGACTGTGACAAGTGTGCAGCCGGTGAGGGAATGGCACAAGCGCTAGCAGAAGGTAGCGATCAGGGGGTTCTGGAGGGGTGACCTTGCGAGTAGGGGAAAACCACAACAGTTGCAACTGTCTGCCGTACACTAGTCTGCATAAATGTATGCAACTGTATCACGCACACTGCAGACGTAACATTGCAGATTTAGGGGTATATTGATATTTAGTCATAGACATTATTATTTTTATTATACATATTTATAGAGTTCTTGTTTATGTTGACGTGTGCCGCTTCTACATTTATTCAAATACGATTACGACTCATCGCCTGGAGCACCTCTTCCATCTCTCCAGGCATGAAAACACATTGCCTACCCTACAGGCAACGGGAACTTCTGTGATTTCCCTTCTCACCTGGAGGATACGCAACCCGGCAGGCACAGTCTCCCCCCCCCCCCCATACCCCGCGCTCGATACCTACAAGCTACCCAGACCTCGGGCAAGGCCGAGCACACCCGACAAGGCACAAGCCAGAATCGCTGACGATAGGATTCTCACGCCTCCCCCGCATCCCGCACCGGCAGCCTACAAGCTACCACTATATAAGTCCGGCCGTAGCCAAGATCGGGAGTCATTCTTTCGCATATCTAGCAACCTCCCACAGCACTGCCAGTGCTAGGTATCTTCGGAGCAGTTACCAACCTTTGCGTATGCACTCTCAGCTACTTACTACGTACGTTGACGATCAGTCAACCCGGCGACATACGAACAGGAACATTTTCTTTTAACTTCACTTTGTCTCCTCTAGACACCTTTATTTATCAATTTAACTTAAACTCTTTATTTTTCGTATAGAACCAGTATTTCCTTTTTACTTATAACCAGGTCACATACACCTGGAACCATGCAGTTACCTTCATCTATCCTCGACTTGGTAGGAGGTAACACAGGTCACATGTTTATAGAACTTTCAATACATACACATTGCTCTCTAATTTTCTGTTTTTTTTTTTTTTTCCCCAGGGTATTTCTTTTTATCCACAGTTGAAGGTAGATTATGCTGTGCACTGTCGATGGAAACCGGGAATTTTATTAAACCGAATTAATACATACATATTAGACGGCTACCTGTTTCTTCCCAGCTACACATCAGTGCTGTCAGTGCTCGTGGGGGAGAAACAGTGACGCCACAACCACTAGCAACACCTTCACACCAGGAGGTGCGACAGACTAAGGTTGCTTCTCACCATCTGCACTGAATAGTGAGCAGTGACTGTGGCCTGCAGTGTTGCCAGGCATCCTAGTGCAAACGTACAACCAGTAAAGGCTTGGCGGTCCACACGGCTCCACGTCCCTGATCAGCCTGCCTATGGAGGGATCAGTGGGGACTCTTATAAAGCTCGAGCCAACAAGTCACTATTGGGTTACATTGTTAGCATTTCTGTCTCAGTGCGCTGCGTGTACTATAGAGCTGTTACCCTATGCCTCACGAGAGGAGGAGTGGCAGAAACATCAGGGAGCATCACCTGGCTCACCCTACTCTCAGGCCGAGGATAGTATCACCCCATCCTACGCAGGATAGACAGGTGGAACGGGACAGTGCCGCCGAACTAAGATGACGAGCAGTCACGCCTGCTCCGGTTCTGTTAATTGAGTTTTCACAGTGTGTCCGCATCAACACCAAGTGTCACCAGTTGTCACCGGGCTTCTGACGTACTGAAATGCGCCTAGGCTGCGACAACTACATCTTCTGGTCTAAAGAAGCTCATCTGTTGAACATCTGTTCCGGCATCGACAGAATTTGTCCCGCCTAAGGGCATATCTACCTAGAATACACAACTAGAAGTAAGAGTGTACAAGAAATAGCCAACACCCCTCGTCTCATCCCAGCTACCTAAGCCGCTTTTGCGTCTAGCGTATAAAATCCTTGACTAACATGTCCAGTCAGTCTAATTGGACACACGTCAATGTTGTCACTTATTTTCATATATTTCCAAATTATGCTGTATTACATGAGTTAAAAATATAATATTTGGTTTATTTTGATAGTTATTTGCATAGATATTCATTTGTTTATTTTACATTTATTCCTATAGGGTAAAAAGTAATTAAACCATAATTTAAAAATAACGTATTTCCTGGCTGTCTCTCATTTTGCTATTGCTGATTGGCTGAGAATGTCTCATGGTCAGACGACAGCCTACCAGAGGACACACGACAACTGACGCGTGCCGTTTATACAACTAATCTAATACAACTATAACTCATCCACTACAGACTTGAGTAATACGCTGCCTACCCTACAGGCAGCAGGAAATATGAGCAATTTCTTCTCACCTGGAGGATACGAAACCCGGCAGGCACATGCCCCTCCCTCCCCCCACCTTTTCCTTCGCTCAGAGCTTACAAGCTGCCCAGACCTCGGGCAAGGCTGATTGCCTCCAACGAGGCACGAAGCAGAATCACTGACCCGAGTATTGCCACGCCAACCAGGGCAGGAGGACGTCACGCCTCATCCGCACTCCGCACTCCGCGCCTGCAGCCTACAAGCTTCTATTATATAAGTCCGAACGCTGCCAGGCACAGTCAGTCATTCTTGTTCCATCCCTTGTGTATCCCACAGCACTGCTGCCAGTGCTGGGACCACCCAAGATCTTCGAAGCTTTGAGTACGCCCGCTGTGACTACATCACCATCGACGACCAGTCAACCAGCGAACAGGCTTACCAACACGTTAAATTCACTTTGTCCCCTCAAGACATCTTATTTAGACAGTTTAGTAGTGTTATATATTTTTTCGTTAAGCTCTTTCTTTCCCATTCTCCATTAGAACCAGGTCACCTAAACCTGGCCAGCGTAGTAACCTTTAGCACTCGATGGCCTGGTAGGAGGTAGCACGCATCACATGTTTATTAGACTTTAATAAACATACTGTTGTTTCCTACTTCTCAACTTTTCTTTATTAGAGTATCTGTTTACCCGTTAGATACATGTTGCTACATACACCTTTGACGAGGACAGAAGAATTTATAACTACGAAATTAACTTCAGCCACAGGCGCCCTTCAAGGGTCCGTCGTATTTTCACACACCCATTAGACGGCCATCTGCTGCTTTCCAAACTACCACCGCATTGCTTCCAGTGCCGGTGGAGAGGAACAGAGGAGCCACAACCACTAGTAACACCTTCACCCAGAGAGGGGCGACAGTCTCAAGTTATTGCCTTATTCCACAGCACTGCTTCCATTGCTGGGATAAACAGTGACTTCCGTCCATTCCTGTGTGGACGCAGATCCAGTGGCCAAACAGTTCCCCATCTCTGATCAGCCCACCTGGTGTAGGGGATCAGTGGAGACTTTACAGAGCCTGGTCAGCAAGCCAAAACCGTACTTACACTATAACTTGTGTTCAGTATTCGAGTCAAGGTGTACCCAGTAACCTGTGAGTGGAGACAATGCCTTTCAGCCAAAGACACGGCTGCAGGCATAGGTAGCGACATGCAGCGCTTCTTGCCGCCAGACAGTTGAGTGCACTTCCCCAGTTTTCATCGGTAAGGCAGGCAAAATGGATCCGCACCGCCCAACTCGGGTACGAGTCAGTATCAACTGCTCCGGTTGTGATATTATTCGTTTCTCCATGCATACGCATTCACCCGCCATGCCTTCCTGTGGTAAGAGGATTGTTGACTGGTACGGAAGTGAGGTTCGGTTGGGATAACATCCATTTCTGGATAAACAAATCTCACCTGTGGAACCGCAGCCACGGTGTGGGTCAGGCTCATTACGACTGGACCAAGTACACCACCAACACGGCACCCAAGAAGTAGGAGTAAGTGAGTTTGAGCGAACACTCCTTGCCTCTCGTCACCTAGCTAACTCAATCGCCCCGCTTTTGGTCTCGTGGACAGAATCCTCGATTTTCGTGACTATTATCCTAGCCGGTCATGCGCACAACATAAGTAAGGCTGATGATAATTAGAACAAAAGTTTTCTTTAGAAGCGATTCTCCCTCAGCCAAATATGGACGTGTGTATTTTAAGGTAATAAAAATGTGAAAAAAAAAATATATATATATAATTATAAAGGAATTATTTGTTGCTGGATGTTTTTAAGATGAATACGTTGACGCCTGGCGTCTTTTCTACTAATGTAAATTGACTTCTGCTCGTCAGTGCGAACCACTTAGCTGCACACCGCAATGGTGTAAGTTTGGTTGTACGATTTACTTGATGGCAACAGCTTGTACTGTTTACCCACGGTAAAAGATGCTCACTCTCGCCTGAAGAATTGTACTGTTCACACTGGCCAAGCCGCCGAGACTATGCATCAAGGTCACCTAGTACTATGCGCGCTGAAGGATGGCACGCTAGTATGAATCAACAAGACGTACAGCTGCTGGGTCCTCAGTTGGCTGGTGACGTCAAACGCCCAGATTATGTAACCCCCCCCCGCAAACCATCAACTCCACCTGTCCAAGGGCGAGCCAAAATGAATATGTGTACTTGGGCACGTCCCTTAGAATGCCAGTCCGTCCTGTTCTTTAGCTGCACTCCTGGTGCCGAAGGAATCATCGCTGCCTGTTGGTGTTCTTCACCGCACTTCTGGTGCTGAAGTCCAGGTCTTGAGAGCCCTCTTTGTCTTGGATCATCACCAGTTAAAGTTGTTGGACACTTGGATGCTTTCCGGTCCCTTCAGGACAACACCATAGCTTCAGTTAAAGTTGAGTTATTTTCATAGCCGCTTTTTGTACCTACCTAGTTAGCCTAAAAACAGGTCGCCTTTATCGGTCTAACATAGCCAGCCTCCATTAAGCTCTTGTTGATAGGAGGTAGTGCAAAACCACCTTGTTTATTTCTGTACCAAATAAACATGTTTTACTCCACTTAAGGATATCAGTCCCGTAGCACTAGAACCCTACCTAATAGACATCAGTCCCACCAAGGGACAGCAGGTGACCGGGAATTTTATTGTTACCGTTAAACTCCCCAATAGATACACATACCTACTTTGGATGACCACCCTTTCTATGCACCAAAGTGTATAGAACACTAGAGTCCCGACACTAGGTACTCATCCCTTTAGGGTTAGACGGTCATTCTGGGGTTTGCTTTTTCCACCGTGCCGGGAAGGAGTATTTCTTCGGGTCTGAGGAGACTGACCCTTCAGGGGAACTCACCCTCATGTTGGGACCATCAGCCAGAGTGTAACCTGACTCAGTATCCACCGCACTCCTGGTGCCGGTGCTTATATAGAGGGTAGCCTTGGCCTGGCAGTTGTGGTATGAGGAAGTACACTTGAATAGGGCCCAAACGTTACCTACTCCACCTCTGCGGGGTTTGATATTAGTAATCCCTTCCTCATGCCCTTCTCCCGTCAAAGTGACTTAAAATAGCTGATAATGACCAACAGGAGCTTAGCTCCATCCAAACCGAACTTAAGAACCTCGGTCCCCGTCTGGAGAGGCCAGCCTCACCAGCACCCATTTCGGATCTCTTCACACCACCAGTCAAACTCTACGGAGTTTTTCACCTCGTATTCCTAACTTACGTGAGTGGACAAGACATGTCTTATGACATAGCTTACCTGTGGTTTTGGGGTATCCTGCTCAATCAGTCTATCCAGGCGACAGCCAGCACCAGTGATTGTCTGCCCACCAGCACACCAGGCTCAGGGGCCAATTCCAGCGTACCACAGTCCAAACAGCAGGAAGTCCTGCAGCCTCCGTAGGTCACCCGTAACCCAGGTATCCTCGTGAGAGTGGTCCCACCATAGCGAAAGAACGTGTTAGCTTTTGCTGTCCCCAGTTTTGGTCCCAGCGGGAAAGCCACACGGCGAGTCCTGTGTACAGGTTGGGCTTCTTTTCCCTGCTGCGAGTAAGAGCCAAGCTCATCTCCAGGTGTTTTTGCCCTCGCACCCACCAAAACACTGGGGCCGTGACATACTTCCTTAGCCCATAGGACGTCGTGCATTAACATAATAATTGAATATTAATAATATTGTTTTATTGTGTTCAAGAGGAAGATATGGAATTATTTGTTGAAATGATGAATGAGTAAATAAAAATTTGTTTAAATTTGAATTGCGACATAATTTGTACTGGAATGTAACAGCATTCATTGGCGATACAAAAGTACCAAAACTAATTCATATGCACACATGTATAAACACACAAATAAAAATACATTTTACTCTCTATTGGTTTGCACAAGCTTGCTCAATGTCTCTCATTCGTTTTAAATACACCTTTCTCCAGGCGACAATGTAATTTCTTTCCATTAAAGCCCTTCTTTTGTATTTGCACTTTTTGAAGTGAAACCCCATTTGTTGAAGGGCGTGTCTCAAAGCCTCCCTTTTTCCAGGAAAATCTATCTTTATTTTAAAATAGTTTGCAATTTCTTTACTGTAGGGAATTCTCCTTTAACCATATACAACTTATGTATGGTGCACCGAATTACATCATGATCAAAATCATCTAAAAAGATCTTTTTAAAATTTCTCACCCTTTCTTTCCCAGGTGTATGCAGTTGTTCACCACTCACACCAGCTTGTTTTCCTTCATTTTTAATTTTGTATATAGTTTGTTCTGATTTACCTGTTGCAGCTGCTGCCACATGTTTATTAGTATGACATTGGATGAATATGTTATGAGGATGCTTTTTCGTTATCACAATATTAACATCATTTCTTTATGAATTCTCTGCACTGACTGAGTAGATTTTTACTACTTGACGTACTAGTTAATGCCATTATTAAACACCTAATATCTCTGCCACTTTTATTCCACACCTTGTACATATCATTCGTGCATGCATGCACACTTCTATCAATCGCGAGCGTACGAACACTGGACGCGAAATACTGTTTCACGAGCTATGGCCAGTGCTGCACTACCCGCCCTCAGCTGTTTTCTTTCCCCTCCACCACTAGTTGTGAAGGACAAGGGGTAGAGGAAGGGGGACATTGTCTTGTAGTTTGCATATTTTCCAGCTCTACAATTGTCACAGTGGGTTGAGTAATAGCACAATTGAGTTTTTGTTTCATTAATGATAAACAATTAATTAATATTAATGATAATTGAAAATAATAATACTGTATTATGACATTTTATTCAGAAAATAGGCTTGCAAACTGTAGAACTCATTCAATGCTGAAAATAATTCGGACAACTCTTCTGTAAAACTTGAATTCAACTCGAGTTCTACTCAAACTCATGATCTTCTTAAAGAATTTACTCAAACTCAACTGGAATTTAAAAACCTCTTCTTGCAGACCTTTAGTTTGGATCACATCTTGCACGTTACATCTTGGATCAGGTGAGAGTTTGTACTAGTATGCTAACTGGAGTCTTCAGCGTGCACCATCGCTACTTACAGCAAGTCACATTATGCCACTGAAACTGCCCAATCACGCTTTCATGTGATGCAGTCATGACTAATTATATCAGAACACATTACTGCGACTGTGTGAACTTCTTCACCTCAGCACATCTGCCTTCTGCAACAGCCAACTGCATTTCAATAGTTTACTTGGAAAGAGAAATGAGTTACAACTCATGATCGTTACTATTGTCAGACAACTTGAATGAAATTATACATTTTGGAATGGGAAAACCATAAAATATACACTATTGCTACGATGTTCCAAGCACCGAATAAATAACATCCTTTCCCAAAAGTATTGAAAAACTAATACTTACCTAGCATATTAATGACTGTTGCAATGTTTTTCTCACTTTAGTATAAAGATAATATATGTGAATGAATTCCAAGACAATTAAAACTCGAATAAGTCACTCCCTTGTTATGGTATATATTTGACGTGTGACTTAGGAGGCTGTGGTGTGCGTCACTCGAGAGCCAGACTTTTATTGGCATTGGGTTAGGGTCACGGGTTTCGAAACAGGCTCTAGTGATATAATATCTAGCACTTGGTCTGGTTCTCTTGAACAGGGTCAGACGAGTAGGCGTCTGCTGGGCACGTAGTCTGGCAGTGTGAGATGAGGTCAGGCCTCTTGGTGGCTGCGATGATGGCAGCTGCTCGCTTACCTGCCTCGAGCCTCACCCGGGGCTGTCATATTGTCAGGATATACTGTACTCGAGCAGCAGGCTTGGTCTGTTGTAGTGTAATTTAATTCAACTTCACTGACATGGGCTGTTCATGGTAAAGTGAGCACTTTTGAAAGCCCTTTCATTTGGAATAATAGTCAGTAAACATATTTTATTTAAGCCTCGGATGTTAACTTCTGAGTGTGGTGAAATATATGCAATGTGTTTATTACTTACATGGCTATATTTAGTTAAAGAAGTGGTTAAAGGATAAAAATTGGCTTAAAGAAAAAAGTAACTAAGGCCTCTTAAAGTGCTCCTTTTTATTTGAACAGCCATTAGCATATTTTTTCTGTCAGCAGTGGAAAAATAAGGTATTGGAGGATTGTGGTTCTGAAAATAGGTCAGGGAAAATGCTAATATTCTGCGTTGAAAACGAGGAAAAGTTGGAGGATTTCAGTGGACATGCTGTAGTTACCACATGTGAATTTTTGTTATTGAGTAGGGTGGCACAGTGGTTATACTTTGGACTTTCATTCAAGAGGATAGGGGTTTTGAGTCCTGGTCTCGCCATCCTGACGTTGGATTCTGATGGTTTCCCAAAATCACTCTAGGCGAATGCTGGGATGGTTCCTCACTTACAGAGACCGTAGTCTATTCCTTCCCTGCTCCTGCTCCTCTCTCGGCAACGTGCTCCATCTCACTCTGACATAGCTGTCGATGAGACGTTAAGCCGTACGTACCTTAATACTGGTTGTGGAGGTTGGTTTGAACATAAATTCTTGGATCTTGGTACTACTACGTGGTAAGGCAGGGTTATTTAAGGTTGGATAACAGAACAGTTAATACTGTTTGTAGTCTTGTATAGAAATAAAAATACAAGCAGCACTTTGTATACGTAGAAAGTGTCTCAGTGCAGAACAACATAACATTAGAGATTGAGAAAAGTACCTTTGGGGTATAGTTAATTAATAATGATAAATTATTTGCGTGAATCGTGACATTTCGAGAGGAAAGTGTAAGTTAAAATAAATTTGTTACATTGACATAATAGTACTCACAGGGCTGTTCTTGTGGATAGACGAAAGTTGGATAAACGCATTTTCCGTACAGATGAGTAGTAGTGCAACTTTTGTTGGCTACGCCAGTTTCATCAAGCAGTGAGTGGTGGCAGACTGCAGTCTGGTGAGCAGTGGTTGGCAAACGTGAACTAGGGTATGGTGGGAAATTTGAGCCACATTTATTTTGCCTCCTGGCCACTAGGTTCACTATTTGCCAACCACAGCTCACCAGACTGCACTATGCCACCACTTGCCACCTGATGAAGCTGGTCTAGCCAGCAAAATCTTGCACGTTCACGCATCCATGTAGAAAACGTGTTCATCCAACTTTTGATTGTGTGTGTAATTGTAATTGGTAGCTTAGTAACCTATTCCTGCCATATATTTAAAGAAATTAGATTAATGTGCTACCAGAAAGCATGAAATCAAGAATTACATTGAAATATTCTTAACTATATTGGATTTGACCTGGAATTTCACTTGACCCCAAAAATTTCTAATGATACTATCTAGTATTTTACTGCTGTCCACTACTGAAGTACATGCCATGTTTTTGTTTGTTCTTTAAAATTATTGCTTTTAGCATCTGCTAATTGAAACTGTTTTGTTTTGTGCAGTGAATACGTCAGGAATTATAATCAAGTCTGCCTGTATAATTGCAAGCGGAAAAATGAATTTATCCAGAAAGGGCTAGGTAAGTATCATGAATTAAGTAAGTTCAAAATATTAGTGCTTTTATTTCCCAAAATAAAGTTAGAGAATTTATGGCACATATTATACACACGAAAAAAATTCAAAGGAAGGGGGAGCAATAGTCTTAAACTGTCTAGATATTCTTAGAGGACGATAAACAGAGATGATGGAAAACAGCATTTATGTGTTTAGTTTATAGCTTTTGTTAGCCTATATAAACGTTACATATATATGACATTGAACCATTTCGTTCCCTTTTAGAAAAATCACTTCTTATGAAATTGAACACCTGCAATAGGGGTGGGATACTCGATACCCTCGATACTTTATAGTATCGAGTATCACATAGGAATATCCAAAAGTATTGAATTTTAACACCCATTTTCACGTGCCATAACTTAAATCATGTGTACAATAATTTTGAAAAGCGTAACATAATTTGATCTTGCGTCCTTACAGATAACCTATTCACCCATAACAATTGACATAGGTCCAACGGTTTGCAAGATATTAACAGCAAGTTTTAAATGCATACCATAATTATTTTGGCTGGCAGCGAGCATTTCATATAAACGAGGCCTTTACATATAAACAAGTCACTCCAAATTTAGCATTTTTATTTTCACAAACATATGTAAACCACTCTGCAGGAAGGTACATATTTGTTACAAATGATATAAGCACCTATCAGCTCTGATAGACAATATAGGTACAAAAGTGGGTATATAAAATTTATATTGAGGTGTGTCCTACCTGGATGGGTAATTGGTTAGGAGCAGACTGCCCTCGAGATCTTAGGTAAGCCTATCGCTGCGTGATTGGCTAGGATTATTGACCCAATTAGTCGTGAAGGGTTTGTATTCCGTGGGTGGCCACTTAATGGCAGGGTACCGTTTGAATCGAGGGTAGTCAAACCCCAGAGTGAAGCGGATTGAGATAGTTTCCCACCTGGGAGTTCTATCTTCCTCACTACTACGGTTGCCAATAATCAGGACGCAAGTTGTCCCTTGTTGTATGAGGTGGCAATGCAACGTAAGCGATCGTGGGGGTGGAGGTGGATGGTCTGGCTGGGGGAATCGGGGCTACTCGAATGGCAGAGTGGGTTGACGTGCGGGATTGTAATTTGAGTGGGGTGATGCCGTACGTGTTTTGGGGACTGCCTTTGGCGGGAGTCGAACACATACCTACGCTAGTTTGATTACGCAGAAGTTGGGCAGATCCACCTCCGGCGGGTGTCGAATCCCTACGAGGTTTCCGGATGCCAACTTTATTATACTAGCAGTGGTAGCACTGGCTACTAGGGGCGAAGGTTCCGACCGAGCAGGCTGATCTCCCTCTGGGTCGTACTCTGGCAATCAGGCGCCTAGGTATTTGTACAACGGGTCCAATGATCCAGTGGAATAAATGGGGAGGTTGGCCAAGGAACTACTTTGTTTTCCGGAGTCTGTGGTTCTACTGTACCCATGCCCTCTTTAATGGTGTTGGCTATGAGAGTCCTTTCTAGAGCACGGTTTTCCCTACGCCGACGCCGACACTGTACTCCACCCTTCTTACTGTGTGTTGGTCCAGTCCCGTGACCTCACCGCAAATGTTTAGTCCTAGGGGCGTGGCTTATGCAGACACACCCAAGACCCTGATAAGTAAAAGAGTGGTCGGGTATTGTGATGTCACTGGAGGTAAGTGCGGTTCCACCATAAACCCAGGAGCTCAGCATGTCGTTTGCAGATTAAGGCTTTCTGCAAGCTCCGGCCCCTGTAGAGTTCGGCACACAACTATAGTCCATTCCCCATTGGAAGCAACTTACTCGGAGCCCTGCTAAATATCTACTTGCAGACCCATTTCGTATCCTTCCGCCAAATGTAAACAAACATTGCCATGTGACTGCCATGTCGCATCTGTCAAAATCAATGTTTACATGCCATTGTGTATGTACGTGAATTTGTATACTTTCGCTAAACCTAAAAATAAACATTGAAATGTGACTCCTACTTTTATACCTGTCAAATGTGAAATGTGTTGTTTACTGTTCACAGCTTTTCAAAGAATTCTGTCTTAGGTCTATTTCAAATACCATTTCGTATGAATATTTACAGTTTAGGCCTATAACCTTATTTAGGTCAGCTTTATAACGTTTTAAAAATGCCTGAATTAACAATAGTTCTTACGGTTACGTTACATTAACATATTTGTTTTCCACGACATAGCACATTACATGTAATGCACATTAATATTTTGCCGCGACTGTGTTAAACAGTTACAACTACGGGGTAATGAACTGTAGTATTTAACTTTTTGTTATGTGTTTGGTTATTTCTTTAGAAGGATGGCCTCAGTTCGAATAATGAAGGAATAGCCAGTCCAACGAAAAAGTGACATTAAAATCAAGCATACAACTCGTGTTGCTCATTTTTTGTCTTACAAACTTAAAATATAGCTGTGAACATGCACACAAATAAGACTTTTATTCTGCTCATATTTATGTGTATTGCTACTTACTGTGTATCAGGTTTATTGAAATTAATTGGGGCTGGGCTTGGTTATTTTGTTGGGATTGCTGGTAAATCACATTACACGACTGTGTTTCAAACACCCAGGGCAAAGGTACAACATTGTGATAAATAAACAGAAGTGGATGTAAATAACTTCGTCATAAAAACAGTTCGCATTTACGACATATAAATAGTTCACATCAAATATTTGAAGTCACGCACATACACAGATCCAGCGAAACAATCACCACGCAGCCACGCCACGCTATTTCTCACGCAGTGGTTAACGAAACACACAGTGACAGTATATTTATTACTGCCGTGAAAACATAGATTTATCACAACAACTTTAACTTGCTTAGGTAGGTTTAATAAACACAACGTCTTTAAACATGATGTGGTAATTTGAAGTATTTTTCGGAGTAAATATAATTTACTCTTCGTTTGGTAAAACAGCAACACGCCATGTCATGGCTTGCCACGTCTGCCAACTTCACTTTGTTTCTGCCCCACCATCATACCTAAATATATTAAAATAAGTATTCAAACATTAAAATCTCTTTTCAGTTGAAAATTACAAATTCAAAAATCATTATTTTGCTGTAATAAGTATGAAATATGCTAAAGTTGAAAACGTGTACAATTTACTGCGTACTAGCGAAACGAAACTTCTCGAGTGTGAAAGAGACAAAGACAGAGAGAGAATGACAAGCCTCGCTCAGCAGACAGTTGCTTCAAAGTTGCTTTTGCTCGATAAAACAACACCGTACCATTACGGCCTACTCACAATATTTTCCGCTGTTATTTTAAACTGCAAAAATGAGATATGTTGCCATCGGGGCTACCTAAATATTTAAATAGGCACAGTTTAATTTACAAATAGTGTACTAAAAAACTAGGTTAAAATAATACTTTAACTGTGAACTATTTCTTACTGGCCGGCTGTTATTAACTCGTATTTAAAAAGAAATAAATATTACAAGTTATAGAAGATATTAAGGTAAAGTTTCATTTATTCAATAATACAGTACTCTAAAGTTAACGATAGTGTTATATATTTGTGGAATACAGGTTATTGAAAAAACAGGTTGACATGTATGCCTAGAGTGTTTTTTCAAAGGTTGATTTTCATAAGTCGCTTCCCATCGGGAATGGATTATAGCTTCCAGCGAGAATTTACTGTACCTGATACAAGTTTTACTAAAACACTGATATCTAAAATTATTAACAAAATGGGATCTAATGTAAAAATAATGGTAAACTGACAAATAAGTTTAACATAATTTTTATTACGGTAATGAGAAAAGGGAAAGCCCTGTATAATCAATTACAAGAAAAATAGCTAACTGGCTAAACAAACGAGGATGAAATATATTTAATGTACTTCAACAGGCGAAGGCGAGTCTGGAAAAATATAATAAAATATGTAGAATTTTATCTATGGTAAAAATAATGGTAAAGTATGTGATTCACAATGTGGACTTGTTTTACTATCCAGTATATCCAGGAGGAAAACTAAGGCGCGACAACCTGTTACCGCGGAGTCATGGAAGTTGACTGGGGTGTGCTGGAGTAGGATTATATCTAGTGTGGTTGCTGCCCTCACGGTCAGTGGGTGTAGTGGTGGATGAGTCTTCCACAAGCTGCGGGGTGGTGCAGCCTTCACAGTCTGCGGAGGAGGGTGAAGTCGTCTTGCAGGCATCTGGGTGCTGCAGCTGTTTCTCAGGCTGGCGAGAGGAGAGAGTCTTCTGCAGACCAGGGAGACCTCACTAACCTACTCGGCCGGCGAGCCCGGCATCTCTGCTGGAGCGTGGTTCCCGACTTCTTTATATACAAAAAATCTTCAGATCATTGGTCATGCGGGGAGTAGCGTAGCATTCCAACACGCGGGTAGGTTATCTGCAGTTGTGGGAGTGCCACTCATTTCGTATCTCCCCGCTTGGAGGCGACGACAAATTTAAACCCTCTTTCCGGATGCTGGTGGCTTGTGACATCACAAGGTCACTGGGGTGCTGCCATCTCTTGGGTCAGTTGGAACTTCTTCCATGGCTAATAGTGGATTATCAAAAATACTTAATTTATTCATTGGCGGTGGCACTTGCATGCGGGATTTCGGGTGTGCTTTAGATTTCGTAATTAAGCATGTCAATTACTTTTACGTAGTCGGCTGTCCAGTGCATGGAGTGTGTGTGTCTGTCTCTCTCTCCCTCCCCCCTCTCTCTCTCTCAGGCATAAGAGGGGGAGGGATAAGGTAGAAAGGAAGGGTTACCAGACTACCGCCAAAGCAAAGTAATCAAGACGATGACCAAAGGCACCACCTAGTGGCACATATATTTCAGAACATTGTTCTTTTCTTGTTTGCAGATTACAGTAGAGTAAATGTAATGAAAACTACGTTAATGGCCCACAACTAGTGTATATATTCAGAGAATGTATCTTTAATATTTGTGAACATCATTCTTAACTTGTTTTCAATTGACAACAATTTAAAGCCTCTGCCCTCGCATTTGCTGGCCACTATTTGAAATCTTTTGTAACAGTGGAATTTGAAATTAAGTTGAGTACTGTAATTGTAAAAAACTGTGTTAATGTTTATGTATGACGACTCTTGTACCTCACATTTTAATTTTAGTCAAATTTTTTAGTTGTTATGTGTAAATTTATATTAATTTGAAGTAAGCGCCAGTAGTTTTTTACTCTTGTTGTGTTTCTATAGCATTACATGTAGTTTCTTCTTTTCCACAGACATGTTGAAGATTCACAAAAATGATAACTACATGGACAAGTTTCCTTTTGATGTGATTCTTGCTGAAGAGCTTACCAATGGGGATCCCAAAATTCTTGAAAACTTTCAGTTGAAATCAGATTCACGTCCAGACTACAATGCAATTTTCAACAAAGATGGAAAGTCACCACGAAAAGGACGTTCACCAAACAAATCGAAAAGAAGTTCATTGCCAGCAAAACAGAAAGTGGATTTGAATGTAATACTTCCTGAAAATGGAATACCATCGAAAAGAAATTCGTGTCCAGCAAATCAGAAAGTGGATTTGAATGTAATACTTCCTGATAATGGAATACCATTTGGAAGACACTCTGATTCTGTACTCGACCAACCAAAAAGAGAGCATTCTTTTTACATACGAATTCAACCTGGCTCAGTGAAAGATGATGCAAATGAAAATGCAGTTAACGCTGTTGCAACAAACACGATGTTCTCTTGTTTCTCGTGTAACTTTAAAACAACACGGATTGAGGGTTTCATGGCACACAGAAAGGTTCATAGTTTTTCCAATTATGGTTTTGTCAGTTCGCCGAACGCCAAGAGGAGCAGAAAGAAGAGTGAAGGTTCCGGGGACAAGAAAAGAAGCAGCTTCTCCTCACCTGCAAGTTCACAGTCAAGTGCAAAAAAGAAACGTACGTCCCAGTCATCAAAATTACATGTTTCTAATAGTGAAGCAGTTGAACCTGAACCTACAAAACCAGATAATTCAAAATCAACTAACAAAGGAGCTCAAAGAAAGAAAGTTGTTCTTAATGAACCTGAAAGTTCAGAAAAGAAGTCTTCAACAAAACCAGCCAGTTCTAAAAAGAAAACTTCACAGAAATCAAACACTGGAAACTTTGTTAAAACACAGATTCTTGAAGACTGGAATGTGGCGGATGACGAAGACGACAAGGATAGTGACCACAACAAGAAAAATTCCAAACCTCTTCAGCAAGAGGAGAAGGCTAGAACGGATAGTATGGGGTCCTGTTTTGAGTTTGACGAATTGGGAGGTGTCATGTTAAATGAAGAACATGAGAAGCGTGCAGATAGATTTGCAAGAACAAGAAACATCCCTATAATTCCAAAACCAAATTCTAGTGCTAAGAAGCAGCGCTTGGAAGAATTACCATCCACATCTAGAGAGGTTCAGCTTTCAAATAAGAGGACTGTTGAAGAAACTGTCAAGCGAAACAAAAGATTGAAGACTAGTGTAAACCAAAACGAAGAGGCGTGTGTTAAGCTAATGCTGGGAGATGCCGTTCATGAATATGAGCCTGAGGTTGATTCTTCTTCACCATTGCCAGATGCAGTGAATAATAACACAATTCTGGAGGAAAAACCGAAAACTATGAAAGGGCCTAACCATAATGTTGACAAAGAGGTAAAAACAGTGCATCAAATTCCATGCACATCTAATGTTTTCAGTTCATCTGCAGTTCATGAAGAAAATATGTCTGGTGGAGATGCCTCAGGTGAATGCAATAGTCAAGGCATGGCACATATAGATAAACAAAATAATTCAGAGATCACATTTTGTGATGGAGAGTCACTTCATAGCCATGTTAGTGACTCTGTTGCAGAGCTCACTGAAGGCAACAGCGGATTGGACAGTCACACTGATAGGAATTCTCAGTTGATAGTTGATCTGGAGGATGATAATGTAAGACCATTATCCACAAACATCACTGCAAAAGAAGAGACTGAAAGTACCCAATCAGAGACAGCAATAAGCTGCATCTTGCCAGAAAATTCAGAAGTGGTTTCTTCATCTGAGGTTAAGCCAAACAAAGATGGTATCTATCAAAAGGAACCTACTGCAACTATCAGAGAAAATAGGGTTGATGGTGGAGTTGTTGGAGAGCCAGAATATGTAAGAGTATCTGACACAACGGACATTGCTGGCAGTGTCGTTAGTGTTGGTTTTCATATGGAAGAAGAAAATATTCAGCAAACCAATACTTCAGATTCGAAACAAGATGATGAAGATGATGACATGCCAGAAATAATATGTGTGGAACATCATTCTCCTCTGAAAACTATCATCTTTCCTAGTGAAGAAAGGGAACATAGTGAACATACAAGGCAAGCAGCAACAAAAGAAATTCAAGAGAATGAAATGAAGCTGTGTGATGAAATTGATGTTCCTAGTCCAAATGAATTTATAGGTCTTGAAGAGACACAATCACACATGTCTCTAGAGTTATCAGGTAATAGGAAAGAAGCAGGTAACAAATTTGATGTATCCTGTTCAAATGAATCCTTGGCTCACAGCAAGGATGGCGATCAGGAGTACGATGGGGGTGAGGGGTTAAGAATGCGTCACACCTGTGACAGCATTTCACACGCAGATAAAGGACCAGAAATACTGGAAGGGGACAACAATGAAGAAATTACAATAATTGGTTACAGGTGTGGTATAAATACAGATTTCAAAGACTTGGAGGAACACATACAAGCAAAAAATATCTGTTCATCTCCTAATAGTAATGCTGATAGCAACATGCCAGAATCTACTAGAGTAGATGCAAGTAACTGTCGTCCAATAACTGAATTCAGCAGCACTGATAGTGCATTGATAAAGGTACTTGAAGGTACTGAAGACGACGATGATGATGATGATGACGATGATGACGATGACGATGATGATGACGATGATGATGACGAAGATAAATTGGAGGCTGAGGAAATTAGTGTAGAGCAAGCCTCATCTTCCACCAAAGAGGACGACTTATTTTCCACTAAAGAATCCGAGTCTTCTAAAGTGGAAGTCTCCCGTGAAGAAATAGTTGCAGAGTGGTCTGATGAATTTGATGATGATCATGCAGTCACTTCATCGAAAGAAAAAGCAATAGAGGTAATTGATCTGGATAAAAGCGAAAATGAAAGTGAAGATGTGGTTGAAAATGAGGCAGATGCTAACTTACATGCGGGAACTGATGAAATTGTCTCTGGCTGTGTACAAAAAGGGAAAGATAAAGAGAAAGAGGAGGTCTTGGTATTGAAGACGGTTCCCGCGGCAGATGTGGCGAGGGATGATGAAATGGAACTAGACATAGACTCCATGCCTGTCGTCATGGAAGATGCAGTCATTAAAGATGACACTGATAGTAACTATGGCTGCATGACACAGAGTGCTAGTCGCATCTCTGTTGTGGGGACATCCACTCCGATGTCCATACATCCTAAAAGTACCACAGCGTTTCTTTTCAGCCCTGCAACAACGGCTGTAAAAACACTGGGTAGCAGTATGATTGTTGTTTCAAGCCAGAGTCGGCAGCTTCCCCAGACTGCGAGAGCTGTGTCCACCAGTCCCCATGGTAAAGTTGTGATAATGCCCAGTGCAGCTAGAGGCAAGAAGTTTGCACCAATGTTAGTGGCTAACTCGAGTGGCATTAGTACTCGTGTGTATACTGAGAATGAGATAGAATGCTTATTTAAGGAAGGAAAGAAAACACTTGTGGAAAGATCTCGGTCGAAATTTTCAATACCGTCTTTAAAAACAAAGCCTTTATTGCCAAATATCCAGAAAAGTGGATCTGGATTTGAAGGTGCAGGTATGAAAATCATAAAAAGTAAAAGTGTGTTGTTGCCTGGTACATCACTTATGACTACCTCGCCATCTAATGTAGCAGCATTGAAAGTTGATCCTGTGGAAATGCAAAATGTTTCTTTGCAAGGAACTTTGCAAAAAATTGTAGTTCATTCTAACACATCCAAAGTTATGTTGCCAAAAAAACTCACTGTAGCACCTTCCAGTGCTGGTCCACAGGGTTTGAAACGTTTGACAAATATTTTTCCTTTGGTTAAAGGCACTGGAATCAATGCCAAACAGGTTGTTATTTCTCAGTCAAGTTCTAAACCTCTTAAAGTGCAGGCCAGTGTGCCATCAGCACAGGTTCAGGTGTTTCCAAAAACTCAGTTGCAGCCTCTGAAAAAGACAAAAGGAATGTTTACGTGTCAAAAGACGAGTCCATCTCTCAAGTCAATACCAACAACTACTATAGAGATATCTGTGTCTGGTGTACAGCCCACACAGCCAGTGATTACACTGGCCCCATCCGTGCAGCGCGGTGGGAATGTGTGCGCGATTCCTCGAATACCTTCATCCACTATAACTGTACCAGGGACATCTGTGCCCACTGCATCGTCCCTTGTGGTCGGCAGTCAAGACTCTCCATCTGTCGTCGTGATAGTAAATCCCGGAAATTCTGGTAATGCTTCCCCATACTCCGCGCATTCAGACATTCTCAATTACAATTTGAGTAGCCAAAATCCAACCTCGCAGCAAGTTTACCTAGAGTCATCATCAATAGCAACTCCTAGAAGTCTCGACAGTGTGGTGATCACGCTTGCTGATACTTCGAATGGTATTGCAACAAGCAGCATGTTCACGCTGGCGGACAACCAAGGACATTCACCTTTGCTTATCTCTAACAGTGTGTCGGGTCAGGACATTCTGGCTACGGCGCTCGCCAACACTGAAGTTTTCCAGCCCGAGGCATGCCTACAAGACACGCTGGCAGTTGTCAGTAACGGGCAGTCCATCAGCGAGGCCACTGCAATGTTGCCCACCCTGCAAAGTGTGCTCCCGGCTGCCAACCCGTCGGAGGTTCTGGAGACACTGACGTTGAAGGAACCTATAATGACCCCCCACGAGGTTCCGTCTCGTGTGACGAGCATCCAGGTGCAGCCCCCTCCCCCGGTGTCCTTGCACGCCTCGCTTGCGGCGAGTCCCTCGATGCCGCTCCTCACAGACGACGCCATCGACCATGTTCGCTCCCCAGCGCTGGAGTTGTACGAAAATTCTGTAAGTCAGGAGGGCATTGTCATTCAAGCAAATTTGAATGAAGAGCCGCAAATAATAGGAGATGAAGGAAGGTAACTGTTTTTATCAAATTCCAACTGATAACTGATGTGCAATTTCATTACTGATGACATTATTGTGGAGTGAATAGTTATTGTTTATTACACGTGTAAATATTTCTTATTTTTGGCAATTTGTGTGTGTGAGAATATTGTACAAATAATGTCCATACTTATAATCTTGTATTTTACATTATAATTTTCAAAGAAACTATTTAACAAAGTACTATTTAAAGAAAATGTTTGATTAGATGACTGTGTCATGAGGATACTTGAACAGTATGTGCTCAGAAAGTTTTTATTTTCTCTTTATTTGTAGTTACACATCATAATGAAAAGCTGTTATTAGTAGTTGCAGTGACAACTGATTTCACAAGCCGAGGTGTCGTTATCATCATAGCAAGCATGTAAAACATTGAAGTTATGTCTGAACCAAACTCATTTTAGCTAAACCACCATGTTGCCCTGAAATAAATGGGCAAAGTCCACACTTTTTGCATACAGCTTTTTCCAGCATGTGTTTTATAGGAGTGATGGAACCATAAGTAATATTCATTAGGTTACTGTAGTTAGAAGCCTTATGGCTGTTTCACATTGAAGTTAATATGTAGCTCATTGTGTTAACTTTGTGTTGTTGTTATGTTCTGGCGTAGAGAGCACAGCAGTGTGCTCACGTGGAATTAGGAGTGATGCAAGGTGAAACAAGGAAGAAGTTTTTTTCTTTCAAGTGTAATGGCAATGGTGAGTTCATGTTATTGTGATGTGATTGGACTGTGTCCATTGCCGACCATGAGAGTAAAAAAAAAAAAAAAGCATACTCACGCAGAAGTCATGCGAGACCAAAATGGAACAAACCTTTTACAACACCACAGACATATAGTTAGGAAAACCCCATTCCTTGCCAGTAGAAAACAAATATGTATATAATTAAAATGACAAAAATATGGACGAACAACTTATTACAAAACAGGACAGACAACAAAAGAAAAGATAACATGATGATAAAAACAAAAACACCAGCCAGCAACAAGCATTCCTCCCAGTCCCACCAATCAGAGACTACCTGCCCTCCTATTGGAGCGCTAGGAGGAGTGCCAAACTTGTGTATATACTCCCTGTTTACCACCTCGGCTCAGTGTACTGCGATTGTTCTTCCAGTGTCTCACCGGAACACCAGCCAGCAACAAGCATTCCTCCCAGTCCCACCAATCAGAGTCTACCTGCCCTCCTATTGGAGCGCTAGGAGGAGTGCCAAACTTGTGTATATACTCCCTGTTTTCCACCTCGGCTCAGTGTACTGCTATTGTTCTTCCAGTGTCTCACCGGAACAACGGGAAAAGATTCCAGTTCCCAGAACGTATTGAAGACTTTTCATTATTTGCAGTATTATCATTTTTTTCGTTGTGTGTCATCTCTGCTTCCTGCGTTGTTCGTAGGGTAAAATTATTTGGTTTTATATTCTGACAAGGAATACTTTTTCCTGACTTATATTTCATCGTAGTTTTTCCTTCTTTATTTGTGTGTTTTTAATTTTTATTGTTTACCTGGCTCCACTAATATTTTCTGTATTGTTTTGTTCACTTGTGTGTGGAGTTTTTGTTTTCATTATCGTGTTTGTAATAATAAGTTGTTAATATGTCTTTTTGTCCTTTTAATTATATACATATTTGTTTTCTATTGTCTAGGGAAGAGATTTTCCTAATTATCTGTCTGTGGTGGTGTAAAAAGATTTTTTTCATTTTTGTCATGCTGAGATTTTTTGATGTGTGTGTGTGCACTATTTTTATTTAGTTTCATAGTTGGCAATGGACACAATCCAATCACACCATCATAATAAGTGAGAAGTTAACGTAGTTTTGGCCAATCAGCTTCAAGAGACAATTTTTTCTCTTTATTTTTGTATTCATTTTTATTTCTACAATCTTCCAAATGTATTAATGATACATTGCAAGAGATGTTGAAGGAGACAGCTTTATTGGTGTGTATTTAAGTGATAAACATATATAGGATTTTAAAATTTCTATAATGAACAAAAATATTTGGGATGCGAATTGGTATCATTTCATGCAAAAGACTTTGTATTGTTAATATTGGCACGTGCAGGAAATTGTTTTAAATTTTATAACTGTTTATATTTACATTTAATTATAATGTGTTTTTGGTAAACTGCGCACTTCTGAATCCTGCTCAAGATATACTTGTATGCTCAGCTTCTATCTTCCCGCCATATGTAACATTTGTGTTGTCAGCCTGATCACTTTATTTATTGTCGGTCCAGTGAAACGGAGAAAAATTTGAATATATAACAAATTGGCCAATTCTTACATTAAAATGCATTAAAGAAAAAAAACAAGAAAATGAAAAAAAAAGTAATTCCAAGTATGTACTTAGAAATGTTTATCTAGTACTTTTAGTTCAATGTTAAAACAAGGGACTACTTTCCTTCCGTTGTTACCAACTTTGTTGGACGCATGTCAGTTAGTGTGCACGTTATATGTATGTGCAAGGTAGGGGCAGTGACATTTTTCAAAGGTTCTTTTCAAAAGTGCTCACGTTAGTATGAACAGCCTATACAAATATACATGTGTATACACTAACCTGTTTCAGATCCCAGACAGGTATATTTGTTATAGACGTCTAGCCTATTTGTGGCTTCATCACACTTTTTGAATCAAACCTTTGAACAATCACCGTAAGAAAGATCTGTTTGGTTCTTTCCTAAATATGTCTTAAATATCACATGCATTTTATACTTCTGTTAATGTTAAAGTCTCTTATTTTTGGTTATATAGAACTACTACTTAATTTTATTTGTAAATTATAATGTTTTGTTTATATACAAATAAAACTAGAGAAGAAATAGGTTGTTTTTAATGCCTAGTAAGAAAGTGGGTGCGCACAAATGCAGTGTGCTGTCTCTTTGGTGTAACTTTAGCAGGGCTTCAGAAAAGTTGGAAGTAACTGTGAATGGGCTGTCTATAGTACTTGTCTACAACTTAACAAAGATCATTTTGCTTCAATATGATCACAGGTATTATGATATGAGAAATGTTAACACAAATGTAACGTACTGAGCGCCATGTTAACTTCAGTGTGAATCTACCTGTACGCCTCGTGCATGTACAGGGTTGCTACAGATAAGCCTGGAAAACCTGGAAAATTCAGGGAAACTGGTGACTGCTCCTGGAAATTTAAATGTGGAAAGTGCTTTAAGGTAACAACATTTTCTTTACAGCCAAAAAATTCTCATTACTAGCCCAATAAAATAGTATGTTGAAATACTGTTGGGTACCAAAAAAGTAATTATACTGTGAGTGTAATTTCCGTACAAGTAAAGAATTGAACTCACGCTCTTAAGTTCTGGATGTTTAATTTTAATGACATGTTATTAACCAATCCTTTTATTGTTTATTTATTTTAAAATAATGCATAAGAAGGTTGGAAATTATTAAATTTTAATCTTGGAGAAATTTTGAAAAGTCAGGGAAAATAAATGTTGATAGTCTGTAGCAGCCATGATGTATGTGCAGCTGTTGTGGGATATCTTGCAGCATTGTGTGTAATTTGTACCGGCACAATTTACTGGTCAGTTCATTGCACAAGTTCAAGTTAGAAATGTAGTGTGGTGAGTGAGTGTACAAGATGTAGACATAACTCGAGAACAGGCAGTGCATTGCTATTTTGAAAAATGTTGCATGTCCACTGTGGATAACATGCTAAAGACTTGTGCGGAGGCTACATACCACCATCAGGAAACTTGCCTGATAGTTCAGCATTTCAAGTTGAAGCTATCCCAGCCATCTATGACAAATAGGGAAAGTGAAAATGTGTAATGGGCAACTGGGTACCCCATGAATTGGAAGGTTTGCAAGCAGTCGTAGGTTGCCATCTGAAATAACCCGTTGTTTCAATATATTACCACAGCGAGCCTCTATTACTCGTGGCAGTGGATCCCGTGTGATTATTGCAAGCAAAGTGGATGTTGGTCTAACTCCCAGACTCTTTTCAAAACAAAATGTTGCTGTTATGGTAGGTGGCACTGGTGTTATCCATGACACGTTATTTTCTTCTGTTGCAACGTGCATAAATTATAAAAAATAAAATATGCCGTAGTATTTCTGTAAACAACAGCTGTTTGTCAGTAGGAAGGGTCGTTTATTCTGGGCAGATGCCGAATCCCACGCTGCAAAATATTTCAAACAGAAGTTGAATTACCTGAAGTATGAAGTAATCTTGCACCCCCCAATTTCTTTAGGCAAGAAACTATGAGAAAATCAGACTGCCACAGGTTTATGTACCTCGCTCACATCCTGTAGGAGAGGTACATAAACAGGAGAGGTACATAAACTACCGTGTGGGGAATCCTTGTCTTGTGAGAGCTGTGTTTCTTCAGACACAGGATTGAGTGCTATGTGACTCGGGCAAAGATGAACACGTAGCTGCAGGTGTAGACTATTTTGAATTACAATGTGTTTACTGCATTCTAAATCTCGATAGTTTGTGTGTTATGAAATCTGCTACTAGTTTCCAAGCAAGCTTGTATTTCATGTGGCATGTAATGTTACAGGGTTAGTCTTTTTGAATGGTGGAACTCCATTAAATATTAAATTACAGTCACTGGCAGCTAATAGGCCTTCATAATCTGTACTCTGAATTTTGTCTGCTTAATTGTACTTATCCCTTCATATGTCTGCATGTCACTCACCCCTAAGTACGAGATGCACCCAATTTTTAAAATTAAAATTGGCTCGGAAGGGGGGATTGAAACTGTTTTTTACAATTTATTAAAAATGTTAAAACTAGGCATTATTCTTATAACAGGATGTGGTTGCTAATTGCATATATTGATTCATCTAGTTAAAATCTTCAAAGTCTCGTTAGTGAAAAAATTGTTGTTCTGGATATTCTTCGCTGGAGATATTGCGTGCCATAATATATTTGTGCATATGCTTGCACAGTCTGATGATTAATGTATATTTTCTAACAAAACAGTTCTGGGTGTGACAGGGTAACATTTTAATGGTCCCTCTGGTTTGGAACAATTTCCCTAAAACATTTCAGGAAATGTGTTTCACAAACTGTAGCTTAAAGCATACTTTAAGGGTAATTGATCAGAAAACCAAATGGTGTAACAATTTTTATGAACTAAAGTATGTGTGGGTGTGTGGATATAAATGTTGATAAAGACAAAATCACTTAATATTCTCATAAAAGTTTGCACTTTTGCATAACGTTCAATGGCACCATTACTAAATGTTTAACTACATTAAAAAAAAGTAAAACTTGCTATCTTTCAGTTTTATTGGATAGGAGGACTTAAGGATTTCTTTTGTAAAACCTGGCCAGACAGCTTACAAATGCCTCAAAAAGCGGACACGTTCGGGTAAAAGAGGATGTCAGGTAGCTCTATGTTAATGTAGCCTTATTGGCTGTTGACAACAATTGCATATTTTCTGTTATTTGTACAAAATGTAAACATGGTATTTCACTGTCACGTACACTGCAGTTGGGATTTCCCTGCACGTGCTTATAGTACCTGTTATGAAGTGAAATGAAGGAAAAATTTGACTGTTCAAGATTACTGCATAACAGACCAAAATTGTAGCACACTGGAAGAACAAGTATTGATTTTGAGGGTTTGTATGACTGTCATTTTACGTCCATTACCAGCTCAAACATAATGTTAACATAAAAGTAGTAACAGTATTTGTTTGTGCAAACGTTAACATAATTCTAATTTAGATATTATGCAAGTTGTAAATTACATTGTTCATTAAATTTATTTGATATCCAGGTTGTAAGTTATACACTGTGCACACACTTAGTTATGCAAGGCTGTATCTTTTAATTAGTGTTCTAATGTTTTATTTAAACAATTTTACATTTATCAAGAGGAAGCTGAATCCCAGTAGATTTTTCATCCAAGGATGATTTTTTTTAAATCTTAAAAGAGTTGTATTATTTAATTAACGAGTTTATATCTGTTGGATCAACCAAGTATGTTTAGCATTTCCCTACAGTTGCCAAAGTTATTTATACATTTATAAATGCAAATGAATTTTCAAGATAACTATGCTAATATGAATTTTAAAAAAGTGACAAGAAAAGCAATTACGTACTCACAGGGTGGTACTCGTGGACACACACACAATTTGGATGAACACATTTTCCACGCAGATGCGCGCTCATGTGGAAAATGTGTTCATCTGACTTTGTGTGTGTGTGCGTGTGTGTGCGCGTGCATGCACGCGTGCAAGTGCATGGGTGTGCATGCATGGGATGCATGCACGTGCGTGGGTCCGTGAGTACTTGCGTTTTCTGTCTCTCTTTTTTTTAATGTATTTAGTAGCCTAATGGCATATTCCCGCTATAACTTTGGTATTTTTGAGTATGACAATTTTAAATAAATGTGGTGTATTTATTGTACATCATTTCACGAACAGAAATTTGGACAGAATTATGGATAATGAAGATGTTAAGAATGATCTCCCTGAAAAATATCACGGAATAATATTTTCAAAATATCAAGTAGGTATTTGTTATTTTGTGAAAAATTTTATTTAAAATATATGTTTTACTTATTAAATTATTTTTTTTGTGGAATTGATGTGTATCTTGTACTATGGGTGACTTGGACAGAGGTGTATGACATTTTCAGTTGTGCTTAGTTGCAAATATGGGGATAATGAGGTTCTGTATTTGAAGAGTTGTTGTGTGTGAAAATATTTAACATGCCACTAATGCCCGTTGCACCATTGAGGTTCAGCAATGATCTAGGTTCAAATACCGGTTTGATCCTTTGTTCAGCGCATTTGGCTGTTGCATCATTGTGATCTGCGTGCCGAACTAAGATCAATATGAATTGTGCCTGTTGGCAGTTCAGGAGAATGATCTTGGATCAAGTAAATACGAGTGCTTTATTTTAAAATGTCAAAGTTATTTTGAAAAGGAATTTTGGTTTTAAAATGACATAAACATTCAAATATTCTGTATTTAATCTCTGTGTGGTATTTAAACATGCATTTTATTAAGTATTTATAAAGTGAACAGAGAAGTATAAAAGTTTTTGTTGAATGTAGTTTATGTGAAGTTAAAAGCATTGTAAAATATTTTAATTTACTAGAAATAAACTGGGTAGTATTTCATTTGTTTAGAAATGGATTCTGTTGTTTTTACTCTTGTAGAATGTAAATTGAGACATTTTACAAAGGTTTAAGATGCAATGCATTCGTTGAATTATAGAGGTTATCAATGTTTTGTAAAGAGAAAACAAAATTCACGCTTTTCCCTCAAACAAAATTGAAAACTGGAAAAGCCATTCAGGATATCAGAAACTGTTCTATTTTCCGCACGAGGTAAATCTCACATCAAATTTATTGCTCACGAAAGAGCAGCCGTAGTCGACAGATGTAGTTTGAAAATACACCAACACATACCGCTAAGTACAATTTTTGTTTTTAGGAATGCACATCATCATTATACACACTTGAATATTATTCATTAAATTCATACAACAATTATTTTACTTAATACAAATAAAACACTGTACCATCTAGTTCTATGTACACTGTAATAATATAATAATAAATTTGCAATTAGCCTACTGCCCGGTGGCGAGCTCTCTCACCCCTCTCCTTCACCCAACCGACTACATCCTGACTAACCGTTCAACTTTCCTCCTGTCCTTCAATGAGCTCCACCCCATTTCTTTCATCATCACTGATGGCCTATAGTTCCCGTCATCCCATTTCCAAAGTTTCTTTTTTACATTTTAATAAAAAAACCCACAAATTGAAATAAACACAAATTTTTGAATTCTTTAAGTGTTTCTTGTACACACAGCCAAACCAACACAGAGAAAGACACGAGACTTCACATCCTCGATAGTTTTTTGAACTTTCTTCAATAATATTGGTATTAATAATAACTATAGAAATGTGTGCAAGTGTTTCCAATCAAACAAAACCACTGAAACAGTTTTTTCAGTGCATTCAAATAAATTATGTAGGAAAACATCTTAGTCTTGAGTCTAAGAGATAATGCCCACAAAAACATATTAATTGCCTCTGAACCTCAAAATAAACAGTTGCATCATGACATCATGAAATGAGAGCCAGTCACAAACCGTGTTTCATCTCAATTTTAGTTTTGAACTGAGATCAGGTGATTGACTATCAGAACTATGCCATTTGCGTTGGTGCAACACTCTTACAATGAACTCGGCTCAAACTGAACATCATCTTTGAACCAAGATCTTATGATCTTGGTTCAGGTCTGTTAATGGTGCAACCGGGCATAAGCAAGTAAAATGTATGTACTTGACTATTTTGTTACAAAAAGGATTATATGATAGTTATCAAGCAACACATTTTCTTTACAGTTACAAAGTAACAATTTAACTTGCCTAGATGTACATGGTAAAATTGGTAAATTGATAAATTTGTAAACTTTTCTGGCTTGTTCTTATGTGCAAGTGTGTGCCATGACCAAGCACACAGCCATTTGTATAGTTGTTATAATATAACTTAACAAATTATTTGTAATACAAGAGATTGTTGCCATTACATTTTTGCAAAAGCTACACAGTCCAGTACATCAGCTACATTTGTTTACAATTTTTCATGTCTTGGGCAATATTTGGCAATATTATTACACAGACCTGTGGGACAATACCCTTGTTAAATCATATATAATTCCAAAATTATCTTTAGGAGTTGTAGTAATTGCCTCCACCAATATGGGGTTGGTAGAATTACAGTGGAGTACGTACCTGAATGGGTTTTGAAAGCAGAGAGTAATATTTATAAAAATTTATCATCAATAAACAGGCATCTATTCAGTTATATTTTCAGTTAATAACGATATAACTTAGAAACCGTTTTTGTTCCATTAAAATTGCTATCACCTTCAAAGAATTATGCATTTGCCAATGTTCATTAAAGATTTTTGTTCCTTTAGTCAATGTAGTGGCGGGCATTTTATTTTATTCTAAATTGTACAGGATGTCCTGTACATTTTATTTTATTCTAAATTGTACAGGATGTCCTGAATATTATATATATTTTTTATTGTATTGTGTTAGGGAAGGTAAATTACTAGTTAAAAAGGAATTTACATTAGGGGTCCCCCCCCCCCCCCAACCCCTCATAGAAAATGTGTTCTCGTTATCTGGGGAGAGAGAGAATACGGTTCCTAGGGCTAGCTAGGAACTCTTGTGTTTATAGTGGTACTTCATAGGGGATTCATTCGCTGGAAAGGTTATTTATATCATAAAACCAGACTTCTCTCCCCCCCCCCCCCCCCCCTTTTTGACCAACCCCATTTTCCTTGAATGTAAACAAGCCAGGGGATGCCAAATGCTCACCAGTTACGTAAAGTAAATAATATGCAGTGTGCTGATCATTTTTTTTGGATTCAATTTTTACAGATATCTGTCTGTAATACTTCTTGTGTGTGCATTGTAGACAAAGACATTAAAAGACAATGCAGGACAGATTTGCTAGCACTGCCTTCAACATGGCATGGCGTACCTGCCTTATGACTTTGAAATGAGTGTAGTGAATACAAGAAGTTTCAATTAAAATATTGGGTTCACTGACTATAACGCTACCAAATATTGTATGTTGTGCGTACACACCACTCTTTGAGGATCGCCACTGTGTAGTTGTCTTATGCACTTAATGCTATTGCCATGGAACTGTCCTGTATTGTCTTTCGTGGTATTTGGAGCAGTTAACTTGTGGGAGCCTGACAGTTGTGTTAACTAAATAATTGCATGTTTGTACCATATCTTTAATTTTTTGTTCTTGTTGCACATTTTAATGTATGCCTGTTCATCGCATAAATTATGTAATAATTTAGAACTTTGAAAGAAAAAAAAATAGAAGTTAAAATGTGCTCTAATCTGTAGCAGCATCCTTCCTGAATTTGTTAGAAGTGTTAGTGTGTGTGTGTCTTCTCAGTTATGTGTACCAGTGTTCATGCAAATTGTCTCTATTGTGTATTTATTGTTTTAATGAAGTAAGTCTGGAGAATATTTCCTCCACTAAAATGTGTATTTATAACAGTGTTTGGTATTTGCCGCAAGACCTTCTGATGGATGTGTTGTGTTTTGCACGTTACATTAAAGTTTTCAGTTGTGCTGTCTCGTCTACTTTTTGTGGTTATTAGCTTTGTTTTAACAAACACAAGAAGAGTTTTTCTGCATTAGTGGCTTGTGTGTACATATTATCAAGTGGCATACTCATCTAATGCAAATGGCAAAATTGGTGACAAAATGTGTATAAACCACGAGACTACAAATTATTCATTGAGATAAACATTTGGAACGTGGTATGTTTCACTTTTTCATAGCAAGACGTTTGTGTCTGTTCAAAGTAGCCAGTACTTAAAAGTAAAACCAACATAATGTCTTATCGGAAAATTTTTTTCAGCTATGTGCTAATACAGTAATTAAATGAACAATTTTTTTTATTTTCATGACAGCTGTCACTTAATGAACTCTTGAACATTGCTATCAGTTACCTGGTAGTGTGACCCGTCCCTGTATCGAGCTGTGGAACATATGGAACATTTCAGTCTGCCAACCATAATGGTAAATTACATTTTTAAGTTATTTTGCAACTTATGGAACAAAGTATACATGATTCCATCATTCAAGTTGAAATGTTTGATTAATTGGAGCTCACATAGTATTTTTGTGTTGTCTCTAGCCGAGAATGTAGGCTGGAATTGTGATGACTTCATGTAGGCTGGAATTGTGATGACTTCATGTAGGCTGGAATTGTGATGACTCATGTAGGCTGGTATTGTGATGACTTCATGTATGTTGGATTGAACTTTGTGTGTGTGTTGAACTGCAAGTTGCATTTTTATTCACAGGCAGTGTTTTCAAGTTATATTGTGTCAGCTTTAGCAGTGTGAAATCATAAACCACCGTGAGAAAAATAACTTTTGTACAGCCATCTTTTTTTTTACAGAGTGAAATAGCTTGTGAGCATTAAGACGTTATGACTTGTCATAGACGTACCATGCTAATATACCTGTACAACTTTGATTAGCCATGTTAATAAATAATTTATACTGTAATTACCTGAAGTAAAAATGTTACATATACACATGAATGTGATGCTGTTAAGATGCGTGTAACATGTTTTTCCTCACAGAAAGGGTGTGTATGCATGCTTCATAGTTCGTCAATCATTCAGAATTTATATTAAATACCGTAATTGAAAGACAAATTATTGTTGACAGGATGAAATTTGTTATGTGAGAACATGTTATGTGTGTTCCAGTCTGTTTAGTGATGTTATCCCTTTGTTATTATGATTTGGTGCAGTATATTGAATAATGGCTTTACTTTTTGCCAAAATTGGGAACAGTAGATGAAATAATACTGCTTTTGGTGAGAATAAACGTGTATTTTTAATTAATGTTGCTACGGAGGTCGGTTACACTAAACATATAATGAAGCTTGGAAGAAATTAGTGACGCAAAGCAAAAATACATGCTTGAAAAATCTAGAACAAATAACGTACAATAAGTTCTGGGAATTGAAGCTGAGTTTCTGTTAGTGTCTGTGTGAAAATTTGTCTGTAATGCCAGTATATTCATCACACAACAGTCTTTATTCCCCTTGTGTAGAGAGATTTAGTCAAACGGGTGGAGATTTGGAAGGGAGCATTTATTACAGAAGTGTGCTAATATTTCTTGGCAGTGGGCTGTGAAAATCACACAGCAAAAATGATCTCCATTGTAGTTGATTGAGTTCAAATTCATAACTTCCAGTGTCATATATGCCATTGTATTACCACCATCTGTGCTGGCAAAGTGTAAGGACAGTGAGTTCTCTAGTTAATGGACTCTGTAGGAAGGTATGTCTGTATTACCAAGAGAAATGTGCACATTTTTTGATTTGTTAAAAGTAAACTTGAAATGTTGATTTTACTATCTTCTGAAGAACCCGGAGGACCAATAAACTAAACATTTTGCTTGGGTCTCTCTTGTAAAACTAATGACTGGCCGCCATCTTGCAAAAACATTGATCTTCTTTGCTTGAGTCAGGCTTGCCAACTGTTGCAGCACATAATTTTAGTGATGAAGTCAGTAGTACTATTTACAACACGAGCAACACTGTTTACAACACAAAACTTTCTTTACTCTGAAGGGAGGGGATACAACTTTCTGGTGTGATGCTGGAGAGCATCTTGTTCTGTGCGGATTGAGGCTGAGGCTGCTCGAACGACTCCATCTGGTCCTGGATTAACTTCAGTAACCCATCCCAACTTCCACTTGGTAGGAGGCAACTGATCGTCCTTAACCAGCATGTGGGTGCCCACAGTGATGGACGACTGTTGATCGGTCCACTTGGACCTCTACTGCAGAGTATGCAGATAGTCTGGACTCCAGTATTTGGTATATTTGTTGGATTAGTTGCAAATGATTTAAGTGTGAAAGAGGGGCGTTTATCAAGTCTGGTTCTGGAATTACTGTCAAAGGTTCCATTACCAGGAAATGTGAAGGCATCATAGCTGTAAGATCATTAGGATCGTCACTGATGGAACAGAGGGGGCGAGAATTTAAAAATGCCACAACCTTAACAAACAAGGTACTTTATTCAGTTCTCTTTAGGTCAAAATTAGTCTGTCAACAGCATGTGATAAGTACCTTTTCACAGATTTCGCTCCCGCCTCCCATAATCATCCGAAATGAGGTACTGCTGGTGGGTTCAGGTACCACTGGATACCCTCAGATGTTAAGTTTGTCAACATTTGTTGGCGATGTGCATTAGAGGTTAAAAAAACTGTACACCTCTCCTAGTGCTGTCTTTGCCCCAACAAAATTTGTGCCTTGGTCTGAGTACACATGAGCGCAGATTCCCCAATGGCCTGTCATTATCTTGAGTACTGCTAGGAAGTGCTCAGTAGACAGTCTTGTTACATGTTACAGGTGCAGTACCTTTGTACTCATGCATATAAAAAGGCAGAGGTGTGCCTTGTATAATTTTGCACCTCTCAATCTCTCCAGGTGACCATAAATGGGCCAGAATAATCAACCCCAACATGCAGGAAGTCTCGAGCTTGTTGCATTTTGCAGCTAGGCAAGTCACCCATTGAAGGAGCACATGGTTGTGGCGAATGGCGGAAGTATTGATTGCACTGTTTCAGCCTGTGTCTAATGGTGCGACAAGCACCCAGTATCCAATAATTCTGTTGGAGCAATGAATGTACAGAGGGCCTGCATGAAGATATTTTTTATGTGCAGAATCGGTGAGCAATAAACTGAAATAATGCGTGGCAGGAAGTAACAATGGATGCTTTTGTTGGTAAACCTGGGAAGAATGCTGTAGGCAGCTTCCCATTTGAAAAAATCCTCCATCCACAAATGGATTTAGGCCACACAGCTGATTAGCTAGTTGTTTCCTTGTCTGCAAATTCTCAATTTCTCTGCTGAAGCTTGTTACCTGCACAATTTTTATCAAAGCGAGAAGAGCATGGTGTAGCTCGACAGTGGTGAGCGACCCTTGGCCGGAGTGACTTGAACGACAATTGTTCACAAATCTTAAACAATATGCGATAATCCTTTGTAACTGAATTATAGAATAGAAGTTAGTGAAAGGAAAAGAATCTGTATGTATTACTGTGACTGCAAATACCTGTTGCTGTCTCTCCGATTCCTACTTCTTGATTTATTAGAGGTTCACTGACTTCACTACTGATAGTGAGAGCAGAGCACTGAGATAGCCAGGGGGTGGTCAAAAAGATGAAAGGGCAACAAACCCCTGGAGGCACAATCCACTGGGTTTTCCTCTGATCGAACATGCACCCACCGCATGGTTTTCACAAGAGATTGGATCTCACCAACTCGATAACGTACAAAGGTCTTCCATTCCTTGCTTTCTTATTTAATCTAAGCTAAGGCCACGATGGAATCTGACCAAGCACACAGCTCAAGTCCTGGCTGAATGGCGTACACTTCAGTGATAACCCTCATCAGCTTGGCAAGTAACTGAGCAGCGTACAGTTCGAGCCTTCGTAAGGTGAGAGTCTTTAAATCCGCTACTTTAGACCAGAGAAGATACAACCTTATCGATCGATTATACCCGAAGATAGGTTATAGCTGCATATCCTCTTTCTAAAGCATCTGCAAATCCGTGCAACTCAAACCTTTATCTCCCAATGGGACTACACAGCTTGGAAGTGTCACCTTGAAAGATCATCCAGCTCTTTCTGAAACAGACTCCGTTTCTGCAACAAGATCTCTGATGGTGGATCATCCCAACCAAATTGCAGTAACCAGAGTTGTTGGATAAACTGTTGAACATGAGACCCAAGGATTCAAACATCTTAGCAACCACTGACAAAACTGACAGCTTGGTACATTTGATACCTGCAGTAGGTTGGGACAAATTCCACAACGTACCTAGAACCTGTCATTTTCAGGGCATGAGAATAAACGAGAACTAGAAGAATTATCTGGTTGGAAAACTTGGCTCATTACAACTGAATCATTGGAAGCCCATTTTTGAAGAGTAAAACCACCTGATTCAAAGATGCCTGTAAGGATGTCATCCATGTAAACATCTTGCATTATTTTTTAAGCTGCAGTGGTAAACTTACCTGTTTCATCCCGAGCCAACTTGTGAGTGACCTTTATCGCTTGGTGAGGTGATGATGAAAGACCAAATGTCACTATGTTTAGCTGGTGTTGAAACAATGGTTTACCTCTGATGAAAATTTCCGCACTATTTTCTGATAGGTACGATCATTAAGATGATGTAGAATTTGATGAAAAACCTGTTGTACATCTGGAGTAAGTGCCACCAAATGAAGTTGGAAATGGAGACAAGATCAGGCAATAGAGAGATTTGCCATTACTGGCACACACTGATGCATCAAACACCACTCTGAGTTTAGTACTTAGACTATCTGGGCGAGTTACACAGTGGTGAGGAATAAAGTAATCATTGGCACTTACTTGTGAAAGCTCCCCAAGCAATTCCATATGGCCTTGGTTGAGATAATCCTCAAGAACAATATGATACTCCACCTTCAAACTTTGATTTGAGCAAGCTTGCATTCCAGGGATAGAAATCTATGAGTTGCCACAGTCTTGGAGTCTCCCAAGGCAGGGTGTTCATTCTTAAAAGGCAAAGTACACAATATCTTCCATTTGTGTCACAATAACATGTTTCTTCAAAGAAGCCTTCTGCTTGTCTATCATCTTTAGTTTTGATGGCTTGGCACTTCTTCTACTTCTCTAAACATTTCAATTAAGGTATCTACCAGTTCAATAGAGAATTCAAAAAATGTTTGAAGTAATGTTTCCGAATGTGAACCTGGATTAATCTTTCCCATCAATAGCCATTCCCAGATTGGTATTTATGGCAACTGGCTCTCCTGGGGATCCATGAATTCTACCTTCAAGCATAATTTTGTGGAACACTTCTGCATCAAGCAGCATAACAATCTGTCGAGGTTTATGAAAATTGGGATATGCTAGGACCTAGTGAGGCCACTCCTGCTTCTGGATAAGTGCCTGAGTAATGGAAGATGCGATTTGCGAGAGCACAACGGCTGCAATAACATTCCTCAGCCTTACCCACAAGTGGCATTATCTTACTGCTTGTTGCCCTCTTTGAAGCTGGACCAGGGTCTATAAGAGCTCTGACAGTGTGTGGCTGACCTGATCCAACACCTTGACTACTGCAGTGGATAGAAGCACTTTGGGCGACACACTGTGCAATAATCTGCTTTGCTGCCTTCCTAGAGTCAATGGTTGTTTGTAAAGAGACTTCGTGCATGTCCGGCACTTGACGTTGTAAAAACAATCTCTCATGAAGCGCCCAGTCTTCAAACAGTTTATACAAAGGTTGAATTCCTTCACACGATGTAGCCATTGCTTACTCGAAAGTTGAAGAAAGGATTCACGTTTTAGAATGGACTGCTCACCTTGGCAGTGTACACAGTTTTGAGAATCTGGATTCAAGGAACTCAGACAAAATTAGAGTTTCCAGCAGCCTTAGTAGATTTATTACACTCCCATGACCTTCCACTACTCTTGACACACACTAGTAGTTGAGACTGTCTTTCCAAAAACTTCATACATTTTTGATACGAAGGCATTGTTTCCATAGTTTGGAACCATGTTTACGGACTAATAAATCCATTCAACGAAACATTTTGCTCGAATTTCTCTTGGAAAATTAATGACCAGCTCTCATCTTGCGAAAACACTGATCTTCTTTGCTTGAGTCAGACTTGCCAACTGTTGCAGTATATAATTTTAGTGATGAAGTTATGTAGTATTATTTACAACATGAACAACACTGTTTACAATGCAAACATCAAAATCCAACATGATACAAGTGTCTCAGTATAGCGCAGAATCCTAAGGATAGCATTGCAGGAAGACTCTAATTTGTTTTCTCCCCTATGTGTCTGTTGTGCTGCACCCCTAAGTATACTGTGTTTTATTTTCTTTTGGAAGCAGATATACTAAATCTTCACCCCGGCTTTGCAGTTGGAAAGGAAAGTTATCCACCCTCACAGTTTTTAAGTGTATGCTCCTCATTGTGCATGTGCACACACACACACACAAACTGAAATACATCAAAATTTACAAGCTCCTGCCAGTCTTTTATTTTGTGTCCTCAAATTTTGTTGAAACAAATCAACAAATAAATGAAAATATATAATGAATATGAGTGAAAGAGAGGAGATTTTCTTTAACAGAATGAAATTGTAGCCGTCAGATAAATGGTCCAGTTCATGCAGAGGTGAGTCTTGTTTCAAGTATGTGTGGGACTTTACTAGACAATTATGTTGCATGTCGTAGTTGGGAAAGGAAGATACGTACATCACTGACTATTAGCTTTTACATCATAACCGAATTTAACCACTGAAGTTTCACAATATCGTCTTGCACATTGTCAATGGGCAGGCTGACTAGGCTTGAAGAAATGGTCATTCTTCAACTACGTGTCTCGAAAATGACAAGTACTCTTATCCAGTGGCTTGTAAATTGTTTCCATTTCCTTGATAATTGCTGTATTAAACTGTTCCTTAGAAACAGTGCTAGCCCTCCGAGCTGTCACTTTTTTCAGTCAAAATTTGGTAACTGGGATCACCTTTAGTTTCTAACCATTCAGCAATGTCGTCTGCAATGTGGCCTGACTCACTAGCTTGTGTTTCTCCATAATACCTGGCTTCAGAAGCAAAGTAAAGTTCCGCATCCTTTTGAAGTACAGTAAATACCATATTATTTGTGTTAATTGGGACTGCCTAATATCAGAATAATGCCAAAACCCCAAATAATTCAAATAGTGATTTTTAGTATTTTTCCTAAACTCAAGCTAATTTACAACACATGCCTGACAGTTTATAGCATATTAACAGAAATTGTGCAGGCACGTTTTACCAGACATATGTTTAGGTACATACCAAGCCAAATCACTTATGCAGTTAAGGCTTAACATTTTTATTTGTTCTTGTTAACGTCCTGCACAGTTTGCACCAATATTGTATTCAAGGGATAGTGTTTTGCTGTTTCTCTCTTACAAAACCTTTCTATGATATGTTTTCTCTAATTATCAACACTTTTTTCTTCTTTATTTTTCAGAGTCTAAATCTGTCTTCAAAATTTCTAGTAAAATATCGTGAACATGTGAAACACACGGGTCATAAAATTAAAATTAGACTGTTTACAACCAAAGAGCAGGACAAGGCTGCATCTAAGTTTTTTATACTAGTGCAAGGATGTCTCAGAGTAGGCACTAGGTAGACATGAATCCATCTCGGAGTAAGTGCTAGACAGAAGTAAAAACCTCTCAAGGTATGAATTAAATAAAAGTAAAAACATCTCAGAGTATGTATTATATAGAGGTAATAATGTCTCAGACTATGAACACTTATGCAGCTTGAACATACTGTTTATAACCAACTGTTTCTATGTTACTATTTGAAGTTTCCTGTACAATTTTCCAACCAACTTTGTAACTACATTTTGCTCAACTTTCAAACTTTCTTATTTTCTCTTTTTTTTTTTGCATGCTTGTTAGAAGGTTTTTGCTAAAATACAAGAAATAACAGCTTCTGTGCCGTGTCTGCATAAATTTATTAGTGATGTTTCGTAAAACTTAGCAGGAAGCTGTTCTGCACAGTAGTAAACGTGACCTCGGGTGCATCTTCTGACATGTTGGAGCATCTGTGTGCTCATGCACATCAAATAAAAGATAATAGCATTTTTTTTTTTTTCCCCCATCATAAGCAATCCATTAAATCTGTGGACCACTTAAAAGTAGATCCTTCAAATCAAGGATTTACTGTAGTCATAGAATTGGGGAAAGATCTAAAAAAATTGCTTCATGTTTGAGACTTAATTTGTGTGTGTATTACAGTTTACATTTAGCAGAGTAAAGGTGGAAGTTGGTTTACATAGGTAGCTATTTTGATTTATCGGGAATATACATAATTTAAATTTGCTCTGAAATGTTTATTTTTGATCAAAGTGTATATATAACAGGAGAGTATATGTTGAATGTTTATGTTTTGCCAAGATTTGGCATCAATGTCTTGTCATTTAGTACAGTCAGTATGAAGAATATTGCTAGTATTGAGCATGAGTTTATTCTCTATTTGTATGTTGAGATAGTGACATAATTAGTGTGAACTGATGTTTTAGTAGGACAATACATAACAACTCATCACAAATATATGAGCTAGGATACTTCAGTACTTCTTGTTACATGGGCTGACATGGTAATACACTCAGTTTTTAATATTTCAAATTAGTTTTTGTGTGTGTGTACATGTTCTCCTATTCATCTCAAATTTTATTATTACTTTTACTTATAATACCTTGGAAATTCCTGTTTAATATGGTCATATTTTTATAAACAATGTGCAGAAGAGAATTGCATTCACTGAACCCAAAAAAAAATATCGATGTAGTATAAATATGCATACACCATGATATATTAGGGTAATAGATGGCCACTTCTCTTTCCATGCATGCTTCCATATTGTGTGTGTTCACTAGACGAGGATTCAAGCTTCCAGTAGCTGTTTTGCAAGTTCGAGGCTTCAAAACGTGTGAGTTCGTAAATCCACTCTTGCCAATCACCATTTGCTGCTATGTGCAAGACGTGCTGAATTTGCGTGCAGACTTTCCTGAACATTACTTAAGTAATGACTATATTTTTGTGGCATACTAATAAAGTTAAATGTATGACGAGAGAGTATAAACAACTGTAAAGTTTTTGTGAAGCTAAAACTGATTTTGAAATCACTAATTTTAGCCATTTTCATGCCCCAGAAAATAACCCTTTAAGTTCAAATGGGAACGTGCAACAGTCTTTGAGCACAGAACATATGTTAAATCTTTTCGTGTTGGCACCAGTCCAAACTATCTTAACAGTTTTTTAATCTCTTGTTTTGCATCAGACCTCTGCAATGCGCTTCACACATGCTAATGCTAGGTGAACGTGGTCATCTGTGAAGTACAAAATAGTACTTGCTATTTTTCTTTGTCATGATGTGATGTTATGATGGTTCTAGCAGTCTTGATTCCTGCTATAGGACTGTAGTTCCCCCTGAATTGTTTTGTGAATTACAGTTAAAGCATTTTAAGCCACCTCGTACAGGGATGAAATATAAAATGTACAAAAAAGAGTTAAGCACAAAGTCAACTCTAGTTGGGTGGATGTGGAGGCTTCGAACCTCACTACCCAGGGCAGTAGGAGTGTCACAAAACTATAAAATAAAAGTATGAGTCGCAAAGACAGGCTCCAATGTCAACATATAACTCTCACAAGCCCTTAGCTAGCTCTAGTGCCTTTTAGGTGTGGTGTGTTCCACTGCAGTTCAAGCAAATCAAATAGTTCTCACCCCCCCCCCCCCCTTAACCGGTCATTCTCCAGGTTGCAGCGTAGGAAGCTAGCCAAATAGTAGTATTAGGTGTATCTGCCATTTGACGATAGTTCACAACTTTGCACACACATGGGCTGCAAGGCTGCTGGCCCTACAGGCTGTCGTGGGACAAGCAACTGGTGTGCGCATTTGTTTTGCTTTGCTGTCATCAAGCTGGTGATTATTTAAGGTGTGAAGTGAAGCATTTAGAGGTTCTCAGCTATGCTACTTTCACTATACAGTAAAAGCCCGATATAATGCGGCTGTTGGGGATGTAACTCAAACCCGTGTTATAGCTTTTCCGCATTATTTCGGGAGTGACGAGTACAGTAACAAAAAAAAAACCTATATGTTAAACATAGCGCAAGTGTTATTTACCGCCATAATTCGTGAAACATTTAGCCCCTTCTCATCTGAATTTTATTATTTTTATCAGTATCATTGGACTTTACAGCACCCAACGGGGGGAAACGGAAGAAGAGAAATGTGGTTTGATGAAGGGCGTCACGTGCATTCAAACAGGAGCATGTACTTATTCCACCAAGGGCGGTGTTTGCTACGGGTTCACCCCCTCCAGTGGTGGCCTTGTTTGGGAGGAAGTTAGAAGAAAGGAAGCTCACAGCAAATGAAACTAAACAAATGTTGATGGGATATATCAGTGCCTCACGTGTTGTGAAACGTGTCGCTTGCTCCTCTGATTTGCATTTTACAAAGGAAAATTAAAACAAAAAATGCTAATTATTTGTGGCATGCAAAGAAAGGCTGCATTTCTTCTTTAAGTCTTGTCCACAATAGATTGTCTGCTCTGAATATTTTTTTGAAAATGGGAACACATACGTATAGCCGCTTATACACATTGTAATCAAAGTTTCTACATCATAATTATAGTGATTACGTAGCGCTATATCCCGTAGGAGAATTATTATAGCCTGTAAATTACATAGAAGCACGAATTTTGAGGCACATCAAAAGTTTTGGAATTTTTTTTCTTCGAAAATGGGAAGACATTCAGTATAGCCGCTATATACACATTAGAATCAAAGTGTCCACATCATAATTATAATGATTATACAGTGCTGTATCTCATAGGTAAATGACTTAGTCTTACCTTACCCAGAATCTGACCCCAGAGCCCTTTGCATTGCAACCAGTTGTATACCAAATGCGCCACAGAAGTTGGCATTCCTTTTATGACACTATTCCAGCGTATTTGATCTTATTTTAGTTAAACATTATGGCATTGAGTAATTCTAATTGCATAAATGTGACAGCAGGACACTTGCAAGTATGATATATGGCTTGGAATGTGGTCACGCCATCACAACACTGATCCAACACCCAGATAACATTAAAAGGTTGCTACAGTAATATGTTTTTGGCCTGTTTACAGCCAAATAGAACTGGTATAATAGGGTCACACTTGGAATTATTCTGTCAAAGACATTGCACCACGTCAACGAAACTGAATGCCTAGCGGACCGCATGCTTTCCACTTATTTATTCAGGCTGGGGGACATAAATTACCCCGCAGTTGAACCGAATCTTTAGTATTCAGGGCTTCCACTGTATTTGAATGAAATTTAACATGAATAGAATAAATGTGGCAAGTTTACAAGATTATATATATATATATATATATTTAAAATATTTTTAACTTATTAAATTATTGCTTAATCTTGCAAGTATCTGTAGTTTAAAAATCACAAAACAAAATTGTGGGAATATTTTATTGGTACAGTATAAATAAGGAATGAGAAAGGTAATAGCCATGTTAAAATAATTTCTTATCAACAAAAAATTTTTAGACAAAAATTTTGAAAATGTATGGTGCAAAAGTAAAAGCTGATTTATCCATGCACCATCATTTTTTTTAAATCCTGTATACTAATGTGAAGTGATAAAAAATCATATCTTTTATTTTCAATTTCAGTAAGAAATCTATGTACTTAATGCAAATCTAATCAAATTTGAAATTTGAGTTCACTCAATATTTAGTAATTGTTAAATGTTTGTTTAGGTGAATAACAATGAAAATTTTTGCCTGTCTGCCCATTTGTCTATGTTTACTACTAAAATGTTAGTGAAATAATTACTTGACTTCAAATGTTGGCAAAAGTTATTTTAAGTTCAAGAATTTTATTATAACATTAATTCCTTCCTTATGCAATTCATTCATATCTATTTTTTTTGCATATACTTTAAGGAAATATTTAGGAGCATATTGCTATACTGTAAGGCCATTGACACTAGGCAAGTTTGAACTCACAATTTTTATTGAATTCAGTTGGTTATGTGTAAGTATTTAGTAAAAATTATAAACTAGATGAAATTTCCAGATTTTCATTAAAATTCCTTACAGCTGTGTTCTCATAAAATTATTTTTCTTTTCAGTTTCATGGCATCCAACATATTTTTCTGCGTTGTTTTGTCATTTTCGCACAACTCTAGAATATTGCAAGACTTATTTTCAATCTTTAATATTAAAAATTATTATGTAATTCATTAGCTCACTCTCTTTCCCCTCTCAAATATTCAGTTTCACTGGCATCCCTACCTGAGTTGAAACCCACTAACCGGACTGCATTCTGGTATATTGGCAGTACCTGATCGTATTTATGTACAGATATGTGTAGAGGGAAATACCATATGTAGCAGCTTGTACACAAATGTGTAAAATGCTGGCATAAAGAGATTTCCCATTTTGTAGTATAGTTGAACTGCATGCTATATATTGTTTTAAATTAGCCACCCTCTTCCCCCCCCCCCCCCTTTTTTTTCCCCCAATCCCTGCAGTTACAGATAACTTCCTCTGTTTCAGTTAATTTTATTGCCAAAACAAAAGTTGACAAATAACATTGTAACTATATCAACCAATTAATGACAAAAAAAATGTGTGTTAAAAAGTGCATTTTGCTACCATTTATGTGCATTTGGTGATGTTAATGGTAGTGCAGCACAAACCATTGGCAACACTGCGGTATCTTCTCTCATAACCCTGTATATTTTTTATAAAATGTGAGTTTCCTACCTAACCAAACTAAAATGTATAATATGAGTAGATTTTTGTACCTTCACTTTTGTGTTCTTTTTTCCTAGGACACTGTATGACTAACGTGAAAAATTTAATTTGTTGAGAAACTTTGTTTCTCTAATTGTTTTTATCTTAATTGTGTATATATTTAGTCTTTTAAATTATAAACTATGTAGATGTTTTGCATAAGACTGTAAAATTTTTATTGTGTATTTGTAGGTAGTAAGCACTGCAGGAAATGATGCAAGTGTTTGTAACACTATTTGCTCCGTGTAATTTGTTTGGAGAAGTTTATAATTTTAAATGAGGTTGTATGGATGTGTGTATATATTATACTATTATTATTGTGTATTTCTCAAATGCAACAGAGAACGTGTTATTTGGCAGAATGTTTGTTTACTGCAAAAACACACTCTTAGTTTCAATGTAAATAACTGCTGAAATAGAAAACATACATGGTAAATTACACTCTCTTTATTGCATGACAACAAAATATATTCTCTTCACTGTTTGATGTCATCAGTCTGAACTGGCCATAGCACAAGGCGCTGTGCAAGCTTATACAGTAGGGATCAGAACATAGGACACAGAGTTTCGTGTGGTAGATATACTTAGTGTCTCAACTTTTGCCATATTCAGAAGTGGTGAAGTCGATAATTTATTTATGACAATACATGTATTGTACAGAGAATTAGGAAGACAGGACAGTTTACTAACAACAAAACCAAATAAAGAATTTATAAATAAAGCTTTCTATATTAAAATTTACCATAATCTAGCTGAAATTATTGCATAGAACTGACTGCAAAAGTTATTTTTATTGTAGATGAAAATTTTGTCAGCTGTTGTAGTCTATGTTCTCATGATTTTCACAGGTTAGAAACAGACAGCTTGTTATGAAACCTGTCATTCATATAGTAAAAATAGTTAGGAAAGAGGGAGGGTTACACTAAACTCCATTATATCTAGTCGATTCATTCCTTTACAACTCTGTAGTAGTTGTAATAATGATAACTTCATTAGGAGAAAACTGATATATTCTGAAGTGTGTGGTTTATAGTTCCTGGGGCGTATGTATATATTTTTACGAAGTAATATGGTGGGTAGCACTTCCATTAGTGATCTTGTGTGCATATTGGAGTGCTAGTGCACATATTGCAGCCTGAAAATGGAGTTGAGCATCTAAAAAGTTAAACTAGCCAATAAAATTTATTTTGTGTCACATTGTGTTGTCAGTAAATGTATTGTGGAACCGATATTGTTACTGTTTTATTTATAACTGTGCTGCTTTCTGGATCCTGGGTGACATTGTGTACCAGACAGTCCACGCTGACTGACCAACTAGTTTCATCAAAATGGAAAAAACTAATTTGGGGGAAAAATTAGAGAGAAATTTTAGCATCTTGTTGCTGAAACTAAACCCTGCAAAAATTTAACAATAATATCTGTGAAAAATATTGGTACATATTCATTATAACTTCAGAATCGTTTTTAAAATTAGTTAATTCTGTGGGTTGTTTTCTAACCTGCCCTAAACTAAAGGGACGGGACCAGAGTGCACTTCAGGGCTGAGCCATTCCCACTTACAGGGTAAGGACTTCAGAAAGCAGGCACACATGGTGGCACAGAGGTATTGGGCAGCTGTGTCGACCTGCTCCCCGAGTGCACCTGTAGCTAAGCCTATAACTGAGGAGGAAGCCAATGCACGCAGCCACAGCATACAACCCGTATTCATGCATTAATAGGAAATACTACGTATAGGGGAAAGACGGACGGGAACTGTGCTCTTTGTTATAGGTGGGGGGGAGGGGCTATCTTGCTGGTTACAGACCTTCCAACCCTCCCGATTTTGGGGGTAGACTCCCGCCCTCCGGATGATGTTTTCATAAAAAGTGAAGTAAACTTGCAAGGATTTCCATAGAAAAACAAGTGATCCAGAGGTTGCGAATTTTACAAACAGTAAGTTTGCCTGTTTTGTAAATAATGTATTGTAAACTGATAATATGATTATTTAAAGAGTGTAAAGTTGATGTCATTCAAAGTGGGTGTGGATTGCTGTATCTGTACGAATACAAACAATGTGTGTATCTATAGTCCATTCCCCATTGGAAGCAACTTTCTCGGAGCCTTGCTAAATATCTACTTGCAGGCCCGTTTCGTATCCTTCCGCCAAATGTAAACAAACATTGCCATGTGACTGCCATGTAGCATCTGTCAAAATCAATTTTTACATTCCATTGTGTGTGTACATATGTTCGTATACTTTCTCTACACCTAAAAAAACATTGAAATGTGTCTTCTACTTTTATACCTGTCAAATGTGTTGTTTACTGTTTACAGCTTTTCAAAGAATTCTGTCATATTCCAAAAACCATTCCCTATGAATATTCACAGTTTAGGCATCTCAACATTATTTAGGTCAGCTTTATGACGTTTTAAAAATGCCTGAATTGAAAACAGTTCTTACGGTTATTTTATATTAACATATTTGATTTCCACAACGTATCTCAATACATGTAATGCACGTTAGTATTTTGCCACGACTGTGTTTAACTCAATTACAAGTGTGAGTTGAGGGGCTGTACTAATTGTAATTATCCGTTTGTTATTGATATGTGTTGGGTTATTTCTCTAAAAGGACGGCCTCAGTTGGAATAAATATTAAAACGAAGGAACAACCAGTGAAAAAGGCACATTAAATTCAAGCATGCAACTCGTGTTGCTCATTTTTGTCATACAAACTTTAAAATATAGCGGTGAACATGCACACAAATAAGCCTACGATAACTTTTATTCTCTCATATTTCTATGTATTGCTACTTACTGTTTATTATGTTTATTGAAATTTATCGGGCTTGGCTTAGTATTTTTCTTCTGGGATTGTGGCAAATTACGCTACATGACTGTGTTTCATCTAAATATACTAAAATACGTATTCAAACATAAAAATCTCTTTTCAGTTGTAAATTACAAATTCAAAAATAATTATTTGGCTGTAATAAATATGAAATATGCTACACCGCTTACTAGCGAAGTGAAATTTCCCGAGTGTGAAAGAGACGAAGAAAGAGAGAGAGTGCGACAAGCCTCACCAGCAGACAGTTTTTCAAATGCTTTCTCGCTTGATAAAACAACACCGTACCATTACGGCCTACTCACGATATTTTCTGCTGTTATTTTAAACTGTAAAAATGAGATATGTTGCCATCGGGGCTACTTAAATATGTAAATATTTTGATAGGCACTGTTTAATTTACAAATAGTATACTAAAAAACGAGGTTAAAATAATATTTTAACTGTGAACTATTTCTTACCAGTCGTTGCAAACACATCGCTGCACTCACTGTTGTTAATTCATATTTTAAAAAGAAATAAATGTTACAAGTTATAGAAGATATTAAGGTAAAGGTTTATTTATTGAATAATACAGTAGTCTAAAATTAACCACAGCGTTATATATTTGTGGAATACAGGTTATTGAAAAAACAGGTGACATGTTATTCTTCCAATCAGGAATGGACTATAGTTTGGTTTTTTCATTGAACTTTAAACTTTCAGCATCAATTTGAATGTTATTTCCATACCAGCAAAATTTTTCACTGCTCCATCAAACAATATGCAACTCAAAATGCTGCATACACGTAATAATCTTACAACAATGCCATCTCATGAAATATGTTAAACTTAACCCCCTCCCCGGTTCCTATATTTTTTTTCTTTTTTCCCTGGAAATAAAATGGATTGGAGTGCCAACCTAGTTTTAATATCCTACATTGATTACTGAAGAGAGGTTAGCTAACGTCCGTCTTTCAGTGCCTGTCATGGACGCGGGGAAAATGCAAGTGTGCATTCTTGGACTCAATTTGTTTAACAAACGTGCCTCAGATACATGTAAGGAGGTCAGTTTTTCGTAGTATGTTACAAAACATGTCAAAATTTGTTAAGGCAGCAGCAGCCAAATGTGAATCTTCACTTTTAGATGTTAACTACCACAACTGAGAATCGTAAAAATGACTGATATAGTGATTTATAGGCAGCAATGCAACAACTAAAGCTGTGGCAACACTGAAACTAGAAGACAAGTTGATTCCATAAGGAAATGCTATTCAACAAGTTGTGATTGCATTGTACATAAATTTACATTTAAAATAAAGTTTTGGTTAATGCCGAAGTTGCATATATTTAAGTCAATTTGGACTGCTTCATTTTAAAGTGTAAAAATTTTTGTGGAAAAATTCCCTGTCGTTGGACAAGATTTGTATAAAGAATTAGATGTGCTGCAGTCCCAATTTTCAACTGAGTCAGAAATACCACATTATATTTCCAGTGAGGAGAAAATGTAAACTGTGGAGTTTGGTGGGTGAAATGAAAGCTGCAGATGGGGCTCTGAAGTACGATTAATTAGGCAGAGTAATGCTTTTGACTATGACGATCCACACAGTAACACAGTGTGTTCAGCCAGGTCACTAACACGCACGCACACACATGCACCCTCGTGTACGTTCAGGTCAGCAGTTTGTGAGGAAACACTAGAAAAACTTTTGACTTTCAAATCTGCCTAAAAAAGAAATTGTTTCGAACAGAAGTTTGATTGTTGCCTTCTCAAGACTACAAAATCAGCTATGTACATCAAGGAGACAGTAGCAGCAAGGCATATAGGTATTTGCATTGCTGTGTAAAATGTCGCGGAAAATTAAGTTATACAACTACAGTTTTTGACAAAGTAGGTAAAACCAGGGCGATGGCTGGTTTGATTGGTGGGGCGGGGGGGGGGGGGGGCGCGCGTGTGTGAACAATCTCCTGCTGTTTTTTCATTCCTGGAAGTTTGGTAGTTGGAAGGTCTGTTATCTGCAGACACATATACACAGTTTATCCCTTAATGTTCTCACATTATCTAAGAAACATCTTGGAAAATATGTTGCTTGTAACAGTAGTATAGTAGACATTTCATATTTATTGTTATATGTGTGGTTATTTCAATAATTTGAAAACTGCAGAGATCACAGATTATGTTATGAATTAAATGTCTACTTTAGTTAGTTACTGATATTTATTTTTAAAAAATGTACATGTGTTGTCACCTTCATTTGTTTTGACATTGCACCGAATGGCAACTAAAACACCATTATTTTACCTGATAATTTTCTCTGAACATAGAAATAATGTTCAAATATGTATTTGCAAGTGTCTGGCCTTGCTATTCCATTTATGTCCATGTTTTTGGAACAGCTGATAAATTGCCCAGTATTCTTCATGTTGTACTTGCACAGCTTGACATAGAACACCATATTAAGAGTTCTTGTAGTTTTTGATTTTCTACTTTTGATACTTTGACATTAAAACACTTTTAAAAATAATATGCTGGCAACATAAATGATGGCAAACGGTATGTCCGTGTCAGACTCATGACATCATGACAAAAGCCGTGTTAAGGGAAATAGGTCCCTAATCATCTTTCATGTATGTGTATTTCTCCATCCTTAAGTTACGAAGTACAATATCATTGTGCTATTTCTATTTGGTACAACTATATGCCATAAGAGGCTTTAATTTTCAATATCATCCCTTAAAATTAATTACACAAAGGTGCGACTGTATCATTTGCTCATAACTTTTTCCAAGCTACTTTGCTAATCATCATACTATGCATGTACTATTATGTTTGGGAAAACATTTACAGAATTCTCATCACCCTATTTTATGTCATTTACTTTTCAGCGTTAGCAGAAAACCTCATCTGTACTTTTGTAGAATTTGTTTGTATAGACGTATTTGTATTTAGTTCTCCCACCGATATAGAAATTTGTACCTAGATCACAAGAGAAGTATAAAAATAAGAATATTGGAAATAGTGGTGTTGGGCTGTTTGAAATGTTTATGGAATTATAGGATACTGGTACTTATTAAAACAGTTGAGTGTGTTGATCATACATTAATGGAGCAGAATGGTATACATAGTAGATTTAATCTGCAGGCAACACTGGTGTCTCTCCTATGCAGGTTTTATATTGGTACATCTTGGCATGTTAAGAATTTTCCGGTTAATACATCTACTTACAAGATGAAACAAAAAAATATGCCTTATATATGAAAACTCTGAAAACAATAGTTTGTGAAAGCATTCCACGCAAAACCTAACCTGCCTGCCTTACGATGTAAACAACAGTCACAAAAGGGGAGATTTCCAGTAGAATGAATATTTTCGGACCTGTGCTTGTAAGGCATGTTTTTATCATTTAGATAGTGCATATTTCCTTATGGTTTTGATGTGTATTTGTTACATTCTGTATACAAATTGAAGTTTACGTCAGTATATTCTTGTAAATATCAGTAGATGCCTTCATATACTGATAGACTGGGTACTTATGAAATACTGAAAACTCCAACAAAAAAATTACTCATGTAAGTATACTGTTGCACAGATGTATTTTCAGTAACCAACTAAATAAAGACAAACCATTTCAGGAAACTAATAAAAAAAAATTGTACCTTTGTGTGTATTGGGACCATTTGCTTAAAAAAAAGATATACAGTATGTAATTAATTACAAATTACTTTTTTTTTTTAATATAGATTTTTTTTTAGGTAATTTTCTTTTAAGTTTGATCTTATAATCTCATAAATCATATTTGTTAACCTAACCAAAGTTCTCTGAATTTTTTTGCCATCTTTTGCTGGCCATTATTATGGGGCAAGATGTGACCAGGTTCTAATGTACCTGTTGCGCAGATCCTTCCAACATTACCAATGAAATTTTTCTGTTCCTTGCAAGATATTTCTGATGTATAACTAATTATTTTTAGCTCTCTTTCTTTATCATCCAGTTGTTGGTAGAGATACTGTACAAAAGATGCCATTGTTCCAAGATACAGTTTACACTGAAACATTCTGTAGGTGCTGTGCCACCTGAAATCCATACCGACCTGCCTTCCCCCTCGTCAACTTCAAAACTGATTATCCATCATGCACTCAGTAAATATATATATAAAAATCATAATAAAAGTTACCATTCTACATTTATATTCTATATTATCATATACCAAAAATCAGTGGCGACTCGTGCCTTTTGTAAGTAGGGGTTCACACTTATAATTTTTCTCGAGTATAATATTTTTAAGCACCCTATTGGAACATTAATGATATGTCTGTCGTTTCGTCTGCGATAACTGAAACCTAAATTGCACTTGAGATTTATTTTTTTTGATGGTTTTTGGCAGACATTACGCATGCAATATAGCAAATCATTTTGGATTTCTGTAGAAGTTTCATCTCACACATGCAACCCACAGTTGCATTTGTGAGATTTGTGAGATGGTCTTTTAAAGATTTGTCTAATTCTGCTGAAAAATTAACCAGAATGAGTAGATTCTAGTCTCTTGTTGTGACCTCAAAGCGCTAGTTCAAATGAATGATTTTAGAACTGGTATAACAATACTTTGAAACTTGCTCATTATGTCTTGTAATATTTGAACGATAGGCAATGTCAAGGTGCTGGTGAATGTCTAATTTTTCCAAAAGATGAAACTCCAGAATGGAATTCTAATGCATTCGTGCACATTGATGCTTCATTAATTTTTGATCTAAGTGAGACAAATGTAAGATGCCAAAACATACCCAACTCGATTCACCATTTTGTTTTGCGAAGGGCAGGCAGGGAAAACAATAGTCAGTTGGTGTCTTCACATCCACAAATGCACGAGTTTTTTTTTTTCCTTTCATAAATATCTCACTTGAATTCTCTTCTGAATTTTTTTTTTTGTCACTTGCAATATATTAAGTTGAGGCCTTGGTTTGCCAGTTTGTTTTTATTTCAATTTTCCCTTCCAACGACAAACTGGAGAATACCACAGATATATTATATGTGAAACAGTTTACTTACTCAATGCCATAGTGCATTCATTAACATTTCTTGTATTCTATCATTAATATAATTACTATTACTGTAGAAACGGACCTACTTAATAAAGATCTTCATTGGTAGATATAGCCAAGGAGTTCACGTGCATGTGTGCTCTAATGCATTAACTGCCATTGCCAAAAAAATAAGATATTTGGTGGAACATATCTATATATACTCTTTCCTTTATGTACATGTAATCACCGGTGTAGCTATGCCAGACGTCTTAAATTGTGCTGGTGTAGGCATCCCAATATGTACCACTATTTACCTACATTTTGTTGTGTTTTGGGAATACCATCTGCAGATATAGTTCAACATACTGAAAGTAATGGCATTCACAAGTAATTATATTCACCTGGATGTTCTCTGGTGTATTTAATTTTGATACAGCGGTACTTTTCACTCCTGTAGTAGTATTTATTGGGAATGGTGAAAACTTCTGTAGCAGAGAAACTGTAGAACAAATTCTGTACATATGTTGATTTTGAAACACTGTCAGATTGTGAATGTATAATAATGTACCAATAATTGTTAAAGATTTTTATTTGAAAGATTGCAGAAAGGAAAATATTTCTGTGTAGTCCAACATTGGAGAAATGTCTATCACAAGATAATTCATGATGGTGGTTGCTGTTAGAAATCAGCATGGCTGTATCAGAAGCTACAGATCTGACTTGTAATAATGGTAATGCATGTGTAACGTAAAGTAGCTTGATGTAGTGCTTATCATTATGTATGTATATTTGTGTTGCATTTTTTTTTAAAAGACAGAGATTCCAGTGTTGTGCAATGTCTGTCGCAGTGTATCCGTGTTCAGATCTGAGAGGGTTCGAGTACCCTACCCTCCTCATAATATCAGCACAAAATTAACTTTGCATAACTGTTCTCTGGTGAAGTCACTTATGAGTTATATGCATGTCGACTTATCAGTGCTTTTAGTTGCTAGAGAAAATTACATTTTGTTTCTAGACATGTAAGGTATGAATGGATTTTTGCTCATGCAGAAGTTTTGTGCACATTATTTTTTTATTGTGAAATTCAGATACTGTAGTTGTATAAAGGATTGAGATAATTGTATACTTGATTTTCTAGGCAAATGAGAAGTGTGGTGTTTTCAATTATAATGATTTTATGTGACAAAATATATATTAAGAAAAATAAAAGCATAGTTTTTCCTGCATCTATTCTAAACATAAGAATTCTTTTACATTGGAAATTATGTACTCTTAGTTTCACCCAAGTACCAGCCTTTGTAAGTAAAGAAGCGAAGCACCCAACTGAAAAAACAGCTGTATGCACACTTTACCACTTGTAATGTCACAGTGTTTATTCTGAATTACTTTTGTATCGGATATTGCTCTGTGTGTGCGCACAGTTACACATTTGTCTCTGAACACTTCCTGTGAACTGAATTTCACCAAATTGTATGCACTAGAATGTACTTACAGTCTACCCTTTTGCCCGTCTGTCATGCATGCAATCCTTAATACTTGTAGCATTAGACCTTCTCAACTCATTAATCTTCCCCCTTCCACCATCTCATGTTGGGTGAGATTCCTCGTAGTAGTAGTAGTAGTAGTATGTGTCTGTCCCTCCCTCCCCCAATTACATCTAGGTTCGTGGTTCACGCACTCCTTGTCTTCTGCAAACACCTGTGCCATGGTCATTAGGGATGGGATCCTCGATACTGTATAGTATTGAGTATCACATGAGAAGATCAGAAAGTACAGAATTTTAACATTGTGCTAATGGTATTTTCTGTGCACACTTTTTTTCCATCAAGCACAAAAATGTCCATAACATATCTAAATGTCCATAACATATCTAAGTATATTTTGGTCCCGTTATCCAAGACTCCCCGCAACTATCAAGGTAGTACGGGCGACCATCTATATTCTTAGAAGATATCTCATTTATTTCTGAGTACTCATTTCTTAGTGTAACTGTGTTAGTCCTATGTAGATATCATGCCCACCACAGTGAAATGGGAGAGCTCGCTCAACCAAGTACGATCCATAGTGTAGGACTACAGGATCCCTTCACTGGGGTGCAGCACTTACACACACACATTAAGATGGCCACCCGTACTGTGCATCTGGTGTACAGTGAAGTAGATCCCCCCCACCACTAGTTAGCCAGGCCAACTTATATTCCGTGTCCACTGCTCTGAATTGGGCCGGAGGGAGTAATAGTTGGCCCTGGAGGTCTGGTCCCCACACCCAAGCGTAATTGACGTGCCGCCTGAGGAAACCCACAGCTCTGAACTGGGAGGAGCAAAGGTATACACCTCTTGCCTGTTCGGCTTGGGCCTTGTGTTGACACAAAGCTAGGGACGATCCTTACCTGCTTCACTCTTGTGAGGCCGGTAGTTGTACCTTCCATATGCCATACACTAGGAAGAGTGGTGCTGAGCGGAAGATTAGAAAGGCATCTAATGCCTTCAGCCCCCCCCCCCCCCCTCCCGCAGAATGAGCTCACGCTGCCCATCAGCTGCAGAGACCTTACTTTCCAACCCCCCGTCAATACAGCCAGGAAGCCACACCGGACTACCCACAGCAACCTATCCCGAGCCCCAACCAGCTCAAGCAACACCAACACGTCACCGTCCAGTCAGACAAACCTGTGGCAGTGTGCCCACCATTTCACCAGACAGTGAAAGCAACATAGGACCTTGTGCCCAGTAGACAGACGACACACCCTGCCCTCTCTACCGGCTGTGCTCCGATCCATCACTACTACCCACTCACTTTAATCTTGTGTTACTGGCAATGCAAACAAAAACTAGAATTTAACCATAGCAACTCCACTCTGCCAAACAGTCTCGTCTCAAATGTTTTAATATGAAAAGGGATATTATTGTAAGCATAAAGGTCATAAGTTTGGTGTACCTGTGTTTTTCCACATAGTTTCTGTGAGAGCAGTTTTCATTGGGCTATTGTGAAATTAAAAGAAAACTTTTTTGAACCAGTCACTTGTTTAAAAAGTCCCAATTGGATGGCACAAAGAAACAATGCGGTCATATTTTGAACACATGCAGTGGAAACTCTAGCCTGGGAGGACTGGCATTAAAGTCCCCCCAACCTCATCACACTTTTGTTGGGTATTGGTCATGTTTAACTAAAATAAAATGACGCAAATGGGAATATTAAAGTAAACCTCCGTAATACAGTAGAACCTTGTTACAAAGTTCTTAAGGGAACCAGGAAGTGTTGACCTTGTACATAAAAAAAAAGTAAAATAAAAAATCCCAATATTTTCCAGTATTCACACTCAAACTTGAAAAACCTGTTTTGAAACCACGCTCACAGAAATAGCCACCAGCGTAGCTTAAGTATTATATATAGGACAACAATAGTTGCAGGTACTATTTTAGAACAAAAAAAAAAGTCTCAAATATTGTGGTTGATAAAGTGCAGGGCAGGGTATCCTTAATTTGTGGGCATATTTACAAGAGTTACATTTATACATAATGCATTCTTAATTTTCTCAAAGAAGTATTCAAGTAAAAAACTTGCGATTGGCAACATTGCATCGCGAATCAATATCTCTAAAATATGGCACTGATGTTTCTTGTTGATACCAACATGGCTGCCACCATAAACACCACTTATTTGCTGAACGTTTATTAGTTTTTTTGTTACAAAGTACATCAACAACAGGTTATTTTGTAAGTGGTAACTTATATAAATAGGACTAAATGCAGGTCAGTGAGATGTAAGCAAAAGCAATGTTTGTTGTAAATTAATGTTGTGTGTTGTTAGTATTACAGTGAAACCATGTTAGGAAGATCCCCTGCTTAATAATTTTGCACCTTTATGCACATGTGTAAATTGGCCCTATTAAGAAGTTTTCCTGGTTAATAAGCAAAATTTTCTGAGTCCCTTCAAAAACATTTTAAGAGAGTTTTACTGTACTGATGAATGTGTACATAAAGTACTGTACACCAACATCATATGGCTTTACTGTATATATCAATTGTACTCGCATATACTTTTTTTAAAATGATTGGAGCATGTAATTTTCAGCCAATGTGGTGAAAACTAAAAAGCAAAAACGAACTTTTTTTTTTAACATAGGAATCTTGTCGGGATCACAGAAAATGTTTTGAGGACACGGACGTTAAGTCCTTCCGTGTTTGGTGGTCTGAATTTCAACTGTACAACAATTCCCCTATTTCTTGGGTAAAGATTTCGTAACTGTCCAAATCAAAATATTAAATTTCACCTCTGAAATGCTCACAGTTAAACATTTTAATCAATCCTAATGCTAACAATTTAAAATTTTTAACCAATCTAGAAGGAAAAATACACCAGTTTCATAAAACAAATTTTTTTTAAATAACTTTCAATTTTACAAGATACATACAAAAACAATGAAAACCACACGCACATCTCCCATAATGAACTGAAGGCACCAAAGTAACACAAGCAGCAATATTTCTATAAATGTAAAATTTTAAATTCCAACAAATATTACAATTATTCCATATTTCTCTGTTCTCCGTAACTTTAAAATACATGATGTAATTTAACATTACACAAGTTACTGCAGAAGTTCAATTAATAGTGCCTCCAGCCATCAAATGCTATATTCTGTTACAAAATGAACTGTTATTCAGTGTGATATTTATGCTTTATAAACAAAAATAATTTATTCAGAATTAGATGTGCTGCTACACAACATACCCACATATTACATTTTTTTTTTTTTTTTACAATCACAATGTTACGGGTTTCCACTAAGTGAATACTGGAATAGAATAGTTGCCATACCAATTTGTTATACAGTATAATGTTCTTGCTGCAAAAGAAAAACTGCACACAGCTGACACTGTTATTCATGTAAGGAAAATGCAACAAATTTCTCCACTCACATCTGCAAGGAATGCCAGTCAAGCCAATACTGAAACTCAAACACTTGGGCAATGTTTTCTAACTCCACGCACCAATATCTTCCGCACACTCAGACTTGTAAGCTACGCACGATCTGATAGTCAAAGTCTTCTTTTCATATTACCAAGATTTAAAAATGCTTACTACAGTAATATAAACAAGATGTATAAACTGTAAGCTTCTCAAAGAAATCGTAATCCCACGATATCAAAAAATTAGGTCAGTCATACAAGATCTGTAGCGTGTGTTCAACTACAATGCTGTTAAATTGTTCTACACAAAACAACATATTGACAAAAATTAACTTAGGAAAAATGCAGAAAGCAATCTGTTGTGCATAAACACAAAATGTGCAATATGCACATATGTAGTACATATAGGATGTTAGATAATGGCTTCCACTTATTATTTGGTTCAACTTAAAGTCACTCCACTGAACACTGAATTTGTAAACAATTGCCTGCACTTTTTTGCTTGGGCATCATGCCCAAGTCATTAGCTTTGCAACACTTAATGAACAAAACCATGGGGTTTTTTTTCGAGCAGTTCACGGACAGAATCCAATGTTCACGGTACTGCAATGCCCCAATTTTCAGTCTCTTATAACCAGACCACAACTGGCCATGAAAAAACAGGAACATCTTGCCACACCTCTTAACCATCTTCTTTGGGAGGTGTGAACCATCCTGCAAACATGAATTTTTTGTTACCAAAGAGAATATAGAAAATCTCATCAAGCACAATAAAAAATACTGTAGTTTAACTGAATTTTAAAACAATATCAATCAAAAAAATTTTCTATATTATGTAACTGATCATTTTACCAGATGCAAGATATGTAATCAGGTTCTAAACTACTTTTTAAAGCTTTACTTTTCATGTGCAGACCAATAAATGCTAAAACGTGCTTTAAATTCATTAACGCATTAAGTACCCCCCTTTTATCGCACATGGTTGCAACACATTTTTAATTATTGAGGATGGCAAATAAAATAATCCTCTCATAGTAATTTCATAGCATTTCTGTCTGCCTCTGGCAAGAATAGGTTGGGGTTGCCAACGGCACACTTGCTTGTGTACTGGACTGAATAGGCCATTCATGGTAAAGTGAGCACTTTTTGAAGCTGTTTCATCAGACATAATAACCAATAAATACATTTCATTGTGACCTCGGACTTTTGGTTTTGGGTATGGTGAATGTATACACTGTGTTTCCTACTCACATAGCAGTGTTTACATTAACGGATACAAATTGGTTGAAATAAAAAAAGTAATTAGGACTTCAAAAGTGCTCATTTTACAGTGAACAGCCTATTCACGACCTTGACAAGGCTGCTGTGGTATGCCACACACACGGTTGGTTTCTCTCTTAGTCATTAATACACATAATTTGATGTGTTACTAACAGTGTGGTAGTGATGTCGTAGAAACAGGAAAGCATGCAAGTTACAGTGCAGACTAAAAGGTGAAACCTATATGCTAAGCATCATGGTATACTCCACTCCCTTTTTCTCCACACTTTTTGAATTGAACCTATGAAAAATCACCCTAGGTGTAACATGCCTGCCTGTATTTTAAATAAATAATATAGAATAAACATTTAATGCTGTTAGAAATGTTACACATTTTATTTTTGATAAAACTAAACTTTCACTTATGTATTGTCAGTGAATTATAATATTTACATTGTAATAAAAGTGAATTAAAAACATTGACAGCAGATTTTAATGGCTAGTAAGTAGTTTGCATGTAAAATGTCATTAAATTGGATTTTGGTACACTTTATGTAGATTAAACATCTCTCATTGAAATATTTTCATGTTTACATAGCACTGGTAGAAACATATTTTATTGTTACTAATTAAAATTATTTATCTTATTGTTGTCTGATCAGCGCAAAATATGTTGTGTAGCTTCAAGTCTCTTCAGTTTTTTCCATGATGAAAAAGATATAGCTTGTATAATATCCCCGCCACCCCTTTAACTTACTGTTTTTCGCATTTATGTTTCTCAACATTCATAGCAAGCAAATAGTAGTTTAATGTTTCGATTTTACCAAATTGTACATTTGTATTGACACATGGCGCATTCCTACGCATCTGAGATACACACTCAACTCATTGACTTCACCCCATCTTTAGAATTGCTACACTCATGGGGGAAGTCACGTTACGACAGATCATTTAATCATGTGCCTGCAGGATCGCTCCCAGCCTTGTGAGAATTAGATACGCGTGATATGAAAGGAAGAATTGTTTTGTTTATTAAACCTGCCATGTGGTTGACCATATTTTCCCTTCCAAGATTTTATTATTCGATGGAGCCATCGATGCCGGTCAACCAGAGATGAGAGTTCCAAGTGATGATGCTACAAGGACACCACAGCCTCATGATGAGATGATAAAAATGTCCATAACCTCCAACAAGGGAGATAAGGAAAGGATGCTGCTGCCTTGAAGTTTGAATAAACCAACCACTGAAGAGAGAGGCTAGCACACGCTGCACACCTTCAACAGCCCACAAGCTGCAGATTTTGGTATATAAGTAGGTGCAAGTTCTACGTACCGCAGTGTTCGCCTGCCCTCCAGCATGAATAAGGCAGAGGGCACCACCAGCCTGAGCAAGGCTTAGTCTAATCAAGGGTTCAGATCCTGACTTCAATAGTCTGCACAAGACTCGAACTGGTGTACTCCAGAATTCTTGCCACTAAGCCAAATCGTGCCGGCAGAACCAAGTCAAGTCTCTGGGAGTAAGCTGTGCTACCCGAACACTCAAGAGTCTGAGAAGACTTGAGATTATCTGAGCGAGTACGTGTCCAACGTCTCCACGAGCCTCAAGCAGACATCACCACGTCTCCCCTGAAACCCTACCCCAAAAGTGTTATCCTTTCATAAACCTCAGTAGCAGGTCGTGACGAGGCCGCTTCTGGATTGATAGGCAATTTTAACTTTCCCCTATGGCAGTTGACATTAGCTCATTTTATTGCTCCCAACACATTTTCATGCAGGAAGCCTTCACCTGCATTAGAATTAAACATTTTAATTCTTATACTATTGTACAGAGCTACGCATCTTCATAGCATATTTAATAAATACCTTACTTTTCAGTATTTGCGCATACATTCCTTTTACCTAGCTCCAAATATATAATAATTAATTTAATTTTCTCATAATGGTCTTAGGTAATAACAATCATCTTGCTCGCTGATTAGTGCAGATGGAAACAATAGCCTTCGATTTCCTCCAGCGTGAGCAAGGCCAAGGGATCCAAGATTTATTGCTGACCTCCAAGGGAGTAGAACAGGTCACTATCCCAGCCTGAATAAGGCCAGATCTAGGCGATACCGGTTGCTGACTGAAGTTTTGGGAATTCTCTTTGTTTTAAGGGCCATTTCTGATTGTAATTCATAATTTCAAATGTAAAAGTATCTCGTTTCAATTTATCCTGAAAGGGATGTACGAAGCGGCGATTTCTGGATAGCTCCAGCCTGAACAAGGCCGGACAGGAGAAGTATACTGCCCAGTGAGTCCGAAATATATCCTAGTGCTTTTACTTTTATTATTGAGATGCCTTATGCTATGAAAGTACGTAGAAGCAATTTAAGGTTAGCTCGATGAGCACGAGAGTTAGACGTCCTACTAGCTAGTTTCCCATCAACTAGTAAAATTAATCATTCTAGTTCCAATACAGCTAATGATCTGGAATCATTACTTGGACCAGGAATTAAATTACGACAGTCCCACACCCTTTGTAGATGAGGCAATATTGCAGGGTGGAAACGCAGTACTACTGGCCTCAACACACAGCTGACTATTTTGGTCACTTTACCCCCCGATCCACTGATTTCAGAATTGTTACTGCCCCTTCCTGTTGACACTGTATGCCAAGTGCACACAGTAGTACTCGTGTGTAAATACTTTGAAATTTCAGTGTTAGCGGCAGTAGAGGACTTAGTAATTTTCGGGGTCAAGTGTGAGCGAACTTATAAATTATCAGCACTTATAAAAATTCTGCCCAGCAATGATTGCGGACTTATAAAGTTGCACTCTCCAGTGTGATGGCACTTAGTAATTTTCGGTCCAGGGTGCTTGTGGACTTTGAGAAAATCCAGTGTAGTTGCAGAAAAGAACTTCTGGAAAATTAGTCGGCTGGACCCTGAAAAAGACCGTGGTGTGCCATATGGACTTGTAATTAATTTGGTTGGCCAGGGACTCTCGTGGAAGGAACCATACTTAGAAGTTTTGCGCTCTTAAATGGTAATATGGACAAAGCAAATTCTAGTGGGGATTGGAAGTTGGACGTGGCCTGGAAAAGGGATGTTTAGTGTAAACTTAAATCCAGTGGCTGAGTGAGCAGACATTGAACGGTGGCAGATGCTTTTTTGCGGGTTCATGCAAAACTTGGGCTGATTGAAAAGCCCAGCTGAAAATTTTACCCCTAGTGGAGGTACCTTTCATGTTTAAAGGAAGTGTTTGCCAGGAATGATGTGACCCAAGGGCGGAACATAAGTAGTGCTTTCTGCTATCATGTATGGCGGCTTCATGAAAGTAAGTTTTGAGTTCATGCCCAGTGATTCCGTGAAAGTGATTGAAGGTCGCCTGCTTACTTCGCGAGGTGAACTTAGGAAGAGGGGCAAATGCCCCAAGCTCGACAGGTCCTTAGAAGTGGAGCATTTTAGATTTTAATTTGAATTTGTCTGGGAACTAGTGTGCAGAACCTGGCAGTTATGAATGTGGAGTTAAATGGGGTTCGTTTTGGATATGCCTGTTGTGTGCTGGTGTGGGTGAAGGAGGAGCACTGCCACTTGTCCACGAGACTGGCAAGGGAGAATATCCCTGCCTTTCTCCTTCCCCAGTAGTGTGAGTGGCGTCGGCAGAGGGTAAAGGTCAGCATCCAGGTGTGCAGCTGTGGAGAATATCCGCGCCCTCCGTCGATTGTGTGGTGCTGAGAGACTGAAGGTACAGGACTGGCCACCACTGACAGATGAGTGGTTGGGAGAGAATCCCTGATGGTGGAGCTTGAAGGATTGATTGTTTGTTTGTGTAAGAGTGCTATGGTGGGATGATGAGGTATGGCCAAGGTTAAAAAATGGCAGCCCGTTTACTCTTGTTTTGGGAAAAATAAAACATAAATTGTCCACATTTAACCGAATAAACATAAATTGTCCACATTTAACCTAATTTCACGGTCTGCGAAAATTTCTAGGCCCTACCAATAGTGGTTGATGTGGCTTTAGATGTTTAAATGACAAAGTACCTACACAACTAGGCATATACTCCACCCTGATAAGGCCTATTTACTTCTGTGGAGCCAGACAAGCACAGCTACCAGCAGCATTAGTGAAAAAGGAACCCACAAGCAGAGATAAAAATTCACGTTTGCTCACAACACGAGACCGACTTTACCAACATTGTACATTACCAACAAAAATGTGAAATGTTTTGGTTGCAGTGATTTCCCTTTGTCATCCTTAAAACATTATTAATTACAGAATATTTTGTGATATCTACTTTCATATTGCCTTATGATGATATTAAAACTTAAACTAATACAGTATATCAGTAAGATTTATATCCAAGTTACCAACTGCCATGTAAGCAGCGTGACTGTGATTCACATACCATTTTTCTCATGAATTTGAACTAATGACTTGAAGGACTGTTGAGCTCTTGCTAAACTGTACTGCCCCTGGAAAAAGGAACAGATTATCACCTTTAACATATCAGAACAGGGTGAAAAATTTTGCTATCACAAAATTTTTGTGGATTCATGCATAATTTGGAGAAAAACGTACACTTGTGCAAAATGTATTTTTGTGGCACTTCCATATGAGAAGTGTCAGCCAAGGCATTTTTCTGGATGCAGAGCCTAAAAGAATTTGCAAGCTGCACTAGATTTAATTGTGACAAATTTACAATATAATTCTTTGCTAACTGTCTTACTTAATATAACTTTTTAGTAAGTAACCTTTATTAACATTTTTATATAAAGATAGGGCACTTTTACCAGTATAAATATGTTTTAACCCAGTACGACATTTCTACAGATACAAAACTTCAAAATAAACCCCCACACTTTAATAGCAGACAAATTAATTTTACATTTATTTTTTACAAGCTATGTTATTCAAGCAAGTAAATTTAAGTTAGTCTGATGACAAGCACAAGCACAAAAATGTTGTGAGACAATTTTCCAATACAGACTATTTTGTTGTCTAACCTCAGCTATGTAAGTACACGCTGCTTTTGAGGAAGTAATGTAAGGAAGGTGACAAAGTGGCCCTGACTACATTAGATACACAGAATTTTTTTTTTTTTTATGTCAGCATGTTCTTAGAGACCAATGTACTATATTAAAAAGAACTGACATGGGCCGCTCACACTACTAATCAACTACGATTACGAGTCATCACTTTTTACTTGAAGTATACCCTTAATTCAAACTATGTAAGAGTTGTCTACTTCAAGCACCCACATGAGAATTGTGCACGCACCAATTTGCACATAAATGCTCTGCCTCTTAAATCTCCTGGGTGGTGGAGCATGTGGCTACAAGGTTACGCAACCAGCGGGTCGCCACACCCCTCGCACTGACTACAAACAAGCTTCAGCCACTTCGGCCGTGGCCGAGTGTCACCAAAGAGGCACGAACCAAGGAACACTGGCAAGAGGGTTCTCACCTCCCATGCCCGCTCCATGGCAGGACGGCACGCGCCTTCCCCGCACCCTGCTGCAGCAGCCTAGACTTCAGCACTATGTAAGTCCGTGCGCAGCGTGGCTCCAGAAGTAATTTTTGTTTCTTCTCTTACAACATCTTGGGCACTGTTCAGTGCTGGGACCAACAGAGATCTTCAAAGTCTTAAGTACGCCCCCAGCAACTGCTTCCAACTACGCCGACCAGTCATCCAACGATGAGAGAACACCCTAAAATTCGTTAACTTCACTTTGTCTCTTCTAGACACCCACTTTCTTTAGTACAGTTTAGTAGTAAAGTATTTTTCACGTCTAGAACAATCTTTCCTTTTTTAAACTAGGACCAAGTCGCGTACACCTGGCTATTGTAGGTAACCTTCAGCACTCCACTGTTTGGTAGGAGGTAGCACAAGTCATGTGTTTATTGATTTTTCCATTAACATAATTTTGTTTTCTATCCTTACGCTTTTTCATTTACAGAGTATTTTGCTATTTCGCCCACTAGGAACAATTCACGCAGTGCACTGCCAACAGAAACAGAGTATTTTCCTAAACCGAATTAACACACCCTTTGACGGCCGCCTGTTTCTTCCCATCCACCCGAGCACTGGTAGTGCTGGAGGGGATGAACAGAGGAGCCACAACCACTAGGAATACCTTCATCCAAGGAGGGGCAGCAAGCCCAGGTTATTCCCTTGTTTCGAGAACTGATAGTGCCGGAGTGCCATTCAACCAGTGGAAGGGAAGTTTGCAAATGCGGGTATTCAGCAGTGGAGTGTAAGGCTGGCAGAATGGACTATTGCACAAGATGCGCGAGTGAAAGGCATTATACATGATGGCAACAGATAGCCTGAACACCTGTGGATAATTGAGTATGAGTTAACTGACTGTAACCAACAGATAATTACGAAGGATGTTAATTACAGTGGAAACAGACATTAAATATTGCACTCACTGTTAAATAAAAAAAGTAAAAGTGGAGACAGCTAATTAATGCTGTAGATAATAGCAGAATGAATAAATTGAAAATTAAATTTGTTTCTTTTATTTTATTATGACCTCCATCCCTCAAAAACAGATACGCCTCTCAGGCATCTTCAGCATGTAATACTGGTGTCAGAAATGGGATGGAGGAAATTGTTAATTAATCAATTGTAAATAAAATTAAGACTTTAGGCAAGTAGTAAGCAATTTTAAGACAAATTAATTAATTGTAATAGTTCTGTGCTAAAATAATTAAAACTGTGTTGTACAACTGACACAGTGAATGTTTACAAGGAAAATGTCCACAGAACTGGAAGCACTGCGTGCACTAATTGAGGGGGTTAGGTAGCCAGATGATAAGTGTGAGCTCAAGTGAAAATAGCTCAAAAGAAGATGTAAATAACCAAGTTAGTAGTGTGAAAGATAGAGTACATGACATTGTAATCATCTAAGTTAAGAGTGTGAAAGAAAGCATGAATTAAACTGTAAATACCCACATTAGTCCTGTAATTGAAACTGTAAATAGTGTAAACAGGAAAATATAAGGTATTAGTGAGTGACTGAACACGAGAATTACCAGAGTGGAAGGAAATTATAACAGTGTGAATGAAATAGTAAACAAAAGGATGGACAGTGTCGAGAATGACGTGAAACGGGAAATAAGTGCAATGAAGAATGAATGGCAAGAATTTATTCTGCAGCGAAGTTCACTCACCACTACATCAACACCCAACAAAGATAATGTAGTAGAAGTCGTAACCAACGCAGCACCTCGCAAGATAGCATGAAGATCTGCGGCACTGATATCACACAGCCGGCAGTGGAGAAGGGGGTCTCAATTAAGCCAGCCCCTTACAATGGACAGACCTCAAGGTGGGAGTACCATCACCAATTTGAAATAGTCGCTACCCTTAATGGCTGGACAACTGAACAGCGGGCTTACTACCTCACTGCAGTACTGAGATGCCCCACACTGAGCATACTACAATCTCTGCCAGAGCGACATCGACTGGGGTACCTCACACTAGTGTTGGTCTTGGAGTTTTGTTTCGGCGATCAGTCCCTACGACATGCCCGCCATGTACAGCTGCGAAGCAGCACCCAGCGACCAGGGGAAACCAAGGCACATCAGAGGTAAGCCAATGTAAAATTACCATAAGCCCAATCTAGCCCAGCTAGACTTCGTGCCGAGCAGGCGGCCTAATGAGAAACCGTCTCATTAAGGTCTACACCCAGAGCCTGTATGTCAGGCCTGATACAAACTAAAAACCTAGTAGATGCTGATGCACTCCTGCATTTATGACCATCATGCATCAGGTTTAATTAAAAATGGGTATAGTTATGTTCCTATGGGGGTGACTATCCAAGAGGTTAGTACATTAACGTTGATCACCCTGCCTAGTCCAGCTTAGCCTTAGCCTACCACAACTACTACCATACCTTCAAATAGCCTTAGGAGGAGTTAGGGGTTTTGATACAGCAGTCAGTCACTTGGTGGCAGGTTTACCATGGACTGGAGGGTAATCAAACCCCAAAGTGAGTCGGATAGAGGTGGCTTCCCGCCCAGGGAGCAGGATCCTTCTCACAATTATGTCGCTGGAGAGATTAGCAAAAAAGAACGTCAAGAACACAGCCTCAGGGTAGTCGGCTGCACCTCCACCGCTGTAATGGCCAATGGAAGGTGTTAGCCATCAAGGGTAAGTTCTAGCCCGCTGTAATGGCCAAGAGATATTTATAACAGGGCAAGCTAGTAGCTAGAACTCTCTGCGCCGCATCGGTAACCTACAGCTTCCAGAAGGTCCTCAACAGTTGACGTCCACCATCAGCTCCGGAGGTCCCGCCAGCTACCAGAGGGTCTGCCACCTCTTCGGCAACCTCCAACTCCAAAGGCCTTCGGACACCGACGTCACCACAGGGTCTGCCAACGCCATCAACCACCTACACTACCATACTTTGGTAACTTCCCTCCAGGTCTTCCTTGGACCTCTCCAGCCACGACGCTCCCTCTAGGTACTAGCCTTGCTATTCTTCAGCTCCCTTCTGGTGCTGCATACTCAATTTAGTTAGCTTCCTTAAGAAAATGTTCCTCGTTAGGAAGTAATTTAATATTTTAATTATGGCTTTATTTATGCAAACTTTGATCAATATTTACTCACACACATTTTACCAATTAACATCAGCATGCCTTCGCCTGGCTTAAAATCAAACCTTTTCAATTGTCATTTAATAGTTTATTATTATTGTTATTATTATTAAGAGAGTGTGGTCCCTATTGTTTTAAACTTTTTAATAAAATTTAAAGTAATTTATAAAAATTATTTATTTCCATTAATTAAAGTGTACGTTACTTACAACACACCTTAAGGCATTTTTATAATATTCCACTATATTTCATACCAGCCCTTAGGGCAATAATTAATTATTTAATATTGAAGGAATAGCAGGCACCTCACGTAAGAGCCCCTAAGGCAGGTGTACATACTTCACTCATGGTATCAAGTGACCAGAGTACCTCTTTACTCCACCTTGCCGCTGTAAAAGACTGAGGATAGGAGAGAGGAGTGCACCGACCACTGGACCCACGGTGAACCCTAACTATCCACCACTACCCCACAGTGCCGCTTACATCCTGTACATTCCACCCACTGCTGTAAAAGACAGAGCAGGAATATCAGAGTGTATGTTCCCAGTGGAAAGTTAAGTGTACAGTAGTAAATGGTAGAATGTGCGATACACCCACTACTTTTACTTACTGTTTGCATTAGGCATACCCATGCCATACATACGTAAAGGTGGTGTTAAATATCATAGGAAAATTGATGTACAGAATATTCCATAGCTATTACAGTTGACACACACCACAACCGTTATTTGAACCAACAACAAGATTGCTAAAAAGGCAGCATGAAATACATTTTATCATCAACCAACATTAGAAAAAACTGCTAGTAACATATTGTACAGACCAAATACCTTCCTATAGTATTGAATACTACCTGGGCACTACTCCACCATACCCAGCATCAGGCGCTGTTAGACCGCCTCCATCTGCAAGTTGCCAGATGCCGCAGCAGCGAACAGCACGGCCCGGCATTACGATGGTAAGGTGTCGGCTACATATTGTGCTATTCACCCCAGACTTCGTACCTACCAGAAAATCTACAAGGCTACAACTGTATACTGGTAGAGCCCCACAACGTAGTAATTCACATTTATAATTTTGACATTTTATGAATGTCCTTCATGACACTGACATCACGATGGTCTGCGTATTCCTAATTGGCTAAACGGCAAGAGATGCACAAATGTGCCTCTCGTTACACACTTGTTTTGACATTAAGAGACAATGGTTCAAATCACAAAGCAGACAATAGTAAGCCCGAACTCCGAAGCAACTGTCCAATGTGGCAAGAGTCCACATCCAGCCGGCAAACCAACCACACTCAAGTGTCACCACGGGCTTATGTCTCGGCTCCGACCTACATCAAAATTATATTTCATGTGTAGTGTTTTGTGCAATGCTCATTTTAACCTTCTTGTAATACACACGACAGTACATACACATTTCCGGTATGCAATTACGTAAGGGGCAGAGCAACAAAGTATAGTTTATTTTTATTTTTTCCCCTCACATTCAAGTCCTAGATCCTGCTTGCATAATTTCTGGGGATATTTTTCTGAAACCACCAACATTTTTTGTTTACGTTACATTTTATGTGGTCGGTAGTTCAAGGTTAACAACATATGTATGACAGTTGAATTTTACTAAATCGGATACGTTGAAACATTATGTGTAACTTTAATTTTGTGTGCAATTTGATATGTCAAGAAATCTACATAACTTAAGACTTAAAGAGCAAGACAGAGAATCAGAGGACGATGGGAGTAAGGGAGACTAGAGAAAAAAAAAAAAAAGGGGGGGGACACAAAAACCAAATACAGAAAAATTCTTGTTTCGAGTTTAGTTTTTAAGAGGAACCGAAATGCAAAGCTCAAGAAACTGCACAGGTCTACATCATGTCAGCAATAAACCTTTTCAGTCCAGACACAAGGTTAATTGAAATTGTAAGAAAAGTGAGCAAATACAGTACCTGATTACAAACCTTGGCCGCACCAAACTGAATGCGCGCTTTTCCTTTGACAAGAGTTGCTGCAATTTGCATGATGACCGCCTCAACGGTGTACGCCGAACTCCAGCCCTGCTTCGTCAGCAGTTCCATGCAGATGGCACCACCCACTAGCACATAGCCTCCCGTTATCACCGGGTGCACCACGCGTACAAACGGTGGCTCAAAAGGGTAGTTCTCCTGCAAGCATTTGTCAACTTATCAGATGCACTACTAAAACAACTTTTGAATGAAAAACAATGTTTAGAAATATTCATAAAACTTATTTGCAGAGCAGATATGATACACCAGCAAAAAAAGACAACCCTAAGTGATGATACATCTCAAGTTATAAAAAGATACTATAAAGAAAGAATGACATCAATATATTAATTCATATGTTATCTGGAAATAATTTAATGAACATCAGTGAAATTGTCTGGATGTGTTGCAGTGTTCCAACATGGATATTGATTACAGAGACAATAAAAAACGTCTGCTTTCCACTCATGCTGCTGATTGTTTTAAATAACTAGCCTACGAGTGAAATTGCCACTCACTACTCAAGTTACAAAAGGGACATAATGCAAGGTGACATACAAAACAGACATAGGCTAACTTCTTGCCTAAATCTGTACGTAAAATATGATGTTAGAGGGATGTAGGTATGTTTCACATGTACCTCCAACACCTCTCGATCCTTCACAAATACTGCCTCACAAATGGGTGCAAAGATAGTGATGACAACCTCAGTGCCTGCCCTAATAACTGTCTGAAGCAGGAGCATCTTCAATAACAGCACCCTGTGGCCAGCTTCATGAATAATCGATGCTGGGTCGAGATTGTCACTCAACCCCTTGAATCATTAGGCCCTCCAACCTTCCTGGCCGTGGAGTTTCCCAGTGATGTAAGGATGCATGGTGGAATCACATGCATGTTCTCCCCACTTTGCCAATATTTTCCCTCGCTGACAACCTCAAGATAAGAGAAGGATGTGCCAATCCTCTATAATTTGCTACTAAGGTGTATATTTTTGTCAGTTGGCTGTGTTGGGTGATACATATTAAATAATGGTATGTACAATGCTGAACTGTAAAAAGAAAAAGTTTAACCAGTTTTTTTTTAATTAATCTCATGACATAATGATACATATTTTAGTTTTCCAAAGGATGAAAATTTTGTTAGGAAGTGGGCAGAGACAAGCAAAATATACAAACACATTAAACTTAAGAATTTGCTTTTTACCCACTATCAAATCCAGTGTTCATGTATTAACATAACTACGGTTTGTTTTTTCTACATTAACAGTATGAATCAAAAGCTGTTTTCAGAAAAGACAAAAGACATTTTCTATGTACTTGCAAAGCACAACTTTTTAATTTAATCAAATTGTTAATGTTTGATGCTAATTTGAGTATGGCGTAGGCCCTAACTCATAGCTTCTACGGCACACTACTATGCAGAAAATATCAACTGTAACAATAACAAAAAAGTTAATACTGTATCATTAAATGACAAGGACCTACATTTACAATAAATAAAATTTGCTGATTTCAAAGTTAAAACTTAACCATTTTGCCAAAAACTATTTTTATTTCATAAAAAAAATGTATAGCCAAAACTGCATGTGTTATTATTAGAAGTATTTATGTGAAAACATATACATATTTATGTGAAAACACTCAAAAATAAGAATGAAAGGACAACCTTAAGAGAGCATATTTGTCATGTAAAGCACACTGCCCCAGAACACTTACTGGCGTTTATTCCAAGAATTTTACACACCCCCCCCACATACAGCTTCTGCTCTTGTGCAGATATTTTAATAAGAGCACTAAAATACACTGTCCCTTTCAAACAGTTGTTATATCCCACAGAATAACCACATAATGGCTTTCGACTTTCAGTTTTTGTTTGCATACTTAGGTAGGCATTTCAGACCATTTTTATAAGGGTTTTGGTACAGCTCAAGTCATACCCAGACCTTATCAGTTTTCCAGAACATTATAATGGCAGATAAGACCTTAGTTAAGCCATGGCCGAAGCCTTAATTTTAGGGCTACAATTTTGGCAATTTATCCTTGGTATAAACAAAACCTACGCATGCATTGAACGCATATCATTTTGCAAGAGCTGGAAAGTGTGACGGACATCCATAAACAATACGACGCGTCCAGACCGTTACACGTACCAATGTAATTATTTATCTAACAATCAGGAAACTAGCACCATTTTTGCAAATAGGAAGCTGGCAAGAATACTGAGTAATACGAACGGGAAATAAAAAAAAACTCCATCATTAGAAACAACCCAAAACACACTCAGTGAATGAAGATATACCATTTATTCAGCCCCGCAAAGCATGTGTTGCGTTAGCACAACTGGTAGCATATCCGACTACCAAGCACCAGTTTTAGGTTTGAATCCTGGTGTGTGTGAAATTTTTTGAAGTTTTTAACATTAACTAGAAATTTCATATTTTCACAGGAATTATGTTGAATAAAGTCTATTTATTATGATAACTGTACTAAGTATTACAAAACGACGCCGACTAACAGCCAGCATCACTAGATCCCATGACAGCACTCACCACACACGTCACGTGTCCTGCACGTGCGCAGAGGCCAATATTTTGAACTTTCATATAAATACTAATTTTCGGTGTAAAATGTGCTTTGTATTTATATTTGCAGGATTTAATGTGTATTAAAGTTTTAAAGTGTTTGTTGTTACTTTAAAATTGCGTGGTTATGTAGGTGGCCACGGTAGGTCCGTCCGTGTGACCCTTGCCTCTGGACAGTCTGCCGAGGAGAGCTGGCGAAGTAAGACACTATCTCGTATACACTATAACCTATTGCTCACTGATGATGTAGTTTACCGGTCAACCATTGCTTGCGTGTATTTTGCCAGACATTTTCACCCTTGTGGCATTTTTAACTTGGTGGAGGAGGAGGAGGAGGAGGATGTCTGAGAGGTCACTTAAGCCGCGCAAACTTGCAAATATCCTGAATTGAATCAGGAGCCATCCATGTTAGTAGCAATTTTAAGGACTTTGTTTTCACACACACATATATATATATATGAGGGTATATTTCCATGTCTGAATATTTTACAGCAACATCACATATAACCACATGGCTGACACCAAGTATTTGTATACGCCATCATTGTGTTTTGAGAGCTTATTTATGTAATATTGTATGTGCAATATTTAATTCAGGGTTCTATGTTAAATTTTGTCAGGGTTACGTGTAATTTCACGTAAATTGATGCTTTTTGTACTTTACCACGCGGTCATGTTAATGTTTAATTTTTTCGCAATCAGGCATGTTACAAGCCTGTAATCACTTAAATCGTAAAGAGATAATTTTCTCTATAAGAATAATATTTTGTCTGAATTTAATTTGTCGTTTTCACAAAGAAATATTGCAATTCCACCTGCCCCACATGGTCCAATACAAACTTCATCCAGCAGCATCCGCACCATCTAAACTTGTTTTCACACGTGTGTGTATTGTGAATACTCATCTCGTGTCCCATCTTGTTTTGTGTATCTTTTGAGGGTTTACGTAATTTTGTAATTTGTGTACGGTGGAATTATTGCCGCCCTAGCCCGCACTGTCTATAGGCTGTCAATACACTAACCACGTGCTGGAGGGCGAGCCCCGACGAGTTTGCGTTAGTGATGTCGAGTAATGACACGTGTTAATATGTTTCATCAAGTGTTTTCAATTGTAATTCACCAGGTCCTGTCTTCAGGGAAAATCGGTCAGTCCACCTTAGCTGCTGTCAGCCTTCTTACCTTATGAAGGCTGTGCTTTCACACACCTCGGTGAGATCATCCATCTAGGCGTGCGCTAGATTAATTATGGGCTGGGGAGCACCCAAGCGGAATCGGCTAGTCATGACTGAGATTATCATAATTTCATTGGCAAGTTGATGTGTATGCACAGTAACAAAAACAAGTCTACAGTGAACATATTTAATTAAGTGTTTATTTCAAAGCGATGTTTAGTAAAAGTTTAGTATTGCCTACGTAATTATAAGTATGCAAGGGTGGGACAGACACACAGAACCCACAACATCCCTGAGAACCCTGAGTCTAAACAGTGGTGATTGGGAAGCACCCGCTGGTGCCCATATTACCAGTAAGTATTTGTGTCATCATTCATCTCGTGTGTCACCCAACAGCACCAAATACTTTATGATGGATTACAGTGAAAGTTCGATGTAATGAGTACGCTTTATAACAAAACGTCCGCTATAACGTGACGCGTGATGCTTAAATCAACTATTTAATTATGATTATGACTCATCTCACTGCAAACTTAGTATACCTACTACCCACGAGTGAGTCAAACCCCGCACCAACCCATACACGAAGTCGTGGCCTGCCACAATCCTGGAGGGCAGCCGGACACGAGGGGTTGAGCAAGCAAGTGGCGCATCTCTCCCACTCCCCTGCGCTGAGAGCCAAGAAGCCTTCAGCATCTCGGGGCATGCCCGAGAGCCACCAAAGTTACGCGAAGGCTGAGAGATGACTAGAGGGTGTTAGCCCTACTCCGACCTCGCAGCAGAGGAACGTAACATGCCCTCCCCCATGGTCACAGTGACATGCTCTACCCTGACTATATAAGTCAGTGCGCAGCGGACCTCACGAGTTGTTCCTGCGAGTCTTCGAGCTCGCTCCACCACTTCCAGTGATGGGGCGCTCTGACTACTAGTAGATCTTCGGCTACCGGCATTGACATCAATAGACTTGAGCAGTTACCAGCAGCTGCTACTAAGGCCATCACCGTTAGAGCTCTGCAGCACCCGCAACCAGACTCTCCAGTGACGCCAATCACATTACCAAGTTACCAGAAGCTTCTTCAGTAATTAGACACACACCACACACCACCTTTGCAGTCTCCTACAGACAACCCGGTTACAGTTAGTTTTGTCGTAAGCAATTTTAGTCAGTTTTATTTCACTTTCCCTAACTCGCCTAGGACCAGGTCACCTACACCTGGTTACAATAGGTTTACTTCCAGTCACCCATCTGCTTGGCAGGAGAGCACGAGTTACTGTGTTTACTATGCGATTAATAAACATAGATTTGTTTCTTATAACTACAAGTCTCATTCATAGAGTACTTTTGAACCAACTACTAGGAGAACCTCCAGCCAAGTACCGCCGACCGAGAACAGGAAATTGTTACTACGACCTAGCTACAACTGGAGACTCTCCCTTAGGCGGCTCCAGTTCTGATACACACATATTAGACGGCCATCTATTTTATTCCTACCCAGTATACAGGTGCTGGAGGAATAAAATAGAGGAGCCCCAAAGACTAGAAACATTTTCCACCCACAGAGAGACAGTACGCCTGAGTTGTATCCCTACTGGAGCACCTGGGTGCTGGCGGGGGTATCTGCTTAGGTGCTATGGCCTGGCCTTGGTTGGGAAACACACACAGTGGTAGCCCACACAGCTTCAACGCTTCTGGTTCGCCCGCTAAGGTGGGCGGCCTTCTGAAGCACTGGGCTCGAGCTACCAGCCACTAATGGGCAACACTATTCTAGGGTCATTTATATCCACGGTGCTCGACCCACAGTTTTCAGCATCCAAACCCACTCTATGCTATTTAAGGTGAGACACGGCACAAGACAGGAGGAGCAAAGAGTTGCTTGCCTTGCCGGGTGGTTTAGCTTCCCCTACAGCAGGCCCACAAGTAGAATGAGACTACACCAGCATCAACCGTCTGCAACCAACCACCACTCGTCAAGACGTCCATAATTAAACCCTGAGAGCACAACTGACCTAAGTGCAACCAAAGCCATGACCGTGATCCAGCCTTAGCAGACCCAAGAGTCAACCGGGATAACCTACCAGACTTCGGGGAGTCCAATACAAATCCCGTGGCGCCCATGAGACATAAGATGTCAGATAGCCAAGACTGGGTAATCAACGACATGCCAGAAGTGTACGAAGACAGGCAAAGAGGCCCGATGCAAGAATCTCAGAACTTAACAGGGAGCCATATGGTTCTCTACCTGGGAGAATAGACGTACACTAGCACCAAGGCGCAGTACCTTAAGATCACACCCTCGACGCCATGCAGCTACACGGACAAAGTCACAGCACAACGCTACAGAACAATTCTGAGCCGCTCCGAAGTGTTGTGACGACGCTACAGAACAATTCTGAGCCGCTCCGAAGTGTTGTGACGGAGCCCATGAGACCGTGAAGGCACCAGGCACCTGCAGATCTAGTCGCATCAGTGGAAGGTCAGAAGCACCTTCGGTGAGGGGTAGAACCAACCCGGGCGCCTACCCCCTCACCTGGTACAACTCTCCAGCCCGAGATCAAGCCCAACATTCTATAAAGGCGATCTCGAGCCCTGACGAGGAAGTGCCAAAACACGCCACTAGACCACCATACAATGAACTCATCAAGAGCTCGCAACCCATCGGCGCTATTGTGGACGAGAGACCCGATCTGTCTTTCACTCAGTCACAGATACAGAAGGCAACGAGACCGTCGATACCTCCAACTACCCGACACCTGGTGTAACTCCTGCAGTGGAGGTCGACACTCCTCTCCCTCACACTGCTTGTCACAGGACCTGGATGCAGAGACCGTCGATGCCTCCCCCTACCCCTCAGCTGGAGCAACGCACGCAGTTGAGGTCGAGAGCCCTCTCCCTCCCACTGCCTCATCGCAGGACCTAGATGTCTATAGCATTGATGCCTCCAATTACCTGGCCCCACGACGGGATGCTTACGTCGACAAGGTGGAGAGCGGTCTCCCACCGCGACTCCCTTGTGCTACAACAGCAGAAAAATGTCCTGCCCTATAGGTAGAAACCCATGCAGTCGAGGTGGAGGACCTGGGATCACTCCCCCGCACTGCCACTACGTCCCTAGTAGCTGTGTCCTCACCCTCAGTTTCGGCAGAAGACGCCACATGCTGAGCCTCAACGCCTGTTGCCACATCGGGCCGCCAAGGCCGACTCTACACCTGGCCAGTACCGAGAGTCACTGTGGTGACCCACGTCGAGGTACACGTGGCCGTACCCACTGCACACCGAGCAATGTCTAAGAGGAAGGCCAGCTAAACCCACATACACCGAACCAAGCAAGTAAAAACAGAACAGGACTGGTTACAGACCTGCAATCAGTGTAATTTAAACTAGCCACCAGATAAAGACAGTGAAACCAAGGAACATTCACAATTTAGGCAAGCTTTAAATAAAGTATGTATCCAGTGTGTGCCTACGCAAGCTGTCATTAAGCAGGGAAAGCAAAGGAGCCAGTGAGGTAGAAGTAAATAAACAGTTAGTAAACACTCGACTAGGTGTGAACAGAAATTGTAATAACAGCAGTCATTAAGCTGTAAGCGATAGAACCAGTATAATTTACACGTTTTACACCTCACCAGAGATAAGGATCAGAATAATTAGTGGCAGGCAGCCCACACAATTACATAGAATTACTTAAAGATGCTCACCACAGTGCACGTGATAAGTGAAGACTGAGACTTCCATAACATACATTTTAGATTTGCCTTCGATAACAGGACTTTTAGGTAATTTTAGATTTTCTTATAATAATTTATGTGTAGGTACACAACTAAATATGTTCATACGTTTTTACAGTGTGTATATGAAGATGCAACTGCAAGAAAGAATGCAGTTTTGCAGGACTGTGTCTTTATGATATACTTTTGATTCCTCATTCATTGCTAGTGTTTATGTATGTTTGCAATACCTGTGCACCACCAAAGAGTTGAATCTGAACTCTGAGCCACAGAGCTCCCAAGTATTGGCTATGGTGATACCCGGTGCCAGGTATATTAAATTCAATTTATTAAAGTGTTTTATGTATGTATTTAGCGTGACCTCTGTGTGCCGATTACCACGATTTTCACGCATGTTATTGATGGGTACTCACATTGTTTCTTCTAGCCTGCTAACCCAGGTGATGGAAGGCCCAGGGTTCGCGAACTCTCAACCTGTCACACGTGACTCTTTAGTTTGCTGTAAGACCCACAAGTTGCTCCTGAAATATTTTCCTATTCTTTCACAGACACTACAGCAAGCTCCAGGATAGTTAGTGACGTTTTCTCGCCTTACGTGAGTAAGGCTTGATCGTACTTTGATATTATCCCCTGTTTTTAGCATGTCGACAAATTTAGTGTTTTTATTCCAGGTTTTATGCATTTTGTAAATAACCACAACAATATGTTGATTTTTGTGGCGACATGCACTAAATGAAGTAGGTTGGTGGGGACACCCGGTACACCGTGTCGGTCCTAACACTAAACCTCACCACAGGGGGGAAAACCCATTAGCACAGTGCAGCGCTCCGCTTCACCAGGGCAAGAGGAAGAGAGAGGAAGCCCGTCCGAAGAGAGAGACACAACTACGGCCGGCGTGCCATGCACCTGGCGTTTCCCAGTCGGCCCGAAGCACAGATACACCAGTCAAGCAGCCTGACAATAAGGATCCTGCCAACCTTACTTCAAAAATTGTTCTTCTTATTCTTTGCTACACCTGCCTAGAACTTCACGATGAGGGGGCCTACGCCTTTCTCCGCCGAACATTCACTACGAGCCTTCAACACAACGAAGGGGTGGCGAATGACGCGTGCCGCTTATATCAACTGTTTAATTACATCTCATTTCACTGCAAACTTAGTATACCTACTTCTACCCACGAGTGAGTCAAACACCGCGCCAACCTGTACACCGAAGTCGCAGCCTGCCACAATCCTAGAGGGCAGCCAGACATGTGGATACGAGGGGTTGCGCAAGCAAGCAGCATGTCACCCCCCCCCCGCTCACCACCACACGCTGAGAGCCAACAAGCCATCTGTCTTCTCGGGGCATGCCCAAGTGCCACTGAAGTTACACGAAGGCCGAGAGATGACTAGAGGATGCTACCCCCACTCCAACCTCGCAGCAGAGGGATGTCACCCGCCCTCCTCCATGGCCGCTGCGCTATGCGCCACCCTGAATATATAAGTCCGTGTGTGGCGGACCACGCCAGTTGTTCATGCCAGTCTTCGAGCTCACTCTGCCACTTCCAGTGCTGGGGCCTCTGACTACTGCCCTCCAGAGGCTGCCACCAACTGCTCAACAGTCTTCAGCAGCCACCAGAGGCTGCCAGTCTTAGTGTCACTGTTAGAGATCTGCAGCACCCGTGACCAGACGTGCCAGTGACGCCAATCACCAATAGCTGCCAGAGGCTTTCTGTGGCTACCAGACATGCCACACTACTAGAGCAGTGGTTTATCTTCTTTGTCTCCTATAGATACCCTTTTTATAGTTAGTTTTGTTTAAGCAATTCTCGACAGTTTTATTTCACTTTCCCCAACTAGCCTAGGACCAGGTCACATATACTCGGCTAACGCAGGTTTACTTCCAGTCACCCATCTACTTGACAGGAGAGCACGAATCACTGTGTTTACTAAGCGATTAATAAACACAGTTTTGTTTCTTATAACTACGAATCTCATTCATAGAGTACTTTTCAACCAACTGCTAGGAGAACCTCGAGCCAAGTACGCAGACCGAGAACAGGAAATTGTTACTACGATCTAGTTATAACTGCAGACTCCCCCTCAGGCCGCTCCAGTTCTGATACACACATATTAGACGGCCATCTATTTTATTCCCACAAGTATACAGGTACTAGAGGAATAAAATAGAGAAGCCCCAATCACTAGAAACACTTTCCACACACAGAGAGACAGTACGCCTGAGTTGTACCCCTATGGGAGCACCTGGGAGTTAGCAATGCCGCACAGTTTGCCCGACGTGGCTGCATGATACCGTGCTGTACAGTCTGGCACCAGCACTCAACTGCAATAGGTGTGTGCTTGCTGTTGAACGCTCGCCACTGTGCATTTGTGTAGACGCAAAGCCGAAAGTTTCAATATCGGCCAAAGTTAATAGTTAAATTCAAGTAAAATTAAACGTAAATTAGCTAAGGAATAGTGTTTTTACATAAATTTCTTTGAATCAATCATTGTAAATTGCTGTATTACTTCATGTGAAAATATGGGTAAAGAATAAAAATGTTTCTGACCATGATAAAATGACTTCTAAGGTCCCGCATCGTCAGGGAATAGACATGAGAGTACAAGTAAATTATTTATACGCGCTATTATTGCACTGAACAGTCGCTAAGAATTGGGTAATCTGATCGTCAGCATATTGCGCAATTGAGTTGCCGGCAAACGTCCGCCTCAAATTCTGTTACGGAAATGTTTTTGTTAGTTGCAAATTTTTCTGACTTCAAACGGAAGCATTTCTGTGGTAATAGAACATCCGTTATTTCTAGTGGTGCGCATGTGATGAAACAGCAATTCATATTTTGCTGTTTCACCACAAATAATATTTTTGGGCAATTTTTACAGCGTATTTTTTTACTCACAATAACATCGTATATTTTTATCGTCGACGCCAAATTATCTACCAGATGCCCTTTTTTCCATGTTCATGTGCATATTCCACAACCATCAAATAAAATTTTGCATAATAACTTGCTCATTCCTTTTCCATTATCACGAGCCCATGTTCAAATTGGCACTTATCGTTAACAAATTGGTCATGTGACTTGTTTGTCTACAAAATCTACAATGTATTTTTGTAATTTGCATATTGTCAACTTTGAAGTTGACAAATTACCAAATTACCACTGTATCACCAAAATAATACAACATTGCATGCTAGGCAGTTAAACGTCATATTGTTTAGACTAAACCTTACAAGATGCTAATACATAAATTAAGAAAAAATGAAACTATAAACTAATTGAAACACGACATGAAGTTTGTTTATCTGGGAAGCGCACACACATGAGAGAGAGAGAAAGAATGAACTGAAGCTATCAATACCAGTACAGCTGTAAATGGCCTGGCAGAAGGTCACACGTAGGTTCACATCAGTCACGCGCATCCATAATTCACGTAGCAATTGTTTGGGTGACATTAATTATGAGTTACCATTTCATAGTACAGAATATGCATTTGTGGACATTTTTGTTTTGTGATATTTAGGAAACATGTTATTATTTTTTATGCTAATATTAGAACATTGCGTAAATTAAAATAGCAACCTGTCTGGCAATTTTATGATTGCCAAATATTTTTGTACTATCGTACAGTATAAGACGAGTACGTATAGAAATTTTAAGGGCCTAAATTACGTAAATTCCTGCATATCTGCAAATACTACATATAAATTTGGAGACTTGCTAGCTTTCGAAGAAATTGTGTTATTTCTCATAAGGGAAAGCTGTTAATGCAAAATAAACAAAAATTAATTCTTATATGAAGAATGAGTGAGAGTTTTTTAAAACTGTATTTTGATGCTAAACTATGGCACATTTTGCTCATTAATTTTTATCTCTTGAATCAATCTGCATTTTTGTAGTCGCCAACAAGACAGATTTTTTGATAACTTTTAGTAGTGTAATAAAATTTCTTCACTTAATTTTAGCTAAAAAATGAGTGAAGTGATAGTTGTACATAATAACTTTGCTTGCACACGTCGCCCATCTGTGTCTGCGTATCCCAGCCCACAGCCGCCGTGGTGTCAGGAAGCGCCAGGACCTTGGGCAACCCGGAATACAGCTGTACGCATTAAGTGTTGCCACCCTCCCTGCTCTAACCCTTACGATGCGTCATGTCTGTTCTCCACTAGTGATTGAATTTTACGCTATATAAATAGTATTTTAATAAGTTATATTATCAGTCTTCTAACTTTTTTCGGTTGTGCCATTACAGATAATATACAGCGCAAATAAAAACATTGTAAATACGTTTTTATTTTTTTATAACGAAAGTCCGTTACAGCGACAATTTTTTATACTGTTATAAACTATTGTTACAACGGACTTTCACTGTATTAACAATACAATATAATTGTGATTATTTGACAATAGGGATTTTTTTATCGGTAATAATTACATATCTCAGAACTTATTCAACAAAACCCACTAGTCACGTTCGAATGGCATTTTGCGTTTCTCTCTTTTTATTTGAAAACCTTACAAGGCAAAAGAAAATAGTATAATGTGCTTGCAAATTTTTTGTGAGCTATGCCTCAGTGGCAGGACGAATTAGGACATTACGTTGGCACAACTGACCCGTGTGAAACTCAAAATTACATTATAAATATGGTATACATTGTGTTTTAAACTATTTGCACGAGTTACAAAGTTGTGATTCTAAAGTTTCAACATTTCAGTTGAGGCCTAGTTCAGCGTGTGTCGTGTCGATTGCAAAAGTGATGTGCGGGTGTATGAAATGGAACAGCTGAACAGCTGTTTTGACTGTAGTAATTTGTTAAAGGTCACGTATGTATGTGTATATCAAAACTTTGTAATGTTTCCCTGCAGGTTTGAAACACAATAAATTAATTTGCCTTGTCTTATCTGTGATTTGAACATTTACCACGCTCAGCAATTAGCAAAAATGCTGAATTCCAACCAGTAAAACTGAAATACTACTACAGTAAAACTGACGTATAGAGTGCAAAGTGTTTGAAATGTGCATTTCAGAGAATATTTAATACTGCACTTATATCAATACAGACATTTTTGTGAAACACAGGGGTGGGTAACAAACTTTTATTACCAGGACCTAAAATAATGTTATGTCTTCAATTGCCATGTTACATACAGCACAAATGAAAGACAGTATTATTGTTCAGTTTTTTCACATTGGGGTTATGAGCTTCAGCCATGTGCTATTTTATCCCTTGACTCCTGCTCTACCAATACAAATGAATGCAATAAAAATTCTGATTTGCAAGACTACAAAATATTGCAGATTTATATTATTAGTATAAACACATAAATTTAAAGTTGCAATTTTGCTGTTAAAATGCATATGCACCATTTAAAATTTACATATATAATTTTCACATTCCAAACGCAAACATACAATATTATGTTCCATAATTTGTCGCGCAATATAGAACTAAATAAATATATATCTTCAGACGATAAATTATTGGTTTTTATTACTCTAAGCAATGTTACTTCAAGTCTGTAATAACTGCCAGCGCTACAGATAACGTAATAAATAAACTGTGCGGTATTTTTTTTTGCAAAAGCTATTGTAAATAAACACATCACTGTCGCTTTAATTTGTTTATAACCTCAAACAAGGCGGCTAATAAACCGTGGCACACCCGTTACCATCTCCGGATATAGGTAAAACACATTCAGAAATATGTTCTGCGAGTTAAAGATTAGTCATGGTTTTTCAATTGCCCAAAATGGTAACACATATGTAATGCCAAACTGAACGTTCTGGAATACCGGCATTAGACTAGTATTCATAGTCACTTTTAGGATGGAGATACGAGCCACATTCGGTACACATCTTTGTTTGGTAAGAAACTTAAACAATGGCACGTTTGTTTAGGATTTTAACGCTAGACCAATAGCATGGTTTTAATTAGGCTAATGGTGTTTGGCGAGGGGTGTTGGTTATTGACTTACACCGTTGTCCTGGGTGGTGTTGGTGATGATGTGTTGGTCTCACTCAGTGGCGGCTGGCTAGCCCCACTATGAAGCGGCAATTCCAGGCGGACGACTCTCTGCTCCAGAAATGTGGATTGGACCAGCCGTACTTAGCCTCAGTCAGATAAACTAACCCTCTCAACACCAAGTGGTACTCCTGGCTGGTACGGAAGGACGGTGAAAAGTATACAATTATATCGGGAGCAGCCGCGACTGCTTGGTGTCTGAGTGTGGCAACGCAGTCCCGTTCTGCCTGCCTTTCCTTTGTAGGAGGTGGTAGTGCAGACCACTGTTTGGCAACAACGTAAGCTTGGCATTGTTCATTACGCTTGAGGCCACGCCTTACCTTGTAAGGCATAGATTAACAATTTACATAGTGCACCTTTACAAGAACAGCATCTACAGAGTCCACCCAATAGCTGCTTGTTGGCACGAGCTCAGTAAAAGTCTCCACTGATCCCTCACTATTGGCGGGCTGATCAGAGACGGGGAGCCGTTTGGACCATCAATGTCTCTACTGGTTGTGCATTTAGGCAAAGCTGAGTGGCAAGTCTCAGGCTATGGTCTCTTCAGCACCAGCTTAGTGCTCAAAATGAGGAAATAACCCGGCCTTGTAGCCCCTCCTTGGATGAAGGTGTTACTAGTGGATGAGGCTCCGCTGTTTCTCCCCTCCAACACTGAATTAGTGCTCGGGTTACTACAAAGCAACAGATGGCCGTCTAATGTGTGTGTTTTTAGACTTAAGGACACCTGAACGGGGTTCATAGTCACTGTCCCAGTGCATGCAGTATCTTGTTTCTAGCCGGTGAAACAGAAAAGTACTCTAAAGAAGTAAAAGCTTGGATAGAGAATTGATGTTTATTGAGAATGAGAACTCAATAAACATGTGACCCGTGCTACCTCCTACCGAACAGTGGAGTGCTGAAGGTAACCGTTATCCAGGTGTAGGCGACTTGGTTCTAGGTTACAAGGGAAAGAATATAGTTCTAGACGAATACAGAGTGAATTACTGTTAAACTGTACTAAGTATATAGGTGTCTAGAAGAGACAAAGTGAATTTAATAAGTATTAACATGTTCGCTGGTTGACTGGTCGAGACAGGAAGTAGCGCTGGGGGCGTACGTAAAGCTTCTAAGATCTCCGGAAGTCCCAGAACTGATCAGTGCTCTGGGATGTTGCGAGAGAATGACAAATGAACTCTCGAGGCCCGTTGCGCACGGACTTATATAGTGCTCTAGTCAAGGCTGCCACAGTGGGGTGCGGGGAAGGTATGCAACGTCCTGCCGTGGCGTGGAAGTTGAAAATCTCTGGTCAGTAGTAGTCAGCAATACTGCTTCATTCATCTTCGATAGAGCTCAGCCTTGTCCGCTGGTTGCATAACCTTGTGGCCACGTGCTCGGCCGCCCGGGAGATTTAAGCAGCCAAGAAATTATGTGCAAAGTGTTGCATGCACAACTCTTTTGTGGGTGGTTGATGTAGGTAACTCTTACATAGGTTGAAGTAAGGGTATACTTCACGTAATCGTAGTTGATTAATAGTAGGAGCTGCATGCATCAGCGTGTTGGTTACAGTAGCAGGCACTCTCAAAGATATTAAAGGTCATGGTTAAAGGTGGAGCAGGGGACAGTAAAACTAATCCCCCCTCTCTGGAAGGTCTCAGTATGATGGAGCCTCAGAAAAAATTTTCATGTTAGGTAGGCGGACTCCTGAACTCTGGGTCAGTTGGTATCTGTCTTTGCAGTCCTCCTGTGTGCTGGGGCCTCTTGTAATCACGTTGTGCCGGCCGGGGCAGCAGCCCTAGTTCTGTCTCACTCTGGGGTGCTGTTTCTCTCTCTCTCCTTCTTTGCCCGGTCGGCCTGTGTCTCTGCTCTGCTAATGTGTTTACCCTCCTAGGGCATGGGCACACTGTCAAAGTTGACACTGTGTACTGGATGTTCCAAAACTTGCATTATTATACATGACGTTTATAAGCTCAGCCTAAACACTGTGGTTACTCAATATAAAATATTTACAACAATGGAAAAATATGTACACAAAGGAACGACACATTTAAAATGATGGCAAGATAGCGAGTCTTTGGTTGTAATCCCGTGGGATCTTATATCTTCACACATGACACTTTAAAAACGTACGTTATGTATAATGGTGTACCTACACATCAAATAACTGAAAATAAAAACACTAACATAATCTATTCTCTCCTTTAAGGGAGATCATTTCTACGCAATAACTAGGGTCTGCACTCCAAATACCAAAATTCTGCAACAGGGAATTACAAATTCTGCGATAGAAAACAAAAAATTCTGCGATGAGAAATGTAATAACAGCAGTACTGTCCATCTTCCCTTCATGAACAGGAAGTCTTCCAACATATTATATTGCGAGTGTCGATATCACTGATTTCCTTAGGAGCAGGATCCTTTTCACGTAGCGGCTTTCTGAAGAAACACATTTCCAACAAACCACTACCTGCATTAGCAGTAATTCCTTGAAGATCAAAAAGATACAAAAATGACAACAAAATATAACTTTCTTCTACATCAACAATTTTAATAGTCCATTGCCTGTCTTCTTTATCAACATCCTTTGAAAATGACAAAATATTATGGTATACCCTTCTAGGTTAATAACACGGACGCAAATGCCTCAGCAACATTGTGATGTCTCTTCTCTAATGACACGGAGCTAAGTGAATAAAATCGTACCCGGAACCTGCTTATATACTAACCAAAACCGTTATCCAAAATATGTCATATACAAAAAAATCAGATGGATCAAAACGCTCCCACTACTAAGAACTTATAATTTTTAGCGTAAAAATTTAACATGGGAACGCTTAAAGTTACGGAGCGTTGCCGCGGAACTGGCATTCCAATGTTAAATTTGACGCGAATATTTCGTAAGTTCTTAGTAGTGGGAGCGTTTGGATCTGGGTAATTTTTTAAAATGTATTTGTGACATGTGATTCTGCGATGATTCTGTGATTATGCGTAACTCTTGCAATTCCATGGTAAATTCGCGATCGCAGAATACTAGTAAATTCGCGATTGCAGAATACTCACATCCCTAGCTATAACGAACTGTAAAATTATGAAGTCATTCTTCATGTATCACCGGCACTGTGGAGAGCGTCTATCGGTGATAACGTACATCACTGGCACTGTGGAGAGCATCTACCAACTTTACAGTTTGTTTGTTAAGTGGGCTGTCTGCCACTTAACACTCGTCATGATCATGTGAGAATACCTATATGTTGACGCGTGTCTCTCTCTCAAGTTAGTGGATTGAGCGCTGACTGCCCTCCCTAATTCAGTTGGTGATCCTACAGCTGCGCGTTCTCTAATGTTTTAGCCCAGTGGGTTGTGGTAGGTTCAATAGGGGGCCACTTAGTTGGGGAGATACCGTCTGAGGGGAGGTGAATCAAACCCCAGAGTGTGTTGAACCGTGAATGTCTCCCATCCGGCAAGAAAAATCTTTCTCACCTAAAGGGTTGCCAAAATACGGGATGCCAGTTGTCCCAGGGGGTACGTGTCGTTATTACCGCTTAATCAATAGCAACAGTGAGGATGATCAATCCTGAAGGAGGGGTTGATATTAACCGTGATGGTCTTGTTGGCCGGCGAATAGGGATGTAATTTAAGAAAAGGAGGTACGCAGGATTTTGGGGTAACATTCGGCAGTAGTCTAACCCAGATAACCTTCCCGGAAGCTAAACAGATTGTACACATTTTGGGAACATCTTTTCTCTAATCTGCTTTGGGCGGTGCTACACTTGTGGTAGGTAGGGGTGTTTGCGGTTAGCATAAGCTTAAATATCGTGGGTCTGGCCACAGCCAATAGGTACCGAGGTACGCACAGAGTTCGGACTTGTGGTCAAGTGGGATGCTAGGTGAAATGGGATGCGGTTAAGTCTCTAGCCTCGTTGGAGGGGGCGTGTCCTCGCACTTGGTTTCTACCTTTACTTGTGGGTTCGCTAACCTCTGTCAAGCCCGCCGCTCTTGACGCTGATTACGGTTCTGAGTCCCACCTTTCCTACTGGGCATTTAGACCAACCTACCCACTAGAAATACAATAATAATGAGCAAGCAACTATTTCTAAAAGAAAAGCAGCCAACAAGTTTCAAGTTTGACGTAGTATTTAATTATTACGTTTAGGAAAACTATCGAGAATCCCGGTTGGATTTTCCACTCTAAAAGTTTACTGACAACTAATTACGTATTAATGACGCAGGTGACGGTCAGCCTGTAATAAATCAAACTAAACTCTCTCTACTTTATGCTATTTACAGCGTATCCTCACGAGGGGTGAATATCCAGATGGGACGTCGCGACGACCTGTTACTGCGGAGTCAAAAGAGTGACTGGGGTAAAATGATGCAGGAAGTGGACGTCGTGGTTTAACTCTGAGAGTGGGCCGGCATTGCGGTCAGCTGGTGGAAGAGTAGAAAAGAGCTTTCACAAGCTGCAGAAGTGGTTGAACCTTCGCAAACTACTGGAGGGTTGAGCCTTCGCAAGCTGCTGGAGAGATTGAGCCTTCGAAAGCTGCAGAAGAGGGAGGTATTGGTCAGACCAAAGAGAGAGCTTGCTGACCTATGCGGCTGGCGAGCACGACCACCTCTGGCTAGAGGCATGTACGTGCCTCCTTATATAGTCGAAAAACCCAGTGTCAGTGTTCTTCCAAGGGTGCGGGGGATGTTAGCCTCTCTCCGCAGGGGTTATCATAGGGTTGCGGCAGCGCCGCATATTTCTTATCTCCTTTATTTGAGGCGGCGACAAATTTACAGCCTCTGCTCGAGGCTTAGTGGTGTGGCATCACGGGATAGCGGGAGTGCAATCCTGTGGTGTTGGCTTAAACTTCCTTCTCAGTTATCTTTGGGCCGTGACTCACCGGGTAAAACAATCTTAACTCAAGGGGGTGACGATCACATATCGAAATCTGGGCAGGCAGTACAATTCACAATTAAATGTTGACGCGTGCTCGGCTATTGTCTGTGTGGAACGGTCGTCGAGATTTTATGTGCTAGACCAAGTGCGCTGTTATATACAGGTTTACCGGTGTCTGCCAAGAGGGTTGTTAGCTACTGACTTACTCAGATGACCTCCGTGATACTAATGAAGCTGAGGTTTCAATCCTTGGCCTCAATTCAATGGATGATGGGTAGCCTCACGCCGTATTGACTAACCCAAGCAGTAGATTCCCGGCTCCAGAACCTGGGATTCGCCGGGCCGTACCTTGCCTTGGTGCTGTAAACCAGTCCTCTCAGAACCGGGTAGTACTCTTGGCTGGTGCGAATATGCAGTGGAAATTATACAAATACCACGGGAGCAGTCGCGACTGCTTGGCACCTTGGTGCAGCGGCACGGTCCTGTTCCACCTGCCTTTCTTGCGTAGGAGGGGTGAGTGCAGACCACTGTTTGGCACCAAGAAAAACTAGGTTTTGCTCCCTATGCCTTTGCCTGTGCCTTACCTTGTAAGGCATAGTGTGTCACTGCTTAAACAACACACATAGTGCACCTTGACCAGAAACAATTTAACAGTGTCAGTCCAGTAGCTGCTTGCTGGCACGAGCTCAGTAAAAGTCTCCACTGATCCCCCATGCTTGGCTGGCTGATCAGAAACATTGAGCCGTTTGGACCACCAATGACTCTACTGGATGTGAATTCAGGCATGGTTGAATGGAAAGACTCAGGCTATGGTCACTCCCGCACTATCAGTTCTCGAAACAAGGGAATAACCCGGGCTTGCTGCCCCTCCTTGGATGAAGGTATTCCTAGTGGTTGTGGCTCCTCTGTTCCTCCCCTCTAGCACTACCAGTGCTCGGGTGGTTGGGAAGAAACAGGCGGCCGTCTAATGGGTGTGTTTTCAGACTGAAGGGCTCCTGAAGGAGGGCCGTAATCAAAACTAATTCGGTTTTAGAAAAATACTGTTCTTTTCGGCATTGCACAGCGTGCATTGTTCCTAGCGGGCAAAATAGAAAAATACTCTGTAAATGAAAAAGTGTAAGGATAGAGAACAAAATTATGTTTATTGAAAAATCAATAAACACGTGACTCATGCTACCTCCTACCGAACAGTGGGATGCAGAAGGTTACTTACGTTAGCCAGGTGTAGGCAACCTAGTCCTAGGTTTAATAAGGGAAAGATTGTTCTAGACGTAAAAAATACTTTACTACGAAACTGTACTAAAGAAAACAGGTGTCTAGAAGAGACAAAGTGAAGTTAACACGGGTTAGCATGTTCGCTGTTCGTTAGATGACTGGTCATCGTTGTTGGAAATAGCCGCTGGGGACATACTTAAGACTTGGCAGATCTCTGGAGGTCCCAGAACTGAGCAGCGCTCGGGATGTCGCGAGAGAGGATGAAAGAATGACTCTTGAGCCCTACCGCGTACAGACTTATATAGTGCAAAGTCTAGGCTGCCACAGAGGGGTGCGGGGAAGGTGCGTGATGTCCCTCTGGGAGGTGGGAACCCTCTTGTTAGCGTTCCTTGGTTCGAGTATCTTCGGTAGCGCTCGACTGCGCCCGAAGAGGCTAAAGCTTGTAGGTACTGAGTGCGAAAATTTACGTGGCCGAAAATTTATGTGCAAAGTGGTGCGTGTGCAACTCGCACGTCGGTGGATGAAGTAGACAACTCTTGCGTAGGTTGAAGTAAGGGTATACTTCACGTAAAGAGTGATGAGTCATAATCTTAGTTGATTAGGAGTATAAGCAGCACGTGTCAATTTCCCCCCCCCCCACCCCCGGTTAAGATGAACTCATTGTGAAAAGGTGGTGGAGTGAGGCGTAGGCCCCCTCTCTGGAAGGTCTATAAGGTCTAGGTAGGAGTAGCGAAGAAAGTTGGGAAGAGAAGAGGGAAAAATAATTTCATCATCAGGTTGGCGGAACCATTAGTGTTGGGTGCTTGACCGCTACAGCGGCACGCGCTCTGTGCTCTCGAGTGAGCCGACGAAGGCAAGACACATGGCATGCGTAGACCGTAGCTCTGTCTCTCTCGTGGCAGGCAGACATCCTCTCTCTGCCCCTTGCCCAGGCAGTCCAGCGCTCGCTTATACTGCGAATGTGTTTTTCCCCTTTGTTGCAAATATTATTGTCAGGCCTACTTTATTTTTGCATGCCGTCAACAAACACTCCGCATAGCACTGTGGATATTTACAAGAGAATATACAACATGAACCAGAAATAAATGGCATTTAAAAATGACGGTATGCAAAATACGAAGGGGATAAAATTAATATGTTCAAGCCTTACTCACGGAAGCTGAGAGTCGCCACTAACTATCCTGGAACTTGCTGTGGTGGTTAAAAAGGAAAGGAAAATCTTTCCAGGAACCTTGGGTCGCACGGCAAGCTAAACAGTTACGTGTGACAGGGTATTAGTTCGGCAACAGCAGGCCCTTCAACACCTGGGTTGACCGATTAAATGAAACAAATGTGAGTACACTTTAAAACACGGATGAAACACTGGCAAATGGTGCATGTTGGTCACTTTAAATTACATACATACACTGCAATATTTTGAAGCTAAAAATATCTTGCACCTGGGTTTCACCGTAGTGAGTTCATGTGAGCTTTGTGGCTCAGAGTCTTTGGTTTGATACTGAGTAGGTGCACAAGATATTGCAAACAAAACACATACACTAGAAAATCATGGGCATACAAATGTATAAGTTAAAAATTCCCTCCTACAAAACGGCATTCTTCTTGTAGGTGATCCTCACATATACACTGTGAAAACTCATTGGCATATTTAAGAGTGTACCTACACAACAAATTCTTTATACAAGAATATAATTGCTGCTTTACCTTTCGGTTGTCCATTTTAATTCTAACATGTTACTGAGTATAGTTCAAAGGTAAATAAGCAATAAATTCAAAAGTCCACAAAGCAGAAAATGCATTTCTAAAAAACGGCATTCTTCTTGTAGGTGATCTTCACAAGTACACTGTAAAAACTCAAAATAATATTTAAAGGTGTATCTACACAACAAATTCAATATACAAAAATCTAAAACTACTAATTCCTTTGCAGGAATCTTTCTTATCGTAGGCTAAGTCTAACATGTATTTCGTCCAAGTCTCTGTCTTCAACTATCCCTGGCACTGTGATGAGCGTCTATACGTGATACACTGTTGGTAGTTATTACCAGCACTGTGATGAGCGTCTATAAGTAATACTACCTTTATATGTGGGCTGTCGGCCACTTATTCTTATGGAACCTTGTAGTCGGTGAGGTGTAAAACGTTTGTTTTCACTGGCTTTAATTATGTACAGCGTAATGACTGCCGTATTTACAAGTTCAGTTTGCACATAGTTGAGTGTCTAAATAACTGTCCGATGCATTTACCTCACCGGTTCCTACACTTCCCCTACTTGATGACAACTGGGTAGGCACTTTACTGGATATACAATAATTAATCTAGCCTAAATGTGAGTGCCTTTGCCTATCTCACTGTCTGACTAGTCAACTAAATTAAATGTCCCTTTAATACAGATCTATAATGAGTGCGGTAATGTTTATCATAGTGATTTACAACTACGTGTATTTAACTTCATAGAGAGCTGCACTTACTTGTGTTCGTCAAGCTTTGGTTTAGCTGGTCGGCCTCTGGGACGTACTTCAGCATGCAGGGAGTATACCCACATGCACCTTTACGTAGGTCGCCACAGTGATTCTCAGTACCGGCCAGGTGCTGAGTCTGCCTTGGCGGCACGAGGTGGCATTAGGCGTCTTGGTTCAACACGTAGTGTCTTGACGTCTGCTTCTGCCGGAACTAATAGAGGAGGCCCTACTGTACGGGTTCCTACCCATACAGCAGGATGTTTCTCCACTGGCACAGGGCAAGAGAATTGAGGCAGGAGACCACTCTCCACCTTGCCTGTGGATGCATCCCGTCGTGGGGCCGGGTTGTTGGAGGCATCGACGGTCTCGATGCCCAGGTCCCGCGGAAATGGTAGGGAGAGAACTCTTGACTTCCACTGCAAGTGTTGCTCAAAATGAGGGATAGTGGGAGGCATCGATGGTCTCGGCATCTGTTGTGGCAGCGCAAGGGAGCTGCGGATCACCGTGTTATGGGTGGTGCGCCTCACTGTAGGGCCGGGTAGTTGGAGGCGTCGCTGGTCTCGACGCCCAAGTCCTGTGACAAGGCAGTGTGATAGTTGCACCAAGTATCGGGTTAGGATGCATAGACAGTTTCGACGCTCCTATCATCGGCGACCAGTGAGTGGGAGACAGAACAGGCCTCTCATCCTCAATGGCGCCAACTGGTCAAAGGTTCCTGCATAGCAGGAGGTTCTGCCGTAGGCTATGCTCGACGTCTGCTGCAATTCATCATCGCAGTAACAGAGGTCGGCTTCGTGGAAGCTGGCACAACCTTGATCCCTGTTCCGGACGTTTCTTGCAATTGCAGGGTTTGAACTAGCTCCATGGCATCAGCACAGGCATCGTCGAGGGTCCTGGCTCGGTAACAGGAACTACCCTTCTGGGTGGAGGTTCGTCCTCATCTTCAGATTAACCAGGTGGCATGTCCCCAGGGTAGGGTCGTATCTAGCCTCGGGTGGCCTTCTGGATCCACCCTCGTATGTCCTCGGCCCAGTAGACGTTGTCCCTTTTGCAGACAATACGATACCAACCATCCCATTTGTTAGTGAGGCCAGCGCTGAACTGGTTAATGGCCTTGCTGAGGGGATGCGTTCTGAGAAGTACCATTTCACAGAGGGTACATTCCCATTCCCCTGTCTTTGGTATAGGGTATTTCTTTTGAATATACCCGTCCTGGGCTTTTTGGGCAGTAGTAGTATGGGCTAGGGCAGCTAGCCAGATGTCCTTGGGTTGAGGCATATCGGTGAGCTTATTTTCCCATTGCCAGTCGCCTAGTCAACAGTGTGTTTGTCCCAGAAGGAGCATGCTAGGGCTCGTGTCGACCGCTTCGTTGATTCTACGACGTAGGGCAAACAGGAATGTTGGGATGTGCTTGTCCCAATGACGGTGAGTAGATGTATAAAGAGAGAGCTGGCACAGCACACTTTTTCAGGGTTATTTCTTCTAAAATTACAACAAAAAATGCAGTACACTAAATAGGGTTATTTCGTCTAAAAATACCAGAAAAAGTTAAAAACTCAAAATCAGAAATTCAATGAAAAAATTATGAAAATCATTTAAATTAAAGCCAAACTCAAGGTATTTGAGGGTTAAATTTAAGCTAAAAGTTTTTAAAAAAAAGGAGCGCTCAAAAACAAGCAATTTTACGCAAAAAAAAAAAAAAAAAAAGAGGAAATTTTCAGCAGTTTTTCAAAAATGAGCCTGCAGGATTTGACACAGGGTAAAACAAGCAAAATTATGCAAAAATCAAGCTAATTTAAGGCTAAAACAAGCAAATCAGATGAAAAGATACAAACTAATAGAATTCATAAATTTTATTCAACAAAAGTAAAACACAAATAAGACTTTTTAAAGTCTAAAAATAAAGGAAAATCTGAAGCATCCATTACTGAATCCATAATCCCAACCATCACAACAATCCAAACCATATACATCTTTAAAATCAAAATATTTATTTGATCTTAAATAATTTTTATCAATTTTTAAAACAATTTTGAAATTAACCATGGCCAATTCTTTATCAGTAAAAGTTTCTCTTTTTATAATTTCATATCCAATATCCCAAAGTTCGAAAAGTTCTATAATTTGATCAACTTATAATATTAAAAATTTATATATGTTTTATAAAAGTGATAGTATGAGAAAATTTTAATTAGAATTACAATTTTTTACTCAATCAAATAATTCATCTATAATTCTAAAAATTCATAAAACTTTTATTAAATGTGACCACTCAATTAAGCGTCTAAAATATTGTATTAAAATATCGAAGCATTTTTTTGATTCTTTTATTTAACAAAATTAAAAATTTATAAATCTTCAGTAGTATTTTCATTCAAATAATCATAAGTAAAGTTCCTTTTGCTAATTATAACAACATTACAAATTGTACCAGCTTCGAGCGTTTTATTAAAATCAACTCTAATTTTTTTTTATCTTTAACTACACTTGTTTTTCTATATGACCAATCAATAACATATAAAGGTCTTCATCCCCAAAATGAATAATAATTGAATTCACCTTCTAAGTTTACAGTTGGTTTATAATACAATTAAATACATGTGTACTTCCTAGGAGAATAGAAGTGAAGGCATACCACTTAAAAGATTTGTAATAAATACATCCTAGACACGACAAATGAGATACATGAATCCTATATAGATGAATTGGACTGTTGTTCTAAAGGTTGACTCTAATTTTGTTCTTGAGTTTCTAAATTCATTGTAAGCGGATACATTTTCATGCAAATATTATTTTCAACATACAGATTCCAATTTTCTTTTGGAAATATTTCATTTCTTCCATTTTTAACTGGAATGTTTTTTACATTACAATTAGCAAATGCAGAAGAGTTTTTACGCTGTTGAGGATTATTTTTTCTATTAATTTGAAAGCCAACAATTACAAAATCAAGCATATCAAATTGTAAATTATTAAACTGATCTTTTATATCAAAATTAAAAATAGTTGATTAAGTAGAAACGTGTTTTTCTAAAAATTGCCAATAATCAAAACTAATAGGAAATTTAGGTACTTTATACGTTTTTTCTTTAATTGCAATTGCTGTGTTAGGCTCGTAATCAACCATTGGCCAAATAATTTCTATTTTTGAATAGATATTCTACCTGTGCGCATCCTTAATTGCATAAAGATATATACAATTACTATCAGAAAAATTATGAATAAATTTCATTGTTATCATTAAAAACCAAACCGATATCCAAGTGGGTACATTATTTCATTTGGTTGATGACTAAAATTTTTGACATACCTATTATCAACACCAACAAATTCTAAATAACGTTGTTCACTTTGTGATCTTAATAAATCATTCATTATTGTAGAAGTTATACCCGGATTATCAACAACTTCAATAATTTTACCATGTTTTGAGATTTCTACTCTAGAAAACTGAAAAGGAAAAAAATTTGTGCAAACTTGTACAGTATCAAATTTTTCGTATTTCGCATCTCTAGTATACTAAATTGCTCATAAACACATGCATCATTTGGAACAGAAAAGCCATCTATTGGAATATCAAATTCTATTCTGTTATTGTAAACAATTAAAATTTTATTAGTTTGATCTGTTGGAGGAAAAGTTTGCCTCTCGAAGCTCTCAATACTTTTATAACTCATTTATAAGTAAAAAAATTAAATGGCAGAATCAAAAGGAATTCATTGAGTTAAATTACTTAGTGATAAAATAAAAAATTTAAAAAACATAATGAAAAAGAATATGTAAGAAATACGAAGAACGAGCAACCATTAATTGACAAACTATATAATATTGGTAAAAAAAAAAATAGAAAAAGAGAACGAAAAAATAAAAATTTAATAAACACATTAGTTCCAGTAGCAGCCAAAAAAACTTAGATTATCCACCAACTCCAGAAGAAACATAATTTGAAAAAGAATTATTTGCAGATCCTGACGAGCAATTAGGAATTGTACCATTAAAAGAATTGCCACCTATAGCATGCGTATTTACTATAAATCCTGGAAAAGAAATTTCAAAAAATATCAATGTTATTAATGATAAATTTGGTTTACGAGGAGATGAGCAAGGATTTAAAATTGGTGGTACAAAAGTAAAAATAGATCGTGATTTTCTATTTGTCAAAGATAAAAATATGAATTAACAATAGGCCTTACTAATTTGTTAGCAAAAAGTATAAAAGATGATCTTGTAGATAAATCCACCGGTGATGCAAATTCGCTAATGAGGACTATAAAAATTATGTAGAAATTGTTTTATTAACAAATGCAGCATATCAAAATTATGATCCAACTATGAGCGTAGCTTCGAGTATCGGTTGGAAGTATAATGAAATAATTAAATCACTTTATCGCAAATATATAAAAAATTCTCCTAAATTTGGTGAAGGTATTAAAAAAATTAATAATTTGCCAAATAATACATTTGGATGGGCAATTTTAGAAAATTAATTGATAGATTATTAGTTATTCAAGGCAAAGAAAGTGCTGGAAATAAAAGTTTTTTACTATGAAAAAGTTAGCATAACGAATATGTTATGCAATAAATTTTCTGAATTTGTTATAAATAATTCAAAACGTATATCATGTCTAATAAGAGTTCTAAATGTAATACCACACTAATTTTGGAATTCTGATCATCATAGAAAAGGTGTGATAAACTGGGCATTAAATAATTTATATTTGCCCGAGTTGCATTTACTGTGGTCCATTTACAAAATTAAATGAAAGACTCGAAAGAGGCAATAAAGAAGTAAATAAATTACATGAAGCATGCAAATATCATGATACTGCTAATTGAGAATTGCACATAAATACCAAGTAATGGTTATTTCAATTCAATCATTCCTTTATATTTATTTTAGAACACCCATAAACGTGTGGAATTAATACATACCAGTGCAAAAAGTGAAATTTTGAAAGCATTACAATATTAATTTTACTTTGGGTTCCGTTACATTTTGCTCATTATGTTTACTCATTTAATTTTGCACAGTTTACATTTTTCTAGTGCCAAGTACTTAAAAGAACAGGATTGCAACACCAGATATATTGTAAACAAACAGCTTACAAGACTACTGGTCGCCATATTTACCAGATATGTACCATAGATTAACGAAACAAATAAGCAGTGAAAACTCTAGTCAAAATAACAAGATGTAAAATGCTCGCATACAGTCATTAAAAACTAACTGCAATTTAGAATGATCACATTTGTTCGTGCTATTTTTTTTATCAAATAAGCAAATGTAACATTGACGTGGAGACTTTTTTTTTTGGTGGTTTCGTTATTTACTCCGATGTATCTAAGATATTCAGTTGGTGTTCCTGCTGTTGTACCATTCACTTTTTGTTATTGTTTACATGTCTTGGCAATGTTTTTATTTTAAGTTGTGAATCTAATGGCACAGTACAAATAAGTAAAATGGGAAGGAACAGAGTACCGGCGCAGGAAGGGCCGAACAATATAAAATTCATGGGTTACACGCTACAATGGAAATACAATATTCTGTAAGTTCTGTAACTACAGTGTATAGGTTCTACTTTAATTTTTAGGGACACTGCAATTCCATTTGTACTAGGCATTAGTAAATGTACTTGTGGTGTAGTTTTTTAATTGATGTGTGTGATGTTTTTTACTGGTGTTTAACTGAAAAATTATTTTATTCTACTGAAAATAAATAATGTTGAAAATTACCTACCTTAAATTTAAATACTTTAAATTTTGTTTATTATTTCTGTACTATGTTAGACATTTTGCCTTGCATTGCATTGCAGGTGTCAACGCAAGGCATGTCAATTGTGTTTTAATATGTACATTTTAAAGTGTGTTTTTTCTGTCGCCACAAGCAATGAGACTTAATTTTTCGAATAATTCTTACATTTAACAAAATTCTAGCATCTAAAAAAAATAGACGCTAATTTTTAAAAAAAGATGCTAATTTTTCCAGCCGCTACCAATTGGTGGAAAAATTGCTTCTGCTGCTGTTGCCTCAACAATGTTTACAAAAAGAAAATTAGGTTGGGTGATTAAAAATGTTTAATTAATTCAATATTTTATCTCTCTCACACACACACACACATGCTCATGCGCGCACACACGCACACACTCTCTCTTCTCTCTCTCTCATTCTATATAAATGAAGATAAAAAGCTTAACTTTCAATACACCCATTGCTCAGTTAAGAGACTTGGGGATATACAAATTTTTAACAAAAGATCAACTTGAGGAAAAAAAAATAAAAAATTAAAAGAAGGCAAAGGCTTCTTACTAACCTTGTCATTGCCAATACTCAAAAAAAATATTATAAGAAAAATCTGTAAGTGGTTTACATCATGGAGGAATAATTCCCTTCATAGTTGCTGCTTTAACTGGCCTTGGTGCTTTAGCAGGAGTAGCTACGCTACTTCAATTTATAATTCTGTTGAACAAACTAGGAAAATAAAAAAGAATTACAAAAACAAAAAAGACATAATTTAGCATTGGAAAACACGGCTGGAAAAGGATTAGTTGCAAAAAGAGGACGACCCAAAAAAATTTGAATATATACCCACTATCTAATATTGATATTGAAAAATATGTAAAAATATTAAATATAAAAAATTTCAGAAATGTTTATATGATTGACGAACTACCAAAAACTATGCTCAAAAATGAGTGTGCTGTGGTTAATTTAGACATTTCAACAAATCCTGGCACTCATTGGGTGACAATCATACATTAGTTTTTTGATATGTCTAAGATTGACATACCCACATAAATTGGTTTATTAAATTTTACATTTGTTTCATTCATATTTATGGCTGCAAGATACTCATCAAATATAGTACTACTTTTGAAATTTGGATTTGCTATTAATTTTTCACATTTTCAGCATCTGATACTAGTTTATATATTAACTCTGTTTCTAATATTTTCCATAGTTTTACCAAACACTCAATTATTCATGAGCTTATAAAAATTTTTTTCAAAATCATTTTTAGCATTAGTTCTCATTGTTGTGTTTAAATCTATATACTTTCTTTAATCAATTGGATCGAAAACGTTGAAAATTTGAGCCACGTTTAAAAATAGATACAGTAATCCCTCGCCAACCGCGGTATCCTAACCGCAGTTTCAGTTATGCGTGAATTTGTTTTGTAGACGTTTTCTCCTACGGCAGTACTAGTTTCTATTCATGGTTTTCAGTCTATGGAAAACTAGTCCTTACTGATGTTAGTGGTCGCGCAAGCTATACGCTGTTCACGATAAAGTGAGCACTTTTGACGGCCTGATTACTTTTTCCTTTCTGCCATGTTTTATCCTTTAAACATCTTTTTAAATAAATATTGCCATGTAAGTAATAAACAGAGTGTGTATATTCCACCGCACTCGGAAGTTAATGTCTAAGGCTACAGTAAAGCACACTTACTAACTATTATTTCAAATGAGAGGGGGTTTAAAAAGTGCTCACTTTACCGTGAATGGTCTTTACTATCATAGACTTTGACATTGGTTATCCCAAGCAGCCTGAAGCAATAAATTACTTAATGTCAGAAGGGGACACTGTTACATTGTCCGTGGGAGCGCAGGGGGAGTTGCAGGCCGCGTCAATAAGGATTTCTTGTCCTAGTCACATGCCGCAGCCTCTGCCTTACCCTTCCTGTTTTTTTCACTTCCATTATCCCTCCTCTTTTTCTGTAAAAACCGTGGCACATTACAGAGACTAGTTTCTTAATCAGTGTATATATGATAACATTAAATTTAATTCAATGCCCTGTTATTAATTATTGTTTTTAAATTTATGTGCACACACGCCTACATAATATGCTAATTTTTTATGGTGGGCAAATGTTTCTTTTTTCTTGTGAAGTCAATTTTATGTGTAAAGTGAATAAAGATGATTGTGTACAAATAAAATGTGTTCTTGTTACCGGTACCATATTATGGCGAGTGAGACCATGTGCATGCATAGGCAAGTCAAAATTTTGATGAAAAATTCAGGATAATTAATAATTCAAGTAGACCCCACTAAATATTTATATTCCCATAAACATTGCAGCACCTCATCGTGCCAGTGCAGAGGCCAACACGCCACCTACATTTCATACAAATTCAACAAATTGACATGAATCGCGTCAGCATGTTTTCCCAATGCTGGGCAGCTGTTAGATAGTGAACCAGCCCTGTAACGACGGCAGAGGCGGCGAGCAGGCGGCTGCTGCCAGCCACCCGCCATCTTGTAATGAGCGACCGACAGCAGCCCAGCCTGATGATCTAGGGCCAAGCTTCAGCAGCAAACCCCCACTACCACACCCGGCAGAGAATCTAGGTGCTCGCCCAGCTACGTACACTGCCAGACCAAAGCGAGAGCATGGCAGGCACACACGTATTGCGCAATGCCACCTAAACGTTTTGATCGCTACACGCCTCATAGCAATGTATGACCCACAAGACTTGCATAACAGATCTTTAATAATAAATTTTGAAGATGGCTAACAGCCAGCGGCGCAAGAGCCCGTGACGGCGCTCACGTGTCACGTGTTCCGCACGTGCACAAAGAGGCCATAATTTGAACTTTCCTATAAATGTTCATTTCCGGGTAAAATGTGTTATGTTGTGTTCACAGTGTTCAATACATCCTAAAATGTACTGATTTTAATTGTTTGGTTATGAATATTCAAAGTGCCTGCGGCGCCGAGATTAAGAACACTTAATATTCTGGAATGAACGCCATCACAAAGAGATATTAAAATAATTTTGAAATTCATAAAATTATAGAAATGTAAAACAATATCTAATTTAATTTGTGCCATTTTATTTTCAATATAAAATATTTCACTCGGCATGCATAGCACTTCCGCTTATGTGAACCCGTAGGCGGCCATGTTAGGTCCGTGTGACGCTTGTATCTGGACAATCTGTCGAGGAGAGCTGGCGAAGTAAAACACTGTCTGGTACGCACTACAACTTTTGTTCACTGATGTAGATTTTCATAGTCAATGTAGTTTACCGGTTAATATTTGCTTGCATATGTTTTGCCAGACAATTTCCCCAGCATTATGCCTCCGCTTTACTAATTTTTACAACCCTTGCAGCATTTTTAACTTAATCGAGAAGGAGGAGAAAGATGCCTGAGAGGTCACGCGACCCACGCATTTTGAATCAGACGCCATCTGCCTATCTTTATGGCAATTCAGTGTAACTTCTGCATAATTGCTACACGCAATTTTAAGAGCTTTATTTTTATGTATGTATTTAAGGGTAATTTTCGTGTTTGTGTATTTCACGGCAACATCACGTATAACCACGTGGCCTACTGAAGCCAAGTAGTCGTATACACCATCATTGCGTTTTAAGAGCTTATTTAAATAACATTGTATGTGTAATCATTTATTTCAGGGTTCTATGTATTTTTCATTCAGGGTTTAATGTATTTTTCACATAAATTGATGCTTTTGTACTTGACCACGCGGTCACAGTAATGTTTGATGTCACCGCCATCTGGCATGTTACAAGCCTGTAACAACATTAATCGTAACGAGAACCACTTGCTCAACACGAATAGTATTTTATCTAAATTTAGTTTACCATTTCCACGCAGAAATATTGCAATTTCTCCTGCACCACGTGGTCCGCTACGAACTTTATCCAGCGACGTCCGCACCACCTGAGCTTGTTTTCACACGTGTGTGTTTATTGTGAATATACATCTCGTATCCCATTGTATTTCATGTATCATTCAAGTGTCTATGTAACTGTGTAATTAGTGTACAGTGCAATTATTACCATCCTAGCCGACTCTGTGTATAGGCCATCACCACACTACCCATGCGCTGGAGGGCGAGCCCCGACGAGTTTGCGTTAGTGATGCCGAGTAATCTTTAGTGTTAATGTGTATTAAGGGTATTCATTTGTAATTCACCGTGTCCTGTCTTCAGGGAAAAACAATCAGTCCACCCTAGCAGCTGTCGGTCCTCTTCCCTTGTGATGGCTGTGCTATCACGCACCTTGGTGAGACCATCCATTTAGGCGTGTGTTAGATTAATTATGGGCTGGGGAACACCCAAGCAGAATTGGCGAGTCATGACCGAGATAACCACTTCATTGGCACGTTGATGTGTATAGACAATATCAATAAAACAAGTCTATAGTGAACTCAATTATTTATTCAGTAGTGACAGTATCCTAGCCACATGTTTTATAAATTGTTTAGTTCAGTTATTTTATTGAAAGTTTAGTATTGCCAACATGTTTGTAAGTACGCACGGATGAGACGGACACACAGAACCCACAACATCCTTGAGAACCCCGAGTATCAATAGTGCGGTGATTGGGAAGCACCGCCGGTGCCCAAATTACCAGTAAGTATTTGTGTCTATGTTCGTCTCATATCTCACCTGATGGCGTCACTTTATATATTTTAATAATACATTGTCTAATCTTTTCACACACTTTAAATGGTCTTTTTTACGACAAGGGCTGGTCCAATATGCCTTTCTTGGGGGTATGAAATTAATCAGGAGACGTCCAGCTATTAAAATATACATATTAATATTTAATTTAATTTAAAAAGTAGTTTTTTTATGCGTTAGAAACAGTTGAACATACTTCATGCCAAAAGTGGCAAGTTTGGGGGCATAAGGGTTAGGGGTGAGTCAAAATCGGCCCAAAATTTTCCAAATATTCATTAAACACCCCCCCCCCCCCCCCCCATTTTGACCCTATTCTCGGGAACCATGAGGGGTCGTAATACAGAGGTTCTACTGTATTTGCATAGAGATATATAAAATAATTTGATTCCTTGATATGAGTTAAAATAATTTAAATATTTATAATTTGCTTTAACATATTGTTTACAACATTGTGATATTCCACCTCTAATTTCTTTTCCGATCATTAAAATTATATCACAATTGTGTAATAAATCTAATGATTGTTTAGTCATTTTTAACATTGCATCCCATAATAAACCTAGTGCTGTAAAATACCACAATGGATCGAAATTGTATGGATTTATACATGTATATCTAAAATTTTCAACATCTGCTATCAAAAACACATCACTTTTAAATATAAATTGTGATATTCACCAAGATTATAAATATTAAACTGGTTCCATACAGGTTTTGCGTGCTCAAAAACAGCGTCAGTTATATCAGATTCATTAAAGTTATTGTAAAATTCACTCTATGGTGGAAGTTCAGTTTCTTCAAATTTCTTCCAACTATCCATATAATCATATGAATAACACCCTTTTAAATAACTAAATCTACATGTTCTTTTGGAAAATGTTTTTGTGTGTGTTTCATTTGATCTTTACTTAAATTAGATGATAATTTATCTAAACTACTGGCCATAAATTTTAATGTCTCTATAAAACTCATTTTTAAATTTTCCATTTCTTTCCCAAAGTGATAAATTTTTCTTCATTATATGCTATTAAATTTAAATTTTTATTAACATATCCTGGCTCTTTAATAAATAAATGTGCATCATATCCAGCTAAATTATGAAAATAAGTTGGAACAAAATTTGGTAATTTTAATTCTAGATTACAATTATTACATACTGTATTAATGAATTTACCGCTTATGTGATCATGATGTACTTTTTTTATTGTCGTCCATATATTCACTCTCACATACAGCACATTTTTTTGATTTACTAAATAATATTTTTTCTTCTTTTGTTAATGGATGCATTGGTTCAATTTGTGAATATATTTCACCAATTTCTCCTACTTCTCTTTTTATTGATTGTACAAATATTTTGTGAGCATTTTAACCTCGATATACCACTGGAGGCTTATAATTACCATAATTAGATACAATATAATAACAAAAACCAGATGCTTCGTGTAATTTATATTTCATTGTATATAATTCATTTAACTTTAAATCAATATTATTTATTTGTTCTTTAGTAAGATTATATAGTTCTTTAAGTATTTCTTTATAAAAGCCATTATCAATATCATCTTCAGTTAAAATAGGATATTTTTTTAATTAATTAGAATTTTTTAATTGCTCTTGGATTTGGTTTATTTGATATTTTCTTTAGAATTGATTCAAAATCGGCATATATTGTGAAAGGAACCTTCATTGTATGTTTAATATTTTTGAAAGAATATTTTCTCTCCTTTTGAGGGTAAAGTGATTTCTACAGCTTAATTTTTAGAGCAATATTCAGTATGTTTATTTCATTTATCTTGAAAATAAAATAATTGAAGAAACATATCACATATATAAGTTTCATCATTATCTTTCGTTTTTTGTGCAGAAAGCAGCTTCGATAAATCTTTTATCCAACAATAATGTGAATTTGTATCGTTTTTGAAATAAAGTAAATTTATTTGTTTTTACTTTTTATTCTTTGTGAGTTTTAGTTGATATACTGTGAATTTATCATTAATTGAGTATACATTTATAGATGTATCAATTTTATTTTATAATTTTGGTACATCAACAACTTTATATGAATATTCAAATTTATCTATTACTTTATCAATGTTAAGCCCAAAATTTTTATACTTAGTAAGTCTTTGCAGATCTTTTTCTACTGGAAACAACGCAGATTTTACTGCCCCAAAGAAAGCATTTTTGATCATCATTTTTAACATTTATGCATGCTTTCTTATTCTTAATAACTTCTGGTAGTTCAATATATGATGCAGCATTTAATGGATTATACTTATTTATTGCTAATTGTAATCCAATTATTCTATCTAAAGGGCACCCGGAACCTCCTCTTTGAAATACAGTTTACTGTGGAAGCATTTCTTATATTACGAATTTATAAATTTTTTAAATATCTCCAGAATTCAATAGTGTATAATTCAGTGATTGAAATGTTAACAATTGTACTTTATTTTCTTGCTTATGAAAATTAGCATATAATTTAATACTGGTTTTCACACCTCAAAATATTTTTATATTATTGTGTATTATCTCAAATATCTTATTTCTTTACTGAAGTCAAAAAATGAATAAGCTGTACTAAATTAAAAGTATTTTCAATTTTATATGTTGATATCCTACTTTTAAAAGCTTTATTAACTAAGTGATTTTTGTTGCTTCATTGCCTATTTTTGTTTGTTAGCAAAATAATTATTATAGAATGGAAACATTTCTTTAATTCTTTTGTATCTTCGGAATATACTTCATTGATATCAACGTCAGCTAAAGGCAAATTTGTAAAATTATTCTATGTTCTTTTTATCTGCTTTCTTTTTCTCCGCTCATCTATAACCCATTGCATAAAAAATGGTATGAGTTCTAATTAGATTGTTTTTCCTTAGTTTAGTTATATATGGTATTTTTAAATATCTAGCAGTATGTCTCAACTTCCTCACTCCCACATTGTTCAACTTAGCTGTTATATAAGCCTACATTTTTATAGTTGTATTTATAAGATAAAAAAATTTATAAATAAAATGTAAAAGCAGATATACTGAACAAATAAAAAAATGTTCTGTTCTCGTCTTGTTAACATAATACCGCGCCTAGACCATTTTGACACATGTCTGTTTGCAGGATTAACGGTTGATCTCCTTGTAGAAAGTGGAGTTGCCTGATGTTTGCAAACAAGTGTCCTTCTCGAGGAGCAGGTGAAGTGGTGTCATGTGTTGCGCAATGTTTAGTACAAAATCATGTTGCCGGTTCCACATACCCAGGTACCGTCGTAGTTGTAGTTTGTTGGTTGGTTCATTGGCCTCTTCGATGGCACAAATTGAATTCTGTTGTGGGAAGTTCCCTTCTGGTGAAACAACATGTCCCAAGTAGTCTTTGGATGACCTGCCGAAATAGCTCTTCGACAGCTTGCAAGTCATTCCATGGAGTTCTAGACGTTCAAGAACTCACTGTAGGTGTTCAAGACGCTCCTCCCAGCTATTTGAATAGATGATTACATCATAGAGGTATGCGAAACAGAACTCTCCGATGTAACCGATCAATACCTCAGCAAACATTAGGTGTTGGAATGTGGCAGGTGTGTTCTTCAACCCGAATGGCATTACTCAGAATGAAGAGTTTCACCCTCGAGTGTAGTGAATGCCATGTACTACTTATTACTTACGGCTCTGGGTGCACAGGAACCTGCCAATAAGCGGACTCCATGTACAGGGTACTAAAGATTTTCGCTTTGCCAATGTCGTGCAGGGTATGAGTTAGATCGGTAACTGGTTAAAGGGGGGGGGGGGGGCATTAAGGTGTGTTACTTCGTTTAGACCCTTATAATTAACACACAATCTAAGTTTTCCATCTTTCTTAGGGATGAGGACTAGGTGGAAATTATATGGTGAGTTTGAGGGTTCCACTATCCCCTGCCCCTTCATGTCATTTATTTGTTCCATAATTAAGTCGCTGCAGTGTGCGGACAACCTGTAGTGTCAGTTGTACACGGGGACATCGGTTGTCGTCCAGATCTCATGTTGGATCAACCTAGTCTGGCGCAACAGCCCTCCTTGTCCAAATGCACAAGCAAGTTCATTTAATACTTGGTGTAACTGGTTGAATTCCGTCTCACCAAGCTCGTGATTGATTTGGTCAGGTTAGATAGGCATAGGTACAATGTTGTCTGGACTGTAATCCCAGTTTACGGTAATCCTATCCTCGCCCATGTGCACACAGCGTTGCCAATGGTCGATGATGCACTGATGTTGCCGTAATCATGGGCAACATAGTATCACTACTTCAGAAATTGTAGGAGATACAATACATTGGGTTGGTGCCGAGACGCGGTGTAGATTTACCGTCAGCATAATTTGGCCATCAGTCTGTAGAGTCGTATCGTGCTGGGCCATGCGCACTATTTTCTTCTGGGGGTGCATATTCGCTAGTTGTTCGGCAGTCAGGAGGTTTCTTAGCATAAAGTTCCCTGTGGCTGCCGAGTCCAATATAGCCAGTACTCTGCCCTCATTTATTTCAACATCTATGTGAGGGGCTATGAGAAAGGATGGTACCTCATTTAAATCCTGGATGATGATGGGGCCTTGTGGTCCGGTGGTGGTGGCCCGCTTTGCACCCCGGCAATGGCGTTTCCCACCCTGTTATCGGGAGTCGGTTTTTCAGTTGGTCTTGATGGTACAGTTGCTGGCGTTTGATTAATATAGTTCGGTGGAATGGCAGACTCCCCTGGCTTCCCGGGGCAGTCATTCCAGTGGTTCTTTGGGCACAACCAGCACTTTGATACGAATGCCATGCGGGTAAGTGGAACTGGTGCACTCTTGAGCGATGCGACTGGTGGAGCTCGTATTACCAGGACTTTGGTCTATATGGGTTTTTCGAGACTTGCTTGAGCAACAAAGTTTTGTTCTGCTTCTTGGGCTCGATCGACCAGCTTGTCCAGGATTGTGGGTTTAGCCGTAAGGAGGGCGTTCCGTAGGCTAGGTAGTAACATCCGACTAATGGAACAAATGGTGGTAACTTCGTAGACTACAGGAAACACGCATCTAAACCTCTGTTCCTTCTGGCATATGAAGATTTCAGTTTTGTCGTTGGGTACCTGAGTCTGGCTATAGAACTGAGTCATCAGTCAGGCTAACAGCTCCTCGCCAGTGAATTCAGCAGCGAGCTTGTTGCCAGTCGGTCAGGAATTCGCCGTACCGTTCCCACCATGTTAAGGCTAGGCCTTTCAAATGTAACTGGGCCCTGTAGACTCATTGTTTTGCTGGTAGGTCAGTTCCCCTTAAATCCTTTTCACATACTTTTGTGAATGCTACCGGATCTTCATGGGGTCAGGCGGCGAAATCGGTAATGTGAATGTCGTCATTTCTACCGGTTGCTGGATGGCCAGGTGCTGTCCCCAGTTGTATATAAATACGGGACAGCTTGGATCCGCGGGAGTGAGAGGCATGCTTTTGTCGGCACCTCTCACACTGATAGGCCATCCCGGGCATAGAGAAGCGTTTGTCAGGCCACCCTATACATAAGTGATGGTAGGGTACGCTGCAAGACGTGCACTTGATACAATTAATACCTTAGCCGGGACATGTAATTTCATTGCAGAAGCTCATGGGTTGTTGACGGCAAGCAGCACATTGGTATTCTAATCCTTCTGTATCACTGACCTCTCCTGGCCAGCCTAGGCCTGCGTAATGGAATATCTTGGCACAGTAAGTGCATTCTATTTGCAGTGAGCCACTGCCTGGACAGTTGGCATAAATACACTGAGTCGGGTATGTCATGCTCATTTTCACGGTTTTCGCCTGTGGCGGCATTGATTTCCGAGACCAACATCCCCGAAATCCGTTCTGCTTTTCCGGCTTGACCCTTAGTTCTCCGAGCCCTGGTTGGCCTAGTTCCACCGTTCGCTGTGTACAGTTAATTGTCTGACGCCCCACGTTGGGCACCAAAAACACTTGATGCATGCCTGGCTATTGACTGTGTGGCACGGTCGTTGAGATTTGATGTGCTAGACTAAGTGCGTGGTTATAAACAGGTTTACTGTTGGCTGCTGAGAGATGTTAGCTACTAACTTACTCAAATCACCTCCGTGATACAAATGAAGCTGAGGTTTCGCTCTTTGGTCTCAACTCAACGGATGCTGGGTTGCCTCACGCCATACTGACTATTCCAGAAAGCAGATTCCCAGCTCCAGAACCTGGGATTAGCAAGACCGTACCTAGCCTCGGTCCTGTAAACCAGTCCTCTCAGAACCAAGCGGTACTCTTGGCTGGTGCGAATATGCGGTGGAAAAAATACAAATACCACAGTGGTGCGAATATGCGGTGGAAAAAATACAAATACAAATACCTGCTTGGCGCCTTAGTGCGGCGGCGCAGTCCTATTCTGCCTGCCTTTCCTACTTAGGAGGGGTGAGTACAGACCACTGTCTGGCAGCAAGAGAAACTAGGATTTGCTCCCTATGCCTTTGGGCATGCCTTACTTTGTAAGGCATAGAGTGTCACTGCTTAAAAAACACACGTAGTGCACCTTGACCAGAAACAATTTAACAGTGTCAGTCCAGTAGCTGCTTGCTGGTATGAGCTTGGTAAAAGTCTCCACTGATCCCCCACGCTTGGCAGGCTGATCAGAGACGTTGAGCCATTTGGACCACCAATGCCTCTACTGGATGTGAATTCAGGCAAGGCAGCACTATCAGTTCTTGAAGCAAGGGAATAACCCGGGCTTGCTGCCCCTCCTTGGATGAAGGTATTCCTAGTGGTTGTGGCTCCTCTGTTCATCCTCTCCAGCACTACCAGTGCTCAGGTGGTTGGGAATAAACAGGCGGCCGTCTAATGGGTGAGTTTGCAGACTGACGGGCTCCTGAAGGAGGGCCGTAGTCAAAGCTAATTCGGTTTTAGAAAAATACTCTGTTCTTTTCGGCAGTGCACAGCATGAATTGTTCCTAGCAGGCAAAATAGAAAGATATTCTGTAAATGAAAAAGCTTAAGAAGAGAGAACAAAATTATATTAATTGAAAAATCAATAAGCACATGACTCGTGCTACCTCCTACCGAACAGTGGGATGCAGAAGGTTACTTACGTTAGCCAGGTGTAGGCGACCTAGTCCTAGGTTTAATACGGGAAAGATTGTTCTAGACGTGAAATATACTTTACTACGAAACTGTACTAAAGAAAGCGGGTGTCTAGAAAAGTGAAGTTAACGAGTTTTACCATGTTCGCTGTTTGTTGAATGACTGGTCATCATTGTTGGAAGTAGGCGCTGGGGCGTACTTAAGACTTGGTGGATCTCTGAAGGTCCCAGCACTGAGAAGTGCTTGGGATGTCGCGAGAGAAGATGCAAAAATGACTCTCGAGCCCCGCAGTGCACGGACTTATATAGTGCGAAGTCTAAGCTGCCACAACAGGGTGTGTGGAAGGCGCATGACGTCCTCTTGCCATGGAGGCTGGCGTGGGAGATAGGAACCCTCTTGTCAGCGTTCCTCGGTTCGAGTATCTTCGGCGGTGCTTGGCTGCGCCCGTAACTTGTAGGTACTGAGCACAAAAAAAAAGGGGGGGGGGGGAGTCGGAATGCTCGGTGATTGTGTAACCTTGCAGCCACATGCTCGGCCGCCCGGGAGATTTAAGCAGCCGAATATTTATGTGCAAAGTGGTGCGTGCACAACTCTCACGTGGGTGGTTGAAGTAGACAACTCTTACGTAAGTTGAAATAAGGGTATACGTCACATAAAAAGCGATGAGTTGTAATCGTAGTTGATTAGTAGTATGAGCTGCACGTGTAAACGCGTTAATTATTTCCGTGTCCGAAGTCGTCCAATGCGTGGAGTTGATTCAGTAGGCACATGAAGAGTAGTCTGCCACTGTTTGTGATTGCCCCAAACTCTTGCTAGTTCATTTCTAGGGCAAAGTCACCCGTAGATTGCACAGGCTTGCTGTGCAGCAGTGTGGCATGTGTAAACATGTTACTAGCGTACTGAGAATAGCTATGTCACTGCTCATTCTAGTTTCAAGTCTGTCTATACTACGCTTATTTCTCACACATTGAAGTCATCTGACAACTTATTGGCTGTTGCCTATTAATTGTCTGTCTGTCTGAGGGCTAATCTACAGGCTCCTGCATCATGTGTTGCAGGTTACTAGTTGAGAGCTTAGTTATGGCTACGCGTTACATGTCTATCTTCACTGGTTACACTCTTTATTACCTAATAATTAATAGCGCTAATATGAGTGTCTGGAAACGGTAATGCCTGGCATTACACTCACTGTCTATTAACTGGTAGCTATCCCTAGGTAATGGCTTTCTTATTTTTAGGGCTATAACGAGTCCTAAAAGTCAGTGTGGTGCTGGGGCATTGTTTTCAGCTGCAACTATTGGGTAGGACAGATCATGTACCAAGGACAATGAGGTAGCGCAAGGGAGTGGCAAGGTAGAGCCCTCGACCTCGACTGCTCGGGTTCCTATCCGGAACGTAGGTAGTTTCTGGACTTGGAAGATCTCTGTGTCCGGTGTCCATTCTACTTACATTTATTATATAGGGACACCCAATTTTCACAAAAATAATCCCTGTCAAGTTGTATTTAAAAACACTTCAACATGATACACTTTCCTAATTGGATGCTACGCGTTCTAGGTGCTGAATCGGTGGGCAGAGAGCTGGTCCTCCATTTAACCTCGGCTGCTCTCGTGTCCTCGGCTTGTTCAGAAGGCGGGTGTAGTACAATGGCATCGCTGCTGGTTACCATTCCTATCATCTTGGTAGTCTCCAAATTGCGAACTTCAAAGGCTCGCAGACTAAAAATGAAATCTTGGAACCCGGACTTTTCTGCATATCTTGACACTAAAGGCACTTGTGACCTACATGTGTTATGTTTTATTAACTTACTCTGTTTAGTTTTCATTTAATAGCTTCTGAACATGCTACTTTTGAGCACCCCTGTGAGTATTCCCGATGCAACCGTGTTGCACGTGTGCGGTTCTTCTGAAGAGCGCGACCTGTTATCCTCCCGTATGGGGCGTGAGTCACAGTTACTTTCTTGACCAGAGGTTGGCAATAATGATTTGAAGCTAACTTCACTTCAGTAACATTTCGCCGCATCTAATTTTACCTCAAGAAATTTTTTTTGTGCGGTTCACTATAAAGAACTTCACCATAACAAGCTAACCATATTTTTGGTCCCTTGAGGTTTATTATTGTGCAGTTCTACTGTACCTCTAAAAAACTTACTCTCTGAATAGGTTAAAATGGTATTTACTATAAATAATAATTACTGATAACTTGTACCTACTACTAAGCAGAGTGTGTACGAAAGTAAGCTGCGCATAACAGGTGGAGATGACCTGCTCCTAGACAACTTAAGTATAGAATGATGTCGACGGCTATGAAATATACTCTAACGCAGTTACTCTAACCTGGGTGTGTCTAGAAGACATAACAGGGCAGCTACCAGAAGGACAGCGGGTGTAGTTGCCACTGATGCTTGCCGCTTATACCAATTAACTAAAAACGATTACGATTCATATCACTGCAACCCTACTGTACTACTTCTACACACATCAGATTCAAACCCCATGCCATTTCGTACACAGAAGTAATGGTCTGCCACGATCCTGGAAGGCGGCCGGACACATGGATACGAGGGGTTACTAAAGACAGTGGCACATCACCCCCCGTCCCCATCGCTGAGAGCCTACAAGCCATAAGCCGCCTCGGGTCATGCACGAGCACAACCGAGGATACGCGAAGGCAGAGAGATGACCAGAGAGTGCTCCCCCCACTCTGGCCTCGCACATGAGGGAAGTCACACGCACTCCTCGCAGCCGCCACGACATGCGCTGCCAGCTATATAAGGCAGTGCGCTGGAGTCTAGACTACTACGAAGACCTTAGACAGCCCTTCCAGAGGCTGTCGCCAACGACCTAACAGTCTTCAGCAGCCACCAGAGGCTGCCACCATTGACATCGCCATAAGAACTCTGCAGCCCTGCTACCGGGCGCTCCAGCAACGCCAATAGCACTTAACTTCCCCACTCTGCTTAGGACCCGGTCACCTATACATGGCTACCGTAGGATTACTTCCAACTGCCGGTCTGCCTGGCAGGAGAGCACATGTCACCATGTTTGATAAGTTTTGAATAAACACGGCTTTGTTTCTAGTACCCTCGAGTCTCATTCATAGAGTAATCTGTCACCAATTACTGGGAGAACATCGAACTGAGTAATCCCGAATGGAAACAGGAAATTATTCTTATTCCAAAGTTAGCTACAACTACAGACTCCCCCTCAGGTGGCTCCAAGTTGAAAACACACCCATTAGACGGCCAGCTATTTTATTCCTACCAAGTATAAAGGTACTGGAGGAATATAATAGACAAGCCACGACCACTAGCAACACTTCTCAATTAGGGAGAGACTGTGCATCTGAATTTTATACCTACCGGAGCACCTGGGTGATGGTACGGGTATTTACTTAGGTGCTACATCCTGGCCTTGGTTGGGATCGCACACCCAGTGATAGTCTTGGCAACCCACACGGATCCAACGCTTCTGATCAGCTCGCAACAGTGGGGGATCTTCTGAAGCACCGCAGCTAGCGCTGGCAAGACTGTTGCCAGGCAACATTAATTTAGGGCTATCCACATCCTGGTGCTCCTTTCGAATTACACTCACTCTATGCCATTTAAGGTGAGGCACAGCGCCAGGAGAGAGCAGCAAAGAGTTGTGCGCTTTGCTGCCAGACAACTGGCTGGTATAACCCCACTTACAGCTAGCCGACGAGCCAAACGACATTGTGCCACCTTACTTCGGTCACTGGCACTACCTACACCTGCCATTAACCCAGCTACTTTCCCGTCAGCACCGCTACGCATACACCTGACCTGCCATCCAACGGTAAGAGAGTTACTGAATAAGACCGAGAACCAGCTAGGCATCTCCAATAGTAACTTCTGGAGCAGGGCATCGAGGACTGGAAGGGCGAGTTCTGTGTTGTGTCACATCGTGCCCCAGCTACTACCAACCCGAAGACAAGCGACGTAATAAGCTGTATGCCGCTAACCCTCGCCAGCAAACCGACAAAGCACCTACCGCTAGCACCTCCCGCCTGTCGTCGACTACGACTAGCTGCGAAACAAGTCGCAAGCCAGACCAATCTAAGGGACTATTAAAACATAAAGTCGAGAACATTGCACCAACCCGTAAGGCCACGTGCCCAACCGCTATATCCAGCCGTTAAGCAAGCATATACCAACCCGCACGCACAACAGACCAAAGTGCAACCAAAGCCACACCACCGTGATCCAGCCTTAGCTAATCGGCCATGTGTCACCACTTACCAGGAGGATCAACAGCGGAAGTGTGGAGTGAAGTAGAGCAGGCTTCTGGAAGCTGGTGGTGGTTGAAGCCTCTGTAGCTTGTGGTAGAAGTGGTAGAAGCCTCTGGAGCTTGTGGTCATTGGTGGCGGCAGTCGCTCGTGGTCGCTGGACGCTCTTGGAGAGGACCGTGAGGGCCTAGAGTCAGTAGAGAGCCCCAGCACAGAAGTATTGAGACGAGCTACTGCAGAATACAACTGGCATCTTCAGCTGCGCACTGCCTTATATTGTGCGTTCGGCCGGCCCATACCTGGGCCGGAGTGGGAAGTGTGATATCGTGCTGTGATGTCTGCCTGGAGCGAGCAGGGTGGGAGAATCTACCCTCTGCGTTCAGCTATATGACCTCGGGTGCTCTGCCATCTTCGGAAGGCTTGGCATAACCCTGTCTAGAATACGCATTGACGTGTCCTGCGACCACTTGGAACAATGCTTGTTTCGCATGCTAGGATCACCCGCTAGGATTGAAGCGATCCTGTGTGCACTTATAAATAACGTGCAGGGTTTGGCCTTTCCTCCAGATACATACAAACTACGTGAGTAGTGAGAGGAAGTTGGGTCTGGTACATCAGGAAATACCACATGTCTGTAACTGTCCCTGCACGGGAACTATCCTGTAGCCATCTACGGTTGTGGTTCCTGGTAGATGTAACATGTTAGGATGAGTCATAGTTGTGTTTAATATAACTCATATAAGTGGCATGCGTGAAACTCTTTATAAGTGGCTTGATTACGCATATCCGGCCCGGAGGACCAAAAAATGTTTCCACACAATATATTTTGCAACACATTGCAGCTGCATGACATCCAGCAACACGGAGTAGCTGTAACAAACTGTTTTCCTACATAGACAGCACCACAAGTCAAGATGGCAGCCGGCCATGGGACTCTACAGTTGACGCTAAATTTGAATTTAAGTACATACACTGAACGACACAAACCAAAACAAACGTAAAAAGACATAATATATTAAATAATATGCAACTGTATGACAAATGTTACACTACTGATAGTTACAGTTGAAGTTAAAGGTGACTAAATTAAAAATTACATTATTAAAAAAAAAAGGAATTTCTAATATATTATTTGGTTTGTAGGTCAATGTGGTGAGTATGGTGCACTGCATGTAGCCCACGGGCCGCTAGTTGAATAGCTCTATTGTAGACTATGGCTTTAATTATTACCTTGAAGGTCATGTGAAGCAGAATATTGTCCTTCCCCTCCTTCTCCTTAAGCAAGGCAAGGTCATTGTGCAGGGGAGAGTCCGGGTCGACACTCATCAGACGTATGTTCCACTCATACAAACTGTCATTGATAAGGTCGATACTGTACATGCCTGCATAAAAGAACAGTTCACATCACTACAAGTAACAGAATACTATAAAGCTGGGATGTAAGACCTACTGTAGTTCTTGTAGGAGCTAACAGAAGGAATAAACATGATCTCATGGAGATTAAATACACCTTTCCACAATAGGCTCACCCAAATTCCATGTCACACACACCCTCGAACAGGTAAAAACACACTTAAAATTAATGGGGTGGACCATGTCGTACACACCCTTGACTACTTACTGTTCTTGCTTGGTTAAATGTAAAATTGAGCGGTGTACTGTCCGATACGCACGAACACCCTCACACGTTGATTTTGAGGTTTAAAAACTTCCAATGTAACTTGAAACACTAATAAAACTAACCTGTAAGGTTCTCGCCAGCTCCACGTCACTGTACAAATATTTGGAAACCTCCAAGGTACCGGGCAAATAAACTGTTAATATCTGTGTTTATTTTCACGTGCAGCAGCCACTAGACCTGGCAGAGAAGTGTACATCGGACTGATGTTTCAGTGATTCGTCACCAGAGCACAGCACAGTCACCAGCAAGCTTGGTGATCAGCGTGTGATGGTGTGCGCGCCACCCAAAAACATGACATTTCGATACGTTGTTCCCGGCAACTTGGTCAAGAGGATGGAAGTGGAAGGCATACTGCTATATTATAGGGTGTTCAAATTTCTACTTTGTTAGACCCCGTCCGCTGCATCGGTCACCATATTTGGTAATGTCTAACGGTATTGGTTGTAATTAGCTTGATCCCTCCCAGGAGTAATTGAACACCCCTACGATTTCTGGGAAATTCTGGTTTTGAGGAGAAAATTAATTTCATTGGTAGCACAGGAGGGCAGACCTGTGTATTTAATGCTGATAAACGCTGCCATCTGGGTCAGTCAGCGACCTCGAGGGGAAAAGCTTCTACCAGAGATAATTAGCACTCTTATTGATTTACAAATGTAGGCTTATAAAGCAAATAGGTTACTTACGTTACTTTGACGTTAGGCGAGGGCCATGTTGGCCGACATTTGTAAAAGTTTTGCAAAATGTTGGCCTTTTAGCCAAAATCCGGTAATGTTACCTTCTGTAACCAGTGATCATGTGGTCACGAGAAATAAAGGCACTTGCAAACAACGGTAAAGGCTGTTCACAATGAAGGGAGCAATTTAGGAAAGAACCTTAGAAAAAAAACACTGCCACAGCATGCATATATTCTGATGGGCGCACTGAATGACATTCACCCAGTAAAGCTGGTAACGATAGATTAAAAGTAGTTTCATATCTTAACATTGGATAAAAAAGTCACTGCCACAGCATGCATATATTTTGATGGGCGCACTGAATGACATTCACCCAGTAAAGTTGGTAATGATAGATTAAAAGTAGTTTCATATCTTAACATTGGATAAAAAAAGTCACTGCCACAGCATGCATATATTCTGATGGGCGCACTGAATGACATTCGCCCAGTAAAGTTGGTAGATTAAAAGTAGTTTCATATCTTAACATTGGATAAAAAGTGTTGTGTAACCATTTATGATAGCTTAAAATTATTTCTTTCGCTTTCTGTCTTTTTATGCACTTTCTGTTCTTTTATGTGTCAAAGTGTAAAAATTAGTAGATTTATAAAGTATTTCCTGTCTTAATAATTTCAACGTTTCATTTGACAGACACATGAATAAAGTGATGAGGCCCATGACGTTAATTTTATACAAGGCGGAGGAATACACAATGTGTATAGAAGTAGATCTGAAGCAGAGCTTTCAAAAGTACTCAGTATACCGTGAACAGCCTATAGACACTTGTAATCACTTGCAAATGTTTGTAATCACTTGTAAACATTTGTAACCACCTACAGACATTTGTTACCACTTGCAAACAATTGTAACCCAGGCATTAATTATGGTCTTAGCCTTTTGTATCATGTAGGAGATATGCTTAACTCCTTGTTTTTATGACATTTTTATGAGAAAACTTTACTAAGTTTAGGCTTTTGCAAAAATCACATTTACTCGTGGGAGTTAAGGCTGGCATTGCTTAGCATTTGCTCCCATCCACATGGGGTTGCAAGTAAATTAGGAAATAACCATTGCGATTATAATGTGTGATTAATGACCAGTAAGGTGTTACCAATAGGGATTTTCCTGGTGTAGGAACTAAAAATTACTTTGTAATGTCAAGAATAAATGTAGGTGCGACAGAAATAAAGCCACCATTTTGTAACAATGGTAATTTGGGTTCACTTGCTCCATATATTTTGTGATGGCATTTTGCATTTTGTACTTAATTATTAAAATAGCCAGTAAGGGGCATAAATTTAAACTGTATGAAAAATTTGAAAGTATTAACTAAATACCAACGAATGTATTGATACCTGAAGAATTTGGTTGTATTTTACTCCATTTTTTTTGCCAACCTGGCTTTTTATGTAAATGTTTTAAATAAATTTATTATATATGGGAAAGGCAAATAATAATGTTAACTTTTTAATATGAAATGTAAGAATGATAACGAATGGAAGTTTTCCAGTTTTAATATTTACGAAATATGAAAAAAGAATTGACGAATATACTCAAAATAAAGAATATTATCACACTTCTTTGTTTGTTATAATCATTTATAACTATCAACTTACCCTTACACTGTACTAAAAAATAGTTTTTTGCATGGCTTGGTGCCATTTGTGGTGTTCTGATGGTTTTGCTATGTAAATCCTGCCTTGCCATGCCCTTGGTTTAGGACGCAGCAAGGTCAGAATGTTAACTTCAGAGTGCGGTGGGATATACACACCGTGTTTAATACACATGTCAATATTTATTTGAAAAGGTGGTTAAAGAATGAAAAATAGCTAAAAGGAAAAAGTAACTACGTCCTCAAAAGTGCTCACTTTACCATGAATAGCCTATAGTTCAAGTACCACATATATTGTCAAAAATGTAAAATATTAGTAATACAGGCTAACTAGCAGTATCCATATACAGTGGAAACTCTACCCATCAAATTTCATGGGACTGACATAAAAATCATACAGATGTGGACATTCTGTAGATGTGGACTAGACAACCAAAAAAACCCGACCGCATTAAACTTTATGTTGAACACATTGATAGGCCTATGTTTGGTATTTGTAAAGTTTAACTAAAATAACTCAATGCAAATGGGAATATTAAAGAAAGTTTTTCCGGTACAGAAACTCAAACTTAATAAAAACGGTACTTCAACACCTCTTTTGAATTCATCCATACAGAAATAGCTGCAGATGTGGCGGAAGTATTATCCATAGAGCAACTAAAAAATCGCAGTTACTAGCTAAGAAATAAAAATGTCTTAAATATTGTGATTGATAGTGGAGTGAATAGGGTTTCCTTAATTTTGCATTGCCATTTGTTAACTTTCAGGGCATATTTATTAGAGGTATATTTATACACATATGCATTTATAATTTTCATGAAAAAATATTGAAGTGAAAAACATGCGAGTGTTGTTGTTGACGTTGCATCGCGAATCAATATCTTGAAAATATGGCACAGCTCCTTCTTGTCGTTGCTGATCATCACCAACATGCCCACCACCATACAAATTGCAAAGGTTTGCTGAATGTCTGATACAATTCTACAGTACATATGTACTGTATTTCCACAATTTTTCACGTGAATTTTTGTATTTCGTGCTTTCTAAATACATGATGTGTAGTCTCACACATCTATTGTTATTATTTATTATTTTTCGTTACAAAGTAAGAGTTAAGTGTGACATTGTGACTAAATCAACAAGTTATTTTGGAAGTGGTAAATTACATAAATAGGACTAAATGCAGGGCAGCGAGACATAAGCTAAAACAATGTGTGTTGAAAATGTATTTTATTTGCATTATCTATTAGTATTACTTGTGCATGTGTACTGTATACAGACTTTATATGCCTTAGTGAGTACAGATGATACCTATACTTTTTTTTTGTTAACACTTAGTTGTTTAACGATCAGAGCATGTAATTTTCGGTGATGCTACGGAAATTTTTGTTTTATTGATAGAGACATGCAATTTTTGTTAATGACGAAATCGCGAAATTCTACAAAATCAAAGTAATCTGTAAGGAATTGACAGAAAACATACTTCTGAACAACTGTGCCTAATTAAAGGTGTTTCGTTTCCGCGAAATTTCATGCGACAAGCGAAATTTAAGGCCACACTCGAAATGTACATTTAAAATGTGAATTAATTATTTATTACAAAAAATAATGACCCGGATCCAAATGCCACCACTACTAAAACTAAAAAAATATTCACATAAAATTTAACATGGGAATGCCAATTCCTCTGTTTAATTTCACGCACATATTTTATAAGTTCTTAGTAGTGGGAGCATTTGGATTTCGGTTAGTATATAAGCAGGTTCCAGGTACAGTTTTATTCACTCAACTCCATGTCATTACAGAAGACACATCACTATGTTGCGGAAGGTATACCGTAGTATTTTGTCATTTTCAAAGGATGTTAATAAAGATGACGAGTCTTGGGCTGTTTTGTACTGTTTTTGTCTTCAAGGAATTACTGCTAAGGCAGGTAGTGGTTTGTTGGAAATGCGTTTCTTCAGAAAGCCGCAGCATGAAAAGGATCCTGCTCCTAAGGAAATTAGCGACATGGAGACTCATAATATAATATGTTGGAAGACATTTCCAGTTCATGAAGGGAAGGTGGGCAATATGGTTGTCATTAGTGTGTTTGGTAACGCGTCGCTGTCTTCGCATAAGAAGATGAAATTAGAGCTTGGCGATCAGATTTGGTTGTATCAAAAGTTGGTTGGTACAATGGTTAACACTGTGTTAATGAACAGTATTTTTAATGTTTGTTGCATAAATCAAGAAGATCTGTTAAAGAATATTTGTAAGCATGTAATGTTGAAAACAATTTAACGCATTTGTTTTTGTTGTACATACTTTTTTCTGTCGTGTTGTTTGTGTCTGCATGTATTTTTTTTATCTAATGACACATTCCATGTTAGTTCTAGATTTATTAAGTGTTTTTTTTTGTGGACTGTAGTTCTTGAATGCATCAAACTTCGTAGTGGTGGTCTAACATCATGGATAGGCTACAATATTAACTGTTCCACAAAAAGTTGTATTAAAATACTTGTTCCATGCACTAAAATTTAACTTTCTGTTTATCATTTACATTCATTGTTACTTTTTATTCATTTTATTTGTAATTTTTCCAATTATTGTCGATTTTATTAGTCATAAGTAGGGGCAAGATTTTGTGGCGTTATTTTAAGACAAATTTTGTTTTTGAAAATACCTGTTTTCTGTGTTATCAGTTTTATTATGAAAGTCTTAGAAATTGAAACATCATAACTACAATTGTGCATTATTAGAGCCAAGATTATACAGTGTTATTTAAATGCAAATTTGATTATTAGAAATTGTTGATAATTTATTTTTATATGCATAATTCCATTAGGATTTTATAATGTTTATGCAATTGTATTAACAAGAGAAAACAATTTATTTGAACGAAGGTAACACATTACTATAGGTTAAAAAAATCATTTTTTAAGGTTTTTTACTTTACGTTGATGTTCCTACACAGTGTTAACTTTTTGTTACAGTCTTGCACGAATGGTTTGGATATGGTTTTATAGAGAAAAAACATTCAATACTGGAAATAAAATTATTTTTATATTTGCTTTTACAATATTGCTATTTTCATTAAATGATCATTTCTCATCCACATGGTATTCAATATCTACTGCTGTTATTCACTCAGCCTGAATGAAAACAGCTTCAAATTAATTATTTTTTATTCCCAACATCTGAAATTTTTCTTATCACTAGTCTATACATTTATGGATACACATTGTTGGCCATGGTTTCACAGATAAATTTAATTTATTTTGTGTTTTAACAGATGTTTTGGTGTTAGGCAGTGTATAACTTGCATTTTGGTTTTTGGCGGTGTATCAACTTGCATTCCTGTGTTATTTCAGTTTAATGCTATTCACCATATAATCTCGGCTCTAGTCATAAGTTTGTCTTCAAAATTGCACACTAGCATGGTTCCATCAAGTTGTTATGAAAAATAATTTGCTTTAATAAAAAACTGTAAGAAATACAAAACATTTTCACCATACAAATGTTTCATTCACCAAAATTATATAGACAAAAATTTTATTTATAGAAATGCTTATTTATTTAACGAAACAGCAGTTTCTGTTTACAATTTTTCAGTGGCTCTATCAATTCATGCCATTAAAATTAAAATTTTAGTTCGGCAAAACCTGACTATCAGCATTACGCATTTATATAGGAATTTTATCAGGACCTTAGAAAATGTTCTGTGGACATGGACTTTTGGTCCTTTTATGTTAGATGATTTTATTTTCCACTGTAAAAAATTCCCTGAGTCTTCCTGGTATCCTCCCTGGCCAACAATTATAAACATATTTTGATAATTCTCATAAATGTAAAAGATTAAACATATACTGATAAAATTGTGCCCAAAGCATTTAAATCTTTCGATAAAGGCAGAACATACCAAAATAATGAACAGTACGTACAATTCATGAGATTGCATGCAGCAGAAGTGTTAGAAATGGTGAAACCATTATTTAGTTTCTTACACCAGGCACAGAACTTCTTGGCCACTCGAGGTTAGCTGAACAGCAGCGCTTCTCCCACTAGCTGGTGCCAGTAGCCTATCACGGCTTTGCGCTGTTGCCTAGTTTACGACATTAAAATGGCCACAATGAGTATAGCAGTGTGTTTCTTAGAAGCACTTAGTAAATTCTGAAAGATTTCATTTAAATTTGGTCAATAATAGCAATGTGTTTAATGTGCTGAACATGTACATGAAAATCCTAAGACTGTATCTTTATCCGTTTATGTTTTAGTTACCTATTAGGGAATGTGCATGACAACTGGCAATTTTTCGTATTAGAGGATATTATTAACTCTTCACCTAAGAGGAAACCATATTTCATAAGTTTATCTCAATTTTTCCCTTGCAATCATGACTGTGTAGTTGACAAAATATATGCTGCCTCATTCCAGCCAGCTTTGGTCTCTTCTCTTCTTGCCTGTAGCCCCAGTACCATGACGGACTTTGAATGTTTCTCACCGTTTTTCATTTGCTTACGTGTAAAGTTCTTATTGAAATTATTGCGCAGAGCATACAAAGTGCTAGTATCCATAATTAAAAAAATGGAAGTGGTTCACAAACAAAGTCGAACTCTATTCTTTAGTATGCATTCTTTTCTTACAAAATTATTAAACAAAGAATTACACAAAAGAATCAATTTTAAACAAATTAACAATTTGACAGCGAAAGCGTGTGATGTCTGTGAAGGTAGAGAGCGACATACCATATTTACTCGTGTATAGCACACCTTTTTTCCCTAAATAAAGGAAAAAATTTCTAGGGTACCTGCTGTACGGAAAAAAAAAAAAAGAGGAAGGGGGAGTGGTAGCCATAAATTGTCTGGGGATGTTGAGGGAATTGACACACTGTCTGTTGTCTCATCTCTCCCTCTCTTACATCACTCCTCTCCCTTCTCTCTCTCCCTCTCTCAGTGACACTTCAGTTATGTGTAAGTCACTCTGCTCCACCCCTCCTCGCAGCTAATGGCATCCTGTCACACCACATAACCAGAGCTGCCACGTGTTTACCACCCCCCCCCCCTTTTGTAATAACACCCAGATGTTGCGGGTCGATAATTCCAAAACCCCTCTTTGTTTCCATGAGCCAAATTCAAGCCATGTTCGCGAAAAAAAGGGTGTGGGGGGCGAGGCGGAGAAGAATAAAAATGAAGCTGAAAATGTTGAGTAGTAGGAGCAAGACGGTTTCAAAATCTTTTTAATTTTTGCACCCAAGCTATATAATTAAAGTATTTTACAAACATATCACAATCACCACACATTAATGTAAAAAATAATAATTTGTTCCATACTTACTAATAGGGCGCCGCATATATTTGGTGCAATTTTATTTTTAAAATTTCTTTCCGTGGAACTAGTTGTGAAAATCATGGTGCGCACTATACACGAGTAAATACAGTATGTAAGAAAGGGAATGGCAGCTTTGCATCTACATCAAAAGCAATATTTGTGTCACCTAGGAAAAAAAAAATTCCCCAGGAAACTAGTGTCAAATTGAAACTTTCTTTGGAAAACGGTGTAGAATTTTATGATAGGGTGGAAATTCCGACAACCAAAATAATATTTGTAGCTATGCGCGAGAAAACAGGTTATATGATTTTGACAAGTTTCTCGGGAAAATGGATGAAAAGTGTCTATATTTGTTATAATAAAGTTAGTAATGGAAAGGTATTACACTACATCTGTTGGCAAGGAATTACATTACAACTGTTCGGACATGGAACTGTAAGTAAATTGATGCATTCCAAACTGTTACACAGCACCTGCACAAGCCACAGCTGACTGCAAGAGCCAGCATGTCACTCGAGAGATAACCTCGACGTCCAAATCCCTGCACCCCTTTACCCAGTCTTTCCTTTGACTCCACGCTAGCAGATCGTAGCGGCGTTCACTTCTGAACACACATCCCTCAAGAGGTCACACTGCAAATGGGTAGAATATAATTATCCTGAGCAGCGTATTATATTTTGTTCTATTCCAGGTTCAGCTTCACCTGAGTAATCTTGTAACTAACTTGGAGATTTATTTTAGCATGCAAAGATCCAACCAGGATTCCCCACTGTCTTCAAACGTAATAATAAATATTACGTCAAACTTATCATTTGTTGACTACCTTTCTTTTAGCAACATTTCCTCATTACCTGTATTATTATTTTTATTAATTGAAGGTTTGTTGTGTGCATTGAAACCCCATGGAGGAACGGTTGTAGGGCAGCTGAACCCCACAGGAGACAGACCATGAAAAGACTCAGAGTCCAAAAATACTTCCACCGCTCCTAGGACTCCGGTGCTCCCACGCCTACCCTCTGTGGCACCAACTCCCGACTGCCCATTTCATCGATCTAATGACCAGCAGAAAAGGTGAAACTTAAAGTGTCGTCGGTGCACAAAGCAGCGGGCTCTACAGAGGCTAGCCAACACACAAGCGACAGTAGAAACTCAGAGTGAAGACGCACGCCACCGGCAAATTCAGAGACTAGCCAACGACCAATTTTGCCCAGCTTCCCGCTCAATCATGCATCTGATCTAGAAGAGTACTTAGGTATTTGTTGGTGGTAGGAAGATCTAGATGACCTAAGCTACCGCCAGCCAGAAATACCCCCGCCTTACGCAATTGTTAACGCCTATTAACAAATATAGGAGTAAGACCTCACCGAACATGTGTAATGATACGTCTAGCTTCCAGGAATGCGATCCACATCAGACTACCGCCTAAAGTTAGCCCCCAAACCCCGCGTAACCTCCACCCCCTTAAATGACATACCCTGCCGCCATCCTACACTGCCACAATGACTAGAGGCGACCACACCTAGGGGATAATCCACCCCCACCGCTGCCGCTATTTTATCTGTAAACTTGACTTGTCCTCCGGGACTGTTTCCATCCTGTATTTTGGCAACCCTTTCTGAGAGAAAAATTGCATTCCCCGGATGGGAGGCAATCAAGGTTCAACTCACCTTGGGGTTGGATTTCCCCCCCCCCCCCCCACTCAAGAGCAATCCCTCCTCTAAGCGGCCCCTTGTGAACCTGCCACGACTCACCGGAATAAATCAATCGAGAACACGCCATGGAAGATCAGCCATTGAGCATACGAGGGCAGTCAGCACTCAAACCACTTAACTCAAGAGAGACACGCATCAAAATAAAAATAATTGCATCTATGTTTAATAGACAATGTTAGTTTATAAAGTTGGTCAAGTTAGTTTGTCACGTAGACACTAGGAATGTAACGATTCCACTTTTCCTTGATCCTCGATCTTGATGCCGATACCACTCTCGATTCTAGATTCCAAAAATCGTGATTCCTTTTGTTACAGACAATTACTTTATAGAACTAAATCATGTATAACATAAAACTAAACAGTTTCATATGAAATTTCAAAAAGTTCAAAAGAGGCATAGTATGATGTTATATATATATATATATATATATATATATATATATTATATATATATATATATATATATATATATTTCATCCTCTTAGTTTTTTCAAAAAAATTTCCAAACCTCACCTGCCTAGATGAATGTTCACCAACATATGAAATTATTAAAAAGTCTGCAAGACTGGCACTTATTGAAAAGGAATTATCATATATTTTAAAGCAGTAATTATTTAAAAGGCTCCAATTTTAAAATAAAGTATCATTTTGGTAAATTCAAAAACAATTTCTCTGGAAATGCAAAAAAAAAAAAAAAAAAAAATATTATATACACTAACAAATTATAATGCAAAGGAATTATAACATACATAAACTAGACAGGCATCATCCACGTAATATTAACATAATATAAATTACTTTCAAACAAATACTTCTCATACCAGTTCAGGTTTGTTTTTGTATTAATTTCTTACACACTTTCCACTTTTCTTTTTTACATAAAATGTCCAAATGATAAGACATTTGACGGTATTTTACATCGCCTGAAGCATCATCCATAATTTATGAGATTAGAAATTGTATAAATAGAGCCCGTTTAATTTATCAATTTAGATATCACTCTTTCATTTCGCGCACTCATGTCTGTGTGTCAATGTAAACAAGCAATGTCTCGACCATAGATTACTGCACATATTCTAGTTGTGAGTGTTCACTTCGCACTATTGTTACTAGCGCTTGGAGGCTGTTTGCTGTCAAACTACTGTAGTTTATCTCAAATTTATTCATCTCGAGAATTTTGATATTCCCAAGACTCCTGCATGTCTAGATTTTTAGTGTTGAAGTAATTTTGTGTATATAACATGGGACAATAGTTCATTTCTTGTGGAGAAAGTTCATTTCGTAAGATAACGCTCATTTGTATTATTTCGTGCTATTTCACATTTTAACTTGTGTTTTTGTGTTATTTCATTTCATTGCCATTTACCCGAAATCGTGCCTCTAGTCTTTGGTTATGTATTTGTAGTAATCTGTTTTTCATACTTTGATTCTTGGACTTCTGATTCTTGATTATACGATTCTTCAAGAATCGGGGGTATCGAGGAATCGTGGAATCGAGTTTGACATCACTAGTAGAGACTGACGTAAAAACCAAACCCCCGCCAGAGGGTGTATCTGACCTAGCAACTTAACAAAAACTCCATCTTGCCGTAGTGCCGTGCCTATTGTCGTATGGGCGTTTTTTTGCTCTTTTTTGTATTTCATACTCTCTAAATACATTATGTTAGTCTGAGACGTCTATTGTTATTACTTGTTACAATGTAAGTGTTAAGTGCGACCTGACAAAATCAACGACAGAATATTGCGATAGTGGTAAATTACATAAATAGTACTAAGTGCAGGGCAGTGAGACATAAGCAAAAACAATGTGTGTTGAAAATTTATTTTATTTGCGTTATCTATAAGTATTACTTATTGCATGTATAAAATATTTACTCAAAAGGAAAACGACTCAATCTAAGACGACCCCTTCCTAAAAGTATATTTTTGAGGGAAAAATATTTAAACCTGAATTCAAGACTACCCCTGTGAAGTGCTGAAAAAATTATTTAGGTTGAAGTATTTTTGCATGAATTTATGACACACCCATCCAGAAGAAATGCTATTATAGGCCATTCACAGTTAAGTGAGCACTTTTGAAGCTGTTTCATTAAACATAATAACCTATAAATACATTTCATTGTGGCCTTGGACTTTTGGCTTTCGGTATGATGAATGTATACAATATGTTCGTTACATGGCAGGGTTTACATTAACAAGTGGTGGAAGGATATAAATTGGTTGAAAGAAAAAAGTACCTAGGCGTTCAAAAGTGCTCACTTTACCGTGAATGGGCCCATACATATATGAATAATATAACTTAGTTTTACTTTTAAAGAAAAACTAATCACAATGAAATAGATGTGTCTAATCTAGCTGTATGGTAGCAGCATTTTTCTTACACTGTAAAACTTTTGTGGGCGTTTTATACCTATTCGTGACTTGAGCCATTTTGCTTCCCATCAAAGCACTTCCTCTTTATGGCCCTTCAGGGGCCCCTTGTCAAAGTTGACAGGTACAGTCTCAGCACTACAAAAACATGTGTAACCATAGGACATACTGTATTTAAGCATGGAAAGCCTTTGTCAAACTCGCCTAAGTTGGATATTGAAGATTTGGGTATTGTAAAGGAACCCTCATTTTTTCTATTCCTTTTGTCAAAAAACCACCTCCTCCACTTCCTTTCCTTCATTGGGGGTAAATACCATCTATATTGTACTGTATACAGACTTTATATGCCATGGTGACTGCAGTTGATACTTTTTTGTTAATACTTTGTTATTTAATGATTGGAGCATGTAATTTTTGGGAACTCTACAGAAATTTTCATTTGATCTTGCGATAAAAATTAAATCCAGAGTTCGGAAAAAAAAAAACCGACTTTTTTAGCATTATTTAAATAGGAATTTTGTCAGGACCACAGAAAATTTTCTGTGGATAGAGACTTTCGATCCATCCGTGTTCGATGGATTGCATTTCCAATTTATACTATTTGATTTGTATTATAAAATACAGCAACTGATGCAAGTTGTCCTCTGACCTTTCTTAAAGCTGTCGGAGCGGTAAATATCACGAAGCTCCTTCATCAGTCTATCTGTGGCCTGCACAGATCCCGAGACGGATCCTTTCAGGTAGTCCTGGCGCTGACTTTGCCGCAGACGTTCCAGTGTTGCCAAGTGCTCCGTGTCCATCTCCTCACACTGCACAAGCCAACAAGTACAAACACTGGTCAGTTACCCACCTCTAGTTTTCAAATAGACAACTCTACATTATTTATGACAAGATTATCTCAGTTGTTCGCATATGCAGGCTTGCACTGCTGATTAAGGGAAAGCTCCAGCATTTAGTTTACAGGCAAGTCTTTGCACCTAGTTCAAATGACACTTGCTAGATGGAAGACCATCAATGTTCACACACCCTGAATGACTAAACTGTGCTCAGCTCCTTGGCTGGCCAGAGCAGGTAGGGAGGGTTTAGGGATGAGCAATACAAGCTATCAGTTGTGCTACTCCTCGGATCTCCTGCAGAGACTTTCCGAGAGTCTATTCTCTCTGGAATGAAAAGCTGATGCTGACGTATCACCAAGCATTAGGTTGCCAGTAAATTTCACTTTCTAAAGAAGCAGCACTTCACCCACATGGAATAAGTCACAAGTCATTGAAATTTTTACAGATAGGTCGTATATTTAGCAGCAGATTGACATGATGGACTCTCTTTGTCCAAGAGTTTGATATAGAGTACAGACACATCAAAGGCTCTAGTAATGTGGTTGCTGATTTATTAAGTAGGATTCCAGATAAAGAGGAGTTACAGCAAGAAAAGAAGCACAATGAATACTTGGTAGTACCATTACACAAAACTCCGGTAATAAGTGGACTATGACAAGAGAACCTGAAGAACTTACAAGAGAAACAGCAAGACGAATTTTGCATCAACATTAGCAAGCAGCTCTCTTTACTACCTCAAGGACATCTATTTCACACGCTGTACTATAAGACAGATTCAGGAATTTTATTCTACATTAGTCAGAAGAGGAAGCACTTTGAACAGGAATGGAAGCAAGCCAGTGATACCAGAATCACTCCATCTGCAATTAGTGTTGGATACCCATGAGAAGTCAGGTCACACAGGTACGTAAGACCTACTTAGCTTTGCCGAGACAATTATATTTTAAAGGTATGCAGAAAGTTGTAACCAATACAGTGAGGGCCTGCGATCTTTGTCAGCGACACAAACATGCACAAGAGCAATTGATTGGGGAATTGCAACCAATTATTCCTACGAAACCGCTGGATATGTCAGTTGATTTGTTTGGCCCCTTACCTGAATCCAAGACTAAAGTTTCTTATGTGTTTGTTGTAATCATGGATATTATTCCTAAGTTTACTAAGTTATGTTATATGCGATTGTACAGGCCAACGCTCAAACAGTATTAAGTAAACTGAAATCTTTCATAGAAGAAGTAGGCAACCCAAAATGTGCACTATCCGACAACGGCACTCAGTTCACTGGAAAAACCTGGCAATTAGGTAAAAGAAAATTAAACATTGTTCCCACCACGTCTTCAGTTAAGACACCTGCAATAAAAATACTACAGCGCAGGATGAAGACTTTAGGAAATATGCTCCGCATTTTGTGTCATCAAGCCCATCAGAATTGGCAAGACAAGCTAACCATAATCGAATAAGTAATGAATAATATGGTACATGAATCCCTTTCATTAACCTCTCTGGAAATATTGACTGGTCAGCGATCGTTAACCTTTGATATGTCCAAATTACTGACTCCGCCTGACACAAGAACCAAATCGGAAGACGAAGACAACAAAGAGACAAGACAATAATTACTAGAATTCACGAGAAGAAGACTTGCTCTAGCAGCAGAAGAAAGACTTAGCTGTAGGACAGCAGGTTTTAGTAAAAGCACATTTCATTTTTCTAATGCATGGGATTACATATCAAAGAAGTTAATACCACTATATGTAGGACCTGTAAGATCTCGAAAGTCTGCAATCGAAATTGCTATGAAGTAGTTTGTCTCGAGACGAATACGAATAGGGTAGGCCTACTAGGCAGATATAACATAATGGCTTTAAGGGAATATCATCAGCCTATGATGCCCGTTAAAAGAAGTTTAGTATATGTTAGCTGTCAAATAATAAATGTGAGTTTTGATATATGGAAACAGAAAAATTATTTGTGTGTGTGTGTGTGAGTGTGAGAGAGAGTGTGAGAGAGAGAGTGTGTGTGTGTGTGTGTGCGTGTGTGTGTATGTAATGAATTATTGGGCAAAGAGGAACACCGCCACGTAATGAATTTGAATTTGTTCCACATCAATAGACCCTTTATTGTATCCCAACTGTACCACATTAACGATATTTTGCAATGAGTTGATATTTTTATCTTGAATTTTAAAACTGTGTATGTTTAATTTTCCAACTCTCTCTCTCTCTCTCTGTGTGTGTATGTGTGTGCGTGTGTGTGTGTGTGATGGCATAGTAAAGGTGTAATGCATATTCTCATGGTAGCCAGATGTACAAGCCAGATACTCTGCATATATAGTCTAAGAGACGCATTATTTTGTTCGAGAAAAACTATAATTTCTGGCCAATGGAAATTTCACAGGAAACAATGTGGCAGGAAAATCAAAGTATTGTAACCTATTAGTGAACCACCAGGGGCAACAAAAAAAACACAGAATCCAAGTAGTACAAATCCTGATGTCTGAGGTTTGAAATAATTGGGAAATGAAGAGAAATGTGACACTTCAGCCTGGCATGAGGAATTCTAGATTATGAAACACTGATCTTCGTTGAATAGGGTCTTCTGAGATAACTTGTTTAGTGGGTTGATAGTCTTCCTGTGTATTATTTCAATTTTTCTTTTAACATCATTGTTCAAAGTTTTGCTTAAAGTCAGCAAATGTTATCGTGTTGAATATGATGAATTGGCATAATCAAAACATAATAATATTCTCCTCATTAAAATAATGAAAATGATTAAATAATTATTTCTTTCTAATTATTATCTTATAACTCGAAAATACATTGATTACCTATTTATTCATCCACTTAATTTTTAGTGGGTGGATTTGGAATAGCATTTTTTTAAATATGATTTCATTATGTTATTCTAAATACAAGGACATAACCACTGTGAAGTGTTTAATGTTAATTAAGTTGTGATAAATGTGTTACGACAGTTGCCTCACCGCAGACTATACCGTAGGGTCAGAAGAAAAGACACCCAGGAGGAGGATACGCAACAGGATCGAGGGAACGATGCCGATGAGACACTGTGCAAGGACACTTGTAAAGGCGGAAAGAGGAATGCTGCCCCTATAGCATCCATCTCAAGTGGTTGATGAATTTTGTTTTATTGCGTAGTAAGAAATTAATAACGCAAAGAAATGAAAGACTTGGTTAAAACCGGAACATGGACTATATACATATAAAAGAACACTTGTCTTTTTCTTTTGTTTTTGTGTGAAATATTTGAAAAAATTAAGTAACCAAGTAGTTTTTGTAATGCTCCTCTTTTTTAAAATTCAGTTAGGGAATTAGGGTGTAATTAGTATGAAGAAAAACAATACGTGTAAGTACTTCATATAAATACAGTTGTTACACATTATGGTTTTGAATATTTCACTTGATCTAAAATTATACCCAAGAGAAATCTTGGGCGGACTATTATGTAACAACTGGTTTTTCTTTGCTCTGTTTTAGGTATGATTTAATTTTAATTTGAATATTTTCTTTTTCATGTACTATGTTAATTTATGATTTCAGATAGGTTTTTAGAAGTATTATAATATTCCTTGGAGATGATTTAATGTTTTGGTAATGTATTTGTCTATGACTGAGCATACACCTTGCTCGCATGATTAATAAACACTAGTTGATAAAAAAGGAATTTTGTTTGGAATAAAATATATATCATAAGAAAACGGTTTGTCTAAAGAAAGTTCTGCAAGAATATTGAGGCGATACTTCATTGTATAAAATCTGAATTATAAAGATAATTCTAAATACGTCAAATTTTCAAGATAATTTAGTTTGCAGATATATTTGGAAGAAGACTCTGCATAATATTTAACGATATGCAAGACTGTAAAGAAGAGATTTTTAATGATGGGAAGTCCCATCTCATCGAAGATTCCAGAGTCAACTGGTGAGCTGCTGTACAACCGGGATCATTCTAGGGCAGATTGACGACGAAGCTTGATGCCCGCACACCCGAGAGCAGCGACGGCGTGCTTCGCAAGGTTCCATCAAGAAGGAGAGAGAGATTCTACAAATTGTTTGCCATTCCTAAAGTCGCAGCATCAGATAAGTCCTATGCAACCTTATTAACACTAAAACTGGATCAGCGACAAAGTTGAGCTAATTTTATTAAAGTAATCCTTATAATAGTGTTCTTCACTCCACCACAGATAATTTATGAATGAAAGCTAGAGTTGTTTGATGCAGAATTTTTCATCATTAGCATTGACACTGTATTTTTATTTCAAATTTTGATTTATCTTAAATATTCATCACAGGAGCTTTTAATTTCTAATAAGTAAACATCTTTTGAATATAATTATTTTATTAAAAAATAAAGAAAACTTACAATATTTTTTAGTCCAAGTCATTTGCTTATAATATTTTCTGGTCTTTCAGACATCCAATATTATTATTATTATTATTATTATTATTATTATTATTTTCCTTTAAAGATATATAATCTTACATTAACTCTGAATACTGACGTTACATATGTCTTGAACTGAGATATTTATGAATGACTGTGTGACAGCTAACAGTAGAAATAAGAAACTTTGATTTAAAACTAGCTATTACATATTTTATTCTAAAGATGTCTGAATATTAAAATTAATTTAGCTATCTATAATAAAATTGCTGATTTTTCTGCAAAGAAACTAATAAAATGGACTTTGCACTCCGTAAGTGACTTGGTATCCAGTGTTTGATATTTTTTGGAACAAGAAGAGAATGTACATATCCTTCATTTTATTCAGGAACTGTCTGTCGATTGAATTAAGAAATTAATTCATTATAAAATTTCTTATTTTTGTACTAGAGATGATTAAAAACTGACTTAACATGGAAACTCACTTTTAACATAAATTTTCGGGAACTTGGAGGTTAAAATTTGTATGCTATAATTTTACACTGTCATTTTCAAGAACCATGAAGCATTGTAAATTAGGGACCCAACAGTAATTAGCTATGTAACATCACCTTATGTCAACACACTCTTTGTTGTTCGGTGCTAGAATAATTAGCACAGGATTACTTATTCTTGTGGGATGTCTACAAGTTGCAGTCATACAACTACTTCATATAGAATTTTTATTTATTACTTTTTAATTTTATTTGTTGTATTTTTTTAGTGTCCTGAACTGTGACAAAGTCTTGGTATTGGAACACTAGACATTTAGCGATGACGAAGGTGCCAGCCAGGACGTGCATTAAGGAACCATGTCAATATTGAGTTGGAAAACCTGGAAAACATCAGGATGGCCAGAACTGGGAATAAAAATCCTTCTCCCAATGGTTTACCGCTATACCACCTTACTTGGTAAATACGCTTAGAAACTGGGCTGAGATTTCTGTTAAAGATAACATTCAGTGTGTCGTCAATGGATACCACAACAGCAGTCCTGAATTTAATTCCCGGCATCGTAAACTTTGCTCATAGTTTTGTTGAAATTTCAGGACAACAGAAATTTTATATTAAACAGTAACATCTCAGCATAATGTACTTCACTTTAAAATGCATCTGTAAAATTCCCGGCATATATAATATCATTAAATACATGTTCCATACTAAGTAGCTTTCAGAGTAAAGTATAAACATCTGCTTGTTAACTTTGTACATATTGAGATTGTATTGTATCCTTGCACACAAGTGCTTCTTGTATATTCGTCACCTTGCTCTTGGCAGTATTCTCCCCCTCGTCGAGTTCAAGGTGCAGATCCTCCTCTCCATCGTCGTCATCTTCGTCTTCATCCTCCTCCACCTCCATGTCCTCGTCATAGTGCTCCGGGGGTCGGTGATGGTAGTTCTGTGGGCCGGGCAGCGTCAGTCGGCCCAGGTCTGGCGGCTCTGGCAGGCTGTGCAGCCGACACAGCTCTCGAACCAGGATTGCCACTTGGTTCAGTACCTGCACACCACAACACCTCACACGTCTCCCTCACGTCTCTCTCTTTACACACTCATTATGTATACTGTACTGCAAGTTTATCTTGTAACAAGGCTGCTACAGAATATCAACATATTTCCCTGACTTACAGTTATATTCAGTTTCTTTGAACCCAGAGAAAAAAGTGTTCTTCAAAAAGACAACAGCCAGCCAAGCAAGTACACTTAAGATTGAACACTTCCTGCTTCCAAATACACGTGGTGGCAACCGACGACTTTGTGTACGTATAAAACATTCCTCACAGAAAAAATTTATTTAAGTGTACGAGACAGTCTACAGAGATACGTGAAACAGAACCGTACGTGATTGTCCCTGCCGGACGTGTTGCTCAGCACCTGGACAGCATTCGTCACACTCGTTTCCTCAGACTCTGCAAACCAAACTGGTGGTGTTGAAGGATATGTCTCCTGGAACAATAACACTCCCTTCAACAGGCCCCAGTGACACGCATTGGGAAAAAACAAGTACACAATACAAGGAGCAAAATTCATGTTAATAATAGAGAATCGCAGCCAATTAGCCAACTTGTATGAAACATTTTAGAGTTATGAAGATGAAGTTTTATATTTGGCTTCCACAAAGCTTACAGTGCTGAAAAATTATGGATGCCTTATAATTTAGTTGATGGATTGCATTTAAAAAAAAAATTGATATTGTACCAGGTTTTAAGATGTGTTGTTTACATGTTGTATACTGCCAAAACAATGTGAACAAAAGTAAAGCCAAAAATGCTATTTTATAACATTTTGGTAACATCAGTTTAAAGTGGAATGCTAGTTAGCAGCAGGGAGCAAGACATCAATGTCCAGATATAGCTGCAAGTAGTTCAGCTATCTGCCGCTAGGTAGCATCATCGTTGAAGCAGCTATGGCACCAGTTTGTCTGACTTTGAGGGGGGGACTTCTCTACCTGCTCTCCGTAATCCCCTCAACTTGAAAGTGGTCATTAGCGAGTGTAGTCAGATGACATAACAGACCAGCATAGCAAGACTTGTAGCGATACAAACTCTTATTTAGTGTTTGTTACCAATTCTGATCAACACTTTTTTTATATTGCAAATTTATTACAATTTCAAATGAGTTGGGGAGATGGGGGGGAAAGCACACGGATAAGGTATGTATTGCCAGTGCCTATTTAACTCGTCATAAAAAATGTTTTATTAGTTTTAAATGACAAGAAATAGGCAGTCTAATTTGCTGTGATAAACTGGAAATGTTGGAAATGTCATTCCGTTTGTTAATAAAGAAAAGGGATTAAAGATTACTGCCATACTGATTTAGTTGAACTTTTCAACTACATACTGAAAATGTATTTTTTTCCGGTTCTGAACCATACAGTTACATACAGGACTGTGAAATACATTATAATTTGGTAGGCTATGATACACTAGAACAACCACTTGATGCTCCAGAATATTTCTTAATCATGAAGGCAACATACAGCAAATATTATTTAATATTCAGTTTTATTATTTACCCACACACTATTGTATTCAAAATTAATATTTGTTCATAATTTAAGAGACTTTCTAAACACTGTTATGAATGTAATTAAGTAATTTCGCGAAAAGATTTCAAGACAAGATACAGTTCAAAGCACTGTAGGGTAGCCCAGGTTTTTTGACTGGCTGAACCAAGTTCTGGTCCATTTAACTGTTTGTGCACGAATCATGAAGGTTCAGTGTCGGAGTTACAGAACCTTGAGTGGCTGGTTCAAATACAGGAACGACAACGGAGGCACAACAATAGCTTAGATGTATATATAACATTAAAGTATACTGTGTGTTCTGATTTTTACGAGAAAAGTCACTGGCCGTAAGGAGGGAGTGTGGGTGGGTGTGTGTGCCATCATGGATTACAATTAATACTCAACATTGTTTCTAAATAAATGACACATCATTTTCATTAAATAAATTTAGTTGGATAAAATCATCCGAGTGGTATCATGTTAGACCCTAGGTAAAGAATAAGTTTTGCTCTTTGCACTGGAGTGGAAACATAATGAAATCATGTCCACATATTGTTGAATATTCCGTCATTAATCAGATTTAGCAAAACGCTGCCTTACACAATTACTTTATTTAAATACCATAACTGAATTGAAAAATATAGTAGTGAAATGGTAAAAAAAAATATAATTTTCAAAGCTTTCCTTTGCAGTTTCCTTAAGCGAAAAGTACAAAGTTCCTTTTATGGACAGCTATATTTTTTTTACATTTAATTTCAAAATGTTTTTCCATTAAATTAAGCTTGTTTATGAATGCCCAATTCCAATCATAGCTGTATTTTTACTGTTTGCTCTTGTAAACACCATTGGAAGAGCTACCTCAGTATAGTATTATCTGTCGATGTTAGAGGCAATATTAGTGATTTTTTTTTTTTAATATATCTTATAGTGTTCAATTTGACATTTACTGAAGTTGTATATTATAGGTTGTGCTATTGTTTGCTCTTTTGGTATCATGGTTAGAGTACGCCTAATCTATTAAAGTGTTGATGTTTCTACTGTTATACAAAGATCTTTCATCATCTTGATTTCATCTTAGAGCTGCCTTTCTTTTTTGTGTGTCATTTTCTCGGGTCAATTATACAGTGTTGACTTTTTGCATGTTGCAGTATATCTGGCCTCCCCCCCCCCCCCCCCCCCAGGGCCAAAGTTCATCAGGAGCATCAAGCTATATTGGAACTGGTTAATTATCTCAATTTTTTTGTAACCAATTGATGTTAGAATTTTTTTGCATTGACAAACTCCACCATAGGCCTGTGTATCTCTTCCTTGCTACGTCTCATAAGGAACGTAATGCACACAGTTGTCGAGGGGTTATGTTTACCGTTGGCCAGACACATTTTTATTAGATATGATTATGGAATACTTGCTTGAGTTGTCACTTCATTTACTATAACAACAAACATACACTTCATTGCATGAGTTAAACATAATCCAGTATAATCTTGGTTAATTTAATAGTTTATTGACCAAGAGATCATATGTAAGTACACTTTGTTTGTTTTTAAACAATATTCAATATTATAATTGTTTGTTAGTATTCATTATTTCCTAGAAGGTAAAAAGTATTAACCTTAAATAAAACCACGAAACAAAATTATCCTGGCTGTCTCTAGTCTCGCCATCGCTGATTGGTGGAGAGATGTGTACAGATTGGTGTAGAGATGACAGCCAATCGGAAGACGGGTAACTACATAAGCAAGGCCAAAGTAAAATCGAACAATATTTTCTAGCAGAACTATTACTAACAACATCTTTGATGAAGCATGTATTAAGATTAAAAAGAAATAAGAAAAGTAACTTCAATAGGAAATTTGATTCTTTAAAGTAATGATGATGAAAAGGATGAAGAAATAATATAATTTTTCTGCATCAAGAGAATGAAGACAAATGGAAGATCAAAGTTAGTGCAGTACAATGTAAGGAGTTCTGTTGCGTTCACAATCAATATTTTCCTAATTTTACAACGTGGGGTTTACAAATGGAAAGTGAATATGCTGGTGTACCAGGGATTTGCGTTAGCTATGTAGAAGGTATTACCTGGGCACACTTAAGATTTTACTAGTGTCTTTGAAAAATAAAATATTTGATTTTAATTGATAGATTTAAATTGAATGTAACTGAGTAACTGTGGGAAAGAGAAGCCTTGCACATACAAAATCAACAAATTCCTCTGTGTGGTTGCTAGGCAACCAAGGATGTGGGACGAGAATACGGTGATGGACTGCAACTGGCACCGGCCACCAGCCACAGGCTCCCGTTGTACGTGGCCCGGAGTAACCCACCTCATCCCTCCCATCCCCTGAGCTGACATGCTCGCTGCCTTGTTGCTTCCCTTCCTCTGGGAAGCCCATAGATGATTGATGGCTGTCACAAGCTGCTCTGCTCCTGGCTGACATCACAGCCCCTCCTCTGCCCTGCCGGAGATGTCGACAAATGTAGTGATGACGCAAGAATATTCTGGTGAGTCTGGCTGGCGTCACAGGCCCTTCTCCTCCCCATCTGAAGAAGCCAACACCTGTAGGAGGTGAAAGAATATTCTGGGAATTGCGACAGCACGGCGCAATGCGCCAGTTACAGAAAATTCTGGATGATTGCCTACGACACTATAATAATGCAGCAGTCCAACGGCCCACAGTCTTTGGCGAAGACCATCTAGCTGAGCGCAGGTGCAAAGTAATCTGCAGTACATCTGTGGACGAGGTGTTCACGATGTGAAAGAACGAGAGGGCATGAAACCCGGTGAGTGAAGCCTACTGTGTGTGAGGGCACTCTGGGAAGTCTAGAACATTGCAGACTGGTGGAACATGGACTAAACTGAGTTGGGACTGAGTGGACATGTAATACAGATTTTACTGTAGATATTGGAACTGTCAAAAATGGACACAAAACTTATATGTTGATACAATGTCTCTACTGGGACTGATTCTTAATTATTTAATTTCTGATTTATTTGAGGTAAATTATAAATTGTATTGATTGAATTCAGTAATTTAATAATTTATTGTGAGATGTTAAGTAGAGAAATTTTTGTTTGTAGTTAGTGTAAATAAAATTAGAAAATTATAATTAATTCTTTTATTTTATTAAGATTTCCATCCTTTAACAAACTTGGTTTAGCCCACTTAATTTCTAAAGACACTTTATAACAATACTATTGCCCATTTACCATAGCATGATACAACATTAAGCTCTTTGTGTCAAAGTCATTAATTACCAAACACATTAATTCTTTCCAACAGGTAAGTAAATTAAGTTTACCTTTTTCCTCCCTGTGTAGAAGTATGCTGTGACAGAATACACACACACACAACTCAAACGGTATCCTTTTCAATAGGATTTAAAATTATAATTCTACACAAATCACACATATATACACAGAATTTTAAAAAAATTATTACTGTGATATGAAAAATAGCAAGACAAATTATCATCAACCACGTATGAACTTCTGTACTTACCAGAAATAATTCCTTCCAAAATTTAGATTTACTACAAATAGTGACTGTGATTCATATGTTAATACGATTCAAGAATGGAGAGACAAGCATTCCCTTGAGCATCATCTTGGTGACTTGAAATCCACTAATAAATAAAAACTGGCGCTTTTTAGGCCTCTTCCTTTGCCTGCGCACATTTATAACACTGGCGATGGCTCTCCTCCATCACCCACTGCCTTATGATGGGTGGTCTTACAAAACATTAAATAAAATTTGTAGGAGTTAGTCCTACATGACCTGACAGCACCGTTATCTACTAGAGAGAGTCCCTGGGCTTACATAATTGTAACCCTATCCTGCTTAACAAAACCAAGGAATAAGCAGATTCCTGGTATGGAAATCTTATCTAAAGGCTGTTCACGATTAAGTGAGCACTTTTGAAATCAACCTTAGAAAAATGTCACTGCCCCTGCCCGCGCAAATTTTAAAGCTCGCACTGAGTGACTAGCACCCGGTTAAGTTGGTAACGAGGGATAGAAAGTAGTTCCATATGTTAACGTCGAATAAAAAGTGTCCGGTAACCATTTGTGATAATTTAAATTATATCTCTCGCTTTCTGTTTTTTTAACGCCTCAGTGTGTAAAAATTAGCAGATTTATAAAATGTTTACTTTTATAATAATTTCACAGTTGACCGATGCATGAATAAAGTGATAAGCCCATGGCAATGTTAATTTTACATAAGGTGGAAGAATACACAACGTGCATACAAGTAGATCTTACGCTGGGCTTTCAAAAGTGCTCATTTTACAGTGAACGGCCTATATAAAGTTGACACTAGTGATCACCTAGGAATGTAGCTTATCCCCTACAATGATTGGTTTGACAAGGGGAAATCACACAAATTATGAAACAGTAACTATATAAATCTGAGTGGTGATACTAGCAAGGAGATTTTTGTCTCTTTATTTACCCTTCCAAGTTGGCAGTAGTGTTTGTAAATGCTTGGGTTCATTTGTAATGTTGACATGTTATTCTGTGGTTATTTATATTGGAAATTTTATGTTTCTCCAAGTACATTTTGGTTTTCTCAATGCAAGTCTGTTACCAAGGGAACACTGGTTTAAGGTAATCATATAGAATATAGGCCTATTAGCCAGTAAAATTGTCTTTGATATTATAAACAATGAGGGGGGCTGGCTTTGTGAAATAAGTAACATTTAATTCACACATGTTGAATAGTAGTTAAACTTGATTTTGATGATGGAATAATAAAGAATTTTATAACTGATGACCACCCAGCTTAAGTCTAGGACAATGTTGAAGAGGCATTGTGAATAATCTGTGTGTTTGCAGGCAACTGATGGTACATTAGTACTATAATAACATCATCACGAGTCTCAGAAGATGAGTTCCAGTAGCAGACAAGGTCGTATAGCATTTTAACTTCAAGTGATATTTGCGCTTGTTTCAGTGTGGTCATGAGTCTTAAAATTGTATCTGTATCAATTACCAACTCTTGGCAACCATAAGGAGAATGATTATGTTAATTTTCATTTAGCTCTGTATAATGTCAAGATATATGCTCATCACTAGCTCTAACACACTTCTATCTCAAGTAAACATGTACAAGTTATAGGAAATTATTCTAATTTACTACCAATGAGAATAATTACGGTCCTTGTCTAATATGTGTCTTTCTTTACGTATGAATAAAGTGTGTCTCTTCTCTAGGAAGTTCAGCATTTAAGTATAGATATTTGAAATTGATATCCACTTGATATTGTGTCTGTTCTATGCTAATATGTCACAATTTACATGGGTGATTACAGAACTGCTAATAGAAATGTTATTAATTACATTCCGCAGTACACGTCGTAGGAATAGTAGTGTATTCTCCATAGAAAAGGCCAGTATCACGTATGAAACGTTTCTAGTACACACTGCCCAAACCTTAATCTCTCACTAACAAACCATTAATACTTTACCAAGTTTAAAATAGCATCTTATAGAATTTTGACAGCCCAACTGTGTGGCCTACATTAATTTTAACAATTGAAGTAATTCTACACCCTTATAGAATTTTTGGCACCCAATGTGGGGTGTACGCCTACACATCTTACATGTATAGAACGTGTTGCCACCACATGCTTGCAGGAAACCAGTATTAAGAACACTGAAAAAAATCTTTTCTACGGAAAATTGTGTTAAAATAATGAGATGTCACAAGGGGAGACTGAAAATAAAGTTATCTCTAGAATTTAAAATTCTGTACCAAATACACACAAGGGAACCAGTGAAATTGTAACCTTAAAAGACATTTTGCAATTCCTACAGTCATGGACTCAAAAAACTGGAACATGAAAATGACAAACACTGACGTATTTTGGCAGAAAAAGTATGGGAACATGAAAAGAAAACACAAGAGTTAACATCTCATGTAAGCAAGCCAATGACAAGTAATCTGGAAGCAAGCCCACTTAATTGAAAATCTGATTTGGAAGCAAATTCTAAGTAAATTCAAAGCTGACTTAGTTTTAGAAGTAATTTTTCATGAGTTAGAAACCAGGTTGAGTGTGGTAACTAACCATGGGATATGAAAACTTGTCACGTAGTTTGAGCAATCAATTGGAAAATTTAAGTTCATAGCAAACCAAGTACCCAGCCAGGCAGACAGCTGCAATAGTTACTCAAGTGTTTGAACAACCCAGTGAGTACATTTCAAGCATACGTTCTGTTTCTGATAACACTTCAAAACCAGGGAGAGAAAACAATGGGGAGGGTGGTTGAACTCTCTCTTAAGGAAATCAAATAAATGGTAGCATTTTGGCACCCAACGTGGGGCCTACATTTACTTTAAACAATTCTATACCTTTATATCTATGATATTAAAATGTTCAATTAATTCAAAATTCAGAAAATTGGTGACTGATATTTAAAATAAAATCATGATAACATTTCTACTATCATTCTGAATGTAAACAAACACGAAAATATTAAACTGACAGCTGTAAACATAGAAATGAACTCAAAATATTTACCAATAGAAGTGTAAACAAATGACAATTCTTGTATCCCTTCAGAAAATGCCCCCTCAAACTGTAACCTACAGGTGTGTTGGACACTACATCTATTTTAAGGTAGAAATAAAATCTTGTATAAAACAAAGTGTGTGTTGGTAAACATACGTGCAGGTGTTAATTGTTATAGTTCAAAAATATATCGTTTAGCCAATATTGTAGATAAGAGCAAAATATCTGTTCATACTAATAAAGACAACAATACGTGTACACATTACACAAATCCTTAAAACATCAAACATTAATAACATCATTACATAATCAATTGTGAAAAGAAAAAGTAATTATGAATGGAAATTACAAAATACTGTTTCAAAGAGGAAGAATGTGATTTGGTTTCTACTTTAATTTTGAATTGATATTGTGAAGGGCCCCAGACTAATTATGAATGAAAATAAGTGGCGTGAGAAATGCTTCGCTGCGTAGCGCCACCCTAAGAGGTGATGGAGGGGAGTTAGCACGAGTGGTGACTTCTATAACACCATTATCATACGCCAGGAAAACAGTGTAATGTGCATGACAAATATTTTCATTATAGCACAGATTCCTTACCAATGATAATATCTCATTAACACATAACATTCAATTAGTCACTTGGTCAAAATTAGAATACAGAAGAACATGAACACAAGATAGCCGTAAGAACTCCATCTAGCATAAAACTTACAACGTGAAAGAAACTTCTCACTGTAACAGAACACGTGAAATGACACACATCACTCTCATATGATGCAGCTTGCACATTCAAATCAAGTGTAACCAGAACTACACATCTCAGTAAGGTATACCAGCAAACTACTTGGTAGCATAGGCTCTGCGTTTGTTTTTCCTTTAACTTTTATTCAAAGAAAATTATTATGAAAAGCAGGTCAAAAACCAGGGAAATGAAATCATGAAACTTTAAATAAATCTCTTTACTCAGAAAATAAAACAAAGAAAATGAATTACTTGTGTGTGAAAATTAAAGAAATTATTCAATTAGTTATGAAGAGAATCACTGTCCAGAAAAATAGGAATCATTGAATTACTTATTCAAAAAAATCCCAACAGTTATAACAACATATCAATTTAGTGTAAAAGTCTCTCATACTGATTTAATCTAGCTGAGAATTTACGCAACTGTCCAAATGAATTATGTTTGTGCACACGGCGTCGCTTATCGTCTGGCCGAAATAGTAAATATCACCGTGGCGATAAGCCACAATCACTCCCCTCAACAACAAAGGGGAGAGAAACACTCGAACTGAGTGTCATCAAGAACTGATGGTATTACTCAAGCTTCACTCATAATACATATACTATCCTCATACAACAACCATCATACACCTGTAAATTTGTTACCAGGATATCAAAGCAAATAGCCCCCCTCCCCCAAACAGATAAAAGACAGAATAGCTTAAAGGGAACACCAAGATAAGAACCACATCCACTTAAGAAAACAGAAACATATCCCGGAAAACTTACTCTCAACCCGTTGTTTATTTTTTCTACACATCCTCATCACCATATGTATGAGTCACTTCCTACCGATTCAGTTTTACATTGCCCAGTTAGATGCCCCAGCAACCCACATTTATAGCATTTTTATTTTCATCTACCATCTTACACTGCGAGGCGAAAGGCCCTACCAAATTACATTTACAACATCTAGGTTTTACTTTTTCCATGTTTCTTTTCCTCACTCCCATCCCTTTCACCCATAGGGCTCTGATTTTGTTTTTCGCACAGCTACGACACACAAGCACGGTTTCATACCTGGATTGCCCACTGGCCAAACAGCTCCAAAGTTACAGGAAAAACCTAACCTACACTGTGCGCCCGCATGGTTGACGACAAGTTTTCATTTAAAAGCCCCACCAATTTTTGGTCTGCAAAGAAAATGTTCAGTGCCCATGCGGGTTCGCTAACAGAATGGAAAAACTGTAAAATGGCTTCCCCCTGCCTCTGAAAGCGGAAAATGTATTTTCAACCCATATCATCCCTGATCCCTTTCAGGCATGTGCTTTCCCATATCTCTCCACTTTGCGTCATTCTTCCTTTTCGTTTATTCCTTGCGCAATAACCTCAGCTATGACACCAGTACTCTTATTTATGACTGCTTGCATCAAACAAACATCATTAGAAAAATTTTCAAATTTTGTAAAAATGGTCAACTTGCAAACAAAAATTTAACAGGGTATTTGAATAATCACAGTGCCTGTAAAACTTTCCTTTTGCTGGGTTACAGTAGTGGCGGGTATATTTCCCTTCTCCCCCGCTCGTACTACTATCGTCTCTTTCCCTTAGCTCATGAGTACTCGCACTGTCTTCTGCCGACCCATTTGCAGCCCTAAGACTTAATATGTGGTCTTGTCCTCCTTGTACATCCACGACATCATGCTAAAAAGGAAGGTTACCACAACCAAGAACTTCATTGCGGTGCAGTCAAATGGGCCAGCAGAGTGGCGAGGATTTGAGATGCCCTCTACCTCCAGAGGGAGGTGTCAGGAATATCAAACTTGCCTCACTCGCTATGTGCAATTTAATTCACATCTACTGCCCCCCACGGGGGAAGAAAAAATAACTCGTCTCATGATTCCCATTGACCCCAATATCAATATAATTATTTCTACACTCATGATTTAGCAACCTATTAAATAAATTCTTAGCGGAGCACTTTTCAAATGTTATTACGGGTGACAACTCAAATAACGTTCACAGACACTAGGCTCAGTAGCGTTCATTATTTAATGAACAATTCAAACAAGCTCAAACTTAATACACCCTGCTCAATAAAGATCCAGTTTGTGGTTGGCATAAAACATGCTAAAATATTGTTACCATCTTAAAACTCAAACATTCAAACACAATATTAATAACACTACGCAATATTTTCCAATAAAAATAAAGCCAACCGAAAGGTCTGCATACTTTCCATATTAACGTGACAAAGTTTCACCTCCGTATAAAAAAGGCTAGATTAATAAAATGTTTAAAACTATCTACTGTAAATATTTATACAGAGTTTCAGAATGAGAGTTACTGCCAGGTTTTGCACAAACAAAGTCACCATCTTCTCAAAAGTTATGCTACCTTGTTAATGTACATTGTAATCCTTATACTGGGGAACGACGCTTCGTGTAACTTACAATAAAATACCTTGATTGTGGCTCTTCTACAGGCCCGTACAAATGCAGAATTGTATAACCTGACTCTTAACAACCTCCAAGCGCTGCCACGACGCGGCATGCATGCCCCCAGAACAGCGACAATATGTTCAATGGGCCCGGCATCAGGTCAGGGTGACGCCTCGCTGATAATTGCCAACACAGGTGAAAGATAATTTCAGAAGAACACACTAACCCCTGTGTGAAACACTTTATCTTCATTCATTTCCACGTCGCAGTTAATGTGTCGGTCTAGCATGTTAACGCCACGCAAAATAATTCATGTCAAGAAGAAAATTCTAAGATGACTGTCCCACAAATGCACAGGACACTGATATAGGGATTAAGTCCACAAAGAAATGACAGAATCAACGTTCTCTCAGAATTAACCCTCCGTTGACTCTTATCAGGCAGCTCAACACTCATAAGTCACTCTCTGGCTTACGCATATTTTTGGTGGGCATAGTTTTCACTGTAACACCAACCAAAGTTTATCACGACACATTTGCAAACTGTACACGAGTCCTGCAATTACTTGCAATAAATGTCCTTGTGTCCATATCATGAAAAAGTTACGTTCCCCGCTATTCACGTGTCAGCGCTTGGCGAAAGCAGGGCCTGCCAGCACTAACCTGGCGGCTCCACGCCACGAGGTCACCCGGCACGTTGCCCATAATACTATCGGCTCGCCAGTAAGGTAACTCCAACCTCACACATGTTACATTCGTATTTAATATGCAACAGCTGCCTGCCTGCCCGTGGCGTGTAAGAAGTGCTCAACACAGAACTCTGTTGACCGGCAACTCAAGATTAACATTCACCTACTCCAACTCACTCTCGTCCAAACAACAGACCCTCGTACCCAGCTCATTTTAAACTCCGGTAGGCAACTCACTCGGGCCACAGTAAGCTACTATCCTACCCTCCTGTCGCCTGGCCGGCAAACCAAGCACAGCGCCAATCAGGTGACGTCATCCTCTCACTAGTAACGCCACACTGCGGCAGCTCCTTACAATGTTTTATAATTGGGCAAACCAATATACAAAGGATTAAATCTAAACCACAAATGATTATATGGCAAGGCATCAGAAATAAGAAAACTAAATTAAATATACAAAATTCGTATTAATATAGTATAGGCGCAGCCACTAATAACTATTCTAACATTAGGTAATAAAATTACTAGACAGTGCTGCAAATCACTGTAGAAACACACCAAAATAGTACATATCACTGTGGCAATAATCCAATCCTCACAATAGCACCATGCATTCTACTCTCGAAAACCACTGGGCATATTTCAGTCAGACTCTAGTTCACAATATTCATAAAGTTAGTAGTTCATATAATTTATAAAACATCTCAAAATAGTGGCAGGATTCTGTGTCAAGACCAACTGTGAGTCACAACTAGCAAATAACATTGGCCGCTGATATACTTAGCTGGCACAAGAGGCGTCGGTCCATGTTGGTCGACACTACAAATCTATTGGACTAAGCTTCTTCCAAAATAACTTATTTAAGTGTTACTGCCAACTAATCTCTGCAGAATTAGTTTCCTAGCTTTAGGATGGCACACATGACGAATCCTGTGGTTCGCTGCAGACCTCTACAAAAAGCATCTTACTCTGTCAGGAGAGCGGTAGAGAGTCCTGACAATCCGGGGTTCATACCCTCTCACGCCTAAAATGGCAGAAACGTCCACTACATCACATCCAGTGATGTAATTACTAGGGACGGTTCAATACTACATTTTCTCGATAATGGATAAAAGTTTTGATACCCACCCAAACATTCTCACGATAATCAATACTGATACTTTTCTCGATACCAAATTAAAATTGTCATAAATACAAAACAACTTGGCCAAGAAAATTGCTAATTTTACTGTGTCGTTGAGACACACAAACTACATAAAAGCCCACATTACACTGGAAACAAATGGTGACTGGCCTGTAACCTAAAAGTCCATAACCAATGATAAGACACACAGTCTCCTTTGATTCTATAGAATCATGTTTGCACAGTAAAAGCTGTAATCAAACTTTGAGGAAAATGATACCTCAGTATACACTTATTTTGCGATATCACAGTTTTTTTTTTACTTTATTTTGCAGCTTCAAGGAAATTACTGGACCATTAAATAAATATTGTATTATCTGGTACACCTGCTGTGGCCTAGTCCGCGGAATACGTGGGCCAGGCCACGACAGGTGTGTCAGATAATTATTGTATTTTTATTTTTTTTGTGAATATTTAATAATGCAGTTACATCATAGCCCACGGAAGCTACGAAGGTGTATCGTATAATATGATATTTATTTTTGTGAGTATTTAATAATGCAGTTGCATTAGATAGTTAAGGTACGTGTGGGATGTACAATAACTACTCAATTTGCTCGCTCGTACCTATCGGCGCTCACTTGCACCTCTCAACCCGTTTTCATTCCACCTAAGATATTTCTGGAGAAACTCCAAGCTTCGCTGATGCGTAACGCTTCGCGTCATCACCAAAAAAAAAATTACCGGCAAGGTTGAATCACTGTAATGGGGATATACTGCCCTGCTGGCACTGGGACTCCGGCTCGGTACATAATGTTTAGCTACGCTTGTACAGTATTTTTCCCTGCAAGGAGGCTATGCATGAAAATCATTTCTGGGGAAACTCCATGCTTTGCTGATGCGTGACACTGCGCTCCACCATTAAAAAAAAAATTTCTAGCGCACCTTGAATCACTGGTTTGGGAATTTACTCCTCTACTGGCACTGGGACTCTGGCAAGCCGGCTTTCTTCTTTAGGTAGTCACGCAAAGCATTACGCATTAGCAACGGTTGGGAGTTCCCACAGAAATGATTTTCATGCGTAGCCCATTTGCACTGGAAAATAATGTGTGTTCAATTTAACATATTTTCGTGCTATTTGTAATATTATTGTTATATTGTATTATGAAAAACATGTTTGCTTACAAAAATATCAAACTGAACATTACCTACATTGACAGTGTTACCAATACACTTTAGAAAAACGATAGTGGAGAGGGATATGAACTGGAGGGAAATTGTGGGTTAAATGTTACTATGAAAATGTACTTTTTTTTCCCCACACTATTTCCCTGATCTTCATAGCCCTCGCCATTATCATATTTGTAGCTTGTATTTGTAATATTATCAAGTAAGGTAAATTGTTCCGTTAGGTCTTTCTGCAAGTTAACGTATTTTCGTGATTAAATTAAAGTTACATTAAATTTGAATTAGTACTCACCGACAAGCAAGAGTCAACGTTGATCCATTTGACACCGTGAAACAGACACTAATTAGAGCACAAATATTTTATTTTGCTTTTGCGGTGCTAAGTATATTTGCACAGACACACTTGTAATTTTGAACAATTATGAGATTAAAAAAATCAAACAACACGAATTGCAATAAAACATGCGTCTAAGCACTCGTAAATGCCCAACCTACGAAAAGACACACACAATCTGCTACTCCAACGACCGGCGACATCCCACAATTCCAACTGTGATGTCATCCTGTCTCTTATCCATTATTGGTTACTGTCTATGGTATTGCCACATGGCGTCATATAGCACCTTTATAAACATTGTCAATGATATCTGTTTAAATGATCCATCACATGAAAATTTATTCTACTAGTAATACGTTACATAGCACTATCATCACGTGAATATACATAAGGAAAGCCTTGAGTAATTAAAGTGAATTACATGATGTTCCAAAACAGTTTGATGTGTTGTTTACCTGTATAACCTCAGTGCCACTGCAAAAATGTATCCTGAAAACTATGTTTTATAGATTAAAATTTTGTTTCTAACTGTATTCTTACATGTAATACAATTATTCAACCCGATATGAATATATCGTAAGTAAATTATACACGTTTTATAGCATAAACACAGCAATCTTAATAAGCTGCCTATCACATTTTGTACTATTTGAAGACTCCCCCCCCCCCCCCCCCTTTTCCACACATTACTAGTAATTATGACTACTAATAATCATATCTGACATATCCAGGTAGTATTTTCCCGATTTTCAAAAAAAGCCCTTATTCTGGAATTTTACATTTTAACCCTAAATCCCCAAATGTTTTGAGCCTAAACTTGGACACGTGGTAGATTTGATAACCTAAATAACGGTCTTCTAGCCTTTTCTGACACTGCTATAGACCCTACCAACGCTGTAAAGTTACCCAGTATTCACTGTCATTATTTGGTACTTTTCTTACTTACCTATACATTTTCATTAAATTAATTTTACTGAGATTTTTAAAAAATGCAAATAAAAACCTTGCTATTACATATTTATTCAACTGAGAAAACATCACTGTAATAATACAATACACTCACAATTAGACTACCGCTCGGTGGCGAGCTCTCTCAACTCTCCTTCACCCAGCCAATTCCTTTTCCACTCCATTCCTGAATTTACCAACCCCTCCCTCAACACACTCCACTCCCGCACAGACCTCACAAGCATGGACTACCTACCCCGCTCCGTTCTCCTCCACACCCTCTGAAGCTTCTCACTGTGTTTTCCTCTTCCTCTAAACACCCCCTTACTTAGCTTGCAGTGTAGCCCTCCCCATCCTCCCTCTTCATTCACCACCCTGTACATCCTGACTAACCGTTCAACTTTCCTCCTGTCCTTCAAAGAGCTCCACCCCATTTCTTTCATCATCACTGATGGCCTATAGTTCCCTTCCTCACATTTCCGAAAAAAATATTTTACATTCATTACCAATCCTACAAATTGATATAAACACATGTTTTTTTGAATTCTTTAAACGTTTCTTGTACACTCGTAGCCAAACCAACACAGAAAAAGACCCGAGACATGACATCCTCGATAGTGTTAGGAACAAAACATAAATAAACCTAACCCAGAAAACCATTTTATATTAAAAACAGACTCCCTACTAATCCCGAGACTTATAAACCGACTAACGTAAAAATAAACATAATTGGCTATATTGTAACTTGAAAAATTATGTAGATTCCTTTGTCCGATGACGACTCCCGTAGCTTCCCACATCCCAGTCTCTTTGTACATAACCACCCCCAAAGTTATTTTTTGTACATACATGCTTAACAACAGTTTCCTTAAGTTACTTACTGTAATATTCGCATGTATTTCATACTTTTTTTCCATTTTTACCGATAAATTTACACAAAAGTTCATCTACACTTGCTGACACAATCTGAAACCTTTCGTGGTTTTTTGTAAAAACTGATTCTAAGGTTTTAATCTCCTGTTTCAGTGTTATGAGACAAGCCATTTGTAGAGAAACGCATTCACAGAGATTGTTTTTGAGCACAGTGGGGAGTTTTAACAAAATAATAACAATACGAATCACTATCTTCCAAAGAAGATGGCGACCGAACTTGATCTGTGATCGGTATTGTTCGTTCCGGAGTAAGGAGCTCTTCGGATACCTTCGGGCACAATTCCAAAATTACATTACATTACTCTAAGAGCCTGTATTACTAACATGGATAATGACCACTAGTTAAAAAACTATAGTTAAATTTCACTACCACCAGGTGCAAAATAGAGAATTATGACCTCAGGTTATTACTAACTACAAATAATGTCAAGGGGTTGAACTTCAATCCCTTCAAGTGATTGACAAACATTTGTAACATTAAATAAGCTTCTAAATAATGTTTCAAACATCATCTGGTGGTGTTTAGCTTATATGCTTGTTGGTTTTGGAGGTCATAAAAATATGAAAAAACTTTATAGCTATTTTGAGTTTATGTATAACATTTCTGCAAAATGCAACGACACCAAGCGAATTGTCGATAACGACACAGTAGATTAGTTTTGGAAAGTGTATTTTTTAATGGAAAAAGATCGGAAATAAAATATTAGCCCTAAGTTTAATCTAATTTTGAGGAATCGGATGCCTTGAAATTTGTGAAATAAACTATTAATCCTACCAACCTCAAAATATTTAAAAAAAAATTATTAAGAAATTAAGGCATTAATCCCAATCTGGAATGGTAAGAAACCGAGTCTCATGCATGCATTGTGATAATTTGTATGGAGCTTAAGAAAATTGTGCGAGGTTTGACATCACAAGTGACGCAAATAATTATGAGTCTCAGGAGACACAGAAAATGATCGTACACAAAAATGGACACAACATTTAAAGAGTTAAATGCATGGTTTACTGCAAACAAATTAAATCTCAACCTAGATAAAATATATCTTACGAATTTCCTCACAAAGGACAGAAAAAACATTAATTCATATGTTAGCAGTAACAGAGACAATATTAATGAAACTGCAGTGATTAAGTTTCTCGGCTTAAAAGTAATCAATTTACTAAACTGAAAATCTCATATTGCATATATTTTACCTAAACTAAGTTGAGCATGTTTCGCCCTGCAGACTATTGTAGAGATCTTGAACAAAAATACTAAAATGGTATATTTTGCATATTTTCATTCCATCATGAATTATGGTATAACTTTTTGGGGTGATTCCACTTACACCAAAAAAGTGTTTCACATGCAAAAGAGAGCTGTAACAATAAACAATGACAAAAGAAAGTCAGTCTCATGTAGACCTCTTTTCAAGAGCTCAGATATTTTAACATTTGCATGTTAGTACATATTTTCAGTACTTATATTCATGTCCAAAAACAGCCATTTATTTCACAAAATGAGTCGGTTTATAAGCATGACACAAGAATAAAAAAAACTATTACACATGGTTTCAATTAACTTGAAATTTGATCATAAAGAGCCATCCCGCCTTGGTAGCCAACTTTTCGAAAAGTTACCACAACACCTTCAAGAAATTTGCTTCCATAACCAAAAACTCTTTAAAAAAAACAGCTGAAAGAATTTTTTCTAAATTAACATTTTGTAGTGTAAATGAATATCTAGATTACAAAATTAAGAAATTATTGCATAATATGTCTTTGCGTGCATTTCTTGTTCCAGTTTTTCTCGTTTCCTTTTTCTTCTGTTTCAGCAAAACAACGATGCCCCATAACATGTTGGAGGAGGATTGGGTAGTTATGAAGAAAAGATGTGATGTGTGTACGCGTATTCTGACATATATATATATTAATATATATAATATAATATATATATAAATATATATATATATATATATATATATATATATATATATATATATATATATATATATATATATATATATATATATCTCTGTGTTTACTATGTCCAGTGTATAAACTTTGTATACTGTAATTTCACTTGTCCAGTATCTTAGTATAGCTATGTTTTAAAAAAAGATCTTATGGATGCAATAAAACAAAACAAATAGTTATTTGCCTGGGCTTATATAAGGCCCAGTGATTCATAGATGTAGATTTGATTTGTAGTTTTTATTTAATTCACTGTTGCTAAAGAAGCATTAAAATATACACATTATTCAAAACACATCTCGCACTCATTATTGACAACTGAACATAAGCCATAACACCAAAAGTATAGTGACTTTTATTGCCAATATTCACAGTAACGAACCTACACCTTGGAAAACTTTTCTAAAGAATAGCTTAACTAATGAATTGTTCATAATACACATTACCATCAAACAGCTTATCTATGGAATTGATGTTACACACAGAGATCGAAATACAGGCCACAAAGCTTCTTACACAATAGAAAACTTAAGCATTTGACTTTGCATTTCCTTTCCTCTGACGAAGCCATCAATACACAATAAGATTTTAAAGTCAGAGTTCAGACAATAGATATCGGTTCTACAAGCTTCGTAAATATGTGTATCTTGTTATGTAAATAATTATAATATTACCCAAGAATTCACTTAACGTAACATTTTTTTTTTAATAGGCTTAAAATGCATACTACAGTTTATTTCAAAACAAACCACTCTTTTTTTTTTTTTTTTACTTTATAACAATATGCAATTTTTATATGCCTTCTTCACATTATATTTTTTTTCCCCCACTTATTTGATTTAAGACAAGTTTTGTTTAATATACCGAGAATAAAATCGGCCTTTAATAAAATAATGCATATTCCACATAACCTCAATTAGATTCTCGGCAAAATGGCTGCTTGATTTTGATTTTATATTTCAACTTGTCGAAATCGTAAAGTCAAGAGAGCTGCAAATTAACTTTGACAATTCCATTGTGTCAAGCTCCATAAGAAAAAAAAACGGAAAGCAAACGTAAAGTCAATTGGTAAAGTCAAATGTTATAGTTTTCAATTGTGTAAGGGCCTTAATCGGGGCAAAAATAGCTTGGCCTTAGCTGTAAACTTGTATAACCAGAAATGCAGTAAATCCCGAAAAGAAATGCAGAACATAAACAAACACAACAGCAAAATCTTCAAAATACAAAGTATCCAAAAATCAAAAGTCAAGTAAACATGACAAACAGTCAAACAGCACTCACATAATGACATTGACCCCCAAGCCAAGTTTCACAAATCTGTACCGGCACCGACGGCAGCTACATAAGTATTTCGGATTCAGGGTAGAGATGGCCTGGTATCCAGTAAAGCCAGCAACTAATCTAAGACACGTCGAGCAAGCAAAGACAGTTCTGGTAAATCAAAATTAAAGCGATGGAATTATACATTATTATTAGTTACAAAGTTCATGTGCCTGGAGCACCGGACACGGTGGTCACCTCACAAGACTCAAGATGCTACTAACTCTACACTTGGCGTGAAGCTCGCATGTTGGCAAAGAGTCCTGCTGATGAAATCACATTACGTGATTATAAAGTTGTGGATCTTTCTACTTTGTGCAATCCCACAGCTGCTTTACTTCAACACCCAGCTAAGCAGTGGTCTGAGGGATTACCAACATTTTCGGGTAGTAGTCATGTAATCCTGTAATTTTCCTTAAAAAAAATTGGAAGAATATGCCTAACTATTGGGCTTATATGAATCTGAAATTTTTATTTGCCTAGGCCTAAGCTTTAAGTCTACAGTATTCTATTGATGGGAGATAGAGAAGGAGAATGCCCAGACTTTCGAACAGTTCCACGAAATTTCTTACAAGTGTATTGGAGTGCTCGCATTCAGGGTAACTTAAGGGCCAGGTTACACCTTGACAAATACGACCCAAAGAAATCCAAGTCGTTAGAGCAACATTTCGGGGAAATGTACGAACGCACGATATGAGGAATTTGTGGAAGTGTTAATTTCACAGTTATCTTCCAAATATCAAGATCGGTGGGCAGGTAGGACATTCACGAATCTGAATGAGTTTCGTACACAAACTTTGCGGATCAATCAGATTGAAAGGCAAAAGGTTAACTTGTAACAATATTTCGATAAAACTACTTTACTGAAATTTCCACCTCTATATCCAGCTCCAACGCAGAAATTTCAGAACAGCATGGTAAATAATCCGAAAATTAATGTATTATGATTAGAACAGGAAAATGTAAATTCATGCACATTTCAGCATGAATACGTACCTGAAAATAGACATTTTGGATTTATGAGCAAAAGGCGTGGGAAATGATATTCTCCAGGATATTGCAGGCGTAATCCAGGTAGACATAGCAAAGGGAAGAATTATGATGTTTGTCCACAACCCTATGCTTATATACATTCTGATGGCACCGTGTATTCCTATCCAGCCAATGAGAGCAGCGACAGGGGAGCAAGTCGAACTCTCCGACCCACGGTAGAGCTGTTTGCACGTCAGAAAGTACTTGGTCTGCAAAACCAATCGACACTTTTGGATTAAATTTCACACCAATGTTGAACTCACAAGTGACCATTGACCAAAATCTGAACACCGATCTTCCATGGCAATTTGCGCAACGTATTAATGTTCCACCTCCATTGAATCCTTGCTATCATAAAGCACCAGCTGAAGGAACACGTCGTCAAGGTTATTTTCAGCGAAACGAGAGTTTGAATCCCTTGGCTCCGTCGTTTCCAACATCCATCATTTCAAGAACACAAAACCAACAAAAGAGAAATGCTGGTAATCACTCCACGTTAAACTGAAATGGGTTGGTGATGAGCATCTACCAGCGCTGACCCCAGGTAACATCGTTTAGAGTTCTACTGTAGACAGTGTGTATACCAATGAAATGTTGGTAGCCTATAGTAACAAAGTAGTTCAATTAAAAGTTGTGAAAATTCTTGTAATATGTTAACTTTACTAAGGGATGAAACTGAGAGAGATTTTTTGTTTGCGAGAAGATGAAAATGTTTTTCATGGATTGAATGTGTCATTATGTCCAGAGTTCAATTTAAGTACTCGTAACACAGTAGTGACCACTCTTCTTGACAGTGGCGCTAAAGTAAGTCGCATAAATGAAGACTTGTTTGATGAGATTGAAAGACAAGGGGTAAAACCATCTAATTTGCCAGTGCCTCTCTTGAAGATAATTTGTGTTACTTCACGATCCAGTCCCATTGTGAACAGTCAAACTATGTTACCTAAATATGGTTTAGGGAAAACCAAGTTGGCCAATGTTTTTGTTGTAGGGGGTCTTGTAAAGCCCTTAATTTTTGCCACATATTTTTTTGCCGGTCTATGGGTTAATATTGAACTTTGGGGAATGGCTAATTACATCGCCAGAAACCAAATTATTTTTCCTTGTCCAGAAAGATGTTTTACTACTGACAGTATGGGGAACATTATTTTGAGAAGGGTATTTCGATTTTACCGCTGACCATTGAACCAACTCGTACTGAAACTCCGAATTTGTCCGACGAGATTTCTAAGGCAGTGGCTGCAGTAGATTTGATTACCAGTTCTCAGCAAAAACAACTGTTTGGCATGCTTATGTTGTATCAGAACTGTATGTCTGAAGTTCCTGGACTTAACATAATATATCAGGTTCAGATTAAGGTATCAAATAACAGTGTATTTCATAAGAAACGCTACCCTATTCTGGTAAAATATATATCTGAAGCAGAGAAATATTTGATATTGATGGTGGACTGGAAGTTTTTAATAGAGAGGCTAGTCTTAATGCCAGCCCAATTTTGTGTGTAAGGAAGAAAAATGGTACCATGAGGTTGTATCTTGATGCGAGGAACATCTACTGGATAACTGTTAAAGACAGTGACAGAAAGTGTCCTGTACAAACTCGAGACATCCTGTGTTTGTATCAAGGGATTAGGTATTTAACAACCCTAGACATTACCTGCACTTATTTGGCAGATAACTCTTTCATCTGAATCTAAACAATACACAGTATTTTTGTTTCGTAACTGCCAGTGTGTTTTAAATGTGATGCCGTTCGAATTATGCAATGCCGTGGCTGATTTACAAGGTGCTTAGATCTAACCTTAGATGAGGAATGTCACAGTTTTGCTCGTGCTTATCTAGATGATATCCTAATTACTTCTGCTACATTTGACGAACATGGCTAACACGTTCATGTGGTACTAGAGAAATTGTAAAGAGCCGAAATGACACTTAAGGTTCATAAGTCACTCTTTTATAGGACTGAGGTACCATTTCTGTGTCACATACACAGGAATGAAGGTATTAGACCAGCTCCTGATAAGCTGCAAACAATTACTCAATTTCCTGTTTCAACCTATGTGAAGCAGCTGCATGCATTTTTGGGAGTCTTAGGATTCTACAGCAATTACTCTGATAAAATCTCTAAAGTGGCAGTAACTTTGTTTTCGCTTTTAAAGAAAGGCATCCATTAGATTTGGTTGAATTAACATCAAGATGTATTTGAACATCTGAAAGTGATATTTTAAGCGGAACATATAATTTATCATCCTATTCAAGGAATTAAGTTTTTACTCTACACCGATGCCTCCGCTTACGCGCTAGGAGTAAACCTCGAGCAGAAGGATGACCAAGATAATGAAAGAATGGTAGCTATGGCCAGTCGAACCTTGAACAGTGCCGAAAGTAACTACACCATAACTGAGTATGAAGCACTGGCGATCGTCTGGGCTCTTCAGAAATTTCGCGACAATCTTCTTGGGGAAAACATCACAGTGTTGATTGATCATCAGACCTTGGCTTGTCTTTGCAGTGAAAGAGCTTTCGGGGACAGGCTAACCAGATGGCTGCTTTTTTTGCAAGAGTACCTTATCAACATCCAGTACGTGATGCTGCAGACTACTTAAGTCGCATCCCAGATGCTGACACTGAATGGGTACATAGGCCCAAAAAAATGAAAGCATTTGTAGTTGCTCAGGCGTACCAACAGAACCTCGAATCCAGCAAACACTTTAAGGAAGTCCTCAAACCGTTAGCCACGTTACAAGAGCAAGATGAATATTGCCAGACAATCAGAAAAAAGTTAGTTCGGCTACCACTCGACTCAGGAGTACAGAGGTACTACAGTGTATCGGATGAGGGTATCCTGTACTATTGCAGCGAAAAGATACACAATTTCGAGACAGAATGGCAACCAATACTTCCTGCTAGAATTGATTATGTGGTTGCTATGGAAGCAAATACTGTCTTAGTACAAATTGGTGCAAGTAAATTGTTTGCCAGCTAGAAGCACATAGTTTATTGGCCAGAAAGGTTCAAAACCATTCTTGAGTGCACAAAAACTTGTGACCTTTGTCAAAAAGCAAAATTTCCGCATGAAAATTTGCAAGGCGAAATTTCAGCCTATTATACCTCAGGAACCTTTATCGCTGGTATCAGTAGATATTTATTAACCGCTGCCCAGGAGTAAAACAGGAGTAAAATATGATTTTGTAGTCTTGGATTTATTTTCAAAGTTTATCAAGGTGTATCCTATAGTCCAAGCCAATGCAAAAACTTTACTCCAGAAGATGAAGTCTTACATGTCTCAAGTGGGAAAACCGGTATGCATTCGGTCCGACAAAGGCAGCCAATTCACCAGTGAGTTATGGCAAGAGGGTTTGAAGATATTAAACATAATTCATTCCACTATCTCCATATGACACCCCCAAAGTAACCCGGTCGAAAGGAGTATGTGTACTATTGGAACCATGCTAAGGATCCATTGTTTTGACAATCAGCAAAATTGGAGGGACAAATTAAGTCTAATTGAATTTGTAATTAACCACACAGTCCACATAACTACTTGTCAGGTTCCAGTAGATGTCCTTACAGGTCAGCGTATGGTGAATCTAATTTATAACTTAGACACACTGCCAAAACTTGATGTATGTAAAGTGGAAGAGAATCCGGAGAAGATACGTTCACAATTAATAGAGGTGGTGAGTCAAGATTTATTCTTGTCAGCTGAATCAAGGAAATGTCACTACAAGCAGAGTAAATTAAATCAATTTAATTCCAACCACTTAGTTACCAGTAGTTACTAGGAAAACGCCACAAAGAAACTTTTCCAAATTTTTGATGGACAATTTAAGATAGCTAATGTCGCAAGGCGCAATTGTTGCAAGTTAACTGATATGAGTGGTAACTCTGTTGGGAAATACAATATCAACCCAATTAAACCCCTATCATGCTCCCAAGGTCATGCAAGTAAGTGAAGATACACGACAGAGAGAAGACAAAAATGGTTAAAGTTTATGATTTATTTTCGGCCTGACAATGTGAAATATGCTAAAATGTAGCAATACAGAGGCTAAGATGCGAAATAATAGATCCTGTCAGAAGTACGAAGCTGATATTTGAGTATTGAGTAAATGGCCTATGATATTGTTCCTGTATTTAATGCTGCATGTCTATCTAATTTGAGGGTTTTAATTGTGGTTTTTCGCCGTACTAGTTCGTTTGTTAGCCCACTCAGGTAAATAAGGATCTAATTCTACAACATCACCCTGATTATTCCTGTTGCCTAAAGTAAACTGCCTGCTGTCAAGAAATCAACAATTTGACTGTTGTCATAAGTGTCTGAGATGACAATACTAAGGGAGAAGATAGAAGGGAAAATTTAATACCTCATGTATCATAAACGATGACCCGGAGACAATAAATTACACCTCTCATTAATGATTAACTAAGAAGAAATATACAATGGTTCTATGCTACTTGGTATGATTGTAAACATACATAGAACATGTACACATAATGGTTGTGTTGACACTAGATACATTTGGCACTTGTTGATGCTTTGATGTTGGTCAAGGTGTCGGAGGCTGGCAACAAGTGCCAAGATGTTGGTCAATAAGGATATTGGTAAGGTGAGGAGTGGTGGAAGCAGTTTTGGAATCTCGGTGGAGATAATTATCCAGGGTGCCAGTTGACATTATCGTGAAGATGGAGAGCAATTGTTGACTCATTCCTCAAGGTCGTTCGGTCGACGACCACAGCAAATCCTGCAAGTGCAGTTGTGGCGTGAGCCGAGCGCTCCCGTGTGATCTAATGACTATTTGTGCTGTCGCTGGCAGCTATAACATTAGTGCATGCTGGGGCGATTCGAACAGCCCATAGTATGTTGGTGTGGGCCACTGGGAATGGCGAGTAACTTTCCTGGTGACCCAAATCGCGTAACTCCAAATTGGACATTTAACCTATTTTTCACTAGAGAGAACTCTTGTGGGCAATAGGTTAGCTGTCTGGCATTGCTTCCCTGTAAAGTCACAGCTGTCAGACGATAGTACCAATGGAGGGAACAAGGGGACTGCCTATACAAAAGCCTTAACACCTGTGTCTAGTTTTGCATGTGTTGGCGAGCCTGTAGGCCCAAGTATAAGTGTAGCGATGAAGTGAAATTTGTCAAAAGACTAATTTAGATACCCCTTTTATTGTGTCAAGACTCCAATCATGTGGTCACGAGTTTTAATATGAATTCCTTTGTAGTAGTGCAGAATGAAGCTGCACTTAGCTCGTTTTAGCATTCAGCTGCATCCAATAGATGAATACCATAGGTGTGACGTCAAGGAAAATGCGTGTTCACAGGACGTTACTTTATGCAACCGACGCTCTGTGAAAGACAAAGTGCAGTATTCTCGCCAGTACCAAATTTGCGTGGTATTTTTAAGATAATAAATGTACAGGGTTTTAAATCATCATTATGTCGCATTTTTCACACAGTGTTCATCTCTTTATTCATGTTTATATAAAACATTCGTCAAGGCGGCATTCCCATGGCGTCATCACATAACATGTTAATTTAGTATTTAGAGCCATGGTAATGTCACCAGTATGTGTAATGTGATTAATAGAAATTAAGAGGGTATATAGACGTGTTATATAGCATTTGTGTTAGAGTAAGGGCAAAAAGCATAATGAATTAGGACGATTCTGAACACACCCTCAGCTATCGTCCGCGCGAAACTGAGCGTCGTTTGGAGTCTGACCTTCGCCATCACCAAGATGACGCTCGGGAACCGCACTCTTCAGTGCGTCCACTCGGTATAGCAAATTTTGGGTGTAAATCATTTAAATGATCAATAGTGTAAATTCCGGAACATTTTTGCTTTTCTCCTAATACCGAGGGGCCGACCGACAGCTAATTTTTACCGTAAAAACGTAAGTGTTCAGTATGCACATTTTAGAAAGCAGCATCGGTTATCGGCAGGCCACAGTGCCGAACCCGCATAATATAGCTTTGCAGAGTACAAGGTCAGTGGTATTCAGTTAGATGCAATAAACGTGTGTGTGAATAACTCCCGCCTTTAATTGTTTTACCCAATTTTTTTAGGGCACTGCGTCCTTAAGGCCGAAGTTTAACCTCAGTGCTTTGTATTTAGTATTATGGGTCCTGCCCTCCATAGACAGAATAGAGTCAGTGTTTGTAAGGAGCTGTGTAAGGGGGCCTTTTATCCTTACACCTGTATAGTGGTAGAAACCACTAATTTAACATCAGTGCCAGTAAGTGCACGATGAACGCCGCAATTAACCCGACTGCATCCTCTAAGAATCCCTGTGGCCATCGGCCCATGATCCCAATATTTGCTCATACGAGCTGGCACTGGGCAACACATCATCTCGCCCCTGCCTTGGGTAAGAGGCAGGGCAACCCACATCGTTCCTACTCATAGAATAAAATTGATACTAACTGAATATATCCCTTACTTGTTGTGGTGTGGTACATCTGGGCCACCCACACACCCACACGAACCACTGTTACTTATTATGACGACTCGTGACCATTTCAAACATACTTGCACAGTAAGTTATACTTTGAGAAAATTGGTGTGAGAAGGCCCGTATCTTAAATGCCTTGCGGTGAATTGGAAATAAACGATACGCAGTAACTCGTCACTGTCGCGATTTATTCAGCTACACGATTACATTCCCCTCTGAAAAAGCTTATATTTAGTGCTGCTTACGAACCCATCAGTTCGGGTAAACTGTGCAAAAGACACGTGGTCACATGAAATAACTTAAGAATAATTTAAGCATACCCTGGCGATGCAAGAACTGGGTAGGTTTGAGGGGTGGTGAAGTCTCGGGCAGCTGAAATAAAAAAATTTTCCAGTATGCTAAAATAACTATTGCAGTTAAATGATTAGTCCAACATGGTGATGGCTGCCCGAGCATGCGAAATACGAGCCCCGACATGAAGTGAAACACCCCTCGCAAAGATGAACTACTACTGAACTTTCTCCGCGCGAGATGCATGCCTGCTTGGCGGGCTGGCACTTTGTTACACACATTCCTTGCACACAATATTTGCAAATTGGTTACGTACTCTGTGTGCCGGTTATTACTTATTGCTCCTAACATTAACCCTGTAAATATTATTCATTATACCAAAACATTGCACTGTGTGGATGATGTAGAGATGAAAGACACGTGAATGAACATTACAGAAAATTACAAAAAGACCCTTTGAAAACACTGAGGGCTTTAGGGTTGCGAAGGCAGGCATCTTTATTTGTTGTGTGCCCTTGCTTAAACATACCTTGCCCTTTTATTGCACAAATTAAATAACAGAAATTTCACAGAGTGTATTTTCGGATCCCTGCACCATGTGGATGTTCGCACTCACTCTGCTTTGCTCATGCATCGTTCCTTGCCACACTGCACTGCACTTGCGCTCATAGAGCGCACACTTACACTGCATTATGGTACCTGGTGCGGTGGGCAAACGGGCAAAGGAGAAGGGTGAACGTGGACACACGCCAGTTAGATATCACCATAACAAGTAGGAAAGATATATATCTGTCTATTTTGGGAAATTGGTCTTTAGAAAACAAGTCTTCTTTCTAAAAATGGTCTTCTCTGAATTTGATCTTCTGTACAAACGATAAGTTTACTTTTATGTTATTGTAATCGTAGTTGTATATTGTTAAAATAGTGAATATTGTCTGTGTTTGTTGCATTCTTTGCAAATGCTATTTTATTTGTTCCGATTATGATTATTTTTAAATGACACCTGTGAAGTAATGAGAAAGTAGTATATTTTAGGGTATTGTGAAAATGTTGGCACGTTAGGGAGTGAGGATAGATTTTTTTCTTTGCAGAAGTTACCCTAATTAATGTAGATAGGGTCATCTGAATATATTATATTAGAGTGACGAATATATATGATCATGTTCTAAGTAAACAATTCTACATAATCAACATATCGCTCTCTGGGAGTTTAACATGGGGGCACATTTTGTGTAAATCTGTTTTAAAATTTGAAGACTGCACTTGAAGAAATGTGAACCAAAGTTTATTAATACATAAACAATAAAGAGACTGGAGCAGTTAAGATAGTAAATTATTGCCAGAAACATTATGCGAGGTTAAAATGCTGTCGTGTGTTAAGTGTTTACTTACATGAAGTATCCCATAAACTGTAACTTTGTGTACTTTTGCACTTAACCTAAAAACTGTAACAACCCTATTTAATTTTGGAAAGTTCTAGTGTGTTGACAGAGCAACAACTTGTTAATTTCTATGAGAGCCTAATAATAGACGTTCAGAGATTATCTACACATTGCTAGAGTGAGCCCGCACTGATAACATCTTTGCTGGTCGATACATGGCTGATCCATGGAACACAGCAGGTCATCCGTCTGCGTAACACACCTACCGCCGCTGAGGGAAAGTCGGGAAATTCTATTTTGCCAACATAACCCTTTGATACGAAGAGCATTGCCATTTTTTTCTTATTTTAACTTCTCAGAGTCTTGTATGCTTGTTTTATGTTTCAGAAAGTTGATAATATTTATATTTATATTAACATAGTAAATACGTCTTCCCCAGATTGAGTACTTTCAGTGTTTACATGCTGCTGACTAATTGAATGTTAAATAATCGGAACAAAAGAGCTCATTTATTTCATATTTTAAAATGTCCTAATTAATCAGATGTAAAATGACAACTAGACTGATTTTAAAGTTTCCTGCAATAATTTTAAGAATGCACCTTTTTTTTTTTTTTTTTTTTTTTTAAACACTTAGCTGGAATAAAATATGCAAACTTAAGTAAGCAAGGAAGAATGTGCTAAGGGATTGTTACAGTAAGATTGTGGGAGGATATGATGTCACGTCATGATATCTCGAAAAAGTAAAAGGCTGGAGAAGTCCTTCTTCTAGGGATAGACATCTAACATGGCCAAACATTTCAGTTAAGTGAACCGCCCATCAGCGCCTTGATGACAGCATATGTGACGACTCCGGAGGGTTGAGGATGGCCAGCGCCGTGTAACCAGGCAGAGGAAGGACAGAGATGTTCCGTTCGAGTGGAATCTTCAGTGATGCCTGCCGCATTCGGCTTTGAAAATGCCGACGCAATCGCTTCCCGAAGCTGTCAAGTAAGACCTATCCATGGCACGAGCCAAAAGTACAGTCGCAACTTAGCAATCTTAGTGAAGTCTTTCGATAACATTGCTTAACTGTCAGAGAAACTTTGTCCAAGAAACTTTTGTTATAAATGTTTAAATGGACTTTCCTTGGTGTTCATTCCCAGTGGCTATTTCATGTTTCGTGTTCTACTCTGAGTACAGTAATTTTAAATTACATTAAAAGAGAGTGACTATCTGAACATTGTCTGCAAAATGGCATTCAACATTATTAAATCAGATTTGTTTTGGATGCACTCTCCATGTTAAATTTTCAGGTTTCAAAGCAGTAATTCTCAATCTGATTTCTTTAGCAAAATTCCTTCTAGGTATCATCAGACGGCATGAATTTTGAGTCTTATTCTATTGCTTTGAATTGAATTTGTCTTGAAGAGTTAGTAAACTTAAATATGTTCTTTTCATTAAAAACTATATTTAAGGGTATTCTGTCGTATGTTAATTTTTATAAAATTAGAAATTGACCTCGTTGTGGCATTCTACTATGTTTCTAGAAAACATAACAGCTGACAAAGTATTTATTTGTGTGGCCGTTAACGATCGCTAAGATGTGCAATTAAACAATACGCTATCAACGATATAGTCGTGGCTTTCATATCGTTTGCCATAAAGATAGCTCTGTTTACTGTTGCACTCAGCACGACACAACGGAACTACAAGGACGGTGCTGGTGATATCTTTGAACAGCTTTGCTAGATATGGTTGCCAGCTCGCTTTCGAGAGTCCACTGCCACAGGCCACGGATCATAGAGAAAATATAGTACTATAACCAGCCTCGGACCTCGGGCTATAGGTTTCTGGCATTATCAGATACATTTAAATTTTCTTTCAATTCGATACGTGTCTGTTTTGTACTCGGTTAGTTATGCTAATATATTCTGACAGGCTCTGAGGCGGAATATTTAATTTTAATTTGCAATAAGAATCTCAGGTGTCTCACGTAACGTAAGTTACATATTTACATGTGACTATGAAAATAAAAAAAAGAGCAGTACTCGGTCACTAAACAAAGCACATATCAAAACCAACTTAGTCGAAAAACTGTAAGCTAATATTATGTTCAGATTACGTTCGTGCTCTACAAAATGGCACCTTATATGTGGTTTCTGTAACCTGTTTACGAAAGAAAATGACTATGTATTGGCAAGAACGTACAGCAGATGCTCTGATACATAGAGCAAATAATTCTTATTTGCTCCTTAATATTATTTGTATATGTTACCTAGAAATAAAAATTCTCCATTATTTAAATAAGCTAATGATATGATCTCAGAAACATTATAGTGGTGTATTGTGAACCGATATTCCCGTCTTTTGAAACAATAAATCGGCTTTTCTAAAGTTGAATTGAAATGGCAATGTTCTGGCAGAGTTCGCACACAGAGTGCTTCCCTTTTATTTTTTATGTCTAATGATATTCAGTATTTGTATTATATACCACAAATCCTGCAAAGCAGAATTGCTTTTAAATTATCTCAAACACATATATTTGACACTGCATGCACTGCATACACCAATACCAGTGGCGTAGCCATAGAGGGAGGCTATGGGAATTGAAACTTCCCCCTCCCTTTTTTTTAATACGGATATCAACTATTAGAATTAAAATGATTAATAAGCCTTTCATTTCGATAAAATAATAATTTTTGTAAACTATGATGCAGGTTATTCACGGAAAACAGGGTAAATCAGGGTATTTCATGTGACAGGGAAACATCAGGGAAATGTCAGGGAATTTTCCCCCAGGTCAGGGAAAATGTAAATAAGCGCTACTCTGCGAGATTTGTTAGTAGTGTGAATACAGGATGGTGTAATTATGAGCATATGCATTTTTAATTTCCTATTAGAAGTTTGTGAACTAGCAATAATTCAACTTTGCCAAGTGTCATAGGGTATATACGTACAAAATAAAGTATTAGAGTGTTTGTAATGGACACTCCAGTGAAGTCAAAAGTGTGTATCACACAAAATGTTGATGAGCTGAATAAAATATTGTCACTGATGGATTGGCAGGTGGAAGTATAATTTAATTCATCTTTTCTAAGAGCATTATTTTGTCTCTGTCAGAAGTGGTAGAAAACTATGGTAATTTAAGTTTTCAATTTTGAGAACAGGTAAGGGATACTGGTAAGATTTTGTCTGGGAAACAGGGAGAATTAGGGAACACCAAAATATAATTTCAGTGGATACCCTGGTCTTAACATATACATCAGCACCATTAATACCAGTATATCCTCCCTCCCTTCCTTCAGTCAGTGTAAACCCACTCTTGAGAAATTTCTGGCTATACCAATGAATCAATACTCGAAACTGCCTTCACACAGAATGAATTACGAAATGTATTTTAGGAATATTATAATTCTAGTACACATTAGTATTTTCAAGACTACTTTAAAAACTGAAATAATATCCTAGTGGATTTTAAATCACTAATGTGAGTCTTGATTGGAACCTATATCTAGAGTCATATCATATTGTTGGTACTCAGATTTGCAAATAACTCTTTGGATGGAATTTCCAAAATACTTCAACTAGATTCTCTTTCATAATTAGATGATTTTAACTGGTGCAGATTTTAAGCATCTACCAGCGAGTAATAGATGTTTACTCCTAGAGTATCCTGGATGTGGTTGGCTTGGTCTACTAACATATGTTTTCTATTCAAGACAAATGTCTAATAAAGAAAGGAACGCTGAAGTTGCGCACATATAATATTAAACTGTAGGTGATGTGGAATTCTTTTCACAAAAATCAGGTGATCCTACTCATTAGACATTGAAAGCCTGCGTAAGACATCCTATAATAGTTTCGCATCTTCAGAACGTTTCTATATTGTTTGACACACCACAAATTTGTAGGCAAGATATTTTTACAAACAATTCACATAAACAAGTAATCGTTAAGTATGTTAATTTTTAAAGTAAATACAGATGCCGTATTCGAACTAGACATATCAAGTTGCGATATCACTTTGCGAGAATCTTTATAGAACTTTGTTGTAGTTAACGAAGTGCATGTAAATTATCGCTGGATTCATAGTCAACACATATAAGAAGTTTCTGGTATAAATCATGGGCATACTTTCCTCAACATGGGCGCAATTAATTTGAAAATAATTTTTTTAGAGCTTTGGTGGTAGATAGGACTTGTCACCTCTTTGAAAGCAATATCATTAGAGGTGAAACCAGAAACATATGCAATGGTAGTGAGACAATTACAAATACGCATGTGTTTTACCAGGTAATAGAATGCAAAACACCTCGTGCCATAAGCTAGTGTCCAATCAAACTGCATTATAATGGTCGATTCAAGCATCAACTTCGAATTTAATTAGTCTAATGTCTCGAATGACAGGGTTAATTAACCTAAAATATTTACAGTGCCATCATTTTGAAAATAAATGACTGAGGCACTTATAACACTTAAGTTTACATGGCCTACCATGCACTAATTGTGTGCAGAATTTGGCAAATGTCAGATTATTAGTCCCTGAGATATGACATAAAACCACCATGTTTTTCAGGTGACAATCTTCACAAATGGAGGGCAAAAATGTTATATATTAGGATATTCTATGAATGTATACCACCTGTAGACAAAGTAATGCTAAAATCGTTTGCATAAATTCGTAGATATAGCACACCAACCTCGAATTATTTTATAGCCCCTATTCTGAACATGTCTGTCACACTGAACATATTCTTATAATTATATGTCCTACCACAATGCCAGTTCTTCGCCAAATATTGGTACGAATGGGTAGATTGTTTCCCGGGATATAATAAAAATCTTAATTTGTATTGTGGGGCTAACTTACAAAATGGCAGAGATATGAAGCTCTATAAAGACAAATTTGATGGTTGTAATTGATACTGCCAGCATATAAAAAAGTTAAGTTGGAAATTGGTTCGTTTATTAAATATACTAAGATAATATTTTTATATAGCCGCCATTTTGAAATAGGTGCCTGACATACTTAAAACATAGCAGTTTGCTCCACTTGCTGCAGTGCAAACAGATTGACCAATTTCGTTGGTATCGATCAATTATTTCCCTAGATATTAATTAAAAAATTATTTATTAATTTGATGCTATCTTACAAAATGACGGACAAAATATGCTCCGGATAGCCACACTTGATAATTGCAATATCTACTTGATTACATAATTTCGACGATATGACATGCTAAGTTAAACTAACGACATCTCTTCCATATATAAAATAAGTTTCTGAGGAAGCAGTACTACCTGTTTGTCAAATTTCGTATGAATTAGCTTATTATTTTATCAAGATATGGCATAAAAACTTCCCTCACGTGGCACTAACTTACAAACTGGGTGACAAATATGGCTATGTGTTGGCACATTGATGCTTGTAGTAGACACTTTGAGCATACGAAATTGGTAGAAACTGGTTGAATGGGTTAGTTCATATATTTACTGGTAATATTTTAAAAAAGTAATATGAGTTTGTTTATAAGTAACATTATGTTTAATTCCAAAAAAAAAAAAATACCTGCGATATTTCAAAATTTGTAAAACAAGTCGGAGAAAAATGAGTTACTTGACTTCTTTCTGGCCATACTAATACTAAAACTACAGGGCCGATTTTTATAATTCTTTCTTGTTAGAAAGCTAAATTCTTCCAGATGGGCATAGGCTATGTTTAGTTTTAAAAAAATTAATTGAGAAATTCCATATATTTTTAAACCAAGTAGCAGAAAAATGATCTGCTTGGCTGTTTTATAAGCATGTTACACCAAAGCCATTAAAGATAAATTGGTACAATGTTACAAGAAAATGCACAGATGGTCGCATGTTGTTGCAAGTGGTCACATGTATTCCCAATTAGCCGTAGATAGTTATAGGTAGTCATGTCATAATATGTGTCAAAATTTTTTCTTGTGTCCGCCATTTTGTATCACAGTGCAAATCAAAATTATGTGATATCTTTGAAAAACCACCGACTTCTACTAAATTTTTCTAATAAGTAGCACTATTGCAGGTCATGGAAACTGATGAACTTCGAAAATGTAAGACTCACATATTTTCAAAATGACTGGCAAGTAAAAATTAAAAATCAAAACTTCTTATCTACGAAACTACAAAAATTATCAGCTTAACTTTGTTTGCTTAAAGTATCAATTTATCAAAATTGTCAATACAAAGCTTCAGTTCATCGCCATTCTGTAAGATAACTCTATACGAAATAATACCATTTTTATTTCGCATATCCAGAAAATAATTAACCGATTTCTTTCAAATCTCGCGAAGAGATTTTTTAGAGTGGTTCGCCATATTAATTTATGTTGTTTTTTAGTGTGTCTTTTACCTTCCGAATAGCACCAAAATAGAACACTTATCTTAGTGTGTAATTTCTAAGAAACTAAGTAAAATATTTAAATTAAACTTTGTTCATCTATACAACCATGGAATGTTATCTATACAACTAAATAAAATAGAAGTGACTGACGGTGATTTTCAAATTTTCCACTTTTAATTATTTTTTAATATAGTATAATTGATTACTAAGCCATATATAATATTAATTTTTTCATGTCTGTCTGTTTGCACGAACGGATTTAACCTAAATACCACTGAATGTATTAACATCAAATTTACAGTCTATTGATAATAACCCCAGGACTAACTTAGTCTTTGTTTCATCGAGATATCTTAATCGGTTCCGAAAATATGATAATCAGGGATGTGCATAGGAACTGGATTCAGCTTTTCTTAGGATTGCTGCATTATTTAAAAAAAAGCATTATTAAAGAAAGGTTCCGTCATTTCTCCTTTCTTTTTTTTGTCTATGGGCTGTCCTTTCTTTCCCAAGAGACGTAGTGGCCCAGTGATTAGAACTATTCCAAGTGGGGCCTTATTAGCTCAATGGATGTTATACGAACGAAGTAGCACCAGTCATCTCGTAATAAATAAAACATTTTGTTCTCCATTTAAAAGATCCTCGCATGAATAACGGAGGTTTTATGACATTTAACGAAGACCAATGAAACTGGTTCATACAAAAATTTCACGAATTTTTGCTACTGTTGGGTATGTAGATTAAGAGTCCCGTCTGGAGTTAGAAACACATGGTGGTTTTGTAATAATGGTTATTTTGGAACTATTAAAGATATTGCGACGAAATTTTTTTTCCAAATAAATAAAATATTTCATTGTTCGAGCTGTGGTTATACTTTACCATTATATTGATGTTAAATATATATTTTTAATAATGAAATTGCTTAACTTTGGGCATGATTTTTAGTCTATTGGAAAATAAATACTTGAAACAAAAACTATACCAGTACTGATATCGGCTATAGTTTTCTGAGAAAATTCGTGCAGAAAAAAAGGTATTGTCATCGCATTTAATTTTTATAACTTTATTTAAAACTGTAGTTATGTTGTGTGCATTTTAAGACCCTTGTTATGCTTCTTTCTGACATAAGCTGTTCATGGTAAAGTGAGCTCTTTTTAAGGCCTTGCAAAAATTCTCCTTTTAGTTAATTTCTATCTTTCGGCCACTTTTTAATACAACCACTGTCGTGTGACTAACAAACACAATGTATACATTCCACTCTTCTCAAAAGTTAACATCTGAAGATATAATGAAATATATTTATTAAAGGTTTAAGCCTGTTGGATGTGCCTAAAAAAGTTCTCACTTTATCGTGAGCAGCCTATAGGTAGGTGATTCCCTCATTTTGTCCGCCGCGTGTAACGCGGTGAAAGGCATAATTAAGTAGGGGTGGTAGAGTGGCAGTGGGCAGTGACCACGATGAAGGGGGGGGGGGAATTGTATGCTCTCAATGACAGGTGTATCCCATTAGGTAAGCCGAGGAACTAGGCTTGGGCTGAAGGGTTATTCTGAGAGATCGCTGGCATGATTGTTCGCAGTACTGGCTGGAGTGTTGCCAAGCTTCACTCTGCTGCATTCCTTGCCTTCTAAGAACGAATATTTAGGGACACATTTTTGTGCCGTAATTTATCAAACTACTTAACATAGAAATGTTTTCCGCTAGTTCCGATGAATTTATTGACGCATAGCTTGATGTATGAATGAAGAATATTTTACACACGCTTATACAAATGTTGTGTTTTCCAAGAGTCGAATGTAGGTCTATGGTTGGCACAGTGGCCGGGGCTCTCAACTCTGTCAGACGATATCAGTTCAACTCCCGACATGGTTACGATCGGATTCTGGCATGTGAAAATAGTGTTTGAAAATGCTTCTGTTGGATGAATTTTCTTGGGAGTGTCTCGTTTTCCTTGGCATTGCATTCCAGCATTTGTCTACGCCATTCTCAATTCCATTCATCCTCACTGGTCCTCACACAAGACTATTGACACCACCCAAAATCTCTTAACTCTCAAATTAAACACAGAACTGGCTTAGCCGGCTACCTTGTCAAGTACCTATACAAATTTCTTAGTTGCAATATAAGAGCTAAAACTATTTACAGGCTAACAAACATATAATAACTACAATGTGTATGCAAGTATACGAAAGTTTATCAAACTCTACTTTCAAGTGTGCCTAATTTATATTTCCTTATTTTCATTTTAATTTTTTTATAGCTATATGGAGATACAGATGCGGAATATTTGTTCGATTACCATTCCTAAATATCGAAATACATAGGAAAGTGAGTGTTGCCCTGTAAATCATATGGCTACAGTAAGGGAGATTTGTCTATTCAATAGTGCACAATACTCCTTCTCGCATGTTCCAACCAATGTTGCAAAATCTGGGACACCATTAAACGATTTAGACACAGTTTTCTACAAGAAGATAGCCACGAAATACTCTCTAAACCGATTTCCCTGTCATCATATGAGCTACTGCATTCTCACCTAGAATGTCAATAAGTCCTGTGCCTGCCATAAGTGAATCAACTGCTCCCAGCAAATTCGTGAACATGTGGAAGTTGCCTAGGAGCAGGGCGATGGATTTCAGATGGCTGTCTAATGATGAGTCGGTGATTATCTCTACGGCCTCCTAGTCCAGAGGCTGATCGAGTGTGACTATATGAACAAGGTGGTGCTTGGTCGCAAGTCTACAAGGGAACTCCAATGTTGAAAGAATTCAAGTCTTGTCCCCGGAATACATGTCTGTCATTGGTAGATACCTGATTTAAGACTGCTCTGGGTGTTTGTTTCCCTGATGAATAATGTGCATCATCCTGTGCCAACCTGGCAGTGTATTTCTGAGACTGAATGATAATTCCCACAATATATCCACTTACTTTTCACATTCTGGAAGACTCGGAAGTATTGCGAATTTTACATCTTGATGGAAGTTTTTTTTTGTTGAAATATGTTCTGTTATCGGAACTTTTGAAAGCTCCAAAATGTTGATATCCATAATTTTATGCCTAGGGAAACTGTACACTGTCTTCTGCCCTAGTGCCAATATAGCTATCTTACCCATTCTGTGAAAAGTTCCTTGCCCATTGATTGTAATAATGTTGTGATCAACATTGTCTGCTGCAAATAGCACAGCTGTGTTCCTTAAATTAATATCGCTTCCAAGTATGTTCGGAGTAGCAAAAATAGGAACACTTTTTTTTTTTCAAACCTGTGCATTTCACTTTATGAAGAGCAGAACCCCATCATACACAATTGTTTTAATGTCACATTTAATGAGCCTTGCTGCTGCCTCAATCATTGGTCTCTTCTGTGACTCTTCATCTTATCCTTGTTTTGAAGTGTTGAAATATGTCCTGAGACTGTGTGCAGTTTTCTCTCTCATTGTAACTATATCATGTAAACCATATTCTTCTGCAATATGTATAGAAGTCCCATACAGTTCCCTCGGATGTTGATTTAGGTACTGATTACCACAGAGAAAGGAATTCATATCTAACAAATACTCCTTCATTTTGCTCTTCAGGTCAGACACAGTTAGCTGTTCTTCATCATTTGCTTCTAGGTGGGCACACATTTTTGAGAATGCTTGTTCTTTATCTTCATTCTTAGGCCTTCCCGATTTCCTTCGCTTTATCTCAGGGCTACTTCGAAATGGCTGGGGTACATTACAACCACAACGAAAATGGCTGCTACAAGTGTGATTCTACACACAGTTAGCAGCAAGAAGATCACCATTAAAGTATTCGATTCTACCTTTTACTCTGAATGACCACTCATCACGACGACTATCGCAAAATTGCAAAATTGTCTTTGTAAAGATATCAGGTTTTACAGAACTATATCGTGCACTACTCACTTCCAGAACACTTTTGCCACAGAAAAAAGCAGTCAGTTTTGCTATTGAATGTACCTTCAGACACTCTAGTACTCCTTTGAGTATTTCCAGATTCTCCCAGATATTTCTTCTTCAAATGAAGTTCTATTTCTGTTTTATTTACATACTCTTTGCGATGGTTTGTATGCACTTATTGCCAGCAGTCACAGTAATGGTGTAATCTCTCTGCGTACTTGTTGTATTTATTTCATCTGCGCCCTTTTGTCAAATCTGGACTATATCATATCATCACCCACTTGGATATGACAAATTGGACAAGTTTCGTCAGCACTGAATGCACTCATTTTTAACCTGGAACAGTCAATATAAATAACGTAAATAGAAACCCTATTGACTACATTATTATATGTATCATTAGTGCCTTAACATAATAATCAAACATTCAAATAGCCAGCAAACAGGTACATATCCGATTAATAACGGCCCATTCCAAATTATTACAATTTCATCTAACAACCAATATTGAAATGTTGGTGGTGAATTCTAAACTGAGAGTATTTCACTTGATTTCATGGAATTTCTTGGGTCCATAAACATGGCGTTAGACACCAAAATTTCCTTCCAAGGTTGAATAGTTCTTGATATACAACACTTTGATCTCACGATAGGCCCCTTGGACGCCATCTTGAAAAAACCACATATCTCAAGGTCACAGAAAACTAGACTTTTACTACATTTTTGACCATAGCCTTAGGAGCCGAAATCAATTTAGAAACTTTTTGTATAAATTTTTTTGGGGTTCGGCTATTATTTTTCGTATATTGACCCATCTAATAATAATTTTGAAAGTACTGATGTGTATTAGTGTCGAAGAATCATGAGAAGCTAACTTCTGTGTTTGTGTTGGGTTTACTCGTGAATTATGGCTATTTCCTTTCACAATGCACACAACCAATAAATAACCAGAAATTATCTTATCTGGAAAATCTCACAACTATGCATTTATTTCGCTAAGAAATTAGAATTCTTGAATATACTAAGAATCTTTAATTATTTGCTTTGTGTACGCTCATCATTACACAAGTCACAATTGCAAAAAAATTCTCAGTGAAACTAAATCGTTGATGTTTTTGTTCTACACCTATAAAAACTGTTGCGTACAGAAATTGTTTTCTATTTGATAAGCTTGTTGTGTGTGTATTGCATGTTCCTGACTTCTTTTAACTATACCTATTACTGAAAAGGACCGGAGAGAAACAAGGCTTGCTGAGAACAAGCCTGATTTGTAATATATTCTGTATGAGATTATTTTATAAAATAAAATAAAATTTTTTCCTTGGATATCCTTAGGCGTTTGTTACAATAAAATACTGCCAATGGTATCTGCTGCGGGGTCAGAGTAAAGTTGTGATTGTATGCTAATTGCATACGGCCTTACTTCTTTATCCAAATTTGCTAGACTCGTAGTAAAAAAAAAAAAAAAACAAGAATTTACTGATAACTCATGAGCCTAATTTCCTCTACATCGGTGGAAATAAATTTTGGTGAAGTTCCTTAAAACTTAGATGGTAGGTAGGCGTTGACGTCTCATTGACAGAAATATCATTAGAGATGAAACCAGAAGGATGTGAAACAGTACAAATACAATTAAAATTCGCGAGTGACTTACTCAAGATTCGAATTCAGAAAGACTTCTAAAATTAAGATAGTTTGCTATCACTGTATCACGGAGGTAGGATTCGCAGCATTCAAACATATCAAAATGTTTATACGGCCACCATTTTGAAAATCATTATCTAACCCCATTTAAATAATTTAATTTTGCATGGCCTTTTGCAGGTGTAGAAAATTTGGTGGAAATTAGTTGAATTATTCCAGAAATATGGAAAAATGTTCAATTTACTCACATGACACTACTTTGTAAAAAAATCAGGCGAAAGAGGATCTCTGTATGCATAATTGATACTTCTAATTAATACTGTTTTCATACAAAATTTTAGTTGAATTTTTTGAAACTATTGATAGATATAATACATTATTCTGATTTATTTATATAAACCCCCATTAAAAGATGCCTGCCTCACATAACACATGTTATTTTACATACTCTACTGTAGCAATACTTGCGTGAAATGTTGGTAAAAATCGGTTGATTGGTCCTCGAGATATGGCATTAAACCTCCATTGTTCATGTGAAGATCTTCATAAATGGAGGACAAAAATGTATATATTAGCACATTCGATGATTGTCATGGATACAATATACAAAGTTAAGTTTAGATATGTTCCATGGTTTCGTAGATAAAACACACTAAACTAAAATGTTTGTATAAGAGTCATTCAAAAAATAAAAGACTCACACACTTAAAACATATTAATTAATATGACCTACCCCAGTACAATATTTTCGTCGAATTGGAAAGAAATAGGTTGATTATTTCCCGAGAAACGGCATGAAAACTGTATTATTTATTTGGAAGCTATCTTACAAAATGCTGGACAAATGAGGCTTTGCATATACAATTTATAAAAATGATACTGTCAGTATACAGAGTTAATTTGAAATCTGTTTGTCAGTTTCGTAAATACAACATTCTGGACTACAATGTTTATATGGCCCCCATTTTGAAAATATGTGTGTCTGACACTCTCAAAGTTTATCAGTTTCTATGGCTTGCCATAGTGCTACTTGTTTGCCAAATTTTGTATAAATCGATTGTGTATTTGGAGATATCACGTAATATTAATTTGTCGCATGATAGTATTTTACAAACTGACAGACAAAAGAGATTTTGAATGGACAAATTATATAGTTGCAATATATACAGGCAGCATACAAAGTCTCGTTGGAATTAATTACATGGTTTTGTAATGATATAACATAAAACTAAAATAGCTATGAAAATTTGAAAATAAGTGTCTGGCATACCTAATACACATACGTTGACATAACCTACCACAGTACTAGGTCTACTTGTTTGCCATGTTTGGTAAGAATCGGTGAATTGTTTTTCGATTTGTTACACAAAGAAATTAATTTATTCATGTAACACTATCTTACAAAATGGCTTGCAAAATTGGTTGTTGTTTGACGGATATAATGCTTGTAATATATAGTGTCAACATATACAATAATCAGGTTGTTTATAGTATTACATTTGGTTGAATACGGTAGTTACACCAAATAAACATAAAAAAACTGTATGGTCGCCATTTTGAAAATAATTGCCTAATAATTTCAATTATTAATGGTTATCTGGCATTTCATAGTATTACTTACGTGCTAAATTTGGCGAAAATTGGCCGAGTAGTTATCGAGATATAGCATACAAACTTTATTCTTTCTCTTGGCACTATCTTCCAAAATTGTGGACCAATATCAATATTCTCCTCAGTATGCAATACTTACACCTTGCCTTGTCAGCATACAGAATTTGGTTTAAATCGGTGGAATAGTTTTCGAGATATGACATATCACACTAAATTCTTTAATGGTCGCCATTCTAAAAGTAAGTGACCAGTGTGGTCGGAAACTATAACAGTCAGGATAATTTATTTAGTAATATTTGTGTATCGAGTTTCGTGATTTTCGGTTCACACGTTCAAAAATTGAAAGGGGACACATTCACACACAGACCCTAACTCATACATCTGCATATACACACTCATATTCACGTAGACACACAGACAGGAAAGTGATCTCATAAGCCTTTCTTTCCTTCAGAAAGTATGCTAAAAAGTACCTGATCCATCCCTACTCATTGTCTAAGATTGAGGTCAAATTGAAGTTGGCCATATGATACGGAAAAGAGTAAGCTTTCTCAATTTGCAATTAAAAAGTTTTTATTTGCAAACAGAAATATCAATCTACTTAAACATAGAATACATATTTATCCAGAAATTTTATTTTGGAAGGTTTGGGAAATTTTGTGGTCCGGACGCACTGACACAGTACAGAAGAGTGTTGTTGTGTGTTGGTGACATACTGAAATCTGATTGGTTTGCACATATGTCTGCACTGATACTACTGGTCACATGGGTCAATAATATTTTTTAATGCTGCCAGCAAAGCGCAAAGCCTTCTGTAGGGATTACCCAAGGAAACACACACACACACAGATAATCCATTAGAAAACATTAGATTCCCTATTTATTGTATACTATTGAAGAAGATAAAATATCAATCACTCCCTATTATCTGTCAGTTTAAAGCTGAAGTCACAATAATTTATGTTCGAAGAATAATATTTTTGGAGGAAAATTCTCTTCATTCAAAGGGTAAAAAGATCCTAAATGTGATATCAACAACTAGTGTTATGTACATCAGGCACGCAAGTGTGATTTAAATTATTACCTCGTACAAAATACAAATGTAATTACTTTGGTGTAGTGGATGTTATTTTGATTTACTTCTATTTAGCTAACACAATTAATACTGTATATGGTTGTAACAAAATTTAACATTTTCATTTTATATAAATGCATGTTTTTTTAAGTATGTCACATTGTATTGTGTCCTAATAGTTATAAGACGGGTTTAACAGAATGGCTGTCTTATACGATGTTAGATTGCCGTTTAAAAATAAGACACTTAAGAAAACTCTTTCTTCATGTAAGAATAAGTATCGTTTAATTTTTTGAACCAAACAATTATAAATTTCGGATCGTCTTTGCTACCTTATTTGTCGGGTGTCTCTTACAAAAAATTTGATAATGGACTGACTTGTGATAATTCTGTGGGACTCATTTGATGATATTCGAGAATGCATGTAATTGAGTTAAATTCGTAAGTGGGCAGCAGTTTGTTTCAGATGCACAGTGAAGAACTATAAACCAATAACAAATCTCCAAGTCAACATGTTCCGAATGCCACACAATCCGAACTGAAATGAACTACATTTTGAAATAAACGTGTGTATTTACTCATGGAATTTATGCGTAAATGTACTATTTGGTATGAGTATGGACACACAAATTTCGCGAAAAGATTTCCGCACATGCTTATAGATTTTAATACCCTATGGATGTGTCACTTGTTCCCTTTCGCTTATTGACGGCGTGTCTTTGTGAGAATACAGTTTTTCCTGCTTGACTAGCCAATCAGAATTAGGTAACTTCAATATTGTAAGTCTGTGATTCGCGCACAGCCTATTATGCGTAAAATGCAAACCATCCAATCAAAAACATGGGTCTGAGATGGAGTGTTATGGAATACAACTGGTAACGAGATCTTTTCGCGAAAATCGGGTGTCCTGGGTATGAGTAATTTTCAAAGACAGCTGCAAAGTTGAACTGATACGATAATGTTGCTAGGAATTCAAATGCAGGTACAACATAGAAAGGTAGGGACAGGAGTTTTTCGCGAAAAAAATTTCAATACCAGTTGTACTCCAAAACACATTTGTTCAAATGCACTTTCGTGGTTGGATGGTTTTAGATGTCACGTGCCTCAAATGTCTGCCCGCGAATCATGAATGTTCAGTATCGGAGTTCTTTATTACGACTGGCCCAGTCAAATAAGAACATGTATTCTCACGCAGATGCGCTGCCAATAACCAAAGGAAGTCGTGGTTGTGGATGTAGGATATTGAAGTATTGCATGGCCATAAATTTTTTCGTGAAAAACGCCTGTTCCTAATAATGATGTATGCGTTTTAATATTTTTGTAAAAATACACAATCAAGATATTAATAACCTTTTAGTGCATTTTATCTGCAATCGTATCACTATATTAAAATCATCGCTCCACTTGAACAACGAAAGTTCACTGTGCAAATTCACCACGAAAATACACACGAGTGCCATTTTTCAATGACCATTCTTGAACAAACATATACTAATAATGTGTTAATATAATTGAGTTATTTACATTTACAGTACGAGTAATTTTACATGTGAGTAAAGTTACGTTGACAAATGTGATTTTACAATTATCACCCAAGAGAAAATTTAGATTGAAAAAATTTAATGGAAACATTATTTTAACATATGAGTATAGGCTACCACGAACCTGTCTGTTCAGATCTTACTTTAATGTTATTTATACAAACATCATCATTTAATTTGATTGTGCACAATTCCTACTAGGCAAATTATTAAAAATAATTTTTTTTTTAATTGGCATAATATTGGATTGCGTACCTAAGTACAAAAAATTTACTAACCCAAGTGACGAACTTACACACAGAAAAATTTACAATCGGTAAGTTTGGCACAATCCATCAGTCCGAAGTTTTGTTGGGTAACATAAAAAAAAATTAATACATTTACCTAACTTATTCATTCATTTCGAACTAATTATTATCATTCATTTCAAACGTTGTGAGTCAACCCAGCAAACACAACCTGTCCGCAAAGTGTCGGCAAATTTTCGGTCCGATACCTGTACTGTCGGCGACTGTCCTTTCAATGATAGAAGCTAGCCATCTGACATCGGCGTGGCGTCTTTTCTGAGACAGCATGTTTGCCATTAGAAAAAAGACAACGCCCACTGTATTTTTTTGGATAACAGATGGATATAACCTAAATTAGGTCGGTGAGACATCTCACAGCCAACATGTCGCCAATAGCAAAAATAATATTCTGGCCCGATTCCAATATACAATTTTTAATTTTTCGAGACATGGCTCTTTATCACAATAAAGATACAAATATGATGTCTTTTTGCCGACAAACTTTTTGAAAGTGTTTTTTGAATAAACAAGATGTTAGCTAGCTGTTAATGGCCTGATGTATTTTTGAGACCATGTGTTAACAATTAGCATGTTTTTTTTTTCATGGTTATAAATGTGTCACGTGGTAGCCCTTGGCATTTTTTACTTTGAATCTTTTTTTCATTTGTACAACCATCCGACAAATATATTAAAAACTAACAAAAACTATTTTCTTTGCAAGCCTCGAAGAAACAGTTTTAAATAATCAGTATTTTGAAATTATTTGTTTTATTGTCATGGAATTTATACATTCACTTATAATAAGATGTCTCATGATAAATCTGAAATTACTGGAGAGTATCAGCAACTTAACCTGTGGTGTCTAGATTAGCATGCTGGACTGTCATCTTAAGGGCCTTAAGTTCGATTCCCGCACCTCGCAAGCAAAATACGTTTTATCATATAATGTGTTGAGGAAGTAAATGAAATGATTATAATTAATGAGGAAATAAAAATTACTAAAATTTTTAATCGAAAAGTTAAGGTTTTTCATGGTTATACTGCTTATTTCTGGACATCATGCCGCTGCAGGCCTGGCATCATAATGACATCCAATCATATTTGCTGGCCTAGCATCTTGACGCCATCCAGTCGCCGAAGGCCCGGTGTCTTGCCGCCATCCAGCCGCCACAGGCCCGGCATCTTACCGCCATCCAGTCGCCACAGGCCTGGCATCTTGCCGCCATCCAGCAGTTGCAGGCCCAACATCTTGCCACTATCCATCGGGCCGGTTCCGACATAAGACAGCGGGCCGGCATCATGTGGCCGGAGTTTGTCGGCTATTTTTTACCGGCCCACTTCCGGCCGTACTTTTTGTGTTTGTTGGGAAATCTTTATACGACTGTCAGTTTTTTGCACGTATGTGGTTGATGGCAAGGAGTATATTAAATAAGGAAACATTTCAGTAGAAGTTTGTATGTGAAATCGCACATTTTCAGCTATAAAATTACTTTCAATAAAAAATAAAATATAAGAATACATTTAGTTTGTTTTCCTTTTCAGTATATGCCTAAATATGTTTAGTTTTCATTGGTAAAAGTTTTAATTACTTTATTTCAACAAACAAAGGAATAAGTATAAAATTAATACAGCCTACATTTATAGAGATAACTTCGTTGTAACACGCCTGGTCAATTTTCCAGATTTAAACCTTGGCATTTGAATACACAGCCAAAATATAACTTTTTTTTCTGACATAACTGCGGGAGAGAGATTTATTTCAAAGATAAATAATCCAATGACTTGAAGTGTTTTCTTGTTAGACCTACTTGCAAAACTGGGAAAACCGAACATGTAATTAAAAATGAATGTGTCACACAGCAGATGAAATTCGAAAACTGCCCAACAAAGAAAACAATGTTCACCAGTGTACGGCATGTGGGCCTGTTGGTATAGGCTGTAGGACTGTGCATGGTAAAGGCTGTTCACAATAAAGTGAGCACACTTTTCAAAGCCCTGCTTAAGATCTACTTGTATGCCCGTTGTGTATTTTTCTGCCTTATGTAAAATTAACATTGCCATGGACTTCATCACTTTATTCATACGTCAGTTAGGTGAAACTGTGAAATTATTAGAAAAGTAAATATTTATCAAATCTGCTCGTTTTTACACTTTTATGTATTAAAAATAACACGGAGCGAAAGAAATAATTTAATTTATAATGAATGGTTACCAAACACTTTCTATTTGACGTTAAGATATGGAAATACTTTACCTCGATCATTACCAACTTTACTGAGTGCCTGACACTTTGTGCGCCCGTTAAAATATATGGCATTAGGAGCAGTGGATTCCTTCTTAGGCTGATTTCAAAAGTGCTCACTGTATCGTGAACAGCCTTTAAGATCGCTATTCCAGTACGACTCACCCGGGGTGGGAAATTTTATCCAACAATTTGAAAAACTTCCTGATGCATTTGCCTATATTGCAATGTTAAATCTGTGAACAGTAAAACACTGGTAGACCCTACTGAATTTGTTTGTACAGACAACAAGCCATTTTTTTCGAACTGCTTTTAGAATTAGCCACACATGCACTGTGTTTCATTTCATTTTTGCTAAGAAACATGCTCCAAAAGTATCTTTGAATTTTTACCATAATAACTCGTGAAATTTGACTGTTGTATAGCAGAGTAGAGACATGTAAATTTTGCTTGTTTATAATAACTTTTACTTTTTTTTTGTGTAAAATCACTCCTAAATTTTCGATGTTAGCAGTTTTTTACTCACCTAGGCAGAAGCAAGTGAACACGCGACAGCTAAGGCTGGGATGTCTACAGTACATCAGAGATCAGAATCTCACTACTTGTCATCAGACCAGAACAGATGTTTTAATGTAGTCAGCGATACTACCAACAAATCGAATGCCAGCACGCAATAATTAAAGCTAGTAAATGGCTACTATTAGTAAATGGAGAACTCTGCAGCAGGATTCAAGCAGTTCATAAATCAGGCTTCCATAAGCTGGGCGTATTATTTATCTGTGTTGTTGTCGCTATTCGGGCAGTTATTTGACATACCAAACATAGAAGGCTCATGTTCCCTTAGCACATCTGAAACAAAAGAAGTGATCAATCACAGACAACCAAAGAAAATGCCACTGACAACTAGCCGATGAGATTGAAAAAAAAAAAAAAACGTACATTCCACTATGAAGCCTATCCCAAAAGTCTTTGAACCAGGGAGTTGTTGAGGCTTGTAATAATTTTATTTCCTTCTAAAAAATAATCCACTTGCTATAAAACTAATGTGTAATCATGCTTTAAAATAGAAGTTCCCTTGACAGGTAAACCATGAACCCGGCCCTATTTACACGTATTAAAATAGGATAACGATGTTGCTGTTATTGTCCTGATTTTCTATGTCCCTCAAAGTAACAGTACGTTCATAGTAAGCACAACTGCATTAAAATGAACACAGTTTTAAGACAGTTTAGAATTCACCGCTTATGTTCATAACATCCAGTAATGTGTAGATTACATCGGCCCGACTGAGGAATTCTGTGCGTACTGGTGCCACACGAATATTAAATCGGTTTTAATATAGCAACACCACCACATTCATTTGTTAAAGCCATATTAATATACAACCAAGTGCGATTGGCTGGATACAATACGAGCAAATTAATATGAAGAACCACTAACAATGTCGTTCACGTTCTCATACACTTGTTTTCATTCACGAAATATTGTCTATTCTCAGTTACTTCAAACTTTCCTGAAGCGCTGTTAAAGTTCTTCTTCCAGGGTATTCCTCCGCCTCATGCCAATGACATCCAAGGGACAGCACATCGCGTCCACGTGCACACTAGACATTACCAATGTACAGTCTCCCTGTATTTAAATGTTAAGTTTATAAACGAAATAATAAAGTTTACAGATAAAATATAATAAAAAGTTCAATTGAATATAAAATTTTTTTTATGTTAACAAGAGATTAAAAAACGTTTGTGATATATGACATTATTTCGTAAACTACCAATCATGTCATACATGGGGTGATTTTTTAAAGGTTTAGTTCAATAAGTGTGAAGAAACCACGAACAAACTATAAACATAAACCTATTATTACACTAAACGGTCGGACTGAAAGCGCAGGACTTGGACAGGTAGTCGGAGATAGCTACAGAAACCATGTAAAGTTACTTGATTTAATTATGGTAAGACACTGATTTTCAAAATGGTGGCGATAAAAATATTTAGATATGATTGGTTTATCTATTTAACAATTTAACCAAATGCAAACCAAATTTTGCTGATAGTATCTACTAGAAATAACTATACAGAAACTCTTTTTAGGCAGTTTTTATAAGATATCCCTGTTTAAAAAATACAGTTTTTATGCCATTTCTCGGAAACCAATCAACTGATTTTTCCACAGGTTTTTTTTACACAAGTGGGATTGTGGAAGTCCGTGTAAACTCATTGTTTTTTAGTGGCTCAGATACTTAATTTCAAAATTATTGCCATTGATTTAAATACTCCAGGTTAGTGAACCCTTTCATTCAAAACATTAGACTGATTACATCCAAATTTAATGCTCCGAATTTCACCTCCATGAATCAGTTGATTGCACGTTAGCTTAATTTCAAGATTTTTTTTTCTGAATTTGAATCCCGGGTAAGTTACTCGTGTACATATTTTAATCGTCTTGGTTCTCTTTCACATGGATTTTTTACTCACTGATGATATTGCTGTCAATGAGACATTAATGCATACCTGGCATCTAAGCATCTAAGAAATTCACTAAATTTTATTTTCACCAATGCACTAACAAATACTGCGAGATAAATAATTGAAAACAGGTAACCTGAATATAATAGTTAGAGTGTGTCTGATTAGAATGAGAAAGATTGCCGTTTTTCAGTTGTTTTAAATGATAAGTTAGTATGTATAGTTTACAAATAAGTAACCTACATCCGATTAACCTAACAGCATGACTGTGGGAATGTGACCAAGCCCAGTACCTCATAAAGTCAAATAAATTAAGAACAACAGAACATAATTCACAATATGTCTAGTGTATACAATTGGGCTAGTATGTATTGCTGTATGTGCAATTGTGGTTTCTGCGTTTTCATTTTTAAACATTGTTACATCTATTATATGTTTTATATATCCGATTATTACACAACGCCATTATTAAAAATTCCAAGTTGATTTCCATTGTCATTAAATACCACAGTATCTAAAATATTATTTCCAGTTTAAAGAACTCAAATTTTTTTAGGTTTGTTGTGGTTGACAAAATGTTATTCTATTAACATTCTGTCCATCCCCAGGGCCACAGTGACTGAGCGGTTAGATTACTAGCCTCCCACCAAGGCGAGCTGGGCTCAATTCCTGGCCGTGTCACTACCGGATTTTCGCACGTGGGAATCTTGCTGGAAGATGCCCCTGGTCGGTGGGCTTTCCCGAGGATCTCCCGTTTCCCTCGCCCTTGCATTCTGGTGCTGCTCATGCATTCTCACCTAATTTCACCATCATCGGCTTTCAAGAACTCATTTGTTAAAAGCCGCCCAAATTTCTCCACTCAAAATCATTCCTCTCTTCCCCCTCCACTTCCCCCTCCGACGACGCGAGTCAGCCTTTTTAGAAGTTGTATGTAACATATTCTTGATTCTCGAAGTTGTTTCACGTAAACAAAATCTTTTAATTTCAGTTGGTCTTATGTAAAATTGATACCATACAGCTCATTATATCGTGCCTATATTATATTAATATGAAAATTGGCTCCTATCGTATGCACAATCTGTGTCAAAATACTCATGATGTAACATTTTTTGTATCCATAGTTTTGGCATTATTTTCCGCCAGAAATCATAACTTTATATTGTTTATGTTACGTACGGATAAAAATATGACCTATATAAATGAAAATTTATGTATTGATTTTTAGTGCAATAGGTTACTTAATTATAAACTTATAAATTACCCAACATAAAAGTATAATTTTTAAGGGGCTGAATTCCAAGTAAATATCAGCATATTTAATTCCAGGAAACTGATAATTTTTTTCAAAATTTAATTGGCCAGTGTTATCCATAAATTGGTAAATGTTATCTCTTTTTCATCACTGTTGTTTATTTAACTTTAGTTTGCAATTCGGTTATTCTTATCGCAATGTCAAAAAAATAGTTAAAAAAAAAACTCTGAATGGCAGTTAGGCCTATGTAGGTTTCTTCGCTGCTGCAGATGTCACAGGAAATGCAACAAAAGCAACAAAAACCGCACCATATAAAATAAACATGCTAGAAAACAATACATTTATACAAGAAGACTACAATAGATGCTAACATAATAAAGCACAACACAAACCAATGGAAACCAATCGTCCACACCAAAATAGAAACCAACAAAGCCCAGAAAATCCAAATAAACAATCGGAATATAAAATAGTGCACAAAATATACAGCAGAAACCAATGGAATCGACTAGAATGTAAAAAAGACCCACAGACACCAATGGAACACAAAAGAAGACAAAGAAATCAACTAGTATATAAAAGAAAGAATAAAACGACACCACAACAAAGCCCAATGGCAACTATTATAATACAACAGAAACAAACTGACTACAGTGCAACAGAAACCAACAAAACACATCAGAATTTAACATAAACAATCTTAATACAATAGAACCCAAAATATTATGACACACAACAAAACACAGCAGAAGTAAACCAAATACAGCAGAAACAAACAAAACACAGCAGATACCAATGAAACACAACATAAATAAACAGAACACAACAGTGCACTATGGAAAACTATTAAGGCCACAACAGCACAACAGAAACCAATAGTACAAAACATACATAATAGAAACCACTAGAATACAACAGAAACCAACTAAGCTTACGACAATAGAAACTAACAAAACCTGACAGGAATCAATAAAACACAATTGAAATTAATTTGAACAACTAGAATATAACAAAAACCAATTGGCTACAGCATAATATAAGCCCACAAAATGCAACAGGAACCTATGCAAACCACTAGAAAGCAACAGGAACCAACTGGCCACAGCACAACAAAAACAAAAACACAACAATAACCAATGGAAACCACTAGAACCCAACAGAAACAAACTGCACTATAGGAACCAACGAAACACAACAGAAACATGTGAAAACCATTCGAACACAACAGAAAAAAATGGCTGCAGCAGAATAGAAGCCATTGAAACACAACAGAAACAAATGGAAATCACTAGACTACAACAGAAACAAACTGACTACATCACATTAGGAATCAACAAACCACAACATAAACCAATGGCAACCACTGGAATACAACAAAAACCAAACTACTATAGACAAAAGATAAACCAGTGGGAGCCACTACAACACAGCAAAAGCTAACAGAACACATAACAGAAACCAGTGAAACTGGTAGAATTCCACAGAAAAGGATAGACTACAGCACAACAGAAAACAACAAAATGCAACAGAAACCAACAAACAGAAGTCAATGTAAACCACAAGAGTACAACACAAACCAGAAGATAAATCGATAACCGAAATAAACCTATTCCACTAGAAGTTGTTGTACCCAAAAGAAAAACATTAAACCAATGGTTCCAGTGTTGTCTGAGAACAGGAACCAACAAAAAAACCATGAAATGTCCACCGTTCACAAAATTTGTATACAATACAAACCACTGGAATCCAATACAAGATACTGGGTGACCAATGGAAAACAACAGAAACCAACAAACAATACATTCGAATAATGTTTCTACAAACACAGAAATTCCTGTTGGATTTTGTATGTTTTGTTGTAAATTTTTGGTAGGGTATAAACAGTATGGAGACACTGAGAAGGACTTTAATTAGAATTGAAATACACATTAGATATGTCTCTAATTCAGAATAATAAGAGTATTGGTGGTGATAGATCAATTTCGAAAATAATATGTGTGTCAATAAATTAAAAATCATATTTAATTACTTTATTCTTAGTAAGACCTTCATCCTCGCAAACTCTGATATGACCCTTGGGCATCTTGTGACAATGTATTTATTATTTATAAAGTTTAAATGCTTATTTGTTAAAGAATTAGGGGATGATGATTAAAATATTGGTTTAATTGCTAAAAATAAAGAAAAATCTATTTAATATTCTAAAAAAGATAATAAATGTTTAGAAATAAATATTTTAGATACATTTATATGCTTTAGTTTAAATATATGTAGATAAAAGAATAGTTGATATGAACATGAAAATGTGTCAGATATGTATAGTTAGCTATATTTATTAGAACGATGTGAAGACATGGATTCAGAAGAAAAACTTAATGAAATTAGACAATCATTGCACAATGACATTTATTCAAAATTAAATACAAACCATATTTCTGATAAATATCATACAGAATATTTTGAAAAAATTTAATTTTATATAAATCGATGTTTTATTTTTAACTGTGCTATTAAAATTTTTAGAGATGTTTGTTTAAACACATTAATTATATCCATCTTGATAGTATAAACTGCGGGATAATCTAGGGTTTCAATGCAAAAATAACTACAATTTAATTAAGTTTATTAAGTGATTGTGATATAAATTAATTTCGGTAAGCACTATTACAGAATAATTTTTTTAATTTTGCAAAAGATATGTTAAAGCAAATAAATAAAAACTTATGACAAAAATACATTTTCTATAATTATTTAATACATTTTGATGCTAATAATTTACATGGTTGGCCTATATCAGAATATTTGTTCTATAGTCGATATGAATGGTTGAGAAAATTTAACATGGATGAAATAGAACAAAAAATTAAACATCTTTCGAAGATTCAGAAAAAGGCTTTATTTTATAAGTTAATTAAAAAACTAAAGTAATTTATGTAGAACTCATCAAGAAGAAATAAAATACCTTCGAAAAAATTCAGAAAAAGGCTATATTTTAGAAGTTGATTAAAATACCATAGTAATTTATATAACAACCATCAAAATTTTATTTATTTCAGAACGATAAATATCGGCTTAAAATAAAGAAAAATATGATTTACACTATTATATTCAAACTGTGTTCCGAAAAAGGTTCAATATTTAAAAATACTAATGAAAATGAAAACAAAAAGGCTTCAATATATACTAATTTTATACACAACAGAGGACAAAAAGAATTTTTATGTAGATTAATTAAAAATTTAGTTTAAGAAAGAAAAAAAGGAAATTATGAGTCTGATATATATCATTTTAATAAATAATGTTGGGAATTTCAAAAAATTTTAAACTTAATTTTAAATAAAGCTACTAATTTGAGTGAAAATTGAGAAGCTATTTTTTTTTTAATAATTCAAACTAAAAATTATACTGTTATATTGTCAGTTTTGAAAATTCGAAATGAATTAATATATATAACGATTATTATAAATTTATGAAAAGAAAATATATAACTGTGCTTCTAAGATACTTGTATTTAATATATAATTTTTAAATTGAATACTTTTTATTAGACATGAAAAAGTAAATAAGTTATTTTGTACTAGTTGTTATTTGAAAGATAATATATAGAATATGCTACAAAGGAACAAAAAGTAATAGGTAATATTAAATATGAATGTAATAGTATAATTATGACTGATTAAGTAGTTGATTAGGATTAATAACAATGGCATTTTAAGTTTTTGTTAAATAAATTTAAAAACCAAAATGTGTTAAAATGTTAGTTGTTAAAAATGAAATAATATTTAATGATTACAATAAATATGTTTCGGGAAAAAAAAATTTAGAAATATGATTTAAATATGATTTTTCAAACTTGAGGTAGATATAAATTTCAAATGAATAAAATAGCCTTAAAACATGAAAATGATAAACATATAATTTTAGAAAACAAATATGACCCTGACACCTCCAAAGTTGCAGGTGGTGTATTCGTGTCCTGCCTGAGAGCAAGTGGGGAACAGGAACTAATGATGTGTCCAGCGCCATGTTCGGTATAGAGAACAATTGTTGATGGGGGTCGTACGGCCGATGGCCTATGGCGACTCTGGATATGCAGTCAATATGAAGGAGAGCTGAGTGAATTTGTTCATTATATTACGTAAAGGTAAAATATTGCCTGTGGGCGAAGCTGTCGGCCACTTCACATGCCTATATTACCTCTGAAGTAACCGGCTTAAGGGAGGCAGGCCCCGTAAATGCAACACACACTGAAATACACTTGTAAATTTGAAGGTTGCTATTAGGATGCAGTATCCGATGATATCAGGAGAGTTAATTGCAATAAAACACATCTAATTATGGTATGTCTGTTTTTTTACAGTGAAGGTACAATGGAATGTTATTGCATTTGTCATTGCGTGCTGTAGTTACGCGGACCCGGCAATCTGGACCTGCCGGTGGTCGCTACTGCTGGAAAATAAGGCATAGACCTTAGATTGTAATTTCGTGAAACATGTTCCGCACGTGAAGTCCTGGTATGTTATGTCAGGATGCTGGGAGACATCCCCTCGGCTAAATAAAAGTACTAAAAGGTTCTTGAATTATTTTAACTATGGATATGAAGCAAAATGCAGCCTATATTGAATTGCCGAGAGGGGTACGCTGAGCTTACCGTATGCCCTGCCGGTTGTTTGGAGTGCTGAAGTCTGATTAACGACATGGCGTTAGTTTCGCCGCACGCCCGGCGAATCTGGCGCTAAAATGAAAACATAAAAAAAAACTGAACTTAATAAATAACATGGTAAGTGAAATTGATGTTGTACATAATTAAGATTACTAAACTAAAACAGATTGGTGACATACTCGTGAACGCCAGAGCCCCAGATATGGCTAAGAATATGACATCACAAGAATGTCACCGCACTTGAAGGGTGATATTAAATGAAATGATGCCTCATGTCGCTGATTCTCGATAGATGATTACATGTATACTCTTATAATTAACATTTTAGAATCGGCATGTATCGTAATGTAATTAATTTCATGAATGTGTATGGATGTGACGACACACAGATTTCGTAACTAAGGGCGGAGCTACACCTTGTTTTCTACGGAATATTATCGACTCTCTATGCTGGAGCGGGCGGTTTCCCTAGTAAGTTATGGTGTAATAACTGTGAATTATACTTTTAAATGCTTCTATTAATTTATGCTGCTAGGGAACCTCTCGCCACTTCACACTTCCTGCGGGAATTTGATTCCCGTCTTTTGAAACCACTCGGAGCTATGTCGCACTCCAGATTTGGCCACGGGCCCTTTCGACATCGCACACATCGGAAAATCGTGGGAATAAGTGGCGCCACTTACCCCAGTGTTCCCCCCAATGGCTGTCATGGCTTCACGGGTCACAATCGTTTAGATCACATATCCATTCATCACGAGAGTTACCTCTTGTGGTGAATGTAAAATATTATGACCCATGGCCTACAGTTACAGGATGGTAAGAAAAGTGTAAAGCCATTCTTGTCGACCTGCACTGATCGAGACTGCGACTTAATATCGATCGGTTGAGTGTTGGTGTGTGGTTGATGCATATGTGATGGAACAAACGGGCACAAGGAATACGTGGACATCAGGAACACGTCAATACAGTATTATTAGGACACTACGGCATTTGAAAAATACTATTAAATATTATGTATATAACATATGTAATAAGAATGTCTTATTCCACAATAATAACCTACCAATAACAATTTAAACATTTTAAGTCAAATAATGATTTGTACCATATTCCTGGGTATATTCATAATCCCAACCATTTCAACAATCTACCTTTTGTATTATTTGTTAGGAAATTTGGAACTGAACAATAATATTATTAATAAATGTTTCACTTTTCATTACTTTATAATTAATAATTCATGCCTCTAAATATTTTGTGACATTTTCCATTTATTAAAACAAATGTGTAATAAGAAATTTAAATTTGCTTCATTTCTAAGAGAACTTCTTTAGCAGAACCATCGAGATTGATAAAATTTCTATTTTCCACGCTTGTTTAGAAATCAATAAAATATATCTTTGATTAATCATTTTTCAAAAATAATGCATAAGGTTCGTCAACAAACTAATCAAGAAATAAAAACATTATTTTATGTTCAAATCTAGCAATAATTGTAGTTTTATAAGTAATCAATTTCATCATATTTGATAAACATAAAATAATACATATTACAGTAAATATTTATAGACTTAAAATTATTGAAATTATAAATGTTTGTACCAATATTATTTTGAATTACTGTGTTTTATTAAAACCTTAAAATATTTGGTATTTAATCATTCAACTTTATATTGTATAGAGCATTATTCAACTAATATGTTCACCTCAAATAGCTTTGAAAATTTGATTTTGAATCCATAAATGGCACTTTAGTGTCATAAAACAATGGCAATGTATGTTCCGAAATGTAATTAATTACTGAGATAATGATATCAACTTTAGTTTTTTTTTTTTAAATGGGGATATACCCATTTCCTCCAATAGTATAACACGTAATTAAGCGACGAGTTCAGTGACGTGATTATTTTGAAAATCCGACGAGCACATTGTTTTCCTTGGTGCACGCATTTCATTGTAGCTGTGGTGAGGCTAGTTAGGTTATCCATTGGGAGATAGTATATGTAAGGGAAAAACAAAATGTTTCTACACTTTGTACATGACTGTTTTCAATGCAGTGTTATATCAGTTAACTCACATTACAAACACTCTCTTCATTATTTTTAATACCAATATTCTGAAGAAGGTAATGGGCAGAAAATTAGATGCTGCGATGTTTTATTTGTTTTAAGTAAAGTACTGTACGAATCTTACTGAATAGCCTTTAAATTTCTATAATGTAATTTTATATTTCCAAAAAAAAAAAAAAAACAATACAATGTCTGTCGGTGTATTTTCAATGTACATTTGTCGGTGAAGCCTGGTCTTTCGCGAGAAAAATTTCGACGTGAGATTCACTTTCATATCTTCACAAAATATCAATACTTTATTTGAAATTAAAGAAATGTGTTGAAAGAATTGTAGTTGCACCACGCATGGGCACCACTGAAAAGATTTTGTTACTTTGCTCAAAATCAGTGTATATAACTGTACTGTAACGAATTATTTTAGTTTGTATTGTGTGTTGTGTGTTGTGAGAGAGAAAGGTTTGTATTGTAGACAGTTTGGGTGTACAAACTCATACAAAATTACTTGGGAGCCAAGCATTAAGTTTTCCTCAGTGTGGTATGATTGACTTTTGCAACAACTGATTCATAAGTAGGCCTACTGTAAACATTTGACACCTTTACTTGGGGTTGATTCATGCAAAAGCAAGAATATTTGGGTATACACACATTACACTGAAAATGGTATGGGTACCATGTACTGTCTCATAGTAGGCTGCCACACCTTTCCTGGGACTATGGGCAGCAGTTGGTGCAGTGTTGGCAGGAACTGAACATTGTGGGTGTGTAGGTACTGAAGTATTAATTAGTGTTTTATAATTATATTCAAACTCATATGCAAACCAATATGAAAATAATATAATCGTTAAATTCAATGACACCATAAAGGAAAACACAGTGTTTGGGGAATTACAATTCTAAAATAACAACACTCCAAAATTAAAGTTTTACTATTTAATTTTGTCTTTCTTTTAAATTCATTTTCTTTTCAAAAGCTGTGAAAAAATTATTTTCAAAGTTTTCAAAATAAAAAATAGTGTCAACTAAGCCCTCTTAATTGATCTTAAATATCGCCTGCCGTCGCCGTTAACGCTTATTGACAGGTACACATGTAAACTGTAAAATTCTAAATGAATTCCTTCTCTAAAACATTTCAAAACACAACAAATGCACCGGGATTCTGTTCAACAGTATTGCACATAGCAAACTTATCCATCTGAGAGTACACTTTGGGTGAAAACTGTTGCTTTTAAAAGTTTGTATTAAAATCGCAATTTACGTTGGTTGAATAACTCAGGCAGTATTATACACTCATAAAAGTACAAGTCTCTTGGAAGGAAAAAATAGTTTTATCACATGACGAACAGCAAACTTATCCCTAAACAGTTCAACTTTATTTCAGACAGCAATTATTCTAGACGTTTCCTGGTATACCACTCCTGGTATTATTCCAGGACATTCAGGGTGGCTTTCATTCATATTTCACATGTACAGGCTGCTCAGGCCTCTTCTTTCCATGCCTGGCGCTAAACTGCATTTTATATAACAATATTCAACAACTTTCGTAGCATTAAAACTTATTTTACTGCATTTAAAGTACAATTTTGTGGAGCACAACTCTTGTGAATCCACACTGTTTGAAGCCAGAACCCTGAGAGAGCGATTACCTGTAAAACCAGCAACAATCTTACAGAATTCACGGCATATCTGCACAACCAATCACAGAAAGACTTCCGAAAAATATCTCCCTGAGATTGGGATGCACAGATAGTACACATGCAAACACAAGAGACCAGCTGTTTTGCACTACATTTCCATGACATTCGTCTACAAGTGTGACGACAGTTATGTCACACACAACATCTCTGGCATCAAAAATCCCGATTATAGCTGCGAACGTATAGTCAGGCGTAAAATTTCATTTAAAACTTCATTTTATACATTAAATTTGGAAAATAAAATATATCATACATATTATATGACTATAAACACATTTTTTAAATATACAGCAGACTATTTAAGTCGTTCAAAAATAGCGCCATTAAAAGTGCATCAAGAAAGAGAAAGAAAAAACATAAACATTAAATTCTCCCGCTCCTGGAGATACTAAGGTTAACATAACCTCACATCTAACATAAATAAATGTGCCTCAATGCATGGTGTTTTAAACCATTACAAAACGCCAAAAAACATTTAAAACTAGACAAAATAAAGAAAATTCCATTGTAAACACACAGTAACTTCACATAAACAACATCTTAACATAGTAAACAACTCATAAACACAAATAAACAACATGTGAAAAATGTAATTAAACATGTAAAATAATCTGAAATGCTTCATTATATGATTTTAAACCTTTGTTATTATATGTGGCTCAATTTATATTTTACAACAGTAAACAAACTCATTAGAATTTGATCAATATAAATACTATAAAGTTTAATTATAGTGAATATATATATATATAACAGTACTTACACACTACGCTGATCTTGAATCAAGTCTTTGAACAACCATATTCGCCAGGTCAAAATGAAGTTTATCCCCATCTTCAGTCATCCTTGAACTCGAATGGTGCAACAGTTTTCTGTAAAGATCTTAGATAAAGTTCGGACATAATCTCGGATAAAACAATGAACTTTATTGTTGCAACCGGCCATTGGCCAGGCAATTTTCCCTCCTCTTGAAGACATAGTCTTAGGAATTCGGTTGCGTTTATGACACTCGCTGCCTAAGAGTCACCCTGACAGGCCTGGTGCATCTCCTGAGGGCGCAACACCCGCGAAGTGTTTTTGATTATTCTATTCGCTGGTTGAGAAGCTCACTGACGGGGCAAGGGCGGCTAGCGAGAGCACGTTCTGCAGAATTTTTATTATATTAATTGTACTCTCGCTCTCAACAAGTTGGCCTGATAGGTCGGGTTTCCACGCAAGAAGAGGACTTGATCTGGACGTCGTCGGGAGTCATAAAGGTGACAAACAAGAGCAAATCTAGGAGAGAACCAACTTTCGGTTTTGAGCAACCATGAGGAGAAATGTGTGTATCATTCCTAACTTCCACCTCGCAAAGGAATCTTAAAATTTTGAATTAATCACAGACAAAGTGGCAGTATAGATGTGCATGTCTAACCAAACACTATAATCCCGTGAGATAAATACAGGCAAACATTACATTTCCGGAAATAAAGTGGAGCACCAATGATTTCCTCCCCGAAAGTAGTTTTCCAAGTAGGTGACATTGCCCTCAAATTTCAACAACCAACTGTCGTATGTTACAGAAACACGAAATAATATGCGCTGTAGAGCACTACAAAGCAGAGGAGGAGTTTTTAACACAAATGTTGTGGGAACATAGTTTCATTTATGGTAATAGGTAATATATTTTAATCAGTTTGCAACAAATGTTTAATTTTGAGAGAATTTGTTCATTTCGAAATGTTTCTTCAATATCAATTTTTGATGTTTCTTTTCTATACAAATACGTATGTAGCTGACTAATCAGTTTCCAGTGACATTCATTTACACTCCCTGCACTGTTCGACTCTCAAGATCTCGCTGTTAAGAGCAGCCCAAATCTCTCCACTCCACTCTCTCAGTAACAAACATAAATTGTAGGAGTAATTTGTTTATGCCAGCCGGATAATGATAAGCTAGAGCACTCACATTTAACATAAAATAATATTATTCGCAATGGAAATAATGATTAAATTAACTCATAATTAATATTGTTTTAAATGCATATTTCATTTCGCTAACATATAAACTGATAATAATAGCTACACTTATATAAACTAGTATTTGTAACAGAATTTTATACTCAATTATGTTAGTTAAATTTTTTTCAAACAACTGCTATTTTTGATAGGGCAGTTTTATTTATTAAATAATAATTATTCATACCTTTCTCTATGATGGTATTACAATTTCACATCTCTTTAACAAATTTATGAATAAAAACTTACATATTTAAAAATTGTTTGAAAAAATTATTTGGTTTATTTGTATTTATCAATATAAACTTTAATACTCAAAGAATTATTTGTATGCATGTAGCAAGTTGGTTTTAATCATTGACCATTAGTCGATAAAACGAATTTGGTTTCCAAAAACCAGATGTGCAGGTACAAGTTAAAGTTTTGTAACCGTCAATGAAATGAGAGAAAAAGAAAACAATGTTTCGGTGAATTTCTGAGCTTACAAGCGGTATACAAATGCATAAAGAGGTTAATTCGAAACCTAGGCTGGGAGCCGAAATGCAGAACATTTTCTTCCTCCTTCTTGCAGGCAGAGTCCCACTGAAACCACAGTTATTTATTCAGACGGGAGGAGCCTGCAGATCAAGATTCAGTTCTCCCTCCCTCCTTGTTCCCTCACCAGCGAAGGATACGAAAAACAATCCTGTTTTTGTACAAATTTAACCCCAGACATGTACAATTCATATGGCTTCTAGCAGGCAATACTGGAACCTTTCGCATAATGCCACCATGTTCGTGGTGGCATTTAGTGCAACTAACCACCATCATAATGCTCTACACTGGTAACTCACCCCCATGGCATTTAAATAGATATGATTAAAAATTTCCGATTATTTATTTGGAATGTTATAGTCAAAGCACATTCATTGATTTACATTACATTTCCCACAATATTGAAATTCTATATCAGATAAGAAATTATAATATAATAAATATTATCATTATGTTCAAACGCTTGATCCGCGAATTTTCGTTGTTATAGTTAGCAAATAATATAAAATCAGTGGATTGGCGCTTGTGATTACTCTGCTGTTTGTAAACGCTCTGCAAACAGTTTGTTACTGTTTACTAAATTTGGTTACAGTAATCAGAAATGCGCAACTCGGTTTGGTAACGGGAAGTTAATTTATATTTGTTGCTGTCTTCGTGTTTATTTTCGTATAGTTCAATGTTTCGGTGCAATGTTTCAGTGCTTAGCATGTTTTTGTTGGGTTGCGCATAATTTATTAATTATGTTCATTAAATTTATTGTGTACCTAAAGTCGGAAATGATTACTTCTTTCTAGCATTGGTATAACGGCTCCAACACACTGAAGAATATCCGCCTCTACATGCAAATAGTTCACTATGTCTGTACATTTCGTTTATATTTCTGACCGAGCTAGAAAAATTACACATTTTTTAAAGTTGCTGCCCAAAGTTGGTCGTCTATAGTTATAAATGTGCTTTTTCGCGCTGGTTTGTGAAAGTAAACTGTCGGAAATGCCAATGATCAGCTTGTTGCCAATACAACAGAAACAATTTGCGTAATGGTTTCTGTTCCATTCATGCTGACAATGCCATCAATACAATACATGTGTAAAAATGTTCTCGCAAGAGTGCAGAACTGATTGCGAGGAAAATGAACAACAAAAATCCTTACTACAATTTTTTTAATATATATATACTTTCGCTACCCACCTTCTAAGTTATGTGGTTCAGTATTGTATGTTTTTAAGTTATGATAGTTCTAAGTTGTGTGTTTCTAAGTTATGATCGTTATATTATGATTTTCTAAGTTGTGGTGTTTCTAAGTTATGTGTTTCTAAGTTGCGTGTTTTTAAGTTATGCTAGTTCTAAGTTGTGTGTTTCTAAGTAATGATCATTATAATGTATGCTTTTCTAAGTTACGATGTTTCTAAGTTATGTGGTTCTAAGTTGTGTGTTTCTAAGTTATGATTACGATATTCTAGTTACAACAGTTCAAAGTTGAAAATTTTTAAGTTATGGTAGTTCTAAGTTATGAATTTCTAAGTTACGACAGTCCCAAGTTATGATAGTTCTAACTTATGTGGATATTTTCAAGAATTCAATGTAAGGATTTTCTAAGTAATGCGTGGTTCCCACATCAGCTGGCAATGTCATGACCGAAATGAAAATGGCGGGACAGTTTGCCAGCCACCTTTGAGACCTGCAATCTCTTTGTCAACCTTTCTATTTTTACTAGTTCTTTGGGTATTCCTAACGGCTATTCCTGAGGAAAATCAACCTATCCATGCAACCCACTGGTTGCATTTGTGTAGTCATAAGTCTGTGGAATTGTGTTGTGTTTACTATACAATATTTCTTTCCTTATTCCTTATGGTTTGTAATGTTTAGAGAGACGAAATGACTGTTACGAGTAAATACAATGTCTAGTCTCCGCAAGCCTAAAAAATCTTTAAATCTGAGCTTGTCCAAAGATAAAAACAAAAAGCAATTTACATTGGGTCAATTTTTTAATAAAACCTCTGGTTCTGATAATTTAACCAAAGAAAAACCCGTTGCCACGGTGTAAGTGGCTCTGATTTATATTTTTATGCCTGTCAGTACGCATAATGTGTACTGTGTTTGTGTGATGTTACAGTTTTGACAAATATCTTTCCAGGACTCCACAACAGCAAGTGTTAATAAACGATAATGATTCGAATTCTAGTTCGAATTTCATGTTTGGCTGGAACTGCTCTCGAGACCTTAATTGCGCTCAGCAAACGGCAACTCCTCTCGATAAAGGTGAGAGGACGTTACAATTTTATGTATGGAGTTTTCTTCAGTAAAGCTTAGCAGTTGTAGTGTTGACTGATTTAGGACTATTGTTCACTTAATGACTCCTAGGAAATTAGAAAAAAAATTGAAGATGCAATTTATAAAGGCTGTGCGGTAGTTATAAAAAAATTATGGCTTTTCGGAAACAAAAAAATCGGAACATAATATGAATTACTGACATGGTAATGATGAGACCATAATACCTACATAACATCAGTAGTACATAGAGGCTACAGCACATATAACTTAAAGGTAACATAAATTCATAGACCATAGCACATACATAACATAAATACATACACAATAGCACAAATGTAACATAATTACATAGACCAGAGTATTTATAGGCTGTTAACGAATTTTCAAGAAATGCTTACTTGTGTGTACTTGTCCCCAGAAGTGACATCACGTATATGCTAATGCTGTCCGAATTCCCAGTGTAGTACACATAGGCTCTATACTTTTCAAGTAGTTGAAATTGCGTACTTATGCCATATTTATTTCAGTTTGGAAAATTAACATGTACATTTTGTGGTTATTAAGCTCTTAAGTTTTAAAAAGATAAGTATTTATGGAAAAAATGTTTTCGTTTGTAAGTGCAAATAATTGTCGGTTTAATAAATGTGCTTCAAACATGATGGATAAAATTCTGAGCATTTTATGGACATCTACAGCATATTTCCCAGGCATATACACAATCTGCATTTCCAAGTTATTACAAACCCCATTCTATTGTATTTCTCTTTCTTTTGTTATCAATGTATATATTTCAAACATGGTAATTTACGTGTCAAGGGATCAAGAAAGAGTGCCAGTTTCTGTGTAATTCCCCTTTACTGACAGGTTTAAGGCTACCTGCAAATGTGTTGATGTGCCACCAAGTTGGGACGCCAAAATTAATTCTCTGGGGGTTAATCTTTAACCTATAGAGATATTTATATTTAAAATGTTATTTTGTATGGAGATGCCAGAGGATAGCAAGAATTTGTGAACGGGCCGGGTTTGTAGCTTATCATTGCAAAGTCAGGCTGGAAGAGGAAGAAGAGGAAAGTTAATGATGCCACGCTAGATAGTGTGGGCTGTGCGGCATGAAATCTCTGGAAAACTATGAATAAATTAACCAATCTACCCAGGTTAGCAACATGCAAATGAAACACAAAGGAAAATAGGATAGTCTGGATTAATTATGGTAGGCACAGGCCTGTATATATACTTGCAACTGGTCAGTATAACCAGCAATTCCTTTCAATTTCCCTGCTCGACATGCTAGGTAGGAAACACAATATACACGACTCTTACAGTTTGTATGAGTGAACCCTAGATTCATAACATCATGAAAACACTTATTACCAATTAAATTCACCGTAATACCATTTACTAATTATCAGGAAAGAAAATCTCCAAGAACACATGAGAAAAACCATGCAATGTTATTCAGCATATTGTAGACACTTCATATTAATCTGAATAAAAACAAAACATCAGTTAGAAACTGATGTGTGTGTGGTAAGACATTATTAACTAATAATAGAGTATTTTGTTAATTGGTTTCTCTACTGAATATTTAATCGCCACTCGTGACATCACCATTTAAATAGCTAACTACATGAAACTTTCTTACGACTGCTTCGTGCTATTTTAGAAAAATAGTGCTCTTGCTAGAAAACTTTTGTAAGTAGGTAGAACTCGGTTTTAGTAGAACATGATGCAGTCGGGTGAGACACAAGACGAATACGATATACATTTTACCTTGTAGATGGGCGCCAGTGGTGTTTCCTGTGGGTTCTGTGCATTCGTCTCACCCGTGTGTACTTACAAAACTTATAGCTATACTAAACATTGCACTTCAAAACACTTGGAGAAAGCTGGGTTCTGGCGTCTCAAAGATACACTCAAGATTTTACACTGGTAAGATTGAAGATTGGTTTTATTGGTGCAAGTTACACCGTGCCAAAATGGATTAACTACTCAGAGGTGACTAGCCAGCTCCGGTGGGCGATTCCCCCAGCACGTTCCTTAACTTGCGCACACCTAGATGGATGATTCTCCGCGGTGTCCGATAACATAGCCTCTACAATCCAAGGGGCCTACAGTCGCTATGATGGACTATAGGTTTTGCTCAGAGACAGGACATGGAGTATGAACATGGACACTAACACGTGTGTGTATTTTTGCCGCTAACACCTCATCGGGACTCGTCCCTGAACCTCGTGTTGTGTGGCGACTGTCAGTACACAAAGCGGGTTAGGACAGAAAATAGTAACACATACAAAATTACATAAATAACACTTGATGAACATGGGGGCACAATATAAACAAGCAGAATAAACACACACATGGGTGAATGTAGTCTTAGATGATGCGGATGTCACTGGATGAAGTTCTTAGCGGACTGCATGTGCTTTATTTTACGTTAAATTTGGCTATGAATTGTCTGCCAAAATAGTAACTGTATTCAGAAACCTGTTCCTTTCACTAAACAACCATACAAAATCTCGTAGTGCTACGGATGGTGGGAAAATACAAACATGTGAATTGACCGCGTGGTCGTACAACAAAAGAATCAAACATAAAAAATACGCGAACCCTGAATCCACCCTGAGATAAATTAAGGCACACAACTTAGAGCAAGAATTAGCCCTCTAAACATGGTGATCGCGCAGCTATGTACTTGGTGGTAGCTAACCACTTGGCCGTGGGCGATGTGGCTGTAAAACGATTAAAAATGACAAAACCCTGAAAATAATTGGACACAAATGTTACCCTTAATATTGCTTGCCACAATTATGCAGAAATTACAATAAAAAGCCCTAAACATGGGTGGATCGTGCCTGATACACTAGTTTTGCGGGCCGCTTAGCTTCTCAGTATTCATCTCCTCTCATCTCATTTAATTTCAAAGAGCCACAAGGGCTGCAAATTAATTAAGTTACAACAGATAGCATTATGTTGGGGATGTCTGGCAAAACGTACATGAAGCAAATGTCAACCTGTATACTTAAATGAACTATGGAAATTTACATCGTTGCAAAAGTATGAAATGCATATGTGATAGCATCTTTCCTCGACAGCTCTCCTAGAACGACTGCCCAGAGGCAGGGTTGCGCGGACCTACCACGGTTGCCTATGGGGTTCACACAAGCAGAAGTGCTGTGCACGCTGAGTAAAAAGATTATATTCAAAACGAAATGGCACATAAGCATTTTAAGACACAACACAGAGGCAGTTTAAATCTGGAAGTTCTTTTGTTAATGGATTGTCTTTTGAAGGTGTTGTTGCCTGAATATCATTGTACTGTTCTTCGGCGCAGCGCGCACTTTGAATTAGAATATTACAACATTACATGAAACTCTGAAAATAACATATTATACTTTGCAAACATATTTTGATCCTGAAAAAGAAATACGTAGCACACTGAAATCAAGTATCCCATTTTGGGAAAGTCCATGCACCAGTATTGCGCATGTGTTTACCACCATGTGTTATGTTAGAGGCGAGCGCCGTGATGGGCTTACTGTTGCTGGCACTTAGCCGGCGTCAAGCGACCCCCTCCCTCGAAGGCCAAGACTGTGCGAGCATTTCATCCTTGCTCTGCTGTGCACTGCCCAGGTCTGGACTGGAACTACCGGTCGAGGACAGATGAGGCATGGCCTTGGAGGTACTCGTCGTTTGTAGGGGTTGGGGTGATGGCTATAACCATGTTGTTGGGACGAGGCAGTGACTCGCTCCTCCTCATGCGATTGTCGACGTGGTTTGTTTACGTCACACTTCTCACGTCCCGTTGCACACGCCTACCTACTTGTACTCTCAAACCCGCTGAAACTAGCTTGCTCGACAATACTCTGCTCTACGGGTATAGCAAATCCTCTAAACGGTGTATCACTTTCATTGATTGTGCTGGGATTTACATTATCATTTTTACTGCAACTATCATTCCTACTGGTATTTTCAAACCACTTAAAGCTGCTCTGTTCTACCAGGCTTTGCCCTCCTGTTGCGGGAAAACCCCTAAACTGTGAATTACTCCCGTTGATTGTACTAACATCTGTATTGACACTTCTATTGCAGTTTCCCTTCAGGTTCGGTGTGGAGTGTTCTGGTGGTATGTAGCCCGTAAATGATGATGTATCATTAGGCAGACTGTTGTTTACGTCGGGTTGGTACAGAGCTACGGGGCTGGTGTTGTTTACATTCGGACTCGTATTATTGTCACAGCGTGTCTTCTGGTACTCTGTGCCGCGATTGTCACTTACGTGGTACACTTTTGCACCCACAGTTGTCGGACCTCTCTGGTCTGGCAGTGATTGCGTTATCTGTGTTAAGGCAGTGGCGGTCACGTGACATCAATAACTATAGCAGAGGGTGCAGCATGTGGTGGTGGTTCACTGTGTTTTCTCAGCGGTTGGTATCTCTGTCCTGCCTGCATATCTCTTTCATATACACTCTTTCAAATACAAAGTGTAACATGCTTATTGACTTACCTTTGGTGCAAGTTAAGTAAATCAAAAGAAATTTATGGCATTCTAGGTCTGAATTTGTATAATAATTGTTATCATATGATACTGCATTGCCTGGTTAAATGCTCTAAATAAGCTACATAATGGTTTGATTGTTTCATCATTTTATTAATATTTTTTCCATAGCACTCACATTTTTTAAATACCTAAAATATCTCTGTGCACAGAGCAATGAAAACAATTAAATTGGGAAAAGAAAATAAGGAATGAAAATGTGATTTGAAACATAATCTAAATCAAGAAATGTATTATTAATTTTAGACTTTCAAAATTAATTTTAATATATCCACATCCGTTACTTTCTTATATGCTTTACATAAACTAAGAATATATAATAATAATTATTATTCTAAAGAATATAAATGTCTCATCCATGTATTGAACTTTGCTGGCATTTCTTTCCTTATTTGAGTTTGTATAAAATTTTACAACCTCAATATAATATTGCGTGTTGGCAGGGAAAATGTTTTTTAACCACGTTTGTTCATAACATCAAATTGTTTGTACTGCACTTTATGAATTAGTACTTTAATGTCTTTCATGTTCATTTTTGTACAAAGAGATGAACATATTTATGTCACCGTTTTTCCAGTCACCCCTTGCAACTTCAATAGATTTTTGAGAGCCTTCGTATAGGTTGGCAAGTACCATATTTGTTTATACTCTGAATTCAAACAGAAAACACTAATGAATTATATATTTGTTTTTAATTTACTACTTCACTGTGTGTGAATATCCTCTTATTATAAGTATACCTTAAGTTTTTGTTTTGACTTCACAGTAAATAATTTCATTTATCTAATGCAAGAAGCATGGTTGGATTGATGAAAAAGTAAACAGTAATATAAATAGGGCCCATGTTAAAGTTCTTGTATTATAATAATGCCATCACGAAAGTGTCCAGTATAATAAATTGTTTTGAAAATTTTAAAATAACCAGTTTGCAAATATTTCAATTTTAGTAAAGTTACCCAATTTTTGTCGACCTTTTTGTGAGAAATTTTCAAAATTTTGGTTTTGACGAGACAAATACTAATTTAGAACACCTTTTATTGCTAGAAATGATGAAATCGGATAAATATATCACCTTTCTGCAGTTCATCATTCCACATTATTGAAAATTTTAATAAAATTAAAATAAATAGAGTCAGTACATATTGATAAATCAATTACTTTAGATACATTTGATGTAACATTTTCAAATAGAGTTAATTGCATGTAATGGTTTGTTCCTTCACTGTATCTCATGAGGCTGCAGGAACCATCATCTCCTACCTTGGTCTTCATCACGGCCTTGTGGTGCCGAAGCCATATCCGCTCCTCAAGACTTCACAGGGGGTAGAAGATCCTTCTCTTCATCAGTCTTGTGTCGCAGCTTACACCAAGACACGTACTGGTCCCTTCTAGACAACAGCTGTAGTGTAGCTTAGGCAGAGTTGTTTTAATAGCGTGTGTTCATGTAGGGTATTAGATTTCTGTAAACTCGCATGGATAGGAGGTAGTACTTCACCATCACTGTTTATTTCCATTAAAAGAAATAAACATAATTTCGGACTACAGAAATGTCATCACATTAGTATTAAACCATTTCAAATGTATCGACCCCCCCCCCCCCCCCATCTTCTTCTACTTCTTTGTCTCCTTTCTTCTCCCTGCCTGTAACACTCATTGTGATTGGAAATCTTTTACTTGCACAAAGAATATTAGTAGACACATCTGCCCTCCAAGAATGCAGCATTGACAAATTTATATTTACATATACATTTTCACCATTTAATTACACATTTATTATTACAGGTAGTGGGGTACGAATGCTTTTTGTTGTATTTTTGTGAAATGGGGATATCAAGGTAAGATTTTATTTGTTGATTTTTCTATGCATGTGTACATTTTGTCATGACCAGTGTTGTAAGTGAAAGACAGGCACTGGTAGTAAAATCTGCCTTTTACAGTGTGGGACCATGGCTCAAGTGGGAAGGAACCATATACTGACATGTTGAGCTGGGTGGCTAGGAATTTCAACCTGAATAAAATGCAATGTCAGCATTTACTGGGGCAAGTTTTTCAGCATAGGGCTGTCGCAGGAACAGGCCCATTATTGCAGTATGCACTGACCACTGTGGAAATGATCTTCCAGTGCCCTGGCATTGTGCTTATGCATTTCTTGCAGACACATTCAGGAATGAACCCCATCTCGGAGGATATATATTCTTAGGAGAGAGCTCTGATTGGGGGACACAAGTAGAAGCGGAGTACCTTCACATATTTTTGAAGCTGTGGATCCCAGTTTGCCAGGTTGTGGTTTCTGGATGTGATGTCCTGAATACAAACCACATTCCTTTAATGCATCACACTGTTTATTTGACAGTGTCTGTGCTTGCACTGTTCCAGGGGCAAACAAACGACTGTCTGTTATCACATTATCATCAGAGGATGACGTGAGTCTCGATGCAGATGTGCTGACTAGAGGCTGGAGGAGGAAGCCTGTACAAGTCATTCAGAGCGACAGCGAAGAAGAAGGAATCTCTCTGACAGATCTGATTAAGGAGCCAGAGACAAGTATGTTGTTGCACATTTGTTCCTTACAGTTCACTTAGTGGCCTGCTGTGTCACCATTGTAGTTAAACAATATAATTGTTACAGATCATGGGGACACTAGTGAGCCTGGAGTTGCAACTTTCGCAGATTCTGAGGACATGTTCGCAGACTACGAGGTTAGTAACTGGTTGAGATTGTTGTAACATATAACTACGGTTGTGCAAGTTAACTTTTTTCTCATGAAAATTAAAAATTATTTCATTACAGTCTGTCCTTAACGAAAGTTAACCAAATTTCATAACATTTTAGCAAGATATTCATTATAACACACTCGTTGCAAAACCAATCCATAAAATTGTAGGAAATTGAGTATTTTGCACAGGCGTTCTTGCCTAAATTTACATTTCCATTTTGTGTAATTATTTTAGTTCTAAAATAATGAAAACAAACAAGATGTTTTGCAGACAAAAATTTCCCTTGCTGGTGCACTAAATGAACATTTGTGAAACACCCAAATATTCATTGAAATAAGAGCATTTTAGTATTTTTAAAACTTTCACAAAACAAGTTTCCTGCCGAAACGATAATGAAAACCGTCATATTTCATTTTTGTTTTGGTATACCCTACATAAAACATATATAGAGAACTACAAGATTTCATTGGCGTGGCTATAGATTTCTGGAAGTGGGCTCACAATCGGTTAGATAGATAGATGGGGGCTTAACGTCTCATCGACAACGAGGTAATAAGAGATGGAGTAAGTTGCTCGGAGAAGCAGTTGATCCGGGGGGGGGGGGCTGTGACTTTTAGTGGGGAATCTTCCCAGCATTCGCCTGGAGCGGTATGGGAGAACCATGGAAAACAAAAATTAGAATGGCCAGACGAGGATTCAAACCTAGATCCTCCTGTATGAGAATTCATATTTTAACCACTGCACCACCTTGCTCTAATTCGTTGGCGGGGGGGTTAGGTAGTTACGCTGACAAATGTGAAGGGAGGGAGGTTATGCCGGCATAATCCATGCTCATGTGTGTATTAATTAGGACAAATTCGGGGAGAAAATTGTTTTGTAGTGTAATAAAATGTACGATAGTTAACAGCAATTTCATATTTTTTATCCCAATGAAAGGATTATTATTTTTTAATAACTTTAATACTAATTGCGGGCAACCTAATTGGAAAAACAGGAGGGGGTTAAAGCTCCCAAAACTCCACCTCTGACTAATTCCCTGTAAGATTAGGAAGTAAACTTACAGAGCAGGCCATGTATGTTGACTGATTACATAGAAAATAGCATGGTCGATTCCCAGTACTTTCACACTTTTTTTAATCAAACCTTTGAAAATCACCCCCATTTGTGATGTTTCTGGTTGTTTCTTAAATATATCATTTATCACAAGTATTTTATCCTTCTGTTAACATAAAAGTATCTTAATTTTGGTTAAATCAAACTTTTACTTAAATAATATTTAAAATTGTAATTTTTTTATAGTTAGTAAGAATCAAAACAGAAAAGATAGGTGTGTTGGTAATGCCTAGCAAGAAAATGTTTTTATGCAAAATATTATTTAAGTGAGTTTGCATAAATACTGTGCATTGTCCCTTTGGTGTAATTTTCTCAGCTTAGCTAATCTTTGTATGAGGCGGAGTAATGAAATTAAATGGCTTGCAGGAGTTTATATTGGTTGCAATCTTGAAGTACAGTGAATTCTGATTTTGGTTGGATCTCTATTGCCTACAATGACTATGAAAAGAATAACAAGAAAAACAAAGTACACAATATATGGGTTAGGAAGAAAATACAATAAAAATGAGATAATATAAACACACATGTGGAACAAGACAACAATCATCATAAACGTAATTGAACATTTTCTCCAAGGATTGTTTGTAATGTGTTTTGAGCATTCATACTAATCACTTACTGGCATTGGACACAAAATATTTGCAATTATTTCATTACATTTTCAATTGTAAAAGCATTTTTTGCATGCTGTTAATTTCATAAAGTGAAGTCGCTTTGATTGGCATTACTACACAACAGCTAGCTGCAACTTGCAAAGAGAAAATATGTGGCGACTTGGTAATTCTGCTGTGTTTAACACACACACACCTGAAATAAACCTACATAATTTTATTAATGCAAAATCTCTTTCTTTCTATCACACAACGATATTATTTTTTTTATTTGTGACTTTACCTACCTACAGCGAATGCTGAAGAAAATTTCGTGCAGAATATTATTTCTGAAAACAGTATTGAAAATGTTCCTGTTGAAAAAGTAAATGTAGTACCATGTAACAGTATCCCACTAACATTCAAAATGTTCAAGCAGTTAATAGTCTCAATTCTGATATGGATAGTAAATTTGATATGCAAAAGACTGAGTTTAATAACAAACTGGATTCACATAAAGCTGACCTCGAATGCAAATTTGAGGCAGTTTGTAATAGTATTCAGAATTAAAGGCTGAAGTAGCGGAGAATGTAGTCGCTTTGCAGGTGAAGGTTGATAGCACACAACGCACTGTAAACAAATGGCAGACTGCCGTAGCTGATTTAGCTACTAGCCAGGCTACTCACGCTAGTAAGGTTGATGTTCTACGAAACAATTTTGAGCATCTTGAAATAAGAGTAGATAAGGAATCGCTCACGCACTAGATACCACTGAAGAGCAGATAGTTACTCTATGTTAATAGTGTTGCTAAAGTTCAAAATTCTGTAGAAATTGTAGCTGAGAAGCTTTACTAAATATTTGCACAATTGAATAGCCAAAGTATGACTCAACCACGAAGCTCAAGCAAACTAAATTGAAGCTGAGAATCAAAGCCTGTGAGCCAACCCTGGCTGAGACCTCAGGCTACCCCACTCATCACATACATAAGTATACAAAAATAAAAACTTACGGGTAAAGATTTGCCTTCACACCAAAATTGGCTGAAAAAAATGTCATGAAGGGTTAACTTAAAGTACAACAGGCACACAAAATTCAGTTAAAATAATTTATTATGAAATTATACAAGGATATAAAATATAATGTTTCTGATCCCTGGCAGGTTCACTCCTGGATTTCCACATGTGGGAATTGTGTTGGGCGATGCCTCTGGCTCGCGAGTATTCTTGGGGATCTCCCGTTTCTCCCACCCTTTCATTCTGGTGCTGCTCCATACTTGCCTCGGTCACCCTCATCGGCTCTCAAGACGTCTATATTAAGACCCGACCAAATCTCTTCACTCACTCTCTTATTAACAGAATGTTTTTCATAATCACAAAAAAAATACAGAAATGAACCAAGAAACTGAGACTACATTATTTCTTAATGAATTTGTTGTGTAGTCTATACAGTGTATTATTAACCACAAAGAAATTGTTGTGTAGTCTATACAGTGTATTATTAACCACAAAGAAATTGGATATGTTAAATGTTTATTTAAGTACCAAGATTAAATAACCATAATTAATTACATTACCAAATGATTTGTGTAAATATAATTTTTTTCTTGTAGGCCAAAGTGAAAAGTGGGTGCATTAACCCATTTGGTCACCAAATAATTCCCGAGTCCAAGTGTTGCAAGTTGGAATCACTTTATTTCTTGGTATGCACTGTACTTGGTACAATGTGCTGTGTGCTCCACAATATTGGCATTAACCATTCATGTCAAAAGATGTGTAGAAAATTCTACAAATTAGCTAAGTCTAATGGAATACTGAGCACTGGTGCCTGGTTGTGTACAGTACAATATCCTTCATACGCAGCATGTCCACAACCATGACGGGAAGGGCATGGTCTTGAACACTATTGAATGTCATAAGTGTTGTGTTAGTAACAGGCACCTTTAGATGTGAGCTTCACTGATGAGCGATGAGATGCTGAGATGCCACAGCTGTTCCACTCTAGTGCAAGTGTGTGTGTTTAGGACAATGAAGAACAAGGCAGGAGGTCGCCGGTACTTGGCTCCTCGCTGCTCGCTCATGCAGGCGGCTGTGTGGAGTCTCGTGCAGTGGACTCGGGGGGCGGTGGGGCACGCAGAAGCCTCCAACCAGCAGTCCCAACACAAGCGGTCAGCACATACTTTTTTTCTTGTAATAGTAATGCACGCATAGGTCGTACACACTTTGGTTGCTGTGTTTGAGTTATGTGTCAAGTCATTATTAAGATAATTTAATATCACCAAATCCTTTATGTTGGTAGAATGAGAGTGCCCTTCACTGGAGCACTTGACTATACATCATGCAGAACTCATTAAAGGCTGTTCACAATAAAGTGAGCACTTTAGAAATTAATGCTAAAAAAGGTCAGTGCCCCTGCATGCATAAATGTTAATGGGCGCACTGAGTGACATTTGCCCTGTAAAGTTGGTAACGATGGATGGAAAGTAGTTCCATATCCTAACGTCGAATAAAATGTGTTAGGTAACCATTTATGGTAACTTAAAATTATTTCATTCGCTTTTTGATTTTTTAATCTATCAAGGTGTAAAAATTACCAGATTTGTCAAGTATTTACTTTCTTAATATTTCAGAGTTTCATTTGACCAACATTTGAATAAAGGGACGAGGCCCATGGCAATGTTAATTTTACATAAGGTAGAAGGAATACACAACATGTATGCAAATAGATCTTAAGCAGGGCTTATAAAAGTGTTATTTTACAGTGAGCAGTCTATACAAAGTAGTGCACACATAACAAACATTTTTCAGAAAAGTAAGATTTATGTTGCAAGTAAAAGAAGAATGTATATACAGTTTGTAACACTGTAAAATATTTTGCAAGAATTTACTTACTCAAACATTTAAATAAATTCATTTTTAACCTAAAATGTATATATATATGTATTTCCATTTTGAATGTTAAAAAATCATTTTACAAAAAAAAGCTTCTATCAAACGAGACAATCATGATAATAATAATGTTATAAAATATTGATCATTATATTTCCAAATTTATATAGAATTGATTCCATTCATGTCTGTTTCAGCCACAAAATTATACTTTTTTTTAAAAATAGACTGAACTTAAAACTAATTACTATTAAATGTATTTGTTAGCATTGGTACTAATATTTTCTTACATACGATTGTAGCAGGTAACTAGGTATGTATTATGATTGCTCTACTTGACGAAGGTTGTGTACAGAATGGGCTTTCTGAAGCATCCAATATGAAAATACACTTAAATTTTGATTAAAAACTTATGTGATGGTCTGTGCTTCAATACATGTAGGGTATCATTGTGATACTTGCCGATGAAAGCAACCTTGTGGTGCATCATTGTTTTTGTCCGGTGTTGGAGGTGTATTGGGTTGTATTATACTACCCGTGCGTACCTCCCACCAAGGTGAACCAGGTTCAATCCCCAGCTGGGTCACTCCAGGATTTTCGCATGTGGGGATCGTGCCGGACGATGCAGCTGGTGGACTGATTTTCTGGGGGATCTCCCGTTTCCCCTGCCCTTTCATTCTGGCGCTGCTACATGCTCACTTCAAACACCCTCATCGGCTCTCAAGACCTTGCTGTTAAGAGCCGCCCAAATTTCTTCACTCACTCACTCTATTACGTTTTGCATATAAATATTCTCGAAACAATTTTTGTGCTTGAAAAAGTAGTTACACTTTCCATAAGTCACAATATAATTATAAGCAATTTTTTACACAAATTATTAGTGTTCGCCACAAAATCAGTGTGTCCACATTTATTCACAATTTAAAATAAGTTTAATTAACTGAGTGAGTTTATTATTATTTTGGCAGGAGCCAATCACAATGAAATTTGAGTTACTATTGAGCAGAAAAATTTGTCATGGTAACAAAATATATAATCTTCTGTGTGTGGTCACACAATATAAACCTCAGTAATTTAATTACTGTGTGTGTATTTCTGAAAGAAACTTCTAGGATTGTAGGCGAGTGCCAGAGGTAGAAAATTTAAATTTCAGCATTATAAAACTTAAATCGTCTTTGATTACCTTGCATTTATTGTACTTTTAAGTATATATTTGTTAGGTTTAAGTTTTTTTATTTTATTATTTTACTCATATGCATGTGTTTTGTTTTTTGTTGGTTTGAGGTTAAGCTTGCTGTTTTAGGGTTGATTTTTTTTAAATTTTAATCTTTTGCTGTGTCCATTACCATATGACTCTTAATATATACGTGTTGTAGTACATGCTTAGTGCTGGAAAGAAGCTGTTTGCTCACACACACTCTAAGGTAGCATAATCTGTTTCTTTCAGATTTGGAAGCGTACATCAAGAGTTTGGGAACAAAATATTTAGGTTTTGATGAAGAACTGGAAAGTTGGCTGGGTAACATAAATCATCATCCTTCCCTCTCAAATGCTACCACTTCTGAGGTGTGTATGGAAATATTTTTCTTTTATTGTTTGCATTTGGTTTACTGTGAGGCTCAGACTCTGTTTAAAGATTATGGCCCTGCATAAAGATTGCAGTTATAAATAATGCTGGTTATTGTACGAATGCTTCTTGTTGCTACTTGAAACACTGCCAGCATGTTGCTGTTGAAGCGGATGTGGACGTCAGTTGCTCTGTAGCAGGTCCGTGTACAGTACTGAGTCCAGCTAGGGGTACGGGTTTTTGACTCTAGAGGCTTCAGGCAGGGATGGCATCTGTTTCGTCGGGCAGGAGGGAGGGTGGCAAAAGTGTCTTGTGATGCACCATGAGGTGTACTAGCTTCCAGGGGCAGTGGCTTGAGGCAGGACGTCTTGGTGCACTCTAGTAGAGGAATGTGTGTGAATAAATGTTAATTGTTAATTATGATTGGCCTTGGAAATTCCTACTCTTAAAACATTTATGCATGCTTGAATTGTAAATCTTTCTGGAGAGCCAAAATTGTACAGAACAAAAATTAACTGGGAATGTGTGCTACCGAATAGTAGGTAAAAAAAAAAATGTGTGTGTGTGTGTGTATATATGTGAGACATTAACATATGTGGGAAGATGTAACAGGTTACATTGATACATGTATTCACAGGCACTTTTTTTTCACTCAACATTTTATTTGTAGCGATGCACTTGGGGAGGATTTAAAAAAAAAAGCTCCACTTTTGGTTGGAGGTTCACATTGTACTGGGGAACAGATTAACTAAGCTAGTTTATAATACTCAACAATTATAATAAACTAACTTATCAGCTAATCTCATGCACTGCACTGAGGTAGAGTGTCTTTGATGCACACTGGGTTTTCTCTTAGCAGGCGACAGAGGAGAACGGGCCTCTATGCACAGAGTTTGTTCTCAAAGCAGGCTGTTGGAGTGGCCGGCCCCTGAGAACTGAGTCTTTGAGGTCATCCGTAGGATTGGAAAGGATGCCAAGATATCTCCTTGTTCCTCCCTCTTTGCTGCTAAGGTTTGCCTCGGCAACTACGCCAAGGCATTTGGTGACATTGATGTGGCGCATACCTCGGCACGTTCATTGTGGCTGCCGTCTGCTGAGTGGAGACGGCTAGCCTGAACACCTCTGTGTCCGTACTTAGCTGGGCTACAGGCGGCATACTGGTAGGCACAGCTAGTGGCAGGGTGTTGGAAGGCACAGCGAGTGACGTGTTGTCATCCTTCCTTCTCAGCTGGGCTGGAGCTCATTCTGGCCTGGCAACGGTGCAGAGTTGTTCTGTAGCTGGCGGGCGGCGAGTCCTCCATCGCCCGGTTGCTGACTCTGTGGTGGTCAGTAGGGGTGGGCTGGGTGCCAGCTCTGGAGTGGGTGTGGTGTGCTCGGCTCTTTCCGCTGTTGATCATGTCGTGGGCGGGGCCTCTGCGGTGTGCTCCGCTGGAGTGACGGCAGTTCTGCAGTGCGTGGCGTTTCCTGGCACTTATGCTGCTGGGTGGGTTTCGTTTGCTGCCGCTGAGCTGTGCTGCTCTCTTACTGGGTCAGTGTCCCCATCTGGTTGCGTAAGAGCTGGTAGCTGTTTCACTGGCTTGCTGGCAGGCACATCTTGTGTGTCTTTGAACGGACTGTATCGCTTCAATGCTCTTTATCCTGATATTTTTCCATATATCCTCGAGTGACAGGGTTTTTCCACACTGTTCAACAATGGTGTGTGGCATTCCCACTTGGGATAGAATCTGGCGTGAAACTTTGCTGCCTTGTTGTTCAGGAGGTGGATGCGTAACAAAATTGTATTGCCAGCTGTCAGATTGGACGTTTTCTGGCTATGCCGCAGGCCATATTTCTGGGTGACATAGTGCTGCTGCAACTTGCTGGCTTTTTCTACCCTTTTAAGGTAGTCTCTGCATATTTGTTCCGTTTCTGACGTTTTGGCTGGTTCCGTGTTCCATTCCCAATCCTTAGGGCATGGTAGGGTGCATCCAAGAAGCAGTAGCATCTTAGTTGCCATGGAATTCCTTTGGAGCATCCAGCCCCGTGGGCTTTCGTAGTAGCATACTGTAGACACTGACGTTATCGCATATGTACTTGGTTACTCCGTCCCAAGTGAACCTGATAGTCAGTTCTCTTAGGGTTTCGGCGGCTCCTTGGTGTCCAGCCTGTTAGTGGTTGTGAAAATAATAGCACAAATATTACCGTAATGTGGTTGGAACCCACAGCTTACAGTCCTCAGTGTATGCGTGAGGGAGGGTCCATACATAACCTTTTTCAAGTTTGTACTGGTTAGAACATTTTTCCAGTGTGTACCGTATCTTGGGGTTGTTCTGCTAATAGCGGGTGAATATTTCTTGCGGTCCAGCTGTGCTTCAACGGCTTGAACAGTAAACTCCTTGTGTGCGGGCTTTGTGACTAGGCATTCAGGGGTAGCATACGTTTCCAGTTATCTACCTATGCTTCACCCTTATTTCATGCAGCGCTTGGGATAGAGCATCTGAGAGTTCATTAAGTCGGCCTGGGCAGTACTGAATTTCAAACGTTAGCTCCTGCAGGAGCAACGCCCATCTGCCTAACTTTGATTTTGTGGTTTTGTGGTGAGTAGCCGTGTTAACGCCCTGTTGTCTGTGTGTAAAATGAACGGGCATCTTCCAGGTGATAGTTCTCCGCTTCTCGGTTCCTAGAAACATTTTGTTTTGCTGGCAGTCAATGATTGCCTCTTGCTTGGCGAGGGTGGGGTTGGTCTAGAATTTGTAGGCCACAAAAAATTAAGTCGGACACTGTCTCCTCCCACCTGGATCAACAGTGTGATCACACCTTCAATGGAAAGAAGTGTTCTCTCTGGGGCCATGTTCTCGGCTACTGTAGTGGCCTGGAGTTTTACGTCTTGCATAGTGTTAGGTACAGCTGATTGGCAAATGAAATTGCCATTCACCGTGGTGTCTAGCATAGCCAGTAATTTGCGGCCATCAATCTTTACTGTGATAATGTAATAGTTCGTCGGTTTTACCTCCTTCCTATAACATCGCCACTTCTGGGGTTTCACTTATTTTGCCTGGGGTCCTTTTGAAAGGTTCCTTAACCTTCACAGTGCTGGCTTGAGCATCCTTCTCGCGGCATCTGCCTTGTAGCACCGGGCAGTGACAATGGAAAAGCAGTTCTGGGTAATACCAGCACCTTGGTAGTCTCTGACTGGGTGGGAGAGGGGGCACGCCCTTTCGCACTTTCCCTCCTGCTTCTTTGTTATGCGGCGGCGCAGCTGGAGTGGGCAAGATAGGGTGGCTGGCCTGCTTTTCCTTGGCGAAATCCTCTTCACGGACTTGTGCATGCGTTTGATCTCGGGGAGTAACCGCAACGTGATCATTTCTACGTTTGTCTCTTCGGATTGGCCTAGCTGTAAGCGCTAATTAGTGGTACCTTGCACCTAATAAAAATTTCAGCTTCTTCCCCCGGTTTTTGGTACTGGCTGTACAGTTCCTTGATTAGCTGTGACAGCACTGATTTTCCCGAAAAATGGGCAATTAGTCTCTCAAATAATTGATTCCAGTTTGTAACAAATTCACCGTAGCGATTCCACTATTGGCGAACCTTGCTCTCCGGCTGGGCTTTGGTTTTTGTCATCCATAATGGTTTTGGGAGCTTAGTGCGGGAGAATTCAGCATTGCAGGCCTCATTGAATTGTTGCAGGTCTTCCTGCGGTTTTCCGTCATATTTGGGGATCTCTTCCCCCATTGGCCTATTTTCTTGAGGCAGGCTATTTGCTCATAGCCTCTGGGCGGTGCGACATATGGTGCAGCTATACGTGAGCCCTTCCATGTTGCGGACTTGGTCTGGTCAACCGAGGCATTTAAAGTGGTATAGATGGGGGGCAGTCATTACAAGAGACTCTTTGTAGGCCTTCCTCGGCGCATTGGGCTGCGTCACAGAGGGGCTTGTTGTTCTTGACATCTGGGGCAGTAGAATTCCAATCTGCCCATATCCTTTTCATTTTCCTCCCATCCTAAACACAGGTAGTGGTAATTGTCGCCACAGTGTGCACAATGGATGGTTAGTTTTCTCTCTCCAGTACAGTTATGCATGGGACACACGGTGCTATATTGAGGTTCTCCTCATTCGGTGAGGTACTCTGGCTTTTTTTTGGTTGCCATGATAAAAATACTGTTTGAGGTTTTTGGGTGCCATGGAGTTTTTCGGCACTCTCCAAAGTGTTCTGGGTTTGAATGGAGTGGCAATTGCTCTTCTCAACAGCGAAGCTTTTCTCCGTGTGTTCCCTTATTCCACTAGCTTTACCAGTGCTTCATGAGCCTCCATGTTGGAGGGCCATGAAAATAACTTGATGCCTTATCAACTCTCAACGTGGTGACAATGATAGTGAACAGGTCCCAGTATCTCCTAGAGACCATGGAAACTGGGTCTCCTTAACGAGGTTTTTTACCTTATTACTTTCGGGATCCTGATGTTCGGGTTGTCAGCTCGATAACCTTTTGGATTGTGGATGGTAGAGGTGGGCGGAGGGCACCTAGAAGTAGAGGATTGGATATGCACACAAAAGCAAATCGTAAGGGAGATGAAAGTGAAAGAGAAAGATCGATCGGACCAAAAAAAGGTTACTTGCTAGATATGTTTTATTTTGTCAGTAGGAAGTTACAAATACATATATCTCCAATCTGTGCCCGCTAATGTGCAATGGACGTGGGACCAAGTTTGCCAAGTTATTGGCTGCAGGGCGACGAGATAACGGTAGAAGAGTGGGCTAGAGTGACCCTGGTAAAACAAAGCCAGGTGCAGATGAGGTGTGTGGCCAAACTCAAAGTGAGAGGAGAAGGCTCTGTGACAAGAGCTTCTGCCTGATGTGTTGAAAACACAAGTTCTGACTATAGTAATGCACTACGGCTATGTTAAATTGTTACTGTTGAAGGCAAGTGGTACGGCAATCTTGGCGAGATAACGAGAGTTGCAGGTAATGCTCCAGTCAGAACTGCTTGCGAACTGCCCTGTTTGGAGGGCATGCATAAGAATAAATACCCGCGAGAGACGTTGTGGGGGAGGGGGGTCGGAACTGGCCGCATGGTGGGGAAGCCTTCCCTGATGCACTGCAAGTGTGCGCGTCCGTTGCCTGCCTGCCAGGGCAAGGCAAGCGAGGGGATGGGTCCACCCACTCAGACTGGAGCACAGTGTCGTTGGGATTGCAGACCTCTCAGGCGGTAAGGAGTTGCCTCACTTTTGAATAGGAATGGTACAGAGGCGGAAAGAGTGATGGCAGTTGGTGCTGTGGTACACCAGGGGCTGAGGTGTGTGTGTATGTATGTATGTATGTATGTGACATCACTTGTGGGGCATCAAATTGTAATGATAGGTTTGGACTGAACTGTCTCTCATGGGTGGTGAGGGCACTTGTCAGACTTAACTGTCTTCTTTCGCTCTCTCCCCCCATGACTGTGTATGGCAGAGGGTAGATGGTGAGGTGAATTAAAAGGGTAAGGTAGTATGTAAGGGACCTGCGCGACAATGAGGTAGGAGGGTAGAGGAGGTTGTCGACGTTCAGTTTTGCAGTTTCTTAGACTCCTGTGTGCGGCTGAAATCTGTAGCATGTGTTCTCCCGTCCTCCAATTCTCTGCCCCCAGCAGATCGAGATATGGTGGATCGAACAGAGGTTGATAAGTAGAGAGGTGTGACTTCTGGTTCCCCATTGGCAGCCAGATATCATGCTTGTGAGCACTGTCCAAATGACAGTGCGCACATTACACTGCACTGGGCACTTAATGCGAGTGACTCCCCTCATTAGAGTGCAATCACTCGTGCCCCTCACTCTCTTGGATCTCTTGTCTGGTTCCCCTTCCATCTCTATTTTTGGGTACCGCTTGGTATAGCTGGCTGCGGTAACTGACGGCAAAATTGTGGGTGAGAACAACAGTAAACACCGGTTGCTGTAATGTGATTTGAACTGCAATCTTACTACTTGCAAAAAAATATGCAAAATTATGGTTGAGACAGTTGTAGTGCCCCAAGGGCAAAATGTTTGGCACACATGGTATGAGAGTTTATTTGACACACATATGTATTAAATAACTCTGTGCCCAAGCTCTATCTAAGTAATACATGATGTGTATACTGGAGCGGCCAAGGACTAATGGAGTGGCGGCCCAGTTCGGCTTTGCTACTGTTGAACTTTCTAGGCTAAGGCTTCCAGGCTTCTCAAGAGAAAGAGGGAGCTCTGGAAGTTAAGGTCGTTGGAGGGCACAGGTGCTGCGATGGGCCAGGGGTGTGAGGGGGTCTCAGCTAGTGTGTTCATCTCCACTCCACGACAGCAGCATGGTGGCCAGGCTGTGCAGGAAAAGGGGCGGGGGGGTCAGCAGCTGGGTTATCTAGTTGGGCCTGCATGTGTGACCTCTGATAGAATGCAGGGTTAATGAGGGGATAATTGTCACTGGCGTGACATGTGTCATACTCTACATTAATTCAAAACAGTCAACGGTAACCTAATTGTTAATAGTACTACAGATTGTCTTGTTCTTCTGTTATTTTCATGCTTGTAATCTGTGTCTGGTTCGTGCATGTTTGCTAATGTCCATGTTATTAGCACTTCTACAGTAAAAATAGCTGAGTTTTCCAATTTAGTGTGATTAGGCTAATATATATTTAGACTTTGTGCTGTTCAGACGTAGACATTTTGCACTGCCCTCAATTTTTTTTGCATGAAGATGAGGTTACAGATACCGTTATGTGGCACCATCATTAATATTTCCTTGAAATATACTCTGATTTTTCCATAAGAAGCCATCAAAATTTGAATTTGTGCTTGCAGGAAGTATGCACTAGGCAATGTTACAGTTTTTATAATTGTTTGGTGACAAGGAGGTTGCGGTACCCTTTTTTACCATCTATTTATTCTGAAGACATCTGGCTATTGAATTAAATTAATATTCCATACAAAAATCATGTTAATTTTACATCAGAGGTTGTTGAACATGGACTTACAATGCTGATAAAACCATTGTGGCACTCCTGTGTTTTTAATTTGGGTGACAAGGGACATCTGCCATTAAAATAAATATATACTTAAATTAACTGATCCCTGCGAACGTTGTTCCGCCTCTTTCACATTCTATTTTTGCCTTCTCAATGTGTTCTCTCTATTACGTCTGGTACATTGACATATGTGTGACCATGGTATCGCTGGAATTTTTCTCTTTTAGATCAACAAACATTTCCTGCAAGTATAAGCAAAATTGGTGCATAAATATAGAAGTTAAACTCCAGCGCCATCTATTGGGATGAACTAAAAACCTTACTCACCACCTCAACAACATATGGTGTGAATATTGTCTCAATTGGTTCAGTGGTTTGTCAGTGATGATGCGGTTTAGTCACGCACAAAGGATTTTATATATAAAGATTAATGACCATATTGTTTTCATCTAGATACAATTTAACATGGACTTCATGCAAAAAATGGCAAATTTTAACATACAGGAATTGGGATGGGTCAAAATCTGTCCAGAATTTTCCAAAACATTTATAGCTACCTTCTTTCCATAATGAACTCATTTCTGTAAACCGTGAGGGTTCATTTTATAAATGTTTTCCTTTATACTATGTAATAAAGACTGTTAAGTGTAAGTCAACCTGGTGTGTTAAGACATTATAATTCCTTCAAACTGTTTAACAGTTAATGTTTACTAGGTTCATGAAAAGTGCACTATATTGATTTTCTCGGCAGGTAAAGCAATGGATATTCATATGGAGACAATTGGAAAGAGACATGTTTCTGTGATGGGCAGATCTGGTCCACTTTCCAATGTTCACACAATTTATTTGCTCATAAATCCCCAGTAGCTTTGCCTCCACCATGCACCAGGACCATGTATGTATGTCAGCTCAAAATTTGTGTACACGTTAATCTGTTGTCTTGCATTACTTAAACAAAGCAATGACAGCCTGCAGAACTACTTCTGTTTCCATGAACTTCACCATACACCATTAGTCTATCACTATTGCTGGAAATCTGTAATCATTTGACACTGACTGGTATAAATGTGGCCTAGGAGAATAGTTACCATAAAGTGATATTTTTTGGTACTGGTAGATGAGTTTGGATCCAAGTGAAGTGACTTTGCGGTCCACTTGTTGCTACCATTGTGCCTGTATTCCAGGACACCACATTCTGGTGAGCTCCAGACAGTCGTAACATACATCACACACACCAGTTTGGAAAATTTGATAAATGTGATTTTCATCTCATTTTTAAAATCCACCATGTTATCAGTGGATTAAGGTCATTACGTGTGTATTTCTCCATTTGATTTCTGTTTGCTAGAGAATCCAGTCTTTAAAATATATAGCTAGCCTCAGCCCTGCATTGTGTTAATAATAGGCATTAAATTCATAATTTAAAAGTGTGTGTGTTTAGTGACTATGTGTATGTTTGTATGTAAGTATGTATGTATTAATGCACTTGGTACATAATTTCAATTTCTCATTGGTAGACAGCGGAAGAAGTGTTGCGAGAGAACATAGGTTTCTTGAAGGAGGCGAACATGCAGATCCTCGAGAAGATGTGCGCTGGGTTCGAAGCAGTTCCACTGCAGCTACTGCAGTTGCTACCGGGCTTCAGTGCGAGCGTATTCATGAAGCTGAGAGCTCTGCGCCGCAGAGTGGGGGCAAAGATGAAGCTGGCACAAACTGTTCTGCTGAGGAAATCTCTTGCTGGGCCACCAACATTTTCCATTCACAACAGTCACAAAGAAAAAAAACCAGTGGTTCCAAATAATATTGGCTCGCTGTCGGAAAGTTTTCTAACGCAACATAACGATTCTAAAATGGACGTTGATAACGAGGATTATAATTCTGAAGGTGTCAGTCACCAGGATAAAAATAGATTCTTTAATGATCATAGTAGAAATAGATGTGATAGTGTGTCATCCGATGTTAGAGTGAGCACAGATTTTACAACACCGAACAGTAAATTTTACTCAAAATTTTTTGATTATTCTGTGAATATGGTAAGTGCAGATCACCCGTGTGAAGATGCAGTTGCTACTGATGATGATGATGCTATTGTTGCTAGTAGTAGTTTTGGTGGCAATAGTGTACCAAAATTTACAGCAAGTGAATATTTGTGTGGGGGGAGTGCTATCTCAGGCACCAGTAACCAAATTAATGAACAGTGTGCCACGAAAACTGTGAAAAATTCCAAGTTTATCTTCAAGAAGCCTTCTGTTCTGGGAGCAGGTGCTTCCCCTCCACCTGCCAGCAGTTCGCCGTGCCCTGCCTCGCTTGCGGGAACATTGCCTCGCAGAGACTCACTGCCATCTCCCATTGCCAGTCTGCAGACAGGTGGAGAGAGTTTCATAGGTTCTGCAGTCTCCTTGACCACATCTCTCAACCAGAATGCTTCAGTGAAGCCGGCCGTTGGGTCCATCCGTGACCTCGGAACTTCCAATACCAGCCACGTTCTACATCATGTCAAGGTGAGTGTATACAGTAACACCTTGTTAATAAAAACATTTTTTAATACAAAGTTCCCATTAATTCAAAGTTGTCTTATTTCCTGTGGGTGTGAGATAGGAAATTTTATTTTATTTTGTATGCATGATAACAAAAAAAATTTTGAATTTCATTACAATGCAATGTCAATGGTAAAATAAGAAGTTTGTTGGTGATAAGAATGTCTTACTTTCCAATATGCTGTATCACAACATCAGCATAAAAAATGTTTGAGATATTTTGTAATTACGTATTACCGACAAATGTTAGTACACACCTCATTATTGCAAACTGCAAAAATTCAGGTCCTTTGAGGCTTTTATTAAATAAGTTTCACTGTTCATTGAGTTTTGTTGTGAGTTGTGAATGATTTCAGAATTGCTGAAGAGTCTTGTTTTGACTATAATGATTCTACTTGTAGAGATCCCAGAAAATTAAGCAGTTTGTCACGTAGCATCAACTCGCTACACTCCAATACAAACTCTTCATTCAAAAGAAACAGTTTTGCTCCGGCTAGTATTCATCAGGAAAAAAAGAGCATTACATTAGTTGTAGTAAAATTAAAAGATGAGTGATTTATTTAGAATCTTATCCAGTTTTATTGTAAACGATCACTAGTACAGCAAACACATCAGTACATTGGAACTCGTCACATTATGCCTCGCTTCTGTATTCACGCAGGTACGCGATCACAGCAGCAGTCTCATTTTGGTTGAATAAACTACATCTCGCCTAGCAATTACAAAGACGAGGGGGAGGAAAAAGAATACCTTCCCCCTCTGCGCCTTATGACCTCCTGCACCGACGGAAAGAATTTGAAAATGAGGTGTTGTAGTCCAAAAGTTGTTATTCACGAAGAAAGAATTAAGTTAAAAGAAATAGAAGTTCTGGTCGGCTGCGATTGTATGTGCAGGGGAAATTCGTTCCGCTCGTCACTCCTTGGTGATTGTTGTAGTAATGCGGCAGAGTAAAGGGTTAGCCACGCGCAGCTTGTTGCCCGCAGCTATCCCCCCACTTTCTAACAAAAG